>UNSF01000012.1:0-1318335 GCA_900538255.1 Ulva mutabilis | reverse complement strand
CAGCGCCTCTGGTGTTGCTATGTGGGTGCCATAGTCGCCGTGCGCTCAGGCCTACATAGCCGTTACTGCATCAAATGGAGCATGCTACATAGCTCTGGACTCACCAAGTTCAGGGCTGTCCAGCCATGCCGTCCGTTTGGCCTGGGATGCTCCCTGCAGACCTGCTCTTCTGGTCGTCGTTTCGCGTGCATGCATGCAGATGCCTCTCTCTGTGCTCTCTATGCCATGAGCTCGTGTTTCAATACCATCTTACTTCATTTCCTGTGCCATGTTTAGGGATGCATGTTTTCCATGCACCCAGACCGCTACTAGTCAAGCGGGTGCACGCATGCAGAGTTTGCAAGCGCGCTGTGCACAATTGTTGGCCGCTCGTGTCTCCGGACACTACTACCACGCGGTGCACCGCTGCGTGTTCGCACGAAAAACATCTCGTGGCGTCAGTCCCCACCGCCCACGCGATCGAGAGTGCGGTTAGAAGTTTCCAGGACTGGCGCGAGTATTCCTTGCCGTTCGTTGTAACAAGCATACCAAGCCCTCCGGGAGCGTCACTGCTGACATAAATCATGGTACAAGATTCAAGTTCCCTGACTCGGCGCGTTGTTCCTCACAGCCTGATGGAGCTGAAGGGCCACATGCATGCACAATCGAGTGGAGGTAGCTGAGCTCCACTGCCACCATTTTCCCTAGCTGATGCATGCCTGACCATGCATGCCTTGCAGGACTCCCACACATACCCTCAACACCAAAGCAAGGGCCGTGCCCCGACGCACTCAACCCCACCGCAGCACGCAGCACAATGCCAAGCCTCACGCACCCTCATCGGTAGCGCAGCAGCGCTCGCATGCATGGGCAGCCTGCAGCGCGTCCATGCTGAGCTGGACGACTACTTGCCTCTCCATCAGTGACGCCGCACTCGCCCAGCTGGCCGATGACTACGATGGCTTCAAATTCGAGGACGGCCGCAGGGTCGCGGACGCGCTGGGAGATCTGCGACGCGCACGGCACTGGCGGCCCGTGTAGCGACGAGCCGCTGTGCACGCCAGACATCATCGACATCACCGACAGCTGCATCGGTGCCGACCTCGACAGGTCGTGCTGCACGAAGCTCTATGCGAAACCCTGCGACATCTGCGAGGCGGTCTTGTTTGCCTGCGGCCAGATCTGTGGCGAGATCGAACCGTCCATGAGCACCGGCACCCCCACCACCCTCACCCCCACGACGCCGTCCTCCGGGAGTGACGACTCGGAGGAGAGTAAACGACCCGGAGGAGAGTAACGACCCGGAGGAGAGTGACGACCCGGAGGAGAGTGACGACCCGGAGGAGAGTGACGACCCGGAGGAGAGTGATGACCCGGAGGAGAGCGACGACCCCTCACCTCCCGGTCAGCTGACCAGCACGACTGCGCTGGAGCGTGGCGGCGCGGCAGGCGCGTCGTGCGGCACCGGCTGCGCAGCGGTGGCCGCCGCGACATGTGCGGTTGCCGCTGCGGCAATGCTGTAGCTGCTGCATGTGCTGTGTGCAATGCTGTGTACTGGCATCTGCTTGAGTACAATGTCTGCATGCATAGCCAGGCTGGTGGGTGGCCTATAGCTAGGCTGTGGCCGGTGCCGCCATGCTGTGTCTCCGCTATGAGTGTGCGTGCTGACGTGGCGCCTGACCGACGGTCGGGACCGCTGATGCGCGCACAGCGGATATCGATTTGTGGGGGGCCAGCGTGTTGAAGACATCTTTTCTCAAACTCCGAATAATTGTGCGACCATCACAGAGGGTCTTTAAATTACGGCATCAAGTCTTCCTATAGCTAGGTCGCTTGTTGGCGCGTGAATTGGGAAAAGTGTATTGCGCATACCCGCTGATAAAATGCGTGATACGTTACAGGTGTGCTCAACAAGGTGGTAGAACCACAGAGGCACGATTCATGGCAATGCACCAAATGCGCGATACCCGCTGATAAAATTGACATGGCTGTAAAGGCGTGAGCGAGCGCGATTCATGCGTGTGAAGATCTTATTGCAAAGCAGCCAGCTGCTGGTGCTGCGTGAGATTTGCAAACCTGGAGAGGGGGCGCCGTACGTGGGACGTGTGCACACCACACAACATGTGCACACCACACAACACGTATGCCATCCATTGCACCTGCACCGGCCATGTAGGATTACACATGTACCTACACTTGTACCATTAGGGCGGCATGCATGTACATGCATGGTCCTTTGCACATGTGGAGCGAGTGGCGAGTGGCGATGGTGTTGAGGCTTGCACAAAGCGCTGTAGCACTCGTGGCTACGCTTGAAACTCTGACTCACGGCGGCGACAACCCTGGCCGCTTAGTTGCTGCAATGTGTGTGCTGCGTGTGCTGCGTCTGCTGCGTGTGCGGTCGCTGTGTTACATACCCCTACGGCTTCTGGTTCCCGGTTCGCCGGAGATGTCAATAGCCAACGGGACGGTAACTCAATTTACATTTACATGCGTGCTTTCCTCATCGCCGCGGCTGAGGCTGTGCACCCGCAACGACCGTCGCTCTTTCGAAGCAGAAGCGAAAAAACAGCCAAAGAACAACAAACTTATATCTGTGAAAATTGAATGCACTGTCGTAATTCAGTAGACCGTAGCCCGTAGGCACTGTGGGATCTAAGCATGGCGTAGCCATGCGCAGGGGGTCGCGCTGTCACATACCTGGCTGGTGTACAGGCCTCCGCTGTGACAGTGCGCTCTCAGTCTTGGATTATAGCACGTGAGTCTTTGGCAGAGTAGAGTGATTACACTTTGATCAGTAGAGCCTATATAAGCGTTCAACCAACGTCTCATACGGATACGATCAGAATCATTGTCTGCGGCACGCAATCTAGCATGCATTGCTTGTGCATATGGTAAGCCATCGGTGCATGGCGTCCCATAGCCACTCCGGATCAGCACCGTGCATCCCATGCATACATGGTCTCCGTAGTCCTGTGTATGCCACCATGCATGGTCTCCGTAGTCCTGTGCATGGCTGGATCACGACACTCCCCCTAGACTAGGCTTGTACTACCGCAAGCTGTAGTCTATCTCTAAATTTTGCTAGTGCTGGTCCTGCCAACACCTTTGTAAACATATCAGCTAGCATGTCTACCGTGCTAACCCAGCTGATAGTTAACTCATCGAGTTCTACGAACTCGCGGACCCTCAGGTCCCTGACCCTGATGTGCTTGGAGCGGTCACTAGAGATGGGGTTCACAGCTAGCAAGTTGGCACTCTTGTTGTAACCCCACAGAGTTGGCTTCACAGCCGACAAACCAAGATCAGTGCACAACTGCTTTGCCCACATCACCTCATTGGCTGCTGAGCTCATCGCAATAAGCTCTGCCTCAGTCGTATCACCAGCCACAATAGTCTGCCTCTTCGAACGCCAGAATACACAGTTCCCATGCATCCGGACTATCACTCCTGACACGCTCTTCAAGCAAGCACCATTGGCGAAGTCAGCATCCGTAAATGCTTCCAACACCTCACTTCCCTCGTTGGAGCCACTAAAAGTCAAGCCAAGATCTATGGTCCCTCGCAGTATCTCAGTACATGCTGGACAGCAGCCCAATGACACTTCGCACTCCCAGCCATATGCCTGGCCAGGACATTGGCCGGAAAGGAAATATCAGGACGCGACACAGCAGCCACATACTGGATGCTTCCTACGGCTTGCATAAACCTCTTATGCTCTGCGACAGTAGCCTTCTCCTGGCTAGGATCATCCTTCAGACTAAACACTTTCTGCTTTGGTACCAACGGCGTTGGTGCCTTTCTGCACTCACTCATACTGAACCTTTCCAGCATGTCCCTGATGTTCTTTCTGTGCGTTATGGTGATAGTGCGAGCAGGCCGATCACGTATGACCTCCATACCCAGCACATATCCCAGCTCCCCCAGGTCACGGCCCTCAAATGCCTCAAGGATCCTGCTGATGGCATCATCCATCTGCTCCTTACGACCGAAGATCAACAGATCATCAACCCATAAGAAAATAAGACATCGTCCTATTTTGCAAATAAACAGTGCGGGGTCACTGGCTGATCTCACAAAGCCCATTCTCAACAAGAGCTCTGCAAGCGCTTTATGCCACTCCCTGGCAGCTTGCTTCAGACCATACAACGCCTTTTTCAGGCGCCACACCATACCAGACCCATCATCCAGTACCGGAGGTTGTGCCACATACACTTCCTCCTCCAGAACACCATTCAGGAAAGCACATTTAATGTCTATGTGTCTCGTCTCCAGATCCTCTACAGCACAGACAGACAGCAGAGCCCTGAAGGTAGCATAACTGCCCACAGGTGCCCATGTCTCAAAGAAATCTACGCCCTCAACTTGCGTAAATCCCCAGGCTACATATCTAGCTTTGAATCGCTCAATCTCACCCTGTGCTCCTCGCTTAATCTTAAGCACCCACTTGCCTGTCACAGGCTTCACTCCTGCTGGGCACCTGACTAACTCGAACACATCATGTTCCCTTAAGGAGGTCAACTCATCAAGCATTGCTATGATCCACTGCTCACGATGGCAGCCTCTCATGGCTTGCTTCACCGTTGGATCGTCCAGCACAGCTTTGACCGTCTTCCTCGCAGCAGCTGCACACCGGGACTCACTGCGGCTAGCAGTCTTGCCACTGCTCGGAATCACCTCCTGCCCCGTCGTGTTCTCTGCATCAGGAGTCACACTGTCAGCCGTAGCAAACACTCCATCCGCCAGATCACCGACGTCACTCTCCATATGGACTACTGTGGAGCTCCCAGCATCATCATGCTCACGTGCATCATCCGGGGAAATGCGCTCAACAGCAGCATTCTCACTTTCATTCACTCCCACAGCATGGACAGCAGGTCTTAAGGTTTTGCGAATCAATTTGAAAGGTTTTGGAACCCATCGAACCCTCACCTCTTGTGGTGGATCCAGATGTTCTCCGCTGCCTCCTGCGGCACTTGGTGCTAACTCTCCCCCTGAGCCAGCTCCGCCTGCCTCTACTCCACTAGGCACATGCCGTAGCTTGCCTTGCCCCTGACTATCAACACGCTGTGGCATATGCCGTGGCTCATCATGCTCCCAGCGTACTGCACGTCCTGACACCGCTGACCCTTGCCATCGGTTGTACATCCCGTGGTCTTCAGATTTCGCAGGTGGGGGTGGCTCACTCGGCGCCTTGCCCATCGACCGTTGGACTCGCTGCGGTGAACGCGAGCGCGATCGAGACCGAGATCCTGAGGGCTCAGATGCCCCAGAGAATGACTCAGCAGAGTCACTGGCAGCCCCTGGCTGTTCCTCCCCCTCAGACTCATCATTCTCACTACCCTGTGGCTCAATGCGGCAGCCACTCAAATCCAGCACTGCTCTATCCCGCGTAGGGATCACATCTCTCGGTCGCATCTCAGCATTGTGCGGACCGGATGGTTGCTGAACCGCATCATACTCCCAGTGCGGTACCCTGTTCACACAATCCTCGGCCGTGTAAGCGCAACGCGCTGTCACCACTGCCTCACTGATCTCAGGCGTGTGCCACCGCTCATGCCTGGCTATCAGCTCAGAGCCTAAAACACGTGGTGAAAACGGCGGCTCACCCTCAGGCAACTCATCATCCGGCACATAGCGCCGATGCAACTGCCTGCCTGGTTCCCAGTGTGTGTGCCCCAGCGCTGGATGCTCCCCCTCAGCCCAATCCACATTTCTGCCCCTCTCTGGCATCATGTGATCACGACTGGCTGGTGGTCGCACTGCCCTAACACTAGTTGATCTCAACCATTTCTGCATGTTGGGCAAGAAACCAACGTCAGGTACTACACGAGTATGCTCATCGGGCATGATCTCGAATTCTCCCAGCTCGTAGTTCTCCAACATGACCGGATCCACCGTAGCTTGCTCCGACATGTGGAAACGTTTCGCGAACTCTCTCAGCAGAGCTGGTGGAGAAGCCGTATGCCTATACATACGCACTGCTCCCCCATTCCCGCGCTTCACGTAAGCTCTATCCATATGAGGACCAGCACCCGGTCCCATGTAGAAACCGAGCACTCCTCTCTCATCCAGGTGTCTGAAGTCCTCTCTCCGAGCATATACATACATCGGACACCCGAAAGGCTTCACCTGGGCCACCACCAGATGGAACGTGTCCTCACTCACATTCCTGAACCATAACAGATATGGCACAATCTGTCTGACATCAACATTCTTCACACACTGGGCGACAAACTTCCCATCGCCCCTGGCCATACCCTCATCAGCCAGAGCCTGCAGACTCATCTGCTGAGCCTGAGCCCTCCTCGTCTGCAACTGTGCAGCTCTCACAGCCTCATTCGTTGACCACGGGTCACGACTGGTCTGCACATGTCTCTCCTCCAGTTTCTGCTTGGCCTCCTTCCGCCTAACACCCTCTAGAGCTGTGCTAGGCGTCAGGTTATGCGCATGGTTCACACACATATACGCCTCTGGCCACAGAAATGCAGGCACAGCTGCTTGCAGCAGGCTTGCCCTCACACTCCTGTTTAGCACACCGATCTTTCTCTCCACCATTCCATTGGACTCATGCTGGCCCGTGGCAGTGTACGTGTGCTCAATGCCACGCCACGCGAGGTACTGAGCCAGCTGGTTAGAGCTGAACTCACCACCCTGGTCAGTGTGCAGCCTCCGCACCCCAACCTCTCTATCATACACGATCTGAGTGCGGATTCGCTCAATCAGCAGGCATATCATTTCCGCAGCCCCACTCTTGGACTTCAACGGAATCACATGGGAGTACCGGGAGTACTCATCCACCACTACCAGGATGTAGTTCATACCCCCGATTCCTACTGGCTTGATCTGCCCTGCTAGATCAGCATGCAACACTTCCCCAGCATAGGTGGCATTCTCCGTCACCTTGCCCCCGTGCTGTGCTCTATCGCCGCTTCTCTGTTCAGCCACGTGGCAACCATGACACTGAAGCGCTACCCCCGTAGGTTTCAGCATCTTCAGGTCATACAGTTGTGGGTTGTCTCTCATCAACTGGAGTACCCGATTGCCAGCATGGTGAAAAGCGATATGCACTAGGAATGATGGATCAACCTGAAAGGAATAACCTTGTTCATTCGGTACACCGGTCACCGCAGCAACTTGCTGCTGCTCACGTACCCATTTCCCATTCCTATGAAACAAGTTATTCGCACTTGTCCAGGCTGCTCCTCTATCTACCGGCCGCATTTGCCATATCGGCCTGCCTTTCCCACAGAACCATGTCAGAGTAGGTTTTCCATCCTCATCCTCACCCTGCTCACAGTTCCTGTGGAACCCATAGCTCTGGTCATGAAACCCAGGCATCACTACCCGGTTTGCATGCTTGCCCGTATGCAAGTAGATCTCAGACTTTTTCAACTCCTTTGTTGAAAGGATGTTGATAGGACTGGCCGGCACCCAGTAAACGTTTGTCAACTCTATGTCTACTGGTGTGATAGTGCCCTGTGCACTCACATACTCTCCCAGATTAGCTCTGATCGTGCCCACACCATACATGTCTAGCCTGCCCTGGTCAAGAGGCTGACACTGCGGCATATCTGGTGGCTTGATCTCGCAAAACATATCATAGTCAAAGCATATGTTTATGTCTGAGCCACTATCTATTAGGAAAGTGTACGGCATGTTGGGAGACGGCCCATCAGCACAGTCAGCTCGCAGCTTATCTAGGTCAACTACAGCTACCTGAGGGCCACCGCGGCCTCTGCCACGGCCTCGCCCTGCAGCTGCTTGCTTCTGCAGGAATTGTTTGACCTCTGCGGAGAGCAATGGACAATCCTTTTGCACATGTCCAGGCTTATCACAGTTGAAGCATTTCCTCTTTTCTGCTCCCCCTGCTGCCCCTGCTCCCACAGCTGCTACCTGTGGGGGTGAACCTTGGCGACCACCGTAGCGTCCACCTCGGTACCCACGTCCCCCATGGCGCTGTTGTCCACCGCGATCGTCCCGTGGGAATCGCGACGGACCCTGCTTGCTGTTCGTCTGGGCATGTGTCAACAGCGTAGACACTATCTGCTGCACTGGCATGGCCTGCAGCATGGGCTGCAACAGGCTGTACTCTTTGTCTACTGCCAGCAACCGTGATCTGTACAACTGATCAGACACAGTCTCACCCAGTCCTCTCATCTGGTTTACTATGCCCACCACCTCATTCACATGCTTCTCCAGCGGCTTGCCAGCCTGCTGGGTACTGCTGAGCTGGTGATACAGCTTCTGTATTTCTACCTCCACTGATGGCATATACTTAGCATGCAGCAACGACCAGACCTCATGGACGAAACTACAGTCTGCCACGAAGTCTCTATCCTCCTTTGGCAGTGTGGTGAACAACCAGTGCATGACTTGCTCATGAGCCTGGCTGCTCTGAGCAAGCGGATCATTGACTAGCAGGCTACTCTCACCCACCATCTTCGCCCAGCTCTCTACCTCCTTCTTAAATACTCGGAAGTGATCAGTCTTATAGTGCCACACCGGAAATCTGTTCTTCTCTACTAGAGATTTCCCCGGTACTGGCCTGGGCATGGCAAGCGACAGCGCTTGCGCTAGCGTGCTTACGTCAATTGATCCAGCCGTAGCTGGTACTCCTGATGACATCGCAGCCTGCGAAGGCTGCGGTATCGGAGGCGGTATCTGTTGGGTCATCCACGCAGCTGGCGCTGCGAGATGTGCTGGCTGTGTTCCTTGCGCCGCAGCCTGAGCTCCTGCTTCCCCCGTAGGATCAGCATTTCCCGGCAATGCTGCCTGCAGAGGACCTGCATTGGGATACCCGTAGGTCCCAACGCGCTGTTCTTCCCCGTAGGTCACGAACTGGTCCTCCGCGGCCTGCTCGCGGCGCGCTGTGGAACGTGTGTGGTGGCGAGGACGAACTTCTTCTCCATCCTCGCCGTCAGAGCCAATAGATCCCTGGCGAGATGCCATTGGGACTTCTCGGCGTGGTGGCATCCTGCAACACGACCTTCGTGCGTCGCAGGACACGCAGACCCGTAGGCCTTTCTGCGAGACCAGTACCCTGACAGAATGCAGTCCAGCCGTAGCGTTATGCATCTGTGTACTCTAGTCTCTCTACGGACTCTACAGCTAAACGCTAGAGCGGTGTGAATCGCTCATCGGACGCTCAGCCGTAGCCGTAGACCCCTGGACTCTATCGCAAGCATACAACCATCGCTAGAATACCCACAAACATCACCGATACCATGTCGTAATTCAGTAGACCGTAGCCCGTAGGCACTGTGGGATCTAAGCATGGCGTAGCCATGCGCAGGGGGTCGCGCTGTCACATACCTGGCTGGTGTACAGGCCTCCGCTGTGACAGTGCGCTCTCAGTCTTGGATTATAGCACGTGAGTCTTTGGCAGAGTAGAGTGATTACACTTTGATCAGTAGAGCCTATATAAGCGTTCAACCAAACGTCTCATACGGATACGATCAGAATCATTGTCTGCGGCACGCAATCTAGCATGCATTGCTTGTGCATATGGTAAGCCATCGGTGCATGGCGTCCCATAGCCACTCCGGATCAGCACCGTGCATCCATGCATACATGGTCTCCGTAGTCCTGTGTATGCCACCATGCATGGTCTCCGTAGTCCTGTGCATGGCTGGATCACGACATGCACAACAGTGCAAACCGGCCATAGAATCATGTTCAAGGTTTTCGCCAATCATTTGCCTTCTAGTTGGACAAATGCAAGCAAATGAAGAGGCACGGAGCAGCTGCAGGTCGGCCTGGCAGCATGCTGTGCAGAGAGGCTGTGCTGCAACATGTTATAAAAGGCCAACGAGGGAGTTGCGCATGCATAGCAGTGCATGAATGACTCACGAGGCGGTGCGCTGCGGATCCGGAGCACTTCCGTGACTCACCGCAGCGTCAATGATGCAGCTGCAAGTCGACGATGCGCCTCGCTCTCGAGCTCTCGTGCAGCACCAGTGGCGCGCCATGGCCTCTGTGGTGGCCGCGTGGCTGAAATCTAGGATCCGACACACACGTGCCATGTGCGAGCTCTCCAACACCTTCTGCCATGGTGTGACGCGCCAGGTTCTCGCTGCAGCTCCGCTGCACATGCGGCTGGCAGGGCGGGCGGTGCTGCCTGGCCACACTGTCCCGTCGGACGATTTGTACGCGGCCGCTGGCCGCTACGACGGACCACTGTCCCGTCGGTTTGTACGCGGCCGCTGGCCGCTACGACGGACCGGGGGCAGCAGCTGCTGCGGCAATGGCCGGCCTCACGTCTTTCCGTGCCCTCTCTCCCCGCCCCGGCCCCTGTCTTCCCACGAGTGTTCGAGGGCTGCCGCGGGGTGGGCGATGCAGCGCCACGAGCGCCCTTTATGCCTCGCCCTTACGCCCCTGCCGAGCCGCAGTTGGGAGGCTGGTATGCCCCGCCCTGAGGGAGGCGTGCGCCCCCGGGCTCTCATGGGCGGGTGCCTGCGGTGGAGTGCGTGGGTGGGGCTGGTTGCGGTGGTGGTGGTGCTGTTGGGAGGATGGTGGTGGCCGTGCCTGCTGGGGGCGGACGGCGGTGCGAGGTGCGGACAGTCGCTGTGGGCGGCTTTGGCGTGGTTGACGCGGTGGTGGGGTGCGGTGGAGTGCGCGTGTGTGGCTGTGCGGGCGTGGTTGTGTCAGTTGTGCCGGTTCGCTGTGGCTTTTCACCTGGGACTGTTGCTGCTTGTTGCTGCCTGCTTGCAGAGTCTTGATCGTCTGCTTTCCTGCTGTTACCCTCGCTGCCGGGCTCTTGTGTTCATCTCCATGGAACACATACACAATCTTGGATGCGTGCGCTCATTACATAAGGTATGCAGCAGCCCAGCAGGGGAGTCCATAGGACGGCAGTTGGACATAGAGCGTGAACAATGGACGTGCTATAGAGCTGAGTGCACACCCCCTCGCATGGATCGCCATCGCCGCTGCTGGCACGTCAGCAAGACGGGTCGAACGCGGTTTTGTGGAGTGCATCTGGCGTGAAGCAAGGCGACCCCATCGGCCCCCTCTACTTCGCCATCGCGTTCCGGCCCACGGTATTAGCGGCGCAAGAAGCGGCCCCTGACACGTTAGCCATCGCGTGCCACGATGACCTCACGGTGCAGGGTACGGTCGAGCAAGTGGTCGCCATGGGTCGAGTTGTGCAATCCCGTCACCAGTGCAACAAGCAGAAGACGCTCGTCCACTGCACCGATCCCGCCAAGGCCTCGCACGCAGCCGCCTGCCTAGGCGCCACGGTCGCCACTGACGGCATGGTCGCATGTGGCGCGCCACTGGGCACCCCTGCCTATGTGGAGGCGTATGTGCGCCGTAGATGCAAACGCACCGTCGAGCTCATGCAAAAGCTGGCAGGCCTCCCGCTGGCGGCCCAGACACGGTGGGCTGTCCTCTTCCAGTGCCTGCAACATCGCGAAGCACACCTGCTGCGCACTACCGACTGGGCCCGTCTCGAACAGCCGCTCATGGGCGTCGAGAACGCCAGCGTACACGCCATGTGCCGCATCATCGAAACGCAACAGCTCACCGACCTACAGCGTGAGCAGGCCTTGCTCCCTCATAGACATGGCGGCATGGGTCTGCGACACTACACAGCCGACGTTGCTGACGCCGCGCGCCTCGCGTCGGCAGCAGTTGCGCACGCGGTGCTCGCGGACGGCATCGACGGCGGCAAGCCGTTCCGCGGCGACGCCGCGGTCCAGCACCAGGCCCGCCTCGCACGCTTGCGGAAGGCATGGCCGGCCGTGCAGGGAATCTCAGACAGCCCGACCCCAGCCGACGCCTGGGCGTCTGACGCTGGCTCGAAGCTGCGCATGACGCAGCTCCAGAGCGCGCTCAGCCGGGCGGAGGCCGACGCGCGCTGGACCGCCACGCGCGACTATCTCGAGACCCTGAAGCACGGTCCGAATCCCCAATCGGCGGAGACAGCGTGCGCTGATCTCGCTCGCCTCCTCAGCTGCTCTGGCTCGCTGGCCTCGGCGTTCCTCACTGCCTGCCCCGGCCCGGTGACGGGCCTGACCGACCATGAATTCCAGGTGGCCGTGCTGCTGCGGCTGGGTGAGCCGCTGCTACCCGTCCTGGAGTCGGATGAGGCCTGCCCCTGCGGCCGCGTGGCTGCGTCCGGTACACACAGTGTCATATGCGGACAGCTATGGGCAAGTTCAGTCCTAAAGCACGACCTCATCACCGTGGCTTGGAGGCGGGTGCTCATGCGCGCGTCGATCGCTTCATCGCTGGAGCCGCACGTTGGCAAGCTCCCCGGGGGCATACGCGTGCTCCCCCTCCGCGGCAGCCGGCAGTCGCCACCAGCCGCGCCGCCGGCGGACTTTACGCGCCCGCCGGCTGCGCCGTCTGCGAGTGCACCGGCCGCGCCGTGTCAGCAAGACCCGCCGCCGCCGCCGCCGCCGCCGCAGTCACCGCCGCCGCCGCCGCCGCCACCGGACCCCCCAGCCGATGCCGCGCCGGTCCAGCCCCCACCCCATCTCTCGCAGGCCCTCCAGGCTTCGGACGTGCCCCACACCCCTCATGGCACCCAAGCCCCGGCTCCGGCCTCCCTTACCCTTACTGCCGCTACCGCCCCCCCCGCCGCGGCCCACGCCCCGACGCGCGACGCGCCCCTCGCCTCTGACCGAGAGGCAGCGCCCCCTGCCGCACCCCCGCTGCCCCGATCGCAGCGGCCTCCGCAGCGCGGCGACCTCTTGGCATTCCTCACCACGCGCATGGCGCTGCTGGACGTGAAGGTGATGCACCCGCTTGCCAGGTCGCATGTGCGCGGTGCGTCACGTGAGGCTGGCGCGACCGCCGAGAAGGGCGCACGGCAAAAGCGCGACAAATATGGCGCCATCACAGGTGCCGCCCAGTTCATCCCGCTCGTGCATGAGACGTATGGCAGGGTTGGACGGGACGCGTACCGCTTCCTCCAGACGGTCGCGGAGGTTGCCGCGGGACACGGGGCGGTGTCAAAGCGTACTTTCCTTCTCAATGCCATGCGCGACCTGTCCACAACGTTGTGCCGCGCGCTGGCGCGCCAAGCCCGCGCGGCCGCGCCCCTCCGTGCTAGACTGGTCGGACGGGCGCTGCTGCTGGGGCCTTCCTGTCCCCACAGACGGCCTGCCGGCGCTGACAGGCCATCGCGCATAAGCTTGCGTCGCCCCCCCCCCCCCCCCCCCCTCGCCCATCCCGCCCCGAGAGCCCCCCCCCTCCACCCATTTCACCCTGCAGCCCCCCCACCCCCCCCCCCCCCCCCGCACCCGATCCCTCCCTCTTCCCTCCCTCCCTCTTCCCTCCTCCCAGCGCACGTCCGCCGTTTCTCCTCTGCGCCCCTCCCCGGACACCGCTCGGGCTGCCGAGCTGGCTGAGGCTACGGATCCTGGAACCGGTGCCTCGCGGCCTCGGACATGGCCGTAGCGCACGCTGTCGCGCCCGTGCAGACTGCTAGTGTCGAGTCGATGACCGCTTGTGGACCCGGCCAGTGCTAGCTGTGTGTTTGGTGTGCGCATGGCCTGCGTCGTACTGCGTGGTGTGTGCGTGTCGGCTTTCGCGCTGGCGTTAGTTCGTTCTGGCATTTGCTCGTGCGGCGCGTGGCCTTGGTGCTTGCGGTGGCCGGTCTGTTTATCTGCATGTTGCCTGGTCTGTTGCCTCGGCGCTGCTGAGTCCTAGATCTATCACTGTGTAACACACCCCCTCGCCCCAGCCACCACTATCGCGTACCGGGTTCGACGTCGACCCGTAGTCGACCCGAGGCCCGACATGCGTTCACATAATAAGCATGACGAAATGGTCGATCGAAATGGTCGATCGCGAGCACCATGCCAAGCCCGGTCGGGCATCGGCCACGCCGCCCCTGCGAGCATGTTGCAAGGGCTGAACATCCCGATCACTACTGCGCCATCACCAGCGCAGCCGCCGCAGCAGCTGCCATTGCAATCCCTGCGATCCCATGGCCGTAGGAGGGGCTGCTGCTGCGCACAAACTGCTGCGACCCAGGCGCCAATCCCGGCACGGCTGGCAAGGGGTCATCAGAGCAGACGTGGCCACAGGCGAGCAGCGACGGCTCGCAGTCTTTGCAAACCTTCCAAAACATCTGCATGCAACACCCGTTCTCCGTGTTGCCGCTGTCGCAGGTGTCATCAACGTATGTAATGTCCTGCGTGCATTGAGACTGCCTGCTACAGGGACCGCCGGTGCCTTTCGCGTCGCACAGAGTCAATTCGGCCGCGTCGTCACAGCCGTCCGTAATCGCGGCGCCTGGCCCCGCGTAATCGTCGAATGCGGCAAACGCCCAATCGATGCCGGCCTCACACCAGTCATTGAGCTCGTGGTCTGCAACGGCCGCGGCCGAGAGGCGCGAGAGCGCCACCGCCGCGCTGAGAAGATGCACGAGGCTGGGCATCCTGCCGCGTGCTGTGAGGTGTGCGCTGTGCGCTTTGATGACCGACAGCGGGAGTCTTAAGTGTCCAGGGAGCCGTAGGCCTGCTAGGACGACGCCACAAGCCTGAGCCAACCCAAGTCTGCATAGCAGCTCGCAGTTCCGAATGAATGACGTGTCGCCGACGTCGACGGCTGCTAGTAGGGCATGATCATCGCGATCATGCATACGGCAATTATTTTGTTTTTTTTTTAATACGGGTGCAGATACAAAGGTGTAGACATAAGGATACAACGCAATCGATGCAACGGCATGCTGTGAATGGCCTGCACGCTGCGCGGCCCCACGGAAGCGTATGCAGGAGCGTACACGTATGCAGGCCTCGGACTTTGCAGGAGAGGCTAGAGCCTCACTTTTGTGCGCACGTGGACCTTATGCATGGAGCTTGTTCATGGAGGCGCATGCACTGGAGGGGATTGCAAATCCAGACCTGTACATGTGTTACACGGAGATGAAAGCAAGATCCCGGCAGCGAGGGCAACAGCAGGAAAGCAGACGGCCAACACCCTCCCCACAGGCAGACAGCAACAAGGAGCAACTGTCGCAGGCGAAAACTCGAAACGAACCGACACAACCAACACAACCACGCCTACGCATCCACACACACGCGCACTCCCGCACAACATCACCAGACCTGTGCATGTGCTGGACGGAGGCTTAAGTCCGTGCACGTGGCGCGCGACGGTACCCGGGTCACTAAGCCCGTGTTAGGCCGGGCCCGTATCACACTGGGAGACAGGCAACGTGGAGACAGCGATCCACGCCAGCAATTGATTTCGAGACTCTGCTTACACATTTGCGGAACAGCGCTGCAGCTTCACACAGCAGTGCAGATCTATCACTGTGTAACACAGCAGTGCATCGCATGCAGATGATGACTGATGGGTGCGCATATGCATGCGCGGCGTGATGCGCACGGGCCCACCTGAATACAGTCGACTGCACAGACCCAGACTTGCGCGCCTAGCCGCGTCATTCACACAGATCCTAGGTTTGCATCGCCAACATGGTCCAGGAACGGGTTGTCGAACCTCAGCGTTGCAGTACAATAACGGCGTACGTCGGGCCGCATGGCCGACCAACTGCCGGAAAAGTGGACGTTTAAGCACAGAAAGCACGTTATACCATGCAAATTCACGAACAGCGTCACATATGTAGATATATAGCTCTGAGTGCGTGATTGTACTCGGCGTGATTGAACTTGGCCTCAGTGGCCTCAGAAACGTGATTGAACTCGGCTTCAGATTGTCTGAGGTTGTCGACGGCCTGCATCGTGCTGTCGTGTTGTCATGGCCAGCGACTCGGACATGCGGGCAGCACGCGAGGCTTGGATGGCTCACCTTGGAGGAGCAGTTTTTGTGCACGCTGCTGACACGGCGCGGTCTCTTTACTTGTCGCAAGCTAGATTACGGTGCTCTCGCTTCCTCTAGGCTCGAGCACAGCTTGAGACCGGTCGAGGGTTGCAATTGGGTTCCGAGGCCTCTGGGACGATGACGGGCTTCCCAGCTCAGTTAACTCGTACATACGCTCTGTGCACTGGTGTAATGTGCCAAAGTGGAATGCAAAGATCTGCTGTCGGCCGCCTCTTATGGGATGTGAGGTTGCCTTGCGAGGTCTTGTCGGCCCGCGCGGTTGCGTGTCGAAATCGCGTGCATGCAGGCCTGAGCCGGTTCGCAGCTGCGCCGTACCTAGATGCACGTGCGACGCTTCCCAACCTCACACGTAGATTGCCGCGGTGCACGACATTAGTCACAACAGTGCTTGCCTCAGCGACGTCCCTGCAAGCACCGTGACGCGTTATGACGGCTATTAGTCGACGGATCCGGATATCCGCATGCGGCCGCAGGGCGCTCGTTACGTGTACATTCACACGTGTACAGGATGAACTGGCACACACGAGAGGTCAACGCATGAGAGTAAAATTACTCCGTCCTAGGCTACAAAGGACTAGCAACGAAGTAGGTAAGCTGAAGGTACCTGTAGTTACCGCACACACGCCCACGTTTCTTGTTATGAACATTCACTTGCCAACTGTAACCAACCGGAAACCAGCCCTGCAGCTGGCAATAGCAGATTATTCACATCGATCACACCCATTGTAACCACCCCAGGCTGGAGGCTGCGTTTGTGACAAGGACGGCTGCACGGGTCACTAGGGATCTGCCATCTCTGTGTCTGAACCAGAGTGGGTGTGCTGTAGGTGCGCTGTGGGTGCGCTGTGGGTGCGCTGTGGGTGTGCCGTGGGTGCGCTGTGGGTGCGCTGTGGGTGCGCTGTGGCTCGCGCGTGCGCATATGCATTGGCCCCACATCAAGTGCATGCTTGGTTAACGGAGGGGTGCTCGCAGGTCATGCTCGATGCGGTTGTGCCTGATGCCGTGGTGCGTGTTGTTTGTTGTCTTACCTCTAGAATGGTTGTAAGAGCAGTTCACGGGGTTGTATCAGGCGGCTGAGGTGCTTCTAAAATGTGCTGCCCGTTGTGCTGCGTGCTAGCTAGCTTCTCTCAGCACCACTGCGGCTGTGCTATGTCTCAGTGCACTACCAGCACGGGGTTACACAGCGGCTAAGTAGCAAGGTGCAGTGCCACGACGGCCACAGCGAGCAGACCTGAATGTTGGGACATGCTTGCCCACGGGCAAGTAGGCATCAGGCAAGGACGTCTACATGTACATGAATCGGGACATCTGCATGGACACAAGTTCCGATACATTTGTGCCCAGAATACGAATTTGTCACAGCTGCAGGGCCGCTGCTATCGCAGTGACACAGGCAGCAGCCGTGGCCCATGCCATCCTGTGACCATCCTTGAAGCGCAGCGTGCCGCTGGCAGGCGGGGGGAAGCAGAACTGGCCACAGACGACGACTTCGGGGGCGCAGTCGACGCAGGGCTTTTGTTGCACAGTTACACAGTGATAGATCTGAAACACCTTGACGCAACAGCCGTGCTGGTCACTGCGGCGGCTGCACTGCCAGTCGGTCTCGGTCTTCTCCGGCGTGTACGCGGGCTCTGTCCAGCACGGTCCGCTCGTGTGCTTGCCACACAGTGCATGCGGCTCAGCACCTCTGCCGCAATCGCCATCGGCCTCGCGATTGCTGAGGAAGCCTGGCTCGTGATCAGTCCCGATGCCAAGTCTTGTTGGGATGTGGTTGACGATGAGCTGGCAGACTCTCGGAGATCATCGATGTCAGCTTGGACCCATGGGGCGCCGATCAGTGAGACCAAGGCAATAAGTAGGTGGAAGATCATGGGCACTGCACGGACCTGGTAGATGCGGTGTTGAGGATTTGCACGTGGCATGTGTTACACAGTGATAGATCCAGGACTCAGCAGCGCCGAGGCAACAGACCAGGCAACAAGCAAACAGACAGACCGGCCGCCGCAAGCACTAAGGCCACGCGCCGCACGAGCAAATGCCAGAACAAACAAACGCCATCGCGAAAGCAGACATGCACACACCACGCAGTACCACGCAGGCCACGCGCACACCAAACACACAGCCAGCCCTCGCCGGGCCCACAAGCGGTCGTCGGCGCGACACTAGCAGTCTGCACGGGCGCGACAGCGCGCGCTACGGCCATGTCCGAGGCAAAGAGGCACCGGTCCCAGGAGCCGTAGCCTCCGCCAGCCCGGCAGCCCGAGCGGTGTCCGGGGAGGGGCGCAGAGGAGAAACGGCGGACGTGCGCTGCGAGGAGAAAAGAGGGAGGGAGGAAAGAGGGAGGGATCGGGTGCGGGGGGGGGGGCTGCAGGGCGAAATGGGTGGAGGGGGGGGCTCGCGGGGAGCATGGCTCGCGGGGAGCACGTGGCATGTGTCAGGCAAAGTGCACATGCCAAGCTGGTGATTTGGCTTCTACCACCTTGTGGAGCATATATTTGTAACGTATCTCAGCTGGTGATTTGGGTTACCCTGTCAAGGAGCGTCTGGGATCAAAGCCCGCCTGCCTTAAGCTTGGGGCGAAGAAGAGGCCAAGAAGAGGCCAAGAAGAGGCTAAGCAGAACCAGGTGTTCAAGCTTGCTTGGCCAGCATAGTCCATGAGATGTTTGATATGATGGAGGGATGATATCAGAGGTAGCGCAGCATTTGCAGCTGCAGATGAGCAATTCGACAGCCATTTTTTAGCCAGCAGCTGGCCATCACACGCATCTGGAAACCACAATTGTGCAATCCAATCAATGTTCTCACATTCAGTTGGTGAAAGCCACTCATGGAGATGCCGTGCATGAACTTGAAGGGCTGTGCTGCGTTGACGGACATACCTGCCCCTCAAACAAAACGCACTGTCCTGTTGTCAGCACAACGCCACACAGAAAGCGTGCGTGCTTACACTGCTGCTGCTGCTGCAGCATAGCAATTCATATGCCACGAACCGTTCTGTCGGCCTCATTCGGCGGGAGCAGTTCAGCAGCAGCAGTGTGCCACACAGCATCTGTATCTCGAGAATGGTCTCCACAGATGAAAGCGGGAAACAAGTTTGACACGCCACATGATGGTTTCCTCAGAGCAGGACGCAAGCAGGACACAAAACAGGCTACACAGCGCCTTGTCCACCTTGCTCAGACATCACACCGAGCGCCAATTCCCCTCTGCCCGCATTCTCAGACACCACTTGTACTGCCGGGCTGGCAGTGGCTGCAGCCCCTGGGATTGGTGCCTTGCGGCCTGGGAGACGGCCGTAGCTCGCGGCTGCGCGCCCATGTAGACTGCTAGTGTCGAGTCGGCGCCCGCCGGTGGGCCCGGAGCATGCTGACTTTGTTTGGCGTGCGCGTGGACTGTGTGGTACTGCGTGGTGCTGCGCTCGTTTCCTGCGTCATGCGAGGATGAATCAACTCATCCAGACAAGTGGTCCTTGGCGTGCCATGGTGACACACTGCAGCTGCGGCCTGCACATGACATCAACAAGGTGCAACCAATTCGTTCAATTGCCGGAGCAGAAGCCATGAAGGGCATCCCTGCCACCTCACCAATCAGCTGAGCTCAGTGCCTGCATGCATGCTGCTCTCCATCTTACACCACCACTGTCAGCCTGCTACCATCCTTCTACCCACCAGCTTAACGTCGCCATCATCAAACATCGTTTTGGACTCGGGTCTCCAGACAGGCCAAACCTCAGCATCTCAATTGACTGACTTCAGCAGGGGCTTGCAGGCACCCACACCAGTCAGGCCATACCCAGCAAGGGTATACCTCAGCATCTCAAGCGGCGCATGCATGCACCCACGCCGTATCATGTCGGCCGCGGCACAGCCACTCACATCTGCACCTAGCAACCTCAACACTACCTACCGCGCTGGGCGCACCCGCGCATCTCAGCACAGCCATATATGTACTCAGCACAGACATATATGTATATACTCTTTTGCATCGAGGGGTGCACCAAGCGAATGTACATGTATATACTGCCACAGCGCGACAGCTCTTCTTCGCATTCAGTTTGTCTTACCACATCACGCCACCATCCCCGCCCCTGGCGTCATCACAGCCCCACCACAGCAATCCCAACCACCGCCCCCACATGCGACGCTCTCAAATTGACCCTCTCGACAGATGGTCTCCATCGTATCCTTCCTCACAGCCCCACCACATCAGCAGCAGCCATCACCGCCGTCAGTGCACCACACACACCCACTATCACTGTGTAACACACACCCAGCAGCTTCCACGCCCGCCGCTCAACAGCCGCGCCGCTCGCCTCGGCACCCACCTCTGGCCTCCCCTCCGCCTGCTCGGCCACCACTTCTTCCTCCGCCGGCGCAGGGACCGCGGCAGCCGAGGCAAGGCAGACTTGCGAGCACGACATCACCTCGGGCTCGCAGTCGGGGCACGTGCGCGTGAGTCGCCACAGGCAGCAGCCGGAGTCTGCAGCCAGCTCCGCCGTGCAGCCGTCTTCATACTCCACGCCGATTTCCTCACACTGCGACCAGTCGGCGCACGGGCCGGTCTGGCCGATCATATCGCACACAGTGTTGTCCGGACCGTTCACGCAGCCGAGGTCGGTGTATGCGGCCGGGGTGTCGACAATGCCCGACAGCAGCACGGCGTGTGCGTGCTTGGCGCAGGTCTGGTCCCGCGCCACGACGCAGATGCCGGGCAGGGTGGCGCAGGCGGCGAGGAGGACGGCTGCAGCGTGCGCCACGCCGCGCGGGCCCGTGGAAGACATTTTGAGCTTGGGTGTGTCTTGAGCGTTGCGTGGGACCGGTGGCTGGGGTGTCCGCCTGCAGTCCTGGCAGCGGTCACGGTATTTGGTTGTGGCACGCTCAATCTGACACGCCCGGGCGCCGGCATGAATTCGTCTGCCGCCTTAGATGGATGCGATGTGGATGCGGCGGCGAAACGATCGTGCGTGATGCGGATGTGCATGCGGTGGAAGGCAGTGCGTGGTGAGTTAGGTAGTGGTGAGGCTTGAGACAGTGATGGGTCCACATGCATGGGTCCACATGCATGCATGCTGACCAGCTGGACTGTGCACCGTCCACGTGTCTGCCACAGTGTTGCCTCTGGCTGCTGGGTCCTAGATCTATCACTGTGTAACACAGTCCATGTACCTGCAGCATGGCTGCATCCATGGGGCATCGCATGCATGCCCCTGCGCACTAGTGCACCATGGTTGTGGTTGAGGGGTGTTGTGCATGGCATTGGTTTGCGTGGTGCTGGTGCTGGTGCTGGTGGTGTGCAATTATGGCAGTGCATGCATTGTAGTTGATGTATTCTTGCATGTCGCTGCTAGTTGCTGGCCACTTGCTGCGATTTGGTGGGCTCCTGCTGGGCTCCTGCGCCGGTCTCAGTGTCACACCAGCGCAGCGCACTGCAGTGCTCCCTTGGCCAGAGGTGTGCACACAGATGCATGACATGGGGAGGGTGCATCATGCATGCATACGACCCGTGATGATGAGCCTGCATCACTGCCCACCACTGACAACGGGATGGTATGGCCTTTGGCTCCAAGGTCATGCAAGGGCGTTGAGTCATCATGCTAGGATGCAGCGCATGACACGGAGTTGGGAGAAGGAACCAGCACAGATGAAGAGAGACAGGAAATTTTAACACACAGGCACAATCTGGTCAGCTTCAACGGGGCCTGGCCATATTGTGCTAGATACCACATGGTGCAAAAGCACGCACTGCCGTGAGACCAAATTGTGGCAGCGCCCAATGACATCTGATTCGCACTGCAGCAGCAGAATCGTAGAAGTAGCATAGCACAAACTTCAGTCAAGGCGTGTGGCTTGGGTGGCCTCCTCTGCCTCTGCCTACCAAACCTCTGCTGTGGGGAGCAACAATGAACAAGCAATACTGTCCAGGACGACAATGTTATGAGAGCTTGCGTATGCACATTGTGTTACACTGTGATAGGTCAACTTTTTGTGCAAGGGGCACCTCCATGTGCCCTAGTGCACTAGTGTATGCAAGTGACAACAGTTGGAACACTTCAATGTATTAAGTGTAAGTGTAAAGCAGATGCATGTGTGACATAGAACACAACTTTGTACGTACATCACTCCGTGTGTGAGAGCAATTGTTGTACAATATCATTGTTGTGGCATTGGTGTGTCAGGCAGCACAGGCACCTGATGCTCCTGGGATCAGTGTCTCAAACAATGATGTGCCGGCCACTGGTCGCTGCACAGACCTCCATCGACCCAAACTGCGACCACGTCCTCAGGCACAAAAAGGTCGTGTAATCCAGGCTTGTATCCGTATGTTCAAGGTCGATGCCGGCATGGAACACAACAGCTTCACAACACAACGGCGGGATTCGCGAGGGATCGGATCTCTTTCGCAACCTAAGCAGAAAGCAGAACATGATTACAGAAGCGGAGGATTCCTCGACACGGTAGGCAGCGACAGCCCGCGGGGTTGATACAGTGCTCCTGGCATCACAGAAGCCCATGCAGAGCGCCGGACGCCGGTGCTACGAAGAACGCGCGGAGAGCCGTCAGATCGCACCACGATGAATCAAGCTCAAGAAGGCCGCGTGTGTGAGATCCTTGTCCAATTTGGACAGACCTTGGAGCGGGTGAGCGGCGTGGGGTGGTGTACTGCGCGCCCAATGCTGTATTCTGTCTACGGGTACACCGGTGACACAGGCTCCAGTTGGATCAGTATCAGTGCGACATGTCATCAGGTAAGGAGGTAAATTTCACCTTTGACATGTGCAGGGCGGGGAAAGCAGTTTATAAACGCTGAGGCCATGCTGCAATACCAAGGCGTCACGCCTGGCAACACCGATATTACGTCTGCGGGACAATACGTTCAGCGGCTTAGCGTTGTATGATTGGACCTCGAGACGTGTGAAAAGTTAGCAACAACGCAGGTTCTCATCGGTGGAGTCGATAATCGGAGAACGCAGCTGTGCACAGCGACGGTCAAGCACTGGCGACAACGCCTAGACGTTTCACCTTTCCCGCAAGGCACGTGAAATCACAATAGAATTGCTCGTGCAACATGTTGCAACATGGTGATGCAGCCCCTCCCGCCCCAGCTGGGCCCAGCTTGACAGGACACGCGTGCGTTTTCGACATAAGGACGCTCAAATACATGGCATGGCGTCTTGCCGCGACATGTCGCTCGCCTGGCCGCGTTTCTTCCCCCGGGGGTTGGGCCACATTTGGCAGCTGTTTTGAAATGTGCCGGCCATGCATGCAGTGTCTATTTCAGTACGCGCGCCGGGCCCTGCAGGGGGCGCAGCTACGCGCAATTGTTCGATACTCGTTGCCCCCCGACCCCGGGTAACGAAACGGCAATGCATGCAAAAGAGTCCAGGGCACGACTGCCCCACGACGCCTATCGCGCCGCGTGAACTCGCCATATCGTCCTTCGGGCCTCGCGATGGCGCGCAGGTGACGTAGACCGGGTCAAAATCGCCTAAAGCGAGAGCATAGGACAGAATTGTTTAAGTCAAAGTGAGCTGCGGCTGCTTCCGACGTTGTATCGTCCATCGTGGTGCACGATCGACAGTTCGATAGCTTGAAGAAATCGCTCAGATACGGTCACACGAGCACAAGTTTTTGGAACAGACCGATGAAGTGACGAATAGATCAATGGCCAGATGTACTCCGCTCGTCCTTTTGTGTACGGGCTGTAACGTATCTCTCCTTTTGTGTTACACAGTGATAGATCTAGGACTCAGCTGCGCCGAGGCAACAGACCAGGCAGAAAGCAAACAGACAGACCGGCCACCGTAAGCACCAAGGCCACACGCCACACGAGCAAATGCCAGAACGAACTAGCGCCAGCTCGAAAGCAGACACTCACACACCACGCAGTACCACGCAGCCCACGCGCACACCAAACACACAGTCAGCACTCGCCGGGCCCACAAGCGGTCGCCGACTCTACACTAGCAGTCTGCACGGGCCCGGCGCGCCGGGGCGCGCTACGGCCATCTCCGAGGCCGCGAGGCACCGGTCCCGGGAGCTGCAGCCACAGCCAGCCCGGCAGCACGAGCGGTGTCCGGGAAGGGGGGCAGAGGAGAAACGGCAGAGGTGCGCTGGGAGGAGGGAAGAGGGAGGGAGGAGGAGGGACGGGTGCAGGGGGCGGGGGAGGGGGGGTTCAGGGCGAAATCTCTCCGTTTGTGTACGGGCTGAACATACAAATGGGCTGACTGTACAAACGTGCCTGCAACTGTGTGTCTTGCGGGCGCACAAGCGTTGATGCCCCATTCAGTTCTGTTGTGTTGCAATGTGGACACAGCTGCACGTGAGGCTGTTGCTCTCCGTCTGCGCCTGCTGCGCAAGTCACAGCACCAGTTGTGCTGGCACCATTGCCACCCGGCACTTCTTCACATTCACACACAGCAGATGCCCACCGCACAGATTTGTTCATGTGGCCCAGCATTGTTGACAGCTGAGGTGTACAGTGCCCGCCGCGCAAGTAACAGCCTGGTATATCGATTGAAAGCACTTTGTCAACGGCACATGCGCATGCAGCTGTGCATCAATGTCAGCAGAGGAGCCATCATTGATGCTCGATGCTGTGCCCTGTGCTCCCAGCTCAAAGCCCCCCCAGCCAACCATGATGCGTCATATCAAGCCCACCAATGATTTTGTAACCCATCAAGTTTGACATGCATCCCCCACCCCTGCTCACAGGGGCACTTTGGCCAATGCCCGTGCAGGCGTGTTACACTGTGATAGGCCCGCCTCGAGGAGCAGGAAAAAGCAGGAAACAAACAACAAAACAACAAAACCAACGTGAACAAGCAGAACAGCCAACGTGTGGTGCGAGTCCGATCTATGTTCTTTCGTGTTTTTGCCTGCCCACTTTATCTGCAGAGCTCTGCCACCATGTGGAGCATATATACTCCTGCAAGGCTCTGCTAGATCAAGCCAGCCTCAGATCATGCCACGGTGTGACAAAACCCCATCAACAACAAACCTCCCCATTTCTGGCGTTTGCTGCGGAGAGTGGCCTTGGTGCTTGTGGTGGTCTGTCTGTGTGTTGCCTGGTCTGTTGCCTGGCGCTGCTGGGTCCTGGATCTATCACTGTGTTACACAGTGATAGATCTAGGACTCAGCAGCGCCGAGGCAACAGACCAGGCAACATGCAGATAAACAGACCGGCCACCGCAAGCACCAAGGCCACGCGCCGCACGAGCAAATGCCAGAACGAACTAACGCCAGCGCGAAAGCCGACACGCGACTCGATCTATCACTGTGTAACACATGGATAATACATGATTAGGGGAAACCACAGGACACATGGGGTTAAGTAACGTTACATGGAGCCCATGTTGGATGCAAGCTTGCATACTGCCTGGTGGCAATCAAACCCAAGGCACCAGAAGTGCATCATCAGCAACAACATTTCAATGGGATTTGCGACTCGCGTGTAGCAGGTGATACTTCCCCTGTGATGCATCCTGATATCTGATTTCTTTGGTTTTTTTTGTTGTTGGTTGAATTACCCATATAACTGATCAGACTTGGCAAGGATTTGGCTGCAGTCACAGTTACAGGACTCACAGGACAGCTGCAGGACAGCTGCAGAATGCCAGTGCTGTGGCGATTCTGGTAGAGAGTCACTCTACCACGTATCCCATGTACATCGTGCGATGTACATGGGATTCGTGGTAGAGTGACTATCTGCCAGTATTGCCACAAGTGCATAGCAGAATGCCAGTGCCTGACAGAACCTCAGCACACAACACTGCAGCTGTGTTAGCACATCGCAGAAAGCAGGCAAGAAAGCAAGCAAGCACAATAATGCCAAAAAACATGAGTAAGGCTGGTCAGTGGCGGTATATTTGATCACTTATACCAGTATTTTTGGTATTCCGATATTCCGGTGTATAGGGTATATAAGGGTATACTACGTCATAGGCACCCCACCAGGCACAGCCCCGATCACATCGACCAGAGGTGTGAAACAGGGCGACCCCCTTGCCAGCCTCCTCTTCTCACTGACTCTGCAGCCGGCTCTCGAAGCCACCCAAGCCACCCAAGCCACCGCAGATCCCGCCAACGCAGCCCTCCTTGCCTATGCCGATGACTGCAGCATCCGCGGCACCGGCAAACCCATAATCAAGGCCTTCACCACCCTGGAGGATCACACCCACCCGATCGGCCTCCGCATCGGCCGTGAGAAGAGTGCAGCCACATACATCATTGATTGCAACGCGGCCCAGGCTATGGCCGACGCCACAGGCGTGCCGCTGCGCCCACACGGCGTCACCTGCGCAGACACGCCCATCGGCCACACCCCCGACGTCAAGGACTATTGCACCCGCCGCGCGACAACCGCATGTGCGAAGATTGATCGCCTCCTCTCTCTCCCCCTGCCTGCACAGGACAAGTTCCTGCTGCTCCGCGGCTCTGTGCAGCTTGCCCTCACCCACCTAGTCCGTGTCGTCGCGTGGGACTTGGTCAAAGACGCGGTGCAGCAGCTGCAAGACAGGGTAATGGCGGCGGCGCGGGAGATCATGAACCACCCGCAGATGCCCAGCGTCGCCGAGGAGCAACTCCGCCTACCGCTACGCCGCGGCGGATTCGGCCTCATGGACGTCACGGAGCACGAGGCAGATGCAGCCTATCTGTCCAGCGCCGCGCTGGCGCATGACGCCATGCGCGATGGCCACCCCCGACTTCCGCCCATTCGCCGACGGCGACGTTGCCAAAGGCCTACAAGAAAAATGGACAGCGCTGCGTGCAGCGATGCCGCCGGAGGCGGACTAGGGCCCAGAGGAGCTCGACAACGTCTTCATCGCCACTGGCCTTCCCTGTATGAGCAGAGAAGTGACCAGGGCAGTAGCGCAGACACGGCACGACGTGCTGCTGCAACAGCTGGGCAGCACCCCTGGTGGTGCAAAGGACCTTGCGCGCATGCGCAGCTGCGCCTGTCGTGTTGCCTCACTGTTCCTGGATTCCCTCCCAACCAATCGCATGCTGACTCTGAATGATGGGGATTTTGTGCATGGGATGCAGTTCAGGGGCGGACTTTGCCCCCTGCCGCCATTATATGGGGAAGTTATATGTGATTGCAATGCTCGGGTGAAGCCCAGCGACGTAGATCATGCCATGACGTGTCGCCACAATGCCGACTGCTGGACGTCGCGCCACAACATTGCCATTACGGCTTGGCGCCGTCGATTAAGAGCGGCAGGGGTGTCCACATCAATTGAGCCTGTGATGCGCAGCCTAGACAGACGCTACAGGGACGACAGTAGGGGGGACATCCTAGAAAATGGTCCGGACGTGGATGTGTATGTGCTAGATGTCAGCTTCATCCACCCATCTGGGGTGGCTGTGGTGGGGAAAGCATCGGGGGCAAAGGGGCAGACGGCCGCCATACGCGAACAGTTCAAACTCAACAAGTACAAAGAGAGTGTGCAGGGATCGTACAAGGTGGTGCCGGTTGTGCACGAGACATATGGCAAACTAGGGTCGCATGCCATGCAGTACCTCAACACGCTGGCAGTGTCGTTGGTTGGGCCGTTCAACAAGAGAGCAAAGGCTCGCTGGATTGAGAACTCCTTGCGGGAGTTCAGTGCGGCGACACTGAAAGGAAACGGGTTTGTGATCAGAAAGACCATGTCCAGGGTAGCACGGCTCACGGGTGCGCAGTTCGTGCCAGGTGATCGCCTGGCCGGCTCGCATCTGATTGGTAACATGTGAGTCTAGACTCTAGTTGTACATTCGCTTGGTGCACTGGATCGAAGCCCCTCGATGTAACAGTATAAGGGTGAACTGGGAGAGGCACTGGAACACATTCCAGCTTGCAGCCACACCCACACACATTCAAATCCAGCATACAATAGCTCAAATGCAAATCCATACCATTGCGGCTCCAGTGGATTTGTTGTGCTCTGCTTGGATCCATATTATGATACTTATCGTTGTTCTTGTGTTGAGTGGTTTATGCAAAGTTGGCTATATGAGGTCTGTGACAAAGTGAATTCTTCTAATTCGAATACTTATCAAACCGCTGCACAATAGACATCATTAGAGCCGCATTAAAATGCTGCGTATTTAGGTGCCTCTTAGTGCTTTTGAGTCGCTTCTGAGACGGCATGGTGGTTGTTGCAAAGTCGTGCCTGTGGCCACCAGTGTCGCACTAAACATCATCACTCCCCTCCACCACAGACAGCAACAAAAGGCATCAATGCACGCAGATTTTGAGCGGTTGTTGTGTTTGTAAGTGATCAGTTGCCTGGCTCGCTCCAGCCCGAGAGCAGTCCGGCTTGCCTTGTAGGCACGCCCTCACAAATGTTTGCGTTGTTCGCCTCACTGCCAGCAATGTGTTCGGCATGCCATTTGGCAGGATTTGCCAGATGACATTTGCTGCTGCAATTCTGGCAACGCAGCTTCAACTCTTCTGTGCCCTTGCCATTCTGTGCTTTCAGAGTGTACAACACAAGGCCACACGTATACAGACCCTCGACGAGGGATCGATTGCAGACTCGCAACCTTGGATTTTGTCTGAGCTCGTGTCAATCTTATCGCCCCATTCCAATTATCTGCTCTATGGGGCGTGTTGCCTGGTCTGTTGCCTCGGCGCTGCAGGGTCCTAGATTTATCAGTTTGTAACACACCCTGGGGGGGGGGGGGGGCTCTTGCGTTCATCTTCGTGTCACACATGTGTTGACACATCCTGGTTAAGCAGCTGCAGCTGCCATGTGTTGACACACTCAAGCCTAGCTCCACGATGACATGACTCAGGCCAGGTCTGGCAGGCCGCAACAGGTGTTTATTCCGGACTTTTTTATTCCCGTGTCAAAGTAGAGGTTGCCCATGCATTACACGGGTCTCCTCCTCGTCATGGCAGATCACTGACAGAGTGGCTATGGCACTCGCAATCGGGCTGCTGTGTCAGTCGCCGTTCAGCACTCACACGCTGCAGCTGCCTCAGCGCACACTGGATCTCCCACAGGCATTGCTAGACTGAGCTTCCCTGTGGTGGCCGGGCAGCAAAGCTGTGAGCATCACAGCTGTTGCGCTGCGGACGTGGCGGCCCCACCCACACGGCCGCTCTGAGCGAGTCTTGCACCCGGCCGCCCACCGCCTCCCTGGTCAGTGCCACGTTATTTTTTCCTTACGCAGGTCTCATAAACTTGCCAGGAACAAGTGTTGTTGTTTCAGATCTACTGCAATAGACGCCACAAAATCACATGTGGCAAGGCAACGCTACCTGTGACATCGTAGAATGACATAGCAGAATGAATGACAGCACGTGCCCCTGTGCCGAATACGGCACCCTGTTCGTCTGCTCCGCAGATGATCAGCAGTCACAGGAGGCCGAGGAAGCCACTCAGCTACACTGGTGTTCAGAAAGCTCGCAGCGAGGGCCAGTCCGACCGGCCTAGGCTCCACCCGATGATCACACGCATGCTTCACAGCTAGACGACCCTCATCAAGCCCAACCAATCCCCCCTGCCCCCACCCCACCCTCCCCGGGTGTGGCGGCGTGATGCTGTCGGTGGCCTGGGTCTGGCGGCCATCACACCACCCTGGCCACCGACAGCATCGACACAGCCACCACAGCCCAACCCCAATCCATCCCGCACCCGGCCGCTGCCGATGTGCCGCTGTCACTCACCGTGCCGCCATCAGGGTCTGCCGCGCTGTCCACGTCCCCCACGCCATCTTCGTCGTAGTCCGCCGCCGCGTCATCTGGCAGCCCGAGAGGGTTGCCCCCCTCACTCGTTGCGCAGAACTGGCCGCATCGAAATACCTCCGGGCCGCATGTGTCGCACGGTCGCCGGAAGAGCTTCACGCAGCACACGCCGCGCTCCGTGCTGCCGTCCACAGCGCACGACTCATCAATGTCGGTCGTCGTGCCGTCCGCCGTACACTCCGCGTCGTCACCGCACAGGCCGCCGATGCCGCGGACATGGCACACCGTCAGCGCTGCTGACACGCCGCAGCCGTCCCCCGTGATCAACGGGTTGTCCTCATTGTCCGCCGCGATGTTGCTGAAGCCCTGCTTCGCGCCGGCTTCGCACAGCGCGTCGAGGTCCCCGCGCACGGCGCCAGGGCTGGCCGCAAGCATCGCAACAAGCAGCGCGAGGGCGGCGGCGGGGAGGCGCCGCTGCCGCATGCTGCGTTCTGTGCGTGGAAGGCGGGGGGTCATCACGGTCGCGGCAGCTGCGGTGTCGAGCTACCTGTGGGTGCGCAGGCGACGGTGGCGTTGAGGTGTGGGCTGTGTGCGGAGGTGTGAGCATGCACCTGGCCGAACGAGCACCCCGGCAAGATGGCACCCCTGCGGGGCTGCAGGGGTTGATGATGCAACGCAACGTGGCAATTGGCAGTATTACCATGCTGGGAAGCGGGTGGCCATCTTGCCGGGTAGCGGGTGTTCACGATGTGTATGACATGTGGACTGTGATGTGTATGACATGTGGACTATCTGCAAGGCTGTGGAAGCATTGGGGCAGCCGCCAAACGAGTTGGCTGCTTGTCAGCTACAGCAGCCAGGCAGCAATGGTGAGCACAGAAACACAGCAGCAACCTATCGATGTGTTACACAGTGATAGATCTAGGACTCGGCAGCGCCGAGGCAACAGACCAGGCAACCTATCTGTTACACAGTGATAGATCTAGGACTCGGCAGCGCCGAGGCAACAGACCAGGCAACCTATCGATGTGTTACACAGTCATAGATCTAGGACTCAGCAGCGCCGAGGCAACAGACCAGGCAACAAGCAAAGAGACAGACCGGCCACCGCAAGCACCAAGGCCACGCGCCGCATGAGCAAATGCCAGAACAAACTAACGCCAGCGCGAAAGCAGACACGCACACACCACGCAGTACCACGCAGGCCACGAGCACACCACACACCTATCGATGTGCAGATCAGGATTAGTATGAGGATAAGCATGGCCACGCAGTGATGGTAATGCTGCAGTCACAGATGAATGCACACACAACCAGCCAGCCTGTGCAGTCAGCGAGTGGAATGGTGAATGGTGACTTTGACTGCATGCCAGATTCGCTTGCTTGCCACAGTGCAGCTATGAAGGACAATCGGAGCTTGGCAGCCGCACCTGCTTAATCAGGCTGTTGGTGTACCCAGCTCAGTCAAACAAGCCGCCACACTACATAATACTAGCAGTGCAGATCTTCGAAGTGTGGCTGTACAGTGTCATGCATGGCTTGCACCTCCATGCGCCAAGGCCTTGCAAGTTTGGCCAAGCAGGATGTTAAAGAATGGCTGTGGTTGAGTACAATGTGTCGATGGATGAGGTGTGGCTGAGGCGGGTTGAGGGGTGCGCGTGAGCGCAGACGGCCTGATTACGTGGGGCAGAGTGCAGCAGTTTCGCACCTGCGGTGCTCGGTGTGTACTCAAGGCACTCACCAGGGACTCAGCGCCACGGCCTCCTATGGTCGACGCCGCAAGAAAAACCTGGATTGTAGCGATCAACAGACATTTACATGCAATATGCTGCGGCTACTGCGTCCTGCGAGTCAGAACGGGCGCACTGGTCAAGACAGGACGGCGTTGAGCAAGTCGATTGATCGAAGGCCTTAAGGGTGCAGCTGCTGAAATGTGCAGCGTGCTCGAAAGCATCGAGACCGTCGCTAGCGAGCTCATTTGTAGTTCTAGTGAGTTCTACATTGCTCTTTTGCACGTTTCCTGTCTGCTCTGGATCGAACCGCATGGACAACGCGCAATCGTGCTGACTAGTGGCGACAAACGCGCGTGCCGGCGTATGCACGCGAAGCCGACTACTCATCACCAGATAAGCACGTTCTTCAATATTCTGAGCACTTCATCCGATGGCTGTAGACCACGTTGGCCGTCCTATAGTCGCAATGCGTTGCTTGACAGTACAGCTGTCTGGACTAACACGAGGTACTGTTCCACCGCTAGTGACATGTACGGTATGTCGGAATAATGTTGTCACACATCGTCTGGACACTCGCCCAGCGCTGCAGGTGCTTCTTAAGTGCAGTGGCGCAAGTAAAAACCCAGCACACACACGTCGCACGTAACGCTCGGCCGGGCATAGAGGGCCTGCAACCACATAGAGCCTGTCTTGCTACATACATGGCGTTCATACCCTACATGAACTACACCATTTCGAATTCTGGGTGCCGCTGACTGGGTGCAACCGCTGTTTCCTACCTGCACTCACGCCGTCAGTGGTACCTGCATGCTAACCTCGCTATGTCGACTCACCTGGAAATCCAGGTGTGGAACCAGAGGCTCCTCGGGGGAAACCGCTACACCGCAACGCCTCGCGGTCGCGCCGTTCGGAACATTTTCTAGACGGGTTTGCACGTGCGCGTGGCAGCTCGGGGCTCCCGGCTGTGCATGCTCTCGTGATCGAGGAGCAGTGCAACGCTAGGCTCGGGACCTGCTCAGTCGGGAGCCCCAGCTACAGGGGCCCTAACCCCCCACGGGTGGAAGCACACTACCTGGCCCCAGGTAGTTGGCGGGTGGGGAAAATCGCCGGAGATGCCAGTGCATACCCGTGAGAGGTCAGATGGTGGCCATCTGCTCGAGTTCAGGATGTAAATGCGACAGACCAGCGTGCAGGCAGTGAGGTACGTTACAGATGCATGCTCCACAAGGTGGTAGAACACAGAGGCACGATTCATGGCAATGCACAAAAAATCATTCACCATGGCCGAGCGCCCTACACAGACAGAAACACAGCAGCTTGTGTATTGCGCTAAAGTTCCCTCGACACATTCTCACGCGCTATTCTCCAGTGCTGCTCACAGCACGGCTCACAACACACTCAGAACTGCTCCACTGGCACGTCCAGCGTGCAGGCAGTGTGTGTCTGTAATACCTGTGCACGCAGGTCAGATCGAGTGCATGCATGTGTGTGTGGCATGGCGTGTTCGTGACCTCAGGAAACCCATGCACTACATGCTGTAATACGTTCCATAGGTGCGCTATCGCGAGCTCAGAATGTGACCACAAGTGCCCTCATCATATGTGGCACCGGCGCTGCACAGTCAGCAATGGCCACTGCAGCATGCTGGGCATGAGACGTGACAGGGACAGGGTTGCCTCGGTGAAACCATGAGCCACCAGCCAGGCCGGCGGAAATGTGTGCAAGCACGACATGATCAAGCTCGAGCCACCACTGCGCAGCAGGGCGCTCGTAGGTCATACTACAAGCATGCAAATGCGGCCCCACACGTCCTAGGCCTAGGCCTCCACATCCCCGGTCGGGCCAACCCGATTTCAGGTCACAAAACCGGGACACGACGCAATCCTGGGCAGCCGCGACGCAGTTGAACGGGACTGTCGGTCTGTGTCACGCGTTCACCAATTGGTTGCAGAGAGACCAAGTGTTTGGGAAGCAGAATCCCGTCCCAGGTTTGAAAACGGCAACTGGCCTCCTGCACAGGCCTGCCGACAAACCCCCCCCCCTCCCCCCCTCCCCCCCTCCCCCCCCCCCCTGCAACACATTGCAACGGGCCACCCAAACATCACCATGCATCCTAGGCCTGCACTGTCCATCGGAACCACGACGGCGGCGCGTGCTGTGTATCATACACCCCACGCTGAATTTCTGAAGCGCCTGGCAGCGATCACCGCTGAGCGTGCGCACTACGCCGCCGCGGCGATGATTGCCGCAAGAGCGGCTGCAAGCAGCCATGCATGCAGCGGCACCGCGGCTGCCGCGGCGGAGGAGCCGTCAGTGCCGCAGTCAAAGGCACACGCGTCTGGCGCCCCCAGCGCTCCTGCGAGCTGGACAGGCGCCATGTTGTGACAGCCCTGGACGCACTGCGTCGCCACCGGCGCGCAGTCAGCGCAGCTCTTCTCCATTGCCATCGTGCAGCAGCTGGTGCTTTGTTGGAGGGCCGTGCAGTCGGCCCCAGTGTCCACGATGGTCATGCATGCGGGCTCGTCTGCGCACTGACCTGCTCTGGGTTCCAGAGCGCAGATCGTGTTTGCGGCGGCGCCTGTGCAGCCGTCCGTTGTGAATCTGGAGCTGTCTCTTGCGGCTCCAATGGCCAGGGCGTCGTCCAGCCCAACGAGGCATGTGTCGTCTACGTCCACCGCGTACAGGGGTGTCCACAGGAGGGCAGTGCCGGCGAGGATTGCAAAGCTGAGCCGGCACAAGCGGGGGAGGGCGCCACATGAGGCAATTAGATGCTGACAACTTCGCATGGCAATGTCTGGTTGTCAAGGCAGTTGTCCCCAGTTTTGCTTGGCTTGTTCGCACTGCAGAGTGGGCGCAGGTTATTCTTGTCCAGGGAGTAGGCTGTTTGATCCCTTGAACAGGTCACCTTTTCATGCGGAATCAATATCGATGTGAGGTGGTGGTGGGTAGTATTGCACAGGAGGGCCACAGGCAGTACCGGTCTAACACCCATTCTCGAGCTGTCCCAAAGCTGTGAACCAAGCACTCACCCATCGCGGCATGCTCAGGACGCTGCATGGGCGTCGTCAATACACAGTCTCAACAGTGGAGGCCTACTCAGCTACACTGTCGCCAGATGAAGTGCCTATTCATCTATGTGTGCCACACAGACGTCTGCAGACGTGCCGAGGTGGTACGAGTTTGCCACAGGTGCGATCTGGCAACCGAACTGCAGAAAGACGCTTTGTTTTGTGCAACAATACAGCAGCGTGTTCAAATGATTCCATTTTGCGTTCATCACAGTTCATTTTCTGCAATGGAGGTTGCGCCTGCGCACCGAAAGTGAGTTCTCTTGTAGTCCAGTTGAGCTAATTGTACCGCTGCGCCAGACCGGTGATCTTACTGGAGAAGGCTGACGATGCAGCTTTTTGTGCCAGCATACCCTCGTTTCTGTTTCTGCCCTGATCGCTTCCAGGTTATCTACGTTCAGCGTATCTGCGCTCCGCTGCTCTGTTCCCGTTCTGATGTGTCCGACATTCACCGCAGGGATTGAATTCGCAACGTCGCTATATCCTGAAAGACAACTTCCGCTGGCAAATCGGAACCTCGCCTCGGATACTGGCGTTGATGAAGTTTTGGTGGCATTGTGTGAGTTCACAGCTCGCACAGGTCGCACACATCACGTTGCGACGTGCGGACCACGGCTTAGCACTTGCCGGTCCACGCCACTGTCTCTCGGACAGAGCATCCGAGCACACACCAAGATCACCAACACGCATGTTGCATCTTCGCATTTCACCACGTCCGCCTTCACCACACATGTACACTTGACAATGTGAGCATTGCAATGCGCTGTGATCTCAGGGCCATGATAGTCTTGGCTCTAGGCTATAGTAACCTTTTGGCACGTACCAACCGCAATTCCTGAGGCCCCTACTTTGCATGCCAGATGTAGGGCTGTCAGCGGGCTGTGGTGCTGAGCTGTGGTCCTGCCTCGGGTATGCAGCTACGAACTGGCCTCCTGCAGAGAGGCCTCCTATCGCTCCCCCCAGACCTCTCTGCACGCCTACCGCTCTGCAGACCTCCTACCTCTCTGTGTGGGTGGCTTATCTGGAGGCTTGTCTGCAGGCCTCCTGCAGAGAGGTGCTGCACAGTAGGCAGGCATGGGCGCAGGGCAAGCAACACCTTCAAGTCGGCCATGTCCCATGCATGCATGCATAGGCAGCCACGGACACAGCGTCTGAATACAGCTGCACTGTCGGTCAGAATACATGTGTTCTCAGGACCGCATGTGCAGGTGAATCATGCAGCATGCCTGGGTAGATGCCAGCATTGTGCAAGCACGTGCTACATACAGATGCTCGCAAGTGGCACTGGCATTGTCCAGCAGCTCGCCTTCGCCAATGGCCACACCAAGTAACATCTAGATGATCAGATGTCACGCACCGGGGCCGTGTGACACGACTTGTGTGTGGCAGGGCACTCCCGCCACACTGTAGAGCGATGCTGACTCAGCAGACACAAGGACTCTCAGCATCTCAAGGGCTTTCAGCATCATCCTTTGATCAAATCTGCCAGATCCCCAAACAGGTACAAAGGCCATCCAGGTGCTGTAAAGTGGCAGCTAGCTTGGCCACCTGTGTCAAGTACAAGCGTGCATGTCAGCCGGGCACATGCTACTGGTGGTCTCTCCACTTGGTTCGGTTGGTTCTAGTGCCATGCAACGCGATGCTGCATGCGCAAGATATTTACTCCTTTGTAGCTTGAACTGATGCATGCTGTAGCAAGCTCTCTTGGCGGGTGTTGACTGCCGGTCACTGTTGTGTGCCAGTCAAAGCAATGCATGACATCCAACAGTGAGTGGCGGTGCACCGCGGACTCTCAACAGCAAAGACAACATACCAAGCCCTACGTTCGGTCACTGTGTTATCATCGATGATTCAGAACTGTGGTTGAATCCGCTCGAGTTCACACCAAGGTCTGCTGTCAGCTTGGACAACTTCGTGTAGTGGCCAAAGCTCTGCGCCACGCAGGTAAATAGCTTCACAGATCACGGCTTCGTTTTGGATTTCTGATTCTGCCGGTCAAGTTGGGGCGTTAACGTGGACGGTCTGAGCTTTCGGAGGTGCTGAGCGTCCAAGAGTCAATCCTGCACAACCTGCTGGAAGTCGATTGCAGCGCAGAGAAGAAGGATTGCAGCGGTGGCTCATTTATCACCAATTGATCCCGTGATCGGCCTTGACATCGTCGCCCGCTCGCGATTCCGGGAACTGAGTCACCTAGCCTCTAAATTCACAACGAGGTGATGCTGCACATCCGCTGATCGTCATCATCAACGTCAACTGTTGCATGGAATACATTGTGGCCCTGTCAATGATGTTCTCATGCTTTGCCGTGGAAGCGTGCAGCCAACCGCAACTGCCCAGTCCCTGGATCCCGGTTGTCAGTAACACGATTCGCAGCTGCGGTTGGCACAGCAGCATCCATGAGCTCGCTAATGCACGATGGTACTCACCTATTAATGTTGTACATTCCTGAGCTACCACGTCAGGCAGGGCGCCGGTGCAGATTGTGACTTGTGCACCTTGGCCTGCAGGCTGATCATGCGAAAATGTCGCCATGAACATGGCATCCATCTGGAAATGATGTGTTCAAGACAATTGCGTAATTCAAAGCGTAGTTTAAAGTCACATAATCGTGCTAACCGCTCCCGCTTTGCGTCTCGATGTGCACCAATAGGACTCAGTGTGCTGGCTCTGGCAGCGTTGTCAGCCCCCTGCCACGCTGCCACGCAGGACAGCTGCACCGCCCAGGCCCATACATTACTCTCCCAAGAGATCAATGCGTCTCCCTGGCGCTTCAGACTCGCTGACTGTGACCATGATCCACTCAAGACCGGCTGCAGTGGCCTGCAAGCTGAACCGAGCCACTGCCAGGATGTGCCACAGTGTTCTACGGCACCATACACGACCTTGGACGACTCATGCGCTCTGTCGGATCCATCATCCTTTTGCTGCGCTGTCTTCTATTACTTGCATTGCCCGAGCTGCGAACCAGTGACGGTTGACTGCTGGCAGCTGTGCCTGGCTCAGGAACCCACCCTTCCAGCTCACAGCGACGCCGTCGCCACAGGTCTGTCTCCGACACCGATTTCTCCACCTGTCTATGCCTCCCCGCCTCGCAGTCCTCAGACGCCATAGGTGCAGATGAAGCGAATGAAATGAGTCCAAGCAGTGGTACAGCCCCGGCAGCAGAAGGCAAGAACGAAGAACACGCTGTGGAAGGAAGCCTGTCTCATGGAGATGGGCATACACGCCATGACCCACAGCAGCTGACATTGGACACAGCAGATCCTCCGGTGGCCCAGGCAGCTGCGGCAGAGGCGCCAGTCATGAGCTTGGACCGTGGTGACATTGAAGGCCCTGTCGAGGCGTTCGCCAGCGAAGATGTGGAACCAATTATCGGTGACGGGCAGGAGCAATATGATGGCAGTGGTGTAGATGGGAATATGCAGACTATGCTGTGGCGGAGTGGGCTGGCATTGGCGTTATCACAACTGCTAACTGCTCTCTGGGCAGCCTGACGTTCACTGTGGATGTGCAGTTAACAGTTGTTCGTGATTCAGCACTCTGGTTGTCATCGTGCTGTGGATTGTGCTTCGTCTGCGCCTGCCGGACATCCTATGCTGACATGCTTGGACTGGCGTCGACTTGGACATGTATGCACTTGCAATGATGAGGGGATGCATGTACCTTGGAAGTGGCAAAGCCGGCACATGACTGTCGTCTTTGGAACACTGTCCACTCATGCAATCGTCGCGGAATAGATCCGTACAGCCAGTCAGCTGTCGCAGACAGCTATTCCAGATTTACCCCTGCTTTTCTGTAAGCCATAGATACATTTGCAGATCCCCTGGGTTCCGTACTGCCATGATTGTGTGGGTGAATCACCTTGCTGAACCATACATGCAACTGCAACACAGAACAATACTCCCCCTGGTTGCATCAGATGGTAAGCAATTGTGCTGGCACACGCTCATCACAGAGCACACTTGTCCGCACACGCCGAACATGCATTGCTCCTTGGTACACTGAGACTAAAGTCGAGGCAGGTGGCATTACACGATGGCCTGTACGTGCCTGGCGTCTGTGCAGACTGTACTCACCAAAGACGGCCCGCGCTCATGACACCCAGCAGCAGCCACTGCAGCTGACACCACTGCAGCTCTCCCATGCCACCCACGCCCACCCTGCTGCAGGCACAGGGCCCCCACAGCGGGCTGCACTCACATCCTAGCTCGAGGCCCGCGGCTCATACTTGCAGAGCCCCACGGCACCACACACACCAGCGCGCAGGCAACCAGACATCTTGTCGACAACTGGCTTCCTGCACTGCTGGCACCACAATGGCACCGGAACGGGGTACCGCCGGCAGCACATACAATCCCACCACGCCCGAATACGCCCCCAAAAGTCCCAGATATATACCACTGCCCCCGCTCGCTCATCGCGCCCCCGCGCCTCACAGCCGCCACTGCGCCCGGCCACATACAGCAGCGTGTGACGAACCCAGTCTGCACACAGACAGTGGCGTGCAGAGAGAGAGAGAGAGAGAGAGAGAGAGAGAGAGAGAGAGAGAGAGAGAGAGAGAGAGAGAGAGAGAGAGAGAGAGAGAGAGAGAGAGAGAGAGAGAGAGAGAGAGAGAGAGAGAGAGAGAGAGAGAGAGAGAGAGAGAGAGAGAGAGAGAGAGAGAGAGAGAGAGAGAGAGAGAGAGAGAGAGAGAGAGAGAGCAACATTACAGGAGGATCTCCACCAGGTGGCAAGGCCTGTGCAGTGCAGAGGGCCGCCTTGTCCAGCAACTCACTGGCAGCCGGGCCCGAGGACACGGTAACCATGACGGATGGATATCGCTATACACACACGGCTCGGGGCAGGACCGCTGCGCACCCGCTGAAGGAGCTGCGGATGGTCTCTAGAGCTCCAGTTTCGAGAAGTACTCCTTTGAGCCGACGGGATCAGGCTTCATCGTCTTCTCCCCGGGCGTCCACCCTGCCGGGCACACCTCGTCCGGGTGGTCGTGCACGTGTCGCACGGCCTGCAGCACGCGCAGCGTCTCATCGACGCTGCGGCCGATCGGCGCATTGTTGATGGTTGCGTGCTGCACGACGCCGTCCGGGTCGATGATGTAGAGGCCGCGCAACGCGACGCCCTCCTCGTTCTCGACGTGGTACTTCTTGACGAGCTCCCGGCGGAGGTCCGAGATAAGGGGGTAGCGCAAGTCGCCGACGCCGCCGTCGCAGCGCGCGGTCTGGATCCACGCGAGGTGCGAGAACTTGCTGTCGACCGAGACGCCGAGGATCTGGGCGTCGAGCGCGGTGAACTCGTCATAGCGGTCGGAGAACGCGGTGATTTCGGTGGGGCAGACAAAGGTGAAGTCGAGGGGGTAGAAGAAGAGGACGACGTACTTGCTGCCCCTGCACTGTGGCGCTGCGTTTAGAACTATGCTCCCGCCGAGCATTGAACCAGGTATCTGTGATGTACTGGCTGAGAATCCTCAAATGCAGCAGTTTTGATGGATACTTCTGAGAGCAGCCGTCCGACAAGGTAATCCATCAACTCGCAAGCATTGGGTATGTGCAAGCATAGGATATGTGGTGGTGTCACACCACCGGTGTTGCGTAGAGCATATGAGGCGCAGGGAGGAGGTGGGGTTGAGGCTACGCGGGCGCAGGGAGGAGGTTGTGGCCAAGACCGGTAGCGGGAGGAGGTGGGGTTGAGGCTACGCGTATATACAGGGTGATGTGTACAGATGATGGAGGTGGGTGTGTGTGATGAGCCAGTTCTGGGGAGGTGGCTTGGGCGGGTAACGAGTGTCAAGTGCGGACGGGAGTAGGCGAATGGGGAGGACCGGGCGGTGGTAGTGGTGTGCCAGGCCAGTGGTGCTCAAGGAGTGACTGTGCATTGGGGGCGAGCTGGTGCGGGCTAGGGCCGGGGCAGCACGAGCGGATATGCTTGGAGAAGAAGTAATGCATTTCGCAAGGATGGAAATAATGCGGTGGTGGAGCTCTGTGGCGCCAAGCGCGCTCTGCCCACCTACCGACCAGGCTCACTATTGCACAGTGCTGGCGCAATCTCTGCCATTGCTTAGCCACATGCCATCGCCCAGAACACTGCGGCAGTGTTTTTATGCGCCTGAGTGCGTTGTTGATCAATCATACACGGTGGAGCGATGGTCAAGCGCGCTCGCTGGCCGCTCCCGGAGCAGATTCCGGGGCGATCAGATGCTTGGCCCGCATACAATCCATGTTACAGGTGAGAACATCGACGTCGCTGAACTGATTCATTGCGTGCAAAGCGTACCTGTAGTCCGACAATTTCACATCGATGAACTTCTTCTCGAACACGGCCTCAGCCTCGAAGTCCGGTGCAGGAAGCCCAACCAGCCGAGCGCTGCTCACGATGCCGAAACACAGGCTGCTCAACAGCAGCAAGATCATATGAAATTGCGACATGGCAAGATCTTCAAGCCGCAAACGAGGTGCGCTGTCCGGGCTGAACCAAAGATGCGAGCCGTGCTGGCGTTCAAATGTTGGTGAAAGAGCTCATACGTCGATGCACAGGAGATGAAAGCAGCAATGTAGCTATTCGTATACGGGACATGCACCTGCGTGCATCGTCGGATTCCACTGGGGCAGCCCCGATCCCGAGATTACAAGACGCCGGGTGCGCGAGCTGACGCATACCTGCGAGCGACGGCGTTGGATGAGAATCCCGCAAACGTCAACTCAAGCGAACGTGTATCGTATGGTGCAAAGGATCTACAATTAAGAGTTCACAGCATGCTCACGCTGTAGCGTTACAGGCACGCGCGCAATGGCACGTTCTCTGACCACCAAGCCAGCACGCCCTTCCTCTACTTCCAAAAAAATACATTACTTGCACAGAAAAGCCAGCTACCCCGCCGCCATACCAGGTCATTCACCCGTTGACCTGCGATGCTTAGATGGCGGCAAAGAATTCCTTGGAGTCCTTCGGTGTGGGCTTCATGGTCTTCTCCCCAGGCGTCCATCCCGCAGGGCAGACCTCATCCGGGTTCTCACGCACGTACTTCACAGCCTGCAGGATGCGGACCGTTTCATCGACGTTGCGGCCGATGGGGGCGTTGTTGATGGTTGCATGCTGGATGACTCCATCGGGGTCAATGATGAACAGGCCTCGCAGTGCAACGCCCTCCTCGTTCTCCACGTGATACGCCTTGGCGACCTCATGCTTCAAGTCCGAAACGAGGGGGTACTTCAGGTCACCCACGCCACCATCGCTGCGCTCTGTCTGAATCCACGCAAGGTGAGAGAACTTGCTGTCCACCGACACACCCAGTACCTCGCAATTAAGGGAAGAGAACTCCTCATAGCGGTCAGAGAAGGCAGTGATCTCTGTCGGGCAGACAAAGGTGAAGTCCAGAGGGTAGAAGAACAGGACTACATACTTGCCCCTGCAAATCGGGCTCGAGTGACGAGCAGGAGATTCAGGCCCAGCCCTAGTGTGCTGGACACCCCACAAGACCAGACATCATGGAGCACTGCATGCAACTGACAGAGGACAGGTGCAGGCAACCATCGCAAGCAGAGTAGTACAAGCATCGCCGAGACTGGAGGCATCAACCGATCACCAAATGTTGTGTGCAGATGCAGGGAGTTCCTCACTGGCAGATGCAGGGAGTTCCTCACATAGAGCGAGTCACTGCCCCTACAACAAAGACCAGAGGCTAAACTGTGGGAGAGCATCGAGAGTTGAGGGGATCAAAACGAGGTCGGCATATATGGCTTGGGCTCAATTGGGGTCGTGCGCGGCAGCTGACATGCACAGCCTGGTGCCAGCAAATTCAGACACAGCAACACAGCAGCCTGCCCGCACAAGGCACCCTGTCCGACCCGGCCAAGCAAGTTACGAATTATTACATGCATACATGTACGAATCCGCCACAAAGCCAATGCCATGGCCATTGCTGAGCACTGTCGTTGCGGAAAGTGAAGAGTCACATGTCGGGCTGTAGACAGGGACCACAGATCCCGAAGCCGACACTGTTGCGAAGCTGCAATTAATCAGTGATATTGAACGTGATCAAGCAACAAGGAGTCGTAGCTGCTCCTGCCATCGCGAACAGGGTGCGCCATTTCGACGGTGCGGGTGATGGCGCAACAACGCACAAAGGCACCGGAGCATGTTAGCAGATGGAATAAGCCGCACTTGTAGTCAGACAGCTTAACGTTCATGAACTCTTGGTCGTACACAGCCTCGGCCTCAAACTCCGGGGCTGGCAGCCCGACTAGCCTGCCTTCTCCGGCAGAACGAGCAACAACGCCTGATTGCCTACGAGGAACGGAAGGGCGAGTGGATAAACCCTTTGATGCAACAGCGGCACGGCGTGCGGAAGCAGCGGTAGCGATCATGCTTAGTGCACCAGGTCAAACGAATCAGGAACCGAGATAGGTGCGGCTAGCAGGATTGTGTTGGCGTTACTCAATTGCAGGAGGAAAAAGTGGAGAATATGGAAGGCCACAGCAGTTACGCGAACGCATGCGAGCGTCCACGCCTCGCAATTCCGGAGACTGCGGCCGTCCCGCGTGTTGTGGCCTCAACAAAGGGCATCATGCATGGTCACACGTGCTGCCGGGTCACATTGATGCGGACGGCCAACTTGGCCACAGGCGTGATGAGCACATACATAGCAGAGATTGGAGAGGCTCGTGCAAAGGCTGATGTATGGCCTGTCCCTGAACAAATGAAGTCCGGCCACCAACAAAGCATGCACCACAATCTTGAGCTAGATTCGTGCCAGTGCAGACCCTCAGACACACATGGGCAGACACACATGGGCATCTTCAACGAAACACACTGCGTAAACTTTGCAATGCGATCTTGCCGGCACGTTCAGCTGCGCCGTCATGTAATGTACTGCCGAGCGCTGTATGCCATTGCTGCTGTACATGTACAACAGCTGTGTTGGACCATGCAGCCAGCCGCTGCATCATATTTTGCCTAGGAGATGTGTATGGAGAATCTTGGTCCCACACCCGCTCTTATGACGCTGGCGTGGCACGCAATCTGCTGCGATACTGCAATGCCGGGCTACCATGTAAAAAGTAACACAGGGCCAGTCCACCTATAGCCACTCCAGACTCCTGAGGAGGCCTCACTCAAGCTTGGGCTTGTATGTTGCATAGGCATTCAGAAACGTTGTCCTGCATCACAAGACTGTGATTCCTAGCAACATGCTGAGGCTGATGCCATAGAACCCGATAAGCCAGTCTGGATGACCACAACTCCAGAATGGCTTGCTTTATGGTACAGGCGCTCATGACAAGCAGAACTCAGCCCCCAAAAGAATGCTTGCGCTGGCCGGATCAAGGCGACAAGGACTCAAGCAGGTGTGGGAGTTTGTGTGAATGCGGATGGAAACGTATCATGCATATATTACACCGGCACACAGGTGCGAGTGACTTGTGTCAGTCACATCACCAGGGATCAAACCATGCAGCCTGTGTGAACGTCAATCGTGCCTGCGTTGCTGAAAATTCGTGATGAAACTTCATGACGTCAAGCCACAGGTAGGTTGACTGTGCAGCTTGGAGTTGACATGCGGCTTGCTGCGCAATTCGATCGGTATGCCGGGCGGCTCACAACACAGGGCAGATGGCACGGGATGGCAACACCCACGCCTGCGACACTTGTACAGGCGATGAGTTGACCAATGGACTGCACTGCAAACGGACTGCAAATTGCAGCACCAGACATGTCGTGGGGCAATGCCGCACCACCCCAGCGCGACAAAGTTCAAGAACAGGACTCGAAGATTGAGAGGGACATAGCGGTAGTTGAACATGGCCGCCGCTGGCCAGAGCTTCCAGCCATTGAGTTGTACAGCAGGGTAATCCTGAACGATTTTGGCCAGCAGATGCTTCCATCCTTTGCCTGCACAGCAGGCAGTCTATCACTGTGTAACACAGTAGGCAGTCTGGTCATACTTGCAAGTTGGGTATCGCTGCAGCCGCTGCAGCCGCTGCAGTTGCTGTATGTTGCTGTACTGCAGCCGCTGCAGTTGCTGTATGTTCTGAGCACAGATACTGTCCAAGTTGCCATGACCAGGGTCATCGATAGGCACACCAATGTTGCATATAGCTCACTGCAGGCGGTGCAAATTGGCAATGAACACCCACAGCTTGCTGATCAGCACATTACCTCGACATGTTAGCACTCAGCGGAGAACGCCACAGCAATTCACAGGCGCAACGTTATGATCGGCTGCATTAGATGGATGAGCAAATGTACGAGCAGCTGGAGCGCACTCTCAACCATCATCGCAAAGAACGTCATGTTTGCTACATTGTTGACTGGGCCATATGAAACTTGATCTATCACGACCTGCACGTCCACGATGGTCCACACAAGAGCCTGGTGAGCGATACTCACAGCCAAGCAACTGTGTCATTACGCAGTCTGCATGTCAATGTGCTGGCTGGCCATTGTAGAACCATTTAACTGACTCAGCACCATCAAGGTCTCAGGTTCTCTCTGTTGCAGCTCTCATGTGTTGCTAGGGTCTTGCCTTCATGAGGACCGTTTTGAGGTCCGTCTTTGGGGAGAGCTTGTGCATGAAGGCTTGCCAATAATGTGCGCTGGGACCCGCCCACACAAAGCCCCAGATCTGCATAAAGTTCATGTTGGGCGGCGCAGCTTGACAGAGGTGTTACGAGGGCTTGCCTTCAGCTCTTGCATAGTCAATTAGCCAGGCATGTGCCATAGGGCTGCAGTGCATCTGATGCGCTGCGCAACCAAGCCCATGACATCAGCATTTCCTGTCTGAAGGAGATACAGGAGATACACTTGTCAATACCGAGTTGCAACATGTGTTCCAAGGGCCGCACTGCTACAAGGATGTTTCTCTTGATGGAAAATTGGCGGCCTCCAATGATCTGAGAGATGATGTCCGACAATGACAGAATGACTGCTGATGTGATAGCCTGCATAGATTGACGCGATGAGATGCCTTGGCAAGTGGAGGTACGAGTCAAGCGCGTTTGGCATGTCGAGCGTACCTTTGACTGCAATGGCCTGCGCTTCAGCTGTGCTAGGTAAGAGCTCCATATGGTTTCGATCCATCCGCGAGCTGCGGGCCGAACCGGTGTAGCCACCATTGAAGAATCGGCTGTTGCACACTATTCGGCCATCAAGTATCTGCAGCAGCCTTTTATTCTGTACAACCGCAACAGACAGACGTGCCTGGCGTGGCAGTGCCAGCTGCAACCGTATGCTGAAGATGTGGATGTATACCTGTATTCAGTCACAGGCGACACGCTTTGCGATCTGTAGAGCATGACAATTTTCAATCTAATGCCTGATCACGATCATCTCCCGCTCGAGCAGTGGTGGGGGGGAAACGGCAGTGAGGAGCTTGTACGTTCCTTGAACTCGCCAAACTAGGCCATCACAACCTAGAGGCAGCGTCAGATGCCAGAAGGCCAGAGGTCGAGGCCAGCTTGGGTGCACGCTCCGGTTGTCAGGTCCGTAGGCAGAGTCACCTGGGACAGTGCACTGCAGCGTAGACGCATGTGCGATGCTCAAAGTGATCGTAATCAATGTCAGAAACAAAACCGTCACGCTGGCCCCAGTGTCAACGGATGTTATCGATGCCGTATGAGATCTTCACATCCTGTTTTCCCACAAAGTGCATGTTTACGCCGAGGGCTCCTGGTAGCAGACCGCGTCGAGCGCGGCCACTCAGACGACGTTGGGCGCTGCGTCTACCCAGGACGCAACTACGGAAGGAGCGCAGGGAGCTGGGAGAGAACCTATTGTTGTTGAGAGGGGCCACCATGTCATGCCGAACCGTTTGATCGCCGAGATTTTTCATCTTGTTGACTGAATACGAGGACAGACTAGTTCATGGAAGTCAATGACAGGACGACTGCCGACTCGCATTGCTTATGTAACCACGCGATTGAAAGTTGCTGAAAGCTAGTGTAGCTCTCAGCGGTCATGGAGAACACCCACGTTCAGCCCGCTCCCGTTCCCATCCCCTTTCCCGTCGAAGGCGCTAATCCAGGTCCAAGATGTGGCCACACATTGACCGTAGTCATCGGAGCAGATCAGAAGCTGTCTTCATCGAAGCTAGTCATGTTTGGTGCGTGCCTGCAGCTGGAGGCCAAGCGTTACGCTTTGTCGTTGCTCCGGGAGAGCAAGCCCTCGATTCGTACCCGTCAACGTGCAGGTGGTGCAACAGCTCTAGAAGGGCCAGATGGAGGAACTCAGCCAGCTGCCACTGCGGCCGGTACGTTGTTCTGCGTGACCCCCAAATCTACCGTTCCAACGAACGCTGGGCTTCCACCGTCATGTGAATTGCAGGTATCCGCCTTGCTGGCGCGACTAATGATGTGCATATCATGGATTTTGAAACGGGGAAATGGTCAAAGATTGAGCCCCTCGGAGACCTGCCAGCGCCCAGGGCAGCTCATGCAGCGGTTGCTGTTGGCAGTATGATGGTAGTACAGGCAAGTCCACACGCAACTCGATCTGTATCAAAAAATGTCGTTGTAATGCCGCATAGTCGTGCATTCTATGATCGCGTTTATTCTGTCGTACAGGGAGGAATCGGGCCTGCAGGCCTGGCATCCGAAGACTTACATGTCCTGGACTTTTCCAACCCGGAACAGCCTCGGTGGCACAGGTATGAGACTGTTGGAACTGCGCTTCGTGTTGCTGTCTGCAGAGGTTCCTGCGTGGCAATAAAGCCTATGCAGAGCAGGACTGCTGTCAGTGCTCAATCACGGTTTGCCCGCAGGGTCTTTGTGAATGGCCAAGGACCCAGTGCCCGGTATGCACACACGTTGGCTCTCGTAGCGAATAGATTTATCGTTGCCATGGGCGGCAATGATGGTCGCAACACTCTGGCAGATGCTTGGTCATTGGACACATCTGAAAAGCCTTACCAATGGCGCAAGGTATCAGCACATGGAATCAACCCTCCTGCGCGGTGTGCTTCATCCACACGCCATGATCACTACTTGCGATATGGCATTGTCAAATCCGAAATGAGCAAGTCGCGATGCTCCAGCGATAGCTGACCGGGACGCGTGGGTCTTTGCTGACTCTTGAAATGTTTGGCTGCCACGAGAACTGCCTTCTATCCCTCTGTCCCAGATTCTGGCGGCGAGTAGGCCATGCATAGCATCGCATCCCTAATCGAGTGCGCCATGTTTCGACTGCAGCGTTGCCTGCTGATGTTGCTCACCTGGCAGAGTCAGTGTCAGACTGCTCGACTGCCATGACCGCCTTGCTGTGACTGTGCAATGGTTTGAAAGGCCGGGCTTGGTGTGCAGCATGTATGCTACTGCAGCAGCCAGGCAGGATGGGCTGCTGTTGCTGTGTGGCGGGCGGTCAGAGAAGGGCCACCCGTTAAACGATGCATACGGACTGGCACGACACCGTGACGGCCGCTGGGAATGGGCAGCTGCTCCAAACAACATGCCTGTCGGACGGTATCAACATGCTGCTGTGTTTGTCGGCGCACGCCTCCACGTCTCTGGTGGATCCCTGGGGGGTGGCAAGATGGTCGACAAGAAGGACAGCATCCTCATCCTTGACAGTACAGCCGGCATGTGGGCCTCTCCAGCTGGCCGGGAAGGCTCAGACGACCTCAGTAGGCGCTGCCGGTGCGCGCTGCTACTTCCCACTGCACAGTGAAAGTGCTTCTTGCTGCGCCAGAGCTTGGTCTCTATTGCAGCTGCGGAACGCTGCAGTACAGCGTTTTCCTGCTCCAGTATCTCGGTTGACCTGCCTCAACTGTGGCTGAGAAGCTGTGAGGCTAGGTGCACAGTGAGTGCTGAGGTGTGTCCGCTGTGTCCGCATCAGCACGGGCGGCCATACGCACCCGCACGCAGCAGCTGACCCGTGCTGTCTCCACCGCCGGGTCTGCTGACTGGATCTGCTGACTGTGCTGGTGCCACTGATGGTGCCACTGCCGCTGATGCTCACGCAGCTGTGAGGCCAGGTGCCGTGAGAGGTGCCCAGTGTTGCAGCTGTGTCAAATTTGGTGCCCCTGCAGGCACGCTGTCGCGGCTGTGGGCCCTTACATCTTCATCTACGGCGGCCTCGTCGGCAGCACCCTCCACAGCGACCTCCTGCTGGCCGATGACGGCGGCATGAAGGACACGGCGATGTACGACCCGCGCTCGCCGCCGTGGATGAAGTGGCTTGAGTCCACGAACCAGGCGGCGAGCATGCTCGCGCACAATGCGGCCGAAGAGGCCGCAGCGGCGAGCTCGCTGATCGTGCACCGGACGAACATGGAGGGTACGGAGGGCACGGAGGAGTCGCTGACGGCGCCGGAAGACAAGGAGGGCGCAACGCGGCCGATGCCGCCGCCGCCGAGCGACGGGGAGGAGGGCGAGCAGCAGGTCAGGCTGTTCCACCGCGCGGTGGTGGTCGCGAACAACCAGAGCGGTAGCATGCGCGGCATCGTGCTGCAGCTGGGCATCGACCAGTTTGAGAACGAGGGGCGGCGCGTCGCGGCGGGCGTGCCGATGAGCGGTGTGCCGATGACCAACACGCCGACGAAGTTCGCGGTGCAGGACCCACAGCGCGGCTCGGTGTTCAACATGCCCGGGAACGACACGTCTATCCACCGCCGGGTCATCCAAGAGCTGCTGCGGCCGCATGAGTGGTGCGCGCTTCCTGCCAGCGGAGTGCCTCAGCTGTGGGCTGAAGCAGTGCGTGTGTGTTTGCTCCATGTGTCCTGCTTCCGGGTGCATCTCTGGCCAGCCTTGCCGGATCATGTGGGAGCGACGATGCCCTGAACAAGGGGTGGAACCAGGAACGGCTGAGGGCGGGACTTGTGCAATGTGTGCAGCGCAGTGCTCGTTGCGGATGTGTTTCCTGTCTGCCCTGCATGCGACGAAAGGCTGCATGGGCCAACTTTCGTCCTGCTCTGCGTGTGCGGTCGAGGATGCTCCACGGGCAGCGATCTCGCAGCCGTACACTGCCTATTCACACATGGTGGCAGCTGCGCTTTTGCTGCGTCAGTCAGCAATGCAGTCGCACAGATGTGGACTGTTCCAGCCTGTTTCTTCCTGCTCTTGCCTGCTGTGCTAATGCCAGTAGCTCTCAGGGCATGCAGCCAGTCTGGTGCCCTGCTTCCATGCCGGTTGGCATGTCTGTCTTGGCGGGCTTTCGTGGCTTTTAAGACTGTATGATCCAACACTGGCCAGTGTGGTTGCAGGTATCCACCAGAGGATCGGTCAAACTTTTTCCTGCATGGAAAGGAGCTGAATGAGCTGTGTGGCATGGCAGAGTCAGTACTGCAGCAGGAGCCCACAGTGCTGAAGCTGAAGGCACCAATCAAAATCTTTGGGGACCTTCACGGTCAGTTTGGGGATCTGATGCGATTATTTCAGGTATGTTCTGTGGCACGTGTGCCCATTCTTGTCTGGGCCGGCCTTCTGGCCCATGTATGTGAATTCTGAGTACAGCTGTCCACAAGTGAGGCCCATTGAAGCCGAAGCAAGCATTGTTTCATTGTGTGCTGAATGCTATAGTAGGTGTGCCGCCTGTGTCTGCCAGAACGTTTGGTGGAAGTGGCCCGAGTGTGCCAGTTGGTTTGGCAGTTTGTTTGATGTGCCACATGGAGTGTGAACCCCGCTACTGCCCCTGTACCACACGCATCATCATCTGGTATCTTTTGGCATCATCATCTGGTATCTTTTGCGAGGCTCCCCAGCTGGGGTGCAAGGCTGCCAAGAAAGGACTGCATAGCAATGTCGCTCGCAGTGGTGATGTGAACTGTACACCTGCACTGCTTGCACCGTGTCATACCAGGGCGGAGTGAGGAGCTGGGCTAGCAGCACAAATTTCAAATGTGTGCACCTGCGATCCACCCCATGCCCATGCACAGGTTCACCTGGGGCTCTGTGCGGTTGCCATTCTGCTGGTGTCCATGGACACTCCACTGATGTCAGTGAAGCACGTTTGAGCAAAGCAACCCACCCTGAACTTAGATCAAACAGCGGTCTGCTTTGCTGCCTGCATGATCGATCCAGGACTACAGCCCCTGCATCATGGATCCAGGCCTAAAAGCACTGCCATCATCATGTGTGACTAATTCTTGTTTACCCTGGGACTGCAGCTGCGCATGTCCTCTGGCTGCCTCTGGCAATGCCATGAGACTCCCAGGCTCCTGCCAGTGCATGCATCTGCAAGAAGTGACCCATGCATCTGCAAGCAGTAGTCCTGAAGCAATGTGGTGGGAAGGTGGATTGGCCATGTCGGGCTCCACAGCGTAGCACAGCAACCTGGCAGGCGCCATGCACATGGCTGCGTGCTTGCTTGCTTCCCTTGGTGCCACTGTGGAGCCTGACATGGCCAATCCACCTTCCCACCACATTGCTTGAGGACTGCTTGCTTCCCTTGGTGCCGCTGAGGCTGTCATCCTCTCTTGGTCACCTTACCTACTGGTATACTCAGTATTTCCTACACCTACTGACTCGATGATGCGATTGCTGCAGTGGAAAGTAGCTAGCGACTGCTGCCTGCTGCCGGCCGCTTTCTGGGATTCGGCAGCTTGCTTGCTTGCCGTTTCCCTCGTTTGCTGGGCTCCTGCGTGGCATTCCGTGTCACACCTGCTGGAATATCTAAATGTTCTTTTTAAGCTCAGGTTAAAGCTCAGGTTACCGCACCGACCTGCAGGAGTACGGCATGCCAAGCACCGCCGGAGACATCACGTACATTGACTACCTCTTCCTCGGGGACTACGTTGACCGAGGCGCACACTCCCTCGAGACGATCTGCCTGCTGCTGGCGCTCAAGATCGAATACCCCCGCTCGATCCACCTCCTGCGTGGGAACCATGAGGCTGCGGACATCAACGCCCTCTTTGGCTTCCGCATGGAGTGCGTCGAGCGCATGGGCGAGTACGGCCTGTTCATCTGGCAACGCATCAACCAGGTCCGCAACCCCCCTGCTGCCAGAGTACTGACGGCACCTCTCCCGCACCTGTCCCCCAAACCGTGTCGCATTGCTTATCTTGCGTTCAAGCCAAAACTGCGGCTTGCGCGTGTTGCCGTGACCTGCATTGTAGCTGCATGGTGCACACTGCATGCATTGTAGCTGCATGGTGCACACTGCATGCCATGTAGCCGCATGGCGCACACTTGTCAATGGTGTGTTGGCCATCCGATGCGCGCATGTACTAATGGGCCATACATGCTTGATACGGTCGAGGCAACTCACCCGTTTTCCGCTGCTGTGTTTGCTGTTTGCCACAGTTTGAGTGCTTGGTAGAATCATGTGGGCAATGCTTGACCTGGCAGCTCAGGACCACCCGCACGCCCCCAGTACATATCCACCTAGTGTTTTGACCAACGCACTCAGTCGATGCTGACTGTGCAACGTCACGCATGCTCCAGCCGTGCCTCCACTCGCGTGCATGCTGCCACGCTGAAGCTGCCGCGTCACCTGCAGGTGTTCAACTGGTTGCCACTGGCTGCGCACGTGGAGAACAAGATCTTGTGCATGCATGGCGGCATCGGCCGCAGCATCAACCGCATCAAGCAGATTGAGGTGCTCTACCGGCCGCTCACCATGGAGCAGGGCGGCGTCGTCCTCATGGACCTCCTCTGGAGCGACCCCACCACCAACGACGCTGTGCAGGTCCGCCCCTGCCGCCTGCTGTCGTGCACCCCCGCCCTGCGGCGCGCAGACGTTGAATGGCACAGCCAGGCTGTGGCAACAGTATCTCAGAGATACTGCCATTCTCAGTTGAAATCTCCGACAATTACAAACCGGGTGATGCAGAGCACAGTCCGGCACTGGCATCATCTCGCACACACACACACACACACACACACGCACACACACACACACACACACACACACACACACACACACACACACACACACACACACACACACACACACACACACACGCACGCACGCACGCACGCACGCACGCACGCACGCACGCACGCACGCACGCACGCACGCACGCACGCACGCACGCACGCACGCACGCACGCACGCACGCACGCACGCACGCACACACACACACACACACACACACACACACACACACACACACACACACACACACACACACACACACACACACACACACACACACACACACACACAACTCACACATTCACCTGCTGTCATGATTTGCTACTGTGCGAAGCATCAGTGAGTGTGTCGAGAGGTGGGTCTGTGCAACACGTGCTGGCGACCCTGGAACATGGGTTACCAGAAGACGAACGACAGAGTAGGCAAGCAATGGTCGCTGCTTGTGGCACACATACCCGCCACCAGACACCTCTCACGAACGTACAGTTATTCAGCGTGTACCATGGTATACCACTAGGCATGCGTACGCGTGACCCATAACCCGGCACAGGACCTATCCTCCTATTGAATCATGCGTATCCCACCGTACACTGGAGGTGTGCCTGCAGGGTGTGCGGCCGTCCCCGCGCGGCCCCGGCCTCGTCACCTTTGGTCCCGACCGCGTCAAGGACTTTTGCTGGGTGAACAACCTGCAGCTCATTGTGCGCGCGCACGAGTGCGTCATGGACGGCTTCGAGCGCTTTGCGCAGGGCCACCTCATCACGCTCTTCTCCGCAACCAACTACTGCGGCACTGCGAACAATGCCGGCGCGATCCTCGTGCTCGGCCGCGACCTCGTCATGGTGCCCAAGCTCATCCACCCCCTGCCGCCGACCACGCAGCACTCGGGAGTGGTTGGGCCGCCGCAGGAGGGCCCAGTGCTGGACACTTGGATGACGAGTGTCAACGAGGAGCGGCCGCCAACGCCGCCGCGCGGCCGCCCGGACCTTTCCGGCGACACGCCGTCCCTCGGATACTTCTAGAGCATTACATCTGCTTCTAGCATTTAGAAGCTTCTAGAGCATTCCATGGCTGAGTCTGCCACCCCGGCTCCGATGTCCTGTCGGCCCGACGGCCGGGCAGCCGGACGGATTCCGCTCGGTTGCGGCAGGGTCTGACGGCAGACAGTGCGTCGTGCCGGGGGCCGGGCAAACACTGGAGCAGATCATGGCTGCAGCGCCAGTACTGAGTCATGCATGCGCACTGTCGGCGTGCCTGTAGAGCTCGCATGATATGACCTGCTGGTGCTGGAAACCAAGCGTAACTTCCAGAGACGGCATGGTCAGCGCAGCATGGCATCACTTGGGCCCCGCCCTTCCTCAGTCAGTGTGGCATGTGTGGATGACTGTGCTGATGCTGTCACTGGCAGTGGTTTGGTACACCCATGGTGGTGGGTGTGTGACTTGAGGTGGGACATTCCATGGCTTGAGGTGGGATGCCAATGATGCATTTGACACCTGCTGACTGTGAGGGTGCGTCTAGTCGCAGAGCTGTACCAGCTGTAGGGCGTCTGATGGGAACTTTCTGGTGCAGAAACAGTGCATTGCTTTCAGCAGCACCCACCTTCTGACAGGAAGCAACCTTTGCTGTGTGACCGCACTGCTTCCTGCATGTGCGGCAGATTTTACCTGTGCTGTGTGCATGCGACCAATGGCGTGAGCCAAATGGCAGGGTCACAATATTTCAAAACCCGCCTATGCAGCATTCCGCCAATCCTGGTCATATGCGGCATGGTGAATGCATACCGGCGGTATTTGTAAGGCACTGACACCACAGGGGCAATGCGGTCTTCGCCATGTGCTCAGGAAAAAATGACCGCCTCTATCACTGCACATTGTGCTGCACTGCACAATACACCATCAACGCAGCTATCTCACATAACCAATGCACAGTGGCTTCATGACTTGCACGGCAAGTCCTGTATCCTGCCTCGACGGCTGCCCAGCCGCCATCGAGTGTGGTGTGATGCTCCCTGCGCAATCAGCCCGAGCCTAGTGCTCTGTCCGTCAAGTCCCCCTGCATATGAGACACAACACTATCATCTTCCCCACTGCACATCATGCACTGCAGGCCGACTGGGCCCTGCTGCAGTAGAGCGCACATGCATGCCACAGTCGAGCAACGCAGTGCCCTCACAAGTGCTCGGTACTGCACATGGCAACTCTAGCGCAGCCGGAACAGACTCATGCTATACCATGACATTCCGAGACATCCGCAATTCACTGAACGGCTCCAAAGCATGGAAAGGTGTGTGCCGCACCACTGCGGTCGATGCATCTGAGTAGAGGTTGGTCAGCGAGAGCGACTGGATGCGTTGCAGCTGCACACCAGTGTTGAGCACAACAGAGTCCTCATCAGTGCCGCTCATGCCCACCTGGAAGCTGGTCGTGCAACTGCACAACATCGATGGTCTCAAAGAGGTGAGAGACGTTACTACGGTATGCCGACAAGGTGGAGGAACACAGAGGAAAGAAAACATAGCACTGCATCCAAGTTCGATGATCAAACACATGACCATGGCTGTATGCCGAACACAAACTGAAACAAAACAGCTCCAGTACTGCGCTACAGTTTCCTCCAAACGCTGTCTCAATACATCTGTGCTGCTCATAGCACGGCTCACGATGAACGACCCAAACGCTCATTAGCACATGCGCTACCAATGCGGTAGTCGCATGTATCTCGCACCACGGCACCGCGGGCAATGGCAGACGTAACAAAGCACAGGCACGTTGAGATTGTAGTGTTCAACCGAGCATGGCTGCACCGAACAAGCTATCTTTAACCACCTTGAACAGTCAGAACTGGGGAACGCCGCGACTGGGCGCGGTGGGAGCGACGCAGGCGGGCGGGAGCGCATGGTGTGAGGCACAAGGAAGCGCACTTGAAGTTTTCGACGATGTTGGAGCCTTCGCAGTCTTCAACGGAGGCGACAGCACAGGCGAATGTGGCCTCCTGCTCGTAGACGATGCCGGTTTGCATGCACCGGTTCTCGCTGCAGGGGAAGCACCCCTGGTCCTGCCACCTCAGGAACTCCAGTTTCCCCTCATCTGCACACACAAACGCAGTTGCTATACCACAGAAATGTATCCAATTCACACATACTGCTGAAATGTGGCAGTTGTGGCAACTGCCAAGGCCAGTGACAGACAATTTCTGTGGCTTACGCGCGTGCCGCGCCGTGTGGGAGCCAACAACACTGTGGCGCAGCATAGTGCTGTACGCTGGGCAACTCGTGGCCTACAGGAACAGATGCTGATTGCGGACAATGGAGTGCAACCAGATGCGGTGCTGCAGTGTACAGCACATCAGTGAGCTTGCGACGCGTGCACGTCTCTGGAAGCATGTCTCCGAACCTGGCCATGCAGACAGGGCCCTCCACGGGACTGGATGCGGGTTCTTTCACCCGCCTGATGCACACACGATGCTATGTGACAGTACTTCCACGTGTGCAGGGACATGGCATGCTGTGTTTTCATCACGTGCAGGCAAGCGCCCATGGCCGCGGCACTTTCAATGTGGTTGCCGGTGCCTGTGGCTGCAGGGAAGCCTTACCGACACCTCTAAACACTCTGAATAATTGTGTGTATCTAGTAGAGTATCTGTATATAAAGGTATTAGAGGTGCCGGCGAGGACACACATAAATCTAGTACCTCTAAATACTCTGCGATCGTAGAAAACAGCATTGGCACGGCCTCTGCCGAACAGCACGTCCCCTCACTGCAGCCATTGGGGGCTGGCAGTGCTTGGATGCACTCGTTAGATGCTCAACAGCTATGCGTGCGTGCAACAGAGAAGCGATGTGCACTGGTGCGGACAGCCCTGCTGCCCATGTGTGCTTGGCACAGCTGCTGGCAAGAGAGCTGCAAGAAGTCAACAGTGCTGCTGCCACTGCATGCTCCACCGAGGATGGCCGGACCGGGCAGTGCCTATGGCGTGATGGCATGGTCAGAGAGGAGCCGTGCGCAGCATAAGCGTGAGTGTACAGGCAGCAATGGCGACCGGGACAAACATCGGGCAGTCGAGCTGAGGCAGCGCATACCAAAATCAGCGATCAGGACCAAGTTCCGCAGGATACCTGTGCCATTGCCGCCCGTGATCAAGAAGTCATTGGAGCGGATGTACCGCGCCTCTGATCTCTTGTTGCCCCTGCACAGCTTCACTAACTGCAGTATACTGCTGCACTCAAACTTGCGACGAGCAGTGGCAATCATGGCGATTGACCTGAAATCGCTCATTGCGGATGTTGGCCTCTGCTAGGGATGAAATACTTCGGAAGGAAGCACAGGAGTGCGTGCGGAACTGTTGTGGATGCTCCTTTGGAGCTGGGCAGGTCTGTACTGCCACCAAGGTCCGCCCAGGCTGAAGTAGAGGAAAAGGAGAGCCAGATACTGAGATGCTGATTGGCTACGTGCTTGAAGATGTGTGGTCTAGACTAACGGTGTCGGACGTGCTAGGCAGAAGAAGTGCCTGCTGGTAGGACATGGGAGCGCACGCAAAGGCCACGACTGACAGAACGGCTTCCCTGCCAAATAGATTCGATTCGATTGCACGACTTGTCTGCAACAATCCGATTGTGTCGACTTTCATCTCGAAGGCGGCCACTTCAACACCCCCCTGCAGGCGGACAAGCATCAGTACGATTGCAACGAGGCAGTACAGGCTAGTGCTGTTTCCCCGGCATTGCATCACCCTCGTCGGCGCCCAACTGATCGATTTGCGGATTGGACCATACCAGATCTCCGGCATCTGCTGAACACGGGTTCAGCCCCGCCGAAGAGTTGCCCCAATCCTCTACGGTGCCTCCAGGCCAGTACGCCAGCCCAATGACGAATCCTTCATCCTGCACGGAGCACATCGATACCGAGCGCACATACAACACGCACGAGGTGGCTCATATTCAACATGTATAATCAGGACAGGTATGGAGCGCTTGCCTTTTTGGCAGTTTGTACTTTGCACGGGTTCTTGGATGAGCTCGATGTATCCGCAGAGACCAGGGGAACACTGATGGCAATGCCAAGAATGACTGAGACCAGCTCGCGAAGCATCGTGGGTGTGTGACCAAGCTGCTGACTTCACACGCGAACCACCGCTTGCATAAGGCTGTCTTCGTTTTCCGGTGAACGAGAGGTGGGCCAATGCCACAAATGCACGCAGACAGCCCCAGAAATTACGAAAATGGCAAACTATTAAATGAGGATCACTCCTCGCTGCTGATCTGAATGTGTGGTATGCACGGTGCGATGATCGCTTGCTCACAAGTCAAGCACGTACCGAGATGGTCAACTGGACGAGAGCTTAGACCTTTAAACCATCTAGGCTGATACTTCAAGTGCATGCAGAAATGCAGTGGGGCACCGGCAGTGAACCATTCAGTCAGCTGTAGACAATTCATCGCACCGACACCACGCCCAGGCATGCCTAGGCAGCGTACCGTTTTGCATAGGTATGCGACAGGACAGTGTGCTTGGGCGAAACGAGGCGATAAATGTGCATATAGACAGGATAGGGAGCAGATGTGTATAAACGCATCTATCGGATTGATCAGCCGGAAGTTAGCCGTTCCCTGGATGCGGCATTCATGGTTCGCTGTAGCACGCCTCTGTTGATCGTGTTCAAGCGAACAGGCGGCCGTCAGTGGTTGAAGCCGTGGGGCTTTCCGGGGCTCTCAAAGCATCAGAAGGCGCGGAAACGACGTCGTGATCGTCGTTCAGCTGAGAATCGCGCAGTATTGACGGTAGCAGAACAGTCGCATTGGCAACACCTGCGAGAGACAGGACAGACGCCCCACTGGGGAGAATCAGCCGAGACCATAAGGCAACGCAAGCTTCAGGCTGATCTCCGTTGGCGTCTGTGGAAAGCCACGCGCGATAAGTACATACCGTCGCTGTCGATCCTGCACCAAGCGATCCAGGAGGAGTCCTCAAGAGCCTGATCCACGTCTATTAGATCTGTCGTGAATCATACATGGGTTTAGGCGCGTCCAGGGCTGCCGGCAGAGCTGTTACTAAGGCTAGTCCAGCTCCGCCGGCCAAGCCACCTGCCACAGATGCGTTGGCTTCACTGCCAGTCAACTCGGCAGTTCGCCGTGACGCCGTAGATGGGGCAGTGCTACGAGAACAACGTCTGGCAGCAGAGGCCGGCGGTTTGCCACTCGAGGAGCTCAACAGCAAAGACGAGAACCTGATCGCCCTCATGCAGCAGACCATGGTAACCAGTGAAGGCAACATCCGTTTCCGCGAGCACGTACTGCCCCTCAACGATGACGCTCTCGCTACAGATCTTGTGTCCAAGGTACGCAGACCTCACGTTCTCTTTGCTGTGGAGCTGAGTGGTGGACCTGAGCTCAGGACCAACCAGGTCCCACATGCATCACAACCAGCTTGCCAGTGGCATTACAGCCATGCCTTTGCACACATCTGCTCGTGTCATCATATCCTTACTCCTGTTGCTGGTACACAGTTTTCTCCATTCGCTGGCACTCTGCCAAGGGTACCACGGTACCATGCAAATGGCAGCCATGCAGGTGAAAACAGAGCAGCAGCAGACCGAGACCATCTTTGCAGCACGAGAGGCAGCAGAGGCAGCTGGAGCTGGCCGCATTCCCATGGAGGCCTTCAAAGCCGCCATCAGCACTCTGCAGGCACGCACCTCTCGCCCTGAACACTAGGATCGACTCTGCTCGCAAGCACAGCTGACACTCAGCTGACACAGGCTTTGGCACCGTGACGTCCAGACTTACTCGCGGCCGTGCTGATCCTATGCTGCAACTTTCGTGGTGGGAGCGCCACTGCCATATGATCCTCTGCTGATCCTGCTGCCACAGACACAAGCCTCAGTGTTGGCCGTAGCGGCCTGATTTGCCGCGCCTGCGTCAAATAGGCTGTGTGTGTGTGGCTGTCGGTGGCCGTTCACTGCTGCCACGGCAGTTGCATGTGCATGTAGCAGGCAGTGCATGGCGGGATGGTGGTGAGGTGCGTTTACGGCTTGCACGCCTGGGGGTGGAACAACAACCTGGTGCAGCGAGAGCCGCTCCGAGTGTGTGGGGAGCTTGTTGGGAGCTTACCGTGCGCCGCGGCTGCTTGCAATTGACCCTCCTGTCATGCGCGCGGCAGCCATCGCAGCGGCTATGCCTTGACTGACAGTGGGCCTTGCTCGGGTGCATTCCCCATCACACTGGTGTCAACCAGACATGGCCTGACCAGCTTTGCACACCTGTCACATTGTCTTGAAGGGCATGACGAAGAGCATGCACTAACATGGCAGTGTGTGTATGGATCGGAGCTGGCAACGTCCTGGGCGGCCGTCAACGTCTTGGGTGGCTGTGCAGGCACAGGAGCGAAGCGCGGAGGCGGTGGCGGCGGTCGCGGCGAAGCACGGCTGCAGCGCGGCGCGGCTGACGGCGGTGCTGCGGTACGCGAGCGTGCCTGCCATCCACACCGGCCTCGTGAACGGCAAACACGCCCTCCGCGCCGTCTGGCATTAGTGCCCGCGGCAGCAGGGACCCGCCCGCGGCAGCAGGGACCCGCCCGTGGCAGCAGGGACCCGCCCGCGATCGGGACGGTTGAGCCTGAGAGGTCGGCGCGGCAGGCCTGCCAGTGTGCGTGGAGAAGTGGGCTGTTGCAGTGCGTTGGCTGTTTGAGTGCGCCGCTGATAATGACGCCAACCCGGTGATCACGCGGAGATCACGGGAGTGGGAGGTGCTGGGGGCGTGCTGGGTGCTGAGTGCTGGGTAGCTCTGCGGGGGCTGCGGACAGTGCGCAGTACCACGCTCGCAGACGACTCAGTTGTAACATATTTGTGCCATGTGCTATGCCCGTGATGTGCCATTTACTTGTCAACTCCCAGGCGTCGTGTCTATGTGTGTTGTTGATAACTTTATGAATGGTAACATGTGGAGTGCGGATGCTGAAGACTCACCGAGCCCTGCAACTGCCAGCATGGTGCGAGCCCGGCTGTCCTCTCGTCGAGCTCTTCTGAATTGACCACGGCAGGCAGAATGTGTACCAGTCCCATGGCACCATGAATCTTGCCTTTGTATTCTACCACCTTGTGGAGCATGTATCTGTAACGTATCACGTAGGCTAGCATGCCGTGAGGTCCGCACGTCACACAGTGCATTCATCCGAATTCGCGACTGCTACCCTGCAGGGTAGTGCTTAAAGTGAGACACGTGGCGTTTCCAGCACAGTGGCTTGGCGATGAGCAGTAGTGACATGGCATAGCTGGTGAGCATGAACCCGTACGGCCCTTGTGGTCAGCAGGCTGCCTACCACAGGCGAGGTCCTGGGGGCGAGAAAGACGCCTTCGCATCCGAGGCGGAGGCGTCGATTAGAGCTCGTGTGGCTTGCACGCGCGATGCGGGCTTGTAAATGTGTGTACAGTCACGCACTCGATCTGTTTACGCTTCACAATCATTTATAAAATCTCTGTACACAAAGACCTGAGGAGCCAGAAGTACGAGAATTTCGAAAAATTGCTTTTCCACGATGTCTCTCGGAATGAAGATGAACCAGGTCGCCAGGCTTTTTTCATCTCCAGTCGCGACGTCCGGGCGGGCTCATGCTCGTGCCCGCCTGCATGTCAGTGCTGCCGTCGCGACCAACTCGGGAGACTCCTTCAAGCCCATGGATGAAGTGGAGAAGGAGCTGTCAGTTGTTAGGAGAGCGCGCAACTCTGCAGACCTGGTACAGGTTGGCCTTCATGACGAGATTGTGGCCGCGATCAACGACCAGATCAACATCGAGTACAGCATCTCATACGTGTACCATGCGATTCACTGCTACTTTGACAGAGACATCGTGTCGATGCCGGGCCTCGCTGAGCATTTCCTCCAGGAGTCGTTGTCGGAGCGGGCGCACGCGCAAAAGCTGATCAAGTACTTGAACAAACGCGGGGGCAAAGTTGCCCTGAAGGTATGCGCTCGCACATCGTCATGCGATGTCAAGAAGTATGACATATCTCACATTGACCCAGCGCCCAGCGCTACTTCACTGCAAGTGACAAATGCGTGCGCAGTGTTGAGGCCATGGCCGATGGACGTCAAGCACTAGTGCATGAAATTTCACCTGTGTTACTTCTCTCAGGCCGAATGCTCATCCGCTCCAAGCCCTCTCGAGAACAGTAGTGAATTGTGCCGCAGGCGATCATGCCCCCGGAGACGGAGTATGACGATGAGGAGAAGGGCGACGCTTTGAACGCAATGGAGCTGGCTTTGAGCCTCGAAAAGCTCAACTACTCGAAATGTGTACAGATGGCCGAGGTTGCAGAGAAGTATAATGATGCCAATTTCTGTAATTTCGTGGACGACTTTCTAGACATCCAGGTAGAGGAGATTCGGGAATACTCTGCGATGGTTGCACAGCTGAGGAGAGTCGGGAAGGGGCTGGGAGAGTTCCAGTGGGACCTGGAGCTGCTGAAGAAGTATGAATAGATACTGAGCATGTCACAGAACCGATTTGTGTAAATTATATTCTTTTCTCGGGGTTTCTCCTGCTGTACAGGAATGCTGTCATACTCCTGTCCATGGTCAGCCAAACGCCATGCCATTGCATTCTCTGAGTGCAGTAGATGTGGTCGACTGTGGTAGACTGTGTGGATGCAACGCCCTGTTTGGCCGGCTGCAGTGGCATTAGTGGTTGACTCGCTCCTGCGTTGGACTGATGCCTTCACGACGATAATGCATGTGGACCTGTTGTCCGCATGCTGCACCCGTCCCCAAGGTGCCTGCAGGCACCTGTCTTGGGATAACGTAGTATATGCAGCATGTGTTGTGTAATGGTGTCGTACACTTAATTTATTGCATGTCGCTGCAGCGCGCCAGCTGGTTTCGAACGTGCACTCAGGACTGCATGGATCCCACTTCCGCACCTGCAGCTGCAGCGTCGACGTCGTCGTCGCGACGCGCTGAAGTGTTCGACGTGACCAATGCTGCAACTCACCTTGCGTGCACAACGAAGCCGCTTCCTTGCCCTCGAGACGAAGGAGCATTTGAGCAGCCTGCTCATCACAAATTAAATTTCTCTACGATCTCTGCTTCGCATGAGCGGTGCTAGACAGTCACAATCGGGACAAGATCAGCCTGTTTGCACAGAACACGTCATGTCTTTTGCCACATGTTGGCAAGCTCCCCGGAGGCATACGCGTGCTCCCCCTCCGAGGCAGTCGGCAGTCGCCACCAGCTGCGCCGCCGGCAGACTTCACACGCCCCGCCGGCTGCGCCATCCGCGAGTGCACCGGCCGCACCGTGACAGCGAGCTCCGCCGCCGCGGCCGCCACCGCCGCCGCCGTCGTCGCCAGATTCCCCAGCCGATGCTGCGCCGGTGCAACCCCCACCCCATCTCTTTCAGGCCCCCCAGGCTTCGGACGTGCCCCACACCCCTCATGGCACCCAAGCCCCGGCCCAGGCCTCCCCCACCCCCACCGCTGCTACCGCACCCCCCATCGTGGCCCAAACCGCAATGCGCGACGCGCCCCCGCCTCTAACCGGGCGGCAGCGCCCCCTCCCGCACCCCCGCCGCCCCGATCGCAGCGGCCTCCGCAGCGCGGCGACCTCCTGGCATTCCTCACCACGCGCATGGCGCTGCTGGACCTTAAGGTGATGTCCACGACATTGTGCCGCGCGCTGCCGTGCCAAGCCAGCGCGGCCGCGCCCCTCCGCGCTAGACTGGGCGGGCGGGCGCTGCTGCCGGGCCTTCCTGTCCCCACGGACGGCCTGCCGGCGCTGACAGGCCATCGCGCATAGGCTTGCGTCGTGCTGTGAGATGGATGTGGCGAGTTGCTGGCATGGTGGTGGTTGCTGGGAGGGACGCCGTTGCGCTGGGGTTGTCAAATTTGTCTGCAGGGACAGCTAATACAAGCTACTGACCACTCTGTTTTGTTTTCTTTTGTGGGTCTTTGTGCATGTTTTCTTTTGGCACTTTCCTAAGGTCCTACTTGCCGTGTTGCGGGGTACAGCTGGGCGTGACTACGTGCGTCGGAACGCGCACGAAACAGCAGTCAGCTGTTGATACCATACTAATCATCATCTACGTGGGCCTGATTGGCGTGCGGACGGCCGGCCTGGTTGGTCAGGTCGGTCGCGAAATCATCTATTCCAGAGAGGTTGCATGGCCGCTTCCTCTTCTGGGCTCAGGGGACACGGACACGGACATCTACAGTCTACACTCCGATGCGTGGTTTTCTTTATGCATCTGCACGCGCGGGTTCTTTTGGCGCGTTCCTACACAACTCTGCGACGTAACAACGAACATGGTTGTATACAACATGTTACCATGGTTGTAGTTTAAATGTCAACTCTTCGCTGGTTAGAATGTGTCGAGGGAAATCTAGCGCAATACAGAAGCTGCTGTGTTTCTGTCTGTGTACGGCGCTTGGCCATGGTGATTGATTTTTGGTGCATTGCCATGAATCGTGCCTCTGTGTTCTATCACCTTGTGGAGCATACATCTGTAACGTATCTCGTACTCTTCGCTGGTTGATGCGCATGCTGCGCGCAACGGTCCTGGCGCCAGGGACAGGGGCTCCTACATGCGTGCGTTCGTGACTCAAAGCAAACAGGAGATCTTCTGTGAATACGGCTGCCTATAGCTATGGAGACCTTCACCTGCCTAGGCAGCATATGCATGATTGGGTCAGCGCGCACATTCCTGAGACTCGGCGATCGATCGCGAACGCTGATGCATTGATCACATGCAGCAGGCGCCGTACGAAGACTTCGCCAACACTTCGCAAGTCGTGCTGCAAGAACTTTGCACGGTCATGGTCCAGACCACAGGTCGCCACACGTCTGCGCCAAATGGCGCCATGGCCATGGGGGTGCCTTGCATGCGCAGGCGTATCTATTCACAGTATACTGCAGTCCATACGCTGATTGACTAAGATTGCGAGGCATGTAGATCAGGCTGCTATCTTTGACTGCGCTTCAAGGTCGTGCAGTGGTATCTAAAGATCTTCCGCGCCTTTCCTGAGTTGACATGTTCACAGGGCGTCGAATTCAACGGCAGCTTGTGTCCGCTTGGGCGCAAGCACGTAAATTGCCAGTTGTGCAATCATTCAGTCGTATCTTATCCGTGATATGGCAGTTACTGCTTCCCCTCTTGAAGAATGCATTCGGCAATGCCCTTTCGAGACCTCCGGCAACTCCTGCGCTCCGAATCGTCGACGCCAGGTGCAATCGTGTTAAAGTAAACATTTCTTGTCCTCCCACGTCCACATTCAACGAAGACGAATTTCAGCTTGCTTATTCTATAAGCCCAGATGATCCCAGCAAGGAAGCATCCTGGTCCGAGTTGCCGTGGAAGCCTTATGCACAACGGGTCATCCCACAGCTGACCTCTAATTGCTGCTACAAGATCAGAGCTCGAGCTCGAAACTCCAAAGGCGTAAGCGCGTGGGGTGACTCGCAGCCAGCCAAAACTCTGATGGAGCCTGTCTCCGGAGGAGCTGCATGCGACGGGTACACCTGGACTCAGACAGGCATTGAGACCTCCATACGGGTTGATGTTCCGGAAGCTGTAAAAGCTAAGCACGTTGGTGTGTCACTTCGTCCTGAGCACTTGCGTCTGTCCTACACACTCGATAGCACAACGGTGCAATTAGTTGAGGGGGTTCTGCCTCACCGAGTCCGACTGTTGTCACCGGATGGCGGATCCTACTGGGAGATAGACAGGGAAGGTGACAAGACCTCAGTCATCTTGGTGCTTGAGAAAGAGAAGCCTGCTTCCAACATCAAGTGGGGCTTCTGGCGGGCTATGTTTGTGGGAGAGCCAGAAATAGACACACATGCTATCCTATCAGATCCACATGTCAAGCCAACACAGCCCAGTCCAGGAATGGAGGGTGCGCCAGGTTTCGATATGAAGAGCATGGCCAGGAGTGAGTATGCAGCGTTGAGGAAACGATTAGGTCATGAGGCACCACAGATCTAGCGGTTGAGTGCTGTAAAAAGATGCTGATGTTGTAATAACCTGATGTCCCGGTTGTTCATTGCTTGAGAACACGGCCTCACATGTCTTCCTTGTTACACCTGCCTAAGACTATAGCTGCGCTCAGAGCATCGCCTGAACCACTCGCTTGATGCCGGCTTTGGCTTCAGCCGTCAACTGCTTGGTCTCCTCAATAGTCTTGACTGCATCAGCGGCCTCCTCTTGTACACGTTGCCATGCGCCCGGCCAGAAGTCCTGCACGACACTGTCGGTCACACCTCGGGTCACACCCAAGTGCCAGGCATGAGCGCGCTTACAGATTGCACGTACAACCCATTCTCGGCACTGACACAACTGGCAGCCAGACTCGGCAGCCACACTAACCTGGATCCACTCAAGTACACTGTCTTTGTGTCAGCTCAGTACCGGCATCGCACTGGTCACCCTTGTGAAGCTGGTCACCCTTATGAAGCTGGTCACCCTTATGAAGCTGGTCACCCTTGTGAAGCTGGTCACACTTGTGAAGCTGGGATAACACCAGCGCACAGCTTGGAAGGCCATACAGATGACCAGCCCAGTACATTGACATGCTGAACGCGGGATGAACTGTGCAAGCAATCCCACTCCACCCGAGATCAGCTGACACAACCATGTCACGACGCACCGTCCTCACCCTCACAGGCTCTCCAGTAGACTCATGCCAGTCTACTCTGTGTTGTGCTTCGTGTGCATGCTACAGCAATGGAGATGCCCCATGACACACATGCTGCAATGCACGTGGTTGCTGTGCTTCTACATCCAAAAACACAGCCCTGAAATGCGAGGGGCTTCATATATGCGGATGCGTGGATGCCACAGAGACACACCAGCTACACCTCGACATATTCACACGGAGGCTCCATGGCGCAGCATAGAGGAAGGGGGGAAGGGGGGGGAAGAGGAAATGGAAAGCTAACACAAATGTGCCAATACGATACGTCACCCACAGGAGCACCGAGCGGGGGCGCACCCAGAGGTTTTCGGGCGCAATGGCGTCGAGGTTGCCCCTGACGAGCAGCCACAGCAACGCGGCAGCCTCTGGCAGGCTGCAGCGGCCGGCGCGGCCCTCCGATAGCGCCGCCGCCAGCAGCTCCGGCCGCCGCGCAGCGCTCGTGCACGCCGCACTGGCGCCGCCGTCGGCCGCGTACCGCCGCGCATCCTCGGCCTGCGTCAGCTCCAACCGAACCTGCACCCACGCTCCCCATGTCACTCGCCCTGCTGGTCTGAAATGTAAATCATCGCCGGAAGGTGCATGAGGCGGACTTCGACCGCGCCACTTGGCCTAGACGCTGGAGCGCTGCCCTGGCAGCAGAAAGGGGCTCTGGTCATGGTCAAACCGAGCTCCAGTGATCATCTCTGCCGCGCACTACCAGCATACGGCTTCCGTGTCTGCCCACATAACAAGTTCAGTCACTGCGCTGGGCAACTTGTGGTGTGGGCAGACACGGAAGCCGTATGCTGGTAGTGCGCGGCAGAGATGATTACTGGAGCTCGTAGGACTGACTGCATCGTGTGGAGAGGTTGACAGATGCATGCAGCCGGAAGCCACCTTGGCCGCTTCTTGTTCACTGTGACGACTGCTGCGCTGCATATGCAGCGCAGCACATGCTCTAGCGCAGCATATGCTCTAGCGCAGCATATGCTCTAGCGCAGCATATGCTCTAGCGCAGTATATGCTCCAGACCGGCACCAGCAGGTGCACACGGTCCGCATGGCGCCTTGCCCGGCACACCTGTGCGGCACAGTACGCGGACACCAGTGTGTTGTAGCAAGCACACGCCTGGGGAGCATTGTGAATGTGTGCAGTCTGGGGGCACAAGAGGGGCTGGGGGGCGGGAGCAGGGGGAATGAGGGGGTCAGGCACCTTGGGTGCGAGGTCCTTGAGCGCGGGTGGGTAAGCGCGTGAGCCGAGCCGAGACAGGCTGGTCGTGCAGTCCAGCGTTAGGGGCCGCTCCCCTGCAGCCGCAGCACGCAGCACGGCCTGGCCGTCGGCGATGGACATGAACTCCTCGAGCAGCATGGACGCGCGGTGCTCCGGCGAGCCTGCGGGGCGGCGGCGGCGGCGTGAATGCAGCGAATACACAAACACGACACAAGCACTGGTGGAGCAATGTCTGTGGATGTATGGTGTGTCGGATGCGGGCCTGTCATGACATGCCAAGAGGCATCAGCACGAACTGCGAGCAGAACCGGTGGCTGCCAGGCAGTGACAGCTGGACTCATTCAGGCCTACATTCTGGGGGTGGGAACATTCAGCACAGGTGAGTACTCCTGCCATATCAAGATCAGGATCAATCCCACCGGTCCACCGCACGGACGGTCACGCACCAGCTCGGGGCACGGCGATGTGAATGCAGCCATTGCACAAGCACAGTTGTGGCCCGTACCAGCTTGTGGCACGGCTGCGGCGGCGGCCGCCTCCGCCTTTGCGGCCAGGGCAGCAGCCATCTTGACCTTCAGCTCCGGCGAAAGGTGCTTGTACGCGTCCAGCGCCTTGGGTGCCCGGCTGCCGGACGCGGTCGCCGCCGTCTTGTCGCCGCTCGCCGGCACGCCCAGCATGCCCAGCACGAGGGTCAGTGCGCCGCCGCCCTGATCACGCCGCCGCTTGGCCGCACGCTGCAGCAGCGCGGAGAAGAACTTGCGGCGCTCGGCGGCCGCCGCAGACACCAGCATGCCATCAACCTCCACCAGTTCTGCACCGCACGCTGCGCTGTCCTGCTGCACTCACACGAGATGCGGCCGCGGGGTCGTGCATGCAAAGCACAAAGCACATGTTGCGCTCAAGAACATGCGGGCGAGCAACGACGGCTGTGCACATGGGCGTTAACGGACGCAGGCTTGCGTGTGATAGAACAGCCTGCGTGCAAGTCTGACCCGACAACACGCACTCGAGGGCCTGCTCGGGTGACTCATGGAGCAGGCTGCCGTCGCCGGTGTGCTCACCGATGAACACAAGGTATGCTATCACAGACTGCACAAGAGCGTGCATGGAGCACCACGGCATGCCGTATTTGCTGGAGTCCCACACCGCTGTGCACAAGAGGCCCATGTCTCCCCAAATGCCTGGCCCACAGGCTGGGCCACAGCTGAAGCAACGAGGTTCTTTGTTTCAACCGCGCGGCAGAGGAGTGCACATGTGCTGCCGATGCCGTGGCGGTCTAGCCGCGCGTGCCAGCTGCGCTGTGCCAGATGGTGAACAAGACACTGGCCGCTCTGAGAGCACAACTCACTCGGAGAGCACAACACAGTCATTGACACTCGGAGAGCACAACACAGTCATTGACACTCGGAGAGCACAACACAGTCATTGACACATGCAGCGCACCGTCCGCCTCGCCCTTGTTGCTGCCGTGCGCCATGCATACGGCCGCCTTCCACAGCTGCACCATGCAGTCGGCGGAGTCCCCCACCACCACAGCATGCCCGCCATCATCCCGCACCGCCTCCCCGACCGCCATCGCAGCACACAGCGCAGCATACTGCTGCGCGCGCGGCGCGTCGTCCCCCGTCGCGATTACTGTCGCGTTGGGCAGAGCGCCCTCAGCACGCAGCAGGTCGACGCGTGCGCGCAGCGCCTCCGACGAGCAGGAGGCGGCGTAGATGACATGGACGGTGGGAGACGCGAGGTTGCACGCCACGCGCAGCAAGATGTCGGTGACGGCTTGCCGCTCCGGCCCGGTCGCAAGCATGGCACAGCCGTGCGCGAGAGGCGTCATCACATCGATCGCCTGCACACCACATGCATGCAAATGAACGATGATGGCACGGTGCATGCACTGATTGATCGGCAGCTGGCATGCAGGCGCCGGGGGATATGTAGGCGTGCAGGTGCCCGGGGACATGCAGTGAAGCGGCAGAGGTGGGCCGCAGCCTGGGGAATCACTGATTGACTATGAGCAGTCCGTTTGCCATACGCTTGTGGCCACCAATGTGCCCGCTGGGGGCTGGAGTGGGAACACATGCATGCTTGAGAACCTCACACAAAACACTTGTTAGGCCAACAGAGATCGCTTGGGTTCAATCTGCATCCCATCCCGCCAGGCCTCCCCACGGTGCCTGAAAGCAGGCTTGCATGCACATGTATTCCCTCCGGCCAGCTGTGTACAAAAGTGCTGGCCATGCACGATGACTGGGTTACACAGGCGTGCCTCGTGCGTAGTGCATGGCGCGGTGCTGGCTCCGTGCCGCTCATGGACAGCCTGAGCATCTGGATGAATGTAGCAGAGTGGGCGCAGCAGGTTGGCGCAGGTGGAGGCACTGTGGAGTGGCGAAGTTGGAGGCACTGTGGAGCGGCGCAGGTGGAGGCACTGTAGAGTGGCGCAGAGTGGGTGCAGAGTGGGCACAAGAGGACGAGGCGCTGCAGCGTGGTGCAGAGTGGGCAGCGGAGGAGGTGCTGTAGGCAGGTGCAGGTCTCTACGACGAAAACACATCAGGTCTCGCTAATAGGACGTGAGGGACGTCGACCTCGCTGGAGTGGTTGCGCAGTGTTTGCAAGCTACACATGTGCACATGTCCTAGATCTATCACTGTGCAACACATGTCCTAGATCTATCACTGTGCAACACATGTCCTAGATCTATCACTGTGCAACACATGTCCTAGATCTATCACTGTGCAACACATGTCCTAGATCTATCACTGTGCAACACATGTCCTAGATCTATCACTGTGCAACACATGTCCTAGATCTATCACTGTGCAACACATGTCCTAGATCTATCACTGTGCAACACATGTCCTAGATCTATCACTGTGCTACACATGTGCACGCGTCCTGGTGTGCATTGCAAGCGCGAGGGCAGGAGAGGTGACGCACCAGCACCCCGGAGTAGAGGGGTTCGCTGATGACCTCGCGGTCTCCCATCGCCACCTGTCCATTCATCAGTGGCACTGGTGTGGCGTCAGCCATGGACCCCGCCGCATCTGCTTGGGGGTCGAGCGGACGGCACAGATGGTCAAGCACTTGGCCACGCAATTTGCTGCCTGCAGGCACTGAAAGCTTCTCGAACTCCACGCTGAAGGCGACCTCGCTGCCTTCTTCGGCTCCAGGAGCAGGGATCGGTGCAGGCTTCGAGGCGAGGACACATTTAACACTTGTCCCCATCAGACTCGCCAGTTCTACGTCCTCGTAGTTGGTGATGATGACGCTACACACGTCCACGTCGTGCCACCAGAGGAGGACCCTGCGCGTGTCTAAAAAGTGAGGAGGAACGTGGTGGTCCTGCAGGAGCAACGAAGCGTGCACATGTACGATGATGCGTACCCTTGCGCGCCACCGTCGAGGGCCACCACTGTTCCCATCTGTGCACTGTCGTTGAGTCCTTCAACGAGGACCAATCCGTCCTTGTCGTAGCTTACAACCTGCACCAAAGCGCCGACCGTCACTGCGCCTGATCAGCCGACCTCGCTGTGCCACTTCGATCCCGGGCGTAGACACACATGGGACAGAGATATTAAATATGTTCCATGGGTGATGAGATAGCCACGAACGTGGCCAAGATGAGTTGTTGCTGGATGGACCGCACCCGGCCAGTTTGCACCTTTGTCGAGTCACCTGACGCTTCGGGTCGGCTAGCCGGCGCCACATCCCCCGCCAGCGCACGGCATAGAGTCGATGACCCATATATTGAAGCATCTGGTGCGCCGGGCGAAGACAGAAATCTCACGTGTTGCAAGCGTTGCAGAAAGCGACCAGGCGCGGGAAAACGAACAAATCGGAGCTGTTTACAAGATACTCCGGTAGCTTTTCGCATAATTTGATATATGCTCTGTACGATAGGCTGTTGACGGAATGCTTTATGACCTGACTGAAATGATTCCCAAGCGAATGGTGCCGTTGATGGCGGACAGCAATGACTGTTCAAACCCACACTTGCGATGATGCATATCTACATGTGAGTATGTTGGTGCCTAATCTCCTGAGATAGTGGTCGAGCCGACCTGCACAACCGTTAGACGGCCATCGATGCACCGTTCACCTTGGAGCCCCATGCATACGGGTGACGTCGCGCCGCGGTGCACCGCAAGCGGCACGCATCCGTGTAACGCCGGTTAGGTTGCCAACAAACGACCTCCGGTCGCGCACGCGGTCGCTTGAATTGATTCGTATCAAATAGTTGATAGCTAAATTGCCCGCACCCTGTTGACAGGTACTGCCCGGTGTTGTGTTTGGCCTTGCCCGAATCCAGGCGCCACTCTGTAGGCGGTTCCACTGATCTGTGCAAAAGCTTCAAGCCACGTCTACTTTGGTTATTTGAATCGTGGGATAATCAACTTAAAGAGACTATTGCAATATGCGCATTCAAACAAATCCTGTCAATGTTCCAACTCGCCCTGCGAGGCACTCCCGATCAGCGTCATTTAGCCAGATCATAGCTATTAGACGCCAAACTAGCCCGTCTAGCGCCGGTGTCTGCCATGCCGTGGCCGTCCGCAAGGTGCGTTGACGTTGCCCATCTACACGCCGCTGCGTGTGAGGAGCGGACGCTCGCAAGTGGGTTTCGGCGCATGGGTAAGAATTATGCTGGCACTTATGCAGGGCGTTGATGAAGGCGAGGCTACGCTGTCCATTGATGAATATCTTCTGGAAGCAGCTGCAGACCCAGTCCCGGGCGTGTACGCCATCTATGACTCCAAGAGATCACTGCAGTACGTCGGGGCTGCCGAGGATGTAATAGCACAGCTGAAGGTACGAGCTGTCGCTTCCAGGTGTGCCGAGGGCAACGGCCCTGGCTGCAGCTGATGTTGGTGTGTGTGACCCAACCACACTAAATGAGCAGTGAGCTGTGAGCAAGCTCACTTTCGACTGGGCACAAGCAACAAGCACACTGAAACGCATGCGCCCGTCCACAGGAACATAAAGCGTCAGTAGATGAAGACTTGTGTTCGTTAGTCCGTGTCAAGCTGTTTGCCAACTCTTCCATGGCCACCGAGGAGAACATTGTCAGAGAGGCTCAGCATTGGATCGAGGAAGAAGGCGGTGTCATGCCACCAGGAAACGCTGCCGAAGCTCACCTGTGGTCCCCATCGTCTCTTTCTAGCACAGACGAAGGGGATCAAGCTGCCACAGATGCAAACGCAAAGGTCTCGCCATTCTCACAAGCAACGGTGAGTGCATTCCACAATCTTCAAGCATGCACATAGACTCTGCATCCATCTCAAGCCCGAAGCCATAGCAACCTGCATTCATGGGCCGCACACGTTCTGCCTCCATCACGGTGCCAACTGTTCCAGTGGCAACGTTGTACAAGGTGCTCCCGCTTACCGCTCCTCCACGCTGTCACATGTTAGATCTATCACAGTTTGACACATGTTGGCGTACCAGTCATTGGACCATCCTGCACAGTCCCTCTGCCTTGATAGATCCACAGTACGCCGCACCACCCCCTGTGCACACGTGAATGGCCCACACGCACTCGCTTTATGCATGTGGCTGACTGCACTATCCCCTGCCACACGCCAGATGCTGCACTGTTGCCGTAAGCCGCGCCGGTCCTTGGAGGCGAGCAATCGCCGCTGCACAGCGCGATATCTGCACAAAAACTTACCAATCGCCTCCATCCAGCATCACCGCAAAGCATCGCCGCACCACCGGCACTCCACACACAGCCCACGTGCATCCGAGAAAGGACACCGCTTTATCGGCGCCGACCAACGCATGCACACACCAAAGCGCACAGCACAAGCAGCGCAGACACCAGGCAGCGCACTTGCAAGAGCTCCCCTATTCACCACGCACACATGTCTCATCTTTCTTCTTCATCTGTTCTGTTCATCACGCACGAGCCGAGCGGCTCCACGCCGTCCGCAACAGCCTCCAATCCCTGCAGGTCCATAGGCAGGTGGGCACCACAGCCGCGACCGGAGCAGCGGGCAAGAAGGAGCTCACCGTTGCCGCGGTGGACAAAGCGCTCGACGACATCCGCGGCTACCTCTTTGCCGACGGCGGCGACATCACCGTCGTCGATGTGTCGGAGGACGGCGAGGTCTTCGTGCGCTTCGAGGGCGCGTGTTCCACGTGCTCGTCTCAAGAGACGACGATGACGATGGGCGTCGAGCGCGCTCTCAGGGGGGCCTTTGGGGAGCAGCTGAAGGCGGTGACGCCCGTGGAGGAGCCTCCGTCGGCGGCGGCGCCGGGGGCGCCGCCGGTCGCGGACGAGGCGGCCGTGGAGGGGCTGCTCGCGCTGCTGCGGCCCGCGGTGGAGAACTACGGCGGCAGCATGTCGGTTGCGGAGCTCGGGGACGGCGTTTGCCGCATTCAGTACGACGGGCCGGACGCGATCTGGACGGGCGTGCGTATGGCGATCTCGGACAAGTTCGGGGAAACGATCACGACAATCGAGCGTGTGGATTGAAACGGGGGCGTGTTGAAGAGTACTGTGAATTCGAGGTTTTTCTGTATGACAATGGTGTGTGCATGCTGGCCCCGCTTTGTGTGAACATGTAATTGACAGTGTACTTGGCAGTGTAACAGGCTGACTGTCAAGTCGGCTGCATTCGTTCTATGCATTTCAAATCGGAACAGCATTGCGTCCTGTCGGACTGAAATGATCTGCTCACGTGCTCCTCCCCTCTGAGGCTATGGCACTTGGTTGTGTTGTGAAGGTCCCGTATGGATCAGCATTCAGTGATTTTGCATGCTCACGATCGGCAGGCACAGTTACACAAGGGTGCTTGACCCGTACACTTGCAATCTCGAAAACTGCGAATCTGGAAGTTGTTCATTTGCTCGGGCCCTGTCTTGCAAACCGCCCGCTGCAGGTCCACCCATGCCCCGGTCGAATGGGACTACCCAACGGCCCCGTCCATACATCACCGCCACCGGCACGGCATCCCTGCCATGCCGCATCACATCAAATGCACTCCTCGCACCTGGCCGCACCAAACTCAATAAAAGTTCACCGGCCGACGCCCATTCCCCGCCTGCGCCCGCGCCTGCTGCCGCGCCCCCCGCCCCCGCGCCTTCGGCGACCGCCCCCCACCCGCGCCCTTCCCCCCGTCCTCCGGATACCGCGCGCCCCCCCACGGCCGCGCCATGCGCGACACCGGCACTGTCCGCGGGTAGTCCCGTCCCACCACCACGCCGCATTCCTGCTGCACCTTGTCCGGCATCGTCCACGGCTCGTGCACGTACGCCGTCGGCACCGGCCGCAGCTCCGGCAGCCAGTGCTTCACATACTCCCCGCCCTCATCGTAGTCCTTACTCTGCTTCACGATGTTAAACTTGTTGATGCGACCGCCGGTGAGACCGGCGGCGGACAGCCAGTTGCCCCAGTTGCTCGCGACGTCGTGGTCCAGGAGGTGGTGCTCGAACCAGGCGGCCCCTCGACGCCAGTCGACGCCAAGATCGAGGATGAGGTATGAGGCGACGTTCTGGCGGCCGCGGTTGCTCATGAAGCCCGTCGCCGCGAGCTCGCGCATGTTGGCATCCACCAGGGGCAGCCCCGTGCGGCCTGCCTTCCACAGCTCAAACAGCTGCACCACCACACGTATCGTCATCGCGGCTGGCAGGCCCCGGCAGGCTTTGTGATTTGCATCACAGTGGAAAAAAAATCCCCAACAAAACGTGACTCACAATCAAACGGCTGCACCACTACTATACGTGTTTGATGCATTGCCATGCCTACCTACCTCTATGACCGGCCACTTTGTGGAGCATACTCCTACAGTTTTTTTTTTTTTAAACGCTTCTCGCCACCGTGTCAGCATCGGAGCTGGCAGGCCCCAGCAGGCTCAGGGGTGTGCGTCACGGTGGAAGCGCTTGTGAGCGCACGGTCGGCCATGCCATACAGCAAAAGTGAGTGGAGTGTGAAAACGTTTCCAGATGACTGAAGCTGTTCTGTTGCAGCTGGCATGTGTACGGCTTTGGCCATAGATTTATGTGTACCCGCATTGCCATGCATACATGCAATATTGCTCAGCCACCTTGTGAACAATTGTGAAGGGGACCCTGTTCCTCCGCATCTGTATCACAGTGGACGCAGGCTGAACAGGGTCACAGGTTCTTCGGCCGGTGGGCGGCTGCCTGAAGGCATGAGGCACAAGCATGCAAGCAAATGTACGTACACTTGCTCGTGGTGCTGTCCACATCGGCCACAACACCATCACATGCCGGCCACAACACCATTGCAGGCCCCAGTAAAGCCGGACGCAGTCAAGTGACTGCTGCTGCCCCATGCATAATAAAACCACCGATCTCCCGAGGTCGCGAGAACGGCGCACGCACGGCTGACTGGCCGGCCAGTCAGTCGTGGCCCACAGGTCAGTCGTGGCCCACATGTACTAGCGCTGCATGCAGTGACCCGGAGCCCGCACCTCCTCATCCGACGTCCACGGCAGCTGCTTCGCAATGATCCCGCCCTCAAAGAAGATGCGGGTGCCGTGCTTGATGCAGAAGAACTTGAAGTAGTCGCGCCACAGCAGCTCAAACACGACCCAGTACGTGCTCTTGTTCTCGGTGCGTGCCGCCTCATACCGCTTGAGCTCGTGGTACACGGTGCGAGGAGACAGGCAGCCGTCCGCGAGCCACGGCGAGAACTTGGTGGAGTAGTCGCCGCCGATCATGCCGTTGCGCGTGTCAAAGTACGTCGCCACGCAGTCCGAGTCCCAAAGGTAGTACTTGAGCCGAGCCAGCGCCGCCGCCTCGCCTCCCTGCACACCACAGTGGACGGTGACTGTGTTGGATGTGATTGTTCCCTGCCTTCTTCCCCCAGCGCCGCTGGGGCGTACCTCCATCTCTAAGACATCACAATTGCACACACCGCATGTGTATAGTGGGATTTGCCGCACAGGAAACAGGCTGAAGTGGGACCGGGACTAGTACTGCACAGTGTTGGAAGTGAGTCAGCATCCGGAACTATCTGGAAGCATCCAGTAGGAACGTGATGTCTGGCTGTGTGTTGACGTCGTCCCAAAAGTATCTGGAGAGGGCGTTGTCTAGAGAGTTCCCGACGCGGAGAACTGTCTAGACACAAGTGTGCGGCATAGCAAGTGCCGTGCTACCACATAGGTTTGTGAAGTGTGGTGCAGCCCGGATTACGTATCAGCCCGGGTTGCAACCTGGCACGTTGTCTTTGTGTAGTGGTCTGTTCAATCGCTGTAGCTCCCACGGTAGTGTAAAGCTTACACTGCACATGCACACAGTCGGTCTCGTTCGTGGTGGGACCAATACACGGTCGAGGGTACGCCTGCCGTGGCCATGTTTAATTACAGCTCTGCCTGATGACAATCCATCAGCAGTACTTATGCAAGGCATAGTATGCAGTGATGTTGCAAATGAATGGACAGCAGGAAAGAGCGCGGCTGAACGTCAGCGCCGTTACTGAAGTGCGCCTGCCGATGAGCGACTGGAAGGACCAGCTGGTTGGCCTGTGCACGGGTGTGCCGCGGGTGTTCCGCTGCTGGTTCTGCCCATGCGTTGACAAGACGTGTAGGTCTGTAACGCAGACAGCGTAAATTCCAACACACCGGTAGCACATCTGTGCTGACTGCTGATGATGGGGGTTCCCGGTCCATACCTGAAAGTGTAGCGCCGCGTCAGGGTGTGGCTTCGGCGGCCCGGCCGCCTTGACTTCCGGCGCAAGCGGCAGCTGATCCCAGACCGCTGTGCCTGCGCCCTGGCCCCGCACGGCCGCCGGCAGCGACAGGTCGCCCTTACGCGGCGCCTTGGCCTCCTCGCGCACGTCACACTGTGCCTCGATCTTCTTACGCGCCGGCGTGAACGTGTCCGGCATGTCCGAGAGGTCCGCAGAGTATGGCAGGTCCTCGACGTGGTAGAGCGTCGCGTTCCACACAGTGCGCAGCTTGGCGCGGCCGCTGATCGCGCCGCGCACCCGGTGGTCAACGGCGACCTCCTCGTACATCACCTCTTCAGACGCGAGGACCGTGTCCTTGCCCGTGTCACTGAGCAGCCCTGCACATCTCTCAGCGTTGTTCTGCACTTGGCGTTGTTCCGCTAGGGAGCACTGCATGGTGGGGTTTGTACCCGCGGCGGTGGCAGAGTGCGACGTTGGCGCAATTGCAACCCAGTGGTGGCACAACGCGGTTGTGGCGCAACGCGGCGAGGAGTTGCCAATGCATAAAGCTGCTGCAGGCCTCTGAAACATTGCACTGGACATGCACGGGCGTTGTGGCAGACAGCATCAAGGTGATCCTGTGTCGAGGCCCTTGCTGGCGGCAGTAGTGGAGGGTTTCTGCTGTCGGCACGTCGGAAGAGACGTGGTGACCAACTTGCATTAAGCATGCATGGCCGCGGCGGTGGAGCAGAGCCAACGTATGTGTGCCAGTGGCGGTGTAGAGCCATCTTAGTTGTGTGCAGGCTTGAGTAACGCATGCTAACGTGGCGAAAGAGCATGCCTAGTGCACTGGGCGCTGCCGCAGATTCACGCTGCATGCATGCGCACAACGTGTGCGGGTTGTCACACGGGCCATGTGGCCAGGCAGGGAAGCGTGAGGTGAGACAAGAGAAGTCTTCGCTGATTTCTCTTCTTGTTAGCGAAGAGACAAGAGATAAGAGAGAGAGAAGCACCTGGAATCACATTCTCTGGCCGGTCATAAAACACCAACAGGTCAGAGCCGATATTCTGGAGGGCCTCTCGCAGTGCATTGACACTCTCGAGCTGAAACTGAGCCCTGTGAGTTCCCATCTTGGTGTCGCCGAGCTTGCGGGCGTGAGGCCTGCGATCCAGGACGTTCTGTGCAGACATGAAGCGGTCATCGAAGCAGAAGATCGGCACAACGTCGCCGCCTGATGCTGCTGCCTCTGCGACTGCCACGTTGTCCCGCAGCCGGAGGTCGTTCCTGAACCAGAGGATGGTTCGTGCTGCCATTGTGGCAGTCGGGCTCTGTGAAGTGCTGGTGCAGAACTGGCCCGGCGTGGCTGCAGCTGCCTGCACACGACTGCTGTATTCATGGAGAATTTCCTGGATTGATAATTTTGCTGTCATACGCGGTGGACTTGTGCATCAATGGCAGGTGCAGTTGTGCATCAATGGCAGGTGGATGCCTGGCAGGTGGATCCCAGGTTGGTGATCTGCTCCACTCTGAGCCTGGACATTGCAGGCTGTGCAAGCAGATGGCTGCTCCCCAAGAGCCTGCCATGGTGCAGTCAATGTTTGTTTGCCACGCTGTTGGGGACTGGATATGGTGTGTGGGCCCTAGGCCGCCTGCCCTTCTCCACGGCGTCTACACGGTCGCTACACACCACAAGCTGCATGTTCACCTCGCGTCAACTCAGGAGTGGCCCAGGAGTGGTGTAAAGCAGCTTAAATGTGATGCTATCGATCATGCATTTCATTTGCTGCAGACCGAGTTACTTTACTTGCTGGATCTGGGGCGATTGGTGCACGTCTTCAGAGCTGGGACTGCGTAGCACCACGGCCGGCTGGACTGTGGTTTGTGGACGCGCGTCACGACATGCCTACTGATCCTCGCAGCGCTGCGATAGGTCGACAGTATGCTCTGTAGCGGTAATATCATGGCATGCCGCACCTGCCAGAAGATCTTTGACGGCGCGACAGCTATTGCACTGGACGTGGACAGCACTGCGGCAAGCCTGCTGAACGCAGCGTTGAACATGAGTCTAGCGTATGCAACCATGCACATCAGGTGTATACGGTCTGTTCATTTTGCCTCCGCCCTTGCGTGGCCATGGTTTGCGGGCCGGTCGATCCCAAAATTTGGCGTTCGCGATAGCCTTTCTGCAGCTGCGTGCAGATAGGACATGTCGAGGTAGGTGCCTTTAGCCACAAGTATCTGCGCCGGGTCAATACGCAGATACTAGCCAGATTACCCTGTGAGGCCGGACCCATGCGACGAGTTTCAGTACAGGCTTTCTTACGGCGCGGATATGACACCGCGACCAAACGCCCACATTTACCCCACTGTCTGCTGTTGCCACATTGCTTGTCACGAACGGTCGCTGCTCTAGCAACAAGAGCAACCCACAACCTGATCTCCTTTTGATGGTTGAAATATTTTAAGAGAGATGCCGATACTAGAAGATGCTGTCTTCTTCAGCGTTGCAGTGCGATCTCACCTGAGTTTGAACAGTGTGTGTAGGTCATCGCTACGGCCCCCGCCATCATCAGCACACCAGCGCGTCCGTCAGTTGACATGCATATCAAAATGGCTCTACCCTTGCGAGCGGTTGCGGCGCCCCTCAAGGCTATTGCCACACCTGGCCGTGCCGTGTAGTGCTCGGAAATAGCGAACTGTACCATCTGGGCACCCCTTCCAGCGACATCCAATCAGAGGCGAAAACTCAATTTCCACGGATCATCCGCAGCATTGCAGCATTACAGCTGTTGGCCCGCTAGATCATGGAATCGAGATGGGGTTCCGTCAGTGCAGGTTGGCTTTACCATGCCATGGGTGGCACTCTCGTCGGAGCTCGGTCACCTGAAAATGCTACATGGGCCCAACTTTCTCCTCTATCTCAATCTGGCGTACTTTGCGCCCAGCCTGCCGACGCTGTTGCTGCAGCTGACATTCGACCAAGGTTACAACAAGTACTTCGGCACAGCGGTCGCCACACTGATACGCCAGGGATGCGCTCAGATGGTCTGTGCCGTCTGCTGCGTCGCTCTGCCGTTACTCGACTGGACAGAGTGCGTCTCCACAGTCATGTCGTCGTGTCGTGCGAGTCAGTCTGCGGCGCGGGGGGGCAGCAACAACGCCCGGGACACACCGTACACGAGTCAGCCAGCGCTGGTTCAACGCTCGGTGACAAACCACGTTCATGCTCACGCGACCATCCACCCAACCAGCTGTGCTCTCATCTCATCCCTACCATCCATTTGCAATGCACTCTGTCAAAAGGCCTCCGAACGTCGGCGCAACGTCGGAATCAGCTTTCTCCATGTGATCTCAACTGGGAAGCCACCGCGAAGCAGCGCATCCACTCGCACGTATGAGTGATGAAAAGCGCGTGCATGAGCACGGTACGCGCAGTCGTGTTTTCGGAGCCGCCACAGCAATGGTTCAGCAATTCATTACAACCGTCGTTCCTATCCACACCCATTGGTCCACCAGCCACACTCCCCTGACCAGTACACAACCAATGCACAGGCGCATCATCTACGTCATCCACATGCATCTTGCACCAATTGAGAGTACAACCAATGCTCAGGCGCCAGACCGCCTACACCCCTGTCTCTGCGAAACTGCAATGTCATGGATACTGCAATGTAATCATATGCACTACACGTCGCCATCACTCTGTGCTTATCGCCTGGTCAACTGCAACACAGAGCTGTGCCCATTCGCGCTGCCCTCACCACTCGCCCGCTGCAACAGTTTCTGGAACGGCATTCGATGCAGTGTCGCCAGTGCTCACTGCCCCGCTGGCATGCAGCCGCAACTCGCTCCTGTCGCTCAGCGCCGTCATCGGCGCCGCCGGCAGCCTCGCCTTCGGCAGCTGCAGCCAGCTCGTCGCGCGCTTCCCAGCCAAGTCCGGCCAGGCCCTCGCCCTCGGCATCGTCGCCGCGGGGCCCCTCGTCCTTATCCTCCAGCTCCTCCTGCAGCTCGGCGCCAACCCCTCCCACGCACAGCAGGTCACCTTTTTCCTCCTAGCTGCCCTCGCGCCCGTCACCGCCCTTGTGGCCATCGCCTGGCTCCTCCTCCAGCACTGGCACGAGCTACAACTAGACAAGGAGGAGCGCGGCACGGTCCGCGAAGACACCATCGACATCTGGGAGGGCTCCTCGGTGGACACGGTGCTCATAGACGCCGGGGACGCCGAGGCGTCGCTCAGCGAGAGTGCGGACGCCTTCCCGCCGCTGCAGCCGCTGGAGAGCGACGGCACACCCGCCGCCCGGGAGCCACCGGCCGCATCGGTCCCGCGCTGGCCCTCGTTGATACGGTATATAGATGAGCAGCGGTTACTGCTGCCGGAATTCAGTCAGGGTGTGCGCCCGCCATGCATCTGGGACCACCTGTGGAGGCACATAGTAGTCCACAGCATGTGCTGCGCTGAGGTGGATAACAGCCCGAGCAGCAGGGAGGGATGCAGGGCCTCAGCAACACGAGCAGCGTCAGCAGCACGACTGTATATCACGACGCCGTGAACTGCAGAGTGTACAATATGTGTGACGTGAAGCATTGCGCCTCTTTGTTGGTGCATATGCATGTAGTGCCTGGGATTTGCGTGATTTGTGGGTCGCCGAACCCTGTGCGGATGACATAACCGAGCAGTCGCACCAGCGTCGCTGCACCGGCTCCGCCAAGCATTGGCCTCGGCATAGCTGACGTGCTGACGCCGTAGACCAGTTCCAGCAGTGGTTTGGAACGATCACCAGTATCTCAGATCAGATCGATCTGCAAACGCAGCACCAGTGTATACGTTGCCCTGTTTCACACGCACCCCTCATCGACGCCAAACCGACTGCGCATCGACGTGTCGCTAACACCATGCGGGCCTGTTTGCAGAGAACTGGGACGGCTTCAGCGTGCACAGCATGCCCGCCGTCGCGCAGCCGCTGCTCCTGGTCGCGCCCAGCACAGTCCACGGGCATAGCACGATCCGGCCCCAGCTGCCGACGTGCACCTTCTGGCAGGTTTTCTGCGCGGTCGCGCCGCTCGCCCTAAGCCTCGGTAGCAGCGTCGGCGTCTCGGTGCTGCTCTTCCCGCTGTTCACCGTCGTGCGCTCGTCCGGCCTGCTCGGCAGCATGCTGCCGCAGGCGCTCTTCGTGGCGCGTATGCTGCCCGACATCCTTGGCCGCATCGTCGCGCGCCGCTACATGCCCTCCTTCTCCTTCGTCAAGGTGTGCAGCACAACATGCGGATCTATACCTGTTGTGCCTGGAATCGTTATCGAGCCTGGCTGACGCCCTCTGTGCACAGCTGTGGTATGTAGCCCGGTGGCATGCATGCCGCTGGAGCGGAGCTGCACAGCAACGCAGGCCGCAACCGCGCGCACCGCTCCATGCCTGCACACTGACTTTCACGGCCCGCGTCAGCTGTCTCATGCGCGTACCCACAGCAGCTCACCGCAGCTCAGCCGCCAGCAGCGCGCAACCGCTCCGCCGGCCACATGCCGATCTCGTCGTCCGATTGCCCAAGACCAACCTTCTTGGACGTTCCCCTGCCACACCCCCCTCCCATCCCTGCCCCTTCTGGCTGCAGGTGCTCTCCATCGTCAAGTTTGCCTCCCTGCTGCCCGCGCTCGCGTACCTCTGGTTTCCGCGTGAGGCCCTCTCCGACGCCGCCGCCGTCACCTTTGTCATCGGCCACTGGCTGCTCTCCGGCCTCATCAGCGCCTGGACGTACATGCTACTTCCGCAGGCCGTGCCGGAGCCTGCCGCCGCCGCGCACGCCGGCAACATCATGAGCGCCTCCTTCCAGATCTCCACCATAGTCGGCCTCGGGGCTGTCACGCTCCTCGAGTACTTCTGCCACCCCCCCGTCGTCGGCCCCGGCGGCCCACGCGATTTCCCCTGATCACTTCTTCCCGCCCCCTGATTGCCTCTTCCCGCCTTGTGATCGCCTCTTCCGGCCCCCGCCTCTGGTTCCGGCGCGATGCATCGCTAGCGCGATGCATGTAGCGCGATGCATGTAGCGCCCTACATGCATCGCGCTACACGGAACATGCGGAACATTGTTCCGCTTGGGCGTCCTAGTTTGGCTGCCCGACATGCTTCGGATCTCGGCTGTGCAGCAATGCCACAGCTGCGATCGGGGAAAGCCGTGTGGCTCGGGTGGCTGTGATGCTCTGGTGGCGCTGGTGAAGCTCTGGTGCCCCCCAGGCACGCTGTTCCCGGCCCTGGGCGGCCCTGTATTGCATGACATGCTGGGGGCATGTGTGCACGCGACGTGTGCACGCTGTGCAACACTGCTGTGCAACGGCCTGAGGTACCGCCACTCAAGGTGTGCGGGCCTCTCGAAAGGTGTGATAAAGCCGCTGCATGGAGGCGTGGATATGATGTGTTCGTGATGCGGGCGTGCGTGGATGCGGAAACCTGTGCTCAGCATGCAAAGATGCATGTGGGCGTGTTCTGGCCCGGTTCCAGTGCCGCGAAATGATTCTCGGTTCTGAGGAGCGCGTGCAATCAACAGTGCCTGTGTGAGGACTGTGTACGGTGACAGGGGCAGGTGTTTGCTGTTAGCACCGCTGCGAGCCTGCACCATTGCTGTCTGTGTGTGCCTTCGTGTGAGATGAAATTTGAGTCATGCAGATGTGGCCAGTTTTCGTATCAGTACGGCAGGTCTTCATGATCCTGGCTGCTTGGTCGAGATCATGTTGCGCCTTGGCTGCGACTGGGCGGGAAGCCTTGTCAATGCGGCACCTTTGCTCTGTGTAGAAAGGAACAATCAGTTCCATGACAGTGAATGTGCGCTGCTGTTTGTGAGGGCACTGAAGTAGGTCGAGCCTGTGGATACATGCTCAGGTGGACATGGAATTTCATTGAGATTATGTTAATATGGCCAGGCAGTTGGGCTGGTCTGCAACAGCTCGGTAGATGGATGTGAATCACTGTAATGCACCCAGATCTGATCAGCCTGCCTGTGCACAGTGACGCCATATAGTCGCTCCGCTGGAGCCGTTCTGTGTGATTCCGTTCACGTGTTGACAAGCAAACATGCTCAGAGATTTCGCTGTGCACAGCGTTCAAATCGGACTGGCTGTGTGTGGCCCCCTGTGTGCACTACTTGAGCGACCCCCTGCAATAAATTTGCCATAGTGAAGGTCTGAAGCTCCTTTGAAGACACGCCATAGGCGTGGGCAGTGAAGCTGCCTTTGGCTTGTGAGACATAATGCAGGCATCGCCCAATGCGGTCGCCGGTGAACAAACCGGTGGCCCGCGAGGATCACAGGCAGGCATTTCAACCAATTCAACTGGCCCCAAATACTTTTATCACGACGGCATCGGGTTCCGTGCATGCGCGGGCCGGTTGCGTATGATCGCAAACAGTGTTGCGGCACATGCAGCAGGTGCCGCTCCACACGACGTACATGCATTATAGCCCATTCTGTACCTGGCCAGTGCATGAGCTTCCGCTACTACTTTCTTCAGGACCTTGGTTCACCGTTCTTGTTGGACGCGCACTTTCCTGGGCGCTTTGATGCTGGTTTGCCCTTCACCACACAGGAAGCCGTGCACGGCCGTGGCTCGAATTGCCGGTGCTGAGATTCAAAAATATCACATCCGTGTTCAATACTCGTCAGCATTGGCGACAATAATCCATAGGCTTGCGATCTATACCTCCCGCAATTTTCAGTGGTTCGTAAGCTTGTAACCCGTGCGCTGAGCTCTCTGCTGCGTCACTCAATTGGCCAGCCGTGCATACTATTGCGATACAGGACAGCCCATCACGCTCTGATACTTTGCGAATTCTGCATTTTTGTCCTTTCGCATGGCCTGGTTTGAGGATATCGTCTTTTTCACCGTGGCGGTACGACACCCACGGCTGTGTGAATTAACACGCGGTCACTCGGCATTCGCAGATGTTGTTTGAAATGACCAGCACGGCCCCCCAGTGCTGCGAGAATTCAGATACTCTGTATTCTGGCTGCTGTATTCGGCGTCAGATGCCTGTCCAGGTGTCAGGAGCGCGTTGGCCACATGCCTGGGTTGGCCGCTCAGTGCTCACTTCCAATAGCACCTAGTCTGCACAAAACCTATCCCGTGCTATAGTACATGGCCATTATAGCGAGATGTTTGGGCGCTCATATTTGCCGCTGCACCTTCTCTCGGAACTGACTGACTCGAAGATGCAGGTGGGCTTCACCATGCCATGGGCAGCCCTGTCATCTGAGCTGGGCTACCTCAAGATGATACATGGGCCCAACTTTTTCCTTTATCTGAACATCGCGTACTTTCTGCCGAGTGCTCCGATCCTGCTTCTGCAGCTCGCTCTTGACCAGCACTACAACAGAATATTTGGCACAGCCATCTCTACGCTCGCCCGACAAGGATTAGCACAGATCGTTTGTGCTGTCAGCTGCCTCGTCCTACCATTCCTGCCATGGACCAAGTGTGCTCTGCCATCCTCTTGTGCGGGTCCATGATGCTCTCTCTAACAGGTGGCACAATTACGCATGACAGCTTCTAGTCCACACGTCTGACCTCCCGCCCCTCATATGCAGCTTCAAAACAATGCTAGCCCTAGCCGCAATCATCGGCACCGTCAATAGCACAGCCTTCGGCAGTAGCAACCAGCTTGTCGCCCGCTTCCCGGCTGAATGCGGCCAGGCGCTGGCTCTGGGAATCGTGGCTTCAGGGGCGCTCGTGCTCATGCCCCAAGCCCTGCTCCGCCTCGGCGCCCACCCCACCCACAGCCAGCAGCTCGCCTTTTTCCTCATCGCGGCGCTGTACTCCGTCGCTGCTGCTGCTGCCATGGTGGCCTTGGTCCGCAAGCACTGGTCTGAGCTACAGAGCGGCTCTTCCTGCACCTGTGGTCACGCCCTAGACGAGGCTGACTCTGCAGAGGCCTCCTCGGCCATTGATGCCAATCTGCTGGAGAGTAGCGCACTGCATGGCGAGCAGGCGCCTGAAGACCACACAGCGCAGCAGGCGGCGGTGCGCCCAGACATGAGCGCAGACGAGGGGGACCGGCAGCCATTGCTGCCTCACGGCAATCATCCGCCAGCAGGTACGCACCCCGGTCGCTGAACATGACCCAATCATCCGCCAGCAGGTACGCACCCCGGTCGCTGAACATGACCGAACGCGTGTAATTCTCTGAACGCGGCAGGGCTGCCAGCAGGGGTGCCTGAACACCAACGTCCCGGGCGATTTGATTGGTGCACATGCCGGCATCAAGCAAAGGTCTGTTGCCTCGGCGCTGCTGAGTCCTAGATCTATCACTGTGTAACACATGCCGGCATCTGGCGTGCGGCCCGGGCCCTTGCGTGTTGCTCGGTATGCACGTATGCGCCGGAGCTTCGCCCTCGGTCTGCATGATTCGCGAACAATGATTCCAAAAGGGAGACTACACATGTGATAGAGACTACATGTGATAGCGACTACATGTGATACAGACTACAGCAGCTGAGCATGACATGCATGTGCGGGTGCAGGTGGCGCGTCAGCCGGCCATGGCGGTAGCTGGGCGACCTCCCGGAAAGCAGACCACATGCATGCAAGCGATGCCACGGGCAGCCCGGAAGTGGGCGAGGGGGACAGCGGTGACGACGGCAAGCCGTGGGAGGCGGTGCGGGCGGTGGCGCCGCTGGCCGCGAGCCTCGGCAGCAGCGTCGGCGTGTCTGTCATGCTCTTCCCGCTGTTCACCGTCGTGCGCTCGTCCGGCGTGCTTGGCTGCATGCTCCCACAGGCGCTGTTTGCGGCGCGCATGCTGGCGGACATTCTCAGCAGGGTTGCGGCTCGAGTGTACGTGCCGCCCCGATCTGTGCTTCAGGTGCGCCGCCGTGCTTCATTGCCATCATCAGCGACAAGTGCATGGTATGTTCAATGCCGGCGTGGCCCTGCATCACCAGTGCTCTCCCGGTAGACACGGCCCTGCATGGCTTCAGCGTGACCATACATGTTGGCATGGCAATTTGCGGCCTCGTGATGATCATATATGGTCCCTTACTTGAATAGCCAATGTTGCACGCCTGCAAGCGCACCCTTGGTCACTGGCAGCCAGTGCCGCACTTTTCTGCCTGAGCAGTGCACTAGAAGTGCCAAAGCCTGTGTCCCACAGAGATGGAACACAGCCTTACATGTACGATTGGCACCGCCCAGGAGGACCAACACAAGTGCACACGCAAGGTAACGGAGCAGGCGACACTTACCAAATGGTTGGCCGTTGCCGGTGGGCCACAAATTGGCATCCCATCAGCACTGTCCTTGCCGTCAAGACCAGGACCAGCTGGTCAGCCAACACAGAAGTACCGCCAGCTTGCACTACCTGACCGCAACAGCAACCTTACAGATTTTGTATATGCTGCGCAGGTGCTGGCAGCGGTGAAGTTCGCATCCCTCGCGGCCGCCGTCGCGTACCTCTGGGCCCCCCAGGCCCTCCTCTCCGACACCGCCGCCGTCGGCTTTGTCGCCGGCCACTGGACGCTGTCAGGGCTCGTCGGCGCCTGGTCCTACATGCTCGTGCCCCGTGCGCTGCCGCGGCGCGGCGCGTCGCAGCATGCCGGCAACGTCATGAGCGCCGCCTTCCAGGCCTCGCAGCTCGTGGGCCTCCTCGGCGCGGCCCTGCTGGAGTATTCCGTGCACGCTTCCGGCGTTGGAGATGATCGAGGGCGATGATCGGCCCGGCGATGATCGGCCCGGCGATCCGTAGCTGCCTGCCCCGGGGGGTGCGAGGCCGATGCTCAACCGCGTAGGGTGCAGTACCCGATGTACCAAAAATTTTGAATTCTTAAAGCTCTGCTAGTGGCGCTGGCGATGTAGCGTGCGGCCGCTGCTGATCCTGCTGTAGGGGTAAATGCGTCATGGGCATGGCGCTAGACCCACACTGGTATAGTACTACTGCCGTTGGATTACCTATGTACCACCCTGACTGTGGAGTACACCTAGAGTGTGGGTAAACGGCGCGCCCGGACGATGGTCGTCATGCCAGTATGCAGCATGCGTGCCGTGTAGACAGTGCATGGTAGGTAGTGCATGGTACATAGTGCATGGCAGCCAGCCATCATCGAAATCTGAGCCTCGCGAATGAGTCAGTCTAGCCAGTGTCAGCGCCTGTGGTCAGTTCACACACGGGTAGGTAGAACCAATGAGCTCTAGAGCGAGCATAATGCAGCTGGTAGGTGGCGGTTGAGATTGGGCTTCCCCAATTGTGCACCATGCATGGCGCAACACAGACTGCCGTGGCTACTGCTGCGGCTACTGCCGTGGCAGTCTGTGAGCCGGTCTGTGAGCCATGGCAGTCTATGACAGCACCAGCAGGAGCCGCTGCGTGTCCCGTGCTGTGCCCCACTGCCCAGCACACGTGGCGTGGTGTGGCCCCCGGGAGTCGGGATGCATGGGGACAGGCTGCTCCTGCAAGAGATAGACATACGATGAGGCCTCGCGAGGCAGCGTGCGGATGCATGTCCAACACCAACCGTGCAGTTTCAATGGTGGCGTTTGTGTCAACAGCCTCAGCGTAGGCATGGTGGTTGGCTGACAGCTGTGATGTGGTCACACTATATCGCAGCGTTTGCGGGCTTACAGACTGACATGCGTACAGAGACAGTAACGCGGAACTGCTTTGCTGATCATTATGACACACACCCGAGCTTGTCTGTTTGCATGTTGACTGGTCTGTTGCCTCGGCGCTGCTGGGTCCTAGATCTATCACAGTGTGACCAGTACCCGAGCAGATGAGCTTGTGCTGCCACAAGCCTGGCCACAGACCTGGCCGCAAGCTGGATCACGGAATGTAATCTCCTTGCACGTGTGGTACGGTCACATGAGCTTTTGCTGAGCTTCATGCTTGTCTGAGGCAAGAATGCTGGACAGGTGCAAGCCCTTGACAGTTCGCTGGAGATGCACTCTCTCAGTGCCCTCTGAGCGTGACTATGTTGATGATGACTGCTCTTACCTCCATGCTTAAGGCTGCTGCAAACGCATGGTCATTCATCGCCTTCTCAGGTACCACCTGCAAGTGCGCGGACACTGTGGTATTGGTGTTGCTGGTGGACAATTGTGAGCGTGTTGGCCGTTCTTCCGCCCGTGTCCGGGATGCTGTGGCTGGTTTGGGTTTGGCGTCATGACCAATTGGGAGGGGCGGGGGGGGGGGGGGGTCCCAATATATCATCAAGGTAGAAAAAAATTCAAAACATGTTTTAAAAGCAAGTGTGAATTGCAGCTGTTTGTGCAAGCCAAGGCACCATGCATGGCAGTGAATCAGATCTGACCAGATCTGTAGGGCAGAGAAGGCAGCTGCCAAAATGTGGCTGGCTGATCATATGCTTTCACAGGGCACAGACACACCTGGCTAGCTTGATAGACCGGGTGCCGCGGTTGCAGCGGCGCAGGCCGGCCCCGCGTCTGGTCGTGCTGGCCCGCCCTGCCTTCCCTTGAGCTGCCGCGGGGAGAGCGATGTAGCGCCGCCAGTGCCCTTGGCGCCCGACCGTCAGGCCCCTGCCAGGTGGCCGGAGGGGGAGGGCTGGTACGTCCTGCACTGTGGGGGACATGAGCTCCCGGGCTCTCATGTGCGGGGGCCCGTGATGGAGTGCTCGAGTGGGGCCGGCTGGAGTGGGGGTGCTGCTGTTGGGGACTCGGTGGTGGCCGATTTTGCTGGGGTGGGCGGTAGTGCGCAGTTTGGCAGGTGGTTGCTGTGTGCGGCTGTGGCGCGGGTGCCGTGGTGGTGGGGTGCGGGAGTGCGCATGCGTGTGGATGCGTGGGTGTGGTTGTGTCGACTGTGTCAGTTCGTAGTGGCTTTGCACCTGAGACAGTTGTTGCTTGTTGCTGTTGTCTGCTTTCGGGGGTTTTGGCCGTCTACTTTCCTGCTGTTGCCCTCGCTGCTGGGCTATTGCATTTATCTCCGTGTAACACCTGGCTAGCTGAAGCACTTGCCATTCCTGTTGCACAGACCTCTCAAGCGTACGAACTCAAGTTCTGGTCAGAACTGAAAATTCAAGTAATGCATCTGTGCCAGCTGATCCACCTAGGGTGGTGAAACAGAGCTCCAGCCGCTGCCGTGAGCTCAAGGCCATGCAGGGTGCCTGTGGCACATGACAGACACATCCCAGCCTCATCACACATGATTACCTCAACAGAGCAGTGTACACAGTACTAACTGTCACATCATGGCACAGTAACTAGGCAATCCGGTTAGAAATTCCAGTTGCTAATTTCAACAGCAACCGCAGATTGCAGACGGACTACAGTCGTCGCGCATTCCACGAGAAGGAATGGACGTCAACTGCGGGATGCGGAGAGCGACGCTGACTATTTGTCTGCACTGTTCGTGGGCAGACTTGCGAAAGTTGTCACCGGTATGTGTGCAAGGCAAGCTTAGCGACCTTCGGGGCATTGCTGAGCGCATCTTGATAGCACCACCAGCACTGGGTTGGCGGCATGCTCACAGACCACATCATCGGGAGCCTCGATGAGGTGTCCGCCGCATGCGCGCTGCGGACGCGTTCCCGCTCCTGGCCCATATGCATGCCATTATTGCCTTCTCACCTTGCGACACCTCGCCGACCAACGTGACAGATCCTCACTCCTGCAGGTCCTGCGCATGGTCTCTGCAATTCCTGAACGTACAGCGTTACCGTTTATCCAAGTTGTTCTGCTGGAAGCTCGGTTCAACTCTTTGTCGTCGGTTTGTTCTAGCCGGATATATACCTGTACTATCCCGGGCCTTTTCGGCATCCACTAGAGCCCAAGGTCCGCAGCATGACAGCAGCCGATAACAGCGTAGGGCACCCGCCGTGGCGCAAGATGGCCAACAGGATGCCTTCGCTAGAAGATTATGTCTTTTTTAGCCTGGCGGTGCGCTGCCGCCGTAACACTCATGCCTTCCGCTGCTCTGACGGCATTCGTCGACTGCCCGGTGCACTGCCGTTAACGTTCCCTTGCGAATAATTGAAAGCAGGTACGCCTGCCTAACGATTATCCCCGCGCAAATCTTTTACTAGCATTTGAACTTGAATTCCACACTACGACACGATATTCCTGTCGTTACGTTACATGGCGACCCCGTGGTCGCACGGTCCCAGACCTGCAGCTCTGCGCACGCAGTCCATGGCGCCTGCGTCCAGCTACGCACGCTCCACGTGGGTACATGTAAAGTATCTGTGCACCTCAACTACGGCGAGCCGTCGACGTTGCCTGCTGCAGCGTGTCAGTGAATTAGTACCTGCTCAATAGCATCCAATGCGGCACATGGCTGCTTCCAGGTTGCTCATTCGCATCACATGGGCCAGTTGGATGAACCTGGGAAGTGTCACTCCTCTGCCCACTCCAGTGACTAGCCAGTGGCTGGCTAGTCAGCATTGCCACCCTGCTGCTGGCAAGTCCCACCTCATGCCATCCCATGTCCCTTGCTGCACATACACTTCTCATATGAGATGTCTCCGATTGCTGCTGCTACAAGGGATGTCTGCAAAGTGCAACAGCATTTGGTCATCTCAGCCAGAGCATATCCACGCAGCATATTCAGGGGATCTTGAAAAGAAAATTGGCTGCAGCAGCTGCAAACATTTAGGCCACAAGCACATGGGCTGTGTGTTTATATAGCTGCAGCTGGGCACTGGTTGACTTGGGCTACGTGCCGGCTACGTGATCAAAGCAACATGTTGTCAACGGAGTGATTGCTGCCATGACCAACCGTCCTCACAACACATCTCGCAAGTCCATCCCGCCATGGGCTGATCCATGCACCACCGACAGAATTGTTTGGTGTCTGTCCCTCGCACTGTACTTTACTGCCACCGTGACTGTTGGCCAATTCAAACAGAGTAGTGTTGTGTGTTGACCAGCATATGGCAATAGGATCTTCACGCTCCTTTGTGAGAGTCTGCTCTTCACGGATGACACCACCAGCCCCATCGCCCCCAAACTCTCAGAGGGCCCGGTCCACGTGGGCCCAGGTCTACGTGCCCCTGTCGTGATCATGATCACCGTTCGTCCGCCCTGTCCCTGCAGGGTCGCTGTGGCCGATGCCCGTCCGGTTTTGGCGTGATGCCCGATATGCTATTACTTGTTTCCGGGTTTTTTATGCCTGCCCTGCCCCAGTCTCCGCCTGAAACCATACCCTGTGAGCATCATGTAATCATGACACCTGTTACAGCCCGTAACAGCTCCCTGAAGCTGCAGAGCCTCCCGCCAGCAGAGCACGCCGCAGCGCGCGAGCTCTGAAACCTCAGGGCGCCGGCCGGTGGTCTCCACCCATGGGCGCTAGATCACCTATCATGATGGTCATGCATGTGGGGCGGGTGGAGGCCACCAGCCGGCGCCCTGCCGTGGGCCAACTCGGGGCCGGGTGTTGTCAGTCTACGGCTCTTACATGCCGTAGGACTGTGACCGCGGACTCTGACATGCGGTGGACTCTGACGTGCGGTGGACTCTGACATGCCCCGGCCGGTGTACAGTTGGGCTTTGACATGCCGTGGACAGCGCTATCGTCGGAGCTGGGCTTCCTCAAGACGCTGCACGGCCCACGATTTCTGCTGCACCTCAACCTCGCCTCGTGCGCGCCTTGTCTACCCACCCTCATCCTGCAGCTCATCTTCGACCAGGGCTTCAACCGCCGCTTCGGCACGGCGCAGGCGACGCTCTTCCGCCAATGCACTGCCCTCGTCATCGGCACGCTCTGCTGCACCTGCCTCCCCTTCCTGTCCTGGACTCAGTGCGCTCCCCCTCACCCTCTCCGCCTTGGACGTCACGGTATCATGCATGCGTTTTGCACCTGCTACTGTGTTGCACAGTGAGTGTACACTGTCTGCCCCTGTGTGGCCGGCAGCGACCGTGCTTCCTGGCACACAGCTGTAGGAACACGACACCTTCCTGCTGGGCTGGGAACTCTTGGTTGAACAGGCTGTTACCACCTGCATCACTGAGGGTGTGTGGGATCGTACTCATCACGCAGAATCATGATATAATTATGACACAGACCACATCTGCGTTTGATGCTGCTTTGGTTCTGGCCACAGCTGTGTTTGGCTGCACAGCTCCGGCACAGTCGTGGACATCACACTTGCCTGTTGCTGTGAGCTGTCTCTTCTCCCCATGACCACACATCGATATCCGCATGTTACTCAGGCACACACACTAGTGTCACCTGGAGCACTTCATACATGAGTATTACACATCAGTATACAGTTCCTGTCCGGGGCTGGGACGTGCACCTACGTCCTGTGCCAAGCAATCGTGGCCATTGCAAACCTTGCCCATTCATGCACAAAACATAACGTCACTGGAATTGGCTGCCAACGACCATATCTAGCTAGCTAGCTAGCTAGCTATTGTACGCACTCCCATCCCAACCGCCAACCCGGGATCAACCCTGGGCGGTGTTGCAATCCGGGGTCAGCCAGCGATCCGGGGCCATCATGCCTCTCACATCAGCCCGCTCGCTCGTTGAAACGCTATGCGGTGCTGCGTTGCATTACATGCCACTGCGGCCCAGTCCAGCCTGTGCTGTTGGTTGTGCTCCTTGCGTGCTTGCCTCGGTGCGGCTGTCCTCTGTTACACTGACGCACCTCTGCAGCTGCATCTATTACAGTGTAACACACCACCCACCGCAGCGAGCATGTGCAAAAGCCACTCCATGCCTGCTGCAGAAAGCCGGTGCTGCTGGCGATCGGCGCGCTGATCGGCACAGCAGGCAGCGTGGCCTTCGGCAGCAGCAGCCAGCTCGTCGCGCGTTTCCCGGCACACTGTGGTCAGGCTCTCGCCCTCGGCATCGTCGCCGGCGGCCCCGGCGTTCTGCTCCTCCAGGCGGCGCTCCAGATGAACGCGCATCCCACACAGCTCCAGCAGATCGCCTTTTTCCTCACAACCGCCCTCGCGCCCCTCAACGCCCTCGTCGCAGTGATCGCGCTCATCCTCAAGCACTGGCACGAGCTCAACGACGACAAGCCGGGCGCGTTTGGCGGCCGGCTGCACCACAAGACGCCATCGTGGGGCCAGGACTCGATCCCGGAGAGCCTGCTGGAGATCGGGGAGGCGGACAGCCCAGCGGAGGATGGCAGCGCAGAGGCGCCGCTGCTGCCGACGGCGGAGACACATGACGAGGTCACCCTGTTGGACATACTGCCCGCGTCGTTCGGCGGGATGCCATCGATGATGGGGCAGGGCGCCGACGCCGTGCTGCTGCTGCCCGACGCAATTCCGGGTGTGCTTTGGTTGTCTTGCACTCATGCGCTGGCCCAACACGTTCACTGCGCCACTTGATGCACTGTAAATACACAGCACACCCACTCAATGATGCAATGCGCGTTTTGTCTACACACGTATGGAATGCGTGGGGTTTCGGGGCATGCAGTGCCCGGTGTGTTGAGTCACGTAGAGTCACGTAGAGTCACAAACACAGAGTCCGTGCCGTATCATTCAGGCAATGCAGGTCTGGTCGTACCCGGAACTGCAGTGATGTTGGCATGTAAACATGGCAGTGCCTCAATCTACCTGCACCTGCATGCTCGTCTACCTGCGCCTGCAATGGCTCAATCTACCTGCACCTGCATGCAGCTCAATCAATCTACCTGCGCATGCATGCAGCCCATACTTGGACCCATGTGTGAGCAACCTCACTGTTTGGTGCAATTACAGGATCCCATGCATGTATGAAACTTGGCATACGATTGCAGATACATGGGCCTAAGAAAGTTCAGTTCAGCATTGTACATCTCGAACAAGCACTCCCTTGATCAGCATGCAGCACCAGCATGCATGCTGACGGGGCAGGTGTCGTGTGCTGCAGACCCAGAGACAATGACTGTGCGGAGCTTTGCGGCGACCATCCCGACGATTCCGCCCTCCGTCATCGCCGGCGGCCCGGCTTCCATCATCGAGTTTGCGGTGCAGTGTGGCTTCTGGGACGCCGCAAAGGCCGTCGCGCCGCTCGCGATCAGCCTCGGCAGCAGCGTCGGCGTGACGGTCATGCTCTTCCCGCTCTTTACCGTCGTGCGCTCGTCCGGCCTGCTCGGCAGCATGCTGCCGCAGGCGCTCTTCGCGGCGTGCATGCTGCCCGACATCCTCGGCCGCATCCTCGCTCGCCGCGGCCTGCCGTCCCTCGCGACCGTTGAGGTGCGCCCCTGCCGCTTGTTCTCACTGTTGGAGTCTTACACTGTTGGGGTATGCATTTCCACCCCGCCAGGTTGGCTGGACATGTGCCGCAGTGCTTCAGCGTGCTAGCTGTCAGCATATGCATGCCAGATCATGCTGAAGCATGTCCGCACGGCTGCCAGCATGCAGCACCTTGCTCTAGGCTGCGTACTGTGTGCTGCGTGCTGCGCCCCTGCATGCTGTCTTGCCCGCCAGCATGGCCCACCAGCATGGGAATGCAAGCGGCCGCCAGTGCAACAGTCAATTCAACTCTGCACAGCACTGCCCCTGATACCGTCCTTCCATCAACCCGCGAACCGCGCCACCGGCGAACGCGTCCCACACGTGCTCACACGGAAACTGCCCGAGTGCATTCAGACCTAGATGGGTCCCCCGTGTTTACAGGTGCTATCAGCCATCAAGTTTGTGTCTCTGGCGCCGGCCCTCGCGTACCTGTGGTTCCCGACCGCGCTACTCAGCGACCTCGGGGTGATCGCCTTTGTCGTCGCGCACTGGCTCCTCAACGGCCTAATCGGCGCGTGGACGTACATGCTGCTGCCTCAGGCCGTGCCCGACCCGCAGGCCGCGGCCCTCGGCGGCGCCATCATGAGCACCGCCTTCCAGGCCTTCTCCATCTCCGGCCTCGGCGCCGCGCTCCTCCTCGAGCACTTCTGCCACCCCCCGGCCGACCCTTGAGCGCCCGCTCGCCGCATGCATGCGGAACATGCGTGTTGAGGGTGGCTTGTTGGGACGGATCTGCAAGCAGTGCGATGCCATTGCATCCAGGGCGTATGCTGCGTGCTGTAGAAGACGGCGATGCTGCCGGGCTAGATGGCAGCATGTGTGACGGCGAGGGGAGGGGAGAAGCCGGCATGGGCGGCTTTCACAGCACACCGCACATGCTGCCGCTCCATGCATGGCAGTAGAGAGGATCGAGCTGTGCCTAGCGCGGCCCAGCTTGAGCAGCACAGCTTGCTGCCGTGCTACGACTGTTGCATGCGGCTTGCCGAGTGGCACTGATGAGGGGGCTGCCCCTCACTAGCCACACACCAGGGCCATGCGCCGCTCCAGAGGTGGATGCGGCAGGCACTCCGGCCCAGGGTGCACCTCTGCGTGCTCTTCGTGCTGCGGTCTTCATGGTGCACCTTGGCGTGTGGTGCGAAGGCCACCTCAGTGATTCTGTTGCCCTTCACAGTCTGCGGCCAGGTGCCGTAACCCGCGCACGCTGTGTGGCGTGGCATGCTCTGCGTGCTATGCGTGCTGCAGTCTTCAGCGACTGCATGCGCGGTGCTGCTCCGCCCGTCGCAAGCCGTGCCGCCGCAGGTGTGTTCGGAGGCTGCACTGGCCCATCCCTGGGTGAGAGCAGCCACGAGCAGAGGGGAGCTGACGAAAGAAGCTTCTGCCGCCGGAGACGCGTACCCGACGCCTTGCGCCGCGGCTGTACTTGGTGACAGCGGCCGTTGGTGTGCTGTGCTGTGGCTCGGTGCAGCGACAACCGCGTCAGGCGGCGTGCAAGCATGAAGCGCCTGCGGAAAGCGGGCTTGTCTGCACCTGTGGACACAAGTGGCTGCAGGCGCAGGCAGTCTGCGGGGCTCGCGTGGCCATACATGTGTGGTGCGTGCAGGGACTCGGGCAGCCTTCAGGGGGCCAGGGGGTGGCCAGGCCCTCCACACGGACCGCCGCCTGGTCCGGGCTGACCGGTCATGACCATGGTCCTGTATGTCGACCATGATCCCTGTAATGTTACACACATGCAGGCATGCATGCATGAAATGGGTGAGCGCCGCCGTGACTGGCTGGGGACAGCGTGTCCCGGGCAGCACATGTATAACAACGAATTCTACCTGGCAGCTGAAATGCTGCTGGGCATGCTGGGGAAATGCAGCTGAAATGCAGCTGTGCTCGGGCATATTGCGTATGCCTTTCTGAGGTCGTGTTGCGTGACAGTTTGCGGGGACGTCATGTGCGCAGTGTGGCGGGGTGCTGTGGGTGATTCTAGGTCGACGTGAAGCAACAATTGTCAAATTCCATGTTTGGCATGGCAAAACCTCATGAACACTGTCGGTTCATCTAGGAATTCGTTTGGGGAGAAACTGGTCCTGCCACTTACGTGTGTGACGTGATTTAACCTAGGCAGAGTGATAGGTTTTAAGCCTCGTACGCGTGGCTTGAGTGCTGTGGTGCACCTTCGGGGGCGGTGTGCATGCGTATATCTCTGTAGATATCATGTAGGCGCGCATCCGTATGAAGCCGCTGCATGATTGCTTGTGCAAGTAGGAGCACAGGAGTTTTGATGCTATTAGGATCTGCTAGGTTTTCGGGTAGGTAGCACTATGACTAGATGGCCGCATATCCGGCTGCCAATGATGGGTATATGTGTTTTCCTGTCTCCAGCCTCTGTGTAATGGTCGGTGGCCAGTGGAGTTTCGCGACGCACCCGGGATTGGCTGCACTCGACCGGGCCTCATGATTGTGCTAGTGCCATTCTAGCACGGTCTTCCAGGCTTGAATTCGTTGGCAAGGTTCGACTTCATCTGCCATTCTAGCACGCTCTGCCATGGGAGTCAGGAGTTGTCCACGTGATTGTGCGTGTGTGATGGTTTGTGTTGTTATTTCCGTTGTTCCCTCGCGCGCTGCTGCTGGTGCGTTGATCTATCACAGTGCAGCACACCATGGGGAGGTGGGTGGGGGGGGGGGCTATGGGATTTCACCAAGCTGATGATTGCTGACGTCGCATGCAGTGGCCTTGGTGCTTGCGGTGGCCGGTCTGTCTGTTTGCTTGTTGCCTGGTCTGTTGCCTCGGCGCTGCTGAGTCCTAGATCTATACTCTAGTGATAACACACTAGGTAACACACATCGCATGCACGTCCTACAGGTTGGTCTTGCAAGCGGCAATGTTTCACGCTAGCCACAACGCGGACCGTCCACACCTGGAAAATGTGAACGTCTTGAGCGAAATCTGGTGGACGTCATGAAAGAAATCTGGTTTAAATATCGACGACTGCGCAGGATCCCGGCTTGTTCGACTCTGCGCAGCGCACTTGTTGCACCTCGCGACGTCTCGAATTCCGGGAGGTGTCCTAGCTAGGTCTAGCAGATCCTAGGACGCGTCGGAACGTTGCGGGCCTTTGGTAGCAGCTTTCGTACACAAGCGAGGCCTGCTAGCTGTTGGCCCCGACAGAAGTTGTATGTGTCCACAGCGGCTACCTAGCAGCTCGAAAGCGACGTGTCCTTGGCGCAGGCCCAGCGGCGCGATAGGTGCTCGAAACGTGGCACAGCCCGCCCGTGAAGACCCCGCAATCTTTCAGCGACGATTCTACTTCTCTGGCATCCATGCTACGCCCTCCGCGGCTGCGAAAAACTTAGAACTCTGACGTGACCCAGATAGCTACACCAGATTGATTGAGTTATGAGCAAAAAAAGCACCAGGTGTGATTCTTGGCAACGTGTATGGGAGCGCTGAGCGATCAGCGCGCCGCTACGTATACTGGCTCTGCGTCGCTGCTCAATGTTCACGGCGATGTTTGCATGGCGCTACCACACGCCCTGAGCCTAGCATAAACACTCATATGTATCAGTGTGGATGGCTCGGTTGCTGGCTCGGTGCTGCATCACATGTGGGCTGTATACTGTGTTGTCAATACGGCACGACACGTCCCACGTCGATGCTGGCTGCATCCCACAAATTCAGACCGATGGCTTTGACACGGAATTGATAACATGAATGATCGCATCGGTTCTCCGTTCCGCTTCAAAGTTCTTTCCCGGGAGCAGCTGTGCACATCATCGGCGTGCGCCCTGACACCGCCAGGCCTCTCCGGACGGCTGAACGCCACGAAATATTGACGTGTCAGCGACTGCTACTGCAGCGTGTGAAGACAAGTTGGCTCGTGTGTTGCATGAGACCCACTGCCAAGCTCATGCTGTAGCCTGTTAGCCTGCTGTTCCCCGGAGATCGTGCCACTCGACCCTCGCCGACAGCCTGTCTCCGTTTTTGGAACACGTAGCATATTCGAACGTCCGCCCTTGGCCAGCCTTGCGGTCTTAGGTGCGTGCGCTGGCAGCAAAAGCCGTGTGTCAGACTCATCATGCGACTCACGTGAGGATGGTTACTGCACAGTCACAGCACCAGGCATGCTCAAGGCTCCGCTACAGCCTGTATCATGCTTATTTCATCCAAAAAGCCACATGCATCGTGGCTGCAGCACGGCCTCCCCCCCCCACTGCCACACGATACTGCGACCCCCCTCTGCATACCGTCATAGTTACAATGTCTGGCGAAAGTCACGCCACGCGGTAGTCTAATCTGGTGCTTTTGGGGCTTTGTCACGCAGGGCATCTCGAAAAGTCGCCTCTGCGCTGCAGGTGTCACGCGGACCAAACTTACCTCCAGCGCCAAGCGAAAGCTAATAACACACAAATAGCTAACAAGTACTTGTCATAGAGCCCACAAAAACACTATTTTCGCTTGCTTCGCTCGCGTGTGTGGCGACCCGCCGCACGCCATCACGCGCTCGTGCACCAGATCTCGCCTCCAGCTTTCGCTCATGGCGTCACGGCCACCACCCCACTGCGCCAGACATCGTGACTATGACGGCATGTCAAGATCAGGCCGTGCCGAGGCCGTGCCGCTCCCGTATAACTCCACATCGGAGCACGCGCAGTCACTCGGCGCACGCATGCAGGCGCTCGCCGCGCGCAGGCCGTCCCTGCGGGCTGCCGTTGCTCCTCGTGCTCCTCGTGCTCCTCGGCACCCCCTGCGCCACAGCACAGACCGCGCAGTGCACGGCAGCCGCGGCCGAGTTCCTCGCGCAAGGTGGCGCCACCGCACCCGGCTTATTCACGACCGACGGTTGCTCCGCCAACGCCCCAAACACCATCTGCCGCACCGAGGGCGTTCCCAGCCCCTGCGCGGACGTGCCCGTCTGCGAGCCGGCCGAGACCACCATCGACGAGAGCTGCGAAGACGCCGCGGCGGACGCCCCGTGCTGCGTGGTCGGCTACGCCAACATCTGCCTCAGCACGTGCACAGAGACAGCGCTCTCTGCGTGTGTGCAGTACTGCCAGCCGTTGGCATCACCCACCCCCACCATTCCCGTTGCTGTCGTCACCCCCCCATCCCCCCCACCCCCCCCCTTCATTGCGACCCCCACCTCCCCAGCCACTCCCCAATCAGCTCCGGGCACGCGGAACTTCACGTTCCCCGACGCCGATTATGCACCCGAGGGTGAAGACGCCTCGCCCGCCCCGATCCCATTAGCCCCGGTCACCCCGGACCCCCCGCCCGGTGTCGATGCCGGCCTGCAGGCGGCGTACGACATCCCGCCGTCTGACCCTGAGTGCCAGGCGGCGGCCGCGAGCCTGCTATCAAGCCTCTCCGCTGCATCCTCCCCGGGCGACAGCGTGCGGATCACCACCGCGGGCTGCGCCGTGGCAAACGAGAGGGACATATGTGCCGCGAGTGGCAAGCGCGGCAGCTGCGCATCAGCGCGTGCATGCCTCGCGGACACAACCTACGAATCGGAGACATGCACGGGCAGCCGCGACGAGGTCACGTGCTGCCTCGAAGTATACCCGAAGGTGTGCGACGGCGAAGGCGGCAGGTGCGAGGTGGGAGAGTCGACCGGCGTGTGCCAGGAGCGCTGCGTGGTGGCCGGAGCAGGCGACGATGATGACGATAGCAGCGCCCTGGCGGTGGGGCTGGGGGTCATGGGGGGCGTGCTCGTGGCGATCCTCGCCGGCGTGGCTGCGTGCGTCTACTGCTGCTGCTGCAAGAACAAAGAAAAGCTCGCCGTGCAGGAGGGCGGCAAGCCGGTGGTGCGTTAATCTGAGTCTGTGCTGTGCTGTGCTGTGCTATGCTGTGCTGTGCTGTAGCATACCTGCTGGTGGTGTGGGCTCCGAGTCTGCGGAGAGTGGTGGTATGCTCTGCAGCGCGCATCCACGTGGAATTGCCGCAATCACTACTGCGGGGCCTCACCTTTTCTGCTGATTTTTTGCTTGATGCAATCGCTCCCGCAGGCCTAGACTCGCGAGCCATCGCATATGGCGCATGCCCCGCCAGTTGGGCAGCATGGCATGCGTGCTGCGATACAGCAGTGCAGCCGGCCGTCACAGCACCGCACACCACAGCGCTGCTTGACCATGCTCGTGTGGCGTTGCCCACCCAACACTCGCCGCGTCCTTGCAGGTCAACGGCGGGCAGCATGCCCAGCATGCTCAGAATGCCCAGCATGCTCAGAATGCCCAGCATGCTCAGAATGCCCAGCCAGCCCCATACCTGTCCCTGCAGCCGCAGCCCGCCGCTCTGCTCCCGTACGCCCACCCGCAACCCCAGTACGGCCCGCCGGGTCCGGTACCCGGCCAGCAGGCCACACCCCTCCACACTCCACCCCCGCAGCCCTTCTACGCCGCCCCCCAATCAGCTCAAAGCGCCAACGGCGGTACACCCATGCCGTATCCATACGCTGCGCCCCCACCCCCGTCGGGCCCCCCCCAGCCCGGCCGCCCTCCCCTTCCTCCCACAGCCACAAACACAAACTCCTACGCCGCATCCCACGTCAGCACCGCCAACGCATGCTCCACCACCTCCGCGACTGAGTCATCCGCCCAGCCACAGACTGCAACAAACGAGACGCCCAGCGTGCCGCACAGCACGCCGTCGGTCAACCCCTACGCGCAGGGCACCGCAAAGGCCTCAACGTTCGGCTCGACAACGTATGGCCAGACGACGTTCGGCCAGACGACGCTCGCGCCGCGACCGCCTCCGGGGTCGGACGCGCCGGTGCGTGAGCGCATGGAGTATGTGCACTTCCAGCTGGACACGCTTGCCGGCCGGGAAGTGCTCAACGGCCTCGTGCTTGAGCCGGGCATGTCAAACCGCATGCAGGGAGGTGCGGCATGCGCTCAACATGTCACATTAATACCACAGTTTCCTCCACTTCTAATCACTCCCTCACACATGATGACCTCATGTGGGGACACCTGTCGACACTTGGCGGCAGCTGTGCCTAAAGCCATACCGATAGCTTGCTGTTGCAGCCACAGCCCGCTCTGATTTTGTCTTGATGTCAGTGGACAGATCGTGTTCCTGATCACACACCTGCATCAAGATGATCTCCCGGGACAAGAACTCGCGCCCGCTGGCCAGGACTGCCGACCCACATTGCCTGCACACATGGCCAGTGACACAGCATGCATGCTTGCTTTGTGCCCCTCCGTCAACACAACGCGTGCCTGTCAGCCAACACAGCGTTGTGGAGCGTGTGCAGGCCAAGCGGTGATCCAGTTTGCAAAGGACCGCCGCAGCGGTCTGCTGTACGCGCTCAAGTTCTTCCTCTCCATGACCGCCTTTGACGACGAGGCGGCGCTGTACACCGACCGTAGCAGCCCCCTCGGCTTCTTCCTGCCGCAACTGCGCACCATCGCCGGCGCGGCCGGCCACGAGGCTGCAGTCGTGGACGGCCACGGCCACCCTCTGCCGCCGTGCATCGTGATGGAGAAGGGGGAGTCTCTGGACGTGTGGATGAAGCGCAATCGCGACGGCGTGGACATGGTGACAGGCCTCCAGGTGTGGCTGCATGTATTCACATCAATACATGAGCCATCATGTATTCACACGCTTGCTGTCATGGCGCTTGCTGCTCAAGGATCGATCACACACGCATGATGGCGTGCGCGCACGCCTGTGTGATGTACGCTGTACATGAAGCTGAAAACAATGTGTGTTGTGCTAATTGTGAGGGGCTCCACAATAACTAGTATCTCATGGCCGCATCCAGAGTTAAACACCTGAAACATGCATGCTGGGGTGTGACTCTGAATGCATGTTCTCTCCGCTGTCAAGCGTTGTGTTGTGAGCCGTGCTGTGAGTAGCACTAGTGAATAGCGTGTGAGAATGTGTCGTGGGAACTTTAGCGCAATACAGAAGCTGCTGTGTTTCTGTCTGTGTATGGCGCTTGGCCATGGGGATTGATTTTTGGTGCATTGCCATGAATCGAGCCTCTGTGTTCTTCCACCTTGTGGAGCATACATCTGTAACGTATCTCTCCGCTGTCAAGCTGGTATCACGTAGACGTGAGATGGTCAGTCCAGAACATCGGCATGGAAACTGGTCCATTGCAGAGGTTTCGAAATCCATTCGAATGGATCCATAGTGCGCCCGTGATCAACCCTTTTCTGTAGTCTGTAGTCTCCAGCCCGCTGCGCTGCGCTGTGCCGTGCCCAGCGGTACCGATGGTGACGCCAGGTATGGTTTCGCGCGGTGTGCTCTGCCGCTGGTGCTGCCGCTGGCAAGCATTGCTCTGACGCCAGCGCTGCTGGAGGATCCCGATGCTTCTGTGCCACTGCTGCAGGTGATCCAGCACGTTGCGGAGAGGCTTTCAGACCTGCACAGCGCCGGCTATGTGCACCGCGACCTCAAGCAGTCCAACATCATGTGGCTGCCCCGCGAGAACCGGTGGACGCTCATCGACTTTGGCTGCGCCGCGCGCCTCGGCGATGACGCGCCTCTGAGCTTTAGTCTGTACTACGCCCCACCGGAGGTCGTGCGTGCTGTGCGTGCTGGGCGGCGCACGATCGTCGCAGAGACGTCCATGGACGCGTGGACGCTGGGCATCGTGGCTGTGGAGCTGTTCACCAACCGCCCTTGCTTCAATCACATGGAGGGCCGTGAGCAGGTGCCAGTCGCCTGCCCTGTTTGCTGCAGCGGCCACTGGATGCACATGGCCTATGCCAAGCTGCACTGCAAACACATATCATAGCTTCGTTGCATAGTTTTGAAGTTGCACATCTTGCCTTGCTGCTAGTGCGAGTGCTTGTGCTTGTGCATCTGGCATGGGCCAGGGGCGTCCCAGCTTCACAAGTATATACTGTGTCACATGTCGCCAGTCCGGTCATTCAGGCAACCTCTTGAACTCAAGTTTACTAACCAGCAGCCCCCTTTCCTCACTGCTGGGCTACCTGGTACAGCCCACAGCCACAGGTACCCAGCATCGCTTCTGTCTTGCCACACTGTTCTGCTGCTGCGCTGAGGCCAGCCGCTAGTAGGTCCATGAGTCATGATGGGTTGAACAAATTTCTGGACGTTACAGAGCAAAAGAAACATAGAAGCCAGGTAGCTGACCGACTCGCCGGGGTGTTTGCAGGTGATAGCGAAGATCGTGGGAGAGCATCGGCTGCCGTGGGAGGACGGCGCAGAGGACTCGCAGGCTGTGCTGCGCAAGCTGGGCCGCTTTCGGCCAGGCATCTTGGGCCTCCTGCAGCGTGACCCGCAGCAGCGACTCTCCATCTCGGCCTTTGTCGGCCGCTGCCGCAGCGTCCTCGAGCAGACCGCCGTCGGCTAGCGCCACCTCTCTCTGTGTGCTGCAAGGGCATGAAGGATTGTGTGGTCATGTTATGAGCCTTTGGCGCCCCCGCACGCGGCCGTCATGCGGCGGCACTGTGCATCACGATGCGCATGCATGTCGCTGGCACAGCACCACAAGCCCTTGCATGGTGTCCCTGCCAGCCTGAGGTCCCATCGTGCAGCAAGGCTGCTGCCTGATTCGATATCATTCCATGCGCTGCTGCTGGCAGTTGCAAGGCATGCTGTTTGTCGTGCCAGTCCGGTCGCTGTCGCGTGAATGGAATAGTGCCGCTCGAGCAATCTTCGGTGCCTGCTCTGCGTGGCATGGTCGTGCGGATGCCACATGACAGCGTGGACTCTTCCAGGGCGCTACGGCATTGATATTGCGGCATTGATATTGCGGCATTGGCGTGGATAGGTGCCACGCTGAACATTGACCTTCTCCACACAATCCATCCAAGTCAGCCGGCCTTCATAATCTAACAGAGGTCTCATGGTCTTATTGTCGTGTACCTGCGACTCGTTTCCGGGGTCTCGCGGCCGTTTTTCTTACCCGTTTCTTCATGGGCCGCCTACGTTGGGTCTGCCTGACAGACGCTGGCTTGCGCCTGTTTGGGCCAAGCACACGTTTTTGCCATTTATATTGGTCTCCCCGAATTGCAGCTAGGCAAGTTTTGTCGTGCTGCGTCACATCGCACGTTCTGAAGAATAGAAGAGTTTGTGTGTCGGGCCCGTGTGTGTCGGGCCGTGCTTGTGAGCAGGCCGGGCCACAGGTAACTAAGGCGGTGCTGCTTTGGGTGGCCAGGGAGGTTTCCAAGGAGGTTGCCAGAGGGTTTTGCCAAGGAGACACATCGGCATCTCTCAATCAAATACAGCCTGTGTCCGTATTGTAGGGGCCTAGGGTTTTGAGGGGCGTGGTCGAATACTGTACAGGGCAAGCAGACCAGTTTATCTGCTGTCTTCCTAAGCTTTAGATCGCCAGTGCAGCAGAAGACGCCGCCATGATTCAACATTGGCTTGCATCTATGGCTGGCAGGAACGGCCACGTATGCATTATCAGTCAGTCCAAGCTGCGCTCAACTCAACCTCTGTAAACGCGACTTCCTTTCATAGATGCAAGTTCCATGCTGATGAAAGGCACGACGTGTAATGAACCATGGCTCAGAGCGTATCCTTTGGCATCGAAGTTGGTATCCCCGTGAGGCGTATTCAAGTTGAGCGCATTTGGCTCACTGTGTCGTACGTGCCACTCTCGATTGGCAAGTCATGGCATGGCGCATGGAAGAAGCATGTTGGAAGACGACGAGGGCTGCCCGGCGAGGCCTAGGGCGCGGCCCCCCTGGCACTTAGTATTTGCGGACATTTTAAATAACACACACAGGTGCTGCCCGCCTTGCGAACGGTGTCCCAAGGCATGGGTTTATCCAAACGCGACCGGGGGATGATTGAAAATATTAAAAGCCCTGCGCACGGGCCTTCTCAAATGCCCGGGAATACTGCAGCCCCCTCAGGAAAAGCTGCCCTCCGTATTGGTCCGATTGTCTACCAAATACGATTGTCTACCAAACTCACGGTAGCCCAGTCCATGTTCAACACATTGCAAAGACAACAGGATCAGCATCTCCTGCGCTCCGCCGTGCCGCCGCCGCCGCGGCTGCCGCAGCAACAGTCACTGCCTGATGGTCGTTTCGCTGCGAGGTCATTAACGATTGCATGGCCTGCCGCGCCAGCTACAAGTCCGATGTGCACGGCACAGCTGGATCTGCCGCAGCGGGCTGAAAGCTGGGTTTGCTGTTGGTGTTGGGGCCGTCCGGGCCGCCGTCTGGGCCGCCGTCGGTGGCACTCGTGGGGCCGTCATACATGCCTGCCATGGGAAGCCCAAAATCCTGCACATGCGTGCTTCCACTGAGTAATTACTGAGTACAACTCAGAGACACAGTGTGAAGCCTTTGCGGCAGTGGGCTCGGGCGAGCATGCATGGTCACACTTATGAGTGCAGTGCACGCTATGCAGATGCATGGATGTGGTTCCGGTGTGGTAATGCATGCAGAATGATTACAGGGACACATGTACAAGCACAGGGCAGACCTGCTTCAGGTGCAGGCCTAGGCAGGGACTAAACGTGACGTGCAATTGCAACAGCTGCGCATGACAACTTCACAGCTGCCTGGTGCTAACACGCAGATTCTCATGTGCAGTACTAGTACGCGTCCAGCATGTCCCGGTGGCAGCTGGAAGCCCGCTCCCAGCGACACTGGTAGTACTCAGCTGCTCGTGTACATCCCAGCAACTTGAAGCTATAGCTACGCCGCAATTGCAATCATGCTGGGGGGCATCGACTACTAGGTACTGTAATGAATCTAATTGCTCGTGAAAAAATGGCTCTGTGACATGTCCAAAACGTGGTTCACAGCTCGTGATTTTGGCCACCAGCGTGCGTGACAACCGCGATTTCACAAACTAGGGCTTGTGAGTTTGAAAACCAAATGCGAACGATGCGAGCAAAGTATAAGTGGATTTTATGAAGATGATATGTAACAAATGCATGATTTACTGGTTCGTGATAGACCTACATGTGATAGTCCTGCGCGCGACCCGCGAGGTCACGACTCGCGACACAACGTCACAGCACGGTCCCACAAGGGCGTCCTTGTGGATTGTGGCAGCTGACCGCGTGACGCGATGAGAATTGCTCGGAGTTTTAGTGTCAGCGTGACGTGACATTCACGAGCAATTGGATTCATTACGGTATTACCAGACGCCATCCGGCCGAAATGACGCATGCATAGACGGGCCAACAAGGGGACGGGTATAGTATTATAAAGGGCGGGGCCACGCACCTGTGCCAGCCGCTGCCGTGCCCGCCGCCGCCGCCGCACCCCCACTGCCAGGCCAACAGCTGCAATTACGACCAGCGCCACCAGCGCCACCAGCGCCGCAATCACGCCCCCCACTGCCGCCCGCCGTCCCCGCGGGCGGCCGCCGCGCCCAGCCTCCACAGCTACCACCCCGCTGGGCGCCTCCGCCGCTCGCGCTGTCTCATGTGCCGTGCCTGTTGGTATTCCCTTAGCACAGTGCACAAAGCACATACCCATCGGCTTCACAGCGCACTTCGCCCCCCTCTGACTGCACTCCTTCTGATAATACGTGAAGCAGCAGCGCCCAGCGTGCACAGCACACTCATCCGCTTCCGCGGTAAAATCGGTCTTGCAGGTGGCTACCGGTGCGCATTCCCCCAGCTGCGCACTTACGCCACAAACCACACCGGTGGTCGCCGCGCCACACCCGACAGTGGTCGCTAGAACCGGGTCCGCGGCTGCCAGCGAATCGAGGGCAGCCAGGGCAGCGGCTTCGCAGTGCGGCGTGGAAGCCGGTATCGAATTAAGCGGTGCCGAGTTTGCAGCCGTGGCGTGCTGCGCAGGAACAGAGCACGTCTGGTGGCAGAGGCCTTTGCTGGTTGTGCGGCAGTCACCAGAGCCCTCGCAATGCTGGTGGTAGAAGCTCACGCAACACTCCGGCTCTGCTCCCGCCGCCGAGCACACCTCGGCCTTTGTCGTCTTGTCACGTGCGCAGTCAGGGTGGCTGGCGCACCTCTCGGCGACGCCGTGGGCAGAACACACTTGGCCGTGCGCTGCGGTGGAGCAACCGGTGAGAGAGGTGGCAGTGGAGTTGAGTTCCTCCAAGGCCCGCAGGCTGGCCTGCGCTGCGGCGGCGCATGTGCCGTTCGCGCTGCCAGCGGCGGCTGCTGCGGCTGCTGTGGCTGACAACGCCGCAAGCACCGCCAGGCGCAGGAGGGGGCCGTGGCTGTGGTGCTTGGAGGAACGGCAATTGGTTAAAGCATCTGCACCTGGCCTGCAAGTGGAGAGGTCTGTATTGCAGATGTCATTCCAGTGGCCTATGGAACCACATGCCTGGTCCAATCCAGGGCCGTTGTGTACGTTACACTGTGATAGGTCGATGACTCAGCAGCGCCGAGGCAACACAGCAGTCAACAGGCAAACAAACAATCCATCACAAGCCCCAAGGGCCGGTGTGTTACACAGTGATAGATCTAGGGCCGGTGTGCAGTTGCCTGAATCAGTACTACTTAGCAACGTTTGATATTGGACAGTTGTGAAAGCAGGTCGGCACTTGAATAGAGGCCCGCCGTACAGTTCTTTATGATACTCATGTAAGCACCAGGACTCTATGCTTTGCACGCTGTGGCCATTTCGTCGTCGTGGCCAGATGTCGGGCGGGTCAACCGGGGCCATTGAATGTGACATTACATGCTGGAAAGAAAGCAACAGCCACTCACACGACAGGAGGGATCCCGTCCTGCCGTGTGCCCCGCCGAATCTGCGCCGAATCTTTGGCACGCCATGGCGCGTCATATCGGCGCATACCCATGCATGGCACACCCGCCAGGTCCACTTTGATTCGAGCTACCGTGCCTACGAGAACGTGTTAAAGGGCCCACTGGCAGGCCTCCAACGGAGCAGCATGTACCAATTACGATAACACGTATGTACATGTGGACAGTGCCCACCTCTTCATGGAGTCCACACCACGTCGTTCATGTGGCACATATGTCACACGCGTACGCATGTTTCAACCTTCAACCGGCCTGTACCCTACTGGTCATCGCATGAGTGCTTTGTGACTTTGCTTGTGCCGTGGCACTTTGTACAAATCCAGTAGAGTGGCCGTCTACGGCAGCAGAAGCCACTGACTCAATGGTATGCCATGGCCGGTCTACAAGCAGTCTAGCATGGCATGTGTCAGCTGTGTTACACAGTGATAGATCTAGGACTCAGCAGCGCCGAGGCAACAGACCAGGCAACAAACAAACAGACAGACCGGCCACCGCAAGCACCAAGGCCACGCGCCGCACGAGCAAATGCCAGAACGAACTAACGCCAGCGCGAAAGCCGACACGCACACACCACGCAGTACCACGCAGGCCATGCGCACACCAAACACACAGCTAGCACTCGCCGGGTCCACAAGCGGTCATCGACTCGACACTAGCAGTCTGCACGGGCGCGACAGCGTGCGCTACGGCCATGTCCGAGGCCGCGAGGCACCGGTTCCAGGATCCGTAGCCTCAGCCAGCTCGGCAGCCCGAGCGGTGTCCGGGGAGGGGCGCAGAGGAGAAACGGCGGACGTGCGCTGGGAGGAGGGAAGAGGGAGGGAGGGAAGAGGGAGGGATCGGGTGCGGGGGGGGGGGGGGGGTGGGGGGGCTGCAGGGCGAAATGGGTGGAGGGGGGGGCTCTCGGGGCGGGATGGGCGAGGGGGGGGGGGGGGGGGGGGCGACGCAAGCTTATGCGCGATGGCCTGTCAGCGCCGGCAGGCCGTCTGTGGGGACAGGAAGGCCCGGCAGCAGCGCCCGGCCGACCAGTCTAGCACGGAGGGGCGCGGCCGCGCGGGCTTGGCGCGCCAGCGCGCGGCACAACGTTGTGGACAGGTCGCGCATGGCATTGAGAAGGAAAGTACGCTTTGACACCGCCCCGTGTCCCGCGGCAACCTCCGCGACCGTCTGGAGGAAGCGGTACGCGTCCCGTCCAACCCTGCCATACGTCTCATGCACGAGCGGGATGAACTGGGCGGCACCTGTGATGGCGCCATATTTGTCGCGCTTTTGCCGTGCGCCCTTCTCGGCGGTCGCGCCAGCCTCACGTGACGCACCGCGCACATGCGACCTGGCAAGCGGGTGCATCACCTTCACGTCCAGCAGCGCCATGCGCGTGGTGAGGAATGCCAAGAGGTCGCCGCGCTGCGGAGGCCGCTGCGATCGGGGCAGCGGGGTGCGGCAGGGGGCGCTGCCTCTCGGTCAGAGGCGAGGGGCGCGTCGCGCGTCGGGGCGTGGGCCGCGGCGGGGGGGGCGGTAGCGGCAGTAAGGGTAAGGGAGGCCGGAGCCGGGGCTTGGGTGCCATGAGGGGTGTGGGGCACGTCCGAAGCCTGGAGGGCCTGCGAGAGATGGGGTGGGGGCTGGACCGGCGCGGCATCGGCTGGGGGGTCCGGTGGCGGCGGCGGCGGCGGCGGTGACTGCGGCGGTGGCGGCGGCGGCGGCGGGTCTTGCTGACACGGCGCGGCCGGTGCACTCGCAGACGGCGCAGCCGGCGGGCGCGTAAAGTCCGCCGGCGGCGCGGCTGGTGGCGACTGCCGGCTGCCGCGGAGGGGGAGCACGCGTATGCCCCCGGGGAGCTTGCCAACGTGCGGCTCCAGCGATGAAGCGATCGACGCGCGCATGAGCACCCGCCTCCAAGCCACGGTGATGAGGTCGTGCTTTAGGACTGAACTTGCCCATAGCTGTCCGCATATGACACTGTGTGTACCGGACGCAGCCACGCGGCCGCAGGGGCAGGCCTCATCCGACTCCAGGACGGGTAGCAGCGGCTCACCCAGCCGCAGCAGCACGGCCACCTGGAATTCATGGTCGGTCAGGCCCGTCACCGGGCCGGGGCAGGCAGTGAGGAACGCCGAGGCCAGCGAGCCAGAGCAGCTGAGGAGGCGAGCGAGATCAGCGCACGCTGTCTCCGCCGATTGGGGATTCGGACCGTGCTTCAGGGTCTCGAGATAGTCGCGCGTGGCGGTCCAGCGCGCGTCGGCCATGTGTCAGCTGTGTCATTGGCGTCAGCACGGCGCACCAGGACATGCTGCTGCTGTGGGAAGGCAGCAACTGCTCTAGCTTGGCGTCTCGCAGTCCTCCCGGGGCCCTCTGTGCTTGATCAGTGCAGCATGACTCTGCGCTTCATAAAGCTTGCCTTTGAATGGGCAGCTGCCCGGCAGTTGACCATCCCCTAGGTCTTGCTCAGTCCCACGCACACGTCCATCATCCTGCACAAAGCCTAGATTAAATCGCGGACCTAGCGTGAATAGGCGCGTTTTGGTAATTCGCACAGCCCCCTCTACATTGACCGTACGGCTTTGACGTCGACCGTTCACGGCATGAAGTTGGCCAGCTGCAGGCCGCTTCACTCTGCCACCATTCTCATCTCAACACCAGCATACTTCACTACCGGTATGCCACGTAGCAGCGTAAAAATCGATGTCTCCTGCTGTGGCGATCCGCACGTAGACCTGCTTCGTGCATTCGTGCACGAATGGATCAGGCCATGCGAATCCGCGGCCGATCGGGGCCAGTCTGACTGGAAATACACGCAAGGAAGGTCGCCATGGGTCGACACGGTCAACATAAACATCTAATGAGGCTAATTTGAGGGATTAGGCCAAGAACTGAAGCAGGGATCTCCAAGTACGTTGAAAGGTGAGCCGCTCCACCCAACATGTTTTGTCGCGAACGCACCGGCGACTGCTGCGGGGTCGATGTCGACACCCAGCCCTCGTCGGTTTCCCGCTTATTGTCGTCCCAACAGCGGGCAGCGCTAGCTGCAAGCTCCGCCCATCGTGGCACGAACTTGTGCTGTTCTGTGGTCGGGACCGCGGCGGTCTTGGTCAGCTGCAGGAATGATGGATGGACCCAGCGCGAAAGGGCCATACGCGATACAGATGGAGCTGTCAATGTTCGTCCGTGCACAAGTCTAGGCGAGAAAAACTCAAATTTTACTGTGCTCGAGCACCGGTACCGTGATCGCGATATCTGCTCACTGGCCGCGACTGCGGACCTCCTTCGTCTTGCTCCGGAGCACCGACGTGATTGTTTCCAAATTTACATTGCCTGCTGATGGTAGTTTGCTGATTAGATGTGCTAGGAATGCGGAACGTGTAGAAGCTTCGCCTGGCCCCTGGGTGGCGTCGCCGCCGCTCGGCGTCTAACTTCCACTACCCCTGTAGCCACCCCTCGGCTGGCCTGCAGCCTGCCACGGTGCCTGGCTCTTTTGTTATTGTGTTAGCGAAACTACCATTCAGAAACTCATCTCCTGCAGGAGTTCTGGCGCTCCTCCCAACTTCCATGCGCTGCCTACTGCTCCAGTAAACGCACAAGGTGAGGGCGGGTGGGTGCGTTTATATTCTTTCGTAAAGATATCAAAGCAGTGGAACAAAATACAGATGACCAGGTTCTTCCTGGTCTGCTGCTTATGTTCCACCTCACTTTGCCATGTACCTTGTTGTCGCTGGCAATGTCAAACTGAATGATCGAGTCGCGTTAATTCGATTGGCGTCGCTTGAGTCACGTTACTTCGATGCGACCTTGGACAGGTGAACCATCAGCAACACTTGGGAAAACCTGGAAAACGCGGGATCAAGTCTGGGAGCACGCGCCACGCTCTTCTCTCCTTCTCACCAGGTTTGTTTGAGGATGGATTCCACCAGGCCAGGGATGCCTTTCTGCGCTTGCTCGCAGCTGGCACGTGATGGCCGGGGATTGGGTTTGGGTGCAACTTCTCTGCCTGTTGCTATCTGTACATATTGGGTCCTACTAGCACGTTTGTGCCCAAGGCTTGTGTTGTTTGTGCCCCGCTGAGGCCGCCGTATGCTGGCTCCAGATTCTCCAGCGCCCGCCGCTTACGTTTGCGCTGTGGGTCAGGCACTGCTGGTTTCATGACTGAGACTCTCTGTGCGCTTGCCAAGTGAACTCTGGGCCTGGCCGTTATTCGTGTGGCTGCGGCTGCGTGTTTCGTAGGATGAGATGCTGCTATGCATGCATGCCTCGCATGCATGCTGCGCGCATTGCTCACGCTTGTGGGCCATGTGGACACGCCGATCCCGTCATCCGGACTCATGTTGTTTCTCAATCTAGTGATGTAAAAAAGCAGGTTGAGACAGCTATACCCTCGAGGACTACATTAGGAGCCCTACGCTCGTGATCGCCGTTGACTGCTGGACTGCAAACCATCCGTCTGGGGCCACCAATAGCGCTGGTCCACGGGTTGACTCCCACATGCGCGATCTGACGGAAGTAGACCTCGTCAGCGACACCCAGGTGGACCCAATGCCAGCCCCAGACGCAACGCCATCACCCTACCCGGACGTGCGGATCCCTCAGGGTGTGCCGGACGAATGCAGATCCAGCTGGGCCGACGTTGCGGCCACAGCGCTGGAACGTACCGCCGATGGAAGCGCTGGAACGTACCGCCGAGCGCGGTCACTGGCCCAGTGTAGAGACAGAGATCCGGCTCCTACTCCTGCTGTCCAGCCAGGCCCTCGGCAACACTGGCGCAAGCAGGGGGCGCGCCAGGCGAGTCAATGCCCGCGTGCGCGAGATCCGGAAGCGGACCAGGGAGCAGATGTTGCTCGACACCGCTGAACACAGCGACCCCGGCCGCACTCGCACAGAAGTTGTGGCGGACATCGCAATGGCAGGGCGCATGCACCGACATGCCTACAACGGCAATGTTGGCCGCGCTGCGCGCTGCTTGGACAGCAGCCCCATCGTTCCCATCGACTAGATCTCACTGCCACGCCTGCGAGCGCTACACCCCCTCGCACCCCCTCCAGAGCGCGCAGGGCAGCCTACCCCAGCCGGCAGACGCTCAGCGGAAGTCTCAGCGGTGCGGTTTGAGACCATCCTGCAGAACCTGACACAGGGCTCAGCGGCCGGCCCCAGCGGGTGGACATAAGAGCACGTCCGCAGCGCCGGGTTGTATAACGAGCACACGGCTGAGGCCATGCGCCGCTTCGTCACCCTCCTGCTGTCGGGCACCATCCCCCACTCCAACCTGCTGCTCGCCAGCCGCCTGATCGCCATTGCCAAACCGAACGGCTGCGTTCGCCCAATCGCTATCGGCGAAGTGTTCATGCGCCTTGCTGGTATCTGCGCGCTGGCGTGCGTCCCAGAAGCGCCGGGCCTGCTTGCCCCGCACCAGATCGGGGTCGGTGTCCGCGGCGGCCATGAGATTCCGAGCCACGCGCTGGCCCCGGACTTTTCAGATGCGGAGACGGTCACAGTGCAACCCAAATTATCGAGAACGCGTTCAACCTGATTGACCGCGAGACCATCATTGCGGGGATTGATGCGCAGCTCCCCGCCCTGGCCGCAATCGCACGCATGGCGTATGGAGCGCCATCGCCGCTGCTGGCACGTCAGCAAGACGGGTCCAACGCGGTTTTGTGGAGTGCATCTGGCGTGAAGCAAGGCGACCCCATTGGCCCCCTCTACTTCGCCATCGCGTTCCGGCCCACTCTGTTAGCGGCGCAAGAAGCGGCCCCTGACACGTTAGCCATCGCTTGCCACGCTGACCTGCAGGGCACGGTCGAGCAAGTGGTCGCCATGGGTCAAATTGTGCAGTCCCGCCCCCAGTGTAACAAGCAGAAAACGCTCGTCCACTGCACCGATGCCGCCAAGGCCTCACGCGCAGTCGCCTGCCTAGGCGCCACGGTCGCCACTGATGGCATGGTCGCATGCGGCGTGCCACTGGGCACCCCTGCCTATGTGGAGGCGTATGTGTGCCGTAGATGCAAACGCACCGTCGAGCTCATGCAGAAGTTGGCAGGCCTCCCGCTGGCAGCCCAGACACGGTGGGCTGTCCTCTTCCAGTACCTGCAGCATCGCTAAGCACACCTGCTGCGGACTACCGACTGGGCCCACCTCGAACAGCCGCTCATATGCGTCGACAACGCCAGCATACACGCCATGTGCCGCATCATCGAAACACAGCAGCTCACCGACCTGCAGCGTGAGCGGGCCTTGCTCCCTCATAGATATGGTGGCATGGGTCTGTGACACTACACAGCCGACTTTGCTGACGCAGCGTGACTCGCGTCGGCAGCAGTTGCGCACGCGGTCCTCGCGGATGGCATCGACGGCGGTAAGCCGTTCCGCAACAACGCCGCAGTCCAGCACCAGGCCCGCCTCGCACGCTTGCGGAAGGCATGGCCGGCCGTGCAGGGCCTCTCAGACAGCCCGACCCCGGCCGACGCCTGGGCGTTTGACACTGGCTCGAAGCTGCGCATGACGCAGCTCTAGAGCGCGCTCAGCCGGGCGGAGGCCGACGCGCGCTGGACCGCCATGCGCGACCATCTCGAGACCCTGAAGCACACTGGTCCGAATGCCGAATCGGCGGAGACGGTGTGCGCTGATCTCGCTCGCCTCCTCGGCTGCTCTGGCTCGCTGGCCTCGGCGTTCCTCACTGCCTGCCCCGGCCCGGTGACGGGCCTGACCGACCATGAATTCCAGGTGGCTGTGCTGCTGCGACTGGGTGAGCCGCTGCTACCCGTCTTGGACTCGGATGAGGCCTGCCCCTGCGGCTGCGTGGCTGCGCCCGGTACGCACAGTGTCATATGCGGCCAGCTATGGGTGAATTCAGTCCTAAAGCACGACCTCATCACCGTGGCTTGGAGGCGGGTGCTCATGCGCGCGTCGCTCGCTTCATCGCTTGAGCCGCACGTTGGCAAGCTCCCCGGAGGCATACGCGTGCTCCCCCTCCGCGGCAGCCGGCAGCCGCCACCAGCCGTGCCGCTGGCGGACTTCACACGCCCGCCGGCTGCGCCGTCTGCGAGTGCACCGGCCGCGCCGTGTCAGCGAGGCCAGTTGCCGCCGCCTCCGCCGCCGCCTCCGCCTCCGCCGCCGCCTCCGCCTCCGCCGCCGCCGCCGCCACCAGACCCCCCAGCCGATGCTGCGCCCGTCCAACACCACCCCATCTCTCGCAGGCCCCCCAGGCTTTGGACGTGCCCCACACCCCTCATGGCACCCAAGCCCCGGCTCCGGCCTCCCCCACCCCCACTGCCGCTACCACCCCCCCCGCCGCGGCCCAAGCCCCGACGCGCGACGCGCCTCCCGCCCCTGACAGGGAGGCAGCACTCCCTCCCGCACACCCGCCGCCCCGATCGCAGCGGCCTCCGCAGCGCGGCGACCTCCTGGCATTCCTCACCATGCGCATGGCGCTGCTGGACGTGAAGGTGATGCACCCGCTTGCCAGGTCGCATGTGCGCGGTGCGTCACGTGAGGCTGGCGCGACCGCCGAGAAGGGCGAACGGCAAAAGCGCGACAAATATGGCGCCGTCACAGGTGCCGCCCAGTTCATCCTTTCGTGCATGAGACGAGTGGCAGGGTTGGACGGCACGCATACCGCTTCCTCTCGGTCGCGGAGGTAGCTGCGGGACACGGCGCGGTGTCACAGCGTACTTTCTTGCTCAATGCCATGCGCGACCTGTCCACAACATTGTGCCGCGCGCTGGCGCGCAAAGCTCGCGCGGCTGCGCCCCTCCGTGCTAGACTGGTCGGATGGGCGCTGCTGCCGAGCTTTCCTGTCCCCACAGACGGCCTGCCGGCGTTGACAGGCCATCGCGCATAGGCTTGCGTCGTGCCCCCCCGCCCCCCCCCCCCCCCACCCCTCCACCCATCTTGCCATGCTGCCCCCCCCCCCCCCCCCCACACCCGTCCCTCCTCCTCCCTCCCTCTTCCCTCCTCCCAGCGCACGTCCGCCGTTTCTCCTCTGCCCCCCTTCCCGGACACCGCTCGTGCTGCCGGGCTGGCTATGGCTGCAGCTCCTCGGACCGGTGCCTCACGGCCTCAGAGATGGCCGTAGCGCGCGCCGGCGCGCCCGTGCAGACTGCCAGTGTCAAGTCGGCGACCGCTTGTGGGTCCGGCGAGTGCTGACTGTGTGTTTGGTGTGCGCGTGGGCTGCGTGGTACTGCGTGGTGTGCGAGTGTCTGCTTTCAAGCTGGCGCTGGTTCGTTCTCGCATTTGCTCGTGCGGCGCGTGGCCTTGGTGCTTGCGGTGGCCGGTCTGTCTGCTTGTTGCCTGGTCTGCTGCCTCGGCGCTGCTGGGTCCTAGATCTATCACTGTGTAACACACCATCCGTCTGATGAGGCCATTGGCACTGGCCGAAACTAGTCACGGCAGCCTGTGTCAGTTCTGTAACCAGCAGCATGCCGTGTATCTTTTACCTCATTGATAGTACAAGTCTGCGACGCGATGCATGGCTGCGCGGTCGCGGCAGAACATGCATATGACTGTCACGCGGCCCCGTGCACCGCCGGCACCTGCACGGGCGGTAGTGCGCATTTTGGCAGGTGGTTGCTGTGTGCGGTTGTGGCGCGGGTGCCGTGGTGGTGGGGTGCGGGAGTGCGCATGCGTGTGGGTGCGTGGGTGTGCACGTGGTTGTGTTACACGGAGATGAACGCAATAGCCCGGCAGCGAGGGCAACAGAAGGAAAGTAGATGTGGTTGTGTCGGCTGTGTCGGTTCGTTGTGGCTTTTCACCTGAGACAGTTGTTGCTTGTTGCTGTTGTCTGCTTTCGGGGGTTTTGGCCGTCTACTATCCTGTTGTTGCCCTCGCTGCCGGGCTATTGCGTTCATCTCCGTGTAACACCTGCACGGTCAGCATCTACCAAGTTCAATCTTGTCATACATCTGTAACGTATCACAGTTCAATCTTGTCCGGGAAGACACCCGCCACGCGTCGCGAAGCAGCAAGCTCCGCAGCGACCTTCGCCAGAATTCATCAGGTTCATGAAGCTGATCAGACTTGCGCATACAACGTGTCGAAGTTTCGAAGCAATTGCTAAAAGCGGTATTTCAATACCTCTGCTCGGCCATGCATGTGGCGGATCCTCGAACCAGTGCAGGTTGCAGTGTTGCACGCAGATCGACACAGCTGCCAGTAAGGCGCGCAGGAACCCAACATGTTCAGCGAGGGCAGGCTGCACTGTGAGTTCGCTCACACCGAACGTGATCACGCGTGATTATGCGTGAAACCGCGGGCGAGTGGGCCGGCGGGACCCTGGGTTACACGGAGATGAACGCAATAGCCCGGCAGCGAGGGCAACGGAAGGAAAGTAGACGGCCAAAACCCCTGAAAGTAGACACCAGCAAAAAGCAATCACTCTCCCAGGCGAAAAAGCCACAACGAACCGACACAGCCGACACAACCACACCCACGCACCCACACGCACGCGCACTCCCGCACCCCTCCACTACGGCACCCGCGCCACAACCGCGCACAGCAACAACCACCACCGCACTACTGCCCACCCCAGCAAAACCAGCCACCACCGACCCCCCTACAGCAGCACCCCCACTCCATCCTGCCCCACTGGAGCATTCCATCACGGGCCCCCCGCACATGAGAGCCCGGGGGCGCACGCCCCCCACAGTGCAAGGCGTACCAGCCCTCCCCCTCCGGCCGCCCGACAGGGGCCTCGGGGCGGGGCGCGAAGGGCACTAGCGGCGCCGCATCACTCCCCCCACGGTGGCTCGCGGGAAGGTTCGGCGGGCCAACACGACCAGACGCGGGGCCGGCCTGCGCTGCTGGGTAGATCGTGCGGGACCCTGGGTAGATCGTGCGGATTCTTCAAGCGTACGCCGGCAAGCAGACAATGTCCATGTTCAGAACAGGAGGAACGACACCCATGAACTTTGCAGACCAAAAGATACGAAGGCCTTTCCCACCCATTCATGGCGTGCCTGTGTTGATCAATGCACGCTGGCCGTGCTGATCGAAATCGATATGTAAGCAGAGGTTCGCTTCGGTTTGTTCAGGAGGACTCCGTTGCATCCGGGCTACCAAACTTGTTTTGAAACAATCTGTATCTGATATGATGTGGATCTGCGCTGCATTCATACTGGTCCTATCAGCCCTTTCTTCGCCCACAGAAAACTCATGGACGTCGTGCTGCCGGGCAGCGGCTGCAAAGTGGACCCATTATGCATCTGTGGGGAGTACCAGAGCCTCACTTTCTCAGCTACAAGTGCGATCTGCTTGCTGTTTCAGGTGCTGAAAGGATCTCATGTTGTTCGCCGCGCTGTCCGCATATTCATGTACACGTTGCAACAATTGTTCGGGCTCGCGCGATCGATCGGGCGCCACGCTTTGGCGTTAGCTTGAGGCAATCGAGTCGACAACTGGCTCATCACAAAGTAGCCACATGTATACCGAAATACACGTGCGTGTGTGGAGTTTGGGAGGTATTGTGTTACGTTACACGCATGTATACACGTGCACGCACCCGACATCTTGCTTGACGACATCTTCATCGGCGATTTTGACTCCGACAATTGCATGCAAGGTGGGTTGTGTTGGTTCGTTGTAGCTTTGCACCTGTGCGTGTTGCTACTTGTTGCTGCGAGGTCATGGGTGTGTGCCTCCTGGCGCCCTCGCTGCCAGGCTCTTGCGTTGGTCTCAGTGTGTCACCTACAACTCTGGGCTGCCTGTGCACAGCTGTGATTTCTCGGGATTAGGTAGGCGGTTTTGGCATCATGATGTTATTGCCATCTCAAGAGATCTCTCACGGATACTGTATGCTCACTGGCATACACATGGTATCACCGCAATCGTTTCATTGTTGGTCCCTACAATGTAGAGCCTACATTTAGTCCAGTTCCCAAGCACGGGTGTGAAGCATGTGTGTCCCAAGGCGGCTTACACACCTGGCCATACGGCCAAGCTTGCTGAGCACGGCAAGGAGCGTGATTGGCGGCGTTTGTGGAGGCTCCGCAGTATGAGTTCTTTCCTTGTGCGGGAGAGTCGTATGGGCGGCTGGGCCAGAAAGCGATTGAGTATGTGAAAAGGCTTGGGGACACCGCTGCCATGTCGGGGCGGATCTCCAAGTCGGTGTTTGTCATGAACACGTACAAGAAGTTGGCTTGTGCGTTGCAGAGGGGGAATGCCAACATGTATGCTCAGTGGATGTCGGCCATTGCGCGTGTGACCGGCAAGCACTTCATGCCGGGCCTGGACGTATCGGTGGAGCAGTTCTGAGTGTGTTGTGAGCCGTGCTGTGAGCAGCACTCGTGAATAGCGTGTGAGAATGTGTCGAGGGAACTTTAGCGCAATACAGAAGCTGCTGTGTTTCTGTCTGTGTACGGCGCTTGGCCATGGTGATTGATTTTTGGTGCATTGCCATGAATTGCGCTTCTGTGTTACACAGCGATAGATCTAGGACTCAGCAGCGCCGAGGCAACAGACCAGGCAACAAGCAAACGGAAAGACCGGCCACCGTAAGCACCAAGGCCACGCGCCGCACGAGCAAATGCCAGAACGAACTAGCGCCAGTTCGAAAGCAGACGCTCGCACACCACGCAGCACCACGCAGCCCACGCGCTCACCAAACACACAGTCAGCACTCGCCGGACTCACAAGCAGTAGCCAACTCGACACTAGCAGTCTGCACGGGCGCGCCGGCGCGCGCTACGGCCATCTCTGATGCCGCGAGGCACCTGTCCGAGGAGCTGCAGCCACAGCCAGCCCGGCAGCTCGAGCGGTGTCCGTGGAGGGGGCCAGATAAGAAATGGCGGACGTGCGCTGGGAGGAGGGAAGAGGGAGGGAGGAGGAGGGACGGGTGCGGGGGAGGGGGGGGGGGGGGGGCTTGTGTATGCTGTGGCATACGTGGCCTTCACCATGAACTGTATGTATGCTGTGGGTTTGCACTGCCGGTTGCGGGTTGCTTCTGTGTCTGCGCGCGGTTCAGGCCAAGGTGCTAATCGTGTATTGCTGATCGTGCTGCTTGCAAAGGGGATTATTTGTTGCATGCTCCCTTCAATCGACGATGCTGGGGCCTTGATCTATCACAGTATTACAAACCGTGCATTTTGCCTTTGGTGCTGCTTCACGCGCGTCATACTGAATGCAGGGTTTCAGAAGAGGACTTGCCTCGCTGCCTGCACCGGCTGCCGACAATGAAGGCTCTGTGACGGAGGCTGCCACGGCGGCGGAGCTTTGGAGGGCGCTGCAGAATGGCGCGCCCCACATCGTGATCACAGCTCACATGGACCTCACATTGCCGCCAGTGGACGACGCCATCGCCGACAGGTTCCTCCTGGAATCCAAAAATGGCTCCAGCCAATCAGTCCGCGTGCGCTCTCCCCCACGTCTCCATGGGAGTTTGCCTTCCATGCGGTTTAATGCTGCCATGCTGCGAGCATCCCACATGCATATGCATATGCATATGAGCTTGGATTATGTAATGTTGTAGAGTGTCTGTGCAGTTTCTCTGGTAAAAATAGCGAGTGTGCGCGATACAACCATGTTCGTTGTTACGTCGCAGAGTTGTGTAGGAACGCGCCAAAAGAACCCGCGCGTGCAGATGCAAAAAGAAAACTACGCATCTGAGTGTAGACAATAGATGCTCGTGTCCCCGTTTCCGCCCCCTGAGCCCAGAAGAGGAAGCGGCCATGCAACTTCTCTGGAATAGATGATTTCGCGACCGACCTGACCAACCAGGCCGGACGTCCGCGCGCCAATCAGGCCCACGTAGATGATGATTAGTATGGTATCGACAGCTGACTGCTGTTTCGTGCGCGTTCCGACGCACGTAGTCACGCCAAGCTGTACCCCGCCGCACGGCAAGTAGAAGCTTAGGAAAGTGCCAAAAGAAAACATGCACAATGACCCACAAAAGAAAACAGAGTGGTCAGTAGCTTGTATTAACTGTCCCCGCAGACAGATTTGACAACCCCAGCCCAACGGCGTCCCTCCCAGCAACCACCACCATGCCAGCAACTCGCCACATCCACCTCACAGCATCCACACCCAACACCAGATGACCAGATGACCCGACCAACACCAGCCACTGGATTACGATGTCCGCATCCAACCTGCAAATGTGCTCGCCAGGACTCCAATTCGCTCCGCCAGCATGTCAACCAAGATCACCCGACAGCCCAATGGCAGCCCGACCAACTAGCAGCAATCGACTCTGTACAATGCCCGCAGTGCCAGAAAGTCCTCAGCTACCCCATCCGTTCACACAAAATAGCAGGCGCAGGCAGCGCAGCGTGCACCCACAAGACCTCCACCGAAGAATCAAGCAGACACCGGCAGGCATTGAATGCCAGAGCCAAGCCCATCCAAACACCACCCCACCAGCGAGCCCAACAGCCCCACGCAAGCACATCCCATGCGCCTCCGCCGCAGCAACCCCCACCCCCCCCAGCAGACCAGCGACCCCACCCACCAAACACCCCCAACATTGACAACGATGACCGACCCAGACCAAGACAGACCATCCCAAAAGGCTCCGCGCACGCCTTCGGGGACGGCCTGGCCAAGCTCGTCACAGCCATGACCGATGCCCCAGACCACGCCGCAGCCACAGCTGCAACCACAGCCATGTTGTGGTACCCAGCCCAGATCCTGACCGACGACAGCCACAACGGACTCGAGCGCCGCATAGCAGCACGGATCCTTGCCCACAGCGAAGGCAGGGATCCCATCCAATACGAAGAACGCCGCAAGAAACCCCGCTCCAACCCAGCCAAGCAGACAACCGACCAGCGCACAGCAGCCCGCATACACACAAAGCTGACCATGCACAGCCTCCCCCGAGCAGCCGGATGCCTCGCCCCCGGCTCCATCGTCCAGCAGCCCACACCAGAAGACCTCGCCAATCTCCAAGACCTCCACCCCCCAGGAGAACCAGCCCAGCCACCTCCCATCGACACAGCCGCACCACATATCACTGTGGACGACCTAGAACGTGTCCTCGGCAACCTTCCCAACTCCTCTGCACCCGGCCTGAGCGGCTGGACGTACGAACACGTCAGATCCGCCGCATCCGCCAGCACCGAGGCCAGAGACGCCATCCTCCACCTCATCAACCAGGTCATCAGCGGCCAGTTCCCGCAGGTGACAGCCCTCCTCAGCACCAGACTCGTCCCCATCCGCAAGCCAGACGGCGGCATCCGCCCCATCGCCGTCCAAGAAGTCTGGGTCCGCATCGCCAGCCTCTGTGCACTCAGAGCATGCAGCGAAGTGGGCCCCAGCCTTGCCCCGCTGCAGGTTGGTGTCGGTATCTCCGGCGGCGCTCAGACCATGGGCCATGCGCTCTCGTCTGCCGCCGTTGGGAATCTCGACACCGTCATCCTGTCGGTGGACTTCAAGAACGCATACAACTCCATCCACACCCAGTCCATGCTCGACGCAGTCCACCAGCGCGCCCCACAGCTCCTCCCATACGCCATATGGGCCAACACATCACCAACCCAGCACCACGTCATAGGTGCCCCACCAGGCACAGCCCCGATCACATCGACCAGAGGTGTGAAACAGGGCGACCCCCTTGCCAGCCTCCTCTTCTCACTGACTCTGCAGCCGGCTCTCAAAGCCGCCCAAGCCACCGCAGATCCCGCCGACACAGCCCTCCTTGCCTATGCCGATGACTGCAGCATCCGCGGCACCGGCGCACCCATCATCAAGGCCTTCACCACCCTGGAGGAACACGCCCACCCGATCGGCCTCCGCATCGGCCGTGCGAAGAGTGCAGCCACATCCATCATTGATCGCGACGCGGCCCAGAATGTGGCCGACGCCACAGGCGTGCCGCTGCGCCCACAGGGCGTCACCTGCGCAGGCACGCCCATCGGCCACACCCCCTACGTCAAGGACTACTGCAACCGCCGCGCGACAACCGCATGTGCGAAGATTGATCGCCTCCTCTCTCTCCCCCTGCCTGCCCAGGACAAGTTCCTGCTGCTCCGCGGCTCTGTGCAGCTTGCCCTCACCCACCTAGTCCGTGTCGTCGCGTGGGACTCGGTCAAAGACGCGGTGCAGCGGCTGCAAGACAGGGTAATGGCGGCGGCACGGGAGATCATGCACCACCCGCAGATGCCCACCGTCGCCGAGGAGCAACTCCGCCTACCGCTGCGCCACGGCGGATTTGGCCTCATGGACGTCACGGAGCACGAGGCAGATGCAGCCTATCTGTCCAGCGCCGCGCTGGCGCATGACGCCATGCGCGATGGCCCCCCCGACTTCCGCCAATTCGCCGAAGGCGACGTTGCCACAGGCCTACAAGAAAAATGGACAGCGCTGCGTGCGGCAATGCCGCCGGAGGCAGACTGGGGGCCAGAGGAGCTCGACAACGTCTTCATCGCCACTGGCCTTCCCGGTGTGAGCAGAATAGTGACCAGGGCAGTAGCGCAGACACGGCACGACGCGCTGCTGCAACAGCTGGGCAGCACCCCTGGTGGTTCAAAGGACCTTGCACGCATGCGCAGCTGCGCCTGTCGTGTTGCCTCACTGTTCCTGGATTCCCTCCCTACCAACCGCATGCTGACTCTGAATGATGGGGATTTTGTGCATGGGATGCGGTTCAGGGGCGGACTTTCCCCCCTGCCGCCGTTAGATGGGGAAGTGATATGTGATTGCAATGCTCGGGTGAAGCCCGGCGACGTAGATCATGCCATGACATGTCGACACAATGCCGACTGCTGGACGTTGCGCCACAACATTGCCGTTACGGCTTGGCGCCGTCGAGTAAGAGCGGCAGGGGTGTCCACATCAATTGAGCCTGTGATGCGCAGCCTGGACAGACGCTACAGGGACGACAGTAGGGGGGACATCCTAGCAAATGGTCCGGACGTGGACGTGTATGTACTAGATGTCAGCTTCATCCACCCATCTGGGGTGGCTGTGGTGGGGAAAGCATCGGGGGCACAGGGGCACGCGGCAGCCGTACGCGAACAGTTCAAACTCAACAAGTACAAAGAGAGTGTGCAGGGATCGTACAAGGTGGTGCCGGTTGTGCACGAGACATATGGCAGACTAGGGTCGCATGCCATGCAGTACCTCAACACGCTGGCAGTGTCGTTGGTTGGGCCGTTCGACAAGAGAGCAAAGGCTCGCTGGATTGAGAACTCCTTGCGGGAGTTCAGTGCGGCGACAGTGAAAGGAAACGGGTTTGTGATCAGAAAGACCATGTCCAGGGTAGCACGGCTTACGGGTGCGCAGTTTGTGCCAGGTGATCGCCTGGCCGGCTTGCATCTGTTGGGTAGCATGTGAGTCTAGAATCTAGTTGTACGTTCGCTTGGTGCACTGGATCGGAGCCCCTCGATGTAACAGTGCATATGAGCTTCAAATGCATATGATCTATGGTCTGTGCCTCTCTAGTGTGTTGCATAGTAATAGATCTAGGACCCAGCAGCGCCGAGGCAACATACCAGTCAACAACGCAGCAGCGCCCTCTCTAGTGTGCAACACAGGGTGCATCACACCCGTGATGGAGCTCTAGATGGAGCTGTTGTAATCCATTGGACCGCGGCCTAAGGCCTGTGGGATCCTGAGCATGCCGTAGCTATGCGCAGGGGTAGGGTACTGTCACATACCTTGCTGTCTAGGTTTCTGCCGGTGACAGCACTGTATCTTCGTTGGAGGCGACGACACGTGAGACTTCGGACAGTAGAGAAAGAGTGATTACACTACGATCGACAGAGCCTATATAAGCGTTCTCTAAACGACTCATACGGATACGATCAGAATCAATGTCTGCTGGCACGCAATCTGCATGCATTGCTCGTGCATATGGTCAGCCATCGGTGCATGGCTGCCCCATAGCCACTCCGGATCAGCACCGTGTATCCTGGCACACATGGTCACCGTAGTCCTGTGTATGCCACCATGCATGGTCACCGTAGTCCTGTGCATGGCTGGATCACGACACTCCCCCTAGACTAAGCTTGTACTACCGCAAGCTGCAGTCTATCTCGAAATTTTCCCAGTGCTGGTCCTGCCAACACCTCACATCCCCCATTGGAGCCACTAAAGGTCAAGCCAAAGTCTATGGTCCCTCGCAGGTATCTCAGTACGTGAAGGACACCATTCCAATGACATTTGGCACTCCCAGCCATATGCCTGGCCAAGACATTAGCCGGAAACGCGCTGTCTGGACGCGACACAACTGCCACATACTGGATGCTTCCTACGGCTTGCATAAACCTCTTATGCTCTGTGCCTGTAGCCTTCTCCTGGCTAGGATCTTCCTTCAGGCTAAACATTTTCTGCTTTGGCACCAAAGGAGTTGGCGCCCGTCTGCACTCACTCATGCTGAATCTCTCCAGCATGTCCCTGATGCTCTTTCTGTGTGTGATGGTGATATTGCGAGCAGCGCGATCACGTATGACCTCCATGCCCAGCACATATCCCAGCTCCCCCAGGTCACGACCCTCAAATGCCTCAAGGCTCTTTCTGATGGCATCATCCATCTGCTCTACCAGACCGAAAATCAACAGATCATCGACCCACAGAAAAACTAAGACAACGTCCTACTTTGCGGATAAACAGTGCAGGGTCACTGGCTGATCTCACAAAGCCCATACTCAACAAGAGCTCTGCAAGCGCTTTGTGCCACTCCCTGGCAGCCTGCTTCAGACCATACAACGCCTTCTTCAGACGCCACACCATACCAAACCCATCATCTAGTACAGGAGGTTGTGCCACATACACTTCCTCCTCCAGAACACCATTCAGGAAAGCACATTTTATGTCTATATGCCTCGTCTCTAGATCCTCTACTGCACAGACCGATAACAGAGCCCTGAAGGTAGCATAACTGCCCACAGGTGCCCATGTCTCAAAGAAATCTACGCCCTCCACTTGCGTAAACCCCCTGGCTACATATCTGGCTTTGAAACGCTCAATTTCACCCTGTGCTCCTCGCTTGATCTTAAGCACCCACTTGCCTGTCACAGGCTTCGCTCCTAATGGGCATTCGACCAGCTCAAACACGTCATGTTCTCTCAAGGAGGTCAGCTCATCGAGCATGGCCGTGATCCACTGCTCACGGTGAGTGCCACGCATGGCCTGCTGCACCGTTGGATCATCTACTACGACCTCGACCTTCTTCCTCACGGTAGCTGCACGCCTGGACTCACAAAGGCTAGCAGTAGGGCCACCGTTCGGAGTCACCTCCTGCCCCGTCGGCTTTTCTGCATCAGGAGTCACACTGTCAGCCGTCGCAGACACTCCTTCAGCTAAGTCACCGACGTCATTCTCACCATTGAACACTGTGGAGCTCCCAGCATCATGCTCACGTGCACCCTCCGGGGAGATGCGCTCAACAGCAACATCACTCATAATGGCTCCCACAGCATGGACAGCAGGTCTCAAGACTTTGCGAATCAAATGAAAAGGCTTTGGAACCCATCGAATCCCCACCTCATGTGGCGGATCCAGACGTTCTCCGCTGCCCCTCGCGGCACTTGGTGCTGACTCTCCCCCTGAGCCATCACCGCCTGTCGCTATTCCCCTAGGCACATGCCGTAGCTCGCCTTGCCCCTGGCCCTCAGACCCAGATATATGCCGTGGCTTATCATATCTGTCCCGGTCATCACGCCCTGACAACGTGGACCCGCGGTAACTTCGGCTGCCGCCGTGACCGTCAGCTCGCACAGATGGGGGTGGCTCACTCAGCTCCTTGCCCATCAACCGCTGGACTGGCTCCGCTGAGCGTGAGCGGGATCTAGACTCAGGCTCAGAGTCATCCTCACTACCAGATGCATCTTCATCCGCCTCCTCATCAGTTGGAAGCGGATAGATGTCACAGTCTCCCATGTGCAGCACAGCTCTATCCCGCGTAGGGATTGTCTCTGCAGGCCTGAACTCGCAGTTCAGTGGCCCAGACGGCTGGTCTGCTGCATCATATTCCCAGTGCGGCACAGCTGCAGCACTGTCAGCCGCTGCAAGATCACAGCGCGCTGCAACCACTGCATCACTGATCTCCGGTGTGTGCCAACGCTCATGGCGCGCCAGCAGCTCTGCACCCAACACTCTAGGAGAGAACTCAGGCTCACCCTCAGGTAGCTCCTCTCGTGGTTTGAAACGCCTATGCAACGTTCTGCTTGGTTCCCAGTGTTGATGGCCCAGACCCGGATGCTCCCCCTCAGCCCAATCCACATTTCTACCCCTCTCTGGCATCATGTGTTCACGACTGGCTGGTGGACGCACTGCCCGCACACTGGTGCTCTTCACCCACTTCTTCATGTTGGGCAAGAACTCAGCCTCTGGCACTACACTGGTGAACTGATCTGGCAGGATCTCAAATTCACCCTGCTCATAGTTCTCTAGCACAACTGGGTCCGCCGTAGGTTCCCCAGCCATGTGAAATCGCTGCGCGAAATCCTTCACCAGAGCAGGTGGAGCAGCCGTGTGCCTGTACATCCGCACTGCTCCCCCATTCCCACGCTTCACATACACCCTGTCCATATGAGGACCTCCACCCGGTCCCATATAGGCACCGAGGATTCCTCGCTCCTCCAGGTGCCTGAAGTGCTCCCTCCGCGGATACACATACATTGGGCACCCGAAAGGCTTCACCTGTGCCACCACGAGACGGAAGTCATCTTCACTGACTTTCCGAAACCACAACAAGTATGGCACTATCTCCCTGACATCCACATTTCTCTATGCACCTTTCCACAAATGCCGCATCTCTCCTGGCATTCAGCTGCTCACAGAGCTCCTTCAGGCTCAGCGCAAGCGCTCCCGCCTTCCGGACCCTCAGATGCTTAGCCCGCTGCTGCTCATTCGTGGACCATGGCTCATGGCTGGTGGCAACTAACCTCTCTTCCAGCCTCTGCTTCGCCTCCCTCCGCCGAACACCTTCCAGTGCTGTACTCGACGTCAGGTTGTGTGCATGGTTTACGCACATGTATGCCTCCGGCCACAGGAATGCAGGGACTGCTGCCTGCAGCAGGCTTGCCCGCACTGACGTGTTCAGCACACCGATCTTTCGCTCTACCAACCCATTAGACTCATGCTGGGCGGTGTCAGTGAACGTGTGTACTATTCCCCGCCACTCAAGGTACTGAGCCAGGTGGTTAGAGCTGAACTCACGTCCCTGGTCCGTATGCAGCCTCCGCACCCCTATCTCCTTGTCATAGACAGTCTGAGTGCGGATGCGTTCTAGCAGAAGGCATATCATTTCAGCAGCACCGCTTTTCGACTTCAGCGGGATCACATGCGAGTACCTGCTGTACTTATCCACCACTACCAGGATGAAGTTCATTCCTCCTATGCCCACTGGCTTTATCTGTCCAGCCTGATCCGCATGCAACACTTCTCCAGCATACGTGGCATTCTCTGTCACTTTGCCCCCATGCTGTGCTCTGTCACCACTTCTCTGTTCCGCCACATGGCAACCATGACACTCAAGTGCTACTCCCGTAGGTTCAGGCAGCTTGAGGTCGAACAAGTCTGGATTATCTCGCATCAGTTTGAGAAACCGGTTGCCAGCACGGTGAAACACGATATGCACCAGGAAAAATGGATCAACCTGGAAGGAAGATCTCTGACCAATAGGTACACCATCCACTGCAGCGACTCTCGCCTGCTCACCAACCCATTTCCTATTTCTGTGGAAAAGATTGTTAGCACTGGTCCAGTCTGTCCCTGAATCTACAGGGCGCAGTTCCCATATTGGTCTGCCTGTCCCGCAATACCAGCTCGGTGTGGGGTTGTCCTCACTATCCACACCCTGCTCACAGTTGCCCACAAACATCTGGGCTTGATCATGAAAGCCAGGCATTTCTACTGTGTTTGCCTTGCCTGTGTGCAAGAATATGTTCGACCGCTTCAGCACAGTCGTTGATAGGATGTTTATCGGGCTGGCTGGCAACCAGTAAACATGATCTAGCTCAATGTCCACAGGCACCAGCTCACCCTTCACTGTCACGTACTTCCCCACATTCGCCCTGATAGTGCCCATGCCATATATCTTTAGCCTGCCCTGATCTAGAGGCTGGCATTCTGTGATGTCCGGTGGTTTGATCTCACTGAATATGCTATAGTCAAAGCAGATGTTCAGATCAGACCCGCTATCCACCAGAAACGTGTATGGCATATTGGGCGCTGGCCCATCACCACATTCAGCTCGCAGTTCAGCTAGATCAACTACAGCCACCTGCGGGCCACCGCGGCCTCTGCCACGGCCTCGCCCTGCAGCTGCTTGCTTCTGCAGAAACTGCTTGACTTCTGATGAGAGCAAGGGACACTCTTTCTGCAAATGACCAGGCTTATTGCAGTTGAAGCACTTACGGTTGTCTGCTCCCCCCGCTCCCACTGCAGCAACCTGTGGGGGTGTACCATGGCGACCACCGTGGCGTCCACCACGATACCCTCGTCCCCCATAACGCTGCTGACCACCGCGATCTTCCCGTGGGAACCGCGATGGAGCAGGTTGGCTGCTAGTCTGAGCGTGTGTCAGCAATGTGGACACTATCTGCTGCACTGGCAGCTGCTGCAGCATCGGCTGCAACAACGCATATTCTCTGTCTACTGCCAGTAGCCTAGAGCGGTACAACTGGTCAGGCACATTCTCCCCCAGACCCCTCATCTGGTTCACTATGCCCACTACTTCATTGACATGCCTTTCTAGTGGTTTGCCTGCTTGTCTAGCACCACTAAGCTGTTGGTACAGCTTCTGAATCTCTACCTCGACTGAAGGCATGTACTTGGCATGAAGCAATGACCACAACTCATGGACAAAGCTACAGTTGGACACGAAATCCCTATCCTCCTTTGGCAGAGTAATAAACAGCCAATGCTTGACCGACTCATGGGCCTGGCTATTCTGTGCTAGTGGATCGTTCACCAGCAAGCTACTCTCTCCCAGTGTGCATCCCAGTGTGCAACCCAGTGTGCATCCCAGTGTGCAGCCTGAGCCACTTGCTGCGCGTGCTTCGCTCCGTGCACCGCTGCCTCACTCGCATTCCCCGTAGGATCAGCGTTGCTCGGCATGGCGGCCTGCAGAGGGTTTACACTGAGATACCCGTAGGTCCCAGCGTCTTGTCCTTCCCCGTGGGGCATGAACTGACCCTCCGCGGCCTGCTCGCGGCGCACTGTGGAGCGAGTGCGGTGGTGCGGAGGGTTAACAACTCCCTCCACACCGTCAGATCCGATAGATCCTTGGCGAGATGCCATTGAATCGTCTCGGAATGGTGGAGTCCTGCAACGATCACTGTACGTCGCAGGACACGCAGACCCGTAGGCCTCTTTGCGAGACCAGCACACCAGCATAATGCAGCTCCGCCGTAGCATTCTGCATCAGCCGTATCTAATCTCTCTACGGTCAGCTATACGCTAGAGCGGTGTGACTCGCTCATCGAAACGCACAGCCGCAACCGCAGGTTCCCCCTGGACTCTCTCGCATGCTAATAGACATCACAAGAACACCCACAATCATCACCGATACCATGTTGTAATCCATTGGACCGCGGCCTAAGGCCTGTGGGATCCTGAGCATGCCGTAGCTATGCGCAGGGGTAGCGTACTGTCACATACCTTGCTGTCTAGGTATCTGCCGGTGACAGCACTGTATCTTCGTTGGAGGCGACGACACGTGAGACTTCGGACAGTAGAGAAAGAGTGATTACACTACGATCGACAGAGCCTATATAAGCGTTCTCTAAACGACTCATACGGATACGATCAGAATCAATGTCTGCTGGCACGCAATCTGCATGCATTGCTCGTGCATATGGTCAGCCATCGGTGCATGGCTGCCCCATAGCCACTCCGGATCAGCACCGTGTATCCTGGCACACATGGTCACCGTAGTCCTGTGTATGCCACCATGCATGGTCACCGTAGTCCTGTGCATGGCTGGATCACGACACGAGGGTATCGTGGTGGACGCCACGGTGGTCGCCATGGTACACCCCCAGAGGTTGCCGCAGTGGGAGCAGGGGGAGCATATAAGCGCAAGTGCTTCAATTGTGAGAAGCCTGGCCATCTGCAGAAAGATTGCCCTTTGCTCTCCGCAGAGGTCAAGCAGTTCCTACAGAAACAGGCAGCTGCAGGGCGAGGCCGTGGCAGAGGCCGCGGGGGCCCTCAGGTGGCTGTGGTAGACCTAGCGGAGCTGCGAGCTGACTGTGCTGATGGGCCGTCGCCCAATATGCCATACACTTTTCTGGTGGATAGCGGGTCTGACCTGAACATATGCTTCGACTATAGCATGTTCAGTGAGATCAAGCCACCAGATATCACAGAGTGCCAGCCCTTAGACCAGGGCAGGCTTAAGATATATGGCATGGGCACTATCAGGGCGAATGTGGGGAAGTACGTGACAGTACAGGGTGAGTTGGTGCCTGTAGATATTGAGCTGGATCATGTCTACTGGGTGCCAGCCAGCCCGATCAATATCCTATCAACGACTGTGCTGAAGCGGTCGAACGTGTACTTGCACACAGGCAAGGCTAACACAGTAGAGATGCCGGGTTTTTATGACCAAGCACAAACATTTGTGGGCAACTGTGAGCAGGGAGTTGATAGTGATGATAACCCCACATTGAGCTGGTACTGCGGGACGGGCAGACCAATATGGGAACTGCGCCCTGTAGATTCAGGGACAGACTGGACCAGTGCCAATAACCTTTTCCACAGAAATAGGAAATGGGTTGGTGAACACGCGAGAATCGCTGCGGTAGATGGTGTACCTATTGGTCAGAGATCTTCTTACCGACTTGACCCAGCATTTCTGGTACATCTCTCGTTTCATCATGCGGGCAACCGGATTCTCAAACTAATGACTGAGAATCCAGACCTGTATGACCTCAAGTTGCCTAAACCCACGGGAGTAGCGCTTGAGTGTCATGGTTGTCACGTGGCGGAGCAGAGAAGTGGTGACAGAGCACGGCATGGGGGCAAAGTGACAGAGAATGCCTTGTATGCTGGAGAAGTATTGCATGCGGATCTGGCTGGACAGATTAAGCCAGTAGGCATAGGAGGAATGAACTACATCCTGGTAGTAGTGGATGAGTACAGCAGGTACTCACATGTGATCCCGCTGAAGTCGAAAAGCGGTGCTGCGGAGATGATATGTCTTCTGATAGAACGCATCCGCACTCAGATTGTCTATGACAAGGAGGTAGGGGTGCGTAGGCTGCACACGGACCAAGGAGGTGAGTTCAGCTCGAGTCAGCTGGCTCAGTACCTTGAGTGGCGAGGGATAGTTCACACGTTCACTGACACCGCCCAACATGAGTCAAATGGGTTGGTAGAACGAAAGATCGGTGTGCTGAACACGTCAGTGCGGGCGAGTCTGCTGCAGGCAGCAGTGCCTGCATTCCTGTGGCCAGAGGCATACATGTGCGTGAACCATGCACACAACCTGACGCCGAGCACAGCACTGGAGGGTGTGAGGCGGAAGGAGGCAAAGCAGAAGCTGGAGGATAGGTTTGTTGCCACCAGCTCTGAGCCATGGTCCACGAACGTGCAGCAGCGGGCTAAGCAGCTGAGAGTCAGGAAGGCTGCAGCGCATGCGCTGAGTCTGAATGAGCTGTGTGAGACGCTGGTTGCCAGGAGAGAATTGGCATTTGTGGCACAGCACATGAGAAATGTGAATGTCAGAGAGATTGTGCCATACTTGTTGTGGTTTAGGAAGGTCAAAGAAGATGACTTCCGTCTCGTGGTGGCACAGGTGAAGCCTTTCGGGTGTCCAATGTATGTGTATCCAAGGAGGGAGCACTTCAGGCACCTGGAAGCGCGAGGAATCCTCGGTGCCTATATGGGACCGGGTGGAGGTCCTCACATGGACAGGGTTTACGTGAAACGTGGGAATGGGGGAGCAGTGCGGATGTACAGGCACACGGCTGCTCCACCTGCTCTAGTGAAGGATTTCGCGCAGCGATTTCACATGGCTGGGGAGGCTACGGCGGACCCAGTTGTGCTAGAGAACTATGAGCAGGGTGAGTTTGAGATCCTACCCGATCAGTACACCAGTGTAGTGCCGGAAGCTGAGTTCTTGCCCAACATGAAGAAGTGGGTGAAGAGCACTAGTGTGCGGGCAGTGCGTCCACCAGCCAGTCGTGAACACATGATGCCAGAGAGGGGCAGAAATGTGGATTGGGCTGAGGGGGAGCATCCGGGTCTGGGCCATCAACACTGGGAACCAGGAAGAACGCATCACAGGCGTTTCAAACCGACAAACGAGCTACCTGAGGGTGAGCCCGAGTTTTCTCCTAGAGTGTTGGGTGCAGAGCTGCTGGCGCGACATGAGCGCTGGCACACACCAGAGATCAGTGAGGCAGTGGTTGCAGCGCGCTGCGATCATGCAGCGGCTGACAATGCTGCAGCGGTAGCACACTGGGACTATGATGCAGCAAACCAGCCGTCTGGGCCTCTACACCACGAGTTCAGGCCTGCAAAGACGATCCCTACGAGGGATAGGGCTGTGCTGCACATAGGGGACTGTGATATCCATCCGCTTCCAACTGATGAGGAAGTGAGTGATACTGAGTCTAGTGATGGAGGTGAGGATGACTCTGAGTCTGAGTCTAGATCCCGCTCGCGTTCAGCGGAGCCAGTCCAACGGTCGATGGGCAAGGAGCGGAGTGAGCCACCCCCACCTGTGCGAGCTGACGGTCACGGCGGCGGCCGAAGTCACCGCGGGTCCACGGTGTCAGGGCGTGATGACCGTGACAGATATGATGAGCCGAGGCATATATCTGGGTCTGAGGGCCAGGGGCAAGGCGAGCTACGGCATGTGCCTAGCGGAATAGCGACAGGAGGTGATGGCTCAGGGGGAGAGTCAGCACCAAGTGCCGCGAGGGGCAGCGGAGAACGTCTGGATCCGCCACATGAGGTGAGGGTTCGATGGGTTCCAAAGCCTTTTCACTTGATTCGCAAAGTCTTAAGACCTGCTGTCCATGCTGTGGGAGCAATTGTGAGTGATGCTGCTGTTGAGCGCATTTCCCTGGAGGAAGCACGTGAGCATGTGAGTGATGCTGCGAGCCCCACAGTAATGAATGAGGATGTGAATGACGTCGGTGACTTGTCTGATGGAGTGTCAGCTGCAGCTGACAGTGTGCCTCCTGATGCAGAAAAGACGACGGGGCAGAAGGTAAATCCAAACGGTGGCCCTACTGCTAGCCTTAGTGAGTCCAGGCGTGCAGCTACCGTGAGGAAGAGGGTCGAGGCCGTAGTAGATGATCCAACGGTGCAGCAGGCCATGCGTGGCGCTCATCGTGAGAAGTGGATCACGGCAATGCTCGATGAGCTGACCTCCTTAAGAGAACATGATGTGTTTGAGCTGGTTGAGTGCCCAACAGGAGTGAAGCCTGTGACAGGCAAGTGGGTGCTTAAGATCAAGCGAGGAGCACAGGGTGAAATTGAGCGTTTCAAGGCCAGATACGTAGCCAGGGGATTTACGCAAGTGGAGGGCGTAGATTTCTTTGAGACATGGGCACCTGTGGGCAGTTATGCTACCTTCAGGGCTCTGTCAACAGTCTGTGCAGTAGAGGATCTAGAGACGAGGCATATAGACATCAAATGTGCTTTCCTGAATGGTGTTCTGGAGGAGGAAGTGTATGTGGCACAACCTCCGGTGCTGGACGATGGGTCTGGTATGGTGTGGCGTCTGAAAAAGGCGTTGTATGGTCTGAAGCAAGCTGCCAGGGAGTGGCACAAAGCGCTTGCACAACTCTTGTTGAATATGGGTTTTGTGAGATCAGCCAGTGACCCTGCACTGTTCATTTGCAAAGTAGGACGTTGTCTTATTTTTCTGTGGGTCGATGATCTGCTGATTTTCGGCCACAGAGAGCAAATGGATGATGCCATCAGAAAGATCCTTGAGGCTTTTGAGGGTCGGGACCTGGGGAGCTGGGATATGTGCTGGGCATGGAGGTCATACGTGATCGAACTGCTCGCACTATCACCATCACACACAGAAAGAGCATCAGGGACATGCTAGAGAGATTTGGCATGAGTGAGTGCAGACGGGCGCCAACTCCGTTGGTACCAAAGCAGAAAATGTTTTGTCTGAAGGAAGATCCTAGCCAGGCGAAGGCTACAGGCACAGAGCATAAGAGGTTTATGCAAGCCGTAGGAAGCATCCAGTATGTGGCAGTTGTGTCGCGTCCAGACATTGCGTTTCCGGCTAATGTCTTGGCCAGGCATATGGCTGGGAGTGCCAAATGTCATTGGAATGGTGTCCTTCACGTACTGAGATACCTGCGAGGGACCATAAACTTTGGCTTGACCTTTAGTGGCTCCAATGGGGGATGTGAGGTGTTGGAAGCATTTACGGATGCTGACTTCGCCAATGGTGCTTGCTTGAAGAGCGTGTCAGGAGTAGTAGTCCGGATGCATGGGAACTGTGTGTTCTGGCGTTCGAAGAGGCAGACTATTGTGGCTGGTGATACAACTGAGGCAGAGCTCATAGCAATGAGTTCAGCAGCCAATGAGGTGATGTGGGCTAAGCAGTTGTGCACTGATCTTGGTTTGTCGGCTGTGAAGCCAACGCTGTGGGGCGACAACAAGAGTGCCAACTTGCTAGCAGTGAACCCCATCTCTAGTGACCGCTCTAAGCACATCAGGGTCAGGGACCTGAGGGTCCGAGAGTTCGTAGAACTCGACGAGTTGACTATCAGCTGGGTTAGCACGGTAGACATGCTAGCTGATATGTTCACTAAGGTGTTGGCAGGACCAGCACTAGCAAAATTCAGAGATAGACAGCTTGCGGTAGTACAAGCTTAGTCTAGGGGGAGTGTCGTGATCCAGCCATGCACAGGACTACGGTGACCATGCATGGTGGCATACACAAGACTACGGATGCTGGACCGGGTGCCGCGGCTGCAGCGGCGCAGGCCGGCCCCGCGTCTGGTCGTGTTGGCCCGCCGAACCTTCCCGTGAGCCACCGTGGGGGGAGTGATGTGGCGCCGCTAGTGCCCTTCGCGCCCCGCCCTGAGGCCCCTGTCGGGCGGCCGGAGGGGGAGGGCTGGTACGCCTTGCACTGTGGGGGGCGTGCGCCCCCGGGCTCTCATGTGCGGGGGGCCCGTGATGGACTGCTCCAGTGGGGCGGGATGGATGGCGTGGGGGTGCTGCTGTAGGGGGGTCGGTGGTGGCTGGTTTTGCTGGGGTGGGCAGTGGTGCGGTGGTGGTTGTTGCTGTGCGCGGTTGTGGCGCGGGTGCCGTAGTGGAGGGGTGCGGGAGTGCGCGTGCGTGTGGGTGCGTGGGTTTGGTTGTGTCGGCTGTGTCGGTTCGTTGTGGCTTTTTCGCCTGGGAGCGCGATTGCTTTTTGCTGGTGTCTACTTTCGGGGGTTTTGGCCGTCTACTTTCCTTCCGTTGCCCTCGCTGCCGGGCTATTGCGTTCATCTCCGTGTAACACAAGACTACGGTGACCATGTATGCGGGGATTCACGGTGCTGATCCGGAGTGGCTATGGGGCAGCCATGCACCGATGGCTGACCATATGCACGAGCAATGCATGCAAGATTGCGTGCCGCAGACATTGATTCTGATCGTATCCGTATGAGACGTTGATTGAACGCTTATATAGGCTCTACAGATCGTAGTGTAATCACTCTCTCTCTTCTACTGTCCAAAGTCTCACGTGCATTCATCCTCCACTGAAGGTACAGGCGCTGTCACGGACAGATACCTGAGACAGCAAGGTATGTGACAGCACCAACCCCTGCGCATGACGACATGCTCAGGATCCCACAGGCCTTAGGCCGCGGTCCACTGAATTACGTCACCATGAGGATCATGCTTTTGGGCTGAGCAGGGCGTCGACATAATAAAGCATGGTGGCAGCATGAATTTTTACACATGATGTGTCACTGGTTGCGTAACGATGGTAATTACAACTGGCAGATTTACGAGGACATGACGTTGAATTTTGCGACCTTTGCAACAAGTGATTGAGAATTACGAGGTTTTAAAAAAAGTTGCCGAACATTTTCAGGTGATTACGTCGTAACTGTACGACGATCATCTTCACGTTACGATGACGACGTAATTCTGGTTTGTCAGCGTCATCGGTGACACTATACGCATGTACACATCTACAGTGATGCCCAGGGCTGACGCAGTTGTGCAGGCTGCCAGTTCTCGCACCTCGGCGGCAATCTTTCTGCTGTGTACACCACTGCGGCGCTGCGTGTGGTCAACTGCACATTCGCAAACAACAACGGCTCAGATGAGGGCGCTCCCGTTCTGGATGCAGACGACGCTGGCGCAGCATGGATACAGAATTCTGCATTTGTGGACAATTCGGTCATACACGTGCTGGCGGCCGACTCTGGGAGCCCTGGATTCGCCAGTGATGAGCCCCGGAAGTACTTGGTGGAGATGCCGTTGATGCGAGCCGCCAGCCAGAGGATGAAAGCATGTTCCTCAGTGGAGAGGACGAATGGCTCCAGGGCATCAAGGCGGTGCGCTTCCACGAGAAGTAGAGCATGCCTACCATATACCCATACTCAATAATTTTGTACAGTTCAACTTGAGTTATATTGCGAGTTGAGGCCAGGCTGCTGCTGCCTGGAATCCGGCTTCCCACCGACGGGTTGCATCATGCAACTTGCATGAACGCGATCACAACTTGCAGACTCTGTAGCCCGAGCTTCTGTGTTACACAGTGATAGATCGAGGACTCAGCAGCGCCGAGGCAACAGACCAAGCAACAAGCAAATAGACAGACCGGCCACCACAAGCACCAAGGCCACGCGCCGCACAAGCCCGAGCTTCTGTGACAGAGCGGTGCTGCATGTGCTGCTTCAGCTGCAGCACAGGGCTCGCCCTCCAGAGTTGCACACGTGTCGTATTGTACAAGATTATCACTGACCTATCGTGTGCTGGGCCATATGGCCATATATAAAACTTTGCCTCACAGCGTTGTGCCTGAGCAGGAACTTGGATTACAACAGCTCCAGATTGAGCAGCTCGCCCCCATACAGCCTGCAAGCCTGCCGGAGCAGGTGCCTGGCCCAGATAGTGCTGCAGTCGCCCCAGTTCAGCCTGCAACATCGCCAGAGGCGCAACCTGGCTCAAACGATGGCCCAGCAGCTGGCGCACTTGTTGATCCCGTTGGCGCACTTGAGGACCCCGTCGCCGGCACACTTGAAGATCCCGAGCAAGAGGAGGACGCAAGCAGCAAATCAGACAGGGATTGGATGTTGGCGTCTTTGTGCCAGTCTTTGTCTCCATAATTGGCGCAATTGCAATTATCGTCGGCGCTGTGATAACTGCAAAGTGTAAAAAGAATGAAAAGGAAAAGGAAAAAAAGAAAGAAGAAGAAAAAGGAGAAGAAATTCGCGCATCGGGCAGCGGCCACAACACGCCTGCGAGCGAGGGAAAGGACGCCGAAATACGTACCGCCACACCACAGGCATGACTCTCACACCATCTACATGCTATACATGAGTTAAACGTATACATGTGCATGTTCACACTAGCCTGAGGGGCACGTAGTTACATCGTGATCTGTGCCCACACGGCTGGGTACATGGTCTCGTGGCCTGGCATGCGTGCCATCCTGCATGCACGAAGCTTTGTGTGAATAGTAAAAGTGCCCCACGCACTGGTTGCATCATTATGTGACATTCCCACTTTTGCGAACATACCGTAAGCAGTATTTTACATTTCGTATTTCGCATTCAATACGAATTCTTAACTTACGCGTATTGAATACGATGAATTTTAGGAAGACGGCTTGAAAAAACAAGGGAGGGGAGGGTGGGTGCCGGATGCGGGTTGCGGAGCCGGGGCGTGGGTGCATTGTCAGCACTACGGACTGCACAAACCGCGGATTGTACGAGCCACTACCATGTGTTTCGAGAATGTTTGCACATGGGCGCGCCGTTAATCCTCGCGCGAGCGCTTGGCGGTGACTAGTGTTGTTTTGCGTGTGGCTGACTTGAATGCACGGCAGGTTGAAAAGTCTCGGCAGGTCGATCGATATCGCATTTTCGTATTCCATACGATTTTTTAAAATACACGTATTTGTCGAACACTGACCGTAAACTGACCGTAGTGACTGTCTGGAGTGCACTGGCAAAACTCGCATGCGAGGACCATCAGATCTTCAACTGCGACACTGCACAGGAGTCATCAATTGTATATCATGGGAGCCTGAGCGCTGTGTGGCTATAGGGAAAGCGTTCTACAGCCGAGCGTCAGGTTGATCAAGCTACACCCGCGTCCCGGAGCAAACAGCAAATAGCTGATGATGCCCAAACAGCTACATCTAGCCCCGTTTAAGCTTCGAATATGCCCAATGCGGTAAGCGCACCTGCTCCAACAACCTAGCAAGGTAGTCATCAACTTGAAGTGAATTGACTGTGACAGCGCGCGGTAGGTCCGATCGCAGTGGTCCGACCATGCACACTTGCACTCCCTGTCCTTGAACATGTGTTTACGGTCTTTTCGACCATTCTCCAGAAGAGATGTCCATCCAATGTGAAGCCGATGTCATCGCCAAGCATTTGCGTCCGTTGCTGCAGGCGGCGTGCGACCGTATCAGAGGCGATCACGCGGGGTAGGATAACAAGGGCGGACATGGCGTTTCCTGTGTGGAGACACCGCTACCAGCTGGCGTACGGCTGCATAGGTGGAGTTCCACCATGACTACATTCTGAAGAGATCCTATAGCATCGCCACGATGGCGGCAGATTCAATATCCTGCCTGCCGTGGCCTGGCCGTCTCTTCCGGCGGGCCGTTACACCAGCCAGGGCTGCTGGCAGAATGGGTCTCCAGAATCGCACGCCAGCCTGATGAGTAAGATCGTGTCGGCCGTGACATTCAGCAGTTGCTGTCTAGAATAACAGCGATGTCAGTGTACAGCACGTCGGTGTTGGCGGGGGAGATGACCCATTGCGTAGTAGAAGGATAGGTCATGCAGGGGCTTGACCACATGCCATGCAGTGCGGCGGCACACTGAGTACTACCTGGGTCAGTTTTCAGTGCTGCTGTGGCATGTACGACGCGAGGCCGGATAGTGCATCGTGCCTTCCATGCGCAGCGTGAGCACCGAGGAGGCACACACTATGCACATGTGCTGCTATTCCTCTTGCGCAGTGCCTTTGATGCAGAGTTGGAGGCATACAAGGTTGAGGTTTGGCGCAGCCGTTGCTTGCGACTGTTACAGCTTCACATATTGTACACTACTTAAGCTGTATGGATCTCACCTGTGGCAGAATGTGCATTGTGAGTCTACGATGTTCGCCCGCAGCAACATACAACGTCACGGCCTGCACTTCGCACACAGCTCAATCAATGTCCTAGGTATCAATGCCAACTCACAGCAGTATGCAAACAAAGTCCAAGAGATACGTACCTGCCATTCAGCTAGTCAAACACAACGACTGGTGAACTGGCAGTCAGTCCTATATGTGACAGCGAACTTGCTGATCACCATGCAAATCTATGCATCAACGTCCTACTCCCGCAGTCTCATGCATGCATTGCTGCACTGCACCTGCGGCCACACCAACGACTAGCTTGCACTCAGTTGCCTAAAGCCTAGATCTGCCACAATAAGCCTACAATAGGATTTTCAATATACCGCATAAAATCCTCCAGAGGGCAGTTCGGACGGTAAGAAAGCACCATTGTCCAGCCACATGTGTGAGACAGCCACCTATCATCGCTTCACCCTTTCTACAGGCCCTCTACAAGCCTGTTTTGGTGCTGGGCGGTGGCCCTCGCGTCTCCTCGATAACTCTGCGGCAGCGGCTGATGAAGTCTGGGATGGTGAGCCGCGCCCCCTCGTCTCGCTGCAGCAGGCCCAGCACAGCGGGCCGGAAGCGGCCGAGCTGCTGCAGCCGCTGCTGCGCCCCCTCAGCCCTTTCCTCCCATGGCAGCGGCTTCTTGCCCAGGATCCTTGCAACCGTCTGCAATGAGCGCACGCCGTCAATGCTGTCACATCTGAATCCAGCACGGCGAGCGGACAGGGCTCAAATAGTTCTCCGAGACGCGGCAGTAGCATGCACACATGTGTATAACGAGAGTGTCCTGGTGACTACACCAGGCTGCATCAAGGCCGGAAGCAGTTCGAACATCTATGCTCTAATGGTAGTGTAGATCAGCATAAATGGACTCGTGACAGATGATGCATGTCATCGCGCGCTGCCCAAGCCACGCACCACATCCTTGCCTTCGAAGAGACTCAGTGCGGACTGTTTGCAGAAGAGCTCCCATGCAACCATGCCCAGGGACCATGCATCCATAGAAGACTGCGCCTGGATGCTGCGGCACCCGATCTGCACGGCCCGCACCACCTCCGGAGGGGCATACTGCAGGCTGTATGAGAGCGGCGCCATTGTACCGATGAGCGCTGCGCAGCCAAAGTCGATGAGCGTCCAGCGGTTCTCGCGAGGCAGCCACATGACGTTGGAGAGCTTGAGGTCGCGGTGCACGTAGCCGGCGCCGTGCAGGTCCGCCAGCCGCTCTGCAACATGCTGGATCACCTGCAGATGACAAATTCAGGCTCTACGAGATGCGGTGCACAAACGCAGACCAGCGGGATAAGCCGCTCCAGTGCATCTGCCCACGCACCGATTTGTCTGATGCTACATGCCACACCCGGGCAGCGGCGGTGGGAGTGGACTCAACCGCCGCCACCACGGCTACGGCGGTGGCCGTGGGGGTGGCCGTGGCGGTGGCTGTCAGTATCGTGAGAGAAGTAGAGGCAAAAGAGGCTATTGTATACACAGAGGCAGGGAGGGCCTGGCGGCGGTGGGGACGGCGGCTATGGCTCGTTAGTCACACGCAAGGGCGGTACCGCCGGTAGCGCACGCGAAGGGGGCGATGGGGGTTTCGGAGGTGGCTACCACCAGCACGACTCCATGCAGGCTGACTCAGACGTCTATTGGTTACGTGCACTTAGTGAGCCTCTGGGCTGAGTGTTAACGGATCGGCTGACTTGCTGTGATAACGACTGGGGACGGTATTTTGCGCAGCTCCAATCTCCCGCAAGTAGATGCATGTGCTGATGTACCAACTTATGAAAGTACCAGTGCTTATGCAACAGACGCAGCAAGCGTGCTTGTGTGTCCACCGCAATTGCAACATCATAGGGACTGTGACTCACCGGAATGGTTCACGGCATGCAATTTGCAATCGATGGCATGTGCGACTTCAGATTTCGGAATACATGCGCAGCCTCCACATGTCGCCAAACTTCGACTTGCTTACCTGAAATAGGCTCTCGATCGTGAGATCTGCAATAGTTTCTCGACTTTGGACGATTACAAGGACCAGCGTTAATTGCTCCACTGCAAGATGACGACTGGAGACTAGATATTATCATGATGTCGCATGCACGTGCAACTGGGTTGCTGGTGCATTGATTGCTTGAGATAGTGAGTGCAGAGAGGAAGTTGAACCGCAGTTTTCGCTTAAGTACCGTGCAGAAATTTGACAACAGCATGCATACGTATAAGAAAACAGCGGCATCGCTGCTACAGGTGGACATTATACTAGGCATCACGCGTGCCTGCCCTTTTCCTTTGCTTGTGCCCCCTGCTTGTGAGTTTAAATGTTGACTGCCTTGGCGTGGCGTGATCGTGCGCACCTGCAGGCCTGTGATCATGTCAATGCCGCCGCAGTTGCGCTGCATCCACACATCCAAAGACTCCCCCTTCTCCATCACGATGCACGGCGGTAGAAGCCGGCCGTGGCCGTCAACCACCAGTGGCGCTGCCGGCCCCCCGTCTACGATGTTGCGCAAGGCCGGCAGAAACGGCCCAAGCGGGCTGTCGGGATTGGTGTACAGCCTACACTCGTCCGCAAATGCGGTGGTGGAGAGGAAGAACTTGACGGCATAGTGTAGGCCGGTGCGGTGATCTTTCACAAACTGGATGACGGCCTGGCCTGCACGGAAGTGACTCAGCATAAGCCGCCTGTATGAAGGCAACATTGGTAAGTGCATCTTGGTTGCAAATTCTCAATACAAGGAAAGAGCATGGATCATCACGCCCAAAGCAATCGGGCATCAACCACAGCACACCTGTGAACAAGAGCGCATGGGCGGGGAACACGGACAGCCCCGCAAGCAACGAGAGCAGAGTGAGCACGCACAGGCTCTGACAACTTGAAATCAACAGGAATGACCACGCACGCAGCTAGAGGCGGGACAAACATGTACTGAATAATTGATTCTATATATGACAGCATGGACTGCGTGGTCGAAATCGAGAGCGCCCTAGTAAACACATACAGCTTGTTGAACATCCAGCAGGTGATATACATGAATGCACTGAGATTGAAACCGAATACATATGCGTCTTTGGGGGCTACCCGCGCCCACAATCGCATGTACATGACCACGGCGCACTTGCAGAATGGCAGTGACCTGCAGTTTATTGAACATGTACCCACCCATCGCGCACAGTTCATAAACACAGCTCAAACACTCACCAACACAGGTTGGGCATGCATGCAATCGCGGTGGTACACACCTCCGTGCATGCGATTTGACGCTCCAGGCTCCACAACGAGGCCGTTCAGGAACTGCTGATCACCGAAAGTGTCAAGCTGATGCTGCACATACTCAATGCGCTCTCGCATGTCTGCTCCAGCACCGGGCGGAGGCATGGGCGCCAGAGTGAAGCCGTGAGTGTCATTGAGCGTTACCGTGGAGACATGCGTGCCACCGGTACCAGTGCGGCTGTAGGGATCGCCTCGACTTGACCCCTGCATTCAAATCTGAAAGCGCCTAGATCGAGAACGGAACTTGCATGGCAGAGTTTGGTGTCAGGAAACAGCCTAGGCCTAGGTCTAGCTACCAGCCATGCATGTGTGCACCAGATGTGTCACACAGTGATAGATCTATAACACACAGTGATAGATCTAGGACTCGATTGCGCCGAGGCAACAGACCAGGCAACAAGCAACCAGACAGACAGACCGGCCACCGCAAGCACCAAGGCCACTCTCCGCACGAGCAAATGCAGCCATGCATGTGTGCACTAGGTGTGTACACGTGTTGCATGGCGGTGTTATGTGGTAGTCATGCTAGCAGCACATCCAACGTACCACCTCACATCTCAGCAAGGGTGTGCCTGTGATTTTGTTTAGGCACTGGTCCATTTTAACATTTGCTCGTGCGACTGGTCGCTTTGGCTCTTGTGGTGGTTTGTCTGTTTGTCTGTTTGCCTGTTGACTACTCTCTTGCCTCGGCGTTGCGGAGTCCTAGAAAGCAAAACCCCCGCATTCGGGCATCACACCAACTTGAAACCCAACCGGGCATCGGCTACAGCACGCCTGCGGACAGGGGCGGAAAACGGTAAACATGCGCAAGCACAGCAGACAGGGCAGCCGAGGGAGCACGTACACGTTCGAGCACCGCACACAACTTAGAGGACCACACACGCAGCCGGGCCCGACCTGGCAGCCACACAGAAGGCACAGCAACGGGTGCAGACGTGCACAAGGCTGAACTCCGGGAGGCCGTGCCGACCAGGAAAGCGGCCACAAGGGGACAGCAGAGGCTACAAGCCAGCTGGGCGATCGCAACACAAGAAGGTAGGGCAGCTGCGGGATCAAGGAGGGAAGGAACAGTGTATGCAGTCAAAGCACAGTCACACCCTGGCGCAGTCGGACAAGCACGGTCCAAAACAGTATGTGCTGCGATGTCACCCGCCGCAGCATGCATGAGATCAGACCGGAGGTGTGCAATGCCATGACCAACCACAGAAGGATCACCGTTCGGACGGATTAAAACAAGGGCCCGACAGCAGCAGATGTTCGATGTGACGCCATATGTGCTCACGCGGATCGGCAACAAATCAACCAGCATACGTTTTGTTCACCTCGCACTCACGAAGGAGGCATGCATGGGGACGACGCGCATCACCATACTGCATAGCGTATTCCCCAGGAAGGTGAGAAGAACACAGTGCCATGATGGGGTAGACACGCAAGTCGGGGACAGTATATACGGCGTCGCATTAGAGTCATGGAGGCAACACCCCCACGCTAGCAGGTTGCTGTGATGACTGAGTGATTCTAGGTCAATAAGAATGATCATGCCGTGTTTTGGTGGACATGCACTTAGATTGTGTGCATGGGTCATGCATGCATTGCCCAGGCTACGTATGCATGGCCATTGTGTCTAGAGGCATCTCAACTGTGACAGTACAGTTATTAGTCCTTCTCTGGATCTCATGGTGATGCACTTGTTGTGTGGTGGCAGGTAGTTATGCTGCGCCTCTGCAGGCACCATGTTGCTGCACGTGTGCATCACATAATGGTCGCTTTTGATGCGACATGCTGTGTGGATCAGAGCATAGGTGCAATGGGAGTGGAATCTGAAGCCGGTGTAGCGAGGGCAGATCTTGTGTGAGGGACATCCATCATAGAGCAGTATGCTACTGTTATCTGCTGGTGAAGGGTACATAAGCGCTGTGCAAGGTCAATGCAGACATCGTGACTTAACAGATGTCTGCGTTGACCAATGCACAGGTGCAGCTAGTGTGGAGTAGACCAGCCAACAGGCTGGCACATAGCTGACACTCCTTATTGTATCACAGTTGCCCAGGACAAGAGGCGGGTGATGACGAAGCCACTCGCGGCCAGCGAGACCGCCACAGCAGAGGCGGGAGCAACTCTCACAGTGTAACACAGCTGTATTGCAAGCGCTCCATTCAAGACAGGACGCGCTCACCTGGACAGCCAGTTGCTGTTCAGAGTATTTCCCATAGTCTGCCTGCCTCATTAAGGAGGCATCGCTGCGCTTTGAATCGGTTAGAGAGTCCTGCAGAACATCAGTGCCACCTGCAGCGTCAGCATTGCCTTGTGTTCCTACATCCGCCTCCTGGCGACTGCGAACCTGCAAGCAGTTTGAACTGGCAGGCTGTGGTGGGCATATGCATGCGCGTTAAGTTCAACAGCTGTATCAGGATTTTTCAACCGCATGACACCATGGCTCTGCATGCGCAACACTAACGTAGTGACCATCCTGCACTGTCAACAGGTGAGGACGTTGTATGCATCTGCCATGTACCCATTCGTGACGAGGGTCTTGACAGCTGTCAACTGCAGTGCCATCTGGCACGGTCATCATTCACAGTATTTGAACCTAACGGAACAGATGCATAGTTCAAATCAGCTTTGATCAAGGTTACTATTCACACATTGGAACAATCACTGCAACAATCCCCACGGCAAGCGTTGCAATATTGCAATGCCGGGGTAGAAGAGGTGTTGCAACCGTGCAGCCTTGACACTATGGATCTGCCCTCCACATACGCTGATGTGCACCCGCTGCAGATGCCGCCATGCTAGTAGTCCACTTTGCACACAGTTTAACAACATCTCTCGGCATGTCTCGGGAACGCACTCGCTTCTTGGCACGCTTCCTTCGGATGTAGATACACCGGACAGCTAGCACGCACAGCACGCCCAGCACGGCGCCAACACTGAGGCCGACAATCAGTGGAATCGGGTTCGGCCGCGGGGGGACCGCGTAGGGGGCCTGAGTGACGAACTCGTTGCCCTGAGGGAGATCCTTGAGGAAGGGTCGCGGTAGTCCTGTATTGCGTACCTGGTCATCTACCATACTCTGAAATGCTGGGTCAGTGGGGCGCAGAAAGGCTCTCCCATCCGTAACGCTCTCGACGTCCGCAAACACATTGACCGAAGGACTAGGCCCATGGTACAGCTCAAGGGACCATGCCCTGAACTCGCGACCGATCTCCAGATCCCACACCGTTGGCCGGTTGGTGTTCGAGTAGACACGACAGTTTCGATTTTCAATGGACACCTCGCCAGCAACGGCCGATATGTGGTCACTGAACTGACAGTTATCGAACCACGCAGCAGAAGGGCGGACATTGCCTCGGTGGACCGCGTACAGGCCCATGGCAGGCCCCGCGGCAATGGCGTCTGGCTTGCCCGTGACAACGGTATTACTCCGGAACTCGCTGTCGCTGATGGTCGCCCTCGCGCCAGGCTCCAGCCGGATCACACCATCCTTGTCCTTTAAGAACATTGAAAAATGTGAATCTGCAGATGTTACCGGCAGTCACGAGATTGCTGTATCCCAAACACGATCCACATGTGCACATGTGGCCACATGGCCGTCCTCAAGACATCCACGTGCAGGCCAACAGTATGACCTCGCTGCGCGGTCACAGAAAAGCATTCCTATCTGGTGAGCTGCCTAGGGACGCACTATAGACGTATACTCGGCGACTCTCGATCACGTCAAAGGCGCGGGCCTTGTCTCCGTCGGCAACAAAGGTCATGTCAGTGAGGTACATGTCGCCTCCATGGACACCAATCAGAGTGGAGTGATTCTTCTCCACGCCTGGCATAGTGATGTACAGGTTGGACAGCCACACTTGCGATTTTTGCACAGGCACTTCGAGAAAGTCCTCACGCACAGTGATCAAGCACTGGCGTGACTCCAATTTCAGAGGAGGGTCCAGGAGCAGATCAGCAACAAGCGAACGACCAGTGCAGTTGCCCTGCAATCACAACATGCTCAACGTGTTGCAGTCACGCGGTGCTTACGCATGCGAGGGGGCTACGGCAATGAGATCCCATGGTCCAAATTGCATCACGACTCATGCTTTCGGTGGCGATCGGGTGTGTTACACAGTGATAGATCTAGGACTCAGCAGCGCCGAGGCAACAGACCAGGCAACAAGCAAACAGACAGACCGGCCGCCGCAAGCACTAAGGCCACGCGCCGCACGAGCAAATGCCAGAACAAACAAACGCCATTGCGAAAGCAGACACGCACACACCACGCAGTACCACGCAGGCCACGCGCACACCAAACACACAGCCAACCAAACACACAGCCAGCACTCGCCGGACCCACAAGCGGTCGTCGACGCGACACTAGCAGTCTGCACGGGCGCGACAGCGCGCGCTACGGCCATGTCCGAGGCCGCGAGGCACCGGTCCCAGGAGCCGTAGCCTCCGCCAGCCCGGCAGCCCGAGCGGTGTCCGGGGAGGGGCGTAGAGGAGAAACGGCAGACGTGCGCCGCGAGGAGAAAAGAGGGAGGGAGAAAAGAGGGAGGGATCGGGTGCGGGGGGGGGGGGGGGGGCTGCAGGGCGAAATGGGTGGAGGTGGGGGGCTCGCGGGGAGGCGGGGGGGGGGGGGGGGGGGGGCGACGCAAGCCTATGCGCGATGGCCTGTCGCGATCGGGTGTGTACACCGTGTGTGTGTGTGTGTGTGTGTGTGTGTGTGTGTGTGTGTGTGTGTGTGTGTGTGTGTGTGTGTGTGCGTGTGCGTGTGCGTGTGCGTGTGCGTGTGCGTGTGCGTGTGCGTGTGCGTGTGCGTGTGCGTGTGCGTGTGCGTGTGCGTGTGCGTGTGCGTGTGCGTGTGCGTGTGCGTGTGCGTGTGCGTGTGCGTGTGCGTGTGCGTGTGCGTGTGCGTGTGCGTGTGCGTGTGCGTGTGCGTGTGCGTGTGCGTGTGCGTGTGCGTGTGCGTGTGCGTGTGCGTGTGCGTGTGCGTGTGCGTGTGCGTGTGCGTGTGCGTGTGCGTGTGCGTGTGCGTGTGCGTTGCGTGTGCGTGTGCGTGTGCGTGTGCGTGTGCGTGTGCGTGTGCGTGTGCGTGTGCGTGTGCGTGTGCGTGTGCGTGTGCGTGTGCGTGTGCGTGTGCGTGTGCGTGTGCGTGTGCGTGTGCGTGTGCGTGTGCGTGTGCGTGTGCGTGTGCGTGTGCGTGTGCGTGTGCGTGTGCGTGTGCGTGTGCGTGTGCGTGGTGCGTGTGCGTGTGCGTGTGCGTGTGCGTATGCGTGTGCGTGTGGGTGTGGGTGTGGGTGTGGGTGTGGGTGTGGGTGTGGGTGTGGGTGTGGGTGTGGGTGTGGGTGTTACACGGAGATGAACGCAAGAGCCCGGCAGCGAGGGCAACAGCAGGAAAGTAGACGGCCAAAACCCCCGAAAGCAGGCTACAGCAACAGTGAAACAATTGTCTCAGGTGAAAAGCCAGAACGAACCGACACAGCCGACACAACCACACCCACGCACCCACACGCATGCGCACTCCTGCACCCCACCACCACGGACCCCGCGCCACAACCGCACACAGCAACCACCTGCCAAACTGCGCACTGCCGCCCACCCTAGCAAAACCGGCCACCACCGACCCCCCAACAGCAGCACCCCCACCCCATCCAGCCCCACTCGAGCACTCCATCGGGCCCCCGCACATGGGAGCTAGGGGGCCCACGCCCCCCACAGTGCAGGGCGTACCAGCCCTCCCCCTCCGGCCGCCCGGCAGGGGCCTGAGGGCGGGGCGCGAAGGGCACTGGCGGCGCCGCATCGCTCACCCCGCGGCAGCTCACGGGAAGGCAAGGCGGGCCAGCACGACCAGACGCGGGGCCGGCCTGCGCCGCTGCAACCGCGGCACCCGGTCCATCAAGGCTGCCAGCGGCCGCCTATAGCACGTCCGACGGGACAGCGTGGCCAGGCACCACCGCCCGACCCGCCAGCCGCATGCGCATCGGAGCCGCAGCGAGGACCTGGCGCGTCACATCACGGCACAGAGTGGTGGGTGTGGGTGTGGGCGTGGGCGTGGGTGTGGGTGTGGGTGCACAGCGTCCACGACCAGGTTGCCCCACCTGGGTGGGGAGGGTCCTAGGATGGGGAACTTGTAAGTGGGGAAGTTGGTAACTCTCTCGAAACTTGTCAGAATTGCAATCTGACAAGTCTGTGGTTCGTAGTTAAGTGCGTTATGATGTTCTGATGCTTCATCTGGAAAAAATCGCGAATGGCTGCGCTGTTTTGGTTTGCAGGCCTCACAGGTGCCCCAAGTCATGGGTGGGGAAGGCATGTAGGTGGGGAACTCGACCATGGGGAAGTTTGACCATGTGACACAAACATGGATGCTGATGCTTGGCAAGTCATTTGGTGGTATTCATTGGTGGTCCGGAATGGTGGTTATGAATTTCGGGCATCGGAAATGTTGGTGTAGTGATCCCGGGACATAGGTTCCCCAAGTATTGGGTGGGGAACTCCTGAGAGTGGGGAAGCCTGTCGTGGGGAAGTACAACAGCATCTACTGTCGGCCAATAATGGCGGAAGGTGCTACCAGCAGACGCGCTGCCAGAGTGGCAGCGATGGCTGTGCCGCCAATGTGGGCTTGTAGGTGGGGTGGAGGTACTGGGAATGGGCCAGTTCACAATTCGCTGGGAAATGCACAAGTCCAATTGAATGCAGTGGTGTTCTCTGAAGAGTGTTGAGTGCTGATGGGTTTTTGCATCAGTTGTTTGGTTGTGTTCTGGCTTTTCGTGCAATATTTGCAGCTCATGCACCCACTGCAAGGGTAGGAGAGTTGTGCAGGTGGAAATGGTTGGCAATCACTGCATGATATGGTTTCTTATGGCTTTGTGTGCAAGAGAAAACTACTGCGTGACTTGGATACTCGTATTGACGCTACATGTTGATTCGCTGGGTGTACTGCCGCCCGCCATAACGGTAGGCTACAGTATACGGTAGGCACTGCCGGGATAATCATCTAGGGAGCCATGTAGAAACGAGCAGCGAGTGGGTGGAATCAAGTGATCGCCTGGTTGGATCAAATGGGCAGCTTGCTAGGTACTCCTGGTGTTGTGAACATTCCGAATCAATTGCTTGTTATGTGCGTGAAACTGTGTACTCAGCTTTCTCCTGAAATGGTGAGCAAGGAAGGTTTGTGGGTGGCCGGTTGTTTCGCACTGGTGAGGACTGGTATGGCTGATTGCATCCGATCGCTGTCGATCGTCTTCACGAGGCGCCGAATATCATCCCATGCAGGCTATAACTATCGACTTGCTGTACACGCAGAGTTACTGCAGCGGCAGTGTTCGTGGCGATTGCAACTGCTCAGCTGAAGGGCTCCTGCGCTGAAAGTGCAGGACCGTGTGATTGACCAAAGTGGCATTTAAAAAATGAAAAAGTATTAGGTGTGCTCTGCGGTAGTGAAAGTGCTGATGTACCGACGCGCAACGACTTCGTTGTTTGCAGTGGGTAACTGCGAGCTGGTAGTACACCTCGCCACTTATTCTGCAGCTGCGCGCAGTACTCGTGTCGGTCCGTCTGATAGCGGGTCTACGCTGTAGCTCTAATATCGCTTACCCAATTGACTCCAGCAAGGCTTACACTATTCATCAGTCCTCTTTTTCACTGCGCGCAATGCTAGCTACTTCATGAAATCGTACGGAGGAGCAGTTTCCCGTGCAGTTGCAGCATCAGATTGACCTGCAGCACGGCAGCAACATGAAGGCATTGGCCAGGCAGCTGGATTTTAGCTTCATTTGTGTTCGCTTCCGATTTGCAGTTTCGATGCCTCCAGCCCTTCAGCCGCGTGAACGTCTACCGCTGCTCCACAATGACCACGTCGTGCGCGGTTGCACGACGTCAAACAGGAGAAAGGTATCGCGCATAATCGCATGGTGTTTTAAATAGCTGAGAAGAAGCTGAGCTGTCATTCAAGCAGTATGCAAACGTGTTGCAGGCGTTCAACGCCAGCGTGTTGTTGACTTCGCTTACCGAGGAGGTGTCGCAGCTGGAACAGTCGTCAGTATCGACGCCACTGGGATCAAGTGATATCAAATTTGGCGCTTGTCGGATGCAGTGCAGCTGGAATTTCGCAGCAGCAGTGTTCCAGGTGCTTGGCCACAGCCATGCACAGCTCACTTGGTAACACACATCAACCGCAGCAGCACAGCCCACGCGAATAGGTAAGCTCACCAATTTTATGCAGCAGTTCATGGACTGCTGCGCTGCTGTGCTTGCTATGGTACTGCGCTGACTTGGTACCACTCTGCACTCTTCAGAGCAACTTATTGCTTTGCAGGTTATGCTTTTAATAGTGCTCCTACGTGCAAAATTTTTAGCAGTAGCTACTGCAGCCTTCAACAATCAGGTGAGGTATTCCATGCGATGCAGCAATCCATGAGTCATGAAGTGCCGTCATTCCGGGCTTGATGGAATTTTGTGCTGATGTGGTGGCCAGCAATGCTGCTAACGGACATGCTGATGTTCTGCAGGTCAGCGTTCTACCATGCATCTTTGTTATAACTTGCAGCTTCAGCAGCAGCAATCGCAGCATCTGACAATCAGGTGAGCTCGCTTGGTCAGTCTGATCTGATTGGTGTGATTGGTCTGTGCCTCATGCGATGACTTGCTGGGTTGCCTAGAAGCCTATGCATCAGCATGGTGTTGTGCAGGCAAGTATTTCGTGTAGAAGTGCGTGGCAATAGTGTGACTGCGTTTCCAGGCCGCGAACGGCACTACCTCCGAGCACAGAGCAGCTGCAAGTTGCACAAGCGGTGTGTACATGTGCCCTACTGCTGAACACATTGCTGTGCCCTATTGCTGAAAATCGTGTTGATATGTTGCAGCTACGACAGATAAAGTTGTGATGTAAGCAGTCTCGTGCATGCAGGAAGGAAGCAAGACAGTTTGAGGCTGAGGCACATCTATACCAAGTCACGGAAGATACAGCCAAGTTCAACACGCCACAAGACTCTAGATATATGTCTGTTGTGCTTTTGAGATGATGTGGGACAGCTGGTGGGTGCTGGCTGCAGTGGTGGGCGGTGCCAGTGCTAGCATGGTCGGAAGTGCATGACTAAGGTGGCACCAGAAAGATTGGTTAGGCACTGTAATAATATATATAGCAGCACAGTGTCATCAGACTATATTATTGCGAGCTGGCGACGCCTCGCGAGGTTGTCTCACCCTGGGTTCCCCAGTCGCGTCATGTTCCCCGACTGGCCTTCCCCATGCCGAAAAAATTGGGGAGGGCTTTGCATGAGGGACCTCAAGGTGAGGAAGTTGGCGAATGACGCGACAAGCACCCATTTGCACATGTAACAGCTTCATAGAGGCACTGCCAACATATGTGATCGTTGCAATGCTTAATCGCCTGACCCGAAGGTCTGTATCGTGAGATACCAGCATACAGTACCTCCATTCAATAAAGTGTCAGCGCCATTTGTACACAGCACGCGCATAATTTCACGAATATGTATCTTGTAGTACGTAGCATCAGCTCCCACGCGCCAGAGTGTGATCGGGCGTGCTGCCAGGTCGAGCAGTGACACTGGCACCAGCGACGACACACAGTGAAGCTGTCGCCGAACAAGGGGCCCAACTGCCGCGAGAGATCGTGCGCAGGCTTATACATCCCCATGTTATACTACCGCGCCTCGGTATACACTCATCGTGTCTTCTGCAGTTTGCGACGGTGCCCTCAATGCTCGAGCATCGAGTGCACACGCACCTAGCTTCATTGCAAATCTTCTGTTTCAGCGCCACCCAAGCACGCCAGTAGCCAGAATCGAAACAGCGCACCCGGATGGTTTTCGTGTTACACGGAGATGAACGCAATAGCCCGGCAGCGAGGGCAACGGAAGGAAAGTAGACGGCCAAAACCCCCGAAAGTAGACACCAGCAAAAAGCAATCACTCTCCCAGGCGAAAAAGCCACAACGAACCGACACAGCCGACACAACCACACCCACGCACCCACACGCACGCGCACTCCCGCACCCCTCCACTACGGCACCCGCGCCACAACCGCGCACAGCAACAACCACCACCGCACTACTGCCCACCCCAGCAAAACCAGCCACCACCGACCCCCCTACAGCAGCACCCCCACTCCATCCTGCCCCACTGGAGCATTCCATCACGGGCCCCCCGCACATGAGAGCCCGGGGGCGCACGCCCCCCACAGTACAAGGCGTACCGGCCCTCCCCCTCCGGCCGCCCGACAGGGGCCTCAGGGCGGGGCGCGAAGGGCACTAGCGGCGCCGCATCACTCCCCCCACGGTGGCTCGCGGGAAGGTTCGGCGGGCCAACACGACCAGACGCGGGGCCGGCCTGCGCTGCTGCAGCCGCGGCACCCGGTCCAGCAAGGCGGCCAGCGGCCGCCTATAGCACGTCCGACGGGACATCGTGGCCAGGCACCACCGCCCTGCCCGCCAGCCGCATACGCAGCGGAGCCGCAGCGAGGACCTGGCGCGTCACACCACGGCACAGAGTGGTGGAGAGTTCGCACATGGCATTCTGCAAGAACGCTCGCCTGGACACGGCCCCCGAAGCCGCAGCAAAGTCAGCGATCTTATTCAGGAAGGCGAACGCACCCGTGCCCACACGGCCAAACGTCTCATGCGACAGGGACACGAAGCGACATGCGCCTGTGCCGGAGCGGCCGTACTTGTCTCGCTTCCGGTCGTCCATCAGCTGGGCGGCAGCGCCTGGCGTGTTTGCCGCGGCGACGACCCGGGAAGGGGCCACCGGACAGGTCACGCACACATCGGCCACAACGGTGTCGCAGGGCAACATCACAAGCAGATCACCCCGTTCCGGGTCGCGCTGCGAGCGGGGGGGTAGCGGCCGGGCGCAAGCCGCGGCCGCGCGGCCCCGTCGACCCTCGGGCAGGCGTCGCGGCGGACTAGTGGCCACCGGGCCCACCTGTGGCAGGTGCTCACACCGCACCGCGCACTCGCCGGCCGGGGCAGCCGCCTTCACGGCCACTGCGGCGGCGGCGGCAGCTGCCGCGCCGAGCTCTCGCGCGCCCTTGTAACCGACAGCCGCCTCGCCGGGGACGTCTACGTCCATGGCGCCTGCCGTGTCGGCCGCGGCAGCCTTGACCTCGGACGAGGCAACAACGGCTGAGATGGCAGCAGCGACGAGTGCAGCCGCGGCGGCTGGTCCCTCTGAGGTGCCGTCCGCCGTGGCGGCGTCGCCGAGCGGGGCAGCGTTGTCCGCCGGTCCGGAGGGGCGCAAGGGGGCAGGCGGGGAATGCGCCAGCGTCTGGGTGCCACATGGGGTGGAAGGCACGGCCGAGGCGCTGGGGGCCGGGGTGGGTGGAGTGAGCGCACCAGCGGCAGCACAGCTGGCAGGCTCACAGGAGGGGCCGGGCGGCTGTGCAAGCGGCCGTGCGCCCGGCACATCCGGGTACTGCGGGAGGCTCTTGATGTTGGGCTCAAGAGACGTGGAGATGCCCGCCCGCATGATGAAGCGGCGCCATGCCTGCGTGATCGCATCATGGCGGGCGACCACCGTGCGCCACACCGCATTGCACACCAGGGCATGCGAACCATCAGCAGGCGATGCCCGGCCGCACACGCAGTCGCCGTCCGCCTCTGGGCCGGTGAACAGTGACTCACCTAGGCGCAAGCGCACATTCACGCGGAACTCTGTGGCAGTCAGCTCAGTCGCACCGGGCCTGGCTTTCAGGAAAGCTGAGGCCATCGAGCCTGCGCAACTATGCAAGCGCGCCTTGCTGGTCAGGCTGTGTTCGCGTGTTGCTGACGACGGGCTGCGCGTCCCTTGATCCAGCGCTGCAAGCAGCGCAGCCGCCCGGGCGTCAGAGTCGGCCCGGCCGACTGCATTCTGCAGCCGTGACATGCGGATGGCAGACCCCCCGCCGCTCAGGCCCGCCCATGCCGCGGGCTCGGCGGGGCACTCAGACAGCCCCGGGATGCTTGGCCACTGCTGGCGCAACTCTTCGAGAGTGTGGCGCATGGCGACGCCCGCATCGCCACGGAACGGCAGGCCTCGATCCGTCCCTTCTGCGAGGGCTGCATGGGCGAGTGCAGCGGACGACAGGCGAGCAGCGTCGGCGATGGGTTGGGTGAACCTGCGTAGGCCCATGCCGCCGTGGCGGTGGGGAAGCAGGGCTTGCAGGCACTGTGCATCCGTAAGGCTGGTCACATCCAGAATGTCGCCGAGGCCCTTCAGTAGCGCTGTCTCCACTTGGTGCAGCGGCTGCTCCAGAAACCGCCACTGCGTGCTGCGCAACAAATGGGATTCTCTATGCTGCAGGCAGTTGTGCATGACAAGCCATTTCACCTGAGGGGACAGTGGCAGTGCGGTCAGCTTCGCAATCTGCGCGCGAGTGGCTGCGCAGCGGCGGGAGACATGTGCTGTGACGAACTCATCGCTACCCAGCGGGGTGCCGCACACCACGATGCCGTCCGGGGCGACGCGCGCACCGAGCAAGGCGGCGACATGCGCAGCTGTGTCCGTGTCCTCGCAGTAGACGCTAGTCTTCTGCGGCTGGCACGGGTGCCTACCCATGATCAGTGCTGCGCCGGCGGCGACATCTTGCGGCCGGCCTTGCAGGTACGTGTCATCGTGGCATGCCGTGACCAGCGCTCCGCCGCTGACCTCGCTCGCTGCTCGCAGAGTCGGCTGATACGTCAGGTTGAAGAGGAACGGCCCCATCGTGTCGCCCTGTCGCACGCCGGTCTCGCTCCACAGCACTTCATGTGCGCCGTCCGGGCGCCGCAGAAGCAGCGCCGATGCCTGTTGGTATGACATCCGCACGAATGGCAAGAGACCCGGGGCGTGCTGTGCAACGGCTGCCAGCATGGCGGTCCGATCGCACAGATTGAAGGCATTGCGGAGGTCCACTTGGACGGTCACAACATCGGGGTCATGAAAGTCAGGATACAGCGCATGGCCTGGGATCTCAGCACCCCCAGAGATGCCGACACCGGCCTGCAGCGGGGCAAACAGGCTGGCTGCATCCGGCAGCGTCGCCAGCGCGCAAATGCCCGCCAGGCGCATCAGCGTCTCACCGATTGCGATGGGCCTGACGCCGCCTGCCGTCTTGGCGAGGGCGATCAGTCGGCTGGCGGTGGTTTTCGTGTACGCGCCCGTGGTGGTGGACACAACAGCAATCATGCCCGCATCCATATCCGTCGTCTCGGAAAACCTTGGGGTTTCCGTCATGTCCAAATGATCATTGATTACGATATGCTGCACGCCTTGGCGAACCGCCACTTGGAACTGATGCGGAGTCGTCACTGCCGCCACCACGGCCTCAGATGGACTAGTATCGGCCGACGCACAGCTCAGAAAAGTAGCTACGGTACACAAGTAAGCGCAGACTGTAGATAGCGCTAGAGGCCCCGCATGCGTGCTGCGTCCCTCCCGGAGACACATCCTGTCGACCTTACACGTGTTGACACTGTGAGTGAACCAGATCAAACGTTTCGCAAAGAAACAAAACGCTGAATCTGTGCAACCAGCAGCGATCAGCAGGCCTTGCCAGTGCGCAATGTTTCCAGTCACTATCAGCGCACTGCGACAAGTCACAACTTGTGCGGATCTCGAACGTTCTGTGACGATTGCGGCCGCGCGCGCGGGCATCCGTGATTGTCCACAAAAATCCTCATAAGTGCGTTACACAGCGATAGATCTAGGACTCAGCAGCGCCGAGGCAACAGACCAGGCAACACGCAAACAGACAGACAGGCCACCGCAAGCGCCAAGGCTGCTCATGAGGGGTGTGGGGCACGTCCTCATAGGTGACGCCAAATGCTTTCTTACTTACAAGAAGCGAGCACAGCACGTGCGTGTCACACGGAGATGAATGCGCGGCCGCCCGGCCCCTCCTGTGAGCCTGCCAGCTGTGCTGCCGCTGGTGCGCTCACTCCACCCACCCCGGCCCCCAGCGCCTCGGCCGTGCCTTCAACCCCATATGGCACCCAGACGCTGGCGCATTCCCCGCCTGCCCCCTTGTGCCCCTCTGGACCGGCGGACAACGCTGCTGCCATCTCAGCCGTTGTTGCCTCGTCCGAGGTCAAGGCTGCCGCGGCCGACACGGCAGGCGCCATGGACGTAGACGTCCCCGGAGAGGCGGCCGTCGGCCACAGTGGCGCGCGGGAGCTCAGCGCGGCAGCTGCCGCCGCCGCCGCAGTGGCCGTGAAGGCGGCCGCCCCGGCCGGCGAGTGCGCGGTGCGGTGTGAGCACCTGCCACAGGTGGGCCCGGTGGCCACTAGTCCGCCGCGACGCCTGCCCGAGGGTCGCCGGGGCCGCGCGGCCGCGGCTTGCCCCTCCGGCCGCTACCCCCACGCTCGCAGCGCGACCCGGAACGGGGTGATCTGCTTGTGATGTTGCCCTGCGATACCATTGTGGCCGATGTGTGCGTGACATGTCCGGTGGCCCCCTCCCGGGTTGTCGCCGCGGCAAACACGCCAGGCGCTGCCGCCCAGCTGATGGACGACCAGAAGCGAGACAAGTACGGCCGCTCCGGCACTGGCGCGTGTCGCTTTGTGTCCCTGTCGCATGAGACGTTTGGCCGTGTGGGCACGGGTGCGTTCACCTTCCTAAACAAGATCGCTGACTTCGCTGCGGCTTCGGGGGCCGTGTCCAGGCGAGCGTTTTTGCAGAATGCCATGTGCGAACTCTCCACTCTGTGCTGTGGTGTGACGCGCCAGGTCCTCGCTGTGGCTCCGCTACGCATGCGGCTGGCGGGCCGGGCGGTGGTGCCTGGCCACGCTGTCCCGTCGGACGTGCTATAGGCGGCCGCTGGCCGCCTTGATGGACCGGGTGCCGCGGTTGCAGCGGCGCAGGCCGGCCCCGCGTCTGATCGTGCTGGCCCGCCCTACCTTCCCGAGACCCGCCGCGGGGAGAGCAATGCGGCGCCGCCAGTGCCCTTCGCGCCCCGTCCTCAGGCCCCTGCCGGGCGGCCGGAGGGGGAGGGCTGGTACGCCTTGCACTGTGGGGTGCGTGAGCCCCCGGGCTCTCATGTGCGGGGGCCCCGTGATGGAATGCTCGAGTGGGGCCGGATGGAGTGTGGGTACTGCTGTTGGCGGGTCGGTGGCTGGTTTTGCTGGGGTGGGCGGTAGTGCGCAGTTTGGCAGGTGGTTGCTGTGTGTGGTTGTGGCGCGAGTACCATGGTGGTGGGGTGCGGGAGTGCGCATGCGTGTGGGTGCGTGGGTGTGGTTCTGTTGGCTGTGTCGGTTCGTTGTGGCTTTTCACCTGAGACAGTGATTGCATTTTGCTGGTGTCTGCTTTCGGGGGTTTTGGCGCTCTACTTTCCTGCTGTTGCCCTCGCTGCCGGGCTATTGCGTTCATCTCCGTGTAACACATTTCCACGCCCACGCACGCGCTCTTACCCGTTGCGCACACCAGGACGCATCAAGCGCGTCATGACATCACAGGAAGAACGCTCCAGCAGCCCACGCGCTGAGAAGCCTCGGGGCCTAGATCGCGGAGCACTTGGAATCCTCTGGATTGTATATACATGCACATCAGACAGGCGCCGGGCGGACGGGATTTGATGAGCTCATGAGCTGAAAGCTGCGAAGCACTAGCATCTAACACCCCCTCTGTGTGGCGAGCTGCTCTTCGCACCAGCCTAAAAACGTCTGCACAGCCTCCGGCCCGCAGCAGATCTCTAGAGGTGCAGACCCCTAAAGACACCGAAGGCCAGAGTCCTTCGGTCAGCCGTTGCCACTCCCCCCATAAGTAAGATTATATTCCACGTAATCCACCGTGGTCACACAAGCCACGCACCAGATCAATTTAGATCTAGATGCCCCCAATGAACAATGCTTGAGCCCTTTGGCCGAGTTGACTCTATGCTCGAGACGCTGCACATGTCATGCTCAACGCAGCCCGCGTGCTGTGTGCACCTCTGCGTGCCACTAGTCTGGGATTCGGCCCAAAGTGCACTGATGCCTCACCATAGCCCCCCTTTGAGCCATACTGTGTGCTCAAGAGTCTAGTGACACATATATACTGCGAGTGCTGGCTGTGTGTTTGGTGTGCGCGTGGCCTGCGTGGTACTGCGTGGTGTGTGCGTGTCTGCTTTCGCGCTGGCGTCAGTTCGTTCTGGCATTTGCTCGTGCGGCGCGTGGCCTCGGTGCTTGTGGTGGCCGGTCTGTCTGTTTGCTTGTTGCCTGGTCTGTCGCCTCAGCGCTGCTGAGTCATAGATCTATCACTGTGTTACACATATATACAACGTCCTACCGTCCAGAAGTAATACAACCCCTTGGGTTGGGCGCTTTTCTGGTTCTTGACACCCCCCTTTGGTGATACACAGTTACAGATCTAGGTGTAACACCACTGTCATTCACACTGACAAATGGGTTGGCCGATGGTCAGATAGCAAAGATCGCTGTATTTGTGACACTAGGACACAGCAGCGCCGAAGCAGCAGATCCCTCCTTTTGTGCAGTGATCACTGTCCGGATGTAATGGCACGTGACCGGTACCCACTCACTGCACACCGCAGCTACCACACCATCCCACGCCATCCCGTTCACGTGACTACAGCAGCCCGTGTACTTGCATGCTGCGCGTGTCAAGGTAGCCCTCGTGCCAGTCACAAGCTAAGTTTGCGATAGTTGCAGGCAGCATGTACAGTGTAGCCAATGCAGTGCACAAGTGTCTGTCGAATATGGGCACTTGAAAGTGCTGCGAAGACTTTACAGAAGAACCAGGAAGGGCACAACCGTCACGGCCGCATGCTCCGGCACTTGCCCATTCCAAATGCCGTGAGAACGTCGCGCATAGCTGCTTCATGTGACACCACACACAGCCAATTAACGAAAAGGTACGTATACTACATCCTGCAACGATAACTATTAGTAGACCTTTGCGGGCGGAGGCCCGTTCGTCTCCTCGATGACTCTGCGGCATCGGCTAATGAAGTCTGCGATGGCCAGCCGCGCGGCCGCATCACGCTGCAGCAGGCCCAGCACAGCAGGCCGAAAGCGGCCGAGCTGGTGCAGCCGCTGCTGCGCCCCCACCGCCTGAGCCTCCCATGGCAGTGGCTTAATTCCAAGAATCCTTTTAACTGTCTGCAACGGGCTTAAGTGTTAATTGAGGCGTCGATCCTGAAGCTTGTACGAGGGAGACATGCACCTCAGCCTCAAGTTCGAGCTGTAGCTACATAGTTCACACGCCATGCGCATGGCTACGTATACCAGTGCCCAGGAATGGAGCGATGCACATCACTGCGCGTTGAACAAGCGGCACACCACATTTTTGCCCTCAAACATGTCTAGTGCAGCCTCCTTGCAGAAGAGCTCCCACGCAATGATCCCTAAAGACCATGCGTCCATCGACGACTCAGCCTGGATGGTTCGGCACCCCTCCTGCGCCGCCTGCACCACCTCCGGGGGGGCATACCGTAGACTGAATAAAAGCGGTGCATTCTCACCGATGGCTGCTGCGCAGCCAAAATCGATGAGCGTCCAGCGGTTCTCGCGAGGCAGCCACATGACGTTGGAGAGCTTGAGGTCGCGGTGCACAAAACCCGCGGCATGCAAGTCCGCCAGCCGCTCCGCAACGTGCTGGATCACCTGTATTCGTGTGAGCGGCAAGTTTATACATGATCTAGCATGCTGTCGGGCTACAGCTCAGCACTCCTGTAGTGTACCCAAACTGCACTAGTGCTGCTGGCAGAGCTTTGCACTCTGTGAAGATCGTCACCGTGTTATGCACATCCTAACCCGGCGATGATGGCACGTGAGATTTCTACGGGATGGTATGGTGCTAGCCATGGCAGCAAAGCCAACACACTCGGACAAGTGAACAGTACTGTCTGCACCAAGGCATATATACTAGCTGCGTTCGCCATGATCAAATGTAAATGTGACCTGCACCGGCACTCTGTGACGGAACCGAGACGCAGCAGCTAGCTGCGTCGGTGAGCCGGATCCTTTCGAAGCCGCACCTGGAGGCCTGTGATCATATCAACACCGCCGCGGTTGCGCTGCATCCATACGTCTAGGGACTCCCCCTTCTCCATCACGACGCACGGCGGCATAGGGTGGCCGTGGCCGTCCACCACCAGCGGGGCTATCGAGCTCCCATCTGCAATGTTCCGCAGTGCCGGCAGAAACTGCCCGAGTGGGTTGTCAGGGTTTGTGTATAGCCTACACTCGTCCGCAAATGCGGTTTGGAAGAGGAAGAATTTCACAGCGTACAGCAGGCGCGTGCGGCGGTCCTTTGCGAACTGGATCACCGCTTGCCCTGCAAACACACATGCATCACTACAATAAAGGGGTGTTATGGTCTGGTCTGCCGTGCGCTTTGGTTGTCAAAATGACCTTAGAATGGCTGTGTCCACGACAGACGCATTGGGTCTAGAGTGTGTCCTGTGTTGGCCATCGTTTGCGACTAGTACTAGTACTACTTGGGATCTGGACCGATCGAAGCGCACTAATAGCTGACCATGCCCCCCTTTTGTGGGGGATGTGCGGCATGATGAAGCATTGAGAGCCGTGTCACTGAAATCTGAGGATGGTGATGAATGGAGCAATCAATGGCAGCGGCATGTCATGCATGCGTATGATCATATTTCATGATACAGTAATTATGATGCAAAAGCGGTCCAATAGACACGGGGGCAGGTGTCGCGACATTGGCAATTGCCAATGTCACTTGAAAGTGTCTACCATGCACTTCTGCACACAAGCTCGTGGGCACAACATGCGCGGCACAACAATTCTGCAAGCTGCATGAGGGTAGCTCTCTCGCAGACCCGATTAGTTGTTTCTGTAGGCCTTGTTTGAGCCCGCGCATTCAGACTCGATCGCGAACACTGTCGCTTGGTCTGTTGTGGATGCAGGATCATTGCAACGTATGCTGCACACGGTATGTGTAACTGCATACATTCTACATGACGCAGAAGCAAAAGCAACCGCATGCGTACAACATGGTCAGCGGTGCACGTTATTCCAAACCCTGTCTTTGAAAGTCGCGGCGGTGGTAGCCAGCGCGGCCCAGGCGTGCACACCTCCATTTATGCGATTTGACGGACCCGGCTCAGCTACGAGCCCATTTAGAAACTCCTGATCACCCAGAGTTTCTAACTGTTGCTGAACGTACTCCAAGCGCTCCTGCGTACTGGCCTCTATGCCAGGCGGCTGTCGCGGAGGCAGAGCGAATTCATGCGTGTCGCTCAAGGTGGCCGTGGTGAAAACCGAGTCCCGCGTGCCGCCGTTCAGAAGATGTCCATGTGACACCTGCATCATTAAAGCCATATCATCAGCGAACAAACCCGATTGCTGCTGGTACATGCCAGTAGCATAGCTGAGATGCAGGGCGGGCCCCGTATGCGTGCGTGCCTGAACCAATGTCGTCCCACTCGAATGCGCAACGTTAACGCTGGGCATCACGCCTGATTGGTTCAACAGCTGCAGTCCGAACAGACGTTTCTCTTTAGTACTACCTGCCATAGGTAGAGGTGAGGCCATCCTCCCACCAGCGTGTGCTTCATGCTTGCGTGTCTCACTCTGCTCCTGCATCTACAGTCATATGGAGTGTATACATACACGGTGACATGTCTGGCACAGTGACGCAATTGATTAATCACATGGCAAAAGCAAATTAAACTCGCCTGATACGTTACATGCGCATGCCAAACAGCAGTACTCCAATCAAATCACACGAATGACATACGAATCACACCTTATGCTTGCGCATTCGTTGTCGCTGTTGTCTCCACGCACCGGCTGCTGTCACCGCTATGAGTAGAAGCGCTGCCCCGACAATGCCTGCAACTACTCCAGCCTCGATAGTCGACCGGCGATCAGCTCTGCCCGGAGCAGTTTCATAGGGGTCGGAGGTCATGAGCTCGCTTGCAGCAGGCAGCACTTGAAAGATTGCCTCAGGCAGGTCGAGGTTCAGGATTTCTATCTGCTCAATGACAAGCTGCTGAAAGCTGGAGCTGCGGACGCGAAGGAACGGCAACCCGCCCGCTCGTGAGTAGAGACTGGCGAAGGTTACGTCCGCGTCATCCGCGTCTTCAGCACGTTCCAGCAGCCAGGCACGGACCTCCACGGAGAGACTTCGGTCCCACACGGTTGGATCTGCTGTGTTGGAGAACACTCCGCAGGAGCGGCCTTCAACTGCCACTTGTCCCGGCCGGGCTGCGCGATTATCTGTAAAGTTGCAGCTCCAGAACCATGCGGCAGCGCAGTGCTTGCCTGTAGAATCAGGTGCGCTTGACAGGCCCATAACTGGTCCCGTGGCGTTGGAAGATCTGCCATCCAGTTGGCCTGTGACTTCATTGTCCAGGAAAGTCGAAGTGCTTATGGTGGCGCGTGCTCCGGCCGCCAGCCGCACGACGCCATCCCGGTCATTGGAGAAGCGCGTAAAGAACGTGTCTACAAAATCCATTGTCACGGTCACGATCAATAACTTGCCAATAAGGCAGCACCCTTTTCAATGCTGCAGAGGCGTACTGTCATGAATATGGGCCCACATTCATGCAAACCAGCAGTGCACAGTAGGGATCCATATGTGGTACTGGACAACATGAGTAACCTAGACAACGTGGTGGCTAGCAAGCGAACGTGGTCCGGATCCGGGGACGCGACACTGCATTCATGTAGTGGCTTCCGGGGCCGTGTCTGCCGTCTGTGTGTTACACAGTGATAGATCTAGGACTCAGCAGCGCCGAGGCAACAGACCAGGCAACAAGAAAATAGACAGACCGGCCACCGCAAGCACCAAGGCCACGCGCCGCACGAGCAAATGCCAGAACGAACTAACGCCAGCGCGAAAGTCGACACGCACACACCACACAGCACCACGCAGGCCACGCGCACATCAAACACACAGCTAGCACTCGCCGGGTCCACAAGCGGTCGTCAACTCGACACTAGCAGTCTGCACGGGCGCGACAGCGCGCGCTACGGCCATGTCCGTGCCATGCGGGGGTCACAGACAGCTTCTTCTGCGTCCTATAAGTAGATACCAACATTGAAGGACCGTCCTACATCTACTCCACATTCCTGCTTTATTGCACATACAGTGTTAGTTTGTGCACACAAACGGCTGCAATGTTCCGCTGAACTCGGCGAACAACTGGAATCCAATGGTTGGCAGATTATGCTGTGCAGATCTAGATGACACCGGTACCGGGCTGCCTTACACATGATCCGTATGCTCTTCTCAAAGGCTGATATCGATGTTGCGGGGTATCAAGATGTACCACACGGCCATGGGCATGGCCTTGACAAAGTGCCGTCATGAAAGGACTAGTGGGCATGACAGAGTGCTTGGCCTTCAGAATTAAGCCAGCTAAAACATACAACTGCACAGCGAATGACATGTACATGAACAGCCAGACCCTGTACAATATGCATTGTGCACAAGCAGCAAACCAGGCGCTGTCTAATAGCATTCCGAGAAGAATACCTCCTAGTATGAACAGTGCCGTGTGCGCGGCAGCTAGCCTTCCAATGATATTGGGGTAGAATATGACAACACATCCGATATAAGCTTGTAAGGCATCCGCTTTTAAGCATCATACGTGGCAGTGCTGGTACTGTTCATTGGCATGCGCAACGGAGCTGCGATGTATACTGGCGGTTGTGATGAGGGTTTGTGTAGATCGGCCCAGCCATTTAAAACAAAGCACAGAAACAAAGCAGACTTGACAAAGGTATCGCCATGTGCATACATGGATGATGGGCAATGCCCCTTAATTGAAAGTTTACGTGTCAGAGATGGCACACATGTGTGTTCACCCTGCAGCCCCCCCACCCCCCCCCCCCCCCGCACCCGACCCCTTCCTCTTCCCTCCCTCCCTCTTCCCTCCTCCCAGCGCACGTCCGCCGTTTCTCCTCTGCGCCCCTCCCGGACACCGCTCGGGCTGCCGGGCTGGCTGAGGCTATTGCTCCTGGGACCGGTGCCTCTAGGCCTCGGACATCGCCGTAGCGCGCGCTGTCGCGCCCGTGCAGACTGCTTGTGTCGCGCTGACGACCGCTTGTGCGCCCGGCGAGTGCTGGCTGTGTGTTTGGTGTGCGCGTGGCCTGCGTGGTACTGCGTGGTGTGTGCGTGTCTGCTTTCGCGCTGGCGTTAGTTCGTTCTGGCGTTTGCTTGTGCGGCGCGTGGCCTTGGTGCTTGCGGTGGCCGGTCTGTCTGTTTGTTTGTTGCCTGGTCTGTTGCCTCGGCGCTGCTGAGTCCTAGATCTATCACTGTGTAACACACATGTGTGTTTGCTTTCGTGCCGGCGCTAGTTCGAACGCATTCGTTCTGGCATTTGCTCGTGCGGAGAGTAGCCTCGGTGCTTGCGGTGGCCTGTGTATCTGTTTGCGTGTTGCCTGGTCCTGGTCTGTTGCCTCGGCGCTGCTTGGTCCTCGATCTATCACTGTGTAATACATGTGATGCCACTGCTGCTGTCATTGGCGTTCCAGAACGCTTCCATAGCGCAGGAATGCCGCAATGGCAGCGCCTTCAGCAACACCTTCTTCTTGAAGTGCACGAGGGCATGTATACATGGAATCTGACAGTTGAGCCAGGATTCAACTGTTGGGACACATGACAATATCGCGATCGGGAGAGGCATTGGGTTGCCAGAACGGGTGCACCACCAAGTAAATGTGGAAACACGCGCTGCCTATGCTGTAAGGATCCGATGTAAAGCAAAGTGACTCAGAAAAGAAGGGTCGCACTGAAAACGTAGATGCGGCTGCTCTCCCCAACATCTACTGCGCGACCCCGTTCGCCACGGCCAGCAAACGTCATATCTGTCAAGTACATGTCGCCCGCTGCCACGTCAACCAGCGTTGCCGTAATGGAGCTTTCTTGAGACGGTCTCGAGATGGTGATGTACAGATCTGAGATCCAGACAGTGCCGCCTGGCAGGCGTTGCTCCAGGAAGTTTTGCCGCACTGTGACCAAGCACTGGCCCGGTCGCAACAGCAGGCCGACGTCCACAGGCGCGGCGCTGCTGCAGTTGCCCTGCATGTCGTGATACACATCATTATGCCACACCGGATGTGTTACACGCAGATGAAAGCAACAGCCCGGCAGCTAGGGCAACAGCAGGAAAGCAGACGGCCAACACCCCTCCGAAGGCAGACAGCAACAGGCACCAACTGTCTCAGGCGAAAAGTCAAAACGAACTGACACAAGCGACACATGTACAACACAACCACACCCATGCATCCACACACACGCGCACTCCCGCACCCCACCACCGCGGCACCCACGCCACAGCCGCAAACAGCACCCACTAGCCACACCACGTACTACCGCCCACCCCAGCACACGCGCACGCACGCACGCACGCACGCAGGAACCGAGTGCAGCACAACGCAGTATCACACAGTCCAAGCGCACTCTGTAGAGTCAGTGGCCGATTGCAAGCAGAAGACTGCAGGTCGTCACTACACGTTGTACGCTGGTGCAGCTGCACCAGCACAGCGTGGCCTCCAATCGGTATGAACAGTTCTGCGATTGAGAGCGTTGAAAATTTTACCTACCAATTCATCTTAGTTTAACAGAGCTGGCACTAGCAGAGTGATGGGTGTGCGTGATAATGAACAAGGGCGCACTCGAATTGTCCCCGTGTGTCCCCCAGACATGTTGGGCGTGATGGCGATCAGTGTCATCACATCGTTCAGAGGGGAGTCATCTGAGAACTGCTGTGTGCTTAAGCTTGTCATGTCGAGGTGCTCTGAGATGACCACGTGCCGCACGCCCGACCGAATTGCGGCCAGAAACTGCGTCGGGTTTGTCACGCTCACAGTGGTAGCCTCCGCAGCTGGATCCGAGTCTGCCATTGCTCCAGCAATCAATAACAGTGTGTATATGGCCGCCTTGCGCACACTGGCTCTCGTGTTCAGGAATTTGCACATGTTGCAGCGCTGGGAAGCTCGCGCTGCAACCCCGGCGATCGCGGTGGTCACAGCATCGTTCGTTGTACTAACGGGTCGACGTCGCCTCTGAGTTGCTGTTTCATGAGGTGATATGTACATCACCCGTAAACGCCATCACCAGAGTTATCAGTTGCAAGACAATTCCGCCAAGTTGTCAAGCCTAAGCTAGTTCAGATCTAGGGCGATGATTGCAGTTAGTGCCAAGTGGCTGACACTAGTGTACTGCTAGTGGTACTCATGTTCACTCCCGTGCTGCAGCAAAACACAAAGGGATACAAAGATTCTCTACTACATGCAATTGAATTTTTGCAGGACTCATGGATTCGTTACAGTACAGGGCACACTAGTACTGTGCCGCATAGGCCCCCGATGACGAGGATGTCGTGGATCTGGGAGTACTAGTCAGACTGACAAGGAGACCCATTGCCGCCACGTAGATGAATATGGCATTCAACTGAAATCCTGGGCACATGCATGTGTTGCGTAGCGTTGATAGCTTGATCTAGGACCATGGCAACAGCCCTTTAGATCTGCTGCGAGGCCTCGCGAGGCTACGAGTCCGATTAAAACACATGCCCTGGTAGCCACATGCTGCCGGCACGGCATTCACTCCGCGCAGAGATTGCGCTGCACTCTGTGAACTGTACTTGTACATGCAGAGTAGACAGCATCGGCTGCGCAGCTGCATGCAGGCGGTGACTGCCTGACAGCGGTCGCGCAAATGCACGCTTACTCTCGTTTGAATTGTGGGGGGATCGCGAGTTTTACACATATGCCTTGTGAAATCGGCGTTATGACGAGATGCTGCGCGCGATTGCAAGTTCTTGCGGCCAATGCGAACTGTGCGAACAATATATAGTGTTATATCGAGGGGCTCCGATCCAGTGCACCAAGCGAACGTACAACTAGATTCTAGACTCACATGCTACCCAGCAGATGCGAGCCGGCCAGGCGATCACCTGGCACAAACTGCGCACCCGTGAGCCGTGCTACCCTGGACATGGTCTTTCTGATCACAAACCCGTTTCCATTCACTGTCGCCGCACTGAACTCCCGCAAGGAGTTTTCAATCCAGCGAGCCTTTGCTCTCTTGTTGAACGGCCCAACCAACGACACTGCCAGCGTGTTGAGTTTCTGCATGGCATGCGACCCTAGCCTACCATATGTCTCGTGCACAACCGGCACCACCTTGTACGATCCCTGCACACTCTCTTTGTACTTGTTGAGTTTGAACTGTTCGCGTACGGCGGACGCGTGCCCCTGCAGCGGACAGCTGTGCCCCCGATGCTTTCCCCACCACAGCCACCCCAGATGGGTGGATGAAGCTGACATCTAGTACATACACGTCCACGTCCGGACCATTTGCTAGGATGTCCCCCCTACTGTCGTCCCTGTAGCGTCTGTCCAGGCTGCGCATCACAGGCTCAATTGATGTGGACACCCCTGCCGCTCTTACTCGACGGCGCCAAGCCGTAACGGCAATGTTGTGGCGCAACGTCCAGCAGTCGGCATTGTGTCGACATGTCATGGCATGATCTACGTCGCCGGGCTTCACCCGAGCATTGCAATCACATATCACTTCCCCATCTAACGGCGGCAGGGGGAAAGTCCGCACCTGAACCGCATTCCATGCACAAAATCCCCATCATTCAGAGTCAGCATGCGGTTGGTTGGGAGGGAATCCAGGAACAGTGAGGCAACACGACAGGTGCAGCTGCGCATGCGTGCAAGGTCCTTTGCACCACCAGGGGTGCTGCCCAGCTGTTGCAGCAGCGCGTCGTGCCGTGTCTGCGCTACTGCCCTGGTCACTTTTCTGCTCACATCGGGAAGGCCAGTGGCGATGAAGACGTTGTCGAGCTCCTCTGGCCCCCAGTCTGCCTCCGGCGGCATTGCTGCACGCAGCGCTGTCCATTTTTCTTGTAGGCCTGTGGCAACGTCGCCTTGGGCGAATGGGCGGAAGTCGGGGGGACCATCGCGCATGGCGTCATGCGCCAGCGCGGCGCTGGACAGATAGGCTGCATCTGCCTCGTGCTCCGTGACGTCCATGAGGCCGAATCCGCCGTGGCGTAGCGGTAGGCGGAGTTGCTGCTCGGCGACGGTGGGCATCTGCGGGTGGTGCATGATTTCCCGCGCCGCCGCCATTACCCTGTCTTGCAGCCGCTGCACCGCGTCTTTGACCAAGTCCCACGCGACGACACGGACTAGGTGGGTGAGGGCAAGCTGCACAGAGCCGCGGAGCAGCAGGAACTTGTCCTGGGCAGGCAGGGAGAGAGAGAGGAGGCGATCAATCTTCGCACATGCGGTTGTCGCGCGGCGGTTGCAGTAGTCCTTGACGTAGGGGGTGTGGCCGATGGGCGTGCCTGCGCAGGTGACGCCGTGTGGGCGCAGCGGCACGCCTGTGGCGTCGGCCACAGCCTGGGCCGCGTCGCGATCAATGATGGATGTGGCTGCACTCTTCGCGCGGCCGATGCGGAGGCCGATCGGGTGGGCGTGTTCCTCCAGGGTGGTGAAGGCCTTGATGATGGGTGCGCCGGTGCCGCGGATGCTGCAGTCATCGGCATAGGCAAGGAGGGCTGCGTCGTCGGGATCTGCGGTGGCTTGGACGGCTTCGAGAGCCGGCTGCAGAGTCAGCCGAGAGAAGAGGAGGCTGGCAACGGGGTCGCCCTGTTTCACACCTCTGGTCGATGTGATCGGGCTGTGCCTGGTGGGGTGCCTATGACGTGGTGCTGGGTTGGTGCTGTGTTGGCCCATATGGCGTATGGGAGGAGCTGTGGGGCGCGCTGGTGGACTGCGTCGAGCATGGACTGGGTGTGGATGGAGTTGTATGCGTTCTTGAAGTCCACCGACAGGATGACGGTGTCGAGATTCCCAACGGCGGCAGACGAGAGCGCATGGCCCATGGTCTGAGCGCCGCCGGAGATACCGACACCAACCTGCAGCGGGGCAAGGCTGGGGACCACTTCGCTGCATGCTCTGAGTGCACAGAGGCTGGCGATGCGGACCCAGACTTCTTGGACGGCGATGGGGCGGATGCCGCCGTCTGGCTTGCGGATGGGGACGAGTCTGGTGCTGAGGAGGGCTGCCACCTGCGGGAAGTGGCCGCTGATGACCTGGTTGATGAGGTGAAGGATGGCGTCTCTGGCCTCGGTGCTGGCGGATGCGGCGGATCTGACGTGTTCGTACGTCCAGCCGCTCAGGCCGGGTGCAGAGGAGTTGGGAAGGTTTCCGAGAAGACGTTCTAGGTCGTCCACAGTGATGTGTGGTGCGGCTGTGTCGATGGGAGGTGGCTGGGCTAGTTCTCCTGGGGGGTGGAGGTCTTGGAGATTGGCGAGGTCTTCTGGTGTGGGCTGCTGGACGATGGAGCCGGGGGCGAGGCATCCGGCTGCTCGGGAGAGGCTGTGCATGGTCAGCTTTGTGTGTATGCGGGCTGCTGTGCGCTGGTCAGATGTCTGCTTGGTTGGGTTGGAGCGGGGTTTTTTGCGGCGTTCTTCGTATTGAATGGGATCCCTGCCTTCGCTGTGGGCAAGGATCCGTGCTGCTATGCGGCGTTCGAGTCCGTTGTGGCTGACGTCGGTCAGGATCTGGGCTGGGTACCACAAGATGGCTGTGGTTGCAGCTGTGGCTGCGGCGTGGTCTGGGGCATCGGTCATGGCTGTGACGAGCTTGGCCAGGCCGTCCCCGAAGGCGTGTGCGGAGCCTTTTGGGATGGTCTGTCTTGGTCTGGGTCGGTCATCGTTGCCATATTTGTCGAGAAGGGCGAAGAGCAGAAGCACGACAAATATGGCGCCATCAAAGGTGCCACCCAGTTCGTCTCGCTCGTGCATGAGACATATGCCCGGGTTGGAAGGGATACATATGCATACCAGTTCCTCCATACGATTGCGGAGGTGGCGGCGGGACACGGAGCGGTCTCTAGGCGCAACTTTATGCACAATGCCATGCGAAACCTGTCCATGACGCTGTGCCGCGCGCGGCTGCGCCCTCCCCGCGCTAGGCCGGTCGGGCAGGCGCTGTTGCCGGAGCTGACTAGCCATCGCGCGTAGGCCAGAACCTTGTACTGCCCCACCCCCCCCCCCCTCCTGAGCCCCACCCCCCCTTCCGGACGTGGCTCGTATCACGTCGTTCACGCCGGTGGCTACGGCTGTGGTACCTGTGAGAAATGGAGTTGGGCCGCAGCGGTGGCTGTGGCTCGTGGCTCGTGGCTCCGCGCGCGTCTGCCCTGCTGTAGCCTAGCGCGGCCTGCCCGGTGCATGCCGCCGCACCAACCCGAGCAACACCCGGTTGTCCAAGTGACTGCTTCCAAGCTTGGATTGTGCATAGGGCACTTTGAGTGCTAGCAATTCTGCCTGCCAGTGGCATGTAAAGATTCTGCCTTCGCTGCGGCAAGTGGCAATCGAAGCATGTATCGCAAACACACACTGTTGAACACATGTACGACTGGCAGGCTGCTTGTCCACACCAGACTCTGCCACGCAAGGTGTATGCTTAACCCGGGTACGGATAGGCGAGTGCAGGGCACAAAGGGGGGCACTCCGAGTCCTTACAGCAGCACCCGCGGTACGCATGTCTCCGCGGTCACCCTCAGCGACACTCACGACTTTCATCTGGCACCCAGGTCTCACTGTGGTCTTGGTGTGCTGCCACCATGCGAGCACCCTCTGCCATAACCCCCCTTTGTACTAGTGAGGCCACCGCCTTGTGCTGGAGCAGACATGCAGGAGCGCATGGAGTATGTGCAGCACCAGCTCAACACGCTCGGTGATCAGCGCTAGCAGTTCCTGCACGTCATTGTTGTGGAGCCTGGAGCGTCCAACCACATGCACCAAGGTGTGTACCACCGCGATTGTATGCCGGCGCCCAAAATATGTATGTGAAGATTCACATTGTAGGTGTACACATGTGTTTTGTAACATATCATGTTGAATAACAGGCGTGCTGGTACAGGAGCACACCCTGACGGATCCGCACGTCCGGGTAGGGGGCCTCCAGTGATGGCGGCGCGTCTGAGGCTGGCTTTGGATCCACCTGGGTGTCGCTGACGAGGTCTGCTTCCGTCAGATCGCGCATGTGGGAGTCAACCCGTGGGCCAGCGCTAATGGTGGTGCGGGAGACGTCCGGGAGGACGGCGCGCTGGCTGGGGGGGAGGCGGGGCGCTTGGGAGGGTCGGGGGGGAGTGGCATGGCGGCGAGCCGGCGCGTGGCGAATGGGGGCAAGCTCGTCGGTCGGGGACGTCCCATGGTTGGTCCCTGCGTGTGCAGCCACGACTGGCGTAGGTGTTGCGGTAGCTGTCCCGTTGTCACACGTATGGGCCACACGGCGAGGTGAATGTACGACTGCACGTGAGGTGGCAACGCCTGCGGACGGCCGGGCGCTGCGCGGCTCTGTGCGTTGATCGTGCACCTCGCTATCGTGCAGTGTGGCTCCGGGGGACAGTGGTGACGGGACGTCACCTAGGGGTTGTTGGCCACCAGCCAGCCCGCCGTCAAGTGTGTGTTGCTCATCTACCGATGTCAGACAGCACGATTTGGCCAAATCGGTGCGGGCGGGTGGCTAGCTTTGCGGCCGAGGCGCAGTCGAGCCGGCGCCCGCCGCAGCCGCAGGGGTGGGCGTTCGGCACACCAAACCGGAGCCTCCCTGCGGCGGTTGCGAACTGGCTGTGTGTCGGCCCGCCAGGTCATCGTTGTGAGGGCTGGGCCTGCGTCAGTGGCTCCCTCATGTGCGGCTGAGTCCGCTGTCGTGAGCGCGAGCGGCCACGGCCAGTGTCACTGCAAAGATGCTGCCAGTCCGATGAGGACGTCCTTGAATGACGGGCACATGACGCGGAGAAGACGTCATGGGTGACCGTGGGATGACCCCAAGGGGTCGGCATCGACACTCTGACAGAGTGTCCTCAGTGCAAGCGAGGACAGTACAAGGACGGTGCAAGGACAGTGGGATGACATGTGCACGACATCATGAGGACGTCATAGTTGTGGGAAGGCAGGTACAAGGTCTGAAGAGGACGTCATATCCACTACAGACTTACAGTGACTCTAAGGGGACGTCCATATGACACAACCCAAGCATCACCATGACGTCACGATGAAGTACTCAGTATAAATTTGATGACGTCCTGCCTTGTCAGAACGTCACGTAGGGATCATCGTGACGTCCCCTTGAAACCGGAGCGGTCCCCGCGCCATACGTCACCAGGACGTCATCTATGACGTCACGCCGGGGACGTCTTGCCTTGCGCTAGGCCGTCCCCGAGGCCGTCCCCGAGGCCGTCCTGCTTGGAGCCCAAAAGGCCACTTGCTGACCTTGCTCCCGCACGCCTCTTCTCGCCACATGGCCTGGCTTCAGTCACTCGATCATGCACTTCGCCATCGAATCCGCATTGTCTATCTCTCCCACTGGCTGGCTCTAGCAGGCAATTGCCACAATTGCCTGTCTTGTACGGTCTACGGGTGACAACGATGCGCTGGACGTAACTCTTAAGGCATACCTCCCTCCACCGCGGCATTGGCGTCCTCTTGCATCGAACGCAACTCTGCCTGCAGGTGACTTGGAGTGAATGGCCGTAGCGGGATGCTGTGGACCGGCACCACACTTAGGACACCATGGTGAGTTGTCCTCGTGAAGTGTTGTACCCACGGCAACAGAAACTTGCGCACTGGGCCCCTGATATGCAAGACAGCGCGCACCTCCGCTTCCATTAGCAGATGCCATATTGGGGCTAAGGGCCCCTTGGTGTCCGGTGCGCTGTCTCCAAGCACGGGCCTCAGGTTTGCCACCTGCTGCTCCAGTTCCTTGACACGCTGGACTCTACTCTGCAGAGTGAGATCTCATTTCACTATTGTACATGTTGGGAGCACTGGTGGTTGTGGCTGTGTCTGTAGCTGCAATACATGCGTGGCAGTGCGTGATGTCCACTGCAGCAGCGACTATAAAACTCGGATCCTGGTCGATTCTCACCTGTGCTGGACGGCGGGATTCGCTATGCGTTGCCGCACTCGGGGCTGATGACCTAGCCACAGCGGCCTCGGTTGCAGTACTAGGACCAGCGTGACTGGCGGCTGCTGACTGGGTGGTGGCCTGTGGGACATCCTTACCACCGTCCTAGCATACATCCACTCTCCCACGCGCGGCAACCCTCTACACACCACATTGCTTTATCATCCGGTCAGATGAATTGGATCTCATGCCAGTGGGTCTGTACCGAGTAGGCCAAAGTGGGTAACTGGGCGGACACCCGTGGTGCTCAGGCGCAGCAAGGATGCGCACAAGGGGATGACGTGCATGTTCTCTGTCGTCCTCCGCCAGAGACCAGTCGGCCACCTTGGCTGGCGAGTCTGCAACATCTTCAGCATCCCCAGCCTGTCTCTTGCTTGGTGCTTGTGAAGGCGCCGCTGTCTCAGCCTTGCGCTTCAACCTGGCATGCTGTTTCTCCAGCACTTTCATGAGTCCGGTTGGAACCGCGTTCACTCCGCGCATTGCCCAATCTTCACACGTTCGTGGGCTTTCATCAGGGTCGTCCGGGTGGGGTACCAGCGGGACTCATACTTGGTCACATACTAACATGCGGGTTACAAGCCCTCCATTGATGGCCTCCCAACAGTTCACGGGCCGCAACGGCATAGATGTGATTGATGAGGTCTTGAGGTACACATCAACATGTACTCATATAGGTGACGGGTCAGCATGCATGGCCTGCTGTATGTCACGCTCGGTCGGCAGTGGTTGCTGCGTACGTACCAGGAGGGTAGTGAACGCCTCCAGATATTTCATGTCATCTGTGCTGGCTGGCATGTCAACTTTATTAACAAAGCTGTATTGTTCCTCTCTCTTGTTGATGAGGTTAGACATGGACCTGCGTATGTCCGCGTACTTGCATCGTACGACCCATGGTCAGCACGAGTACTGCGGTAACCATAGAGGAGCGTGAACATGGAAGTGAAAAGAACGCACTTGATTCCCTCTTTCTCTTCTGCAACCTCCAGCATATCCCTCCATACTTGGGAAAGGTTTCTGCACAAGTCAAAGCCTTTCTCCATGGCAGCCACCTCGTCGCCGTCCATCGGATTTGCTTTAAGGAACGCGTCTATTTTCTGCCCCACATTCCATGGTTAATGTATGCACAAGGTCGGCATGGCGCGCTCTGACTCTGGCCGGTGCGGCCAATCGAGACTGCAGTGTCGACTGGGGGGGGGGCACGATAGCTTACTATCGTGCTCGTTGCCCCTGTGATCACTATCGGCGAAACTGCCCCTAACTGCTGCGCGACTCTTCACGAACATGGTACCTTTCATGACCCCAAAGCAGCGTACCACATCGCCACACTGCGACCAACAATTTCGATCGCACTTACATGAGTGCAGAACTTGTCCGCGGGCCCTATGGACTATGCCAACAACGTGCTTGTGCACAGCTTCGCTAGTCCCGAGGATGCAAATGAGACCAACGTTGTGTCAATGTTCACTCTGCAGCTATATATGGCTAGATCTCAAGCGCAAGACCACGCGCAGCTACAATTCGAGTAGGGATATGCACGCGACCTGAATAACTAGACAAGAGTCTGTCATCAGACGCGGCTTATACTTCGTTTGCACGTAAGCTCGAGTGCACTTCCGTCTCGGACGTGTCCGTGCAAAAGCCGTGTTGATATGCCGCGTTGACATACCGCACGCGTCGATTTGGAACAGAAGACACTCTTCTCGAAGGTTCTAGATGGTATGCGACATATACATATACAAGACTCGGCTCCACCTTCGGAGGAGCTTTGCGGGCCCCAGACACGGTAGCAGGTGGGAGAGAACGTAGCGTCAGCACGAAATAAATGATGCATGAAATAATATTGGGGAAACAAAATTGAGCAGAGGTCTCCCGCGCGCGGCCATGAGATCATCATGACAAGCTGATGTGGCAATGACGTGTACATCGTTGAAAACAAACAGTGCTCGCGGAGCGTCCTTGATATCATGACACAAAGTCGATTCGGAACAATAGCCTGAGGCGAAACAATTAAAATCTAGTGCGTTTTTTTGTCGCCGCGGAGATGAGAGTACGTAAAATGCTTGTTGCGCAGAAAAAAACACAACGATGTCAACGAGGACGTGGAATGGAAGGCACTTGTCGCGAAGGTTAGAGAAGATTTGCGATGGATGGATACATAATAGACACATGTTAGGTGCACGCGCGCTATTACTTGTACTGAGATAGATAGGCGATACATCGATTCAAGCGCGCTATTACAATTGAAGAGATAGCAGCTGCAAGACAGTCACAAGCTGAAGCCGGATATGTTCTCAGATGCACTTTATCAGAATGCCTTCTGGACGGGATCAGCAAGGTTGAAGAGGTATCACACCATCGCGGCTCAAAACTCGAACGCTTCGACGGCCCCCAACATGATGAGTGAATCCGGTATCAAGCTCACGAGCTCAGCGAATCCTTCTTTCACAGCCTTGGTGTCGGAAAATTGATCCTGCTTGTCCCTATAGCCTCAGGAATGTTCAACATATTTTGCACAAAATCTGGTCGGTTGATAACAGCATGCGTCTCTGCTAAGTCACACGCGCCGGCACCCCTCGAAGAGGTCGAGGCGTGTTAGAATTGAATCAACATCTAGAAGTATCTGGAAGTATCGGATACATTCCAGGAGGATCTAGGATCATCTGTATGCACGTTTACATCACTACGGAAGTTACTAGGACACATGGTCTGGAGAGTTCGTGACGCGGAGAACTCTCTGGAGACACGCACAGCACAAGATGCGATGTGTGCAGTAAGACATTGATTCTGTTGGGTGTCTGTACCTATATAAGGGCTGGCACATCATTGAGGTATTCACCCTTATGTACTGTGTAACGAACGCTGCATTAACTTTCAACAGGTTATGGGTCGCATCACGTTCGTGAACTAGAACGTTCAAGTTCTTCGAAGTGTACTAGGGTCGGCCACGTGACATAAGTCATGGGGAAATCAGAGCCAGATGTAGGCATGCTTGACTCCACGAATTATTGGGAGTGGACGGTCAGGATTGAAGATCTACTCATCTACAAGGAGCTGTTCGACTACCTTGCGTTAGACGAGGCGCAAATTCAAACCGATGAGCAGCGACGCGGCGATCGGAAGGCACTGGCATTAGTGCGAAGTCGTGTGACGCAGCAGTACTTGCCGTACATCCAAGGCTCCAAACACGCCAAGCAGGCGTGGGATGTTCTGCAACGACTTCACAATACGACGCTCGGAGCAAAGAAGAGTCTGCTGGAGGACCAGCTGACTGAGCTAGCCAAGGAGAAAAGTGAAGACATCGCAAGTTATTGCGGGAGAGCCCAGAAGATTCGCCTTCAACTTATCGCCACAGGAGAACCCTGTTCAGAAGAACGGCTTGTACGCGCCATTCTGAGAGGACTGCCGGAGGAGTTTACAAATGTGCGAGAAGTGCTAATGTACCAACCCAATCTTGCTGTGGAGCGGGTGCTCACTCACCTACAAGTGGCCGAGGAGCGCATCTATAGTGAAGAGAAGGTCACGGCACTGAAGGCGAGAGTTGCGGACACGCCCACAAAGGACATGAAGAAGGTCAGGTGTTATAACTGTAACAACCTGGGCCACTACAGTCGCGATTGCCGGCGGCCGCGAAAGCGGACGCATCATAAGTCGAAGAGTACGGCTGAGCAATCGGTGGCCATAGTGGCTATGCATAAGTCTGGCGCTGAAGATGTGGCTGCGGAGAAGGTAGCTGCTGACTGCATGAAGGGAGAATGCATGGAGTGGATTCTCGACTCCGGTGCAAGTGCGCACATCGTCAACAACGCCGCGGTGGCACGCGACGTGAAGGCAACCAAGCAGAAGGTGGCGATGGTCGACGGCACGGCTGTGACGGCACGAGGAGTCTGCAAAATCGACGTCACGACGCTTGTGGACGGCGCGGAGGTGAGCATCACTCTGCACAATGTGCTGCTGGTACCGGAGGCTCCGAACAATTTGCTGTCACAGAACGCGGTGCAAGACCGCGGGATTGAAGTCTACGCTCGCGGTGCTACGACACGTCTCTTCTACAACGGCCGCGTGGTGGCTGTGGCGCGGCGTGAGGCGAAGCTGAATGGCTTGCCGGTGATCAAGATGTGGGCGAGCAAAATGCAAATGGCGGCAGTGGCGGTTGCGGCGCCGCTGCAGCGCAAACTGAGTGCGGCGGAGCTATGGCACGCACGCCTGGGGCATCTCAGCTATGGCACGCTGGCGCAGATGGCGAAGCATTGCTCGGTCAAGGGTCTAACTGCAACCGAGCAGGCGTTTCGGGCGATGCAATCGAAGTTGTGCAACGCATGCGTCATGGCAAAGCATGCTGCTAGCTCGCATCCGGTGTCACAGACGCGGGCAGCACGGCCGCTGGAGCTTGTGCATTCCGACCTCATGGGCCCGCTCGACGTTCAATCAGCTGGCGGCAACAAGTATGTGCTTACGGCAATCGACGATTTCAGCGGCATGGCGGCGATCAAGTTTCTACGGCACAAGAGTGCTGCTGCGACGCAGCTGAAAGCCATCCTCAACGTCTGGGAGCGCGACACGGATCTGCGCGTGAAGAAGCTGCGGACAGATCGTGGCACGGAATACAACAAGATCGAAGAATGGTGCAAGTCGCAAGGCATACGGCGTGACAAGTCTGTGGCGTACACACCTCAGCAGAACGGCCGTGCGGAGCGTTTCAACCGCACCATCACGGAGCGCGTGCGGGCTATGCTTCACTCGAGTGGCGTGGCGATGAAGTACTGGGCAGAGGCATTTGCGGCGGCGGTCGACATCTACAACGTCTCGCCGCGGATGGGAGCTACTACCACCCCCTACGAGCTGTTCCTAGGTGCGAAGCCCGACGTGCGTGGTTTCAGGACATTCGGCTGTGAGGTGTACTGTCGTAAGCAGCCGATGGCGCTCAAGAAACTGGGGGAGCGAAGCGAGCGCGGCCTGCTCATGGGCCGCGAGCCTGGTACAAAGGGCTGGCGCGTGCTGCTGGAGAATGGCAGCGTGGTCGTGCGCTACAACTGCATCTTTGTAGAGCACGAGGGTGACGATGATGATTCGGACACTGACGAGGACGACATTGACCCAGCTGTGTCAGCAGCGGGGGAGAGTGACGGCGGCGACGACAGCGGCAATGACCAGATGGCTGCTGACGACGCTGATGATGCAAGCAATGGTGAGGCAGCTCAGGAGCGCCACAGAGCAGTGGCGATGCCTCACAAGCGCGTGCTGCCGCTGCGCATGCGGGAGCCAAGCAAGCGGCTGCGCGACGCATATGCGCTGATGGCCAAGGTGGACACCAGTCGGGACGAGCCTGCCACGCTGCAGCAAGCACTCGCGCAAGAAGATGGTGACATGTGGCGGCAGGCAGCGGACGATGAGATGAACAGTCTGCGCGAGCTCGGTGTCTACGAACTGGTCGAGAAGCCTACCGGTGTGAACTTGCTGAAGAATAAGTGGGTGCTGAAGATCAAGCGCGATCAGGCTGGCAACATCGAGCGTTACAAGGCACGGCTTGTGGCTAAGGGCTTCACCCAGCGCAAGGGCATCGATTATGAGGAGACATTCGCGCCGGTGGCGCGGCACGCCACTATGCGTGCGCTGCTAGCTAAAGCAGCAATCGAAGACCTTGAGGTGGAGCAAATCGATGTGAAGACCGCTTTTCTCAATGGGCCGCTCAAGGAGACTATCTACATGGAGCCACCTGCCGGTTACGACTTTGGCAACAAGGTGATGCTGCTCAAGAAGGCGCTGTACGGACTCAAGCAGGCGGCGCGTGCATGGAACAAGGAGCTCAAGCGGCAGCTGCTGACAGAAGACATCAAAATTTCTGATGCGGACGCGTCATTGTTCTACCTAGAACGTGAGGGGCGGCGCTGCTTTCTGCTTATCTACGTAGATGACGGACTGCTTGTGGGTGTCAAAGATGATGTAGCGGCTCTAATGCGGGCGCTGGAGTACTTTGATCTGCGGAAGCTGGGGCCAGTGGCGTTCTTTCTCAGCATGGAGGTCATCCGGGACCGTGAGAGCAAGACACTGCTAGTCACTCAGCGCAAATACGCGAAGGAGATCCTACAACGCACCGGCATGGAGGACTGCAAGGGCAAGACGACACCGATGGAGCAGAATTTGAAGCTCAGCAAGCACGGCGAGGACCTGATGGAGGACCCAGGACGCTACGCTGAGACGGTAGGCATGCTCTTATACTTGACAACATGCACGCGGCCTGACATGGCATATGCGGTGGGCGTACTGGCGCGCTTCATCTCGAAGCCGCGGGATGAGCACTGGGCTGGCGTCAAGGCTGTGCTACGCTATTTGAAGCAGACTCAGGACTTCGGCATCATCTACGGTGCGGCGGATACGCCGCTGGAGGGCTACGCGGACTCGGACTACGCTGCGGACCCTGATAAGCGCCGCAGCACTGGCGGCTTCGTCTTTCTGATGGCCGGGGGAGCAATCACCTGGGGCTCGAAGCTGCTGCCGACTGTGGCAACGTCTACAATGGAGGCAGAGTACATGGCGCACGCCAACGGAGTGAAGGAGGCGCTGTAGCTGCGCAAGCTGATGGAGACGCTATACGGTGTGGCGGGCTCGGTACAGCTGTATTGCGATAACGCTGGAGCACTGGCACAGATGCATAATCCAGTGGGGCATCAGCGAGCAAAGCACATTGACGTACAGCATCACTTCATTCGGGAGCGTGTGGCGCGTGGAGAGATCAACGAGAGCTACATTGCAACAGACAGCATGATAGCGGACGTATTGACCAAGGCATTGGCCAAGCCACTGCACGAGAAATTCAGTAAGGCGATGGGGCTGGTTAAGATAGAGGCCTGAGCTCATGCCAGAAGCGCAGAGCAATGAGTCAGAGATGTTCGACTCAAGTTAGGTCTGGTTGATGATAGTTCTAATGCATCCTAGAGTTGAATCAGGGGGAGTGTTAGAATTGAATCAACATCTAGAAGTATCTGGAAGTATCGGATACATTCCAGGAGGATCTAGGATCATCTGTATGCACGTTTACATCACTACGGAAGTTACTAGGACACATGGTCTGGAGAGTTCGTGACGCGGAGAACTCTCTGGAGACACGCACAGCACAAGATGCGATGTGTGCAGTAAGACATTGATTCTGTTGGGTGTCTGTACCTATATAAGGGCTGGCACATCATTGAGGTATTCACCCTTATGTACTGTGTAACGAACGCTGCGTTAACTTTCAATAAGGCGCGCCAGACTAGACAACACTGGCATCTACTGTGTTTACGCATACCGCGATTATTATTGTGCCGGTGGTCTCGACCGGGTCATGATCATCCAAGAGCGGGCAAAGAAAGGGCAAGTGCAATTGCGGGCTTGATCAGCTATCCCAACGTGCACACCACATTCAGACTCGAACTCGGTACAAAGCCACAATAGCGAGAATTAAAGGTCCAGGACAGCATCGAGATCGGACAGCTGGGACTTTCGCCATAGCGTGGGGCTGCCAAGCACCACAGGGCGCGATGGTGGTGACTTTCATAGCCATCCAGAGCACCATATTCGAATGCACATATCGTCTAGCTGACCATATCGATGGTGTGGCTGTGCCAGCATTTCAGCACGAACCGTGGGGAGGCGTCAAGGCACGCAGCCGTGGAGTTGTTAGTCGACGTCAAGCCAGGTCAGACAATATAACACAGAGCTCCACTGACCACTTCAGCTATGATACAATGCACGACTTACACGATGTATGATCATACCGCAGCGTGATCATGGCCGCATTGGTTGGATGTACCATCTTGAGCTGCGTTAATGTTGGGCACCTCCAAGCTGACTTCAGTACAGCTCTGCTATGCCTACACGTACAACAGAGTGGATCAACTGTAGTACTGGCGTATTGACTTCACTTTGTTACAATTCGTGTAGACAGGACGAAGCTGGCTTTGCGAACAATGCGACCCGCGCCAAGTCGCGTGTGTGTCTACAAGCGGCCCTCTGGAAGCCGCTGTCGGCGGTGGAGTCCGCAAGCCCCACTAGTGTATCTTGATCGGCCCTCAGGACACGCTTGTTGATTAATTTTTCCCACAGCACTGATTACATAATGGAATGCGGGGATGCCACGAAGCGCCGTCGCACGCAAAAGGAGATCAATGCCAATGAACAGCTTGTCCCAAACAGTATGAGCCTAGGGCATCCAGGGATCCTCAGAAACCAAGTACTTGTGTAAATTTTGTTTTTGTGACGTTTACAGAGTGAAACCGTGAATCCCTAACTTGGCGCATGCGGAGATCGTGCTCTGGTTGAGCTGGCAGCTCGGGAGCTAGCACTTCGCAGATCTGCGCCGCAAAAAATGCAATACTTAATCATTACTTAAACTTCTTCAGTGTTGCTCATGCGAATTGCAGCGTGGAACGGGTGGGGCTCTAGACGCCGCGGACACTGGAGGAGACCCTCGACAAGCACAACCACCACGTACGCCATCACCTACTAGCTACGGGCCATGTTAGCCCTGACCGTAGTGGGTAACCTCATCAAAATTTTTGGCACATTCTTAGTTTTCATCAGCAGGCTACAAAAGCTCTCACCCTTTGCACAGCCACGCCACGACACCCCACCGCGAGGATGATTTTGATAATCTGTACATCTTCTTGGATCGGGGCTCCCACGCTAGCAGGGAGTGGAACAGATAGAGCCGAAACATGTTCAACTAGACGTTAACAGAAACCCATGGCACCCTGCTGTGCCGGTGTAGCCAATGCACACATTAGTTCACGTAGCACTCAACTGTGCCAGTGTGGCCCATGTGAACATACAGTTGAGCATGCTTCATGCACTGTCATGGCAGTCCACTGTGCCGGTGTAGCTCCTGCGCGCTTGAAGTTGAGCATGCTGCATGCAATGCCACGGCACTTTGCTGTGCCGGTGTAGCTCCGGCGCGCTTGCAATTGAGCATGCTTCATGCACTGTCACGGCACTTTGCTGTGCCGGTGTAGCTCATGCGCGCTTGCAATTGAGCATGCTGCATGCACTGTCATGGCAGTCCACTGTGCTGGTGTAGCTCCTGCGTGCTTGCAGTTGAGCATGCTTCATGCAATGTCACGGCACTTTGCTGTGCCGGTATAGCTCATGCGCGCTTACAGTTGAATATGCTTCATGCACTGTCATGGCAGCCCACTGTGCCGGTGTAGCTCCTGCGTGCTTGCAGTTGAGCATGCTGCATGCAATGTCACGGCACTTTGCTGTGCCGGTAAAGCTCATGCGCGCTTGCAATTGAGCATGCTGCATGCACTGTCATGGCAGTCCACTGTGCCGGTGTAGCTCATGCGCGCTTACAGTTGAGCATGCTGCATGCACTGTCATAGCACTTTGCTGTGCCGGTGTGGCTCATGCGCACTTGCAATTGAGCATGCTGCATGCACTGTCATGGCAGCCCACTGCGCCGGTGTAGCTCCTGCGCGCTTACAGTTGAGCATGCTGCATGCAATGCCACGGCACTTTGCTGTGCCGGTGTAGCTCCTGCGCGCTTTCAATTGAGCATGCTTCATGCACTGTCACGGCACTTTGCTGTGCCGGTGTAGCTCATGCGCGCTTGCAATTGAGCATGCTGCATGCACTGTCATGGCAGTCCACTGTGCTGGTGTAGCTCATGCGCGCTTACAGTTGAACATGCTTCATGCACTGTCATGGCAGTCCACTGTGCCGGTGTAGCTCCTGCGTGCGTGTAGTTGAGCATGCTTCATGCACTGTCATGGCAGTCCACTGTGCTGGTGTAGCTCATGCGCGCTTACAGTTGAACATGCTTCATGCACTGTCATGGCAGTCCACTGTGCCGGTGTAGCTCCTGCGTGCGTGTAGTTGAGCATGCTTCATGCACTGTCATGGCAGTCCACTGTGCTGGTGTAGCTCATGCGCGCTTACAGTTGAACATGCTTCATGCACTGTCATGGCAGTCCACTGTGCCGGTGTAGCTCATGCGCGATTACAGTTGAGCATGCTGCTTGCAATGCCACGGCACTTTGCTGTGCCGGTGTAGCTCCTGCGCGCTTGCAATTGAGCATGCTTCATGCACTGTCACGGCACTTTGCTGTGCCGGTGTAGCTCATGCGCGCTTGCAATTGAGCATGCTGCATGCACTGTCATGGCAGTCCACTGTGCTGGTGTAGCTCATGCGCGCTTACAGTTGAACATGCTTCATGCACTGTCATGGCAGTCCACTGTGTTGGTGTAGCTCATGCGCGCTTACAGTTGAACATGCTGCATGCACTGTCATGGCAGTCCACTGTGCTGGTGTAGCTCATGCGCGCTTACAGTTGAACATGCTTCATGCACTGTCATGGCAGTCCACTGTGCTGGTGTAGCTCATGCGCGCTTACAGTTGAACATGCTTCATGCACTGTCATGGCAGTCCACTGTGCCGGTGTAGCTCCTGCGTGCGTGTAGTTGAGCATGCTTCATGCACTGTCATGGCAGTCCACTGTGCTGGTGTAGCTCATGCGCGCTTACAGTTGAACATGCTTCATGCACTGTCATGGCAGTCCACTGTGCCGGTGTAGCTCATGCGCGATTACAGTTGAGCATGCTGCTTGCAATGCCACGGCACTTTGCTGTGCCGGTGTAGCTCCTGCGCGCTTGCAATTGAGCATGCTTCATGCACTGTCACGGCACTTTGCTGTGCCGGTGTAGCTCATGCGCGCTTGCAATTGAGCATGCTGCATGCACTGTCATGGCAGTCCACTGTGCTGGTGTAGCTCATGCGCGCTTACAGTTGAACATGCTTCATGCACTGTCATGGCAGTCCACTGTGTTGGTGTAGCTCATGCGCGCTTACAGTTGAACATGCTGCATGCACTGTCATGGCAGTCCACTGTGCTGGTGTAGCTCATGCGCGCTTACAGTTGAACATGCTTCATGCACTGTCATGGCAGTCCACTGTGCTGGTGTAGCTCATGCGCGCTTACAGTTGAACATGCTTCATGCACTGTCATGGCAGTCCACTGTGCCGGTGTAGCTCCTGCGTGCGTGTAGTTGAGCATGCTTCATGCACTGTCATGGCAGTCCACTGTGCTGGTGTAGCTCATGCGCGCTTACAGTTGAACATGCTTCATGCACTGTCATGGCAGTCCACTGTGCCGGTGTAGCTCATGCGCGATTACAGTTGAGCATGCTGCTTGCAATGCCACGGCACTTTGCTGTGCCGGTGTAGCTCCTGCGCGCTTGCAATTGAGCATGCTTCATGCACTGTTACGGCACTTTGCTGTGCCGGTGTAGCTCATGCGCGCTTGCAATTGAGCATGCTGCATGCACTGTCATGGCAGTCCACTGTGCTGGTGTAGCTCATGCGCGCTTACAGTTGAACATGCTTCATGCACTGTCATGGCAGTCCACTGTGTTGGTGTAGCTCATGCGCGCTTACAGTTGAACATGCTGCATGCACTGTCATGGCAGTCCACTGTGCTGGTGTAGCTCATGCGCGCTTACAGTTGAACATGCTTCATGCACTGTCATGGCAGTCCACTGTGCCGGTGTAGCTCATGCGCGCTTACAGTTGAGCATGCTGCTTGCAATGCCACGGCACTTTGCTGTGCCGGTGTAGCTCCTGCGCTTGCAATTGAGCATGCTTCATGCACTGTCACGGCACTTTGCTGTGCCGGTGTAGCTCATGCGCGCTTGCAATTGAGCATGCTGCATGCACTGTCATGGCAGTCCACTGTGCTGGTGTAGCTCATGCGCGCTTACAGTTGAACATGCTTCATGCACTGTCATGGCAGTCCACTGTGTTGGTGTAGCTCATGCGCGCTTACAGTTGAACATGCTGCATGCACTGTCATGGCAGTCCACTGTGCTGGTGTAGCTCATGCGCGCTTACAGTTGAACATGCTTCATGCACTGTCATGGCAGTCCACTGTGCCGGTGTAGCTCATGCGCGCTTACAGTTGAGCATGCTGCATGCACTGTCATGGCACTTTGCTGTGCCGGTGTAGCTCATGCGCTTGCAATTGAGCATGCTTCATGCACTGTCATGGCACTTTGCTGTGCCGGTGTAGCTCATGCGCGCTTGCAATTGAGCATGCTGCATGCACTGTCATGGCAGTCCACTGTGCCGGTGTAGCTCATGCGCGCTTACAGTTGAACATGCTTCATGCACTGTCATGGCAGTCCACTGTGCCGGTGTAGCTCATGCGCGCTTGCAGTTGAGCATGCTGCATGCACTGTCATGACAGTCCACTGTGCCGGTGTAGCTCATGCGCGCTTACAGTTGAACATGCTGCATGCACTGTCATGGCAGTCCACTGTGCCGGTGTAGCTCATGCGCGCTTACAGTTGAACATGCTTCATGCACTGTCATGGCAGTCCACTGTGCCGGTGTAGCTCATGCGCGCTTACAGTTGAACATGCTGCATGCACTGTCATGGCAGTCCACTGTGCCGGTGTAGCTCATGCGCGCTTGCAGTTGAGCATGCTTCATGCACTGTCATGGCAGTCCACTGTGCCGGTGTAGCTCATGCGCGCTTACAGTTGAACATGCTTCATGCACTGTCATGGCAGTCCACTGTGCCGGTGTAGCTCATGCGCGCTTACAGTTGAGCATGCTGCATGCAATGTCACGGCACTTTGCTGTGCCGGTGTAGCTCATGCGCGCTTGCAATTGAGCATGCTGCATGCACTGTCATGGCAGTCCACTGTGCCGGTGTAGCTCATGCGCGCTTACAGTTGAACATGCTTCATGCACTGTCATGGCAGTCCACTGTGCCGGTGTAGCTCATGCGCGCTTGCAGTTGAGCATGCTGCATGCACTGTCATGGCAGTCCACTGTGCCGGTGTAGCTCATGCGCGCTTACAGTTGAACATGCTGCATGCACTGTCATGGCAGTCCACTGTGCCGGTGTAGCTCATGCGCGCTTACAGTTGAACATGCTTCATGCACTGTCATGGCAGTCCACTGTGCCGGTGTAGCTCATGCGCGCTTACAGTTGAACATGCTTCATGCACTGTCATGGCAGTCCACTGTGCCGGTGTAGCTCATGCGCGCTTGCAGTTGAGCATGCTTCATGCACTGTCATGGCAGTCCACTGTGCTGGTGTAGCTCATGCGCGCTTACAGTTGAACATGCTTCATGCACTGTCATGGCAGTCCACTGTGCCGGTGTAGCTCATGCGCGCTTACAGTTGAGCATGCTTCATGCACTGTCATGGCAGTCCACTGTGCCGGTGTAGCTCATGCGCGCTTACAGTTGAACATGCTTCATGCACTGTCATGGCAGTCCACTGTGCCGGTGTAGCTCATGCGCGCTTACAGTTGAGCATGCTGCATGCACTGTCACGGCACTTTGCTGTGCCGGTGTAGCTCATGCGCGCTTGCAATTGAGCATGCTTCATGCACTGTCATGGCACTTTGCTGTGCCGGTGTAGCTCATGCGCGCTTGCAATTGAGCATGCTGCATGCACTGTCATGGCAGTCCACTGTGCCGGTGTAGCTCATGCGCGCTTACAGTTGAACATGCTTCATGCACTGTCATGGCAGTCCACTGTGCCGGTGTAGCTCATGCGCGCTTGCAGTTGAGCATGCTTCATGCACTGTCATGGCAGTCCACTGTGCCGGTGTAGCTCATGCGCGCTTACAGTTGAACATGCTTCATGCACTGTCATGGCAGTCCACTGTGCCGGTGTAGCTCATGCGCGTTAGTTGAGCATGCTTCATGCACTGTCATGGCAGTCCACTGTGCTGGTGTAGCTCATGCGCGCTTACAGTTGAACATGCTTCATGCACTGTCATGGCAGTCCACTGTGCCGGTGTAGCTCATGCGCGCTTACAGTTGAGCATGCTGCATGCACTGTCACGGCACTTTGCTGTGCCGGTGTAGCTCATGCGCGCTTGCAATTGAGCATGCTCATGCACTGTCACGGCACTTTGCTGTGCCGGTGTAGCTCATGCGCGCTTGCAATTGAGCATGCTGCATGCACTGTCATGGCAGTCCACTGTGCTGGTGTAGCTCATGCGCGCTTACAGTTGAACATGCTTCATGCACTGTCATGGCAGTCCACTGTGCCGGTGTAGCTCATGCGCGCTTACAGTTGAACATGCTGCATGCACTGTCATGGCAGTCCACTGTGCCGGTGTAGCTCATGCGCGCTTACAGTTGAACATGCTGCATGCACTGTCATGGCAGTCCACTGTGCTGGTGTAGCTCATGCGCGCTTACAGTTGAACATGCTTCATGCACTGTCATGGCAGTCCACTGTGCCGGTGTAGCTCATGCGCGCTTGCAGTTGAGCATGCTTCATGCACTGTCATGGCAGTCCACTGTGCCGGTGTAGCTCATGCGCGCTTACAGTTGAACATGCTTCATGCACTGTCATGGCAGTCCACTGTGCCGGTGTAGCTCCTGCGCGCTTGCAGTTGAGCATGCTTCATGCACTGTCATGGCAGTCCACTGTGCCGGTGTAGCTCATGCGCGCTTACAGTTGAACATGCTTCATGCACTGTCATGGCAGTCCACTGTGCCGGTGTAGCTCATGCGCGCTTACAGTTGAGCATGCTGCATGCAATGTCACGGCACTTTGCTGTGCCGGTGTAGCTCCTGCGCGCTTGCAATTGAGCATGCTTCATGCACTGTCACGGCACTTTGCTGTGCCGGTGTAGCTCATGCGCGCTTGCAATTGAGCATGCTGCATGCACTGTCATGGCAGTCCACTGTGCCGGTGTAGCTCATGCGCGCTTACAGTTGAACATGCTTCATGCACTGTCATGGCAGTCCACTGTGCCGGTGTAGCTCATGCGCGCTTGCAGTTGAGCATGCTTCATGCACTGTCATGGCAGTCCACTGTGCTGGTGTAGCTCATGCGCGCTTACAGTTGACATGCTTCATGCACTGTCATGGCAGTCCACTGTGCCGGTGTAGCTCATGCGCGCTTACAGTTGAGCATGCTTCATGCACTGTCATGGCAGTCCACTGTGCTGGTGTAGCTCATGCGCGCTTACAGTTGAACATGCTTCATGCACTGTCATGGCAGTCCACTGTGCCGGTGTAGCTCATGCGCGCTTACAGTTGAGCATGCTGCATGCACTGTCATGGCACTTTGCTGTGCCGGTGTAGCTCATGCGCGCTTGCAATTGAGCATGCTTCATGCACTGTCATGGCACTTTGCTGTGCCGGTGTAGCTCATGCGCGCTTACAGTTGAGCATGCTGCATGCACTGTCATGGCAGTCCACTGTGCCGGTGTAGCTCATGCGCGCTTACAGTTGAACATGCTGCATGCACTGTCATGGCAGTCCACTGTGCCGGTGTAGCTCATGCGCGCTTACAGTTGAACATGCTGCATGCACTGTCATGGCAGTCCACTGTGCTGGTGTAGCTCATGCGCGCTTACAGTTGAACATGCTTCATGCACTGTCATGGCAGTCCACTGTGCGGTGTAGCTCATGCGCGCTTACAGTTGAACATGCTTCATGCACTGTCATGGCAGTCCACTGTGCCGTGTAGCTCATGCGTGCTTAGTTGAGCATGCTTCATGCACTGTCATGGCAGTCCACTGTGCGGTGTAGCTCATGCGCGCTTACAGTTGAACATGCTCATGCACTGTCATGGCAGTCCACTGTGCCGGTGTAGCTCATGCGCTTACAGTTGAGCATGCTGCATGCACTGTCATGGCAGTTTGCTGTGCCGGTGTAGCTCATGCGCGCTTGCAATGAGCATGCTTGCATGCACTGTCACGGCACTTTGCTGTGCCGGTGTAGCTCATGCGCGCTTGCAATTGAGCATGCTGCATGCACTGTCATGGCAGTCCACTGTGCGGTGTAGCTCATGCGCGCTTACAGTTGAACATGCTTCATGCACTGTCATGGCAGTCCACTGTGCCGGTGTAGCTCATGCGCGCTTACAGTGAACATGCTGCATGCACTGTCATGGCAGTCCACTGTGCCGGTGTAGCTCATGCGCGCTTACAGTTGAGCATGCTGCATGCACTGTCATGGCAGTCCACTGTGCCGGTGTAGCTCATGCGCGCTTACAGTTGAACATGCTCATGCACTGTCATGGCAGTCCACTGTGCCGGTGTAGCTCATGCGCGCTTACAGTNCATGCACTGTCATGGCAGTCCACTGTGCCGGTGTAGCTCATGCGCGCTTGCAGTTGAGCATGCTGCATGCACTGTCATGGCACTCCACTGTGCCGGTATGCTCATGCGCGCTTGCATTGAGCATGCTGCATGCACTGTCATGGCAGTCCACTGTGTGCCGGTGTAGCTCATGCGCGCTTACAGTTGAGCATGCTGCATGCACTGTCATAGCACTTTGCTGTGCCGGTGCGGCTCATGCGCGCTTGCATTGAGCATGCTGCATGCACTGTCATGGCAGTCCACTGTGCCGGTGTAGCTCATGCGCGCTTGCAGTTGAGCATGCTGCATGCACTGTCATGGCAGTCCACTGTGCCGGTGTAGCTCATGCGCGCTTACAGTTGAGCATGCTGCATGCACTGTCATAGCACTTTGCTGTGCCGGTGTAGCTCATGCGCACTTGCAATTGAGCATGCTGCATGCACTGTCATGGCAGTCCACTGTGCCGGTGTAAGCTCATGCGCGCTTACAGTTGAGCATGCTGCATGCACTGTCATGGCACTTTGCTGTGCCGTGCGGCTCATGCGCGCACTGCAATTGAGCATGCTGCATGCACTGTCATGGCAGTCCACTGTGCCGGTGTAGCTCATGCGCGCTTACAGTTGAGCATGCTGCATGCACTGTCATAGCACTTTGCTGTGCCGGTGCGGCTCATGCGCACTTGCAATTGAGCATGCTGCATGCACTGTCATGGCAGTCCACTGTGCCGGTGTAGCTCATGCGCGCTTACAGTTGAGCATGCTGCATGCACTGTCATAGCACTTTGCTGTGCCGGTGCGGCTCATGCGCACTTGCAATTGAGCATGCTGCATGCACTGTCATGGCAGTCCACTGTGCCGGTGTAGCTCATGCGCGCTTACAGTTGAGCATGCTGCATGCACTGTCATAGCACTTTGCTGTGCCGGTGCGGCTCATGCGCACTTGCATTGAGCATGCTGCATGCACTGTCATGGCAGTCCACTGTGCCGGTGTAGCTCATGCGCGCTTGCAATTGAGCATGCTGCATGCACTGTCATGGCAGTCCACTGTGCCGGTGTAGCTCATGCGCGCTTACAGTTGAGCATGCTGCATGCACTGTCATAGCACTTTGCTGTGCCGGTGCGGCTCATGCGCACTTGCAATTGAGCATGCTGCATGCACTGTCATGGCAGTCCACTGTGCCGGTGTAGCTCATGCGCGCTTGCAATTGAGCATGCTGCATGCACTGTCACGGCACTTTGCTGTGCCGGTGTAGCTCATGCGCGCTTGCAATTGAGCATGCTGCATGCACTGTCATGGCAGTCCACTGTGCCGGTGTAGCTCATGCGCGCTTACAGTTGAGCATGCTGCATGCACTGTCATAGCACTTTGCTGTGCCGGTGCGGCTCATGCGCACTTGCAATTGAGCATGCTGCATGCACTGTCATGGCAGTCCACTGTGCCGGTGTAGCTCATGCGCGCTTGCAATTGAGCATGCTGCATGCACTGTCATGGCACTTTGCTGTGCCGGTGTAGCTCATGCGCGCTTGCAATTGAGCATGCTGCATGCACTGTCATGGCAGTCCACTGTGCCGGTGTAGCTCATGCGCGCTTACAGTTGAGCATGCTGCATGCACTGTCATAGCACTTTGCTGTGCCGGTGCGGCTCATGCGCGCTTGCAATTGAGCATGCTGCATGCACTGTCATGGCAGTCCACTGTGCCGGTGTAGCTCATGCGCGCTTACAGTTGAGCATGCTGCATGCACTGTCATAGCACTTTGCTGTGCCGGTGCGGCTCATGCGCACTTGCAATTGAGCATGCTGCATGCACTGTCATGGCAGTCCACTGTGCCGGTGTAGCTCATGCGCGCTTACAGTTGAGCATTGCATGCACTGTCACGGCACTTTGCTGTGCCGGTATAGCTCATGCGCGCTTGCAATTGAGCATGCTGCATGCACTGTCATGGCAGTCCACTGTGCCGGTGTAGCTCATGCGCGCTTACAGTTGAGCATGCTGCATGCACTGTCATAGCACTTTGCTGTGCCGGTGCGGCTCATGCGCACTTGCAATTGAGCATGCTGCATGCACTGTCATGGCAGTCCACTGTGCCGGTGTAGCTCATGCGCGCTTGCAATTGAGCATGCTGCATGCACTGTCACGGCAGTCCACTGTGCCGGTGTAGCTCATGCGCGCTTACAGTTGAGCATGCTGCATGCACTGTCATAGCACTTTGCTGTGCCGGTGCGGCTCATGCGCACTTGCAATTGAGCATGCTGCATGCACTGTCACGGCACTTTGCTGTGCCGGTATAGCTCATGCGCGCTTGCAATTGAGCATGCTGCATGCACTGTCATGGCAGTCCACTGTGCCGGTGTAGCTCATGCGCGCTTACAGTTGAGCATGCTGCATGCACTGTCATAGCACTTTGCTGTGCCGGTGCGGCTCATGCGCACTTGCAATTGAGCATGCTGCATGCACTGTCATGGCAGTCCACTGTGCCGGTGTAGCTCATGCGCGCTTGCAATTGAGCATGCTGCATGCACTGTCACGGCACTTTGCTGTGCCGGTATAGCTCATGCACGCTTGCAATTGAGCATGCTGCATGCACTGTCATGGCAGTCCACTGTGCCGGTGTAGCTCATGCGCGCTTACAGTTGAGCATGCTGCATGCACTGTCATAGCACTTTGCTGTGCCGGTGCGGCTCATGCGCACTTGCAATTGAGCATGCTGCATGCACTGTCATGGCAGTCCACTGTGCCGGTGTAGCTCATGCGCGCTTGCAATTGAGCATGCTGCATGCACTGTCATAGCACTTTGCTGTGCCGGTGCGGCTCATGCGCACTTGCAATTGAGCATGCTGCATGCACTGTCATGGCAGTCCACTGTGCCGGTGTAGCTCATGCGCGCTTGCAATTGAGCATGCTGCATGCACTGTCACGGCACTTTGCTGTGCCGGTATAGCTCATGCACGCTTGCAATTGAGCATGCTGCATGCACTGTCATGGCAGTCCACTGTGCCGGTGTAGCTCATGCGCGCTTACAGTTGAGCATGCTGCATGCACTGTCATAGCACTTTGCTGTGCCGGTGCGGCTCATGCGCACTTGCAATTGAGCATGCTGCATGCACTGTCATGGCAGTCCACTGTGCCGGTGTAGCTCATGCGCGCTTGCAATTGAGCATGCTGCATGCACTGTCATGGCAGTCCACTGTGCCGGTGTAGCTCATGCGCGCTTACAGTTGAGCATGCTGCATGCACTGTCATAGCACTTTGCTGTGCCGGTGCGGCTCATGCGCACTTGCAATTGAGCATGCTGCATGCACTGTCATGGCAGTCCACTGTGCCGGTGTAGCTCATGCGCGCTTACAGTTGAGCATGCTGCATGCACTGTCATAGCACTTTGCTGTGCCGGTGCGGCTCATGCGCACTTGCAATTGAGCATGCTGCATGCACTGTCATGGCAGTCCACTGTGCCGGTGTAGCTCATGCGCGCTTACAGTTGAGCATGCTGCATGCACTGTCATAGCACTTTGCTGTGCCGGTGCGGCTCATGCGCACTTGCAATTGAGCATGCTGCATGCACTGTCATGGCAGTCCACTGTGCCGGTGTAGCTCATGCGCGCTTGCAATTGAGCATGCTGCATGCACTGTCACGGCACTTTGCTGTGCCGGTATAGCTCATGCACGCTTGCAATTGAGCATGCTGCATGCACTGTCATGGCAGTCCACTGTGCCGGTGTAGCTCATGCGCGCTTACAGTTGAGCATGCTGCATGCACTGTCATAGCACTTTGCTGTGCCGGTGCGGCTCATGCGCACTTGCAATTGAGCATGCTGCATGCACTGTCATGGCAGTCCACTGTGCCGGTGTAGCTCATGCGCGCTTGCAATTGAGCATGCTGCATGCACTGTCACGGCACTTTGCTGTGCCGGTGTAGCTCATGCGCGCTTGCAATTGAGCATGCTGCATGCACTGTCATGGCAGTCCACTGTGCCGGTGTAGCTCATGCGCGCTTACAGTTGAGCATGCTGCATGCACTGTCATAGCACTTTGCTGTGCCGGTGCGGCTCATGCGCACTTGCAATTGAGCATGCTGCATGCACTGTCATGGCAGTCCACTGTGCCGGTGTAGCTCATGCGCGCTTGCAATTGAGCATGCTGCATGCACTGTCATAGCACTTTGCTGTGCCGGTGCGGCTCATGCGCACTTGCAATTGAGCATGCTGCATGCACTGTCATGGCAGTCCACTGTGCCGGTGTAGCTCATGCGCGCTTGCAATTGAGCATGCTGCATGCACTGTCATGGCAGTCCACTGTGCCGGTGTAGCTCATGCGCGCTTACAGTTGAGCATGCTGCATGCACTGTCATAGCACTTTGCTGTGCCGGTGCGGCTCATGCGCACTTGCAATTGAGCATGCTGCATGCACTGTCATGGCAGTCCACTGTGCCGGTGTAGCTCATGCGCGCTTGCAATTGAGCATGCTGCATGCACTGTCATGGCAGTCCACTGTGCCGGTGTAGCTCATGCGCGCTTACAGTTGAGCATGCTGCATGCACTGTCATAGCACTTTGCTGTGCCGGTGCGGCTCATGCGCACTTGCAATTGAGCATGCTGCATGCACTGTCATGGCAGTCCACTGTGCCGGTGTAGCTCATGCGCGCTTGCAATTGAGCATGCTGCATGCACTGTCACGGCACTTTGCTGTGCCGGTATAGCTCATGCACGCTTGCAATTGAGCATGCTGCATGCACTGTCATGGCAGTCCACTGTGCCGGTGTAGCTCATGCGCGCTTACAGTTGAGCATGCTGCATGCACTGTCATAGCACTTTGCTGTGCCGGTGCGGCTCATGCGCACTTGCAATTGAGCATGCTGCATGCACTGTCATGGCAGTCCACTGTGCCGGTGTAGCTCATGCGCGCTTGCAATTGAGCATGCTGCATGCACTGTCACGGCACTTTGCTGTGCCGGTATAGCTCATGCGCGCTTGCAATTGAGCATGCTGCATGCACTGTCATGGCAGTCCACTGTGCCGGTGTAGCTCATGCGCGCTTACAGTTGAGCATGCTGCATGCACTGTCATAGCACTTTGCTGTGCCGGTGCGGCTCATGCACGCTTGCAATTGAGCATGCTGCATGCACTGTCATGGCAGTCCACTGTGCCGGTGTAGCTCATGCGCGCTTACAGTTGAGCATGCTGCATGCACTGTCATAGCACTTTGCTGTGCCGGTGCGGCTCATGCGCACTTGCAATTGAGCATGCTGCATGCACTGTCATGGCAGTCCACTGTGCCGGTGTAGCTCATGCGCGCTTACAGTTGAGCATGCTGCATGCACTGTCACGGCACTTTGCTGTGCCGGTATAGCTCATGCACGCTTGCAATTGAGCATGCTGCATGCACTGTCATGGCAGTCCACTGTGCCGGTGTAGCTCATGCGCGCTTACAGTTGAGCATGCTGCATGCACTGTCATAGCACTTTGCTGTGCCGGTGCGGCTCATGCGCACTTGCAATTGAGCATGCTGCATGCACTGTCATGGCAGTCCACTGTGCCGGTGTAGCTCATGCGCGCTTGCAATTGAGCATGCTGCATGCACTGTCATGGCAGTCCACTGTGCCGGTGTAGCTCATGCGCGCTTACAGTTGAGCATGCTGCATGCACTGTCATAGCACTTTGCTGTGCCGGTGCGGCTCATGCGCGCTTGCAATTGAGCATGCTGCATGCACTGTCACGGCACTTTGCTGTGCCGGTATAGCTCATGCACGCTTGCAATTGAGCATGCTGCATGCACTGTCATGGCAGTCCACTGTGCCGGTGTAGCTCATGCGCGCTTACAGTTGAGCATGCTGCATGCACTGTCATAGCACTTTGCTGTGCCGGTGCGGCTCATGCGCACTTGCAATTGAGCATGCTGCATGCACTGTCATGGCAGTCCACTGTGCCGGTGTAGCTCATGCGCGCTTGCAATTGAGCATGCTGCATGCACTGTCACGGCACTTTGCTGTGCCGGTATAGCTCATGCACGCTTGCAATTGAGCATGCTGCATGCACTGTCATGGCAGTCCACTGTGCCGGTGTAGCTCATGCGCGCTTACAGTTGAGCATGCTGCATGCACTGTCATAGCACTTTGCTGTGCCGGTGCGGCTCATGCGCACTTGCAATTGAGCATGCTGCATGCACTGTCATGGCAGTCCACTGTGCCGGTGTAGCTCATGCGCGCTTGCAATTGAGCATGCTGCATGCACTGTCATAGCACTTTGCTGTGCCGGTGCGGCTCATGCGCACTTGCAATTGAGCATGCTGCATGCACTGTCATGGCAGTCCACTGTGCCGGTGTAGCTCATGCGCGCTTGCAATTGAGCATGCTGCATGCACTGTCACGGCACTTTGCTGTGCCGGTATAGCTCATGCACGCTTGCAATTGAGCATGCTGCATGCACTGTCATGGCAGTCCACTGTGCCGGTGTAGCTCATGCGCGCTTACAGTTGAGCATGCTGCATGCACTGTCATAGCACTTTGCTGTGCCGGTGCGGCTCATGCGCACTTGCAATTGAGCATGCTGCATGCACTGTCATGGCAGTCCACTGTGCCGGTGTAGCTCATGCGCGCTTGCAATTGAGCATGCTGCATGCACTGTCATGGCAGTCCACTGTGCCGGTGTAGCTCATGCGCGCTTACAGTTGAGCATGCTGCATGCACTGTCATAGCACTTTGCTGTGCCGGTGCGGCTCATGCGCACTTGCAATTGAGCATGCTGCATGCACTGTCATGGCAGTCCACTGTGCCGGTGTAGCTCATGCGCGCTTACAGTTGAGCATGCTGCATGCACTGTCATAGCACTTTGCTGTGCCGGTGCGGCTCATGCGCACTTGCAATTGAGCATGCTGCATGCACTGTCATGGCAGTCCACTGTGCCGGTGTAGCTCATGCGCGCTTACAGTTGAGCATGCTGCATGCACTGTCATAGCACTTTGCTGTGCCGGTGCGGCTCATGCGCACTTGCAATTGAGCATGCTGCATGCACTGTCATGGCAGTCCACTGTGCCGGTGTAGCTCATGCGCGCTTGCAATTGAGCATGCTGCATGCACTGTCACGGCACTTTGCTGTGCCGGTATAGCTCATGCACGCTTGCAATTGAGCATGCTGCATGCACTGTCATGGCAGTCCACTGTGCCGGTGTAGCTCATGCGCGCTTACAGTTGAGCATGCTGCATGCACTGTCATAGCACTTTGCTGTGCCGGTGCGGCTCATGCGCACTTGCAATTGAGCATGCTGCATGCACTGTCATGGCAGTCCACTGTGCCGGTGTAGCTCATGCGCGCTTGCAATTGAGCATGCTGCATGCACTGTCACGGCACTTTGCTGTGCCGGTATAGCTCATGCACGCTTGCAATTGAGCATGCTGCATGCACTGTCATGGCAGTCCACTGTGCCGGTGTAGCTCATGCGCGATTACAGTTGAGCATGCTGCATGCACTGTCATAGCACTTTGCTGTGCCGGTGCGGCTCATGCGCACTTGCAATTGAGCATGCTGCATGCACTGTCATGGCAGTCCACTGTGCCGGTGTAGCTCATGCGCGCTTGCAATTGAGCATGCTGCATGCACTGTCATAGCACTTTGCTGTGCCGGTGCGGCTCATGCGCACTTGCAATTGAGCATGCTGCATGCACTGTCATGGCAGTCCACTGTGCCGGTGTAGCTCATGCGCGCTTGCAATTGAGCATGCTGCATGCACTGTCACGGCACTTTGCTGTGCCGGTATAGCTCATGCACGCTTGCAATTGAGCATGCTGCATGCACTGTCATGGCAGTCCACTGTGCCGGTGTAGCTCATGCGCGCTTACAGTTGAGCATGCTGCATGCACTGTCATAGCACTTTGCTGTGCCGGTGCGGCTCATGCGCACTTGCAATTGAGCATGCTGCATGCACTGTCATGGCAGTCCACTGTGCCGGTGTAGCTCATGCGCGCTTGCAATTGAGCATGCTGCATGCACTGTCATGGCACTTTGCTGTGCCGGTATAGCTCATGCGCGCTTGCAATTGAGCATGCTGCATGCACTGTCATGGCAGTCCACTGTGCCGGTGTAGCTCATGCGCGCTTACAGTTGAGCATGCTGCATGCACTGTCATAGCACTTTGCTGTGCCGGTGCGGCTCATGCGCACTTGCAATTGAGCATGCTGCATGCACTGTCATGGCAGTCCACTGTGCCGGTGTAGCTCATGCGCGCTTGCAATTGAGCATGCTGCATGCACTGTCATGGCAGTCCACTGTGCCGGTGTAGCTCATGCGCGCTTACAGTTGAGCATGCTGCATGCACTGTCATAGCACTTTGCTGTGCCGGTGCGGCTCATGCGCACTTGCAATTGAGCATGCTGCATGCACTGTCATGGCAGTCCACTGTGCCGGTGTAGCTCATGCGCGCTTGCAATTGAGCATGCTGCATGCACTGTCATGGCAGTCCACTGTGCCGGTGTAGCTCATGCGCGCTTACAGTTGAGCATGCTGCATGCACTGTCATAGCACTTTGCTGTGCCGGTGCGGCTCATGCGCACTTGCAATTGAGCATGCTGCATGCACTGTCATGGCAGTCCACTGTGCCGGTGTAGCTCATGCGCGCTTACAGTTGAGCATGCTGCATGCACTGTCATAGCACTTTGCTGTGCCGGTGCGGCTCATGCGCACTTGCAATTGAGCATGCTGCATGCACTGTCATGGCAGTCCACTGTGCCGGTGTAGCTCATGCGCGCTTACAGTTGAGCATGCTGCATGCACTGTCATAGCACTTTGCTGTGCCGGTGCGGCTCATGCGCACTTGCAATTGAGCATGCTGCATGCACTGTCATGGCAGTCCACTGTGCCGGTGTAGCTCATGCGCGCTTGCAATTGAGCATGCTGCATGCACTGTCATGGCAGTCCACTGTGCCGGTGTAGCTCATGCGCGCTTACAGTTGAGCATGCTGCATGCACTGTCATAGCACTTTGCTGTGCCGGTGCGGCTCATGCGCACTTGCAATTGAGCATGCTGCATGCACTGTCATGGCAGTCCACTGTGCCGGTGTAGCTCATGCGCGCTTGCAATTGAGCATGCTGCATGCACTGTCATGGCAGTCCACTGTGCCGGTGTAGCTCATGCGCGCTTACAGTTGAGCATGCTGCATGCACTGTCATAGCACTTTGCTGTGCCGGTGCGGCTCATGCGCACTTGCAATTGAGCATGCTGCATGCACTGTCATGGCAGTCCACTGTGCCGGTGTAGCTCATGCGCGCTTACAGTTGAGCATGCTGCATGCACTGTCATGGCACTTTGCTGTGCCGGTGCGGCTCATGCGCACTTGCAATTGAGCATGCTGCATGCACTGTCATGGCAGTCCACTGTGCCGGTGTAGCTCATGCGCGCTTGCAATTGAGCATGCTGCATGCACTGTCATGGCAGTCCACTGTGCCGGTGTAGCTCATGCGCGCTTACAGTTGAGCATGCTGCATGCACTGTCATAGCACTTTGCTGTGCCGGTGCGGCTCATGCGCACTTGCAATTGAGCATGCTGCATGCACTGTCATGGCAGTCCACTGTGCCGGTGTAGCTCATGCGCGCTTACAGTTGAGCATGCTGCATGCACTGTCACGGCACTTTGCTGTGCCGGTGTAGCTCATGCGCGCTTGCAATTGAGCATGCTGCATGCACTGTCATGGCAGTCCACTGTGCCGGTGTAGCTCATGCGCGCTTACAGTTGAGCATGCTGCATGCACTGTCATGGCAGTCCACTGTGCCGGTGTAGCTCATGCGCGCTTGCAATTGAGCATGCTGCATGCACTGTCATGGCAGTCCACTGTGCCGGTGTAGCTCATGCGCGCTTGCAATTGAGCATGCTGCATGCACTGTCACGGCACTTTGCTGTGCCGGTATAGCTCATGCACGCTTGCAATTGAGCATGCTGCATGCACTGTCATGGCAGTCCACTGTGCCGGTGTAGCTCATGCGCGCTTACAGTTGAGCATGCTGCATGCACTGTCATAGCACTTTGCTGTGCCGGTGCGGCTCATGCGCACTTGCAATTGAGCATGCTGCATGCACTGTCATGGCAGTCCACTGTGCCGGTGTAGCTCATGCGCGCTTGCAATTGAGCATGCTGCATGCACTGTCATGGCAGTCCACTGTGCCGGTGTAGCTCATGCGCGCTTGCAATTGAGCATGCTGCATGCACTGTCATGGCACTTTGCTGTGCCGGTGTAGCTCATGCGCGCTTGCAATTGAGCATGCTGCATGCACTGTCATGGCAGTCCACTGTGCCGGTGTAGCTCATGCGCGCTTACAGTTGAGCATGCTGCATGCACTGTCATAGCACTTTGCTGTGCCGGTGCGGCTCATGCGCACTTGCAATTGAGCATGCTGCATGCACTGTCATGGCAGTCCACTGTGCCGGTGTAGCTCATGCGCGCTTGCAATTGAGCATGCTGCATGCACTGTCATAGCACTTTGCTGTGCCGGTGCGGCTCATGCGCACTTGCAATTGAGCATGCTGCATGCACTGTCATGGCAGTCCACTGTGCCGGTGTAGCTCATGCGCGCTTGCAATTGAGCATGCTGCATGCACTGTCACGGCACTTTGCTGTGCCGGTATAGCTCATGCACGCTTGCAATTGAGCATGCTGCATGCACTGTCATGGCAGTCCACTGTGCCGGTGTAGCTCATGCGCGCTTACAGTTGAGCATGCTGCATGCACTGTCATAGCACTTTGCTGTGCCGGTGCGGCTCATGCGCACTTGCAATTGAGCATGCTGCATGCACTGTCATGGCAGTCCACTGTGCCGGTGTAGCTCATGCGCGCTTGCAATTGAGCATGCTGCATGCACTGTCATGGCAGTCCACTGTGCCGGTGTAGCTCATGCGCGCTTACAGTTGAGCATGCTGCATGCACTGTCATAGCACTTTGCTGTGCCGGTGCGGCTCATGCGCACTTGCAATTGAGCATGCTGCATGCACTGTCATGGCAGTCCACTGTGCCGGTGTAGCTCATGCGCGCTTACAGTTGAGCATGCTGCATGCACTGTCATAGCACTTTGCTGTGCCGGTGCGGCTCATGCGCACTTGCAATTGAGCATGCTGCATGCACTGTCATGGCAGTCCACTGTGCCGGTGTAGCTCATGCGCGCTTACAGTTGAGCATGCTGCATGCACTGTCATAGCACTTTGCTGTGCCGGTGCGGCTCATGCGCACTTGCAATTGAGCATGCTGCATGCACTGTCATGGCAGTCCACTGTGCCGGTGTAGCTCATGCGCGCTTGCAATTGAGCATGCTGCATGCACTGTCACGGCACTTTGCTGTGCCGGTATAGCTCATGCACGCTTGCAATTGAGCATGCTGCATGCACTGTCATGGCAGTCCACTGTGCCGGTGTAGCTCATGCGCGATTACAGTTGAGCATGCTGCATGCACTGTCATAGCACTTTGCTGTGCCGGTGCGGCTCATGCGCACTTGCAATTGAGCATGCTGCATGCACTGTCATGGCAGTCCACTGTGCCGGTGTAGCTCATGCGCGCTTGCAATTGAGCATGCTGCATGCACTGTCACGGCACTTTGCTGTGCCGGTATAGCTCATGCGCGCTTGCAATTGAGCATGCTGCATGCACTGTCATGGCAGTCCACTGTGCCGGTGTAGCTCATGCGCGATTACAGTTGAGCATGCTGCATGCACTGTCATAGCACTTTGCTGTGCCGGTGCGGCTCATGCGCACTTGCAATTGAGCATGCTGCATGCACTGTCATGGCAGTCCACTGTGCCGGTGTAGCTCATGCGCGCTTGCAATTGAGCATGCTGCATGCACTGTCATAGCACTTTGCTGTGCCGGTGCGGCTCATGCGCACTTGCAATTGAGCATGCTGCATGCACTGTCATGGCAGTCCACTGTGCCGGTGTAGCTCATGCGCGCTTGCAATTGAGCATGCTGCATGCACTGTCACGGCACTTTGCTGTGCCGGTATAGCTCATGCACGCTTGCAATTGAGCATGCTGCATGCACTGTCATGGCAGTCCACTGTGCCGGTGTAGCTCATGCGCGCTTACAGTTGAGCATGCTGCATGCACTGTCATAGCACTTTGCTGTGCCGGTGCGGCTCATGCGCACTTGCAATTGAGCATGCTGCATGCACTGTCATGGCAGTCCACTGTGCCGGTGTAGCTCATGCGCGCTTGCAATTGAGCATGCTGCATGCACTGTCACGGCACTTTGCTGTGCCGGTATAGCTCATGCACGCTTGCAATTGAGCATGCTGCATGCACTGTCATGGCAGTCCACTGTGCCGGTGTAGCTCATGCGCGCTTACAGTTGAGCATGCTGCATGCACTGTCATAGCACTTTGCTGTGCCGGTGCGGCTCATGCGCACTTGCAATTGAGCATGCTGCATGCACTGTCATGGCAGTCCACTGTGCCGGTGTAGCTCATGCGCGCTTGCAATTGAGCATGCTGCATGCACTGTCATGGCAGTCCACTGTGCCGGTGTAGCTCATGCGCGCTTACAGTTGAGCATGCTGCATGCACTGTCATAGCACTTGCTGTGCCGGTGCGGCTCATGCGCACTTGCACATTGAGCATGCTGCATGCACTGTCATGGCAGTCCACTGTGCCGGTGTAGCTCATGCGCGCTTGCAATTGAGCATGCTGCATGCACTGTCATGGCAGTCCACTGTGCCGGTGTAGCTCATGCGCGCTTACAGTTGAGCATGCTGCATGCACTGTCATGGCACTTTGCTGTGCCGGTGCGGCTCATGCGCGCTTGCAATTGAGCATGCTGCATGCACTGTCATGGCAGTCCACTGTGCCGGTGTAGCTCATGCGCGCTTACAGTTGAGCATGCTGCATGCACTGTCATAGCACTTGCTGTGCCGGTGCGGCTCATGCGCACTTGCAATTGAGCATGCTGCATGCACTGTCATGGCAGTCCACTGTGCCGGTGTAGCTCATGCGCGCTTACAGTTGAGCATGCTGCATGCACTGTCATAGCACTTTGCTGTGCCGGTGCGGCTCATGCGCGCACTTGCAATTGAGCATGCTGCATGCACTGTNAAGGCAGGTACAAGGTCTGATGAGGACGTCATATCCACTACAGACTTACAGTGACTCTAAGGGGACGTCCATATGACACAACCCAAGCATCACCATGACGTCACGATGAAGTACTCAGTATAAATTTGATGACATCCTGCCTTGTCAGGACGTCACGTAGGGATCATCGTGACGTCCCCTTGAAACCGGAGCGGTCCCGCGCCATACGTCACCAGGACGTCATCTATGACGTCACGCCGGGGACGTCTTGCCTTGCGCTAGGCCGTCCCCGGGCCGTCCCCGAGGCCGTCCTGCTCGGAGCCCAAAAGGCCACTTGCTGACCTTGCTCCCGCACGCCTCTTCTCGCCACATGGCTTGGCTTCAGTCACTCGTCATCATGCACTTCGCCATCGAATCCGCATTGTCTATCTCTCCCACTGGCCGGCTCTGGCAGGCAATTGCCACAATTGCCTGTCTTGTATGGTCTACGGGTGACAACGATGCGCTGGACGTAACTCAAGGCATACCTCCCTCCAACGCGGCATTGGCGTCCTCTTGCATCGAACGCAACTCTGCCTGCAGGTGACTTGGAGTGAATGGCCGTAGCGGGATGCTGTGGACCGGCACCACACTTAAGACACCATGGTGAGTTGTCCTCGTGAAGTGTTGTACCCACGGCAACAGAAACTTGCGCACTGGGCCCCTGATATGCAAGACAACGCGCACCTCCGCTTCCATTAGCAGATGCCATATTGGGGCTAAGGGCCCCTTGGTGTCCGGTGCGCTGTCTCCAAGCACGGGCCTGAGGTTTGCCACCTGCTGCTCCAGTTCCTTGACACGCTGGACTCTACTCTGCAGAGTGAGATCTCATTTCACTATTGTACATGTTGGGAGCACTGGTGGCTGTGGCTGTGTCTGTAGCTGCAATACATGCGTGGCAGTGCGTGATGTCCACTGCAGCAGCGACTATAAAAGTCGGATCCTGGTCGATTCTCACCTGTGCTAGACGGCGGGATTCGCTATGCGTTGCCGCACTCGGGGCTGATGACCTAGCCACAGGGGCCTCGGTTGCAGTACTAGGACCAGCGTGACTGGTGGCTGCTGACTGGGTGGTGGCCTGTGGGACATCCTTGCCACCGTCCTCGCATACATCCACTCTCCCACGCGCGCCAACCCTCTACACACCACATTGCTTTATCATCCCGTCAGATGAACTGGATCTCATGCCAGTGGGTCCGTACCGAGTAGGCCAACGTGGGTAACTGGGCGGACACCCGTGGTGCTCAGGTGCAGCAAGAATTCGCACAAGGGGATGACGTGCCTGTTCTCTGTCGTCCTCCGCCAGAGACCAGTCGGCCACCTTGGCTGGCGAGTCTGCAACATCTTCAGCATCCCCAGCCTGTCTCTTGCTTGGTGCTTGTGAAGGCGCCGCTGTCGGAGCCTTGCGCTTCAACCTGGCGTGCTGTTTCTCCAGCACTTTCATGAGTCCGGTTGGAACCGCGTACACTCCGCGCATTGCCAATCTTCACACGTTCGTGGGCTTTCATCAGGGTCGTCCGGGTGGGTACCTGCGGGACTCATACTTGGTCACATACTAACATGCGGGTTACAAGTCCTCCATTGATGGCCTCCCAACAGTTCACGGGCCGCAACGGCATAGATGTGATTGATGAGGTCTTGAGGTACACATCAACATGTACTCATATAGGTGACAGGTCAGCATGCATGGCCTGCTGTATGTCACGCTCGGTCGGCAGTGGATGCTGCGTACGTACCAGGAGGGTAGTGAACGCCTCCAGATATTTCATGTCATCTGTGCTGGCTGGCATGTCAACTTTATTAACAAAGCTGTATTGTTCCTCTCTCTTGTTGATGAGGTTAGACATGGACCTGCGTATGTCCGCGTACCTGCATCGTACGACCCATGGTCAGCACGAGTACTGCGGTAACCATAGAGGAGCGTGAACATGGAAGTGAAAAGAACGCACTTGATTCCCTCTTTCTCTTCTGCAACCTCCAGCATATCCCTCCATACTTGGGCAAGGTTTCTGCACAAGTCAAAGCCTTTCTCCATGGCAGCCACCTCGTCGTCGTCCATCGGATTTGCTTTAAGGAACGCGTCTATTTTCTGCACCACATTCCATGGTTAACGTATGCACAAGGTCGGCATGGCGCGCTCTGACTCTGGCCGGTGCGGCCAGTCGCGACTGTGACGTTTCAGTGGACCGCGGCCTAAGGCCTGTGGGATCCTGAGCATGTCGTCATGCGCAGGGGTTGGTGCTGTCACATACCTTGCTGTCTTAGGTATCTGTCCGTGACAGCGCCTGTACCTTCAGTTGGAGGATGAATGCACGTGAGTCTTAGGACAGTAGAAGAGAGAGTGATTACACTACGATCTGTAGAGCCTATATAAGCGTTCAATCAACGTCTCATACGGATACGATCAGAATCAATGTCTGCGGCACGCAATCTTGCATGCATTGCTCGTGCATATGGTCAGCCATCGGTGCATGGCTGCCCCATAGCCACTCCGGATCAGCACCGTGATTCCCCGCATACATGGTCACCGTAGTCCTGTGTATGCCACCATGCATGGTCACCGTAGTCCTGTGCATGGCTGGATCACGACAGACTGCAGTGTCGACTGGGGAGGAGCACGATAGCTTACTATCGTGCTCTTTGCCCCTGTGACCACTATCGGCGAAACTGCCCCTGACTGCTGCGCGACTCTTCACGAACATGGTACCTTTCATGACCCCAAAGCAGCGTACCACATCGCCACACTGCGACCAACAATTTCGATCGCACTTACATGAGTGCAGAACTTGTCCGCGGGCCCTATGGACTATGCCAACAACGTGCTTGTGCACAGCTTCGCCAGACCCGAGGATGCAAATGAGACCAACGTTGTGTCAATGTTCACTCTGCAGCTATATATGGCTAGATCTCAAGCGCAAGACCACGCGCAGCTACAATTCGAGTAGGGATATGCACGCGACCTGAATAACTAGACAAGAGTCTGTCATAAGACGCGGCTCATCCTTCGTTTGCACGTGAGCTCGAGTGCACTTCCGTCTCGGACGTGTCCGTGCAAAAGCCGTGTTGATATGCCGCGTTGACATACCGCACGCGTCGATTTGGAACAGAAGACACTCTTCTCGAAGGTTCTAGATGGTATGCGACATATACATATACAAGACTCGGCTCCACCTTCGAGGAGCTTTGCGGGCCCCAGACACGGTAGCAGGTGGGAGAGAACGTAGCGTCAGCACGAAATAAATGATGCATGAAATAATATTGGGGAAACAAAATTGAGCAGAGGTCTCCCGCGCGCGGCCATGAGATCATCATGACAAGCTGATGTGGCAATGACGTGTACATCGTTGAAAACAAACAGTGCTCGCGGAGCGTCCTTGATATCATGACACAAAGTCGATTCGGAACAATAGCCTGAGGCGAAACAATTAAAATCTAGTGCGTCTTTTGCCGCCGCGTCTTTTGCCGCCGCGGAGATAGAGTACGTAAAATGCTTGTTGCGCAGAAAAAAACACAACGATGTCAACGAGGACGTGGAATGGAAGGCACTTGTCTCGAAGGTTAGAGGAGATTTGCGATGGATGGATACATAATAGACACATGTTAGGTGCACGCCCGCTATTACTTGTACTGAGATAGATAGGCGATACATCGATTCAAGCGCGCTATTACAATTGAAGAGATAGCAGCTGCAAGACAGTCACAAGCTGAAGCCGGATATGTTCTCAGATGCACTTTATCAGAATGCCTTCTGGACGGGATCAGCAAGGTTGAAGAGGTATCACACCATCGCGGCTCAAAACTCGAACGCTTCGACGGCCCCCAACATGATGAGTGAATCCGGTATCAAGCTCACGAGCTCAGCGAATCCTTCTTTCACAGCCTTGGTGTCGGAACATTGATCCTGCTTGTCCCTATAGCCTCAGGAATGTTCAACATATTTTGCACAAATCTGGTCGGTTGACAACAGCATGCGTCTCTGCTAAGTCACACGCGCCGGCACCCCTCGAAGAGGTCGAGGCGCGCCAGACTAGACAACACTGGCATCTACTGTGTTTACGCATACCACGATTATTATTGTGCCGGTGGTCTCGACCGGGTCATGATCATCCAAGAGCGGGCAGAGAAAGGGCAAGTGCAATTGCGGGCTTGATCAGCTATCCCAACGTGCACACCACATTCAGACTCGAACTCGGTACAAAGCCACAATAGCGAGAATTAAAGGTCCAGGACAGCATCGAGATCGGACAGCTGGGACATTCGCCATAGCGTGGGGCTGCCAAGCACCACAGGGCGCGATAGTGGTGACTTTCATAGCCCTCCAGAGCACCATATTCGAATGCACATATCGTCTAGCTGACCATATCGATGGTGACTCTGTGCCAGCATTTCAGCACGAACCGTGGGGAGGCGTCAAGGCACGCAGCCGTGGAGTTGTTAGTCGACGTCAAGCCAGGTCAGACGATGTAACACAGAGCTCCACTCACCACTTCAGCTATGATACAATGCACGACTTACTCGATGTATGATCGTACCGCAGCGTGATCATGGCCGCATTGGTTGGATGTACCATCTTGAGCTGCGTTAATGTTGGGCACCTCCAAGCTGACTTCAGTACAGCTCTGCTATGCCTACGTACAACAGAGTGGATCAGCTGTAGTACTGGCGTATTGACTTCACTTTGTTACAATTCGTGTAGACAGGACGAAGCTGGCTTTGCGAACAGTGCGACCCGCGCCAAGTCGCGTGCGTGTCTACAAGCGGCCCTCTGGAAGCCGCTGTCGGCGGTGGAGTCCGCAAGCCCCACTAGTGTATCTTGATCGGCCCTCAGGACACCTTGTTGATTAATTTTTCCCACAGCACTGATTACATAATGGAATGCGGGGATGGCACTTCGCAGATCTGCGCCGCAAAAAAATGCAATACTTAATCATTACTTAAACTTCTTCAGTGTTGCTCATGCGAATTGCAGCGTGGAACGGGTGGGGCTCTAGACGCCGCGGACACTGGAGGAGACCCTCGACAAGCACAACCACCACGTACGCCATCACCTACTAGCTACGGGCCATGTTAGCCCTGACCGTAGTGGGTAACCTCATCAAAAATTTTGGCACATTCTTAGTTTTCATCAGCAGGCTACAAAAGCTCTCACCCTTTGCACAGCCACGCCACGCCACCCCACCGCGAGGATGATTTTGATAATCTGTACATCTTCTTGGATCGGGGCTCACACGCTAGCAGGGAATGGAACAGATAGAGCCGAAACATGTTCAACTAGACGTTAACAGAAACCCATGGCACCCTGCTGTGCCGGTGTAGCCAATGCACACATTAGTTCACGTAGCACTCAACTGTGCCAGTGTGGCCCATGTGAACATACAGTTGAGCATGCTTCATGCACTGTCATGGCAGTCCACTGTGCCGGTGTAGCTCCTGCGCGCTTGAAGTTGAGCATGCTGCATGCAATGTCATGGCAGTCCACTGTGCCGGTGTAGCTCCTGCGTGCTTGCAGTTGAGCATGCTTCATGCAATGTCACGGCACTTTGCTGTGCCGGTATAGCTCATGCGCGCTTGCAATTGAGCATGCTGCATGCACTGTCATGGCAGTCCACTGTGCCGGTGTAGCTCATGCGCGCTTACAGTTGAACATGCTTCATGCACTGTCATGGCAGCCCACTGTGCTGGTGTAGCTCCTGCGTGCTTGCAGTTGAGCATGCTGCATGCAATGTCACGGCACTTTGCTGTGCCGGTAAAGCTCATGCGCGCTTACAGTTGAGCATGCTGCATGCACTGTCATGGCACTTTGCTGTGCCGGTGCGGCTCATGCGCACTTGCAATTGAGCATGCTGCATGCACTGTCATGGCAGTCCACTGTGCCGGTGTAGCTCATGCGCGCTTACAGTTGAACATGCTTCATGCACTGTCATAGCAGTCCACTATGCCGGTGTAGCTCATGCGCGCTTACAGTTGAACATGCTTCATGCACTGTCATGGCAGCCCACTGTGCCGGTGTAGCTCCTGCGTGCTTGCAGTTGAACATGCTTCATGCACTGTCATGGCAGTCCACTGTGCCGGTGTAGCTCATGCGCGCTTACAGTTGAGCATGCTGCATGCACTGTCATAGCACTTTGCTGTGCCGGTGCGGCTCATGCGCACTTGCAATTGAGCATGCTGCATGCACTGTCATGGCAGTCCACTGTGCCGGTGTAGCTCATGCGCGCTTACAGTTGAACATGCTTCATGCACTGTCATGGCAGTCCACATGCCGGTGTAGCTCATGCGCGCTTACAGTTGAACATGCTTCATGCACTGTCATGGCAGTCCACTGTGCCGGTGTAGCTCATGCGCGCTTACAGTTGAGCATGCTTCATGCACTGTCATGGCAGTCCACTGTGCCGGTGTAGCTCATGCGCGCTTACAGTTGAACATGCTTCATGCACTGTCATAGCAGTCCACTATGCCGGTGTAGCTCATGCGCGCTTACAGTTGAACATGCTTCATGCACTGTCATGGCAGTCCACTATGCCGGTGTAGCTCATGCGCGCTTACAGTTGAACATGCTTCATGCACTGTCATGGCAGCCCACTGTGCCGGTGTAGCTCCTGCGTGCTTGCAGTTGAGCATGCTGCATGCAATGTCACGGCACTTTGCTGTGCCGGTGCGGCTCATGCGCACTTGCAATTGAGCATGCTGCATGCACTGTCATGGCAGTCCACTGTGCCGGTGTAGCTCATGCGCGCTTACAGTTGAACATGCTTCATGCACTGTCATAGCAGTCCACTGTGCCGGTGTAGCTCATGCGCGCTTACAGTTGAACATGCTTCATGCACTGTCATGGCAGTCCACTATGCCGGTGTAGCTCATGCGCGCTTACAGTTGAACATGCTTCATGCACTGTCATGGCAGTCCACTATGCCGGTGTAGCTCATGCGCGCTTACAGTTGAACATGCTTCATGCACTGTCATAGCAGTCCACTATGCCGGTGTAGCTCATGCGCGCTTACAGTTGAACATGCTTCATGCACTGTCATGGCAGTCCACTATGCCGGTGTAGCTCATGCGCGCTTACAGTTGAACATGCTTCATGCACTGTCATGGCAGCCCACTGTGCCGGTGTAGCTCCTGCGTGCTTGCAGTTGAGCATGCTGCATGCAATGTCACGGCACTTTGCTGTGCCGGTAAAGCTCATGCGCGCTTGCAATTGAGCATGCTGCATGCACTGTCATGGCAGTCCACTGTGCCGGTGTAGCTCATGCGCGCTTACAGTTGAGCATGCTGCATGCACTGTCATAGCACTTTGCTGTGCCGGTGCGGCTCATGCGCGCACTTGCAATTGAGCATGCTGCATGCAATGTCACGGCACTTTGCTGTGCCGGTATAGCTCATGCGCGCTTGCAATTGAGCATGCTGCATGCACTGTCATGGCAGTCCACTGTGCCGGTGTAGCTCATGCGCGCTTACAGTTGAACATGCTTCATGCACTGTCATGGCAGCCCACTGTGCCGGTGTAGCTCCTGCGTGCTTGCAGTTGAACATGCTTCATGCACTGTCATGGCAGTCCACTGTGCCGTGTAGCTCATGCGCGCTTACAGTTGAGCATGCTGCATGCACTGTCATAGCACTTTGCTGTGCCGGTGCGGCTCATGCGCACTTGCAATTGAGCATGCTGCATGCACTGTCATGGCAGTCCTGTGCCGGTGTAGCTCATGCGCGCTTACAGTTGAACATGCTTCATGCACTGTCATGGCAGTCCACTGTGCCGGTGTAGCTCATGCGCGCTTACAGTTGAACATGCTTCATGCACTGTCATGGCAGTCCACTGTGCGGTGTAGCTCATGCGCGCTTACAGTTGAGCATGCTGCATGCACTGTCATAGCACTTTGCTGTGCCGGTGCGGCTCATGCGCACTTGCAATTGAGCATGCTGCATGCACTGTCACGGCACTTTGCTGTGCCGTATAGCTCATGCGCGCTTGCAATTGAGCATGCTGCATGCACTGTCATGGCAGTCCACTATGCCGGTGTAGCTCATGCGCGCTTACAGTTGAACATGCTTCATGCACTGTCATGGCAGCCCACTGTGCCGGTGTAGCTCCTGCGTGCTTGCAGTTGAGCATGCTTCATGCACTGTCATGGCAGTCCACTGTGCCGGTGTAGCTCATGCGCGCTTACAGTTGAGCATGCTGCATGCACTGTCATAGCACTTTGCTGTGCCGGTGCGGCTCATGCGCACTTGCAATTGAGCATGCTGCATGCACTGTCATGGCAGTCCACTGTGCCGGTGTAGCTCATGCGCGCTTACAGTTGAACATGCTTCATGCACTGTCATGGCAGTCCACTGTGCCGGTGTAGCTCATGCGCGCTTACAGTTGAACATGCTTCATGCACTGTCATGGCAGTCCACTGTGCCGGTGTAGCTCATGCGCGCTTACAGTTGAGCATGCTGCATGCACTGTCATAGCACTTTGCTGTGCCGGTGCGGCTCATGCGCACTTGCAATTGAGCATGCTGCATGCAATGTCACGGCACTTTGCTGTGCCGGTATAGCTCATGCGCGCTTGCAATTGAGCATGCTGCATGCACTGTCATGGCAGTCCACTATGCCGGTGTAGCTCATGCGCGCTTACAGTTGAACATGCTTCATGCACTGTCATGGCAGCCCACTGTGCCGGTGTAGCTCATGCGCGCTTGCAGTTGAACATGCTTCATGCACTGTCATGGCAGTCCACTGTGCCGGTGTAGCTCATGCGCGCTTACAGTTGAGCATGCTGCATGCACTGTCATAGCACTTTGCTGTGCCGGTGCGGCTCATGCGCACTTGCAATTGAGCATGCTGCATGCACTGTCATGGCAGTCCACTGTGCCGGTGTAGCTCATGCGCGCTTACAGTTGAACATGCTTCATGCACTGTCATAGCAGTCCACTATGCCGGTGTAGCTCATGCGCGCTTACAGTTGAGCATGCTGCATGCACTGTCATAGCACTTTGCTGTGCCGGTGCGGCTCATGCGCACTTGCAATTGAGCATGCTGCATGCAATGTCACGGCACTTTGCTGTGCCGGTGCGGCTCATGCGCACTTGCAATTGAGCATGCTGCATGCACTGTCATGGCAGTCCACTGTGCCGGTGTAGCTCATGCGCGCTTACAGTTGAACATGCTTCATGCACTGTCATGGCAGTCCACTGTGCCGGTGTAGCTCATGCGCGCTTACAGTTGAACATGCTTCATGCACTGTCATGGCAGTCCACTATGCCGGTGTAGCTCATGCGCGCTTACAGTTGAACATGCTTCATGCACTGTCATGGCAGTCCACTGTGCCGGTGTAGCTCATGCGCGCTTGCAGTTGAGCATGCTTGCATGCAATGTCACGGCACTTTGCTGTGCCGGTATAGCTCATGCGCGCTTGCAATTGAGCATGCTGCATGCACTGTCATGGCAGTCCACTGTGCCGGTGTAGCTCATGCGCGCTTTACAGTTGAGCATGCTGCATGCACTGTCATAGCACTTTGCTGTGCCGGTGCGGCTCATTGCGCACTGCAATTGAGCATGCTGCATGCAACTGTCATGGCAGTCCACTGTGCCGGTGTAGCTCATGCGCGCTTACAGTTGAACATGCTTTCATGCACTGTCATGGCAGCCCACTGTGCTGGTGTAGCTCCTGCGTGCTTGCAGTTGAGCATTGCCTGCATGCACTGTCCATGGCAGCCCACTGTGCCGGTGTAGCTCCTGCGTGCTTGCAGTTGAACATGCTTCATGCACTGTCATGCAGTTCCACTGTGCCGGTGTAGCTCATGCGCGCTTACAGTTGAAAATGCTTCATGCACTGTCCATGGCAGTCCACTGTGCCGGTGTAGCTCATGCGCGCTTACAGTTGAGCATGCTGCAATGCACTGTCCATAGCACTTTGCTGTGCCGGTGCGGCTCATGCGCACTTGCAATTGAGCATGCTGCATGCACTGTCATGGCAGTCCACTGTGCCGGTGTAGCTCATGCGCGCTTACAGTTGAACATGCTTCATGCACTGTCATAGCAGTCCACTATGCCGGTGTAGCTCATCCGCGCTTACAGTTGAACATGCTTCATCACTGTCATGGCAGTCCACTATGCCGGTGTAGCTCATGCGCGCTTACAGTTGAACATGCTTCATGCACTGTCATAGCAGTCCACTATGCGGTGTAGCTCATGCGCGCTTACAGTTGAGCATCGCTGCATGCACTGTCATAGCACTTTGCTGTGCCGGTGCGGCTCATGCGCACTTGCAATTGAGCATGCTGCATGCAAATGTCACGGCACTTTGCTGTGCCGGTATAGCTCATGCGCGCTTGCAATTGAGCATGCTGGCATGCACTGTCATGGCAGTCCACTATGCCGGTGTAAGCTCATGCGCGCTTACAGTTGAACATGCTTCATGCACTGTCATGGCAGCCCACTGTGCCGGTGTAGCTCCTGCGTGCTTGCAGTTGAACATGCTTCATGCACTGTCATGGCAGTCCACTGTGCCGGTGTAGCTCATGCGCGCTTACAGTTGAGCATGCTGCATGCACTGTCATAGCACTTTGCTGTGCCGGTGCGGCTCATGCGCACTTGCAATTGAGGCATGCTGCATGCACTGTCATGGCAGTCCACTGTGCCGTGTAGCTCATGCGCGCTTACAGTTGAACATGCTTCATGCACTGTCATAGCAGTCCACTATGCCGGTGTAGCTCATGCGCGCTTACAGTTGAGCATGCTGCATGCACTGTCATAGCACTTTGCTGTGCTGGTGCGGCTCATGCGCACTGCAATTGAGCATGCTGCATGCAATGTCACGGCACTTTGCTGTGCCGGTGCGGCTCATGCGCACTTGCAATTGAGCATGCTGCATGCACTGTCATGGCAGTCCACTGTGGCCGGTGTAGCTCATGCGCGCTTACAGTTGAACATGCTTCATGCACTGTCATAGCAGTCCACTATGCCGGTGTAGCTCATGCGCGCTTACAGTTGAACATGCTTCATGCACTGTCATGGCAGTCCACTATGCCGGTGTAGCTCATGCGCCTTACAGTTGAACATGCTTCATGCACTGTCATGGCAGCCCACTGTGCTGGTGTAGCTCCTGCGTGCTTGCAGTTGAGCATGCTGCATGCAATGTCACGGCACTTTGCTGTGCCGGTAAAGCTCATGCGCGCTTGCAATTGAGCATGCTGCATGCACTGTCATGGCAGTCCACTGTGCCGGTGTAGCTCATGCGCGCTTACAGTTGAGCATGCTGCATGCACTGTCATAGCACTTTGCTGTGCCGGTGCGGCTCATGCGCACTTGCAATTGAGCATTGCTGCATGCACTGTCATGGCAGTCCACTGTGCCGGTGTAGCTCATGCGCGCTTACAGTTTGAACATGCTTCATGCACTGTCATAGCAGTCCACTATGCCGGTGTAGCTCATGCGCGCTTACAGTTGAGCATGCTGCATGCACTGTCATAGCACTTTGCTGTGCCGGTGCGGCTCATGCGCACTTGCAATTGAGCATGCTGCATGCAATGTCACGGCACTTTGCTGTGCCGGTGCGGCTCATGCGCACTTGCAATTGAGCATGCTGCATGGCACTGTCATGGCAGTCCACTGTGCCGGTGTAGCTCATGCACGCTTACAGTTGAACATGCTTCATGCACTGTCATAGCAGTCCACTATGCCGGTGTAGCTCATGCGCGCTTACAGTTGAACATGCTTCATGCACTGTCATGGCAGTCCACTATGCCGGTGTAGCTCATGCGCGCTTACAGTTGAACATGCTTCATGCACTGTCATAGCAGTCCACTATGCCGGTGTAGCTCATGCGCGCTTACAGTTGAACATGCTTCATGCACTGTCATAGCAGTCCACTATGCCGGTGTAGCTCATGCGCGCTTACAGTTGAACATGCTTCATGCACTGTCATGGCAGTCCACTATGCCGGTGTAGCTCATGCGCGCTTACAGTTGAACATGCTTCATGCACTGTCATGGCAGCCCACTGTGCTGGTGTAGCTCCTGCGTGCTTGCAGTTGGCATGCTGCATGCAATGTCCACGGCACTTTGCTGTGCCGGTAAAGCTCATGCGCGCTTGCAATTGAGCATGCTGCATGCACTGTCATGGCAGTCCACTGTGCCGGTGTAGCTCATGCGCGCTTACAGTTGAGCATGCTGCATGCACTGTCATAGCACTTTGCTGTGCCGGTGCGGCTCATGCGCACTTGCAATTGAGCATGCTGCATGCACTGTCATGGCAGTTCCACTGTGCCGGTGTAGCTCATGCGCGCTTACAGTTGAACATGCTTCATGCACTGTCATGGCAGTCCACTGTTGCCGGTGTAGCTCATGCGCGCTTACAGTTGAACATGCTTCATGCACTGTCATAGCAGTCCACTATGCCGGTGTAGCTCATGCGCGCTTACAGTTGAACATGCTTCATGCACTGTCATAAGCAGTCCACTATGCGGTGTAGCTCATGCGCGCTTACAGTTGAACATGCTTCATGCACTGTCATGGCAGTCCACTGTGCCGGTGTAGGCTCATGCGCGCTTACATTGAACATGCTTCATGCACTGTCATGGCAGTCCACTGTGCCGGTGTAGCTCATGCGCGCTTACAGTTGAACATGCTTCATGCACTGTCATAGCAGTCCACTATGCCGGTGTAGCTCATGCGCGCTTACAGTTGAACATGCTTCATGCACTGTCATGGCAGTCCACTATGCCGGTGTAGCTCATGCGCGCTTACAGTTGAACATGCTTCATGCACTGTCATGGCAGCCCACTGTGCTGGTGTAGCTCCTGCGTGCTTGCAGTTGAGCATGCTGCATGCACTGTCATGGCAGCCCACTGTGCCGGTGTAGCTCCTGCGTGCTTGCAGTTGAACATGCTTCATGCACTGTCATGGCAGTCCACTGTGCCGGTGTAGCTCATGCGCGCTTACAGTTGAAAATGCTTCATGCACTGTCATGGCAGTCCACTGTGCCGGTGTAGCTCATGCGCGCTTACAGTTGAGCATGCTGCATGCACTGTCATAGCACTTTGCTGTGCCGGTGCGGCTCATGCGCACTTGCAATTGAGCATGCTGCATGCACTGTCATGGCAGTCCACTGTGCCGGTGTAGCTCATGCGCGCTTACAGTTGAACATGCTTCATGCACTGTCATAGCAGTCCACTATGCCGGTGTAGCTCATCCGCGCTTACAGTTGAACATGCTTCATGCACTGTCATGGCAGTCCACTATGCCGGTGTAGCTCATGCGCGCTTACAGTTGAACATGCTTCATGCACTGTCATAGCAGTCCACTATGCCGGTGTAGCTCATGCGCGCTTACAGTTGAGCATGCTGCATGCACTGTCATAGCACTTTGCTGTGCCGGTGCGGCTCATGCGCACTTGCAATTGAGCATGCTGCATGCAATGTCACGGCACTTTGCTGTGCCGGTATAGCTCATGCGCGCTTGCAATTGAGCATGCTGCATGCACTGTCATGGCAGTCCACTATGCCGGTGTAGCTCATGCGCGCTTACAGTTGAACATGCTTCATGCACTGTCATGGCAGCCCACTGTGCCGGTGTAGCTCCTGCGTGCTTGCAGTTGAACATGCTTCATGCACTGTCATGGCAGTCCACTGTGCCGGTGTAGCTCATGCGCGCTTACAGTTGAGCATGCTGCATGCACTGTCATAGCACTTTGCTGTGCCGGTGCGGCTCATGCGCACTTGCAATTGAGCATGCTGCATGCACTGTCATGGCAGTCCACTGTGCCGGTGTAGCTCATGCGCGCTTACAGTTGAACATGCTTCATGCACTGTCATAGCAGTCCACTATGCCGGTGTAGCTCATGCGCGCTTACAGTTGAGCATGCTGCATGCACTGTCATAGCACTTTGCTGTGCTGGTGCGGCTCATGCGCACTTGCAATTGAGCATGCTGCATGCAATGTCACGGCACTTTGCTGTGCCGGTGCGGCTCATGCGCACTTGCAATTGAGCATGCTGCATGCACTGTCATGGCAGTCCACTGTGCCGGTGTAGCTCATGCGCGCTTACAGTTGAACATGCTTCATGCACTGTCATAGCAGTCCACTATGCCGGTGTAGCTCATGCGCGCTTACAGTTGAACATGCTTCATGCACTGTCATGGCAGTCCACTATGCCGGTGTAGCTCATGCGCCCTTACAGTTGAACATGCTTCATGCACTGTCATGGCAGCCCACTGTGCTGGTGTAGCTCCTGCGTGCTTGCAGTTGAGCATGCTGCATGCAATGTCACGGCACTTTGCTGTGCCGGTAAAGCTCATGCGCGCTTGCAATTGAGCATGCTGCATGCACTGTCATGGCAGTCCACTGTGCCGGTGTAGCTCATGCGCGCTTACAGTTGAGCATGCTGCATGCACTGTCATAGCACTTTGCTGTGCCGGTGCGGCTCATGCGCACTTGCAATTGAGCATGCTGCATGCACTGTCATGGCAGTCCACTGTGCCGGTGTAGCTCATGCGCGCTTACAGTTGAACATGCTTCATGCACTGTCATAGCAGTCCACTATGCCGGTGTAGCTCATGCGCGCTTACAGTTGAGCATGCTGCATGCACTGTCATAGCACTTTGCTGTGCCGGTGCGGCTCATGCGCACTTGCAATTGAGCATGCTGCATGCAATGTCACGGCACTTTGCTGTGCCGGTGCGGCTCATGCGCACTTGCAATTGAGCATGCTGCATGCACTGTCATGGCAGTCCACTGTGCCGGTGTAGCTCATGCGCGCTTACAGTTGAACATGCTTCATGCACTGTCATGGCAGTCCACTGTGCTGGTGCGGCTCATGCGCACTTGCAATTGAGCATGCTGCATGCAATGTCACGCACTTTGCTGTGCCGCTCAGCTCATGCGCACTTGCAATTGAGCAGCTCATGCACTGTCATGGCAGTCCACTGTGGCCGGTGTAGCTCATGCGCGCTTACAGTTGAACATGCTTCATGCACTGTCATGGCAGTCCACTATGCCGGTGTAGCTCATGCGCGCTTACAGTTGAACATGCTTCATGCACTGTCATGGCAGCCCACTGTGCGGTGTAGCTTCCTGCGTGCTTGCAGTTGAACATGCTTCATGCACTGTCATGGCAGTCCACTGTGCCGGTGTAGCTCATGCGCGCTTACAGTTGAGCATGCTGCATGCACTGTCATAGCACTTTGCTGTGCCGGTGCGGCTCATGCGCACTTGCAATTGAGCATGCTGCATGCACTGTCATGGCAGTCCACTGTGCCGGTGTAGCTCATGCGCGCTTACAGTTGAACATGCTTCATGCACTGTCATAGCAGTCCACTATGCCGGTGTAGCTCATGCGCGCTTACAGTTGAGCATGCTGCATGCACTGTCATAGCACTTTGCTGTGCTGGTGCGGCTCATGCGCACTTGCAATTGAGCATGCTGCATGCAATGTCACGGCACTTTGCTGTGCCGGTGCGGCTCATGCGCACTTGCAATTGAGCATGCTGCATGCACTGTCATGGCAGTCCACTGTGCCGGTGTAGCTCATGCGCGCTTACAGTTGAACATGCTTCATGCACTGTCATGGCAGTCCACTGTGCTGGTGCGGCTCATGCGCACTTGCAATTGAGCATGCTGCATGCAATGTCACGGCACTTTGCTGTGCCGGTGCAGCTCATGCGCACTTGCAATTGAGCATGCTGCATGCACTGTCATGGCAGTCCACTGTGCCGGTGTAGCTCATGCGCGCTTACAGTTGAACATGCTTCATGCACTGTCATGGCAGTCCACTATGCCGGTGTAGCTCATGCGCGCTTACAGTTGAACATGCTTCATGCACTGTCATGGCAGCCCACTGTGCCGGTGTAGCTCCTGCGTGCTTGCAGTTGAACATCTTCATGCACTGTCATGGCAGTCCACTGTGCCGGTGTAGCTCATGCGCGCTTACAGTTGAGCATGCTGCATGCACTGTCATGGCACTTTGCTGTGCCGGTGCGGCTCATGCGCGCTTGCAATTGAGCATGCTGCATGCACTGTCATGGCAGTCCACTGTGCCGGTGTAGCTCATGCGCGCTTACAGTTGAACATGCTTCATGCACTGTCATGGCAGTCCACTGTGCCGGTGTAGCTCATGCGCGCTTACAGTTGAGCATGCTGCATGCACTGTCATAGCACTTTGCTGTGCCGGTGCGGCTCATGCGCACTTGCAATTGAGCATGCTGCATGCACTGTCATGGCACTTTGCTGTGCCGGTGCGGCTCATGCGCGCTTGCAATTGAGCATGCTGCATGCACTGTCATGGCAGTCCACTGTGCCGGTGTAGCTCATGCGCGCTTACAGTTGAACATGCTTCATGCACTGTCATGGCAGTCCACTGTGCCGGTGTAGCTCATGCGCGCTTACAGTTGAAACATGCTTCATGCACTGTCATGGCAGTCCACCTATGCCGGTGTAGCTCATGCGCCTTACAGTTGAACATGCTTCATGCACTGTCATGCAGCCCACTGTGCTGGTGTAAGCTCCTGCGTGCCTTGCAAGTTGAGATGCTGCATGCAATGTCACCGGCAACTTTGGCTGTGCCGGTAAAGTCTCATGCGCGCTTTGCAATGAGCATCGCTGCATGCACTGTCATGGCAGTCCACTGTGCGGTGTAGCCTCATGGCGCGCTTACAGTTGAGCATGGCTGCATGCACTGTCATAGCACTTTGCTGTGTCGGTGCGGCTCATGCGCAACTTGCATTGAGCATGCTGCATGCACTGTCATGGCAGTCCACTGTGCCGTGGTTAGCTCATGGCGCGCTTAACTAGTTTCGAAACATCGCTTCATGCAACTGTTCATAGCAGTCCACTATTTGCCGGTGTAGCATCATGCGCGCCTTACAGTCTGATGCATTGCTGCCATGCACATGTCCATTAGCACTTTCTGGTGCCGGTGCGGCTCATGCGCACTTGCAATTGAGCATGCTGCATGCACTGTCATGGCAGTCCACTGTGCCGGTGTAGCTCATGCGCGCTTACAGTTGAACATGCTTCATGCACTGTCATGGCAGTCCACTGTGCCGGTGTAGCTCATGCGCGCTTACAGTTGAGCATGCTGCATGCACTGTCATAGCACTTTGCTGTGCCCGGTGCGGCTCATGCGCACTTGCAATTGAGCAATGCTGCATGCACTGTCATGGCAGTCCACTGTGCCGGTGTAGCTCATGCGCGCTTACAGTTGAACATGCTTCATGCACTGTCATGGCAGTCCACTGTGCCGGTGTAGCTCATGCGCGCTTACAGTTGAGCATGCTGCATGCACTGTCATAGCACTTTGCTGTGCCGGTGCGGCTCATGCGCACTTGCAATTGAGCATGCTGCATGCACTGTCATGGCACTTTGCTGTGCCGGTATTGCTCATGCGCGCTTGCAATTGAGCATGCTGCATGCACTGACATGGCAGTCCACTGTGCCGGTGTAGCTCATGCGCGCTTACAGTTGAACATGCTTCATGCACTGTTATGGCAGTCCACTGTGCCGGTGTAGCTAATGCGCGCTTACAGTTGAACATGCTTCATGCACTGTCATGGCAGTCCACTGTGCCGGTGTAGCTCATGCGCGCTTACAGTTGAGCATGCTGCATGCACTGTCATAGCACTTTGCTGTGCCGGTGCGGCTCATGCGCACTTGCAATTGAGCATGCTGCATGCAATGTCACGGCACTTTGCTGTGCCGGTATTGCTCATGCGCGCTTGCAATTGAGCATGCTGCATGCACTGACATGGCAGTCCACTGTGCCGGTGTAGCTCATGCGCGCTTACAGTTGAACATGCTTCATGCACTGTTATGGCAGTCCACTGTGCCGGTGTAGCTCATGCGCGCTTACAGTTGAACATGCTTCATGCACTGTCATGGCAGTCCACTGTGCCGGTGTAGCTCATGCGCGCTTACAGTTGAGCATGCTGCATGCACTGTCATAGCACTTTGCTGTGCCGGTGCGGCTCATGCGCACTTGCAATTGAGCATGCTGCATGCACTGTCATGGCAGTCCACTGTGCCGGTGTAGCTCATGCGCGCTTACAGTTGAACATGCTGCATGCACTGTCATAGCACTTTGCTGTGCCGGTGCGGCTCATGCGCACTTGCAATTGAGCATGCTGCATGCACTGTCATGGCAGTCCACTGTGCCGGTGTAGCTCATGCGCGCTTACAGTTGAACATGCTTCATGCACTGTCATGGCAGTCCACTGTGCCGGTGTAGCTCATGCGCGCTTACAGTTGAGCATGCTGCATGCACTGTCATGGCACTTTGCTGTGCCGGTGTAGCTCATGCGCGCTTGCAGTTGAGCATGCTGCATGCACTGTCATGGCACTTTGCTGTGCCGGTGTAGCTCATGCGCGCTTGCAATTGAGCATGCTGCATGCACTGTCATGGCAGTCCACTGTGCCGGTGTAGCTCATGCGCGCTTACAGTTGAACATGCTTCATGCACTGTCATGGCAGTCCACTGTGCCGGTGTAGCTCATGCGCGCTTACAGTTGAACATGCTTCATGCACTGTCATGGCAGTCCACTGTGCCGGTGTAGCTCATGCGCGCTTACAGTTGAGCATGCTGCATGCACTGTCATAGCACTTTGCTGTGCCGGTGCGGCTCATGCGCACTTGCAATTGAGCATGCTGCATGCACTGTCATGGCACTTTGCTGTGCCGGTGTAGCTCATGCGCGCTTGCAATTGAGCATGCTGCATGCACTGTCATGGCAGTCCACTGTGCCGGTGTAGCTCATGCGCGCTTACAGTTGAACATGCTTCATGCACTGTCATGGCAGTCCACTGTGCCGGTGTAGCTCATGCGCGCTTACAGTTGAACATGCTTCATGCACTGTCATGGCAGTCCACTGTGCCGGTGTAGCTCATGCGCGCTTACAGTTGAGCATGCTGCATGCACTGTCATGGCACTTTGCTGTGCCGGTGCGGCTCATGCGCGCTTGCAATTGAGCATGCTGCATGCACTGTCATGGCAGTCCACTGTGCCGGTGTAGCTCATGCGCGCTTACAGTTGAGCATGCTGCATGCACTGTCATGGCACTTTGCTGTGCCGGTGTAGCTCATGCGCGCTTGCAATTGAGCATGCTGCATGCACTGTCATGGCAGTCCACTGTGCCGGTGTAGCTCATGCGCGCTTACAGTTGAACATGCTTCATGCACTGTCATGGCAGTCCACTGTGCCGGTGTAGCTCATGCGCGCTTACAGTTGAGCATGCTGCATGCACTGTCATGGCACTTTGCTGTGCCGGTGTAGCTCATGCGCGCTTGCAATTGAGCATGCTGCATGCACTGTCATGGCACTTTGCTGTGCCGGTGTAGCTCATGCGCGCTTGCAATTGAGCATGCTGCATGCACTGTCATGGCAGTCCACTGTGCCGGTGTAGCTCATGCGCGCTTACAGTTGAACATGCTTCATGCACTGTCATGGCAGTCCACTGTGCCGGTGTAGCTCATGCGCGCTTACAGTTGAACATGCTTCATGCACTGTCATGGCAGTCCACTGTGCCGGTGTAGCTCATGCGCGCTTACAGTTGAGCATGCTGCATGCACTGTCATAGCACTTTGCTGTGCCGGTGCGGCTCATGCGCACTTGCAATTGAGCATGCTGCATGCACTGTCATGGCACTTTGCTGTGCCGGTGTAGCTCATGCGCGCTTGCAATTGAGCATGCTGCATGCACTGTCATGGCAGTCCACTGTGCCGGTGTAGCTCATGCGCGCTTACAGTTGAACATGCTTCATGCACTGTCATGGCAGTCCACTGTGCCGGTGTAGCTCATGCGCGCTTACAGTTGAGCATGCTGCATGCACTGTCATAGCACTTTGCTGTGCCGGTGCGGCTCATGCGCACTTGCAATTGAGCATGCTGCATGCACTGTCATGGCAGTCCACTGTGCCGGTGTAGCTCATGCGCGCTTACAGTTGAACATGCTTCATGCACTGTCATGGCAGTCCACTGTGCCGGTGTAGCTCATGCGCGCTTACAGTTGAACATGCTTCATGCACTGTCATGGCAGTCCACTGTGCCGGTGTAGCTCATGCGCGCTTACAGTTGAGCATGCTGCATGCACTGTCATAGCACTTTGCTGTGCCGGTGCGGCTCATGCGCACTTGCAATTGAGCATGCTGCATGCACTGTCATGGCAGTCCACTGTGCCGGTGTAGCTCATGCGCGCTTACAGTTGAACATGCTTCATGCACTGTCATGGCAGTCCACTGTGCCGGTGTAGCTCATGCGCGCTTACAGTTGAACATGCTTCATGCACTGTCATGGCAGTCCACTGTGCCGGTGTAGCTCATGCGCGCTTACAGTTGAACATGCTTCATGCACTGTCATGGCAGTCCACTGTGCCGGTGTAGCTCATGCGCGCTTACAGTTGAACATGCTTCATGCACTGTCATGGCAGTCCACTGTGCCGGTGTAGCTCATGCGCGCTTACAGTTGAGCATGCTGCATGCACTGTCATAGCACTTTGCTGTGCCGGTGCGGCTCATGCGCACTTGCAATTGAGCATGCTGCATGCACTGTCATGGCAGTCCACTGTGCCGGTGTAGCTCATGCGCGCTTACAGTTGAACATGCTGCATGCACTGTCATAGCACTTTGCTGTGCCGGTGCGGCTCATGCGCGCTTGCAATTGAGCATGCTGCATGCACTGTCATGGCAGTCCACTGTGCCGGTGTAGCTCATGCGCGCTTACAGTTGAACATGCTTCATGCACTGTCATGGCAGTCCACTGTGCCGGTGTAGCTCATGCGCGCTTACAGTTGAGCATGCTGCATGCACTGTCATAGCACTTTGCTGTGCCGGTGCGGCTCATGCGCACTTGCAATTGAGCATGCTGCATGCACTGTCATGGCAGTCCACTGTGCCGGTGTAGCTCATGCGCGCTTACAGTTGAACATGCTTCATGCACTGTCATGGCAGTCCACTGTGCCGGTGTAGCTCATGCGCGCTTACAGTTGAACATGCTTCATGCACTGTCATGGCAGTCCACTGTGCCGGTGTAGCTCATGCGCGCTTACAGTTGAGCATGCTGCATGCACTGTCATAGCACTTTGCTGTGCCGGTGCGGCTCATGCGCACTTGCAATTGAGCATGCTGCATGCACTGTCATGGCAGTCCACTGTGCCGGTGTAGCTCATGCGCGCTTACAGTTGAGCATGCTGCATGCACTGTCATGGCAGTCCACTGTGCCGGTGTAGCTCATGCGCGCTTACAGTTGAACATGCTTCATGCACTGTCATGGCAGTCCACTGTGCCGGTGTAGCTCATGCGCGCTTACAGTTGAGCATGCTGCATGCACTGTCATAGCACTTTGCTGTGCCGGTGCGGCTCATGCGCACTTGCAATTGAGCATGCTGCATGCACTGTCATGGCAGTCCACTGTGCCGGTGTAGCTCATGCGCGCTTACAGTTGAACATGCTTCATGCACTGTCATGGCAGTCCACTGTGCCGGTGTAGCTCATGCGCGCTTACAGTTGAACATGCTTCATGCACTGTCATGGCAGTCCACTGTGCCGGTGTAGCTCATGCGCGCTTACAGTTGAGCATGCTGCATGCACTGTCATAGCACTTTGCTGTGCCGGTGCGGCTCATGCGCACTTGCAATTGAGCATGCTGCATGCACTGTCATGGCAGTCCACTGTGCCGGTGTAGCTCATGCGCGCTTACAGTTGAACATGCTTCATGCACTGTCATAGCACTTTGCTGTGCCGGTGCGGCTCATGCGCGCTTGCAATTGAGCATGCTGCATGCACTGTCATGGCACTTTGCTGTGCCGGTGTAGCTCATGCGCGCTTGCAATTGAGCATGCTGCATGCACTGTCATGGCAGTCCACTGTGCCGGTGTAGCTCATGCGCGCTTACAGTTGAACATGCTTCATGCACTGTCATGGCAGTCCACTGTGCCGGTGTAGCTCATGCGCGCTTACAGTTGAACATGCTTCATGCACTGTCATGGCAGTCCACTGTGCCGGTGTAGCTCATGCGCGCTTACAGTTGAGCATGCTGCATGCACTGTCATGGCAGTCCACTGTGCCGGTGTAGCTCATGCGCGCTTACAGTTGAACATGCTTCATGCACTGTCATGGCAGTCCACTGTGCCGGTGTAGCTCATGCGCGCTTACAGTTGAACATGCTTCATGCACTGTCATGGCAGTCCACTGTGCCGGTGTAGCTCATGCGCGCTTACAGTTGAACATGCTTCATGCACTGTCATGGCAGTCCACTGTGCCGGTGTAGCTCATGCGCGCTTACAGTTGAGCATGCTGCATGCACTGTCATAGCACTTTGCTGTGCCGGTGCGGCTCATGCGCGCTTGCAATTGAGCATGCTGCATGCACTGTCATGGCAGTCCACTGTGCCGGTGTAGCTCATGCGCGCTTACAGTTGAACATGCTGCATGCACTGTCATAGCACTTTGCTGTGCCGGTGCGGCTCATGCGCACTTGCAATTGAGCATGCTGCATGCACTGTCATGGCAGTCCACTGTGCCGGTGTAGCTCATGCGCGCTTACAGTTGAACATGCTTCATGCACTGTCATGGCAGTCCACTGTGCCGGTGTAGCTCATGCGCGCTTACAGTTGAGCATGCTGCATGCACTGTCATAGCACTTTGCTGTGCCGGTGCGGCTCATGCGCACTTGCAATTGAGCATGCTGCATGCACTGTCATGGCAGTCCACTGTGCCGGTGTAGCTCATGCGCGCTTACAGTTGAACATGCTTCATGCACTGTCATGGCAGTCCACTGTGCCGGTGTAGCTCATGCGCGCTTACAGTTGAACATGCTTCATGCACTGTCATGGCAGTCCACTGTGCCGGTGTAGCTCATGCGCGCTTACAGTTGAGCATGCTGCATGCACTGTCATAGCACTTTGCTGTGCCGGTGCGGCTCATGCGCACTTGCAATTGAGCATGCTGCATGCACTGTCACGGCACTTTGCTGTGCCGGTGTAGCTCATGCGCGCTTGCAATTGAGCATGCTGCATGCACTGTCATGGCAGTCCACTGTGCCGGTGTAGCTCATGCGCGCTTACAGTTGAACATGCTTCATGCACTGTCATGGCAGTCCACTGTGCCGGTGTAGCTCATGCGCGCTTACAGTTGAGCATGCTGCATGCACTGTCATAGCACTTTGCTGTGCCGGTGCGGCTCATGCGCACTTGCAATTGAGCATGCTGCATGCACTGTCATGGCAGTCCACTGTGCCGGTGTAGCTCATGCGCGCTTACAGTTGAACATGCTTCATGCACTGTCATGGCAGTCCACTGTGCCGGTGTAGCTCATGCGCGCTTACAGTTGAACATGCTTCATGCACTGTCATGGCAGTCCACTGTGCCGGTGTAGCTCATGCGCGCTTACAGTTGAGCATGCTGCATGCACTGTCATAGCACTTTGCTGTGCCGGTGCGGCTCATGCGCACTTGCAATTGAGCATGCTGCATGCACTGTCATGGCAGTCCACTGTGCCGGTGTAGCTCATGCGCGCTTACAGTTGAACATGCTTCATGCACTGTCATGGCAGTCCACTGTGCCGGTGTAGCTCATGCGCGCTTACAGTTGAGCATGCTGCATGCACTGTCATAGCACTTTGCTGTGCCGGTGCGGCTCATGCGCACTTGCAATTGAGCATGCTGCATGCACTGTCATGGCAGTCCACTGTGCCGGTGTAGCTCATGCGCGCTTACAGTTGAACATGCTTCATGCACTGTCATGGCAGTCCACTGTGCCGGTGTAGCTCATGCGCGCTTACAGTTGAACATGCTTCATGCACTGTCATGGCAGTCCACTGTGCCGGTGTAGCTCATGCGCGCTTACAGTTGAGCATGCTGCATGCACTGTCATAGCACTTTGCTGTGCCGGTGCGGCTCATGCGCACTTGCAATTGAGCATGCTGCATGCACTGTCATGGCAGTCCACTGTGCCGGTGTAGCTCATGCGCGCTTACAGTTGAACATGCTTCATGCACTGTCATGGCAGTCCACTGTGCCGGTGTAGCTCATGCGCGCTTACAGTTGAACATGCTTCATGCACTGTCATGGCAGTCCACTGTGCCGGTGTAGCTCATGCGCGCTTACAGTTGAGCATGCTGCATGCACTGTCATAGCACTTTGCTGTGCCGGTGCGGCTCATGCGCACTTGCAATTGAGCATGCTGCATGCACTGTCATGGCAGTCCACTGTGCCGGTGTAGCTCATGCGCGCTTACAGTTGAACATGCTTCATGCACTGTCATGGCAGTCCACTGTGCCGGTGTAGCTCATGCGCGCTTACAGTTGAGCATGCTGCATGCACTGTCATAGCACTTTGCTGTGCCGGTGCGGCTCATGCGCGCTTGCAATTGAGCATGCTGCATGCACTGTCATGGCAGTCCACTGTGCCGGTGTAGCTCATGCGCGCTTACAGTTGAACATGCTTCATGCACTGTCATGGCAGTCCACTGTGCCGGTGTAGCTCATGCGCGCTTACAGTTGAACATGCTTCATGCACTGTCATGGCAGTCCACTGTGCCGGTGTAGCTCATGCGCGCTTACAGTTGAGCATGCTGCATGCACTGTCATAGCACTTTGCTGTGCCGGTGCGGCTCATGCGCACTTGCAATTGAGCATGCTGCATGCACTGTCATGGCAGTCCACTGTGCCGGTGTAGCTCATGCGCGCTTACAGTTGAACATGCTGCATGCACTGTCATAGCACTTTGCTGTGCCGGTGCGGCTCATGCGCGCTTGCAATTGAGCATGCTGCATGCACTGTCATGGCAGTCCACTGTGCCGGTGTAGCTCATGCGCGCTTACAGTTGAACATGCTTCATGCACTGTCATGGCAGTCCACTGTGCCGGTGTAGCTCATGCGCGCTTACAGTTGAGCATGCTGCATGCACTGTCATAGCACTTTGCTGTGCCGGTGCGGCTCATGCGCACTTGCAATTGAGCATGCTGCATGCACTGTCATGGCAGTCCACTGTGCCGGTGTAGCTCATGCGCGCTTACAGTTGAACATGCTTCATGCACTGTCATGGCAGTCCACTGTGCCGGTGTAGCTCATGCGCGCTTACAGTTGAACATGCTTCATGCACTGTCATGGCAGTCCACTGTGCCGGTGTAGCTCATGCGCGCTTACAGTTGAGCATGCTGCATGCACTGTCATAGCACTTTGCTGTGCCGGTGCGGCTCATGCGCACTTGCAATTGAGCATGCTGCATGCACTGTCATGGCACTTTGCTGTGCCGGTATTGCTCATGCGCGCTTGCAATTGAGCATGCTGCATGCACTGTCATGGCAGTCCACTGTGCCGGTGTAGCTCATGCGCGCTTACAGTTGAACATGCTTCATGCACTGTCATGGCAGTCCACTGTGCCGGTGTAGCTCATGCGCGCTTACAGTTGAGCATGCTGCATGCACTGTCATAGCACTTTGCTGTGCCGGTGCGGCTCATGCGCACTTGCAATTGAGCATGCTGCATGCACTGTCATGGCAGTCCACTGTGCCGGTGTAGCTCATGCGCGCTTACAGTTGAACATGCTTCATGCACTGTCATGGCAGTCCACTGTGCCGGTGTAGCTCATGCGCGCTTACAGTTGAACATGCTTCATGCACTGTCATGGCAGTCCACTGTGCCGGTGTAGCTCATGCGCGCTTACAGTTGAGCATGCTGCATGCACTGTCATAGCACTTTGCTGTGCCGGTGCGGCTCATGCGCGCTTGCAATTGAGCATGCTGCATGCACTGTCATGGCAGTCCACTGTGCCGGTGTAGCTCATGCGCGCTTACAGTTGAACATGCTTCATGCACTGTCATAGCACTTTGCTGTGCCGGTGCGGCTCATGCGCACTTGCAATTGAGCATGCTGCATGCAATGTCACGGCACTTTGCTGTGCCGGTATAGCTCATGCGCGCTTGCAATTGAGCATGCTGCATGCACTGTCATGGCAGTCCACTGTGCCGGTGTAGCTCATGCGCGCTTACAGTTGAACATGCTTCATGCACTGTCATGGCAGTCCACTGTGCCGGTGTAGCTCATGCGCGCTTACAGTTGAGCATGCTGCATGCACTGTCATAGCACTTTGCTGTGCCGGTGCGGCTCATGCGCACTTGCAATTGAGCATGCTGCATGCACTGTCATGGCAGTCCACTGTGCCGGTGTAGCTCATGCGCGCTTACAGTTGAACATGCTTCATGCACTGTCATGGCAGTCCACTGTGCCGGTGTAGCTCATGCGCGCTTACAGTTGAACATGCTTCATGCACTGTCATGGCAGTCCACTGTGCCGGTGTAGCTCATGCGCGCTTACAGTTGAGCATGCTGCATGCACTGTCATAGCACTTTGCTGTGCCGGTGCGGCTCATGCGCACTTGCAATTGAGCATGCTGCATGCACTGTCATGGCAGTCCACTGTGCCGGTGTAGCTCATGCGCGCTTACAGTTGAACATGCTTCATGCACTGTCATGGCAGTCCACTGTGCCGGTGTAGCTCATGCGCGCTTACAGTTGAGCATGCTGCATGCACTGTCATAGCACTTTGCTGTGCCGGTGCGGCTCATGCGCACTTGCAATTGAGCATGCTGCATGCACTGTCATGGCAGTCCACTGTGCCGGTGTAGCTCATGCGCGCTTACAGTTGAACATGCTTCATGCACTGTCATGGCAGTCCACTGTGCCGGTGTAGCTCATGCGCGCTTACAGTTGAACATGCTTCATGCACTGTCATGGCAGTCCACTGTGCCGGTGTAGCTCATGCGCGCTTACAGTTGAGCATGCTCATGCACTGTCATGGCAGTCCACTGTGCCGGTGTAGCTCATGCGCGCTTACAGTTGAGCATGCTGCATGCACTGTCATGGCAGTCCACTGTGCCGGTGTAGCTCATGCGCGCTTACAGTTGAACATGCTTCATGCACTGTCATGGCAGTCCACTGTGCCGGTGTAGCTCATGCGCGCTTACAGTTGAGCATGCTGCATGCACTGTCATGGCACTTTGCTGTGCCGGTGCGGCTCATGCGCGCTTGCAATTGAGCATGCTGCATGCACTGTCATGGCAGTCCACTGTGCCGGTGTAGCTCATGCGCGCTTACAGTTGAGCATGCTGCATGCACTGTCATAGCACTTTGCTGTGCCGGTGCGGCTCATGCGCTTGCAATTGAGCATGCTGCATGCACTGTCATGGCAGTCCACTGTGCCGGTGTAGCTCATGCGCGCTTACAGTTGAACATGCTTCATGCACTGTCATGGCAGTCCACTGTGCCGGTGTAGCTCATGCGCGCTTACAGTTGAACATGCTTCATGCACTGTCATGGCAGTCCACTGTGCCGGTGTAGCTCATGCGCGCTTACAGTTGAGCATGCTGCATGCACTGTCATAGCACTTTGCTGTGCCGGTGCGGCTCATGCGCGCTTGCAATTGAGCATGCTGCATGCACTGTCATGGCAGTCCACTGTGCCGGTGTAGCTCATGCGCGCTTACAGTTGAACATGCTGCATGCACTGTCATAGCACTTTGCTGTGCCGGTGCGGCTCATGCGCGCTTGCAATTGAGCATGCTGCATGCACTGTCATGGCAGTCCACTGTGCCGGTGTAGCTCATGCGCGCTTACAGTTGAGCATGCTTCATGCACTGTCATGGCAGTCCACTGTGCCGGTGTAGCTCATGCGCGCTTACAGTTGAACATGCTTCATGCACTGTCATGGCAGTCCACTGTGCCGGTGTAGCTCATGCGCGCTTACAGTTGAGCATGCTGCATGCACTGTCATAGCACTTTGCTGTGCCGGTGCGGCTCATGCGCACTTGCAATTGAGCATGCTGCATGCACTGTCATGGCACTTTGCTGTGCCGGTGTAGCTCATGCGCGCTTGCAGTTGAGCATGCTGCATGCACTGTCATGGCAGTCCACTGTGCCGGTGTAGCTCATGCGCGCTTACAGTTGAACATGCTTCATGCACTGTCATGGCAGTCCACTGTGCCGGTGTAGCTCATGCGCGCTTACAGTTGAGCATGCTGCATGCACTGTCATAGCACTTTGCTGTGCCGGTGTAGCTCATGCGCACTTGCAATTGAGCATGCTGCATGCACTGTCATGGCAGTCCACTGTGCCGGTGTAGCTCATGCGCGCTTACAGTTGAACATGCTTCATGCACTGTCATGGCAGTCCACTGTGCCGGTGTAGCTCATGCGCGCTTACAGTTGAACATGCTTCATGCACTGTCATGGCAGTCCACTGTGCCGGTGTAGCTCATGCGCGCTTACAGTTGAGCATGCTGCATGCACTGTCATAGCACTTTGCTGTGCCGGTGCGGCTCATGCGCACTTGCAATTGAGCATGCTGCATGCACTGTCATGGCAGTCCACTGTGCCGGTGTAGCTCATGCGCGCTTACAGTTGAACATGCTTCATGCACTGTCATAGCACTTTGCTGTGCCGGTGTAGCTCATGCGCACTTGCAATTGAGCATGCTGCATGCACTGTCATGGCACTTTGCTGTGCCGGTATAGCTCATGCGCGCTTGCAATTGAGCATGCTGCATGCACTGTCATGGCAGTCCACTGTGCCGGTGTAGCTCATGCGCGCTTACAGTTGAGCATGCTTCATGCACTGTCATGGCAGTCCACTGTGCCGGTGTAGCTCATGCGCGCTTACAGTTGAGCATGCTTCATGCACTGTCATGGCAGTCCACTGTGCCGGTGTAGCTCATGCGCGCTTACAGTTGAACATGCTTCATGCACTGTCATGGCAGTCCACTGTGCCGGTGTAGCTCATGCGCGCTTACAGTTGAGCATGCTTCATGCACTGTCATGGCAGTCCACTGTGCCGGTGTAGCTCATGCGCGCTTACAGTTGAACATGCTTCATGCACTGTCATGGCAGTCCACTGTGCCGGTGTAGCTCATGCGCGCTTACAGTTGAACATGCTTCATGCACTGTCATGGCAGTCCACTGTGCCGGTGTAGCTCATGCGCGCTTACAGTTGAGCATGCTGCATGCACTGTCATGGCACTTTGCTGTGCCGGTGAAGCTCATGCGCGCTTGCAATTGAGCATGCTGCATGCACTGTCATGGCAGTCCACTGTGCCGGTGTAGCTCATGCGCGCTTACAGTTGAGCATGCTGCATGCACTGTCATAGCACTTTGCTGTGCCGGTGCGGCTCATGCGCACTTGCAATTGAGCATGCTGCATGCACTGTCATGGCAGTCCACTGTGCCGGTGTAGCTCATGCGCGCTTACAGTTGACATGCTTCATGCACTGTCATGGCAGTCCACTGTGCCGGTGTAGCTCATGCGCGCTTACAGTTGAGCATGCTGCATGCACTGTCATAGCACTTTGCTGTGCCGGTGTAGCTCATGCGCACTTGCAATTGAGCATGCTGCATGCACTGTCATGGCAGTCCACTGTGCCGGTGTAGCTCATGCGCGCTTACAGTTGAACATGCTTCATGCACTGTCATGGCAGTCCACTGTGCCGGTGTAGCTCATGCGCGCTTACAGTTGAGCATGCTGCATGCACTGTCATGGCAGTCCACTGTGCCGGTGTAGCTCATGCGCGCTTACAGTTGAGCATGCTGCATGCACTGTCATGGCAGTCCACTGTGCCGGTGTAGCTCATGCGCGCTTACAGTTGAGCATGCTGCATGCACTGTCATGGCAGTCCACTGTGCCGGTGTAGCTCATGCGCGCTTACAGTTGAACATGCTTCATGCACTGTCATGGCAGTCCACTGTGCCGGTGTAGCTCATGCGCGCTTACAGTTGAGCATGCTGCATGCACTGTCATGGCAGTCCACTGTGCCGGTGTAGCTCATGCGCGCTTACAGTTGAACATGCTACATGCACTGTCATGGCAGTCCACTGTGCCGGTGTAGCTCATGCGCGCTTACAGTTGAACATGCTGCATGCACTGTCATGGCAGTCCACTGTGCCGGTGTAGCTCATGCGCGCTTACAGTTGAGCATGCTGCATGCACTGTCATAGCACTTTGCTGTGCCGGTGTAGCTCATGCGCGCTTGCAATTGAGCATGCTGCATGCACTGTCATAGCAGTCCACTGTGCCGGTGTAGCTCATGCGCGCTTACAGTTGAACATGCTTCATGCACTGTCATGGCAGTGCTGTGCCGGTGTAGCTCATGCGCGCTTACAGTTGAGCATGCTGCATGCACTGTCATGGCAGTCCACTGTGCCGGTGTAGCTCATGCGCGCTTACAGTTGAACATGCTTCATGCACTGTCATGGCAGTCCACTGTGCCGGTGTAGCTCATGCGCGCTTACAGTTGAGCATGCTGCATGCACTGTCATAGCACTTTGCTGTGCCGGTGCGGCTCATGCGCACTTGCAATTGAGCATGCTGCATGCACTGTCATGGCAGTCCACTGTGCCGGTGTAGCTCATGCGCGCTTACAGTTGAACATGCTTCATGCACTGTCATGGCAGTCCACTGTGCCGGTGTAGCTCATGCGCGCTTACAGTTGAGCATGCTTCATGCACTGTCATGGCAGTCCACTGTGCCGGTGTAGCTCATGCGCGCTTACAGTTGAGCATGCTGCATGCACTGTCATAGCACTTTGCTGTGCCGGTGCGGCTCATGCGCACTTGCAATTGAGCATGCTGCATGCACTGTCATGGCAGTCCACTGTGCCGGTGTAGCTCATGCGCGCTTACAGTTGAACATGCTTCATGCACTGTCATGGCAGTCCACTGTGCCGGTGTAGCTCATGCGCGCTTACAGTTGAACATGCTTCATGCACTGTCATGGCAGTCCACTGTGCCGGTGTAGCTCATGCGCGCTTACAGTTGAACATGCTTCATGCACTGTCATGGCAGTCCACTGTGCCGGTGTAGCTCATGCGCGCTTACAGTTGAACATGCTGCATGCACTGTCATGGCAGTCCACTGTGCCGGTGTAGCTCATGCGCGCTTACAGTTGAGCATGCTGCATGCACTGTCATAGCACTTTGCTGTGCCGGTGCGGCTCATGCGCACTTGCAATTGAGCATGCTGCATGCACTGTCATGGCAGTCCACTGTGCCGGTGTAGCTCATGCGCGCTTACAGTTGAGCATGCTGCATGCACTGTCATAGCACTTTGCTGTGCCGGTGCGGCTCATGCGCGCTTGCAATTGAGCATGCTGCATGCACTGTCATGGCAGTCCACTGTGCCGGTGTAGCTCATGCGCGCTTACAGTTGAACATGCTTCATGCACTGTCATGGCAGTCCACTGTGCCGGTGTAGCTCATGCGCGCTTACAGTTGAGCATGCTGCATGCACTGTCATAGCACTTTGCTGTGCCGGTGCGGCTCATGCGCACTTGCAATTGAGCATGCTGCATGCACTGTCATGGCAGTCCACTGTGCCGGTGTAGCTCATGCGCGCTTACAGTTGAACATGCTTCATGCACTGTCATGGCAGTCCACTGTGCCGGTGTAGCTCATGCGCGCTTACAGTTGAACATGCTTCATGCACTGTCATGGCAGTCCACTGTGCCGGTGTAGCTCATGCGCGCTTACAGTTGAGCATGCTGCATGCACTGTCATAGCACTTTGCTGTGCCGGTGCGGCTCATGCGCACTTGCAATTGAGCATGCTGCATGCACTGTCACGGCACTTTGCTGTGCCGGTGTAGCTCATGCGCGCTTGCAATTGAGCATGCTGCATGCACTGTCATGGCAGTCCACTGTGCCGGTGTAGCTCATGCGCGCTTACAGTTGAACATGCTTCATGCACTGTCATGGCAGTCCACTGTGCCGGTGTAGCTCATGCGCGCTTACAGTTGAGCATGCTGCATGCACTGTCATAGCACTTTGCTGTGCCGGTGCAGCTCATGCGCACTTGCAATTGAGCATGCTGCATGCACTGTCATGGCAGTCCACTGTGCCGGTGTAGCTCATGCGCGCTTACAGTTGAACATGCTTCATGCACTGTCATGGCAGTCCACTGTGCCGGTGTAGCTCATGCGCGCTTACAGTTGAACATGCTTCATGCACTGTCATGGCAGTCCACTGTGCCGGTGTAGCTCATGCGCGCTTACAGTTGAGCATGCTGCATGCACTGTCATAGCACTTTGCTGTGCCGGTGCAGCTCATGCGCACTTGCAATTGAGCATGCTGCATGCACTGTCATGGCAGTCCACTGTGCCGGTGTAGCTCATGCGCGCTTACAGTTGAACATGCTTCATGCACTGTCATAGCACTTTGCTGTGCCGGTGCGGCTCATGCGCACTTGCAATTGAGCATGCTGCATGCACTGTCACGGCACTTTGCTGTGCCGGTGTAGCTCATGCGCGCTTGCAATTGAGCATGCTGCATGCACTGTCATGGCAGTCCACTGTGCCGGTGTAGCTCATGCGCGCTTACAGTTGAACATGCTTCATGCACTGTCATGGCAGTCCACTGTGCCGGTGTAGCTCATGCGCGCTTACAGTTGAGCATGCTGCATGCACTGTCATAGCACTTTGCTGTGCCGGTGCGGCTCATGCGCACTTGCAATTGAGCATGCTGCATGCACTGTCATGGCAGTCCACTGTGCCGGTGTAGCTCATGCGCGCTTACAGTTGAACATGCTTCATGCACTGTCATGGCAGTCCACTGTGCCGGTGTAGCTCATGCGCGCTTACAGTTGAACATGCTTCATGCACTGTCATGGCAGTCCACTGTGCCGGTGTAGCTCATGCGCGCTTACAGTTGAGCATGCTGCATGCACTGTCATAGCACTTTGCTGTGCCGGTGCGGCTCATGCGCACTTGCAATTGAGCATGCTGCATGCACTGTCATGGCAGTCCACTGTGCCGGTGTAGCTCATGCGCGCTTACAGTTGAACATGCTTCATGCACTGTCATGGCAGTCCACTGTGCCGGTGTAGCTCATGCGCGCTTACAGTTGAGCATGCTGCATGCACTGTCATAGCACTTTGCTGTGCCGGTGCGGCTCATGCGCGCTTGCAATTGAGCATGCTGCATGCACTGTCATGGCAGTCCACTGTGCCGGTGTAGCTCATGCGCGCTTACAGTTGAACATGCTTCATGCACTGTCATGGCAGTCCACTGTGCCGGTGTAGCTCATGCGCGCTTACAGTTGAACATGCTTCATGCACTGTCATGGCAGTCCACTGTGCCGGTGTAGCTCATGCGCGCTTACAGTTGAGCATGCTGCATGCACTGTCATAGCACTTTGCTGTGCCGGTGCGGCTCATGCGCACTTGCAATTGAGCATGCTGCATGCACTGTCATGGCAGTCCACTGTGCCGGTGTAGCTCATGCGCGCTTACAGTTGAACATGCTTCATGCACTGTCATGGCAGTCCACTGTGCCGGTGTAGCTCATGCGCGCTTACAGTTGAACATGCTTCATGCACTGTCATGGCAGTCCACTGTGCCGGTGTAGCTCATGCGCGCTTACAGTTGAGCATGCTGCATGCACTGTCATGGCACTTTGCTGTGCCGGTGCGGCTCATGCGCACTTGCAATTGAGCATGCTGCATGCACTGTCATGGCAGTCCACTGTGCCGGTGTAGCTCATGCGCGCTTACAGTTGAACATGCTGCATGCACTGTCATAGCACTTTGCTGTGCCGGTGCGGCTCATGCGCACTTGCAATTGAGCATGCTGCATGCACTGTCATGGCAGTCCACTGTGCCGGTGTAGCTCATGCGCGCTTACAGTTGAACATGCTTCATGCACTGTCATGGCAGTCCACTGTGCCGGTGTAGCTCATGCGCGCTTACAGTTGAGCATGCTGCATGCACTGTCATAGCACTTTGCTGTGCCGGTGCGCTCATGCGCACTTGCAATTGAGCATGCTGCATGCACTGTCATGGCAGTCCACTGTGCCGGTGTAGCTCATGCGCGCTTACAGTTGAACATGCTTCATGCACTGTCATGGCAGTCCACTGTGCCGGTGTAGCTCATGCGCGCTTACAGTTGAACATGCTTCATGCACTGTCATGGCAGTCCACTGTGCCGGTGTAGCTCATGCGCGCTTACAGTTGAGCATGCTGCATGCACTGTCATAGCACTTTGCTGTGCCGGTGCGGCTCATGCGCACTTGCAATTGAGCATGCTGCATGCACTGTCATGGCACTTTGCTGTGCCGGTGTAGCTCATGCGCGCTTGCAATTGAGCATGCTGCATGCACTGTCATGGCAGTCCACTGTGCCGGTGTAGCTCATGCGCGCTTACAGTTGAACATGCTTCATGCACTGTCATGGCAGTCCACTGTGCCGGTGTAGCTCATGCGCGCTTACAGTTGAGCATGCTGCATGCACTGTCATAGCACTTTGCTGTGCCGGTGCGGCTCATGCGCACTTGCAATTGAGCATGCTGCATGCACTGTCATGGCAGTCCACTGTGCCGGTGTAGCTCATGCGCGCTTACAGTTGAACATGCTTCATGCACTGTCATGGCAGTCCACTGTGCCGGTGTAGCTCATGCGCGCTTACAGTTGAACATGCTTCATGCACTGTCATGGCAGTCCACTGTGCCGGTGTAGCTCATGCGCGCTTACAGTTGAGCATGCTGCATGCACTGTCATAGCACTTTGCTGTGCCGGTGCGGCTCATGCGCACTTGCAATTGAGCATGCTGCATGCACTGTCATGGCAGTCCACTGTGCCGGTGTAGCTCATGCGCGCTTACAGTTGAACATGCTGCATGCACTGTCATGGCACTTTGCTGTGCCGGTGTAGCTCATGCGCACTTGCAATTGAGCATGCTGCATGCACTGTCATGGCACTTTGCTGTGCCGGTGTAGCTCATGCGCGCTTGCAATTGAGCATGCTGCATGCACTGTCATGGCAGTCCACTGTGCCGGTGTAGCTCATGCGCGCTTACAGTTGAACATGCTTCATGCACTGTCATGGCAGTCCACTGTGCCGGTGTAGCTCATGCGCGCTTACAGTTGAGCATGCTGCATGCACTGTCATAGCACTTTGCTGTGCCGGTGCGGCTCATGCGCACTTGCAATTGAGCATGCTGCATGCACTGTCATGGCAGTCCACTGTGCCGGTGTAGCTCATGCGCGCTTACAGTTGAACATGCTTCATGCACTGTCATGGCAGTCCACTGTGCCGGTGTAGCTCATGCGCGCTTACAGTTGAACATGCTTCATGCACTGTCATGGCAGTCCACTGTGCCGGTGTAGCTCATGCGCGCTTACAGTTGAGCATGCTGCATGCACTGTCATAGCACTTTGCTGTGCCGGTGCGGCTCATGCGCACTTGCAATTGAGCATGCTGCATGCACTGTCATGGCAGTCCACTGTGCCGGTGTAGCTCATGCGCGCTTACAGTTGAACATGCTTCATGCACTGTCATGGCAGTCCACTGTGCCGGTGTAGCTCATGCGCGCTTACAGTTGACATGCTTCATGCACTGTCATGGCAGTCCACTGTGCCGGTGTAGCTCATGCGCGCTTACAGTTGAGCATGCTGCATGCACTGTCATGGCAGTTTGCTGTGCCGGTGTAGCTCATGCGCGCTTGCAATTGAGCATGCTGCATGCACTGTCATGGCAGTCCACTGTGCCGGTGTAGCTCATGCGCGCTTACAGTTGAGCATGCTGCATGCACTGTCATAGCACTTTGCTGTGCCGGTGCGGCTCATGCGCACTTGCAATTGAGCATGCTGCATGCACTGTCATGGCACTTTGCTGTGCCGGTGTAGCTCATGCGCGCTTGCAATTGAGCATGCTGCATGCACTGTCATGGCAGTCCACTGTGCCGGTGTAGCTCATGCGCGCTTACAGTTGAACATGCTTCATGCACTGTCATGGCAGTCCACTGTGCCGGTGTAGCTCATGCGCGCTTACAGTTGAGCATGCTGCATGCACTGTCATAGCACTTTGCTGTGCCGGTGCGGCTCATGCGCACTTGCAATTGAGCATGCTGCATGCACTGTCATGGCAGTCCACTGTGCCGGTGTAGCTCATGCGCGCTTACAGTTGAACATGCTTCATGCACTGTCATGGCAGTCCACTGTGCCGGTGTAGCTCATGCGCGCTTACAGTTGAACATGCTTCATGCACTGTCATGGCAGTCCACTGTGCCGGTGTAGCTCATGCGCGCTTACAGTTGAGCATGCTGCATGCACTGTCATAGCACTTTGCTGTGCCGGTGCGGCTCATGCGCACTTGCAATTGAGCATGCTGCATGCACTGTCATGGCAGTCCACTGTGCCGGTGTAGCTCATGCGCGCTTACAGTTGAACATGCTTCATGCACTGTCATGGCAGTCCACTGTGCCGGTGTAGCTCATGCGCGCTTACAGTTGAGCATGCTGCATGCACTGTCATAGCACTTTGCTGTGCCGGTGCGGCTCATGCGCACTTGCAATTGAGCATGCTGCATGCACTGTCATGGCAGTCCACTGTGCCGGTGTAGCTCATGCGCGCTTACAGTTGAACATGCTTCATGCACTGTCATGGCAGTCCACTGTGCCGGTGTAGCTCATGCGCGCTTACAGTTGAACATGCTTCATGCACTGTCATGGCAGTCCACTGTGCCGGTGTAGCTCATGCGCGCTTACAGTTGAGCATGCTGCATGCACTGTCATAGCACTTTGCTGTGCCGGTGCGGCTCATGCGCACTTGCAATTGAGCATGCTGCATGCACTGTCATGGCAGTCCACTGTGCCGGTGTAGCTCATGCGCGCTTACAGTTGAACATGCTTCATGCACTGTCATGGCAGTCCACTGTGCCGGTGTAGCTCATGCGCGCTTACAGTTGAACATGCTTCATGCACTGTCATGGCAGTCCACTGTGCCGGTGTAGCTCATGCGCGCTTACAGTTGAGCATGCTGCATGCACTGTCATAGCACTTTGCTGTGCCGGTGCGGCTCATGCGCACTTGCAATTGAGCATGCTGCATGCACTGTCATGGCAGTCCACTGTGCCGGTGTAGCTCATGCGCGCTTACAGTTGAGCATGCTGCATGCACTGTCATAGCACTTTGCTGTGCCGGTGCGGCTCATGCGCGCTTGCAATTGAGCATGCTGCATGCACTGTCATGGCAGTCCACTGTGCCGGTGTAGCTCATGCGCGCTTACAGTTGAACATGCTTCATGCACTGTCATGGCAGTCCACTGTGCCGGTGTAGCTCATGCGCGCTTACAGTTGAGCATGCTGCATGCACTGTCATAGCACTTTGCTGTGCCGGTGCGGCTCATGCGCACTTGCAATTGAGCATGCTGCATGCACTGTCATGGCAGTCCACTGTGCCGGTGTAGCTCATGCGCGCTTACAGTTGAACATGCTTCATGCACTGTCATGGCAGTCCACTGTGCCGGTGTAGCTCATGCGCGCTTACAGTTGAACATGCTTCATGCACTGTCATGGCAGTCCACTGTGCCGGTGTAGCTCATGCGCGCTTACAGTTGAGCATGCTGCATGCACTGTCATAGCACTTTGCTGTGCCGGTGCGGCTCATGCGCACTTGCAATTGAGCATGCTGCATGCACTGTCATGGCACTTTGCTGTGCCGGTGTAGCTCATGCGCGCTTGCAATTGAGCATGCTGCATGCACTGTCATGGCAGTCCACTGTGCCGGTGTAGCTCATGCGCGCTTACAGTTGAACATGCTTCATGCACTGTCATGGCAGTCCACTGTGCCGGTGTAGCTCATGCGCGCTTACAGTTGAGCATGCTGCATGCACTGTCATAGCACTTTGCTGTGCCGGTGTAGCTCATGCGCACTTGCAATTGAGCATGCTGCATGCACTGTCATGGCAGTCCACTGTGCCGGTGTAGCTCATGCGCGCTTACAGTTGAACATGCTTCATGCACTGTCATGGCAGTCCACTGTGCCGGTGTAGCTCATGCGCGCTTGCAGTTGAGCATGCTTCATGCACTGTCATGGCAGTCCACTGTGCCGGTGTAGCTCATGCGCGCTTACAGTTGAGCATGCTGCATGCACTGTCATAGCACCACTGTGCCGGTGGCTCATGCGCACTTGCAATTGAGCATGCTGCATGCACTGTCATGGCAGTCCACTGTGCCGGTGTAGCTCATGCGCGCTTACAGTTGAACATGCTTCATGCACTGTCATAGCACTTTGCTGTGCCGGTGCGGCTCATGCGCACTTGCAATTGAGCATGCTGCATGCACTGTCATGGCAGTCCACTGTGCCGGTGTAGCTCATGCGCGCTTGCAGTTGAGCATGCTGCATGCACTGTCATGGCAGTCCACTGTGCCGGTGTAGCTCATGCGCGCTTACAGTTGAACATGCTTCATGCACTGTCATGGCAGTCCACTGTGCCGGTGTAGCTCATGCGCGCTTACAGTTGAGCATGCTGCATGCACTGTCATAGCACTTTGCTGTGCCGGTGCGGCTCATGCGCACTTGCAATTGAGCATGCTGCATGCACTGTCATGGCAGTCCACTGTGCGGTGTAGCTCATGCGCGCTTACAGTTGAACATGCTTCATGCACTGTCATGGCAGTCCACTGTGCCGGTGTAGCTCATGCGCGCTTACAGTTGAGCATGCTGCATGCACTGTCATAGCACTTTGCTGTGCCGGTGCGGCTCATGCGCGCTTGCAATTGAGCATGCTGCATGCACTGTCATGGCAGTCCACTGTGCCGGTGTAGCTCATGCGCGCTTACAGTTGAACATGCTTCATGCACTGTCATGGCAGTCCACTGTGCCGGTGTAGCTCATGCGCGCTTACAGTTGAACATGCTTCATGCACTGTCATGGCAGTCCACTGTGCCGGTGTAGCTCATGCGCGCTTACAGTTGAGCATGCTGCATGCACTGTCATAGCACTTTGCTGTGCCGGTGCGGCTCATGCGCACTTGCAATTGAGCATGCTGCATGCACTGTCATGGCAGTCCACTGTGCCGGTGTAGCTCATGCGCGCTTACAGTTGAACATGCTTCATGCACTGTCATGGCAGTCCACTGTGCCGGTGTAGCTCATGCGCGCTTACAGTTGAACATGCTTCATGCACTGTCATGGCAGTCCACTGTGCCGGTGTAGCTCATGCGCGCTTACAGTTGAGCATGCTGCATGCACTGTCATGCACTTTGCTGTGCCGGTGCGGCTCATGCGCACTTGCAATTGAGCAGCTGCATCATCCGCGCCTGCTCGCAGGGTGCTGGCATGTTCTTCATTCATCCGCCCCTGCTCGCAGGGGTGCGGGCATGTTGTTGTTCATCCGCCCCTGCTCGCAGGGGTGCTGGCATGTGCACATGCCACGTGGGCCGATACCCGGTTTGGATGTGGCCGCGCGTGATTCCCGTTTTTTTTTTCATGGCCTGCAAGACTAGCAGTTAGTACACCTCAAGTAAATGGACGGGGCGCGTACCGCTTCCTCCAGACGGGTCGCGGAGGTTGCCGCGGACACGGCGCGGTGTCAAAGCGTACTTTCCTGCTCAATGCCATGCGCGACCTGTCCCAACATTGTGCCGCGCGCTGGCGCGCCAACCCCGCGCGGCGCGCCCCTCCGTGCTAGACTGGTCGGACGGGCGTGCTGCCGGGCCTTCCTGTCCCCAAAGACGGCCTGCCGGCGCTGACAGGCCAACGCGCATAGGCTTGCGTCGCCCCCCCCCCCCCCCCCTCCACCCATTTCGCCCTGCAGCCCCCCTGCACCCGATCCCTCCCTCTTCCCTCCCTCCCTCTTCCCTCCTCGCAGCGCACGTCCGCCGTTTCTCCTCTGCGCCCCTCCCCGGATACCGCTCGGGCTGCCGGGCTGGCTGAGGCTACGGATCCTGGGACCGGTGCCTCGCGGCCTCGGACATGGCCGTAGCGCGTGCTGTCGCGCCCGTGCAGACTGCTAGTGTCGAGTCGACGGCCACTTGTGGACCCGGCGAGTGCTGGTTGTGTGTTTGGTGTGCGCGTGGCCTGCGTGGTACTGCGTGGTGTGTGCGTGTCTGCTTTCGCGCTGGCGTTAGTTCGTTCTGGCATTTGCTCATGCGGCGCGTGGCCTTGCATGGTGCTTGCGGTGGCCGGTCTGTCTGGTTGCTTGTTGCCTGGTCTGTTGACTGGGCGCTGCTGAGTCCTAGATTTATCACTGTGTAACACCTCAAGTAAATGTTGATCGCTGGCAGTCACTGGTATGCGCTACAGAGAGACCAGTTGTTGTAAGGACATGTACAGCTGTCCTTGTCGACAGGCTTATAGCTAGATGCATTCGCCGAAGCCACGTTAAAGCAATGTTGGTGTCCCGTCCAAAAACGTCTTCTTTCGCTGAGTCCAAAGCGCACACAAAAGATTGTCCATGTTACAACTCTTTCAGTCGTCGGAACCAAAAATTCTTGTTCGCTCTGCGGATACCTTTCGCCAAAGTGTTGCAATTGCTACGGTACCTAAATTTTGACCCCGTTGCAATTGCTCATAGTCTTTGCGTACACTCCAGCACTGCCTGGCAGCACCGGCATGTTTTGATGAATGGCAGTTTTTGCAATGCATATGCATACATACATAAGCGTATACGCTTGAATAAATACGCTTATACGATTAAACAAACTGCACGTATACGTATACTAAGAAAACTGCAGGTACACGTATACGTGCAGTTTTCTCCTCGTCTCCTCCTCCATATTGGTCCTGCCCTGCCTGTTTTCGTCACTCATGATCAGGCAGCTGCCTGCCATCGCCAGCGGTTGCTGCAATTGCACCCCCTTGCAATTGTATACCCTTGCACATGCACATGACTGCTTTACTGCGAGGCATGGCTTCCAGGATTCTACCCACAAAATATCAATCTTGCATCAGGATCACCGTGACATCATGATCAGGTGCATGCATGCACCTCCGTCTGGCCTGCTCAGGCTGCAAGACGACCCCATTCTCTTGTATCCTTGCTTTTTTTTGTTAAATTTAGGGCTCCTTATATGTAGCACGTGCGTCATCTGAGGTCTGCTCAATTGAGTTTAAATTTGCACATGCACGCCCTCTGCTTGCATGTCAGACGGGATCATGCGTGTCGGTGTTCGTTTTTCTGCCACAGTCCACCAGAGTAGCATATGATCGGTGCTGTACATCATGAGATACGCGGTTCTTGCGCTCGCTTCCTGCGTTATGTTTCGGCTTTTGTGCCGGCGCTGGTCCGCTCAAAGATCTAGCATTTGCTCGTGCGGAGAGTGGCCTGAGGGCGTGTGATGATTGCAATCATCAATTGGTCTGTTTGCATGCGCATGTTGACTTGTCTACAGCTGTTGCCTGGTGCTGGTGGGTCCTAGATCTATAACAGTGTAGTTAACACATACATACCCCATGTACGTATACATTGCATGTTTATTCTTCAACAATAATTTAGCGAACTTGTAGGCTATAGGCTATAGGCTCGAGATCTTCGTTCACGTGAGCAAGGTGCCTAGGCACATGTACAGCGCGCCCGGACCGGGTGTGTAAGAAATTCTACTAGGAACATAGGGAACGGGTGTGTTACGCAGTGATAGATCTAGGACTCAGCAGCGCCGAGGCAACAGACCAGGCAACAAGCAAACAGACAGACCGGCCGGCGCAAGCACCAAGGCCACGCGCCGCACGAGCAAATGCCAGAACAAACTAACGCCAGCGCAAAGGACCGGGTGTGTAGGAATATAGGGTCGGTCTGACACACATGCAATGGGGCTGTAAATATCTGGGACACGCTACTCGAGTCACCATGAGCTCCCATAGAGTGCTTCTACGTGTACACTCAGCAGTCAACTTGATTTGAATGCATGCCTGCACGATGGATCACGGAGTCCACAGCAGGTTCACGTGCGCACGTGAGACCACGACTGAATTGAGTAGCATGGGGGCGAGACTTCTCAATGTTGTTGATACGTATCAACTATACAGTGCGCTGCAGGTGTGACAATCCGATGGTGCTCTGAAAGTTTCGGCATCTTTGACAACTTGGGCATGGCTGTCGCGAGCAACAAGATCCTGCTGAACACGTATGTCCGCTCTTGGTCGACCCCGTACGTCGCTGAGCTGCTCGCCCACGAGATGTGCCATGTCAGGCAGTACCGTGCATGGGGGAAGCCAGGTTTCCTGTGCCGGTACTCACAGAGCGGCCCGCGCAACCAAATCGAGCAGGACTGCGACAACTTTGAAGGGACCGTTCCACTCATCACGTGGCCGCTGCCCAAGTGCTTCCGCGTGATCAACTACACCAGCGCGACCCTGTGGTCCGCATTTCTGTTCTTCAGCGAGGCCTCCAAGAAGTGGGAGTCCAAGGGGTGGTACGGAACAGCCGGCGAACGACGGAGCGTACTGTGGTGCATCCAGCGGGATACGGAGTTGTACATTCATGTCTGGGACCGTGACTTCGTCGCGGATTCCAAGTACTCGTGGTCGCATGGTGAAGATGCTGGCGCCTGCATCCGCAACTCTGGGCCGTTCCGAATCATCCAGAACTACGCGGGGTGGACCTGGTGGGACACAGAGGGGCCGATGGCCTCGGACACGTGCTACACGGAGGCTGCTGATGGGTACTGGTGGGCCACGTTTGAGTTCCTGACGGGGCCGGGGTATGAATACACGTACACTACTTTGGGCAGATACAGACTCCTGCTGAGCATGGGCGCAGCGGCGGACGCGGGTGCGACAGGGGGGTGGGTATGGCGATGCGGATGGGCTGGATGCGTATGGTGGCGGCCCCGCCGGTGCGGAAGTGGTCGAGATGAATGACGCAGAGGTAGAGGCAATGCTCGGGGATACCTCTGCCTCGGCAATTACTCCGGACTTTGTCGATGGTGACCCGGTGCAGCCTGAGTGATGTGCGACACGGCCGGATCATGCGTGCATGTCATGCATGCATGTGGAAACCAGACTAGAGGTTGGGATGTAGTGGTGATTGCTGTTCATTGCCCTGCAGCTGTTTGGTGCTAGCTATCTCAAGCTATAGCATGCTTCCAGCATAATTGGAGATGCATGTCTGGCGTCGGTACTCGAGCGATCTACAGGAAAGCAATGTATTGCTTAGCTGTTGTGGACATGCACATGTGCATGTTCATGAGCAGACCTCGAGACGCACAGAGGACACGTACGCCCAGATCTTGAGTGAGTCTTGCATAGCGCCGGCCCACTGGTCATCTGCCAGTTGATATCCGGCCCGTGCATGTATGCGCCAATGCATGTGGCGTCATCTCAAGATGCTGCCAAGCTTGAGCACTGCATGGCGTGTCGCTAGTGCTGTTGCGGCGCTGTTGAGCAATATGTACTATAGTATATACTATAGTAACATTGCTAAGTTGGCCTGCATTACACAAACAAACTATAAAAACAGAACCCGGATCAAGCCATGGCTGTGCATGTGGACACGAATGTCCTGTGCGTGATCAGCCTTATTTGGTGGATGTGTAATGTTCAATGTTGAATTGAAAAATGCTGTTATAATGTACTTTGGGACCACTGTGTTTACATGGGGCAGGGACGTTCACTCCGCTCATAGCACCCATGGCATTTCCCCCTCGTCCCCTGCCACAAAACCTTCCCACCTCTCTCCGCCTCTCTCGCTCACCTGTCCCCGGCCATCGCTCGGACCCCAGCGTTCGGTGGCTCTGGCATGCGCAGTGACTGTGGCAGCAGATGGCCTGGCTAGGGGACACATCCGTCGCGCGTGGCCGCGGGACCCGCGCGGACAGCGTCTCGTTCCTGCACCCGTCCGGCCTGCTGAGGCTGGCTTGGCGCCGGCTGGGCGCCGTCGTCCCCAGCTCCTGGTGCCTGTGCTTAGCATGTATACAAAGCCTGCGTGGTGTTGCGCTCGCTTCGTTGCGTTGTGTGATTACGGAACCCTGCACAGAGTGCCGTTATGCGCTTGCCATGCCAGTAGCACATCCGACGCACTACTTCGGGATCAGAAACTGAGCAACATGCAGCACCCCTGCGTATGCTGGGCATGCATGCAACTTGAATAGTGCATGCAGCACATGTGACTGCGCAGCACCCCTGCCTATGTGGAGGCCTGCGTGAGCCGCAGATGCAAAACACACCGTCGAGCTGATGTACAAGCTGGCAGGCTCTCCCGCTGGCGACCCAGTCAGGTGGGCTGTCCTCTTCCACGTGCCTGCACACGCGAAGCACACCTGCTGCGCACCACCGACTGGTCCCACTCGCACAGCCGCTCTTATAAGCTATTCTATCCTATAGCATCGAGAAGGCCAGCCTGCACGCCATGTGCCGCATCATCAAGGCACAGAAGTTCACCGACCTGCAGCGCAGCAGGCCTGCTCCCTCATAGGCATGGCGGCATGGGCTGCAACACTACACAGCCGACCTTTGCTGACGCAGCGCGCCTTGTATCGGCAGCAGTTGCGCACGCGGTGCTCGCAGACGGCATCAACCGCGGTAAGCTGTTGCGAGGCGACACTGCTGTCTAGCACCAGGCCACGCCTTGCACGCTGCGGACGACATGGTGGGCCGAGCGGGCAGTCTCAGACAGCCCGACCCCCGCCGACGCCTGTACATCTGACACTGGCACAAAGCTGTGCATGACGCATCTCCAGAGCGCGCTCAGCTGGGCGGAGGCTGACGCGCGCTGGACCGCCATGCGTGACCAAATCCAGACCTTGAAGCGCATTCGTAATCCCTTAACGGCGGAGACGGCGTGCGCTGATCTGGCTCGCCTTCTCAGCTGCTCTGACTTGCTTGCCTCGGCTTTTGGATCACGGCCTGCTCCGCCTGCGGCAGGGCCTTACCGACCATGAATTCAGGTCGCTTGCTGCTGCGCTAGGTGAGCCACTGCTGCTCGCCATGGACTCAAATGAGGCCTGCCCCTACGGCCGCGTGGCTGCATCCGGCACGCACTGTGTCATATTCGGCCAGCTGTGGGCGACTTCCGACAAAAGCCACCGCCCTCAGATGTGACGGCTGCTTCCGCGACGCGCGATGTGCCCCCCGCCTCTGACCAGGTGCCTGTGCAGCCGATCGCACTCCCTCCCCCTCGATCGCATCGCCCCCCGCGCGGCGACCTTCTGGCCTTCCTCACCACACGCATTGCGCTGCTGGACGCGAAGGTGATGCACTCACTTGCTAGGTCGCATGTGTACGGTGCGTCGGATACGGCTGCTAGTGGCGTGACCGCCGAGAAGGGCGAACGGCAGAAACGCGCAAATATGGCGCCATCACAGGTGCCATTCAGTCACCCCGCTCATGCATGAGACATATGGCAGGGTACCGGTTTGACGGGACATGTACCGCTTCCGGATCCGCCACTCGATTGAGGAGGTGGCGGAGAAACACAGCGCGCGGTCTCCAGGCCCACTTTCAATGCCATGCGCGAGCTGTCCACGAACACTGTGCCGCGTGCTGGTGTGCCAAGCGCGGAGCGACTGCGCCCCGGGCTGGGCTCGCCGGGCGAGCGCTGCTGCCGGACCTTCCTGTCCCCACTGACGGCCTGCGCATCGCGCATAGCTGAAACCCTGTACCCCCGCAAAGTACAGTGCCATGTAATACCTACTCCGCAGGGCCATGTAAGAGCTGCTGCGCAGCCTTCACCCCTCTCCACATGTCACAGATCTGCAGCAACATAGACACAGTGGCTGCGCAACGTGGACGCCTTGGCCAATGATGTCTGTGAACTATATTCATGATGATGCCCCTTTCATCAGTTCCAACAAATCACCCACGTGTGCAAATCCCCCAGCAAATCCCGTTTGCCCTTTTATCTCTTTTGATTTGTGATGACCTCTGTTGCACTGAACCACCAATATTTATGGTAGTAGCACCAGCAGTAGGCCTTTTTGCCTCAGGGGTATGTAGAGAAAGCTGCAGTGCAACAGTCATGCTACCCAGCATTACGCACATCGCAGCCTGCATCACATCACCACTGGCAGGTCATACCATGCCACCACCCTGTGCGAGCCCCGGTACCGCGCGCGCGCCTGTGACCATGTCCGGCCGCTTCGCGGTCCGCACAGTTTCCGATATCGATACCATGGTATACACCAGCTATTCACGGCGGCGCGCGCAGCCCAACTTGGTATGAATGATAGTGATGGCCACGCGTGGCGCTCCCACCATTGCAAACCATGGGGATGCCGAGACCGGTACCCCTGAACTGTTGGCGTCATTGCGCTACAATTTAAATGCCACAGTCACGGTGTTGCTTGCTTGCTTGCTTGTTATTTCCATGGCTACTGGGCTCCTGCATTGGTTTCGGTGTCACACATGTACTGCCAGAAGCCCAGCGCTCTCAAGAGTGTGGATCTGTAGCGCTTGGGTTGTGGTGCGTGACAAGTGCGTTGACCAAGTGCGTGACAAGTTGAAGTGAACTTGCAAGCATACTTCTCACTGCGAGCATCCGCATGACGCAATCGGCTTGGACAACACGGTTAACGCTTGAGCGCGTTTAGGCATATGCATTGCCGTCACGCGCTGCCTGCTGCCAGTACCTGCAGCTGGTACCTTTCCGGTTTATCGCACTTACTAGGCACCATGCGCTGCGTCTGTTCAAGTTTTGACCGTGGGTTCAGCCGCTATATAGCGACGTCACCTGATGCCTACCTTGATCCTGTCGAACAGAAAATATCACACTTCGGCGATATTGATCCTTGGAACAATCGCAAGTTTAAGTAACGGCCGTGCCACCTCGAGCCTTTTCAAGCCCCAGGCGCAACGTCGTCAGGTGTGCAGCTCGCTGAAGCAGACACCTATATCGTGGGACTTGCACGGCTATATATAGCTTGTCAAGATAAATCGCGAGTACAGAGAGTACGCACATCACAGTGTGCCACAGTAGCGGACTGCATCCCTGCAGGCATCCTGTATCTCGAGAAAGCTGCGCGCGCTTTCGACGGATTTTCCGAGACGGACGCCTGCGTGCCGCACGCGCGCAGGCTGCGTGCATGCATACATGTCCTGCCCTTGTCGCTGCGTGCATGTGCTGCGCATGCGACATGGCTACAGACAATAGAAAAAGTCTCATGGATGGCCTTGTTCTGACAATGTCTGTGTTGCTGTGCACACGTTTCCGGGCGCAGCTGTCTAGATTTACATGTCCGCGGTGCACCGCGGTGCGTTTGCCAGGCACTTTTTTTCGAATGACGCGTAAGTATACTTATACGCGCGCACATGCACGCACCATCAAGTATACCATAGCACGGTGGCACGGTGAACTAAAGCACGCATTGGTTCGATTCGTCTCGGGCATGTTTCATAAATGGACCAGTTTGCAATATTACACCACATGAGTGTAACACACACCATATGAGTGCTCCGGATATTGCGTATCAGTTCTGTGAGCGGGCGCCGGCATGCGTACCTCATGAGGCTGATCAGGCTCGTTGGCTTGCCATATCAAGACTGCTGCTTGCCTGGGAGTTCTCGTATTCAATCCATGCCAGTGGCCAGGTTAGATTGTGTGTTACACGGAGATGAACGCAACAGTGGCCAGGTTAGATTGCAGGCCAGTGACACCCTAAGTGCATTGCAAGCCAGCTGCAGCCCAGGCCACGATGGGCTCCGACAAGAAGTCCAAAAAGAAGAGCGGATACTATGGCTGCGGCACCACCCACTGCAAAGATGCTGCCAGTCCGATGAGGACGTCCTTGAATGACGGGCACATGACGCGGAGAAGACGTCATGGGTGACCGTGGATGATCCCAAGGGGTCGTCATCGACACTCTGACAGAGTGTCCTCAGTGCAAGCGAGGACAGTACAAGGACGGTGCAAGGACAGTGGGATGACATGTGCACGACATCATGAGGACGTCATAGTTGTGGGAAGGCAGGTACAAGGTCTGATGAGGACGTCATATCCACTACAGACTTACAGTGACTCTAAGGGGACGTCCATATGACACAACCCAAGCATCACCATGACGTCACGATGAAGTACTCAGTATAAATTTGATGACGTCCTGCCTTGTCAGGACGTCACGTAGGGATCATCGTGACGTCCCCTTGAAACCGGAGCGGTCCCCGCGCCATACGTCACCAGGACGTCATCTATGACGTCACGCCGGGGACGTCTTGCCTTGCGCTAGGCCGTCCCCGAGGCCGTCCCCGAGGCCGTCCTGCTCGGAGCCCAAAAGGCCACTTGCTGACCTTGCTCCCGCACGCCTCTTCTCGCCACATGGCCTGGCTTCAGTCACTCGATTATGCACTTCGCCATCGAATCCGCATTGTCTATCTCTCCCACTGGCCGGCTCTGGCAGGCAATTGCCACAATTGCCTGTCTTGTACGGTCTACGGGTGACAACGATGCGCTGGACGTAACTTAAGGCATACCTCCCTCCAACGCGGCATTGGCGTCCTCTTGCATCGAACGCAACTCTGCCTGCAGGTGACTTGGAGTGAATGGCCGTAGCGGGATGCTGTGGACCGGCACCACACTTAGGACACCATGGTGAGTTGTCCTCGTGAAGTGTTGTACCCACGGCAACAGAAACTTGCGCACTGGGCCCCTGATATGCAAGACAGCGCGCACCTCCGCTTCCAGTAGCAGATGCCATATTGGGGCTAAGGGCCCCTTGGTGTCCGGTGCGCTGTCTCCAAGCACAGGCCTCAGGTTTGCCACCTGCTGCTTCCAGTTCTTGACACGCTGGACTCTACTCTGCAGAGTGAGATCTCATTTCACTATTGTACATGTTGGGAGCACTGGTGGCTGTGGCTGTGTCTGTAGCTGCCATACATGCGTGGCAGTGCGTGATGTCCACTGCAGCAGCGACTATAAAACTCGGATCCTGGTCGATTCTCACCTGTGCTAGACGGCGGGATTCGCTATGCGTTGCCGCACTCGGGGCTGATGACCTAGCCACAGGGGCCTCGGTTGCAGTACTAGGACCAGCGTGACTGGCGGCTGCAGACTGGGTGGTGGCCTGTGGGACATCTTGCCACCGTCCTAGCATACATCCACTCTCCCACGCGCGGCAACCCTCTACACACCACATTGCTTTATCATCCGGTCAGATGAATTGGATCTCATGCCAGTGGGTCTGTACCGAGTAGGCCAAAGTGGGTAACTGGGCGGACACCCGTGGTGCTCAGGCGCAGCAGGGATGCGCACAAGGGGATGACGTGCCTGTTCTCTGTCGTCTTCCGCCAGAGACCAGTCGGCCACCTTGGTTGGCGAGTCCGCAACATCTTCAGCATCCCCAGCCTGTCTCTTGTTGTATTTTTTAATAAAGTTGTATTGTTCCTCTCTCTTGTTGATGAGGTTAGACATGAACCTGCGTATGTCCGCGTACCTGCATCGTACGACCCATGGTCAGCACGAGTACTGCGATAACCATAGAGGAGCGTGAACATGGAAGTGAAAAGAACGCACTTGATTCCTCTTTCTCTTCTGCAACCTCCAGCATATCCCTCCATACTTGGGCAAGGTTTCTGCACAAGTCAAAGCCTTTCTCCATGGCAGCCACCTCGTCGTCGTCCATCGGATTTGCTTTAAGGAACGCGTCTATTTTCTGCACCACATTCCATGGTTAATGTATGCACAAGGTCGGCATGGCGCGCTCTGACTCTGGCCGGTGCGGCCAGTCGAGACTGCAGTGTCGACTTGGGGGGCACGATAGCTTACTATCGTGCTCTTTGCCCCTGTGACCACTATCGGGCGAAACTGCCCCTGACTGCTGCGCGACTCTTCACGAACATGGTACCTTTCATGACCCCAAAGCAGCGTACCACATCGCCACACTGCGACCAACAATTTCGATCGCACTTACATGAGTGCAGAACTTGTCCGCGGGCCCTATGGACTATGCCAACAACGTGCTTGTGCACAGCTTCGCTAGACCCGAGGATGCAAATGAGACCAACGTTGTGTCAATGTTCACTCTGGCAGCTATATATGGCTAGATCTCAAGCGCAAGACCACGCGCAGCTACAATTCGAGTAGGGATATGCATGCGACCTGCATAACTAGACAAGAGTCTGTCATAAGACGCGGCTCATCCTTCGTTTGCACGTGAGCTCGAGTGCACTTCCGTCTCGGACGTGTCCGTGCAAAAGCCGTGTTGATATGCCGCGTTGACATACCGCACGCGTCGATTTGGAACAGAAGACACTCTTCTCGAAGGTTCTAGATGGTATGCGACATGTACATATACAAGACTCGGCTCCACCTTCGGAGGAGCTTTGCGGGCCCCAGACACGGTAGCAGGTGGGAGAGAACGTAGCGTCAGCACGAAATAAATGATGCATGAAATAATATTGGGGAAACAAAATTGAGCAGAGGTCTCCCGCGCGCCGCCATGAGATCATCCATGACAAGCTGATGTGGCAATGACGTGTACATCGTTGAAAACAAATAGTGCTCGCGGAGCGTCCTTGATATCATGACACAAAGTCGATTCGGAACAATAGCCTGAGGCGAAACAATTAAAATCTAGTGCGTCTTTTGCCGCCGCCGTCTTTTGCCGCCGCGGAGATGAGAGTACGTAAAATGCTTGTTGCGCAGAAAAAAACACAACCGATGTCAACGAGGACGTGGAATGGAAGGCACTTGTCTCGAAGGTTAGAGAAGATTTGCGATGGATGGATACATAATAGACACATGTTAGGTGCACGCGCGCTATTACTTGTACTGAGAATAGATAGGCGATACAGTCGATTCAAGCGCGCTAATTACAATTGAAGAGATAGCAGGCTGCAAGACAGTCACAAGCTGAAGCCGGATATGTTCTCAGATGCACTTTATCAGAATGCCTTCTGGACGGGATCAGCAAGGTTGAAGAGGTATCACACCATCGCGGCTCAAAACTCGAACGCTTCGACGGCCCCAACATGATGAGTGAATCCGGTATCAAGCTCACGAGCTCAGCGAATCCTTCTTTCACAGCCTTGGTGTCGGAAAATTGATCCTGCTTGTCCCTATAGCCTCAGGAATGTTCAACATATTTGCACAAAATCTGGTCGGTTGACAACAGCATGCGTCTCTGCTAAGTCACACGCGCCGGCACCCCTCGAAGAGGTCGAGGCGCGCAGACCAGACAAACACTGGCATTCTACTGTGTTTACGCACCCGCGATCTATTATTGTGCCGGTGGTCTCGACCGGGTCATGATCATCCAAGAGCGGGCAGAAAGGGCAAGTGCAATTGCAGGGCTTGATCAGCTATCCCAACGTGCACACACAATTCAACTCGAACTCGGTACAAAGCCACAATAGCGAGAATTAAAGGTCCAGGACAGCATCGAGATCGGGACAGCTGGGACTTTGCCATAGCGTGGGGCTGCCAAGCACCACAGGGCGCGATAGTGGTGACTTTCATAGCCCTCCAGAGCACCATATTCGAATGCACATATCGTCTAGCTGACCATATCGATGTGTGGCTGTGCCAGCATTTCAGCACGAACCGTGGGGAGGCGTCAAGGCACGCAGCCGTGGAGTTGTTAGTCGACGTCAAGCCAGGTCAGACGATGTAACACAGAGCTCCACTGACCACTTCAGCTATGATACAATGCACGACTTACTCGATGTATGATCGTACCGCAGCGTGATCATGGCCGCATTGGTTGGATGTACCATCTTGAGCTGCGTTAATGTTGGGCACCTCCAAGCTGACTTCAGTACAGCTCTGCTATGCCTACACGTACAACAGAGTGGATCAACTGTAGTACTGGCGTATTGACTTCACTTTGTCACAATTCGTGTAGACAGGACGAAGCTGGCTTTGCGAACAGTGCGACCCGCGCCAAGTCGCGTGCGTGTCTACAAGCGGCCCTCTGGAAGCCGCTGTCGGCGGTGGAGTCCGCAAGCCCCACTTAGTGTATCTTGCATCGGCCCTCAGGACACGCTTGTTGATTAATTTGTGTAAATGCGACTTGAGTTAACATAATGGAGATGCTCGGGAGCTAGCACTTCGCAGATCTGCGCCGCAAAAAAATGCAATACTTAATCATTACTTAAACTTCTTCAGTGTTGCTCATGCGAATTGCAGCGTGGAACGGGTGGGGCTCTAGACGCCGCGGACACTGGAGGAGACCCTCGACAAGCACAACCACCACGTACGCCATCACCTACTAGCTACGGGCCATGTTAGCCCTGACCGTAGTGGGTAACCTCATCAAAAATTTTGGCACATTCTTAGTTTTCATCAGCAGGCTACAAAAGCTCTCACCCTTTGCACAGCCACGCCACGCCACCCCACCGCGAGGATGATTTTGATAATCTGTACATCTTCTTGGATCGGGGCTCACACGCTAGCAGGGAGTGGAACAGATAGAGCCGAAACATGTTCAACTAGACGTTAACAGAAACCCATGGCACCCTGCTGTGCCGGTGTAGCCAATGCACACATTAGTTCACGTAGCACTCAACTGTGCCAGTGTGGCCCATGTGAACATACAGTTGAGCATGCTTCATGCACTGTCATGGCAGTCCACTGTGCCGGTGTAGCTCCTGCGCGCTTGAAGTTGAGCATGCTGCATGCACTGTCATGGCAGTCCACTGTGCCGGTGTAGCTCATGCGCGCTTGCAGTTGAGCATGCTTCATGCAATGTCACGGCACTTTGCTGTGCCGGTATAGCTCATGCGCGCTTGCAATTGAGCATGCTGCATGCACTGTCATGGCAGTCCACTGTGCCGGTGTAGCTCATGCGCGCTTACAGTTGAACATGCTTCATGCACTGTCATGGCAGTCCACTGTGCCGGTGTAGCTCCTGCGCGCTTGCAGTTGAGCATGCTGCATGCACTGTCATGGCACTTTGCTGTGCCGGTGTAGCTCATGCGCGCTTACAGTTGAGCATGCTGCATGCACTGTCATGGCACTTTGCTGTGCCGGTGTAGCTCATGCGCGCTTGCAATTGAGCATGCTGCATGCACTGTCATGGCAGTCCACTGTGCCGGTGTAGCTCATGCGCGCTTACAGTTGAACATGCTTCATGCACTGTCATGGCAGTCCACTGTGCCGGTGTAGCTCATGCGCGCTTACAGTTGAGCATGCTTCATGCACTGTCATGGCAGTCCACTGTGCCGGTGTAGCTCATGCGCGCTTACAGTTGAACATGCTTCATGCACTGTCATGGCAGTCCACTGTGCCGGTGTAGCTCATGCGCGCTTACAGTTGAGCATGCTGCATGCACTGTCATAGCACTTTGCTGTGCCGGTGTAGCTCATGCGCGCTTGCAATTGAGCATGCTGCATGCACTGTCATGGCAGTCCACTGTGCCGGTGTAGCTCATGCGCGCTTACAGTTGAACATGCTTCATGCACTGTCATGGCAGTCCACTGTGCCGGTGTAGCTCATGCGCGCTTACAGTTGAACATGCTTCATGCACTGTCATGGCAGTCCACTGTGCCGGTGTAGCTCATGCGCGCTTACAGTTGAACATGCTTCATGCACTGTCATGGCAGTCCACTGTGCCGGTGTAGCTCATGCGCGCTTACAGTTGAGCATGCTTCATGCACTGTCATGGCAGTCCACTGTGCCGGTGTAGCTCATGCGCGCTTACAGTTGAACATGCTTCATGCACTGTCATGGCAGTCCACTGTGCCGGTGTAGCTCATGCGCGCTTACAGTTGAACATGCTTCATGCACTGTCATGGCAGCCACTGTGCCGGTGTAGCTCATGCGCGCTTGCAGTTGAGCATGCTGCATGCACTGTCACGGCACTTTGCTGTGCCGGTGCGGCTCATGCGCACTTGCAATTGAGCATGCTGCATGCACTGTCATGGCAGTCCACTGTGCCGGTGTAGCTCATGCGCGCTTACAGTTGAACATGCTTCATGCACTGTCATGGCAGTCCACTGTGCCGGTGTAGCTCATGCGCGCTTACAGTTGAACATGCTTCATGCACTGTCATGGCAGTCCACTGTGCCGGTGTAGCTCATGCGCGCTTACAGTTGAACATGCTTCATGCACTGTCATGGCAGTCCACTGTGCCGGTGTAGCTCATGCGCGCTTACAGTTGAACATGCTTCATGCACTGTCATGGCAGTCCACTGTGCCGGTGTAGCTCATGCGCGCTTACAGTTGAACATGCTTCATGCACTGTCATGGCAGTCCACTGTGCCGGTGTAGCTCATGCGCGCTTACAGTTGAACATGCTTCATGCACTGTCATGGCAGTCCACTGTGCCGGTGTAGCTCATGCGCGCTTGCAGTTGAGCATGCTGCATGCACTGTCACGGCACTTTGCTGTGCCGGTGTAGCTCATGCGCGCTTGCAATTGAGCATGCTGCATGCACTGTCATGGCAGTCCACTGTGCCGGTGTAGCTCATGCGCGCTTACAGTTGAGCATGCTGCATGCACTGTCATAGCACTTTGCTGTGCCGGTGCGGCTCATGCGCACTTGCAATTGAGCATGCTGCATGCACTGTCACGGCACTTTGCTGTGCCGGTGTAGCTCATGCGCGCTTGCAATTGAGCATGCTGCATGCACTGTCATGGCAGTCCACTGTGCCGGTGTAGCTCATGCGCGCTTACAGTTGAACATGCTTCATGCACTGTCATGGCAGTCCACTGTGCCGGTGTAGCTCATGCGCGCTTACAGTTGAACATGCTTCATGCACTGTCATGGCAGTCCACTGTGCCGGTGTAGCTCATGCGCGCTTACAGTTGAGCATGCTGCATGCACTGTCATGGCACTTTGCTGTGCCGGTGCGGCTCATGCGCGCTTGCAATTGAGCATGCTGCATGCACTGTCATGGCAGTCCACTGTGCCGGTGTAGCTCATGCGCGCTTACAGTTGAACATGCTTCATGCACTGTCATGGCAGTCCACTGTGCCGGTGTAGCTCATGCGCGCTTACAGTTGAACATGCTTCATGCACTGTCATGGCAGTCCACTGTGCCGGTGTAGCTCATGCGCGCTTACAGTTGAGCATGCTGCATGCACTGTCATAGCACTTTGCTGTGCCGGTGTAGCTCATGCGCGCTTGCAATTGAGCATGCTGCATGCACTGTCATGGCACTTTGCTGTGCCGGTGTAGCTCATGCGCGCTTGCAATTGAGCATGCTGCATGCACTGTCATGGCAGTCCACTGTGCCGGTGTAGCTCATGCGCGCTTACAGTTGAACATGCTTCATGCACTGTCATGGCAGTCCACTGTGCCGGTGTAGCTCATGCGCGCTTGCAGTTGAACATGCTTCATGCACTGTCATGGCAGTCCACTGTGCCGGTGTAGCTCATGCGCGCTTACAGTTGAGCATGCTGCATGCACTGTCATAGCACTTTGCTGTGCCGGTGCGGCTCATGCGCGCTTGCATTGAGCATGCTGCATGCACTGTCATGGCAGTCCACTGTGCCGGTGTAGCTCATGCGCGCTTACAGTTGAACATGCTTCATGCACTGTCATGGCAGTCCACTGTGCCGGTGTAGCTCATGCGCGCTTACAGTTGAACATGCTTCATGCACTGTCATGGCAGTCCACTGTGCCGGTGTAGCTCATGCGCGCTTACAGTTGAGCATGCTGCATGCACTGTCATAGCACTTTGCTGTGCCGGTGCGGCTCATGCGCACTTGCAATTGAGCATGCTGCATGCACTGTCATGGCACTTTGCTGTGCCGGTGTAGCTCATGCGCGCTTGCAATTGAGCATGCTGCATGCACTGTCATGGCAGTCCACTGTGCCGGTGTAGCTCATGCGCGCTTACAGTTGAACATGCTTCATGCACTGTCATGGCAGTCCACTGTGCCGGTGTAGCTCATGCGCGCTTACAGTTGAACATGCTTCATGCACTGTCATGGCAGTCCACTGTGCCGGTGTAGCTCATGCGCGCTTACAGTTGAGCATGCTGCATGCACTGTCATAGCACTTTGCTGTGCCGGTGTAGCTCATGCGCACTTGCAATTGAGCATGCTGCATGCACTGTCATGGCAGTCCACTGTGCCGGTGTAGCTCATGCGCGCTTACAGTTGAACATGCTTCATGCACTGTCATGGCAGTCCACTGTGCCGGTGTAGCTCATGCGCGCTTACAGTTGAGCATGCTGCATGCACTGTCATAGCACTTTGCTGTGCCGGTGTAGCTCATGCGCGCTTGCAGTTGAGCATGCTGCATGCACTGTCATGGCACTTTGCTGTGCCGGTGCGGCTCATGCGCGCTTGCAATTGAGCATGCTGCATGCACTGTCATGGCAGTCCACTGTGCCGGTGTAGCTCATGCGCGCTTACAGTTGAACATGCTTCATGCACTGTCATGGCAGTCCACTGTGCCGGTGTAGCTCATGCGCGCTTACAGTTGAACATGCTTCATGCACTGTCATGGCAGTCCACTGTGCCGGTGTAGCTCATGCGCGCTTACAGTTGAACATGCTTCATGCACTGTCATGGCAGTCCACTGTGCCGGTGTAGCTCATGCGCGCTTACAGTTGAACATGCTTCATGCACTGTCATGGCAGTCCACTGTGCCGGTGTAGCTCATGCGCGCTTACAGTTGAACATGCTTCATGCACTGTCATGGCAGTCCACTGTGCCGGTGTAGCTCATGCGCGCTTACAGTTGAACATGCTTCATGCACTGTCATGGCAGTCCACTGTGCCGGTGTAGCTCATGCGCGCTTACAGTTGAACATGCTTCATGCACTGTCATGGCAGTCCACTGTGCCGGTGTAGCTCATGCGCGCTTGCAGTTGAGCATGCTGCATGCACTGTCACGGCACTTTGCTGTGCCGGTGTAGCTCATGCGCGCTTGCAATTGAGCATGCTGCATGCACTGTCATGGCAGTCCACTGTGCCGGTGTAGCTCATGCGCGCTTACAGTTGAGCATGCTGCATGCACTGTCATAGCACTTTGCTGTGCCGGTGCGGCTCATGCGCACTTGCAATTGAGCATGCTGCATGCACTGTCATGGCAGTCCACTGTGCCGGTGTAGCTCATGCGCGCTTACAGTTGAACATGCTTCATGCACTGTCATGGCAGTCCACTGTGCCGGTGTAGCTCATGCGCGCTTACAGTTGAACATGCTTCATGCACTGTCATGGCAGTCCACTGTGCCGGTGTAGCTCATGCGCGCTTACAGTTGAGCATGCTGCATGCACTGTCATAGCACTTTGCTGTGCCGGTGTAGCTCATGCGCGCTTGCAATTGAGCATGCTGCATGCACTGTCATGGCACTTTGCTGTGCCGGTGTAGCTCATGCGCGCTTGCAATTGAGCATGCTGCATGCACTGTCATGGCAGTCCACTGTGCCGGTGTAGCTCATGCGCGCTTACAGTTGAACATGCTTCATGCACTGTCATGGCAGTCCACTGTGCCGGTGTAGCTCATGCGCGCTTACAGTTGAACATGCTGCATGCACTGTCATAGCACTTTGCTGTGCCGGTGTAGCTCATGCGCGCTTGCAATTGAGCATGCTGCATGCACTGTCATGGCAGTCCACTGTGCCGGTGTAGCTCATGCGCGCTTGCAGTTGAGCATGCTGCATGCACTGTCATGGCACTTTGCTGTGCCGGTGTAGCTCATGCGCGCTTGCAATTGAGCATGCTGCATGCACTGTCATGGCAGTCCACTGTGCCGGTGTAGCTCATGCGCGCTTACAGTTGAGCATGCTGCATGCACTGTCATGGCACTTTGCTGTGCCGGTGTAGCTCATGCGCGCTTGCAGTTGAGCATGCTGCATGCACTGTCATGGCAGTCCACTGTGCCGGTGTAGCTCATGCGCGCTTACAGTTGAACATGCTTCATGCACTGTCATGGCAGTCCACTGTGCCGGTGTAGCTCATGCGCGCTTACAGTTGAACATGCTTCATGCACTGTCATGGCAGTCCACTGTGCCGGTGTAGCTCATGCGCGCTTACAGTTGAACATGCTTCATGCACTGTCATGGCAGTCCACTGTGCCGGTGTAGCTCATGCGCGCTTGCAGTTGAGCATGCTGCATGCACTGTCATGGCACTTTGCTGTGCCGGTGTAGCTCATGCGCGCTTGCAATTGAGCATGCTGCATGCACTGTCATGGCAGTCCACTGTGCCGGTGTAGCTCATGCGCGCTTACAGTTGAACATGCTGCATGCACTGTCATGGCAGTCCACTGTGCCGGTGTAGCTCATGCGCGCTTACAGTTGAACATGCTTCATGCACTGTCATGGCAGTCCACTGTGCCGGTGTAGCTCATGCGCGCTTACAGTTGAACATGCTTCATGCACTGTCATGGCAGTCCACTGTGCCGGTGTAGCTCATGCGCGCTTACAGTTGAACATGCTTCATGCACTGTCATGGCAGTCCACTGTGCCGGTGTAGCTCATGCGCGCTTACAGTTGAACATGCTTCATGCACTGTCATGGCAGTCCACTGTGCCGGTGTAGCTCATGCGCGCTTACAGTTGAGCATGCTGCATGCACTGTCATGGCAGTCCACTGTGCCGGTGTAGCTCATGCGCGCTTGCAGTTGAACATGCTTCATGCACTGTCATGGCAGTCCACTGTGCCGGTGTAGCTCATGCGCGCTTACAGTTGAACATGCTTCATGCACTGTCATGGCAGTCCACTGTGCCGGTGTAGCTCATGCGCGCTTACAGTTGAACATGCTTCATGCACTGTCATGGCAGTCCACTGTGCCGGTGTAGCTCATGCGCGCTTACAGTTGAGCATGCTGCATGCACTGTCATGGCACTTTGCTGTGCCGGTGTAGCTCATGCGCGCTTGCAATTGAGCATGCTGCATGCACTGTCATGGCAGTCCACTGTGCCGGTGTAGCTCATGCGCGCTTACAGTTGAACATGCTTCATGCACTGTCATGGCAGTCCACTGTGCCGGTGTAGCTCATGCGCGCTTACAGTTGAACATGCTTCATGCACTGTCATGGCAGTCCACTGTGCCGGTGTAGCTCATGCGCGCTTACAGTTGAGCATGCTGCATGCACTGTCATGGCACTTTGCTGTGCCGGTGTAGCTCATGCGCGCTTGCAGTTGAGCATGCTGCATGCACTGTCATGGCAGTCCACTGTGCCGGTGTAGCTCATGCGCGCTTACAGTTGAGCATGCTGCATGCACTGTCATGGCAGTCCACTGTGCCGGTGTAGCTCATGCGCGCTTACAGTTGAACATGCTTCATGCACTGTCATGGCAGTCCACTGTGCCGGTGTAGCTCATGCGCGCTTACAGTTGAACATGCTTCATGCACTGTCATGGCAGTCCACTGTGCCGGTGTAGCTCATGCGCGCTTGCAGTTGAGCATGCTGCATGCACTGTCATGGCACTTTGCTGTGCCGGTGTAGCTCATGCGCGCTTGCAATTGAGCATGCTGCATGCACTGTCATGGCAGTCCACTGTGCCGGTGTAGCTCATGCGCGCTTACAGTTGAACATGCTTCATGCACTGTCATGGCAGTCCACTGTGCCGGTGTAGCTCATGCGCGCTTACAGTTGAACATGCTTCATGCACTGTCATGGCAGTCCACTGTGCCGGTGTAGCTCATGCGCGCTTACAGTTGAACATGCTTCATGCACTGTCATGGCAGTCCACTGTGCCGGTGTAGCTCATGCGCGCTTACAGTTGAGCATGCTGCATGCACTGTCATGGCACTTTGCTGTGCCGGTGTAGCTCATGCGCGCTTGCAATTGAGCATGCTGCATGCACTGTCATGGCAGTCCACTGTGCCGGTGTAGCTCATGCGCGCTTACAGTTGAGCATGCTGCATGCACTGTCATAGCACTTTGCTGTGCCGGTGCGGCTCATGCGCGCTTGCAATTGAGCATGCTGCATGCACTGTCATGGCAGTCCACTGTGCCGGTGTAGCTCATGCGCGCTTACAGTTGAACATGCTTCATGCACTGTCATGGCAGTCCACTGTGCCGGTGTAGCTCATGCGCGCTTACAGTTGAACATGCTTCATGCACTGTCATGGCAGTCCACTGTGCCGGTGTAGCTCATGCGCGCTTACAGTTGAGCATGCTGCATGCACTGTCATAGCACTTTGCTGTGCCGGTGCGGCTCATGCGCACTTGCAATTGAGCATGCTGCATGCACTGTCATGGCAGTCCACTGTGCCGGTGTAGCTCATGCGCGCTTACAGTTGAACATGCTTCATGCACTGTCATGGCAGTCCACTGTGCCGGTGTAGCTCATGCGCGCTTACAGTTGAACATGCTTCATGCACTGTCATGGCAGTCCACTGTGCCGGTGTAGCTCATGCGCGCTTACAGTTGAACATGCTTCATGCACTGTCATAGCAGTCCACTATGCCGGTGTAGCTCATGCGCGCTTACAGTTGAGCATGCTGCATGCACTGTCATAGCACTTTGCTGTGCCGGTGCGGCTCATGCGCACTTGCAATTGAGCATGCTGCATGCAATGTCACGGCACTTTGCTGTGCCGGTATAGCTCATGCGCGCTTGCAATTGAGCATGCTGCATGCACTGTCATGGCAGTCCACTGTGCCGGTGTAGCTCATGCGCGCTTACAGTTGAACATGCTTCATGCACTGTCATGGCAGTCCACTGTGCCGGTGTAGCTCATGCGCGCTTGCAGTTGAACATGCTTCATGCACTGTCATGGCAGTCCACTGTGCCGGTGTAGCTCATGCGCGCTTACAGTTGAGCATGCTGCATGCACTGTCATAGCACTTTGCTGTGCCGGTGCGGCTCATGCGCACTTGCAATTGAGCATGCTGCATGCACTGTCATGGCAGTCCACTGTGCCGGTGTAGCTCATGCGCGCTTACAGTTGAACATGCTTCATGCACTGTCATGGCAGTCCACTGTGCCGGTGTAGCTCATGCGCGCTTACAGTTGAGCATGCTGCATGCACTGTCATAGCACTTTGCTGTGGTGCGGCTCATGCGCACTTGCAATTGAGCATGCTGCATGCAATGTCACGGCACTTTGCTGTGCCGGTGCGGCTCATGCGCACTTGCAATTGAGCATGCTGCATGCACTGTCATGGCAGTCCACTGTGCCGGTGTAGCTCATGCGCGCTTACAGTTGAACATGCTTCATGCACTGTCATGGCAGTCCACTGTGCCGGTGTAGCTCATGCGCGCTTACAGTTGAACATGCTTCATGCACTGTCATGGCAGTCCACTGTGCCGGTGTAGCTCATGCGCGCTTACAGTTGAACATGCTTCATGCACTGTCATGGCAGCCACTGTGCCGGTGTAGCTCATGCGTGCTTGCAGTTGAGCATGCTGCATGCACTGTCACGGCACTTTGCTGTGCCGGTAAGCTCATGCGCGCTTGCAATTGAGCATGCTGCATGCACTGTCATGGCAGTCCACTGTGCCGGTGTAGCTCATGCGCGCTTACAGTTGAGCATGCTGCATGCACTGTCATAGCACTTTGCTGTGCCGGTGCGGCTCATGCGCGCTTGCAATTGAGCATGCTGCATGCACTGTCATGGCAGTCCACTGTGCCGGTGTAGCTCATGCGCGCTTACAGTTGAACATGCTTCATGCACTGTCATGGCAGTCCACTGTGCCGGTGTAGCTCATGCGCGCTTACAGTTGAGCATGCTGCATGCACTGTCATAGCACTTTGCTGTGCCGGTGCGGCTCATGCGCACTTGCAATTGAGCATGCTGCATGCACTGTCATGGCAGTCCACTGTGCCGGTGTAGCTCATGCGCGCTTACAGTTGAACATGCTTCATGCACTGTCATGGCAGTCCACTGTGCCGGTGTAGCTCATGCGCGCTTACAGTTGAGCATGCTGCATGCACTGTCATGGCAGTTTGCTGTGCCGGTGTAGCTCATGCGCGCTTGCAATTGAGCATGCTGCATGCACTGTCATGGCAGTCCACTGTGCCGGTGTAGCTCATGCGCGCTTACAGTTGAACATGCTTCATGCACTGTCATGGCAGTCCACTGTGCCGGTGTAGCTCATGCGCGCTTACAGTTGAACATGCTTCATGCACTGTCATGGCAGTCCACTGTGCCGGTGTAGCTCATGCGCGCTTACAGTTGAACATGCTTCATGCACTGTCATGGCAGTCCACTGTGCCGGTGTAGCTCATGCGCGCTTACAGTTGAACATGCTTCATGCACTGTCATGGCAGCCCACTGTGCCGGTGTAGCTCATGCGCGCTTGCAGTTGAGCATGCTGCATGCACTGTCACGGCACTTTGCTGTGCCGGTGTAGCTCATGCGCGCTTGCAATTGAGCATGCTGCATGCACTGTCATGGCAGTCCACTGTGCCGGTGTAGCTCATGCGCGCTTACAGTTGAGCATGCTGCATGCACTGTCATAGCACTTTGCTGTGCCGGTGCGGCTCATGCGCACTTGCAATTGAGCATGCTGCATGCACTGTCATGGCAGTCCACTGTGCCGGTGTAGCTCATGCGCGCTTACAGTTGAACATGCTTCATGCACTGTCATGGCAGTCCACTGTGCCGGTGTAGCTCATGCGCGCTTACAGTTGAACATGCTTCATGCACTGTCATGGCAGTCCACTGTGCCGGTGTAGCTCATGCGCGCTTACAGTTGAGCATGCTGCATGCACTGTCATGGCACTTTGCTGTGCCGGTGTAGCTCATGCGCGCTTGCAATTGAGCATGCTGCATGCACTGTCATGGCAGTCCACTGTGCCGGTGTAGCTCATGCGCGCTTACAGTTGAACATGCTTCATGCACTGTCATGGCAGTCCACTGTGCCGGTGTAGCTCATGCGCGCTTACAGTTGAACATGCTTCATGCACTGTCATGGCAGTCCACTGTGCCGGTGTAGCTCATGCGCGCTTACAGTTGAACATGCTTCATGCACTGTCATGGCAGTCCACTGTGCCGGTGTAGCTCATGCGCGCTTACAGTTGAGCATGCTGCATGCACTGTCATGGCACTCCACTGTGCCGGTGTAGCTCATGCGCGCTTGCAGTTGAGCATGCTGCATGCACTGTCATGGCAGTCCACTGTGCCGGTGTAGCTCATGCGCGCTTACAGTTGAACATGCTTCATGCACTGTCATGGCAGTCCACTGTGCCGGTGTAGCTCATGCGCGCTTACAGTTGAACATGCTTCATGCACTGTCATGGCAGTCCACTGTGCCGGTGTAGCTCATGCGCGCTTACAGTTGAGCATGCTGCATGCACTGTCATAGCACTTTGCTGTGCCGGTGTAGCTCATGCGCACTTGCAATTGAGCATGCTGCATGCACTGTCATGGCAGTCCACTGTGCCGGTGTAGCTCATGCGCGCTTACAGTTGAACATGCTTCATGCACTGTCATAGCAGTCCACTGTGCCGGTGTAGCTCATGCGCGCTTACAGTTGAACATGCTTCATGCACTGTCATGGCAGTCCACTGTGCCGGTGTAGCTCATGCGCGCTTACAGTTGAACATGCTTCATGCACTGTCATGGCAGTCCACTGTGCCGGTGTAGCTCATGCGCGCTTACAGTTGAGCATGCTGCATGCACTGTCATAGCACTTTGCTGTGCCGGTGCGGCTCATGCGCTTGCAATTGAGCATGCTGCATGCACTGTCACGGCACTTTGCTGTGCCGGTATAGCTCATGCGCGCTTGCAATTGAGCATGCTGCATGCACTGTCATGGCAGTCCACTGTGCCGGTGTAGCTCATGCGCGCTTACAGTTGAACATGCTTCATGCACTGTCATGGCAGCCCACTGTGCCGGTGTAGCTCATGCGCGCTTGCAGTTGAACATGCTTCATGCACTGTCATGGCAGTCCACTGTGCCGGTGTAGCTCATGCGCGCTTACAGTTGAGCATGCTGCATGCACTGTCATAGCACTTTGCTGTGCCGGTGCGGCTCATGCGCACTTGCAATTGAGCATGCTGCATGCACTGTCATGGCAGTCCACTGTGCCGGTGTAGCTCATGCGCGCTTACAGTTGAACATGCTTCATGCACTGTCATGGCAGTCCACTGTGCCGGTGTAGCTCATGCGCGCTTACAGTTGAGCATGCTGCATGCACTGTCATAGCACTTTGCTGTGCCGGTGTAGCTCATGCGCACTTGCAATTGAGCATGCTGCATGCACTGTCACGGCACTTTGCTGTGCCGGTGCGGCTCATGCGCGCACTTGCAATTGAGCATGCTGCATGCACTGTCATGGCAGTCCACTGTGCCGGTGTAGCTCATGCGCGCTTACAGTTGAACATGCTTCATGCACTGTCATGGCAGTCCACTGTGCCGGTGTAGCTCATGCGCGCTTACAGTTGAACATGCTTCATGCACTGTCATGGCAGTCCACTGTGCCGGTGTAGCTCATGCGCGCTTACAGTTGAACATGCTTCATGCACTGTCATGGCAGTCCACTGTGCCGGTGTAGCTCATGCGCGCTTGCAGTTGAGCATGCTGCATGCACTGTCATGGCACTTTGCTGTGCCGGTGTAGCTCATGCGCGCTTGCAATTGAGCATGCTGCATGCACTGTCATGGCAGTCCACTGTGCCGGTGTAGCTCATGCGCGCTTACAGTTGAGCATGCTGCATGCACTGTCATAGCACTTTGCTGTGCCGGTGCGGCTCATGCGCGCTTGCAATTGAGCATGCTGCATGCACTGTCATGGCAGTCCACTGTGCCGGTGTAGCTCATGCGCGCTTACAGTTGAACATGCTTCATGCACTGTCATGGCAGTCCACTGTGCCGGTGTAGCTCATGCGCGCTTACAGTTGAGCATGCTGCATGCACTGTCATAGCACTTTGCTGTGCCGGTGCGGCTCATGCGCACTTGCAATTGAGCATGCTGCATGCACTGTCATGGCACTTTGCTGTGCCGGTGCGGCTCATGCGCGCTTGCAATTGAGCATGCTGCATGCACTGTCATGGCAGTCCACTGTGCCGGTGTAGCTCATGCGCGCTTACAGTTGAACATGCTTCATGCACTGTCATGGCAGTCCACTGTGCCGGTGTAGCTCATGCGCGCTTACAGTTGAACATGCTTCATGCACTGTCATGGCAGTCCACTGTGCCGGTGTAGCTCATGCGCGCTTACAGTTGAACATGCTTCATGCACTGTCATGGCAGTCCACTGTGCCGGTGTAGCTCATGCGCGCTTACAGTTGAACATGCTTCATGCACTGTCATGGCAGTCCACTGTGCCGGTGTAGCTCATGCGCGCTTACAGTTGAACATGCTTCATGCACTGTCATGGCAGTCCACTGTGCCGGTGTAGCTCATGCGCGCTTACAGTTGAACATGCTTCATGCACTGTCATGGCAGCCCACTGTGCCGGTGTAGCTCATGCGCGCTTGCAGTTGAGCATGCTGCATGCAATGTCACGGCACTTTGCTGTGCCGGTAAAGCTCATGCGCGCTTGCAATTGAGCATGCTGCATGCACTGTCATGGCAGTCCACTGTGCCGGTGTAGCTCATGCGCGCTTACAGTTGAGCATGCTGCATGCACTGTCATAGCACTTTGCTGTGCCGGTGCGGCTCATGCGCACTTGCAATTGAGCATGCTGCATGCACTGTCATGGCAGTCCACTGTGCCGGTGTAGCTCATGCGCGCTTACAGTTGAACATGCTTCATGCACTGTCATGGCAGTCCACTGTGCCGGTGTAGCTCATGCGCGCTTACAGTTGAACATGCTTCATGCACTGTCATGGCAGTCCACTGTGCCGGTGTAGCTCATGCGCGCTTACAGTTGAACATGCTTCATGCACTGTCATGGCAGTCCACTGTGCCGGTGTAGCTCATGCGCGCTTACAGTTGAACATGCTTCATGCACTGTCATGGCAGTCCACTGTGCCGGTGTAGCTCATGCGCGCTTACAGTTGAACATGCTTCATGCACTGTCATGGCAGTCCACTGTGCCGGTGTAGCTCATGCGCGCTTACAGTTGAACATGCTTCATGCACTGTCATGGCAGTCCACTGTGCCGGTGTAGCTCATGCGCGCTTACAGTTGAACATGCTTCATGCACTGTCATGGCAGTCCACTGTGCCGGTGTAGCTCATGCGCGCTTACAGTTGAACATGCTTCATGCACTGTCATGGCAGCCCACTGTGCCGGTGTAGCTCATGCGCGCTTGCAGTTGAGCATGCTTCATGCACTGTCATGGCAGTCCACTGTGCCGGTGTAGCTCATGCGCGCTTGCAGTTGAACATGCTTCATGCACTGTCATGGCAGTCCACTGTGCCGGTGTAGCTCATGCGCGCTTACAGTTGAACATGCTTCATGCACTGTCATGGCAGTCCACTGTGCCGGTGTAGCTCATGCGCGCTTACAGTTGAGCATGCTGCATGCACTGTCATAGCACTTTGCTGTGCCGGTGCGGCTCATGCGCACTTGCAATTGAGCATGCTGCATGCACTGTCATGGCAGTCCACTGTGCCGGTGTAGCTCATGCGCGCTTACAGTTGAACATGCTTCATGCACTGTCATGGCAGTCCACTGTGCCGGTGTAGCTCATGCGCGCTTACAGTTGAACATGCTTCATGCACTGTCATGGCAGTCCACTGTGCCGGTGTAGCTCATGCGCGCTTACAGTTGAACATGCTTCATGCACTGTCATGGCAGTCCACTGTGCCGGTGTAGCTCATGCGCGCTTACAGTTGAGCATGCTGCATGCACTGTCATAGCACTTTGCTGTGCCGGTGCGGCTCATGCGCACTTGCAATTGAGCATGCTGCATGCACTGTCACGGCACTTTGCTGTGCCGGTATAGCTCATGCGCGCTTGCAATTGAGCATGCTGCATGCACTGTCATGGCAGTCCACTGTGCCGGTGTAGCTCATGCGCGCTTACAGTTGAACATGCTTCATGCACTGTCATGGCAGCCCACTGTGCCGGTGTAGCTCATGCGCGCTTGCAGTTGAACATGCTTCATGCACTGTCATGGCAGTCCACTGTGCCGGTGTAGCTCATGCGCGCTTACAGTTGAGCATGCTGCATGCACTGTCATAGCACTTTGCTGTGCCGGTGCGGCTCATGCGCACTTGCAATTGAGCATGCTGCATGCACTGTCATGGCAGTCCACTGTGCCGGTGTAGCTCATGCGCGCTTACAGTTGAACATGCTTCATGCACTGTCATGGCAGTCCACTGTGCCGGTGTAGCTCATGCGCGCTTACAGTTGAGCATGCTGCATGCACTGTCATAGCACTTTGCTGTGCCGGTGCGGCTCATGCGCACTTGCAATTGAGCATGCTGCATGCACTGTCACGGCACTTTGCTGTGCCGGTGCGGCTCATGCGCACTTGCAATTGAGCATGCTGCATGCACTGTCATGGCAGTCCACTGTGCCGGTGTAGCTCATGCGCGCTTACAGTTGAACATGCTTCATGCACTGTCATAGCAGTCCACTGTGCCGGTGTAGCTCATGCGCGCTTACAGTTGAACATGCTTCATGCACTGTCATGGCAGTCCACTGTGCCGGTGTAGCTCATGCGCGCTTACAGTTGAACATGCTTCATGCACTGTCATGGCAGCCCACTGTGCCGGTGTAGCTCATGCGCGCTTGCAGTTGAGCATGCTGCATGCACTGTCACGGCACTTTGCTGTGCCGGTAAAGCTCATGCGCGCTTGCAATTGAGCATGCTGCATGCACTGTCATGGCAGTCCACTGTGCCGGTGTAGCTCATGCGCGCTTACAGTTGAGCATGCTGCATGCACTGTCATAGCACTTTGCTGTGCCGGTGCGGCTCATGCGCACTTGCAATTGAGCATGCTGCATGCACTGTCATGGCAGTCCACTGTGCCGGTGTAGCTCATGCGCGCTTACAGTTGAACATGCTTCATGCACTGTCATGGCAGTCCACTGTGCCGGTGTAGCTCATGCGCGCTTACAGTTGAGCATGCTGCATGCACTGTCATAGCACTTTGCTGTGCCGGTGCGGCTCATGCGCACTTGCAATTGAGCATGCTGCATGCACTGTCACGGCACTTTGCTGTGCCGGTGCAGCTCATGCGCACTTGCAATTGAGCATGCTGCATGCACTGTCATGGCAGTCCACTGTGCCGGTGTAGCTCATGCGCGCTTACAGTTGAACATGCTTCATGCACTGTCATGGCAGTCCACTGTGCCGGTGTAGCTCATGCGCGCTTACAGTTGAACATGCTTCATGCACTGTCATGGCAGTCCACTGTGCCGGTGTAGCTCATGCGCGCTTACAGTTGAACATGCTTCATGCACTGTCATAGCAGTCCACTGTGCCGGTGTAGCTCATGCGCGCTTACAGTTGAACATGCTTCATGCACTGTCATAGCAGTCCACTGTGCCGGTGTAGCTCATGCGCGCTTACAGTTGAACATGCTTCATGCACTGTCATGGCAGTCCACTGTGCCGGTGTAGCTCATGCGCGCTTACAGTTGAACATGCTTCATGCACTGTCATGGCAGTCCACTGTGCCGGTGTAGCTCATGCGCGCTTGCAGTTGAGCATGCTGCATGCACTGTCACGGCACTTTGCTGTGCCGGTGTAGCTCATGCGCGCTTGCAATTGAGCATGCTGCATGCACTGTCATGGCAGTCCACTGTGCCGGTGTAGCTCATGCGCGCTTACAGTTGAGCATGCTGCATGCACTGTCATAGCACTTTGCTGTGCCGGTGCGGCTCATGCGCACTTGCAATTGAGCATGCTGCATGCACTGTCATGGCAGTCCACTGTGCCGGTGTAGCTCATGCGCGCTTACAGTTGAACATGCTTCATGCACTGTCATGGCAGTCCACTGTGCCGGTGTAGCTCATGCGCGCTTACAGTTGAACATGCTTCATGCACTGTCATGGCAGTCCACTGTGCCGGTGTAGCTCATGCGCGCTTACAGTTGAACATGCTTCATGCACTGTCATGGCAGTCCACTGTGCCGGTGTAGCTCATGCGCGCTTACAGTTGAACATGCTTCATGCACTGTCATGGCAGTCCACTGTGCCGGTGTAGCTCATGCGCGCTTACAGTTGAACATGCTTCATGCACTGTCATGGCAGTCCACTGTGCCGGTGTAGCTCATGCGCGCTTACAGTTGAACATGCTTCATGCACTGTCATGGCAGTCCACTGTGCCGGTGTAGCTCATGCGCGCTTACAGTTGAACATGCTTCATGCACTGTCATGGCAGTCCACTGTGCCGGTGTAGCTCATGCGCGCTTACAGTTGAACATGCTTCATGCACTGTCATGGCAGTCCACTGTGCCGGTGTAGCTCATGCGCGCTTGCAGTTGAGCATGCTGCATGCACTGTCATGGCAGCCCACTGTGCCGGTGTAGCTCCTGCGTGCTTGCAGTTGAGCATGCTGCATGCACTGTCATGGCAGTCCACTGTGCCGGTGTAGCTCATGCGCGCTTGCAGTTGAACATGCTTCATGCACTGTCATGGCAGTCCACTGTGCCGGTGTAGCTCATGCGCGCTTACAGTTGAACATGCTTCATGCACTGTCATGGCAGTCCACTGTGCCGGTGTAGCTCATGCGCGCTTACAGTTGAGCATGCTGCATGCACTGTCATAGCACTTTGCTGTGCCGGTGCGGCTCATGCGCGCTTACAGTTGAACATGCTTCATGCACTGTCATGGCAGTCCACTGTGCCGGTGTAGCTCATGCGCGCTTGCAATTGAGCATGCTGCATGCACTGTCATGGCAGTCCACTGTGCCGGTGTAGCTCATGCGCGCTTACAGTTGAACATGCTTCATGCACTGTCATAGCAGTCCACTGTGCCGGTGTAGCTCATGCGCGCTTACAGTTGAACATGCTTCATGCACTGTCATGGCAGTCCACTGTGCCGGTGTAGCTCATGCGCGCTTACAGTTGAACATGCTTCATGCACTGTCATGGCAGTCCACTGTGCCGGTGTAGCTCATGCGCGCTTACAGTTGAACATGCTTCATGCACTGTCATGGCAGTCCACTGTGCCGGTGTAGCTCATGCGCGCTTACAGTTGAACATGCTTCATGCACTGTCATGGCAGTCCACTATGCCGGTGTAGCTCATGCGCGCTTACAGTTGAACATGCTTCATGCACTGTCATGGCAGCCCACTGTGCCGGTGTAGCTCATGCGCGCTTGCAGTTGAGCATGCTGCATGCACTGTCACGGCACTTTGCTGTGCCGGTGTAGCTCATGCGCGCTTGCAATTGAGCATGCTGCATGCACTGTCATGGCAGTCCACTGTGCCGGTGTAGCTCATGCGCGCTTACAGTTGAGCATGCTGCATGCACTGTCATAGCACTTTGCTGTGCCGGTGCGGCTCATGCGCACTTGCAATTGAGCATGCTGCATGCACTGTCATGGCAGTCCACTGTGCCGGTGTAGCTCATGCGCGCTTACAGTTGAACATGCTTCATGCACTGTCATGGCAGTCCACTGTGCCGGTGTAGCTCATGCGCGCTTACAGTTGAACATGCTTCATGCACTGTCATGGCAGTCCACTGTGCCGGTGTAGCTCATGCGCGCTTACAGTTGAACATGCTTCATGCACTGTCATGGCAGTCCACTGTGCCGGTGTAGCTCATGCGCGCTTACAGTTGAACATGCTTCATGCACTGTCATGGCAGTCCACTGTGCCGGTGTAGCTCATGCGCGCTTACAGTTGAACATGCTTCATGCACTGTCATGGCAGTCCACTGTGCCGGTGTAGCTCATGCGCGCTTACAGTTGAACATGCTTCATGCACTGTCATGGCAGTCCACTGTGCCGGTGTAGCTCATGCGCGCTTACAGTTGAACATGCTTCATGCACTGTCATGGCAGTCCACTGTGCCGGTGTAGCTCATGCGCGCTTACAGTTGAACATGCTTCATGCACTGTCATGGCAGTCCACTGTGCCGGTGTAGCTCATGCGCGCTTGCAGTTGAGCATGCTGCATGCACTGTCATGGCAGTCCACTGTGCCGGTGTAGCTCATGCGCGCTTGCAGTTGAACATGCTTCATGCACTGTCATGGCAGTCCACTGTGCCGGTGTAGCTCATGCGCGCTTACAGTTGAACATGCTTCATGCACTGTCATGGCAGTCCACTGTGCCGGTGTAGCTCATGCGCGCTTACAGTTGAGCATGCTGCATGCACTGTCATAGCACTTTGCTGTGCCGGTGCGGCTCATGCGCACTTGCAATTGAGCATGCTGCATGCACTGTCATGGCAGTCCACTGTGCCGGTGTAGCTCATGCGCGCTTACAGTTGAACATGCTTCATGCACTGTCATGGCAGTCCACTGTGCCGGTGTAGCTCATGCGCGCTTACAGTTGAACATGCTTCATGCACTGTCATGGCAGTCCACTGTGCCGGTGTAGCTCATGCGCGCTTACAGTTGAACATGCTTCATGCACTGTCATGGCAGTCCACTGTGCCGGTGTAGCTCATGCGCGCTTACAGTTGAACATGCTTCATGCACTGTCATGGCAGTCCACTGTGCCGGTGTAGCTCATGCGCGCTTACAGTTGAGCATGCTGCATGCACTGTCATAGCACTTTGCTGTGCCGGTGCGGCTCATGCGCACTTGCAATTGAGCATGCTGCATGCACTGTCACGGCACTTTGCTGTGCCGGTGTAGCTCATGCGCGCTTGCAATTGAGCATGCTGCATGCACTGTCATGGCAGTCCACTGTGCCGGTGTAGCTCATGCGCGCTTACAGTTGAACATGCTTCATGCACTGTCATGGCAGTCCACTGTGCCGGTGTAGCTCATGCGCGCTTGCAGTTGAACATGCTTCATGCACTGTCATGGCAGTCCACTGTGCCGGTGTAGCTCATGCGCGCTTACAGTTGAGCATGCTGCATGCACTGTCATAGCACTTTGCTGTGCCGGTGCGGCTCATGCGCACTTGCAATTGAGCATGCTGCATGCACTGTCATGGCAGTCCACTGTGCCGGTGTAGCTCATGCGCGCTTACAGTTGAACATGCTTCATGCACTGTCATGGCAGTCCACTGTGCCGGTGTAGCTCATGCGCGCTTACAGTTGAGCATGCTGCATGCACTGTCATAGCACTTTGCTGTGCCGGTGCGGCTCATGCGCACTTGCAATTGAGCATGCTGCATGCAATGTCACGGCACTTTGCTGTGCCGGTGCGGCTCATGCGCACTTGCAATTGAGCATGCTGCATGCACTGTCATGGCAGTCCACTGTGCCGGTGTAGCTCATGCGCGCTTACAGTTGAACATGCTTCATGCACTGTCATGGCAGTCCACTGTGCCGGTGTAGCTCATGCGCGCTTACAGTTGAACATGCTTCATGCACTGTCATGGCAGTCCACTGTGCCGGTGTAGCTCATGCGCGCTTACAGTTGAACATGCTTCATGCACTGTCATGGCAGCCCACTGTGCCGGTGTAGCTCATGCGCGCTTGCAGTTGAGCATGCTGCATGCACTGTCACGGCACTTTGCTGTGCCGGTAAGCTCATGCGCGCTTGCAATTGAGCATGCTGCATGCACTGTCATGGCAGTCCACTGTGCCGGTGTAGCTCATGCGCGCTTACAGTTGAGCATGCTGCATGCACTGTCATAGCACTTTGCTGTGCCGGTGCGGCTCATGCGCACTTGCAATTGAGCATGCTGCATGCACTGTCATGGCAGTCCACTGTGCCGGTGTAGCTCATGCGCGCTTACAGTTGAACATGCTTCATGCACTGTCATGGCAGTCCACTGTGCCGGTGTAGCTCATGCGCGCTTACAGTTGAGCATGCTGCATGCACTGTCATAGCACTTTGCTGTGCCGGTGCGGCTCATGCGCACTTGCAATTGAGCATGCTGCATGCACTGTCACGGCACTTTGCTGTGCCGGTGCGGCTCATGCGCACTTGCAATTGAGCATGCTGCATGCACTGTCATGGCAGTCCACTGTGCCGGTGTAGCTCATGCGCGCTTACAGTTGAACATGCTTCATGCACTGTCATGGCAGTCCACTGTGCCGGTGTAGCTCATGCGCGCTTACAGTTGAACATGCTTCATGCACTGTCATGGCAGTCCACTGTGCCGGTGTAGCTCATGCGCGCTTACAGTTGAACATGCTTCATGCACTGTCATGGCAGTCCACTGTGCCGGTGTAGCTCATGCGCGCTTACAGTTGAACATGCTTCATGCACTGTCATGGCAGTCCACTGTGCCGGTGTAGCTCATGCGCGCTTACAGTTGAACATGCTTCATGCACTGTCATGGCAGTCCACTGTGCCGGTGTAGCTCATGCGCGCTTACAGTTGAACATGCTTCATGCACTGTCATGGCAGCCCACTGTGCCGGTGTAGCTCATGCGCGCTTGCAGTTGAGCATGCTGCATGCACTGTCATGGCACTTTGCTGTGCCGGTGTAGCTCATGCGCGCTTGCAATTGAGCATGCTGCATGCACTGTCATGGCAGTCCACTGTGCCGGTGTAGCTCATGCGCGCTTACAGTTGAGCATGCTGCATGCACTGTCATAGCACTTTGCTGTGCCGGTGCGGCTCATGCGCACTTGCAATTGAGCATGCTGCATGCACTGTCATGGCAGTCCACTGTGCCGGTGTAGCTCATGCGCGCTTACAGTTGAACATGCTTCATGCACTGTCATGGCAGTCCACTGTGCCGGTGTAGCTCATGCGCGCTTACAGTTGAACATGCTTCATGCACTGTCATGGCAGTCCACTGTGCCGGTGTAGCTCATGCGCGCTTACAGTTGAACATGCTTCATGCACTGTCATAGCAGTCCACTGTGCCGGTGTAGCTCATGCGCGCTTACAGTTGAACATGCTTCATGCACTGTCATGGCAGTCCACTGTGCCGGTGTAGCTCATGCGCGCTTACAGTTGAACATGCTTCATGCACTGTCATGGCAGTCCACTGTGCCGGTGTAGCTCATGCGCGCTTACAGTTGAACATGCTTCATGCACTGTCATGGCAGTCCACTGTGCCGGTGTAGCTCATGCGCGCTTACAGTTGAACATGCTTCATGCACTGTCATGGCAGTCCACTGTGCCGGTGTAGCTCATGCGCGCTTACAGTTGAGCATGCTTCATGCACTGTCATGGCAGCCACTGTGCCGGTGTAGCTCATGCGCGCTTGCAGTTGAGCATGCTGCATGCACTGTCATGGCAGTCCACTGTGCCGGTGTAGCTCATGCGCGCTTGCAGTTGAACATGCTTCATGCACTGTCATGGCAGTCCACTGTGCCGGTGTAGCTCATGCGCGCTTACAGTTGAAAATGCTTCATGCACTGTCATGGCAGTCCACTGTGCCGGTGTAGCTCATGCGCGCTTACAGTTGAGCATGCTGCATGCACTGTCATAGCACTTTGCTGTGCCGGTGCGGCTCATGCGCACTTGCAATTGAGCATGCTGCATGCACTGTCATGGCAGTCCACTGTGCCGGTGTAGCTCATGCGCGCTTACAGTTGAACATGCTTCATGCACTGTCATAGCAGTCCACTGTGCCGGTGTAGCTCATGCGCGCTTACAGTTGAACATGCTTCATGCACTGTCATGGCAGTCCACTGTGCCGGTGTAGCTCATGCGCGCTTACAGTTGAACATGCTTCATGCACTGTCATGGCAGTCCACTGTGCCGGTGTAGCTCATGCGCGCTTACAGTTGAGCATGCTGCATGCACTGTCATAGCACTTTGCTGTGCCGGTGCGGCTCATGCGCACTTGCAATTGAGCATGCTGCATGCACTGTCACGGGCACTTTGCTGTGCCGGTGTAGCTCATGCGCGCTTGCAATTGAGCATGCTGCATGCACTGTCATGGCAGTCCACTGTGCCGGTGTAGCTCATGCGCGCTTACAGTTGAACATGCTTCATGCACTGTCATGGCAGCCACTGTGCCGGTGTAGCTCATGCGCGCTTGCAGTTGAGCATGCTTCATGCACTGTCATGGCAGTCCACTGTGCCGGTGTAGCTCATGCGCGCTTACAGTTGAGCATGCTGCATGCACTGTCATGGCACTTTGCTGTGCCGGTGTAGCTCATGCGCGCTTGCAATTGAGCATGCTGCATGCACTGTCATGGCAGTCCACTGTGCCGGTGTAGCTCATGCGCGCTTACAGTTGAACATGCTTCATGCACTGTCATGGCAGTCCACTGTGCCGGTGTAGCTCATGCGCGCTTACAGTTGAGCATGCTGCATGCACTGTCATGGCACTTTGCTGTGCCGGTGTAGCTCATGCGCGCTTGCAGTTGAGCATGCTGCATGCACTGTCATGGCACTTTGCTGTGCCGGTGTAGCTCATGCGCGCTTGCAGTTGAGCATGCTGCATGCACTGTCATGGCAGTCCACTGTGCCGGTGTAGCTCATGCGCGCTTACAGTTGAACATGCTTCATGCACTGTCATGGCAGTCCACTGTGCCGGTGTAGCTCATGCGCGCTTACAGTTGAGCATGCTTCATGCACTGTCATGGCAGTCCACTGTGCCGGTGTAGCTCATGCGCGCTTACAGTTGAACATGCTTCATGCACTGTCATGGCAGTCCACTGTGCCGGTGTAGCTCATGCGCGCTTACAGTTGAGCATGCTGCATGCACTGTCATGGCACTTTGCTGTGCCGGTGTAGCTCATGCGCGCTTGCAATTGAGCATGCTGCATGCACTGTCATGGCAGTCCACTGTGCCGGTGTAGCTCATGCGCGCTTACAGTTGAGCATGCTGCATGCACTGTCATAGCACTTTGCTGTGCCGGTGCGCTCATGCGCGCTTGCAATTGAGCATGCTGCATGCACTGTCATGGCAGTCCACTGTGCCGGTGTAGCTCATGCGCGCTTACAGTTGAACATGCTTCATGCACTGTCATGGCAGTCCACTGTGCCGGTGTAGCTCATGCGCGCTTACAGTTGAGCATGCTGCATGCACTGTCATGGCACTTTGCTGTGCCGGTGTAGCTCATGCGCGCTTGCAATTGAGCATGCTGCATGCACTGTCATGGCACTTTGCTGTGCCGGTGCGGCTCATGCGCGCTTGCAATTGAGCATGCTGCATGCACTGTCATGGCAGTCCACTGTGCCGGTGTAGCTCATGCGCGCTTACAGTTGAACATGCTTCATGCACTGTCATGGCAGTCCACTGTGCCGGTGTAGCTCATGCGCGCTTACAGTTGAGCATGCTTCATGCACTGTCATGGCAGTCCACTGTGCCGGTGTAGCTCATGCGCGCTTACAGTTGAGCATGCTGCATGCACTGTCATGGCAGTCCACTGTGCCGGTGTAGCTCATGCGCGCTTACAGTTGAACATGCTTCATGCACTGTCATGGCAGTCCACTGTGCCGGTGTAGCTCATGCGCGCTTACAGTTGAACATGCTTCATGCACTGTCATGGCAGTCCACTGTGCCGGTGTAGCTCATGCGCGCTTACAGTTGAGCATGCTTCATGCACTGTCATGGCAGCCACTGTGCCGGTGTAGCTCATGCGCGCTTGCAGTTGAGCATGCTGCATGCACTGTCACGGCACTTTGCTGTGCCGGTAGCTCATGCGCCTTGCAATTGAGCATGCTGCATGCACTGTCATGGCAGTCCACTGTGCCGGTGTAGCTCATGCGCGCTTACAGTTGAGCATGCTTCATGCACTGTCATGGCACTTTGCTGTGCCGGTGCGGCTCATGCGCACTTGCAGTTGAGCATGCTGCATGCACTGTCATGGCAGTCCACTGTGCCGGTGTAGCTCATGCGCGCTTGCAGTTGAGCATGCTTCATGCACTGTCATGGCAGTCCACTGTGCCGGTGTAGCTCATGCGCGCTTACAGTTGAACATGCTTCATGCACTGTCATGGCAGTCCACTGTGCCGGTGTAGCTCATGCGCGCTTACAGTTGAGCATGCTTCATGCACTGTCATGGCAGTCCACTGTGCCGGTGTAGCTCATGCGCGCTTACAGTTGAACATGCTTCATGCACTGTCATGGCAGTCCACTGTGCCGGTGTAGCTCATGCGCGCTTNCGCTTGCAGTTGAGCATGCTGCATGCAATGTCATGCAGCCCACTGTGCCGGTGTAGCTCATGCGCGCTTGCAATTGACATGCTGCATGCACTGTCATGGCAGTCCACTGTGCCGTGTAGCTCATGCGCGCTTACAGTTGAGCATGCTTCATGCACTGTCATGGCACTTTGCTGTGCCGGTGTAGCTCATGCGCACTTGCAATTGAGCATGCTCATGCACTGTCATGGCACTTTGCTGTGCCGGTGTAGCTCATGCGCGCTTGCAGTTGAGCATGCTGCATGCACTGTCATGGCAGTCCACTGTGCCGGTGTAGCTCATGCGCGCTTACAGTTGAACATGCTTCATGCACTGTCATGGCAGCCCACTGTGCGGTGTAGCTCCTGCGTGCTTGCAGTTGAGCATGCTTCATGCAATGTCACGGCACTTTGCTGTGCCGGTATAGCTCATGCGCGCTTGCAATTGAGCATGCTGCATGCACTGTCATGGCAGTCCACTATGCCGGTGTAGCTCATGCGCGCTTACAGTTGAACATGCTTCATGCACTGTCATGGCAGCACTGTGCCGGTGTAGCTCCTGCGTGCTTGCAGTTGAGCATGCTTCATGCAATGTCACGGCACTTTGCTGTGCCGTATAGCTCATGCGCGCTTGCAATTGAGCATGCTGCATGCACTGTCATGGCAGTCCACTGTGCCGGTGTAGCTCATGCGCGCTTACAGTTGAGCATGCTGCATGCACTGTCATAGCACTTTGCTGTGCCGGTGCGGCTCATGCGCACTTGCAATTGAGCATGCTGCATGCACTGTCATGGCAGCCACTGTGCGGTGTAGCTCCTGCGTGCTTGCAGTTGAACATGCTTCATGCACTGTCATGGCAGTCCACTGTGCCGGTGTAGCTCCTGCGTGCTTGCAGTTGAACATGCTCATGCACTGTCATGGCAGTCCACTGTGCGGTGTAGCTCATGCGCGCTTACAGTTGAGCATGCTTCATGCACTGTCATGGCAGCCCACTGTGCCGGTGTAGCTCATGCGCGCTGCAGTTGAGCATGCTTCATGCAATGTCGGCACTTTGCTGTGCGGTATGTAGCTCATGCGCGCTTGCAATTGAGCATGCTGCATGCACTGTCATGGCAGTCCCTATGCCGGTGTAGCTCATGCGCGCTTACAGTTGAACATGCTTCATGCACTGTCATGGCAGCCCACTGTGCCGGTGTAGCTCCTGCGTGCTTGCAGTTGAGCATGCTTCATGCAATGTCACGGCACTTTGCTGTGCCGGTATAGCTCATGCGCCTTGCAATTGAGCATGCTGCATGCACTGTCATGGCAGTCCACTATGCCGGTGTAGCTCATGCGCGAGCTTACAGTGAACATGCTTCATGCACTGTCATGGCAGCCCACTGTGCCGGTGTAGCTCCTGCGTGCTTGCAGTTGAGCATGCTTCATGCAATGTCACGGCACTTTGCTGTGCCGGTAAGCTCATGCGCGCTTGCAATTGAGCATGCTGCATGCACTGTCATGGCAGTCCACTATGCCGGTGTAGCTCATGCGAGCTTACAGTTGAACATGCTTCATGCACTGTCATGGCAGCCACTGTGTGCGGTGTAGCTCCTGCGCGCTTGCAGTTGAGCATGCTTCATGCAATGTCACGGCACTTTGCTGTGCCGGTAATGCTCATGCGCGCTTGCAATTGAGCATGCTGCATGCACTGTCATGGCAGTCCACTGTGCCGGTGTAGCTCATGCGCGCTTACAGTTGAGCATGCTGCATGCACGTCATAGCACTTTGCTGTGCCGGTGCGGCTCATGCGCCTTGCAATTGAGCATGCTGCATGCACTGTCATGGCAGCCCACTGTGCCGGTGTAGCTCCTGCGTGCTTGCAGTTGAACATGCTTCATGCACTGTCATGGCAGTCCACTGTGCCGGTGTAGCTCATGCGCGCTTACAGTTGACATGCTTCATGCACTGTCATGGCAGCCACTGTGACGGTGTAGCTCCTGCGTGCTTGCAGTTGAGCATGCTTCATGCAATGTCACGGCACTTTGCTGTGCCGTATAGCTCATGCGCGCTTGCAGTTGAGCATGCTGCATGCACTGTCATGGCAGTCCACTATGCGGGTAGCTCATGCGCGCTTACAGTTGAACATGCTTCATGCACTGTCATGGCAGCCACTGTGCCGGTGTAGCTCCTGCGTGCTTGCAGTTGAGCATGCTCATCATGTCACGGCACTTTGCTGTGCCGGTATAGCTCATGCGCGCTTGCAATTGAGCATGCTGCATGCACTGTCATGGCAGTCCACTGTGCCGGTGTAGCTCATGCGCGCTTACAGTTGAGCATGCTGCATGCACTGTCATAGCACTTTGCTGTGCCGGTGCGGCTCATGCGCACTTGCAATTGAGCATGCTGCATGCACTGTCATGGCAGCCCACTGTGCCGGTGTAGCTCTGCGCGCTTGCAGTTGAACATGCTTCATGCACTGTCATGGCAGTCCACTGTGCCGGTGTAGCTCCTGCGTGCTTGCAGTTGAACATGCTTCATGCACTGTCATGGCAGTCACTGTGCCGTGTAGCTCATGCGCGCTTACAGTTGAACATGCTTCATGCACTGTCATGGCAGCCCACTGTGCCGGTGTAGCTCATGCGCGCTTGCAGTTGAGCATGCTTCATGCACTGTCGGCACTTTGCTGTGCCGGTAGCTCATGCGCGCTTGCAATTGAGCATGCTGCATGCACTGTCATGGCAGTCCATGCCGGTGTAGCTCATGCGCGCTTACAGTTGAACATGCTTCATGCACTGTCATGGCAGCCCACTGTGCCGGTGTAGCTCATGCGTGCTTGCAGTTGAGCATGCTTCATGCAATGTCACGGCTTTTGCTGTGCCGGTATAGCTCATGCGCGCTTGCAATTGAGCATGCTGCATGCACTGTCATGGCAGTCCACTGTGCCGGTGTAGCTCATGCGCGCTTACAGTTGAACATGCTTCATGCACTGTCATGGAAGCCCACTGTGCCGGTGTAGCTCCTGCGTGCTTGCAGTTGAGCATGCTTCATGCAATGTCACGGCACTTTGCTGTGCCGTATAGCTCATGCGCGCTTGCAATTGAGCATGCTGCATGCACTGTCATGGCAGTCCACTGTGCCGGTAGCTCATGCGCGCTTACAGTTGAGCATGCTGCATGCACTGTCATAGCACTTTGCTGTGCCGGTGCGGCTCATGCGCACTTGCAATTGAGCATGCTGCATGCACTGTCATGGCAGTCCACTGTGCTGGTGTAGCTCATGCGCGCTTACAGTTGAACATGCTTCATGCACTGTCATGGCAGTCCACTGTGACGGTGTAGCTCATGCGCTTGCTTCAGTGAGCATGCTTCATGCACTGTCAGGCACTTTGCTGTGCCGGTGTAGCTCATGCGCGCTTGCAATTGAGCATGCTGCATGCACTGTCATGGCAGTCCACTGTGCGGTGTAGCTCATGCGCGCTTACAGTTGAGCATGCTGCATGCACTGTCATAGCACTTTGCTGTGCCGGTGCGGCTCATGCGCGCTTGCAATTGAGCATGCTGCATGCACTGTCATGGCAGTCCACTGTGCCGGTGTAGCTCATGCGCGCTTACAGTTGAACATGCTCATGCACTGTCATGGCAGCCCACTGTGCCGGTGTAGCTCCTGCGTGCTTGCAGTTGAGCATGCTTCATGCAATGTCACGGCACTTTGCTGTGCCGGTATAGCTCATGCGCGCTTGCAATTGAGCATGCTGCATGCACTGTCATGGCAGTCCACTATGCCGGTGTAGCTCATGCGCGCTTACAGTTGAACATGCTTCATGCACTGTCATGGCAGCCCACTGTGCCGGTGTAGCTCCTGCGTGCTTGCAGTTGAGCATGCTTCATGCAATGTCACGGCACTTTGCTGTGCCGGTAAGCTCATGCGCGCTTGCAATTGAGCATGCTGCATGCACTGTCATGGCAGTCCACTGTGCCAGTGTAGCTCACTGCGCGCTTACAGTTGAGCATGCTGCATGCACGGTCCATAGCACTTTGCTGTGCCGGTGCGGCTCATGCGCACTTGCAATTGAGCATTGCTGCATGCACTGTCATGGCAGCCCCACTGTGCCGGTGTAGCTCCTGCGTGCTTGCAGTTGAACATGCTTCATGCACTGTCATGGCAGTCCACTGTGCCGGTGTAGCTCATGCGCGCTTACAGTTGAGCATGCTGCATGCACGGTCATAGCACTTTGCTGTGCCGGTCGGCTCATGCGCACTTGCAATTGAGCATGCTGCATGCACTGTCATGGAGCCCACTGTGCCGGTGTAGCTCCTGCGTGCTTGCCAGTTGAACATGCTTCATGCACTGTCATGGCAGTCCCACTGTGCCGGTTGTAGCTCCTGCGTGCTTGCAGTTGAACATGCTTCATGCACTGTCATTGGCAGTCCACTGTGCCGGTGTAGCTCATGCGCGCTTACAGTTGAACATGCTTCATGCACTGTCATGGCAGCCCCACTGTGCCGGTGTAGCTCATGCGCGCTTACAGTTGAACATGCTTCATGCACTGTCATGGCAGCCCACTGTGCCGGTGTTAGCTCCTGCGTGCTTGCAGTGAGCATGCTTCATGCAATGTCACGGGCACTTTGCTGTGCCGGTATAGCTCATGCGCGCTTGCAATTGAGCATGCTGCATGCACTGTCATGCAGTCCACTATGCCGATGTAGCTCATGCGCGCTTACAGTTGAGCATGCTGCATGCACTTGTCATGCAGTCCACTGTGCCGGTGTAGCTCATGCGCGCTTACAGTTGAGCATGCTGGCATGCACTGTCATAGCACTTTGCTGTGCCGGTGCGGCTCATGCGGCACTTGCAATTGAGCATGCTGCATGCACTGTCATGGCAGTCCACTGTGCTGGTGTAGCTCATGCGCGCTTACAGTTGAACATGCTTCATGCACTGTCATGGCAGCCCACTGTGACGGTGTAGCTCCTGCGTGCTTGCAGTTGAGCATGCTTCATGCAATGTCACGGCACTTTGCTGTGCCGGTATAGCTCATGCGCGCTTGCAATTGAGCATGCTGCATGCACTGTCATGGCAGTCCACTATGCCGGTGTAGCTCATGCGCGCTTACAGTTGAACATGCTTCATGCACTGTCATGGCAGCCCACTGTGCCGGTGTAGCTCCTGCGTGCTTGCAGTTGAGCATGCTTCATGCAATGTCACGGCACTTTGCTGTGCCGGTATAGCTCATGCGCGCTTGCAATTGAGCATGCTGCATGCACTGTCATGGCAGTCCACTGTGCCGGTGTAGCTCATGCGCGCTTACAGTTGAGCATGCTTCATCCCTGTCATGGCACTTTGCTGTGCCGTTGTGGCTCATCCGCACTTGCAGTTGAGCATGCCTCCTAGATAGCTAAGCGCTCCTGGCGCTCTGCCCTGCTTGTGTGGACCATGCAAGTATATACATGAGCATGCTGCATGCACTCTCTTGCCACTCTGCTGCACTGCTGATTCGGTGCTATGATCATAGCGGTATCACAACCTGCCGCGAATGTTACATATACCTACACTACAACGCCTGCGGTACATGCAAATGAAATCGCCTAGTGCAATACACTGCACAATGTGCAACAACGCAATGTCTGCTCAGCTCTGCTCTGCGTTGGTCTGCATTATGTCATATGCTTGCTTGTCATATCAAAAGTGCGGCATAAAGTATGCCACAAAATGCATGTGGCCTTGGTGATTGCGGTGGCGGGTCTGTCTGTTTGCTTGTTTTCTGGTCTGTTGCCTCAGCGCTGCTGAGTCCTAGATCTATCACTGTGTAACACATAACGCATATTTTACACGGTGACAGATTGACCGCCCTGCCTTCCCGTGGACTGCCGCGCGGAGAGCGATGTGGCGCCGCCAGTTGCCCTTCGTGCCCCGCCTCAGGCCCCTACCGGGCAGCCGGAGGAGGGCTGGTACGCCTTGCGCTGTGGGGGGCGTGCGCCCCAGGCTCTCATGGGCGGGGGCCGTGGTGGAGTGCTCGCGTGGGGCCGGCTGAAGTGGGGGTGCTGCTGTTCGGGGGTTGGTGGTGGCCGGGTTTGCTGGGGTGGGCGGTGTGTGCGCAGTGTGGCTAATGATTGCTTTGTACACGTGCGACTGTGGCGTGGGTGCCGCGGTGGTTGGGTGCGGGAGTGCGCTTGTGTGTGGATGCGTGGGTGTGTTCGGGTTCGGCTGTGTCGGTTTGTTGTGGCTTTTCACCTGAGACGGTTGCTGCTTGTTGCTGTTATCTGCTTTTGGGGGTTTTGGCCGTCTGCTTTTATGCTGTTGCCCTCGCTGCCAGGCTCTTGCGTTCATCTCCGTGTAGCACGGTGAAAGGTTAAGGACCCAGCAGGACCGAGGCAACAGACCGGACAATACGCAGACACAATGCATTCCCCGCCTGCCCCCTTGCGCCCCTGTAGACGTCCCCGGCAAGGCGGCCGTCGGCCACAGTGGCGCGCGGGAGCTCAGCGCGGCAGCTGCCGCCGCCGCCGCCGTGGGTAGTCAAGGCGGCTGCCCGGCCGGCCAGTGGCACGGTGTGGTGTGAGCAACCTGCCGCAGGTGGGCCCGGTGGCCACTGGTCCGCCGCGACGCCTGCCCGAGGGTCGCCGGGGCCGCGCGGCCGCGGCTTGCGCCCGGCGCTAACCCCCCGCTCGCAGCGCGACCCGGAACGGGGTGAATGCTTGTGATGTCCGCCTACGATACCATTGTGGCCGATGTGTGCGTGACCTGTCCGGTGGCCCCCTCCCGGGTCGTCGCCGTGGCAAACACGCCAGGCGCTGCCGCCCAGCTGATGGACGACCGGAAGCGAGACAAGTACGGCCGCTCCGGCACTGGCGCGTGTCGTTTTGTGTCCCTGTCGCATGAGACGTTGGCCGTGTGGGCACGGGTGCGTTCGCCTTCCTAAGTAAGATCGCTGACTTCGCTGCAGCTTTGGGGCCGTGTCCAGGCGAGCGTTCTTGCAAGATGCCATGTGCGAACTCTCCACCACTCTGTGCCATGGTGTGACGCGCCAGGTCCTCGCTGCGGCTCCGCTGTGCATGCAGCTGGCGGCACGGGCGGTGGTGCGTGGCCACGCTGTCCCGTCGGACGTGCTGTAGGCGGCGCTGGCCGCCTTGATGGACCGGGTGCGCCGGTCGCAGCTACGCAGGCCGGCCCCGCGTCTGGTCGTGCTGGCCCGCCCTGCCTTCTCGAGAGGCGCCGTGGGGGGAGTGAGGCGGCGCCGCCAGTGCCCTCCGCGCCCCACCCTCAGGCCCCTGCTGGGCGGCCAGAAGGCTGGTACGCCTTGCACTGTGGGGGGCGTGAGCCCCCGGGCTCTCATGTGCGGGGGGCCCGTGATGGAATGCTCCAGTGGGGCCGGATGGAGTGGCGGTGCTGCTGTTGGGGGGTCGGTGGTCGCTAGTTTTGCTGGGGTTGGCAGCAGTGCGTGGTGGTGGTTGCTGGTGTGCGGTTGTGGCGCGCGTGCCGTGGTGGAGGGGTGCGGGAGTGCGCATGCGTGTGGGTGCGTGGTGTGGTTGTGTCGGCTGTGTTGGTTCGTTGTGGCTTTTCACCTGGGACAGTGATTGCTTTATGCTGGTGTCTGCTTTCGGGGGGTTTTGGCCGTCTACTTTCCTTCTGTTGCCCTCGCTGCCGGGCTATTGGCGTTCATCTCCGTGTAACACAATGCATGTGTAGCACCATGTGGCCCAATGAAACATGGGAGTTCACCTCAAACATGGTCGCCACCGGATTGTCGCGGTAGTGGCGTGCACGCGTACACGTCGTTCAAATCGCTACAACGCCCCCTGATGAATTTGCAGGTGCCAGCATGACGAACATAGACCAGTGCTGCAAATCCAAAATATGTCTTGTTTACAGTGACCTGTCCCGCCGGCGCAGCCTCGCTCGCCAACGAATGCAGTGCGCTGCGCATCCACGACGCTGCTGACCCATCGCTGATATCTTACGTGGATACTATCTTATCATCTCTTATATTCGATACTGACAATTTAGACCACGTTGCGCTACTGCTTGTTCGGCACTAGCACGCGCATTTGCCCGATGGTGGCTACCATGATGCCACCGGTCATGCGAGCGACTGGCCGGCTCCACAGCCAGCCTATCTTTTGAGCTTTGACTCTCCTGTATGACCTTAAGCAGGTCCAGTGAGTCAAGCCGGACGTTTGCGGACTGGGAGCTTCGGTTGTTGCCACTCCTTCGAGATCGTCCGCTGCGTTTGTAACCCCGCCATCCAGCTATCGGGCAGGTAAATCCCAGCTAAGTACATCTGTAGTATTTGTATAGCAGTGCTATGCTATTGCTGCCTTCTAGCACGCTCGATGTGTGTCCGGCACGCGTGTGTGCGCGTTAGTAGGTACCATGATGCCGCCTGTCCTACGAGCGACGGGCCGGCTCCATAGTTGGCCTATCTTTAAGCTTTGATTCTCTTGTTCGACGTTATGCTAGTCCAATGAGTCCCGCAGGACGTGTGCGGGCAGAGAGCTCATGTTGTTGCCACTCCTTCGAGATCGTCCGCCACGTTGCAACCCCGCCCTCCAAGTAGCGGGCAAGTGACTCACTTTACCATCTAAAACATCGTCTGTGTTTGTGTAGCAGCGTTGTGCTCCTGATGCCTTGTAGCATGCTAGGTGAGTGTGGACCGAATGCCCACGTTGCCGACGACTGCACAATCAAGTGTCCTCTGCTGCCATAGGTATCCTTGATAGATGCCTCGACATCGGATTTTAGGTATGTCTACCCAATGTGGTAGACACTCGCGCATGGTGCAGCGGTGACCGGAGAGCTGGGTGTCCGAAAGTGCCTTTTCGGACACCCACCGCTTCGGTGAAGGTGGCATGGGCACCTGCCTTTTCGCTCCAAGTGCTTTCAGTGCTTAATGTCGCCCTCGCGTACACATGCAGTGCATAATAGACATACAGGAGTGGCGCGCATGTATGCCCCGCGGGCTTGTCCCGATCGTCAGGGGGCACGATAGCTTACTTTCGTGCCCCCGGCCCAGCGCTTGTCAAGCGTTACCTGTCGACGGTGCCTCTTACGCGTACAAGCACATGCTATCTAACATGCAGTCTTCCCTTGATTGGAGACTAGCCCGGGCGTCAGGCGGGCGGCATACTGATCAACATTGGTGAGGCGCTGCGTAGGCTTGTCGGTCCGAACATACCGTCCCCTTTGATCGCGCAGCATGAACAGGTCCTAACGTGACGTCCTGCATGACGGCCCCGTCGTCCGCACCAGCGGACGGACCGATGACGTCCCGGTTACGTAACCCACGGTACGCCATGCACGTGACGTCCTCATGACGGCCCCGCCGTCCGCACCAGCGGATGGTCTCATGACGTATCGGTTACGTCACCATCGGAACACCATGAGAGGACGTAACCCAGACGTCCCCATTTCGCGTCACCGGCTCAATGCGTGACGGCGCAATGCCGTCATGTCAGGACCATCGTCATCCTGTGACGTCCTTAGGCCCCCTCGCGACCACGGGGACTTGTCAATGACGGTGCCTTGACGGCACCTCAGCGTCCTCGTGACATCATCAGTACATATTTTTGCGATGACCCCGTGATGACGTCCTCGCAGGACTGGCAGCATCGTTGCAGTGCCATGTCCACATGCGATTCCCCGCTAGCCGGGTCGCTATAGGCCTCGAAGCCACATCTAAGGCTTAGGTCTACCCGGGACGGGCAGACTTTCCCCCGGGGGAGCTCTGTCACAGATATGTGTCACCAGCTAGGCACACGTCAGCAAATCTATCTGATAGATACTATTACGGTGGTGGCTGTATAGTACTGCCCATACATGACACGCTGGGACCGTCATCGATGACGCCCAGTGTGGCTGCGGGGCAAACAGTGCTGTACGTCTGTGCGAGGCGGGACGCAGACAGTGGTCATTAGCTATTAATGACCATGAGCCTTCAAGGACCGTGCTGGATTACTTCTATCTTCGGAGTGATCGTGGAAATTGTTATACTGTGGCCCTTGTGATGTCCGTTGGGCTGTGTGCGTTTTCTGCTTTCCTTCATTTGTCGCCTTAGGCGTGGCTGAGGCACGGCCGAGGCGTGGCTGAGGCACGGCCGAGGCGTGGCTGAGGCACGGCCGAGGCGTGGCTGAGGCACGGCCGAGGCGTGGCTGAGGCACGGCCGAGGCGTGGCTGAGGCACGGCCGAGGCGTGGCTGAGGCACGGCCGAGGCGTGGCTGAGGCACGGCCGAGGCGTGGCTGAGGCACGGCCGAGGCGTGGCTGAGGCACGGCCGAGGCGTGGCTGAGGCACGGCCGAGGCGTGGCTGAGGCACGGCCGAGGCGTGGCTGAGGCACGGCCGAGGCGTGGCTGAGGCACGGCCGAGGCGTGGCTGAGGCACGGCCGAGGCGTGGCTGAGGCACGGCCGAGGCGTGGCTGAGGCACGGCCGAGGCGTGGCTGAGGCACGGCCGAGGCGTGGCTGAGGCACGGCCGAGGCGTGGCTGAGGCACGGCCGAGGCGTGGCTGAGGCACGGCCGAGGCGTGGCTGAGGCACGGCCGAGGCGTGGCTGAGGCACGCCCAAGGCGCCGACTGAGTCCTTTCACGATGTGACCCTCTCACGTGTTGTAACAGGGTGCCATAATTAATCATCTCATCCTGAATGATGCATGCAGCCCTTTGGCGTTGGCTGCATCCCAACACGCAGCTGCTTGCCATGCACCGGTTGGCCCCTAACGTGCGCCACGGCAGACCTTGCACGAGCACGGGCACAGATCACACAAGCGAGCGATGACAACCTGGTGTTGATTGTGCGGCACAATTTGTGCCGTGTGTTGTGCGCCGGCCTGTGTGCGCTTGCTTGCGCCACATGGCGTTTCTGCAGCCATGGTCTCTCACTGTTTCAAACAAGTCATCTCTCCAGCATATAGGTATGTTGTTCCTCCGGCTGCGCGCTGGCTTTGGACTGGTCGGGAACGCTCTGAGCAAGCGAACGTGGCCATGGAGGTCAGTGTACCGAGATGTCAAAGTGGTCCGGCATGCATATTTTGCTGTCGAACGCACCGCACAAACTTAAGCATGAACTCTTAGTATCTGTCGGCGACCAGTACATGCACACTTGAGCATGTTAAACTCGTTCGAACCAATGCAAGTCGATCGCTGCCCGGTTGAACCAGCGTCGGCAACACTTCACATGCAGTACATGTGGAACAGAACAGCGCAGACGGTACAGAGAAAGAGTCTTATGTATCATGTATATAGTTGAGTAGTCTTGCAGCGGTTGAACCTAACGTCGTCTTTTGTCTCTGCCAGTGCGCTCGTTGCTGCTTCAGGTCCGTCGCTCCGCAGCACTGGTCGGCCCGCTGGGGCGTGATCGTTCATTTGCCGCACTCCGCAAATAATAATCGAACTCTACCCGCTCGGTATGCTCACTATGGCTTGCAAACCGCGCTGCATCACGATTTCTTTGCTTGGCACTGTGGCTGTAACGCAAGATACAATGGGACGAGTTACAGTGAGATAGGTTGATACAGTCAGAGCGGCAACGATACAGCGACGGTCGACCACGTCTAACTGTCAATGTAAGCGAATCAATACAGTGAGAGTGTGGTGGGATAAACTGAGGGTTGCAATCGTTACAGTGACAGCGGTCCATTGTATGGGGACCAAGGATACATTGACAGCGTCACAAAATGTACTGACAGTTCAGTCGTTGAATTTAGAATGCTGCATTTTCATTCTTACATCTCAGTTAAGCGTGGATCCTATGTTCACAACAAGCAGATGGTAGGCGTTATATACGATTTGTACTCTATGGTACAACAACACACCACGATTGCAACCCTCAGTTTATCCCACACGCTCTCACTGTATTGATTCGCTTACATTGACAGTTAGACGTGGTCGACCGCCGCTGTATCGTTGCCGCTCTGACTGTATCAACCTACCTCACCGTAACTCGTCCCATTGTATCTTGCGTTACAGCCACAGTGCCAAGCAAAGAAATCGTGATGCAGCGCGGTTTGCAAGCCATAGTGAGCATACCGAGCGGGTAGAGTTCGATTAATATTTGCGGAGTGCGGCAAATGAACGATCACGCCCCAGCGGGCCGACCAGTGCTGCGGAGCGACGGACCTGCAGCAGCAACGAGCGCAATGGCAGAGACAAAAGACGACGTTAGGCGCGCTGCAAGACTACTCAACTGTATACATGATACATAAGACTCTTTCTCTGTACCGTCTGCGCTGTTTTGTTCCGCCTGTACTGCATGTGAAGTGTTGCCGACGCTGGTTCAACCGGGCAGCGATCGACTTGCATTGGTTCGAACGAGTTTGACATGCTCAAGCGTGCATGTTCTGGTCGCAGATAGATACTTAGAGTTCATGCTTAAGTTTGTGCGGTGCGTTGGACAGCAAAATATGCATGCCGGACCACTTTGACATCTCGGTACACTGACCTCCATGGCCATGTTCGCTTGCTCAGAGCGTTCTTGACCAGTCCAAAGCCAGCGAGCAGCCGGAGGAACAACATGTCTATATGCTGGACGCAATTTTTGCTCATTAGAGCTCATGTCTGCTCCCTTCCGCAACACAGCCGCTCGTTGTAACTAGACCACTCTGGCTGTAAGCCCCAACTGTATCTCCAGTTAGAGTAAACGCCGTCATCAGCGTGTGCACTTGTCAGTGGATGTGCGCAGCCCTGTCACCGCCCGCTGCTTGCGGTCAGTGACGACGTGGTTGACGTGCCTGACTGCTCTGCATGGCTTCACCGTGTTTGTCGAACCCAAGGAGTCTGGCAATGTGGTCCCAGACTTCAGTGCCGAGGGTTTGGATGCCGTGCTGCAGCCTCTGCGGGGACTCGCACAGCTGCAGAGCGTGGATGTGATCTAGTTGTATGGTTCAGGCGGCGCTGCGCTGAATGTGCGTTCACTGAGCCGTGAGCTGCTTTCCGGGCCCCTGCAGTCTCTGGTGCGCCTGACAGAGCTGGCGCTGGACTTTGGCCATGAGGGGATATCGACAGCATTCTGGGGGAGAGGCTGTCGGGCTGACAGCTCTCCAAGTGACCAGCGTCGGGCACCTGTAGTTTCAGGAAGCATGCAAGCTTTCAGCATGCTTCGGCCGGTTTACCGCGCTCATGAGCCTGGTAATCTGTACATTTCCCGTCAATGGCACAGTAGTTCGGTGCTTCATTGAGGTCACAGCAGACTTGCTGCGGCTGCAGCGTGCTGAGCTGGCATGTGGCATAATGGGCAGTGTTTGCGAGTGCAGTGACTGGATGGAGGGGCTCATGCATGTGGTGCCTAGAGGAGAGTATTTTTTTGGTGTGAGCAATGCTGGGGTGAGTGCGGATGCTGTTGCGTGTGTTACTGTGCAGTTGAGAGCAAGGGGTGCCAAGGTCGCAGTGGAACCGGATGGCACAACCATCACATTTGGCATGAGTGAGTGTGACGCGGCCCAAGGCGTGGACGGTGTTACTCGTACGTGACGTCACGTAGAAGAAGGGTTTTGAGCTTCCGTGTGCCCAGGAGCATCTTTGTGTCATGGTTCAATCTGGTGCATGTCACGATGTAATGCCTGCTAGAATCCAGGGATCGGTCTCAGTGGCCCATGCGCAACAGATATGGCGTACATGAAATACTGGTCACATCATGGCTCAAGGTGTTGGCCTAAATCTGAATAGAATGCGGTCCGAGAAGCCTGGCATTTCTTGTACACACATACACACGCACGCGCGCGCGCGTTTCGTGCTCAAACTTTCACTGTTTACCAAGTGAGTCAACATAAAAGTTGTGCGAGCTGTGCGTTGAATCTTGTACCCGTTGAAGTCCAACTCTGCACCAGGGGGGCAGGGGGGGCCTGCGGCGCCCCTGTAGGTTCGGGCCTCCAGATACCAGCCACCACACACCAGAACCAATGTCGAAGGAAAGGGCGAGACACCACTGACACTGAGGCACATGATTGCAAACGCAGTATGCACTCTTGCATCGAGGGCTCCGAGCCAGCGCACCAAGCGAATGTACAACTAGATTCTAGCCTCACATGATGGAATGCAAACGCAGTATGCATGCATACAATATTGATATTAATCCCTGCGGATGCGCAGCCTCCAACACTCGTTCCCTCAACGGTCTGCGCGTGGCCTAACTGCCTTATATGGACAAGAATGAGAAACAGGAAAGCAAACATCAAGCAAGTCCCCACATTGAGATGGCAACACGGCACCAGCGAGAGGAGCGGGCCGGGCGACGAAAACTAGTCCCCATTGTGGCACAATGCATGTCATGCAGAAGGCAGCCAGGACGACTGTACGCTGAGGTCACAATCATACCAGTGAAAAAACTAAAAAATACACCAAGTGGAAGATGTCGGTGTCCAACATGCAAGCCACTGCCCGCAGTCCTACATAGGATCACGTAGTGGGTACACTCACCGAAGCGGCATCATGAAAGCTACCAAATAAAGCACATGCACCGCTTCGCATGCCTCGCTAGCACATCACTGCCACCCAACAACATGTATACACGTCCCATACACAGATACCAGCGTACACAGGTCATCTACTGGAAACCGATCTGACGGCAGTCCTCCGACACGCACGCACCGCGGCCCAGCAGCTCCTGCCTGACCGCAGTACACTCTTCCAGTGTCACCTCTGCGCTCACGACACCAAACTCAAAGCTGCCCCGGCCCGGCAGGTGCGGCAGTCCCTCCACCCAGTCCGCAGCCGCATGCCGGAGCGGACTGCCAGACCCAGGCGGCGGCACACAACGGGTGCCGAGCATTGGCCTCGGAGGGTCCCCAGCACAGGACCGCAAACACGCGCGCTGCAACTGTGGCATGAGCCCAGCACACTCCGCGAAGCACCGCACCAGGGCGCTGTCCACCGGCGCCGCAGCCACGTCCAGCTCGGTGAGCCGCGTCAGTGGCGCCATGCATGCGCTCAGCTCGTCCGCAGCCTGGCAGTGCACCCCCTTCAAGCACAACGACTCCAGGCCGGTAAGCCACGGTAGGTGCTCCCGCAGCACATGCGCATGCATGCACCTTGTGTGCCCAAAATCCAGCGTGAGCGCGGTCAGCGCAGCACCCAGCGCACGCAACGGCGCACCCCACAGCGTGCGCAGCACGGCTCCAGTGCTGTCAGTACTTGTTGCCGGCGCAACAACTACGCGCAGATCCCGCAGCTGTTGCAAACAGCTGAGTGGCCGCAGCGCGGTCTCCGATAGCGCTGGGGGCGAGCCTGTGGGCCCGGTCATGTCCAGAACAAGCCGCAGGCTGTGCAACCGCTCAAGCTGCGCCAGGCGTGACACCACATTCTCGACACCTGCCTTCTCCTCGAGCACAGACACGTGCAGAGTGAGTGACAGTGGTGACTGTTGGGTTGCACAGCGTGGCCCAGCGTGGCCCATCTCGTCTGAAGGCGGATGCCCCGGCAGCAGTTGAATATGTGCCAGGCTCGGCTGCTGCGCTGCGCTCGCCAGCATTTCAGTGAGAGGCAGGCAATTGGTGCAGTCGCGGGAGGATGCGAAGGTGAGTGTGTGCAGCGCTGGCAGCGGCGAGATGGCATAGAGGCGGTGTGCAGGCACCAGCGCTTCCGGCGCCGTGTGAGCGCCTCGCAGACCGACATGCAGGTGGCGGAGGGATGTGAAGGGGCCGAGGATGCCGCTGCATGGCCACTGGTCGGCAGGGGCCGCGAGGATGCAGCTGAGGCGGAGGGCGGTGAGGGCGGGGGCGGTGGAGAGGGCGGCGATGATTGGGTCGAGCGAGGGTGCCTCTGGCCGGCCGATGCATTGGGCGACTCTGCGGCGCTTGCATGTCAAGTCAGCGGTGCCGCCAAACGAGGCGAGTCCGGATGATCTGGATTGCAGGGCTTTCCGGCGGAACCCTTCGCAGGCATCGCTGGGGGAGGCATGCAGGTGCACGCTGGCGAGGGCGGGCAGGGCGGAGAGCGCGGCGACGAGGGCGCGCGTGGTGGCTGAGATGGCGGTGAGGTCCTGCTTGTGCCACAGGCTGGCTGTGATGACGAGGCTGGTGAGGCCGGAGAGCTGCGGGAGTGTGGAGTAGACGGTACCGGCGCTGGGTGCGCCGTCGGTGGGCCGCCAGGAGAGCCAGGAGAGGTCGAGGTGTGAGAGCGAGGTGTGGTGGAGGAGGGCCTGGCAGAGGAGCGCGGCGGTGGCCGGGGTGGTGACTCTAGAGATAGTGAGGGAGGTGAGGCCGGGGGAGGCGGGGGTGGTGCGGGCAAGGAGCGCCAGTGCGGTGCTGGGGATGTCCACTTCGGGCTTGTTTTCTAGTGCGAGGGTGCCACCACCACTTGTGGCGACGATCATGTTGTAGTAGTCCTGCAGAAGAACACTCGGTGCTCTCAGCGGAGTGCACGTGAGCTTCTCAAGAATGGATGGCATGCATAGGCAATCGTGTTACACGGAGATATACGCAAGTGCCCGGCAGCGAGGGCAACGGCAGGAAAGCAGACGACCAAAACCCCCACAAGCAGACAGCAACAAGCAGCAACTGTCTCAGGCGAAAAGCCACATCGAACCGACACAGCCGACACAACCACACCCACACATCCACACACCCGCGCACTCCCGCACCCCACCACAGCGGCACCCACGCCACAGCCGCACGCAGCTACCACCTGCTACACGTCGTACTACCACCCACCCCAGCAAACCCGGCCACCACCGACCCACCAACAGCAGCACCACCACCACATCCAGCCCCACTCGAGCACTCCACCACGGGCCCCCCACCCATAAGAGCCCGGGGGCGCACGCATAGGCAATCATGTGGCGGGCATGTGCTCGCAGAATTCAATAGCCGTATTCTCTGTGCAGGTCTGGTGACGGTTTCAGCTTGCCTAGGTGCGAGCTTATGGTCGAGGGCTGGCCATGGACAGCAGGCAGCTTAGCCATGGGCATGACAGCTGCGCATGTAGTCTCTCTCTTCCTTGTGTAAGCTGTCACGAAACAGCTTGACACAATGACGACGGCGGAGAAGCAGATACCAGTAGACCATGCCAGCCTCTCAGGTGACAACAAAAGCACACGAGTGCCGGCTGAAACAAAACATCTTGCTGAACAGAAATCCTATGACCTATACGTAGCGGAATGATCATGCCTGCTGCAGTGAAACTGGCCACTTCAGCTCTTTGAGCTGGCTTGAAATTGTCTTGTGGGGCAGCTGCTGAAATACCAGATGTCTTGAGCTGCGGTCGAGGGACGCAAGTGCATCATGCAGCGCTTCTGAGTGCGCTGCATTGCTCCAGTCGGTTCGGCTTACCCGTGAGGCAAGAGCTTGAGCCAGCTTTGGTAGATCATGTCCGCTGTCTTGCATTCGCCCCCCAACCTGCCACTGGCACGGCTGTCACACGCTTGCACGCTAGTACGATAAACTCTATACAGTATTTTAACAGTTGCCTGGATCACACCCGGATTGCACAGGCCAGCTCGTCTGTTGTGGCAGTATCTGCATGTTCAGCTTGCAGAGTGCACCACGCCTGGAAGCTACTCAGCTCCACTCCCTCGGGTAGATCCACCATGCCCTCTGACTGCATCAACTTTGCCATGACTGGCGATCGAGCTGCCAGGGCAAGGTCAACGGGGATGCAGGCGTAAACGTTTGACTTCGGTGCGCCGCGAGGCAGCAGCAAACATGGCTTTTCTATACTCGACATACTTCGAAGATGAAGATTAACGTGAAGGTTTGAGATTTCGGATGCGACCTGGTGAATGGTGAAGGCTGGACGCACACAGCATGCAGCAGTCGAACGGTCGCGCGTTCCGATGGCGATGCTCGGAGATGCAGTGTATATAAGCCACGCTGCCACGTGGCAGCTGTCAATTGCTGCTTACAGCGCCTCAGATGTGATCACTGTGTGCAGACCACCTGTACTTCCGTTCAATTCAAAATCCGACATGCAACATAATCCTACACTTGCTCGACACATCGCGACAAGCTTGTGTTTCACTTTGATAGATGAAGGCTCCAGCAGCGCCGAGGAAACAGAGCAGGAAAGAAGAAAAGAATCAACGCGGGGGGTCTAGAGGGGCTACAGCACTGCTGGCATCGCTTATGCAGATTGCCCTGGGTGAAGGCCTTGCCACAAAATACAGTATAGTACGGTTTGCCTGCCTACGGGCTTTTGATCATCTACTTGCCTACTGTTGCCCTCGCTGCCGGGCTCTTCCATTGATCTCCGTGTAACAGTACAGTACATCGTTTTCTTTAAAGTCAAGCAAGACCATGCTGGCTCGAGTGGATCGCCCACATCCCAGAGAGAGTGTCAGTCAGCTCACACAGCATTAATTCAAGACAGCACATGGCTTCTTGCTATTCAAGGCAGGCCAGCATATTCCAACTACCGTGCGACCACTCTGCAAAGAAACGGGTCAACATCAGCAGCTGATGCCAACAAATCAGACACGAGGGGTTCAAACTCTGGCGGGAGTATGGCAGGCAGACACCACAATCTGCTTTCTATGGGCATCACCAGCCACGGCGCTGTAAACATTGATGTACTGACTTGCCGTAGCCGATTGACATCTCCGGCGAACCGGGACCCAGGAGAACTTCACAGCTGTCACCAACCGTTACATGCAGCAGCATCCCACTCCTGCCCCACGCCAGGCATGCTCCTATCTCAGATACAGCTTACAGCTATCTCAGATACAGCTTACAGCTATCTCAGATACAGCTTACAGCTATCTCAGATACAGCTCCGACAGCTTCATAACTTGCCTGCAACGTTTTCACAGCATCGACGATAACTGCACGGCGTCGACGATAACTGCAAGCCACGGATCACACACGCAATCTATAATGGCTAGAACTCAATCTCGCAGCAGTCCTCCGACACACGCGCACCGCGGCCCAGCAGCTCCTGCCTGACCGTAGCACACGCAGCAGCCGGCACGTCCGCACACGCCACATCAAACTCGTACTTGCCCCACCCCGGCAGGTGCCGCAGGCCCTCCACCCAGTCTGCGGACGCATGGGCCCAGGCCGCCTCGCCTGAATTGATCCTGTGCCACACCCAATCGCACCACCGCAGCCGTGCGTGCTGCAGCCGCGGCATGAGCGCGACACACTCGGCAAAGCACCGCACGACGGCGCGGTTCAGCGGGTTGAAAGACAGCTCGAGCTCCGTGAGCTGAGTCAGCGGCCCCAGGCTTGCACGCAAATCACTGCCCTGAGAGGGAGAGCACGGCATGCCCAGCACGCACAGCGCGCGCAACCCGGTTAGCGGCGCCAGATGCTCGCTCAGGCTTTCTCCGAGCCCGCAGCTCATCTCCAGGCCGAGGCTGAGCGCGGTCAGCATGCTCAGCGAGCTCAGCGGCGCCATGCGCAGCACACTCAGATGGGCGTTGGCCACCTCCAGGTGCCCGCCCGACAGCGCCACACGCAGCTCACGCAGATGCTGCAGGCAGCTGAGCGGCTGCAGCACGGACTGCAACACAGCTGAGCTGTTCCGGCTGTGGCCGCGGACGCCGAGTTCCAGCTGCAGCGTGCGCAACCGCGGCAGCTGCAGCAGGCTCGAAACGGCTGCGGGACCCCCGTCGCTGCCGTCGAATGCAAACGGGTTGATCGCGAGGGACAGGGGCACCGCACCGGCCTCCCAGTCATGGTGGCCTGCCGCGTGGGACTGACCTGCGGCACTGTTAAGTGGCGCAGCACGTCGCGACACAGCACGGCCCGACCCACCACGTCGCGACGCAGTATGCCGTGGCGCAGCATGTGCTGTCGCAGCATGCCGCGGCGCAGCGTGCCATGAGTCATCCGGCTGGGCGTTCCCCGTCAGCAGCTGGATGTCTGACAGCCTCGGCTGATGCGCAGCACTCGCCAGCAGGTCGCTCAGCGGAAGGGCGCTGCCGCTGGAGGAATCGGTGGACCAGATCAGGGTCGTCAGCGCCGGCATGGGTCCGATGTTGCAGGTGCGGTGGTCTGGGAGGTCCTCGTGCTGCGACGAGCGGTCAGCGGAGCCCCGTGCTGGCATTGCAGCGTGCACAAGGAGGCGCTGCAGGGAGGTGAAGGGGCCCTGGACGCCGCTGCAGGGGTGCTGGTCGGTCGCGGCCGCGCAGCTGAGGCAGAGGGCGGTGAGGGCGGGGGCGATGGAGAGGGCGGCGATGGCAGGGTTGAGAGAGAGCTGTTCTGCGCGGCCGATGCATGGCGCGATCCTGCGGCGCTTTAATGCCTTGCCGGCGTCATTGGCGGAACCCAGAGAGCGGTAGTTGTGCGGGGGGCGGCGTGGCTTTGGGTTGTTGCAGGTGCTGATGAGGTGGGCGCTGGCGAGGGCGGGCAGCGCGGAGAGCGCGGCGGCGAGGGCGCGCATGGTGGCTGAGGTGGCACTGGCGTCTTGTTCGCGGTCAGACTCGACGGCGACGGTCAGGCCGGTGAGGTTTGACAGCTGGGGGAGAACAGAGTAGACGGCTTCGGCAGCGGAGTGCGCGCCCATGCGCTGACAGGAGAGGGCGGGGAGACTGAGGTGGGATAGGGTGGTGTGGTGGAGGAGGGCGTTGCAGAGGAGGGCCGCCGTGGCGGGGGTGGCACCTCTGCCAGAGATAGCGAGGGAGCCGAGTCCTGGGGAGGAGGGGTAAGTGCGGGCCAGAAGGGCCGCAGAGCGACTCTGAAACCCAACATTGCAGGGAGTTGGGATCGTCAGTGTTCCGCTGTTTGTGGCGACACGCATGTTTAAGTACTCCTGTACGACAACGGCTGGAGTGATATAACACGTCTCGCAAACCGACTGATGTCATTTTTCATTAAGGTGTGGCTTGAGCAGGCCTGGTGTGAATCCGATTGCGCCGGTTGCTGTGTAAACTGTCTCAGGCCTTGTGCAAGTGCAACACAAGGCAGATTGACGTGAGGCACACGTCAGCACACTATTCTAGGAATGTGTAATGTATACACTCTTGCAGCTCATGGACTGACCGAGTGCTGGTGCAAGCTTTGGCAATCGCTGTGTGACACAGTGACACTGCATCACTGACACCGCAGTCAGGCATGCTGACAGGCAGGCCTTGTTCCCACGTCGGCCGGCACTGCATCTGCGCCTGAACTGTGCCATTCAATAGCGCCGGTTGCGGCATACCTGCTGCAGTGACAACGGCCATCTGGACGTCTGTGGAGAGGTGCACACGTCCAGCGGCAGCTGCTGGTACACGAGATGTCGTGACCTCGGACTAAGAAGAGTCAGTAAGTTATATATTGATTCCGCCTCGGTTTCCTTGTCCAAGCTGATCTTCCTCACATAAGCGGCCAACGCCTTGGCCAACTGAAGCATGCGGTGATCGCTGTCTTGCATCCTTTCGCCGAGCTGCAATTGACACCGCGATGATACGCAGACGTAAGACCGCGACCCCCAGGCACCGCGCATCACACCGCCCATGTGCAGGTCCACATGTCCCGCATACGTAGACTGCGCCGCCGCACCATCACGCGGGACCATATTAATTAGTTTGGCATGCATGCCAGGGACCTCGGCTCTCAGCACATCAGTGCGGAGCGAGTCGGTGCGCTGGAGGCCGCTGACGTGTGGGCTCGGTTGTACAGTGCGCACCGCGCGGCTGACATTTACCATTTACCATTTGCGTCGGTGCATATGCCGTACATCATGGAAGCCGGCGTCACAGCTTGCATACGGAGCGGCACCAGTGCGCACTGCAGGACTTGCGCCACAACATTGCACGCTTGCGCAGGACGCCAAGCGGCTGATTCTAGGCCCCACTCAGTCCGGACTGCTTGCGCAGATGCAGGTGTCACGATAGAATGGAGATACGGTACAGATGTATGCTCCACAAGGTGGTAGAACACAGAGGTACGATTCATGGCAATGCATCAAAAACATTCACCATGGCCGAGCGCCGTACACAAACAGAAACACAACAGCTTCTGTATTGCGCTAAAGTTCCCTCGAAACGATCTCACACGCTATTCTCCAGTGCTGCTCACAGCACGGCTCACAACACACTCACAACTGCTCCACTGGCAAGTCTCGGCATGAAGTGCTTGCCGGTCACATGCGCAATGGCCGACAGCGACTGAGCAGACATGTTGGCATTCCCCCTCTGCAACGCACAAGACAGCTTCTTGTACGTGTTCATGACAAACACCGACTTGGTGATCCGCCCCGACATGGCAGCGGTGTCACGATAGACGTACACGGAACACACAGCCCGTGCATGGCGTATTCAGTGGCTACAAGAGTGTGCGAAAACGCTGGCGGGTTGGGATCGAACTTCGCACAGTCCTTGGTGTTTCGTTGACTGGCCAGTCAAAGCACGCCGACTCCTGCTACAAGAAATAGCATAGGTCGGGGCGGAGCTGTAGATTCGCGCAGTGGACGCGACGCGGCCGCAACTACCGCTTGGGGAGAGCGGCGTGACTGTCGCGCTATCCACTGGCAGGTGCCGAGACGTGTTTCCGGTCCGGAGGCGCGAGCATGGAGCGCACTACAAGTTCGCTGCGGGGACGTCCGAGTTCGCCAGGCCGCAGCAGCCGTGACTGCGTTGCATGTCTGTCGTGGGTGCCTGCAGCAATCGAAGACACACCCGACACATATAAACCCGGCACAGTGCTACGACCCTCATCCACATTGAATGCAGCCATCATAAGCTACCTAACAAACTTAATCTGAGTTGAGCAGCCGTGCTGATAAGTTACTTATTCCTTACCAATACAACATGACACTGGGGTGCGCTCTCACGCTTCAGGGCACCAACATTGACGGCCAGGGAACACTAGTACTACAATTACAGGTCTTTGTGTATTTGGTAGCAATGTGCCCTGTGGAGCTGTACCGACGCATCTGTTTGCAACACGAGTGTGCGCATGCAAACTGTGGCGACGTGTGCGATATCAGCACGCCCGGTGTCAGCTGTCGTTGAAATGCACTTGCCGCAAGATTAGCCACGCTAGACCATCAATGCTATACGTTTATAGCCTTAGTCCATCTGGCTTCCCGAATAAGACGTCGAGCATGTTGCTAGCTGCGGGCATGGCTCTGCGAGCGCTCCATTGATTCCCCAGGAGCTTGGCGATGCAGCTCAACAGGGCTATGCTGCATGCAGAAATATTCTTCCGCTGGTCGGTGTGGCCGCCCTCTTGAGCGGTGTTGATGCTCGCAAGAGCTTCGACGACATCAAGAAGGACTTGAAAGACAATGGCTCCGGCTCAAGCACCTCGGGGTACACTGGCACCTCAGGAACCAAGCAATACTCTGCGTCTGTCAAGTGTTCGTCTGAGGCATACGCCTCGAGCTATGCCAACTATGTCGATAGTTACATCGAGGCAGGCATGTCCCTTCCGGCAACTTGCATCTGCACAGTGCTCAACAGCAATGACGCACTATGCCCTTGTCCTAGCCCTTACAGCTCAAGCGGCAACTTGCTTGCACCTTACGCTCACTGCGGGGCACACATGCAGTTGCGAACGTGATTGCGGACTCGTGTGCCGCTGGATGGAACGGAGATGTCCAAAGGATGAAGACCAGGATGAGCGGCTTTGCTGGCGCCTGGGCTGATGTACGCTCCCTTCACGATTCTCCTGCTGACTGCTGCTTTTGTCTGCTCATCCAATCGCTGTCGGCTACTGCACCCAGGCCAAGCACATTTGAGCACACATACATAGACACAACTGCTGCATGATGCTAGACCAACCATTGATGCTAGACCAACGACTGATGCTGTGGACCAACGACTGAGAATACTCACAGACCCCCGCGACCCCATGCAGGCCACAGCAGAGGCATCTGCCAAGTGTGTGAGCAAGGTGCGGGGCGGAGGCAAGGCCCAGGGCTGCGCTGCAGCCGAGGCAACAGCCTACGCCTTTGAGGTCGCCTTTGCTGAGGCCCACGCCTCCGCCTCCGCCGAGGCGTTTGCCAACTACTGCAGCTGCGACAACGCCGAGGCATGGGCCTTTGGCGATGCCGACCTCTTCCTTGTGCTCGTCGCAGATGCTTACGCAGAGGCAACCGCCGTCGCCTGCGCTGAAGGTGCGGCTCGCCCCATCCCCCCTGCTCGCTTCCGGCTCTTACCATGTTGCATGCTTGGCGCAGCTCAGTCATTCTCACACCACCCAGCCTGCAATGCACACACACATTGGGTGGCTGTAGGTGCCTGCCATGACTGTGGCCAGGTGGAATTCGCTTCCGATCATCGTGTATCCCGCCCCAGCAATCTCCTCCGGCTCTGGTTCAGAAACTCTGGACAGAGCCTTGCCCATCCGATAGACAGTTCTTCCGTCGTTACTAAATTTTCATGCATGCAACGACATGTTTCACTGGGGCATATACCTTTCCCTGCGAGCTGCTCTTTGTTCACGCGACAGATGTTGGGAGCTGACGGGGCATGCGGTTGCAGGCAACGAAAAGTCAGAGGCGTACGCATACATCAACTGCTGGTCGGGCATCATGGCTGAGACGTACGTATTTGCTGCGGCACGCGCCTCTGTTGACGGCGAGTGCTGGGGGCCGGGCACCTCTGCCAACGCGAAGGCCGAGATCAAGGCCAAGGTTGATGCCCTCACGTACAGCTACGAGTACTGCCACGACTACAAGTACACCAAGGGCCACTCCGACGCCGACACCGACGGCGACTCTGACACCTACGCCGTATGCTCCCCTTTCCCCCTCAAGAAGATTCGCCTGTCTTTGCACTTGTCCCTCTTCCCTACGTAGCTGAGGCGCACTGCCTGTTTCCACCATGCATGTGTCTGTCCATGAGCATGCACAGGCTGACTGTCTGAATGCTGACACTATGCACGCGTTGGGGCACATGCTATGCTTCGGGCCCGTGTTATGCATGCTTCAGACCCATGCTATGCGCGCTTCGGGGCCCATGTGGTGCCTGTGTGGCGGTGCGCAATTGCCCGAGTTACAGCGCCATGGATGGGAGATGGAGTGTGAGTTGTGTGCGTGTTGCAGGATGACATCACATATTAAGCAGCTGCGGCTGACAGCCTTGTGGAGCTCCTCACGTCAGTCATCGAGGCATGACCAGCCTTGTTTGCCATGCTTTGGCCTGGAGGGGCATTTCAAGTAGATGCATGCTGAAGCGGCAACAGCTACAGGCGCGCTATAGCAGGCGGCATGAAAAGCTGTTTGTTGCAGCAGCAGTCCTGGCTCGATTGAATAGGTTGCATGTTCGTTGGCATGTTTCGGGTAGGAGGAGCGTCTGCACAGAAGTCTGGACCGTGTGGATGCACTGCAAGAGGTGTTGTAGTTGCGGCCAGGGCCCAGGGAATCAGCATAAGGATGGCGCTGTATCGGCTTGTCGGAAGCAGCTGAGGCAGACTGAGAGGTCAGACTGTCGCGGTGATGCACGGCAGACTGATTTCGCCACACCATCGCCTGAACAGCGGTTGGTATGGAATAAGGGCGTGTGACGTCTGTGATTTCATTGCTCTGCACTGATAAACGCCATGCATCATCAGCGTGCATGGCTGATTTTTAAATATCTCGACTTAAGATGATCAGTTCAGAGGCAGCTGTATCGGCTTTGGAGCCGTGAGATGTTTTGTGCACTGCTGGCCTGTTGCAGATGCAGCGACCATGCATCTGTCACGCATTGGCTCCTGTCGGAACGGATCGCAATTTTCTGCCACAAGACGACATGCATGTATGAGTCAGTCACTCCATGCTGCTGCACAAACACGGCCTCACCCATCCCTCACCCCCACAAGCTTGCCACTCTTCACCATTCTGTATTCCTGGACATTTCGTGTAGCCGGTTGCCACTCCACAGTCATGGTCATGCACATCTTCCACCAGGACAGAAATTATCTTAGAAATTATCGTCGCATTGCAGCAGTTGCAGTGGCACCGGTGCTGCTGGTTTGCCGGGGTGGTTGTCCTGACAAAGTGGACCCAGGTTGGTGAGAGCTGGCCACACCGTGCCACTCTCTTGTTGCCTGCTGTCGCATGAATCCATCTAATGGGGCGTCCACACTGTACATGCCTGCCGTACTTGCGTGCAGTCCGATATTGGAGCACTGCCGTGATGACGTGTGCCCCTGAGCCACGTTGCGACCCTCGCTGCAGTGCTCCTAGCACAGTCAGACTCGGGTCTGAGCAGCAGCTGCACGGATCGCAATAGGCATCCCGGGGCCACCATCCACTGTTGTACATGTTTACAACAGCGCCTGTAACACCAAACTCATGCTAGCGGGCCTCTGTGCCCTGCGGCGTGTTGGCCAAAAGAGGTCCACTGCACGGACCCTGTCCTTGCACATCAACGGATCGTCTGATCGGGTATCTGCTCAGAACGGTATCCTTCAAAGCTGCTGTTCTTTCTCTGGGAATGCTCAGCGAAAGTTCAGAGATGAGGGGTTTGATACTTGGCGGGGATACGGTATACGGTATATGCCATATACTCTTACATAGAGGGGCTCCGAGCCAGTGCACCAAGTGAATGTACAACTAGATTCTAGACTCACATGCTACCCAGCAGATGCGAGCTGGCCAGGCAATCACCTGGCACGAACTGCGCACCCGTGAGTTGTGCTACCCTGGACATGGTCTTTCTGATCACAAACCCATTTCCTTTCACTCTCGCCACACTGAGCTCCCGCAAGGGATTCTCAATCCAGCGAGCCTTTGCTCGCTTGTTGAATGGCCCAACCAACGACACTGCCAGCGTGTTGAGGTACTGCATGGCACGCGACGCTAGTCTGCCATGTGTCTCGTGCACCACCGGCACCACCTTGTACGATCCCTGCACACTCTCTTTGTCCTTGTTGAGTTTGAACTTTGCGCGAACTTCGGCCGCGTGCCCCTTTGCCCCCGGTGCTTTCCCACCACAGCCACCCTAGATGGGTGGATGAAGCTGAGATCTAGCACACACATCTACGTCCAAACCATTTGCTAGGATGTTCCCCCTACTGTCGTCCCTATAGCGTCTGTCTCGGCTGCGCATCACAGGCTCAATTGATGTGGACACCCCTGCCGCTCTTACTCGACGGCCCCAAGCCGGAATGGCACTGTTGTGGCGCAACGTCCAGCCGTCGGCATTGTGTTGACATGTCATGGCATGATCTACGTCGCCGGGCTTCACCCGAGCATTGCAATCACATATAACTTCCCCTTCTAATGGCGGCAGGGAGGAAAGGCCGCCCCTGCACCAAGGCCGCCCCTGCCGCCCCTGCAGGCCGCATCCCATGCACAAAATCCCCATCATTCAGAGTCAGCATGCGGTTGGTTGGGAGGGAATCCAGGAACAGTGCCAGCAATAGTGCCATAAACTATATGGTATGCGGGCCCACAAGCCTACTATTTAGCCAGGCACGGCGTGCCTGGGTCAACCATGGGGCGCTTTTACGCTCCCTCACAGCTGCACTGCAACGCCGTTGAAGACTGTTAATGCCAACCGGCACACGGGTCAGCAGACTGTCAGCCTGGGCCTGCCCTTCAGTCCGCTTTGCTCCAGGCACATGCCAGTCTCTGCAAATGGCCATGCTGGTGCCTGTCAACACCCGCCGCCGTTGTGTTGAGCCGGCCACTTCCACGTGCACACACACGCTGCCGTCCATGTCAGGCAATCAGAGGATCAATGTAGTGGGACGACTCAGTACTGCAGGTTCCCCCCGCACCAGATCTTCCAAAGCCTGCCAAAGCTATTCCAGTGTCTCTTGACTCACTTGCTGACCTCGGCAATGACTGTGCAGCATTCATTCGAGGAGTTTCCTCATGTTTAGCGATTTTAAGAAAATGCCGTAAACATCACAAAGCTCTCATAATGGGTGCTCATTCTTGTGCTGCATGTGTACCAGGGACGGCCATGGGCTTGCTGCCGCATGGTGGCCATGGTGCGGTGGTAATGCATGATGACTGCGATGATGCGCGATGGTGGCCATGGCACGTCTGACGCCAAGCATGCATGCGACCCACGGCCACGCACCGATGACTGCTGCATCTGCGCAGCACGTACAGCAGGGAGCGAGGAATAGCTCACAAAAGTCGCAAGAACTACCGCGCAGGACAGTACGGTGATGCCGTCGTGCACGTTCATGCATGATTGCAAACGTTGCCAATGATCCAATGTGGCTTGCTCTGCAAAAGCAAAGAAGAGCACCATTTTGATCGCATACTGTTTGGCAACCGGTAAGCACCACATGTACGCTACCTGGTTCCGGCTCTGGATGCAAAGCGTGCGTGATTTCAAACAGGCGAGCGCTCCGTATGCGGAGGACTTCCTATACAAAACAAACACAAGAAAATAATAATAATAAAAACACAAAAGCATCAGGTATCACGCCAGACCTGGGAGGGCATCGGCCACAGCATCCCTACGGACAGGGGCGGACAAGAAGGAGGACTCAGTTTCAGAGAGCACAAATGAGTCGATAGGAGATGGGGGGTAAGCTGGAATAGGGTCACACATTACACAAGCCAGGACATGTGACCACGGCGGCGCTCGCATGCTGCGCGTGTCGGCCCGGGGGAAGCCATCTTGCCAGCCAGCCACGAGCCGCGAGACAGTGTGTCATACCGAGCACATACACAGCAAGTGCCTTTGTATGCAGAGGACAAATGCTCTGCCAAACCAGACTTCGTGGATCAGCTCAGGACAGGAACACAAGCAAGAAGCGTACTACTGACACATGCCTGAGTCGTCTTCCGACCGCATTTGTATATGAATACACATTGCCGTATCCATGAGGACACTGTGCTGGAATGTGCCCAACAGTATGGTACATGTTCAATTGTAACCAATGTACTGCGCATCATGATGTTCACTCATACAGTTGGTTTCAGAATCTCTGCTGGAACAGTCGAGGGTACTGCTGGGAATAACCCCTGGACAATCAGCGCAAATTCGGGTCAGGATAGGCAGGGCTGGCGTACACAATTCCTGAATGGCCTGGGAGTGGCTTGAAGGGTGCGTGAGAGTGCGCCGGGTGCTGGGATCAGACTTCGCACCCTGGGTGGTCAACGCTTGGCTGGACAACCAAGTGTAGCTCGCCCGCTAGCAGTCATGTCATGGATATGTACTAGATGACTGTACTGCATATGTGTGATACGCGCGATGCCGCTGCAGTCGGCCGTTGAGCCTGCACCCGCAGCAGGACGTGGCGTGGCCGTCGCGCTGTCGAACTTGCCGGGAGGTGCTCCCGCTCCGGGGCCGAGAGCATGGAGAGACACCACCAGCTCGCCGTGAAATTTACGGGTTCGCCCAGCGACAGAGGTCAGCACTGCTCCCCGTCGTGGAGTGCAGCATTTCACTCTCAACAGTCACATAAATACTCGGTACAGCGCAGAGATCCGCATCCACTTCGAATGCGAGTACAAGCTATTTGAAGTCCTTCGTTCCAGCTACGAATCTCTGCTACAAACCTGTGCACATTGACAGTGACCATTGTCCCTTGCGCCAACAACATGACACTGGGGTGCGCTCGACTTCACTCTCATGAAGTGTAGTAATGTTGATGCACAACATGCTTCTCGGCATTTAATACTCGTGTGGTCAGGGACATGGCCGGCGCGGCTCGAGCTGCTGAGCGTGCGCTAGCGGACGGTGGCTACATGTGCAGAACTGTTGCTCAGCCTCGAACAGGCTGCAGTCTCTGCACAGTCCACTTGTATTGTGTGAGATCAATATTCCTAAACATGTTGGAAACTTGCTGGAATATGCGTCGTCGCGCTTGTCCACGCGCAGCAATCTCGTGTCCACTTGCGCGTACGAGTGCTGCGCGAATGCCGTTGTGCCAGTTCGCACGGCATTGGACTTTGCATTAACACTCAGACCATGCGTGTAGAAACATTCTTGCCCTTGCTGGCGTTGCTGCCCTATTCAGCAGCGCTGACGCTCGTAAGAGCTTTGACGACTTCAAGAAGGGCCTGAAAGACAATGGCTCCGGCTCAAGCACCTCGGGGTACTCCGGCACCTCCGGCACAAAGAGATACTCAGCTTCCATCAAGTGCTCGTCTGAAGCCATCGCTGAGACGTACTCCACCCACGTCGGTAGCTACATTGACGCAGGCACGCCGCTTCCAAATTTCACTCAGGCCTCCACATCTAAAACTGCCTCGTGGTGAAACAGACGCCGCTTACTGATGTCCGATCACTGGGCTTGAAATCAACTCATGGATGCAGTGACTGATGTGATCGCGGACTCTTGCTCCGCTGGATGGTTCGGGGGTGTTGAGGAGCTGACCGAGAGCATGCGCGGCTTTGCTGGCGCCTGGGCTGAAGTGCGCTCCCATCACGCTGACGCTTATCACTACACGTACATGTATCTAAGTACATGGATCACGGGGAACTGGGCAACTGCTGGTAACAGCGCCCAGTAGGGACCTTCTCTGTGACCAGCCATTGCCCTAGCGCAATCTGCATGCGTCAGCGGTACAATTGGCATCTGAACACAGCCCGCTTATACCGATTTATTTTATCCCTGCCCATCCTGTGATAGGCCTCTGACCGGTCACAATCACAGCGTCCACAGCGACACTGTGTTTCACAACCACATGCCGCAGGCCTGCGCTCCACATGCATGAATACCGCCACTCAATGTCCTCAAGGCTGTCAAAAAACTGTATTTCCTTGCAGACACGATTATCAATTCACTGCAACCTTTACACTGTAAACCGGCCACACCTATGCAACACAACTGGTCTGTCACACAGTGTAGCACTAACGCATAACCCGCCATGCAGGCCACAACGGATGTCACTGCCCGGTGCACCAGCAAGGTAACGGGTGGAGGCAAGGCTCAGGGCTGTGCGGCCGCAGAGGCGACGGCGTATGCCTTCGAGGTCGCCTTTGCCGAGGCACATGCCTCCGCCTCCGCCGAGGCGTTTGCCAACTACTGCAGCTGCGAGGACGCCGCGGCCTGGGCCTTTGGTGATACGGACCTCTTCCTCGTGCTTATCGCCGATGCGTACGCTGAGTCTACCGCCATCGCCTGCGCTGAAGGTACCGCCCGTGCCAACATTTCCTGTGCAAGCTGTTTTTTGGGTCATTCTGAGAGCGCAGGTCCTAGAGTCCTAAAACCCCCAAAAATAGGCCGCACGAAAACAAACTCCCATGCAACAGCGCTTGTATGACCAGGTTTGTAGTTCATTGCGTACACACATCACACGGCGCTGGTGGGACTGCCTGACAGGTTACCTGCTAGATACAACACTGATTTCCGTTGTGTCGATGTTGCACCCGGCTCGGCTGACCAACATGCACTTTTCACTGTTGACGGCTTCTCAGTGGTGTGAGGGCCATCGCAGCCGGCTCCCCAAGACACACATGACGCATGCAGGCAACGAGCACTCCGAGGCGCGCTCTTACATCGCATGCTGGTCGGGCGTCATGGCCGAGACGTGGGCGTTTGCTGCGGCGCGGGCGTCCGTCAGCGCGCACTGCTACACCCAGCGCACATACTCCGGCGCGCAGGCCGAAATCGAGGCCGCCGTGGACGCGCTCACGCACAGCTACGACGCCTGCACCAACTACAAGCGCACCGAGGGCCACTCCGATGCCACCAGCGACGGCGACGCAGACACCCACATTGTGCGCCCCCTCCCCCTCTGCCCCTGTGACCGCTGGGTGTGTGCAGAATCTTCCCATCTGATCTGCACCTCAGCCATTCCTGAGAATTGTGGGAGATGATTCCTGTCTGAGTGTGTCCTGCATGCACTGTCCGCTGATGCAGGAAGCCATCACGTGCCACAGACCCGCCAGTTCCACACTGTCGTTGTTGCCTGCAGATTGACGCCACACACTAGCCATGGCCAGGAGGAGCTGCTCTCTCCTCCAAGGCGGGTCCGGCGTGGCTGGGCGCGCATTGAGTTCAAAGGGGATGTGCTGAGGCAAGTGGGGCAGCGGGAAGCAGTGGCTGCTGTCATTAACTGCTGTGCTAGAGAGGCAGCGCTTGCATGTATGGTGCTTATGCGAACTGCTTGCCTCCAAGGCTGCCTTCCTGTGGCAGTACAACTTGCATGTGGACACGGACCAGGCGTGGAAATGAGCTGATGATGATTCATGTGTGAGCCAGGTTGGGCTGAATAAGTATGAGAAGACGGAGCATATAGATAGCGATCGCTATCGTCCAAGGCTAAGAATACAGCATGCATGTGTGTTGTGGTAGCATGTCTATGTGGCCACCAGGGCCGCTGCGATGACAACTTAATGCCAGGTTAATCACCGGGTTTTCAATTTCATTCCTTGCTATGAACGGCAGGCACGTTTCGCTTGCCAACTCATGTAATAATTCGTCGTGTGCAAGGTGGCCAGATCTTCTGACATGAAATGCGGTGCAGCTGTGCTGCTGCAGCCAAGGAGTTGCTCCCGGCCCATTTGACGCCAGGCGACCATGCTACCCATTGATGGCAGCCACAGCATCCGTGTTCAATGAAGGCGCAGGTCAGCACGGATCGACAGCCACATGGATCGACAGCCACATCCAGCAACATGGATCGACAGCAGTTGTGGAGCTGCGTCCGACAGCAGTGGTGGAGCTGCGTCCGTGACGACCACTGGTGGCACCTATCATCCCTATGTAGCTACTGCACGCACACCAACCATATATATGATATCATATATGATGCACAGTGAGTTCACAAATCCAAACATGGTCAGCGGTTCTACCCACGCCGCCACTCCTGAGCCAATCAAAACATCCAATCCAGAACCTAGTAAGGCTTTGCATCGGACACATGCGTACGCCATTGTCCGCAACAGCTCGGCAGGCCTGCTTGTTTCCCACTAATTCAGCCCTGTAGCTGACGCCGCTGCATGCTGTCCCTGCAGGGACCGAGGTGTAGCTCTTTTTGTTGCCTGCCTTGGTCCTTGTGCGAGCCATGTGCACGAGCTGCCACTGTGACATGGGCCCGCTACCGCATCGTGCTACCTCCCACCATGCAATGATTGCAGCAATCCCTCACTACCGGCCATTTTGCAAATTCTTCCCGCACACCCCTGCCTCAAGGCACGCCTCGACCATCGCACTTGCTGCCATTAGATTGCTGACATGCCATCATGAATAATCGCCCCGGCTGCTGGGCTGTTGCATAGATCTCCGGGCAGCACATCGCTATGGTGCACTACTGTATCGCATTCCTGCCTCCGATGGGCCATCGGTGACTCCATATGTTCTCTCACATCGAGGGGCTTCGAGCCAGTGCACCAAGCGAATGTGCAACTAGATTCTAGACTCACATGCTACCCAGCAAATGCGAGCTGGCCAGGCGATCACCTGGCACGAACTGCGCACCCGTGAGCTGTGCTACCCTGGACATGGTCTTTCTGATCACAAACCCGTTTCCTTTCACTCTCGCCGCACTGAGGTCCCGCATGGAATTCTCAATCCAGCGAGCCTTTGCTCGCTTGTTGAATGGCCCAACCAACGACACTGCCAGCATGTTGAGGTACTGCATGGCACGCGACCCTAGTCTGCCATATGTCTCGTGCACAACCGGCACCATCTTGTACGATCCCTGCACACTCTCGTTGTACTTGTTGAGTTTGAACTTTCGCGAACTTCGGCCGCGTGCCCCTTTGCCCCCGATGCTTTCCCTACCACAGCCACCCCAGATGGGTGGATGAAGCTGACATCTAGCACATACACATCTACGTCCGGACCATCTGCTAGGATGTCCCCCCTACTGGCGTCCCTGTAGCGTCGGTCTAGTCTGCGCATCACAGGCTCAATTGATGTGGACACCCCTGCCGCTCTTACTCGACGGCGCCAAGCCGTAATGGAAAATGTTGTGACTCCATATGTGTATACACGTGTGCGTGCCTCACAATGCATGATCGCATGCGTTCCCCAGCGGACGCAGCACAGCCGCTGTGCCATCCATGCGACCAGTCCCTAGCAGAGCTGCACATACAGGCCTGCGTTCACCCACACAGAGGGTATGCATTCGGCCAGTGGTGGGAACTTTGAACATGCCAGGCTGACATGCCAGGCTGCAGCACGGCCTGCTGCATCTAGCGGCTGTGCCCCCATGCCATATCGCATGCATCCATGATGCACCGTATTCACATCTCATGCTGCATGACTCTGTGCATGTGATCCGAGGATTTCTGGGCAGCCAAACCATGCTGTGTACATTGGATGCATGCACTGGCGACGCTGATTATTGTTAGGATTCCATGCATTTGTGTGACTGCCATGCAGAACTCAGCGCTAGCTCGGGCATGCCTCAGTGCCCGAGACTACATATTCAGCACGTCACAGTGTTGTAACGCTCACTTCGACACCGTGTTCACGTGCATCCTGTTCCCGCCGAATAGGTTATGGGCTTCATCACGCTACCACTGCGCCGGGCGTCGGTGCACGTGCAACATCGACTCGGGCCCGTGCCAGTCTCGCCGCACGTTAAACTTCGCGCAAGTAAGATGTAGTATCTCGTTCTATCTCGTTCGACTCGAAATCGACATAGAGTAGACCGGCTAGCGCGCGCACCATGGCAGACGGCTGCCATGCTCGAGACGCCAGCACTTCAAACCTTCGTTCTTACCCTGTTTACCGCCACAGCGCGTTCAAGGGTACTCAGCAGCCTCTGCTGTAATCAACGTTAAAGAAGTCGAGGCCGCAGGGTGATCCTAGGATGACTGCGGCGCCCAAGATCGTGCGGCTCAGCGCCAACGCTGCATCGAGCTTCTCCAAGATATCAAGCAACAAGACATCCGATGACTATCTCATATCTTGTTTCGCTTGCTATGCTATGATGAACAGCCCAACCAGTGTCGTGCCATTTGCACAGGTTGGGTAGGCTGAATATTGCAGAGTGCAGTGCAGCCGGCACAAGCTAGCCTTGTGTTTGTGGGTTTTGATTCCTCCTAAAGGTTTCCCCACTACATTCGTTGACAGATCAATTGCCTGGTGTCCTGATTTCTGCCTTTCCGTCACAGGGGGAGTTTTAGGATTCCATGCATTTGTGTGACTGCCATGCAGAACTCAGCGCTAGCTCGGGCATGCCTCAGTGCCCGAGACTACATATTCAGCACGTCACAGTGTTGTAACGCTGACTTCAACACCGTGTTCACGTGCATCCTGTTCCCGCCGAATAATAATCCATGGGGAACGAAGGCCATCACACTGCATGCAGGCCATGGCCAGGCAGCCTCATTCCTATAAGAATGGTATTAGCAGTATGGCTTTGGCCGTTGACTCCAACTGACTGCTGCTAAATCAGCTGTTACCTTTGCCAAGGCGGAAGAAGATGTGTGCTTCGCTGTTTTATCCTGTATGTGTGGCTGCTTGTCTGTCTCGCAACGCCAGAGCATGCATTGCCTCGATGCGCCCCTGCAGCTGGAAGCCAGCAGCTCCACTCTGCAGCCAGCAACTGCCACCAGGACAGCGGCCAAGTTCGGAAACAAGCCTGTACCGCGCTGTAAGCGTGTGTCCATATCCATACCCGAGTGGCAGTCAGGTTGAAGTGGTCCATGGGCTCAGCAGACGTCAGGCCTAGGCTTGCTAGCGGTCCTAATTGCTTCCCGAGAGCAGTGCTTCAGCGCTTCAGCGGACGTGCACGCTGTGCATATTGCCAGTCAAACGATGCATGTTGCCAGTCGAACGATGCTGACGAAGAGCACACAAGAGTACACGATGCCATTCATACCTGGAACTAGGAGAAATTGGCCAGTTGTACCGGATCTAAACCCCAGACCTGTCGAACATTGTAACTTGTGTCTTCACTCCTCAACATGCCAATCTTGGCACCATACTCATAAAGCATTCGTTTGGAGGGAAGTTCCTCATATCCAGGCACGACAAAGTAAAGTAGTAAATAAGTGCCACGATGATCACACATCACTAACGATGGATTCACATCATTCACTGATGGCATGTACTTCATGCGTATCTGACACAGTCAAATCGCTTCAAGTTGCTGCCTTGCCAAGATGAGCCAGGCGCATGATCATGAGTTGCTATGATGCGCTGGACCTACGGGGCGCACGATGCATGGATGCAAAGCGGCCATCATGCATAGCCAGTGACTTTTGCGTCTAGACTGTGTCTAGACTGCGCAAGCTACGCACGCGTATGCTGCATGCGGTGCGAACGACGTTGAGGGAGGACGGACGCACGCTGTGGAGACTGTGATAGATCAAAGCCCCGGCATGCGCAGTGCCGAGGGAAGAAATCACAGAACAAAACAAACAACTGATGCACACTGTGGCACGCAGTGAAAGCAGGAGGGCATGCAACTGTGCAGTGCACGAGCATGGACCAGTGTTTGCACTCAGGCGACTTGGCGTGCTGCATGCGGACGAACACAACAGCCCGGGACGTGATCGGATACGTTGGGACTCCTGGTTTGCAGTATTGCCTTGGCGGGAGTTGCAGACATAAGGGCTGTTAACCGAGGGGCACGCCACATGTTGCAATGCTTCGGGAAACGGAAGGCACTCTTTTCAGGGATTTGCCGTGCATGTTCAAAACCACGCCGGACGCCCCGAAGTCACACACAAGCCGAAGAGGAAGATGTAGAAAGGAAAAGTGACCTGACGATCATATTAGGAGTGTACATGGCAATGGCATAGGAAACGCGGTGGTGTAAAGTCAAGCACAGCACGCATACTAAATACCTCCGACTACTTGGTCCCTGTAGACACAACAGCGGTCGCGCGCAACGAGCCCTCGTCGCAACATCGCCCCCAACGAGCCCCGCAATCCTGAGGCAAGACCGCACTCGCATATATGCACCTTGCGCAAAAGCTATGGTCAAGTACACACTTAGCGGCATGTTCAGTGAATTGCGAAAGAACACGCTCCCGCCTGTGCTGACACGTGCGAGGCGTTCTTGTAGAATGCCATGTGCGAACTCTCCACCACCCTGTGCCGTGGTGTGACGCGCCAGGTCCTCGCTGCGGCTCCGCTGCGTATGCGGCTGGCGGGCCGGGCGGTGGTGCCTGGCCACGATGTCCCGTCGGACGTGCTATAGGCGGCCGCTGGCCGCCTTGCTGGACCGGGTGCCGCGGCTGCAGCAGCGCAGGCCGTCCCCGCGTCTGGTCGTGCTGGCACGCCCTGCCTTCCCACGAGCCACCGTGGGGGGAGTGATGCGGCGCCGTCAGTGCCCTTCGCGCCCCACCCTAAGGCCCCTGCCGGGCGGCCGGAGGGGGAGGGCTGGTACGCCTTGCACTATGGGGGGCGTGCGCCCCCGGGCTCTCATGTGCGGGGGGCCCGTGACGGAATGCTCCAGTGGGGCAGGATGGAGTGGGGGTGCTGCTGTTGGGGGGTCGGTGGTGGCTGGTTTTGCTGGGGTGGGCAGTAGTGCGGTGGTGGTTGTTGCTGTGTGCGGTTGTGGCGCGGGTGCCGTAGTGGAGGGGTGCGGGAGTGCGCGTGCGTGTGGGTGCGTGGGTGTGGTTGTGTCGGCTGTGTCGGTTCGTTGTGGCTTTTTCGCTTGGGAGAGTGATTGCTTTTTGCTGGTGTCTACTTTCGGGGGTTTTGGCCGTCTACTTTCCTTCTGTTGCCCTCGCTGCCGGGCTATTGCGTTCATCTCCGTGTAACCACGTGCGAGGCCTGTGTCACGGTGTTGTAACACATGCCGCGTGCACAATATGCCTGGACACGACTAGTGGAATTCACGCGTGCATATGGTTTCAAATTCACTGCTAGAGCTTTCACAGCCGCTGCTGAGAATACGGCCTGGACAGCTTGCGCAAATGGGGTTCAGGATAGGCGGGGGTGGCGTACATAAAATTTCCATGTCCTCAGAGTGGCTTCAAGGGTGCGCGCGAGTGCCATGTGCCGGGATCAGACTTCGCACACTGTGTGGCCACCCATGGTTAGTTATTCAGCTCTAATTCATGTGTTCATGAGCAAACACTTGCTTCAGACTTGAAACGTGTATGCGCGATACACACAGAGGAGCTCCGACCAGCAGAGCTTTGGTGTACCGCGGTGTTGCCGTCGCGCTGTCAGCGGGAACGTGCCGGAACGTGTTCCCGCTCCGGCGCCGAGAGCATGAAACGACAACGCCAGCTCGCTACGGAATTCTCGAATTTCTTCAGCGATAGAAGCAAGCACTGCTCCACGTCGTGGGCTGCAGCATTGCCTCTGACAAGTCACATAAATGTCCTGCACAGCGTCGTAAGCCTCATCCACTGTTCATCTCACAATCATAGCCCACCTAGAATCTGTTTGTTCAGCTGCACATCTCTGTTACCAGTGAATTTAACAGCCACCTTGCACAAACAACATGACACTGGGGTGCGCTCGCCTTCAATATCAGGTACATACAATGACTTTTATGTACAATATGCTGTACATCGATCGGTGTTCACGTGGTCCGGGACATGGAACGCTGGTTGCAAGCTGCTGCAAGCATGCTGAACGTGCGCATGCCCGGTAGTGGCCACATGTGCGCAACTGTCACACAGTTTGATCCGTTTGCATCACCCGCATGCAGCTGCACGACACAGTGTTTGTGCAGCAAAATGCTCATGATGAAATTCAGCTTGGCATGCAGTGTGCGTGGAGGCACCTGTCCATGCGCAGCGATCTCGGCTTTTCTCCACGTGCAAGTGATCCACGAATACCGTTCTGCTACTTTTCACTTTAAGCCCAGCGCTTTCAGTGCCTGGTTAGAGTGTACACGATGCTTGCAGAAATATTATTACCGTTGCTGGCGTCGCCGCACTCTTCAGCGGCGCAGATGCTCGAAAGAGCTTCGACGACATGAAAAAGGGCCTGAAAGACCATGGCCCCGGCTCGGGCAGCTCTAGCTACTCCGGCAACTCTGGCACTAAGGCGTACTCAGCTTCCGTAACGTGCTCGTCCGACGCCTTCGCTCGGACCTACTCCCGCCATGTGAGCAGCTACATTGATGCAGGCACGCCTCTCCTATTCAACCTGACACCCATGCCTCACCATTCACTCAAATCTCAAAACCCATTCAGTATCTCTGCTTGATCATGTCAGATTCTCATACCTGAATGTGGCTCATGGATGCAGTGACCGATGTGATTGCGGACTCCTGCTCTCTTGGATGGTTCGGCGGTGTTGCCATGGAGCAGATGACAGAGAGCATGAGCGGCTTTGCTGGTGCCTGGGCTGACGTGCGCTCTCATACCATAGCCGCTGATGACTGTACCTGCTTGCTAATGTGTGCATGTATGACTGTGTAGACCTCGTGTGTGGCCAGCAACTGCCATGCCCGCCTTCCTGACCTGTATCAAATGGCATACGGCCCCACATTACACGGAGCTCGGTACAGCTCCACAGCAGCAGCGGCAGTGAGCAGGCACGCAGACAAAACAGGAAGCAGGCGGGCACGAAGCTGCATACCACAGCCATACCGTCGACAACTGAGTGAAGCAAATAATAGTAAGCAGGTCAATACAAAAAGCAGCTATCAAACATGTTTGCTTGTCTCTAATTTATTGCTCAATTCTGAGCCCGCTCACAGCGCTCTTCACGTCTTCACAAACACATTCTCGGTGCCCAACTTATTTCACAAACACTTCTGTGAAGCAGAGCACTGTTCTTCTGCTACACAGACATGGAGAGCAGTGCACTGATCTTCTTACACCTACACATGTGTACCGCCACGCTATGGCCTCCGTGTTTTCCGTGTCTGCTCTTGCTGCGTCCAGTAATGCATTTCACTCTGCACACTTTACGCCAGCCTGTCCTGTACAATGCAATCACCTTGCGTAGTGCAACGCTGACGTATGACCCGCCATGCAGGCCACAGCGGACGCGACTGCTCGCTGTACCAGCAAGGTCAGGGGCGGCGGCAAGGCCCAGGGCTGTGCGGCCGCAGAGGCGACGGCGTATGCCTTCGAGGTCGCCTTTGCCACGGCTCATGCCTCCGCCTCCGCCGAGGCGTTTGCAACCTACTGCAGCTGCGAGGACGCCGAGTCCTGGGCTTTTGGTGATGCCGACCTCTTCCTCGTTCTCGTTGCCGATGCCTACGCAGAGGCTACCGCCATCGCCTGTGCTGAAGGTACCGCCTGAGCCACCTTTGCCTGTGCATGACTTGCCCTGTCGTCAAGCAATCTGCAGGTGAACTGCGAGCGTTGATTTAACACCCACCGTGCTTTGTGTTGACTGATGCCCCATGCTGGCAGTGAGTGCCCCGCCATGCCAGTAGGATGCATGCGTGGCGATTCATTGGTGTTGCCCATAGTTCGGACGACCATGCAGTCTTCCGTACGCGGAGAACATGCTGTTGAGCCCGACTCAGTGGAGAGCGTGCTGTTGAGCCCGGCTTCACGTGGCATGTATGCATGCAGGCAACGAGGACTCTGAGGCAGACGCACATGTCAACTGCTGGGCAGGCGTCATGGCCGAGACGTGGGCGTTTGCCGCTGCGCGTGCGTCTGTCAGCGCCCGCTGCTACCCCGACCTCGGGCGCAGCGTCACGCACGCCGACATTGAGGCCTCCGTCGACGCGCTCACCTACACGTACGACGCCTGCCTCAACTACAAGCAAACCAAGGGCCACTCTGACGCCTCCACCGACGGCGACTCAGACACCCACATCGTGCGCCCCCTGCCCCTGTGACCCTGTGACCACTGGCCGTGACACCTCCCCCCGATGACGATGACACTCACATCATGCGCCGTTCTCCTCCCGCTCACTTGCCCTCGAGGGCGACCTCGCCGCGTTGTGATCACTAATTGTTCCAATTGGTCCGTCGGCTGCTGTGCCTGGTGTGCGTTGATGCTGTGTGGTGCTGACCACATCGCAGCGGAGTTCGGTGGCAGCTGCCCCGGATCTGCAGCATGCAACTGCGCAGCATGTAGCATCACAGCATGCGTCGGTGCTGCCTGCTCTGATACTACATGCTGCTGATCATCACAGCATGTAGCATCACAGCACGCAGCATGACAGCATGTTGCACGACAGCATGTTGTAGCAGGGTGTGCAGCGCAGCACAGCATGTAGCCGCATGGCATGCAGCACAGCACAGCATGCAGCAACACTGCGCAGCAGCACGGCACAGCATACGGCATCGTTGTCGGCGGAATCACAGCAGCCGCCCAGGCATTGCCCTGGGATCGAGGCTGCACGGCAGGTTGCCCTGAGAATCATGGATAGTCCAATGACCATCCCGCGTGCAGTGTCCATCGCTGCAAAATGGATCTGCATGGCACACAGCGTATGGCACAATCACACAGCGCACTCGCCATGGTGGCTGGGAACAAGAGCATGATCTGGCTGTCGCGTGCAGGTTGACTTGACTCGATAGCCGACTAAAGCCATGCCTGAAGGCCAGGAAGAGCGTTTTCCTTTCAATAAGCTGGCTGTGTCCAGCGTGGTTGGTCATGCTTTGAATAACAAGGATACGCGCTGAGGCAGGCGAGGCAGCGGGAGGCTGAGGCTTGAGCTGTGGCTTGAGCTGCTGTCTTTGCATGCAACACTTGTTCAGGGCTCTAGTAGATACCCTCGTTTGCTCGGCGGGACGTGTTGTAGGCACTGCTTGCCTCCTGGGCGGGCCTGTCTGTGGTAGTTGACCGGCCGGCATGAAGCCCCGGAGCATGTGCATGCGCTGGAATACGCGCTTGCCATGATCCAGTTGTGGGCCAGATTGGAAGGAATATGAATTATGGTCTTGCTTGTAGACAGCAATCAAGGTTTGGAATGCAGCAGACATGTGTGTTGTGGTACCAAGCATATGCGGCTACTAGGGCTGGCAAATGACGTCAGGCTCGTCACTGGCAATTGAAATTTTCGTTTCATTTTCAGTATACCCTATATGCGCAAACTTAATGGACTGCCTCATCCGACAGTTGCTGTTGATTGTATCTTTCAACGCTGCTGTATTTGGGAGTGCACAGACAAAAAATTAGGAATGGTGGGTTCAATATTTGGCGGGAGAAAGGTATCATCAGGTGCACTCTGTTTGCATGTGCAAGGAAACTGTTCGCAATGTCCCTGCTACGGCTTGCAAAGCGGGTGCCTGCTACGGCTTGCTCAAGCGGGTGCTCAAGCAGGTGCCGCTGTGCTACCGAAGCAATGCCGCCTCCCACGAACGGCTGCCCGAGCAATTGTTGAGATTGCAGTACTATTAAAAAACAAACAAGGGGGAATCACGCCGCACCCAAACGGGCATCGGCCACAGCACCCCTGCGAGCAGGGGCGGACGAGCACGTCACGGCGTGCTGTTTGATCGCAGTCTAGTGGTATAGTACTGAAATCTCAACAGCAATAACCATGTCCACCTTTTCGTACACCTGACAGAAGTGCACCTGCCAGTATACATATGCCGACGTCAGGCTGCTCTCAAATGTGGGGATCGCTGCTGCATGCACTGCACGCCGACCACAGCGGCCCCCACACACTCGAGCGCTTGGTGACTCAAGGGAACAGAACTGAATGGGCGTTCCTCGTCGCGGCAGGCGCAACCTTCTAGAGTGCATCGTCTGCAGCGGCCTTGCAAGTACAGGACGGTTGGCTTGCCAGACATGTTGCGGTTGTAGCAGAGGGTACGGGAACAAGCGGGTCCACAGCCACCACTACATACGTCACATGAAACGCAATGAACCGCGACCTGCACGGCCCACAGGCGGTCACAGGCACACACCCAGTGCGCCAGCCACTACCATAGCTATCCGCCTCACCCAGCCCACTAACAGCTACCAACCTCAGTTACCAACCTCATCACCCACTAAACCGGCCCACTAACCCAGCCCACTAACCCAGCCCACTAACCCAGCCCACTAACCCAGCCGCCACAAAAGGACCACATGTCCTGTTCACCGGAGATGTGAAAGGCCTAATCGGCCCCGGCAAGTATAATGCAAGTTGCCCTTACATTTACATGTACTGTATGTGCATGTACTGTGGGGGGTTGCTCTGTTGAGGCCCTGATGCCGTCACTGCCAGTGAGGGTGCCTCATGATCACGTGGCCTCAGGCTTGCTTGCCGACTGCTATTCTGGTAGTTTTGTAATTCACAGGCGGTGTAACATGTGCGCATGTGACCAATGCAAGTTACCACAAGAGGAATACGCCCTGTGACTTATGATTACATGAGCTCGTGTCTGAGGGGGGCTTCTGGTTGGTTTCCCCTTCCTGCTGCTGGGTTCGCCAGAGATGACGATGGCCTAATCAGCTACTGCAAGTAATTGAGTGTACTGTTACATTTACGTGTACAGGTTTGTAACGATGGTAGACGTCCAAGGGGATGCATGGGGGCTTGCTCCGACAATGCATGACACAGGAAACCACCCCTGCAATTGCAAGCCATCTCGGCATGCTCATGCGATTCATGGGGGACATGACAGAGCTGGGCCAGCTCGCTAGCTCCCGGATCGTGGACCCATGCGGGCATCTACATCCCGATCGGAAGTCCCGGTCAGCAAGGCTGACAGTTCTTGTCAGAATTCTTTTAAAAGCTGAAAAAGGCGAGATCAATTCATGACTGATGAAAGCATGCCGGGCTCGCCCGGTGAACAGCGAAGGAGCGAAGACGGGGATCCCATTCGCACGCCCGCGCAGCGCTCGCGAAAAACGGGACCCACTGTGTACTCGTCAGCGAGCGAGCGAAGCAAGCGACGCCAGCGAGGCATGTGACCTCACTGTGTCGAATAGATCTAGAATAATATGAATTAGAATCAACCAGGGGTCGAGTATGGCAGGAGTTTCTTGTGTGCACACTCGTTTGCTGATGCATTTTGGTGATCGTGAGCTCGCGATCGAGCTCGCGATCGAGCCGGCTCACATGTGCGTATACAGTGCACGTGCAGAGACATGGATGTTGCACGAGCGAACCGAAGCAGCTGAGATGGCCAGGTCGCTTGATGAGGGAGTCTGCCTGCCTGATGTTGTGAATTGCATAATGTCATTACTGTGGACGAACGAATCAGACAGACGCGGGTGTTACAGCGCTGTACAAGCTTTCGCGAAAAGATCATCGCGCCAACGGCACAAACAAACACTTTGCACCCCGGTTTGTGGACAGCACCAAACAGGAATTCCTGCGAGATATATTGATCTGGACAGGGACGCCCCGTTCTCGGTTTCAAAACTGACCGGAAATCCTGGCTTGTCGTAAGGTGCTTGCAGAGGCCGGGCCGGCAGTACTAGTGCACGGCACTCCGGCATGCGACACAGTTATGGCCCAGGCGACAACATGAATTAGTGGTGACGTGCATCTGCAACCGTCGCAGATGTTTACACGAACTTCCAAGTTGGGTCGCACCTTTATGATCAGCTGATTAAGCTTGATTCGTACCTCCGGCCGCCGGTGACAAGTCGCCGAGTGGGTCCGCCATATGGCAATTGCAACCACGGATGGCTGCAACATTTTCATGCCTGCAGTCCTAGGGCTTATGAATTGCTCAAACTACAGGCACAGTGCCCCGACATGCCTGCTCCACCGGTGAAGCGCGTACGGCAGCAGCACTGTACAGCCTCAGGGCGTTTCTGGCTGTGGCGGCTGCCATTCGTCGAGGTCCGAAGCAACGGACCGCTTCATAGCTCTCGATCGTAACCCGGCATGGCAGGCCTCGTCGCAACGGACGCCCGGGCGCCCCTACCTGGCGCCTGCAGCTGCCCTGGGCAGCACCGAACTCGAATTGACGGACCTACCGGAACTCCAGGCGATAACCTGCAGCCTGATCGGAACAGGATTCACGCTAGCGTGATTACTGCAGCCGGTTGTCCCAAGTATGTCAACACGCGTGGGGCTGAGCACACTGAGCCTTAACGTTAGCTCAGCGCGATGAGTGCACGCATCTTGACGTTACATGGACGAATATGACACACACGCAGCGTTTCACACGTGGCGAAATCATTGGATGCTTCGGGTAGGACGCCCATGCTTTAGCGGCGTGAGATTTTTATCGAGGAGCCCGCTGGAGCAGCACACAAGTTGACGTCCGCCTTCCTTGGCCATGCAAGCAGAGTAGAATGCTTCCTATCAGTCATTCTTGTGTATATTGCACCTCTGCATCTCCTATCAGGAACGTCAAGGCGTTTGATTGCACCGCAGCTGAACGCGCTAGTTGACACCGACACAGGTGCCTCGAGTTACGTAGACCTCGGTGGAGATCGAATGTGCGGAGTCCCATGCTACAGCGCGCATGCTGGTCCGTGTGCTGCATGCTGGATCTGTCAGGAACTCATGCTCTTGCGTCTCGGCCGGTTGCGTGCTAGTTGGCTGGCGGGTTAGTGTGTCCTGTCAAGCTTGAGGCATTTACTCAGCGGCAACGTGCTGAAGTCTGCCCATGGATTATAAATTCAACGCTGCATTTTCAGAGAGAGGTCTCTGATATGTGTGTGTGACTGTTCCAAATCCCGCCCCGTGTGCACGGCAAGCCTGGCAGAGACCACTCAAACGCTGCGCCGGAGACCACGCTGCATTTAAGTCATTAACACAGCAGATTCCTGGCTCAAATTCAGAAAAAAACGTGAAGCTGTACATTTTTTGGATGCAGCATGATCTGGATCGACGGCGGTTATCAATGCCGCCAATGGCAAACACACTTTGCAAGTGGCTTGGTGCTACGCAAGCAGATTGCTTTCGCATTGCCGCCCCCGCGCCCGATCATTCCTGCTTGCACATGAAAAGCACCGTACTGTAAGCTTGGTTCGTTGTTTCACGTGCTCTTTCTGTGGACCGGTGCTCTGATGCAGTCGCAAGGTTGCCCTGCACCGAACCCATCAATCCGCTTGCAGCTTACGACACACGCACATCACAGCAAAACCACATGCAGCTACTGGAAAGTTTCAACTTGAGCGTGATCTCGAGTAGCTTATCAAACACACGAGCCTGCCCCCGCCTTGCCTCTGCTGTTCAACATCCGTCGTGCCATCGTGAATAGCACCAACGGACGTCCGCGGACGTGGCCCGGAGCAATTTACACACGATGACAGTGTCGCTGCTAGTGTCGCGCCGACGACCGCTTGTGGGCCCGGCGAGTGCTGGCTGTGTGTTTGGTGTGCGCGTGGCCTGCGTGGTACTGCGTGGTGTGTGCGTGTCTGCTTTCGCGCTGGCGATAGTTCGTTATGGCATTTGCTCGTGCGGCGCGTGACCTTGGTGCTTGCGGTGGCCGGTCTGTCTGTTTGCTTGTTGCCTGTCCTGTTGCCTCGGCGCTGCTGAGTCCTAGATCTATCACTGAGTAACACACGATGACAGTGCCATCAAGGCACACACGTAGCACAGGTGCAAGCGATGCCTGTGATCCACCAGGCAAGCCGTGACCAAAAGCGCCCTGACAGTCAGCGGTCCATAACATGTTTGATTTGTCCAGCACCTGCTCCTGTTGCAGAGAGATGTTGAGCATCTGCAAATGTGCAGGATGGGCAGATATGCCTACTTTGGTGCATTTGCAGTTGCCATGTCAACATTGGCACATGCACAGCATGAGCACCAGACTCTGGCTGGCCATGGTCTCCATGCCACAGGCAGGCGGGCGAGCAGGCGATCTCTGACAAACTGGCATTGGCCAGAATGGTGGCCATTTGACAACGGAGCAGACGGAACTCCTGCTGGCGGCATGACTGTGTTTGAACACAACAACGGTGATGAAGGCAACGAGGGCGATGAAGGGAATGACGGTGATGAGTGGGATGAAGGCTCTCAGGGCAGGTCCAAAAAGCGTGGTGGTGTGGTGTTCAGCCGCACCTTTGCCACTGGGGGCGGGACAGCATTCACGTCCGCATCCAGCACTGACGCCAATTGCACCACAACGGTTTCCTCTGAGACATTCAGCAACTCACAGAGCGTCGTGATAGATGCGGGTGCGACCCTCCCCTGCACTGCTGCGTAGGGGCATGGCACATGGCGCCAATCAGTGTGGCAGATGTCCCCACATATGCATGCCATGTGCCCTACCAAGTGCCTCATGTCTCATCATCTTGAGTCATTTGGCATGCTCCCTGCAGGCCTGCCATGTGGAGCCTGCCCGTGCGCGTGAGCTGCCACCTGCACACTTGCACATTCTGCTTGATTCGTTGACGTCAAGTGCGGCAAAAATGTTTGCTGCATGGTTTGCTGCATACACTTGGCCCAGTGCGGTACGATGATTCTGTTGAGTGCGGTCTTGTTGCCATTGGATCTGCCGGGGGCAATGCATTTGTGAAGCATGTGGCTAGAGGTGCCGCTTCCAAGAATGGTGTGCACCATGCGCTGTTTGTCCTGTGGGACAGCAGTCTGTTGGCATGTTGCTTGATTCTCACATCACAATGAACTTGACCAGGAAGTGACACAACAGCCAAGACAGGCAATACTAGAGTTTAGGTGCACCCAGTGCTGGATGTGGGATGTGGCATTGCTTTTGCAAAGCACAGTTAGCCTTGTCATGCTACATATCCTGCTCTCTGTGTATTCTTGTGGCTATGTGTGCTGCTGTTAGTAAATTCATCGCAGTGTGAACCGGACTGGGAAGCTGCCTGAGAGCCCATTGTGCTGATGAGTGTGCAACAGTTCCTTGATGCTCCCTGTATGCCAACAGGATCGCAGCTCATCATGAACACCACGTGGAAATGCATGTTGAATTTCACCTCCCCATCTGCATGTCCTCTCCATCTGGCTGTGGAATTTCGTCTCTGCAGCAACTACTCATGATTTGTACGAATGACCGCCCTTGATGACAGTCCCAGTGGTCACGAGTCAGGCCAAGCCCAATTTCAAGTAAAACGAAGTTGTTGGCTGTCCTGGCTAGCCAACAGTGTGACTGTGTGCCTGTGTTGCAACTGTCTTGAGGTGGATTCACTGTTTGAGTCACCAGCATGTACACATCTGCTGTCCACCCAGGCATTGGGTTGCAATACGGAATTGTGGCGCCAGTCTGTTTGATACCTATAGTAGGCATTTTATAGTAGGCATGGTCTGGGAGCAGTTTCTACTGCATCATGGCTTGCTGCTGTGCCCTGAGTCATGGCACACGCTTGAACCTGGCACCTGCCCCACGGGCAGCAGTGTCCTGTCAAAGAGGTAGAAGATACAATGGATGCTGCTGGTTACAGAACTGACACACGCTACCATGACTAGTTTTGGCTAGTGCGAAGGGCCTCATCAGCCGTGCTCTCCTTCCGACTCTGATCCTGCTGACTCTGATGCATGCCTATGCAGTGGCGGAGGCCGTCGCGAGAGTGTGTGACATGGAGAATCAGCAGGTCACTGGGAACCTGTTTGCCGCGGCCATCAACGATGCATGGGTGGACGCTGATGCATTCGCCATTGCAGAGGTGTGTTCCTGTGTTCATGCCACCTGGACCTGGAAGTGTCAATATCCTCAGGGATACAGCAATGCAATCTTACATACCTGTGCTCATGTCCTCTGGGCACCTGTGCGAATGCCGCGTCAACCTAGGGTAGCCTGCCCCATGCCCATGCACATGCCTCTAGGATGTGTATCGCCATCGGGGATGTGTACCACCATGCTCGAGCTAGCTCCCACCCTTGCTGTTCTTCCTTTCATGTGACGGGCACATGCCTGTGGCACATGCGTGACACATGCGCATGCCAAACATGAGCAAGGGTTGCCACTGTGTCCTCTGCTTCTGCTGCCTGCAGTCCACCCCAACCTCCAATGCCACACCACAATTTGCTCCTACGGAGAGTGGCCTTGGGGCTTGTGATGGTCTGTCTGTCTGTTTGCATGTTGACTGGTCTGCTGCCTCGGTGCTGCTGGGTCCTAGATCTATCACTGTGTAACACACCACAGTTCCTGTTCCGGGTGGACATGGATCATGCTGGTATGGTGAGGCCGGTGGCCGTGCTCCTTGTGATTGTTGGTTTGTTTTGTTCCTGCCTTGCTCCCGGCTTTGTTCCCTAGATCACGCTGTAACACACACCACAGACACTCGCAAACATGCGGTCCCTCGCATGCAGTCCATCACCAAGGCGTCTATCAACTGCAAGACCCGCAAACGCGGCCGAGCCTGCACCTCCGCCACGGGCTCCGCCTCCACGTTTGCCAGCGCGACCGCCACTGCGTACTCGGATGCGTTTGCCAGGGCGATCGACAACTGTGACTGTGTGGCACGGGGGAACGTTCCGGACTCAATCGGCAGCACCACGTTCTTCCGGGAATTTGTGGTCGAGGCAGCCTCGTACGTGGACACCTCCATGTGCATCGAGGGTGTGCCCTGCCTGAGCACTGGAACGACACCCGGGAGCTCACGTGCCACGCTGCAGCTGATGTTTGCTCTCTGACCTGAGCCTATCCATTCACACGCTCTGTACGGCTGAATGTGAGTGATGTACACATTTCAGGGCAGCATTCAGCACAAGCTAGTCGCACTGGCTTGGGGTCATACAGTTCGTCAGCAACACGTGCATGCATGTTTTGCCACACTGGACTGTCTTGGCCACGGTCTACTCCATAAAATTCCTGATGGTGTGCATATTTTGGATCGTGCATGCTATGACAGGATTCGCTACACAAAACGCATGCAGGGGATGCGGAGGTGGACATAGAGTCGCACTCGCAGTGCCTGGATGCTGTTCTCGCCAAAACATTCGCAAAGGTGTGGAACTCCTTGCACCGGTGATCGGTCAGTTGTGTGGCCATTGACCATGACCTCACACCCATGCATGGCAATGGTGGCAATCATTTCTGTGCCAGCCACGGGTATAGGGGCTTGTATCCGAACTGTTCCTTACCCGTTCAGCTCTTGCGCATTGGAGTACTCGGAGTGTATCATTCAGTGCCTGGTGCCTGTCTGGGCTTGGCCAAGCTTGTGCTGCCATGCTAGATCCTCACCTGGATCCGAATCGCCTCCGTGCGCCAAATGTGGAAGCTTCCGCGATGCGTCACTCCTGACGCCATGCTGCAACACACTAGTGCGCACTGATCAGAACGTCGGCATAGTGCCACAGCGCAGCTTGTTCCTGCGCAGCTGGCATGCAGATTCTACTGCTGCGTTTGGCCATCCACCCACCTCGTGGCGCCATCTGTTGCAGAGTGTGCAGCTTGCCATGTCTTGGCTTGGCCTGAACGTGGTTCTGCAAGTCCTCACCGCTGAGTGCAAGGCTAGGAGACGCTGAGAGCCATGCGCATATCTGAGGCTATCAGACATCTCTCAATTCTTGCTGCTTTGCAAAGACTGCTCTGCATCGCCCTCGCTTGTGTGTAGGCGATGGCGCAGGCTTTCGTTGAGACTGACTGCGTTTCAGCAGACGCCAAGGCAGACGTGTCCGTGATGGCAGGCGCGGAAATCACACGAGTGCAAGAGTGTTCCCTGACTTAAGAGGCTCTGGGAAGCTGCTCCTCGCAGCATGTTCCCCCGCCGCTGGTACGTAGAGAACTGTGCTGCGGCAATGACAGGAAGGCTGTTGACCGCTCCGCCATGTCAGGAACCTGGGTGTTGATGCAAGCGTGGTGACGACTCGGAGCTGGCGAACACCAGTATGCAGCATCGATACTGGCGTCCGCTAGATGCCCAGGGCGGAAGGCTGTGTTCAGGTGGTATCACAGCTGCACCTAGGTTCTGGGTGGGCACCGATTTTCACCTGCTGAGGATGTACAGCATAGGTCACTGTGTGACACAGTGACAGGGCGATCGCCCAGCCATGTGGAGGGAGGGATATGATCCGAGGGAGGGACATGATCCCAAGGTAGACGCGATTCATGGTATCCGCCGTGTGCCTACGGGCCTGCTGAAGCCATGATGCAGGCGTGTAACCGTCTGGGTGAAGCCTCTAGACCTGAGGGTGCTGGAGCCCGCATGCTGACCACGTGCATGTAGCAACCTTGTCACGTGCATTTAGCGACCACTGCCACCTTCAGGAGCAGACCTGTAGGGCGGTTGTGCCAGCAGTGCCGGGTCTTTACAATTAGAACGCATGCGAGTCCTCCGACACACGAGCCCTCTGGGAGACAATTGTGGCTCGAGTTGTGCAATAGGCATGGCTCCCATCCGGAGCTGGACGTTGAACATTGTTTTACAGGGGGATCGGCATGTGCCTTGGCAACCACGGCAGCTGCCTAATGTGTGTGCCAATTTGTGGATGTGCCTCGAGGTGCCAATTTGTGGATGTGCCTCGAGGTGCCAATTTGTGGATGTGCCTCGAGGTGCCTCGCTCAAGGCATAGTGGGCAATCTGCGAGTGTCAATAACATTAAGCACACGCATGTGCCGCAACTGGTTGCTGGCTCATGACGACAACGGCTCATGGCGACAACCTGTATGGAACCGATCCGTGTATGATTCCTGCATGAGACCATTGATTCATCTGTGAGAGGGCCTTCCACGGGTGTGCGAGCGACGCAGGCAACCTGAGGAGTAGGATAGATCCAGGAATAGTTTGCAGGTGCCGCTGGCCCCGTATCCACTGCTCGCTAGTACTGTGTAAATGAATTTTGCCCAATCAGGGCCAATGCATCTATGTTTGCTGTTGGCTTGTACGATACCTGAGAGGACAAGCACATTGCGTGAGATCTGGAGGATGCAATCCTGCACCCACTCATGTTGCAGCAACAGTGATGCGCCAGCCGTGCAAAGACAGTATCAGTGCGGAAATCTGTTGTGGTCGTGAACAATTTCGACAGTGCCAAGCTATTCGCTCAATTGCTTGAGCTTGGCACAGGCCCTTGCTGAGCAAACAGGTTTCAGATGACAGTGCACTGCAATTATTCGACAAATGTACCTCAGTGCATTATCAGTTCCTATACAACATTCGGCTGCAAAGACTCTCTGCAGCAAGAACTGTTGTGAACTGGGCACTACTGGTACAAGTGTGAACAAAGTGATCCTGAGCAGGAGTAGGTGCTAGTCTACTTGTACGAAATAAATTGCATGCGCCATCCTGCGCGGGCACTGTATCTCAGACAGATGCAGCAATTCCTCGATGTCGGTCTCCATCGATTCTGCAGCTGTTTGAAGCCTGTAGCCACTGCGCAACGCATCAACATAGCTATGTACAGGACCGCATCGATCGCTGCACCAACTAAAACTATGGCGACCATTTCGTGGTCGTAGCGCTATACCTGTGTAGTCGGGTACTGATTAGGACTGTGCTCCACGGCGGCCGCAGTGTCATTGTCCAGTTACAGGTCAACCTGCGACTGGAAAACCTGTCCAGTGGACAACCTGTCTGTACGATCAATACGTGTAGATGCTGCTTGAAAGCAAAGATCTGTGTACTCATGGTGCAGATATGCTTGATCATCGTTTCGTAGCTGTTGTACATTAGCTGCTAGCGGACTCTGCAAGCTGCTATAACGGCAGAACGCGCAAGCTCAGTCCTTGAAGAGCGTCACTGGGAGATGATACTCAGAACATCCATTTTAATTGTGTGACTCTCCTGCCGTCAGTCAACTTGTGATGAAGTTCGCTTCGGAAAGGCAACAGCGCATCGCGCGCGCGATGGTCATGCAGCTGGTATGAATCCGACGGCCTAGAACGTCAATAGCTGCGTGAGGTTTTGCTGGTGACCCTGCGTGCTGTTGCCTTCCTCGATTCATGGCTAATGCCAGATGATGTGCGTTGAAGTATGCCGGGGTATCACAGGTATGCTTGTACAGGTACAAAGGCGCTACCTATCAGCTCGGTTAAATGCGCTCCAAACCGTGCGTATCGGCATCACGTTTGCACTCGCTGCGGCCACCATCTTCGGTGTTCTTCAAGCACTGTACAGCATCCTGACAGTCCCACATGAGTATGGCCATGTGTGGGCGGCACATCTGGTTGGCCACAAGGTCAGCCAAGTACAAGTTGATTTCCTTGACAGGAGTGAGGCGTTCATTCGAGGAATCGTGGACGACACAGACGACTTTGTTGATGGAGGCGTGTCGACAACTGATGCAGACACAAACAATGCTACATCAGTGGCACAGCAGTCTCGCAACTTTGGAGAGGACGGCCGAATGGGCTTTGTCGTGTATGAGCCAAGCATTCTTCCCGTAAACACCACGACCTTTCAGTCCATTGCAGCCTACAATAGCTATGCTGGTGCGGCCCTATGCAAGAGTACTAAGCTGCACACTGTGGCAGCCTGTGCATCTTCATGATTCGGACATGGTCAGCGTAAGCCCGTACAGTTCTCATTTGCCAGGGCCTTGAGGCTGAATCTCCTCCACAGCCCTCCACACCAGCTCATTCTGAGAGTCAGCAGCCTGACCAGCAAGTAGTGTCTGAATGCTGTACAAGTGTCCGTGGCTGTGCAGAAGGCGTCAATGAAGCCACCATGCCTGATTTCAGCAGCTCCGCAGCTCTGCCTGTCTTCCCTACCGCAGCGGTGGCAGTCTCCAGCTCTACAGCAGAGTCAGGCACCTCCTCTCCACTGCAAGTCCTGGTAAATGACACCCACCACCTCGAGATATCAGCGTCACCAACCGCCTTTCAGCCCGCCTCCATAACTACTAGGACTCAAGACCTCGTGCCGAGCGAGGCTACAGTGCGGGTGGTACTGTACCATGACACAAGCAACGCCGTGGGGCGGGCATTAGGTACAGAAGGCATCGTCGCAATCCGGTCAATGGGAGGGCCTGCGATGGAGGCGGTCGTCATCTGCTCTTTGTTCATCTCTGGTGCCCTTTGCTGTGCATCTGGCTTTGCCATCTGGGGTGCGCACCAGCTCTGCTGTCCCTCTGATCCACCCGGAACTTCTGGCAGCAGCTACCCAGGTGCTTGCGGTATCCCACATGCATTCACAGCCTGCCATTGCAGCCAGAACATGTATTCTCCTGCACAGCGGTGTTATGCCATGCCATGGATTACACAGCTCGTGCCGCACGTTCTGGCTGCTGCAACCTTTCGCATCTATCAGAATTTATCCATGTCCTGATCCACAGAGAATTCTCGTGAACTGATGCTCCTCTCTGTGCATGCCTGCACTCGAATTGCAGTGACTGTGTCCACTTCCTGTTATACATGTGAGAAACGTTACAGAGGTTTGCTCCACAAGGTTGCAGCACGCACAGGTAGGCAGCCATGGCGATGCGTTTCCTGTTGTGCACATTCAACCGCGAGTGCTGCACAGTTTCAGCACGGCAACATCGCTGAAATAGCGTTAGGAGTTACAAGACTGTATGGACATATGGTCCATACATGAAATGGTGCAGCAGTGACCCCCGGCTGCGCACAGGGACGCTGTTCACGAGCCTGGGGGTGTTGATGGACGCGCTCACCCTGGACTACGCCTTCATGTCCGCCTTCTCCGGCCTCGAGGGGGACTACGAAAAGGCTGCTCGCTCGCTGCACTCGCTGGCCGGGTGGGACCCGCATGCGGTCATGGCGCAGTGGGCGCTTGCGTACGTCCTCGCGCCGCTGGCCGTGTTTGCGATCACCTACTGGGCCGCCCGCACGTGGAAGCTGCGGCGGCTGCCGCGCGCCCACGCGGTGCGCATGCTGTGCAACCTCGAGTGGTCGACGGCCGCGCTGCGCGGGCGAGCGGCCTCGTCGGGCGGCGGAGAGGAGAGCGGCGGCTCGGGCGCGCAAGCGCACAAGCCAGCAGCACCCTACATCAAGGTGTGGACTGCTTGTTTGTCCTGGCAAGTCTCTTGCACCAACGCCGTACATGCTGTGCCATCCGCGGTGACGCCTGTGTGCGTGCATGCCTGCTGACATACCGGGTCATCCTGGTCGCCCATGACCAGCCGTTGTGGCGATCCTTTCTACATGGCCATCGTGTTGAGGCTGCTATGGCTTACGTTGCAGCGTGCGATGGTTGTCTCTCGACGCCAGACGGCCCTGCAAGCCCCGCAGCGGCTGATAGCGTCGGTCGCGAGCGTGCTGGGCGCCACCATGGCGTCCACACCACGCCGGCAGGGTGAGTCAAGGCCCGTCGCCAGCGACGGCCGCGGCGTGTGGGGCACTGGCGGCAGCAAGGACGGCGGGCTGACCGGGCGTGGCTTGAGCGGCTCCATGCCGTCCGGCGCTGCCTCTGGCGCCGTCACGGGAGCAACACACGTGTCCAACGCAGCGTCGGTTGCGCTGGGCGATACCGGCGTGGCGCAGGATGCGGTCAAGGCAATGGGCGGAGCACGCCGGAAGATTGCGCAGCTGATGCGGCGGTACCACGGCTGCCTGAGCGCGGCGCTGTGGGATGTGCGGGGGACGCGGCGGCTGCTGCGGCGGGCGAAGCGCGTCGCGCTCGCGGAGACTGTGGTACCTGCGCGGCACTGGGTGGCCCGGATGGTGAAGCACTGCGAGGCGGTGGCAAGGTGCGTGGTTGGATGGTCGTGTGGATGGAAGGATGTGTGGCCAGATGGGCGCGCAGCCGGACGGGTGTGTGGCCGGATGGGCGCGCAGCCGGACGGGCGTGTGGCCAGACGGGCGTGTGGCCAGACGGGCGTGTGGCGCTGCGCTTGCCTGAAGTTGGCAAGTTGGGCTTAGGAGAGGGAACGGTGCATGCACACGTGTGGGGCTTCTGCTGCTGAGTTCGACGCAGCCAGCCAGGTCGGCGGCCCGAAACCTGACAACCTGATTCAGTGTTGTATGGTGTGACGTGGCAGTCGCCGGTGTGGTTTCACAGTGGTCACAGTCACAGTTGCCTCAGTCATCAGGCTGTTCACAGGCAATGCAGGTAGGTGCCTACATTGAGATGAGAAACGCGGTGCCACATGTGCACTCCACACAGCAACACGCGCTTGGCCAACAACATGTGGGTCCAATAAGTGCATGCCGCCCACACCCAGTGGCCCTAGCTGCACATCATGCCATGCAATTGGGTTCGCAGCTGGTTAGCCCCAGACCGCGGCGGGGGTTGGCCACGGACAGATGGCGTGTGTCTGCACAGCAGCGATTGTCTGGCAACATCTTGTGGTCCTCGTCCGTCCAGAGACCGCAGACGGGAGGTCGCGCCTGTGCGTTGCATCTGTGGTCTCGAGCACGCAGTGTTACGTGGTCGCCGCCGACTCGTCGTGCCTTGCGCAGGTTGCCAGAGCTGGACGCCACCACGGAGGCGTTCGACGCGCAGTGGACGGCGGCCGACAGCAGCTGGAGCGCTGTCTGCGGTGGGACGGCGCGCATGTTCCGCAGCCTGCACCACATCCTCCTGTCGGTGCGCCCGCCATCTCCACATGCGTCAGTGCGGTGCGTCAGGCCATCCGATGCAACAACGCGACGCGCGCGGGTCGAATCTTATCCAGATATTCGACGGCACGACCCCGAGCCAGTGACGCGCCGCGCGCGTGTTTGTGTTCGGTGTCCCAACGTTCGGGTCACACTATGCATGTGGTGGTGCACCCTCGGTAGTCCGATACCGCGGCCATGACATGCTCACACACGAACAACAAACGTTGCCGTTGCTTCCAAGCAAGCAACACCTTGCATGCCGCGGACCGCTTACACGAGATTACATGAGGAGCGCCTACCAACCCCCGTGTTTTGCACGCGGGTTTCAAACGGTGTTCGAACCTGCTCGTACGTAGCAGCTGCGGGTGGGTGCAAGGGCAGCTAGGGTGTGTGTAAATGTGTTACACACTGTAACCCCCAGCTGGCCACCCCACCACTGGGCAGCACCTGATAATATGTAATGCACAAACACCTCATCAGACGGGCATCCAGATGTCACATGGATGTCGCTCATGGTGCAGGCCGGTGGCGAACGGCACCGCCGGGCAGTCGCTGCCTGGACCGTGCGCCGCTACTTGCTCGTGATCAGCGGCCGCGCAGACCTCCTGGCCGGCCCAGTGTCACACTGGTGGCCACTGCTTCACACTGCGATCATCACCACCGTTGTGCTGAGCCGCCTGTGCCACCTCAGCGGCCACCGGCCGGCCGTCGGCGCCCCGGCCACCAACTCAGAGTGCGCACAGCTCATCTCGGACCTCGCAGCTGCGGCTGTCGTGCTCAACGTCGCCCCACTGGCCCTCGCGCTGCGTGCTTTGCACCTGTGGCCATGGCACGGCACCGGCGCACTAGAGTTGCCGTGGGGCCGCAAGGCGGCTTGGTTGGTACAACGAGAGCGCGGCGTTGACGATGGCAAGCCCCCTGCGCTGGTGGTCGCGCGCCGCCGCGGCCGTCCGGACCCGCCAGTGCTGCGGTCCGTGAAGGATGCACGCGAGGCGCAGCACCTGCAGAGCACACAGAGCACGAGCGGCGTCGCCTGCACTTCTCCTCCCAGCGACCCAAGCAGTGCGCCCTGTTGACCCCCTGCCTGTCATGACCGCCACGAGCATCATCAGTCCTTGATCCAACCCCCGCAGCCCGCCTGGCCGCTGCAGCAAGGTTTCTGGACACGCATGTCCCTGTAACCGTTCGGTGCTGGCTGCCCCGCACGGTAGACACCACTTCTTGTACATATGTGTGAGAGAACCAATATGACTGTCAGCGGGAAGGAACATGCGGTATGCCTCTGCAGATGCAAGGGGTGGCAGCCCTATCGCAGAGGCCCTGGAGCGCTGCAGCAGCAGCAACACGAGCATTCTGGGTAGCCGCGGTGTGCGCTGGCCGCTGGTCGCCGCAGACAGCGGCGCCGCCACCGGCCTCAGCTCCTCCGACATGGCCGCCGTGTCCTCCTCCACTGTGAGCTCCCCTGCCACTCCCCCTCCACCAGGCGCGGCTCCTCCGCCGGCTGCGGCCACGCCGCAAGGCCTTCGCAGCCACCCGCTCTCCATGCCCGGCACCCGGGCACCCTCCGGTCCCGGTGCGCAGCCACGGCACCCACGTTCGGCCTCCTTTGATCCCTTTGAGAGACGGCGCCCGCGTTCGGCCGCTGGCGCCGGCACGCCGGAGATCGTTCCGGAAGACTCTGCCGTGTATCCGGTGGCTCGCAGCAGCCCGGCGCAGCATGGCCGAGTGGAGGTCAACGAGTGGTACAGCGCTGATGTGCCGATTCGGCAGTTTCCGCCGGCGGCTTCAGCGTTTGCGGTGCCTGCTGCGCCAATGCTTGGTAGCGTACAGTCAGGGGACATGGGCAATAGCAACACGGTGGCACAGCTGCGGCGCCTGGAGTCGGGTGACGGCCCCCGTGAAACCCTGAGCATGTTTGCATGGCCTTGGGCAGAGGTGTCGCGGTCAGCCCAGGGCGAGGCTGCAGCCCTGAAGCGGCCGCCGCGGCCGGTCAGCAGCGCCGGGCCGGCGACGCAAGCCGTGGCTGAGGGGCCGTCAGTAGTAGCGGCTCCGGCGCCTGACCAGGCGGCTGTGGGAGAGTCCGCGGACCTGAACGGGGCAGGCGGCGCGGCAGAGCAACCGCGCCGTGGAAGTTGGTGGGGTCGCGGGGGTGCTGCAGCGACGATGGCTCAGGCGGTGCGGGCGACTGTCCGATTTGCGCAGGGCACAGTACGGGATGACTTGGAGGCAGAGCACGACACCGCGGCTGTTGCGGACTCTGTGGGCGGCTCTGGTGGGTGGAGTGCAGTGCCGACGTCGCGCGGCGCAGCGCGCAGCACGGCGCGGCCAGATGAGGCGGCCTGGGTGTCTGACATGGCGGCACTGTGTGGCTGGTATGCCTGGAAACACAGACTAATTATATGCTGTGGTTGTCCGTTGGTGCCACATTGGCAGAGGACCGTTGGAAACACACTGTTTGGGTTTGTATCGTCTACCAAGGAACGGGCACATTCTGAGCTCTGGTGCTCGCGGCGCCCTCGGTGCAGCACTGTTCACCAGGGTTGGAACTTGTGTGGAACGCGTTGTGTTGGAGAATTGTGAAAGATATGGACCCCCAGCCCCATTCGACCCCCAAGAAGCATGGCCGTGGATGATGGTCTGCACACCTCAATGCTTGTGGACGCATTACGGGTTGTGGCTTGCCCTATTCCACGGCATCCGCCCTGACAGCAGCAACCCGCCCTCATTACAAGTCAAAATTCGGTGTATACCTGTCACTGGGCTGGTTCTGTGTGTCGAGGGAGCGTTTTGGTGGTACCCAGGCTTACACACGCCATGCGCAGGGCTGCAAGGCTGCAAGGCGATGCCCCGCCAGCGCTGCGGCGGGCCACAGCAGCCCCGTGGCGCATCCAGGTCGCCTGGCTCCTCTGCAACGTGGCATCCGCCCTGCTGTGCGCGTGCGTGGGCGGCACGGAGGGGTGGGCGCAGCTGCAGCTGTGCTGCGTGGCGCTGCTGTGGATCACCTTCACAACGGCGGTCCTGGAGTACCGCATGGCATGCCTGGTGAGCAGCACCTGGGAGACCCACCTTGCAGCACTGCACACGATGGTGCGCTGCAAACACCTCGATTTTGGGACCCAGGACGCTTTGCCATGCCTTGTCTGCAGTATGCAAGATTGGGACATTGTGCCTCTTGGATCGCCGCAGATCTTCCTTCTGATGTTGCACAACTTGTGGCCATGGCACTTACTGTGCGGTGCATTCCCTTGCAACAGCTTTGTCATGAGCCATACTGTGCCCTCAAGAGTCTAGTGACACATATATACAACGTCCTACAGTCCAGAAGTAATACAACCCCTTGAATTGGGCGTTTTTCTGGTTCTTGACAAGCTTCCCATGTCCGATGAAGGATTCTGATCAGACTTTCACAGCAGAATGAAGTGCGGTACAGCGCCAACGTACATCCTGTGGCAGAACATGCCGCAGGCACCATTGGGCAGGAGTTGCAAAGGCAAATTTTCACAGCAAAGCCCACAGGACCAGTAGACACACTCATTCCACGATCTACAGAAGTGGTCTACAATTCATGATCTGGATGCACTGCTCGGTGCTTCTGTTCACGTCCCTCCCCTGAACATGCATGATTCAGCGTTGAATAGAATGTGCATGCGGCCTAGGAGCCCCTGCAGCCAGCATCATGTACATGACATCCTGTTCCGCCTCAGTGCACTTGTGTTGCCCGCTGTTGGCTATGTGTTGAGGTCTCCTGTTGTCATGTACATCGTCTTAGCGGTGACTTGTGCAGCCTGGCTCAAACTGGAACATCACCAGCAGTATCTTGGAAGTGGTGAAACAGTACACAAAGCATGGGCTGCTGGCCAATACTTTTTCCCTTTCTGTCGCGTCAATGCCGCATGACACCACCTGCGGGCTACAGGGTGAGATACGTTACAGATGTATGCTCCACAAAGTGGTAGAACACAGAGGCACGATTCATGGCAATGCACCAAAAATCAATCACCATGGCCAAGCGCCGTACACAGACAGAAACACAGCAGCTTCTGTATTGCGCTAAAGTTCCCTGATACACATTCTCACACGCTATTCACTAGTGCTGCTCACAGCACGGCTCACAACACCACCTGTGGGCTACAGGGTTGGTCGGCCAAGTGCAAGCGCGCGCAGCAGTACTTTGACCTGCGGCAGGCGGCCGCGGCGGGGCAGCCACTGTCGGCCAGCGACGCCGCGGCGCTTCAAAGCGTCATGTTTGAGCGGAAGGCTCTGGAGGCGTGGTTCCGGCAGATGCAGATGGCCGCCTGCCTCGGCATGCTCACCCCGCAGCAGCTCGACGCCCTGGGTGCGTCCGTGTGCCACCGACAATTCCGTGTGCCACCAAAAAACTCACAAAGCTGCAGTTCAAGGGTGTGCCTGCGTGCAGGCCGCGTCGAGCGGGCGGAGTCTGGTCCAGATGCGTGGGTGCCCCTTGGGAATGCAGACACAGAGCTTGCCAGCAAGAGCATGCGCAGCGGCTCCGGTGCCCTCCAAGGCGGCGCAAACAGCAAGTGGATTTTCTCCTCGCATGCCGGAAGCCCCGATCCACCCAGCCCCCGGCGGCGCAGCGGCGCGCTGGGTGCCACAGACATCATCATTGACGTGCCCATGCATGTCGCGGCAGCCGGCGGCGGCGGCCGACGCAGCGGTGACAGCGGTGCGCGCCGCGGGGACTGGATCGGGGGCGTCGGGGATGTCGCGCCGGCCCTGGCCGCAGTGGAGGATGGGGTGGACAGCAGCTCTGATGGTTCCGGAAGCATCGGGTCAGGGCTGGACCGGGAGGACGAGCGCGCGATTGAGCACGCTGCCGCTGCCGGGGCTGCTCTGGATGATGGGGTGAGCGTGTATGACGATGCAGAGGCTGAGCTGGCGGCCGCGCTGACGGAGCAGGACCTGGACGGCCTGCTGGACGTGCTGGACGACGCTGAGTCAGCGGAGGTGCACCGGTTGCCAGACTCGCTGGCAGGGTTTGGCAGCATGTTGCGGCGGCAGGGCGTACGAACCGCGGTGCGCGCATCAGTGGCGCACGTGTGGCACGGCGTGGTCGGGGCGGTGCTGGACGATGCTGAGGTGGCGCGTGAGGCGGCCGAATCGGTGGCTACAGGGGTGCTCACAACGGCTCTGGCTGGGCGGGCAACGGTGGTCTCAATGGCGGCGCGGTCGACGGAGTTGCGCAAGTCGTTGCGGCGCACAGCACATGGGGCGACGATGCGACGCGGCGCGGGGCAGCGGGGCAGGGCAACGTCTCAGAGGCAGGCCGGCAGGGAGTGACCTTGCAGGCTGTTGGCCCCACCTGTGCCGCCAGCTGTTCCGCTGGCTGCCCAGGTGGGCCGGAGTTGATGCTCGTGCTTGTGCATGCACCAATGGGGCGAATTTTCTTGCACCGGGGGACAGCCTAGAGAAGCTTGTCAGAGCATGTACAGTGGTGTAATCTCGCACATCACCGACCTGGAAACGCTTTCTGCCACCCAAGGACGTTTCTTGTGTCTTGCCAAGAGGTGTATGTTGTCTTGCCAACAGGTGCTATGGAAGGGTGCTGACGGTGCACCATCACGTAGGTGCCATGTTGACTTCACCATGTTCATGTCGCACAGAGACAGATCAGGGCCGTCCCCGGCATTACATACATACCGTGTTTGCTTCCGGCTGGCTGGGCCTCACTGTTCATGAGACGGGCGGCAGTCTAAGTGCGCGTAGGCAGCACTAATCACTGGTGACAGTGGCATGTATGTGAAAAGCAAGCAGTTATCAAGAACTGCAGTGGACAGCAAGCAGCTGTGGCATGGGCGGCGCATGAGGCCAGCTTGTGCTTGAATCTTCCTGGTCCCGGAATGTGTCATGCCGCACATTCGGCCACTAGTCAAAGCATGCTAGTGAGGGACGTCGGAGGCTTTGCATGGCTGGCCACAGCACAGTAATGTGCTCCAATTGGTCCCCGTGACCTTGGAGGAGTTCTTCCTCCAGCTCGCCTGGGCAGCCTCTGGTCCATAGCCCATGCTTCTCTGGTCCACTGCCCACCAAGACCGTGTCTGGTGAAGGGCTGCAGGCAGCATTGGTGCCACGTACCACAGTGGTCAAGGCGATCGTTTGTGCAGTGGACCTGACAGGCATGACAAAGCTTTGCCAAAAGGCTGACATAGAACGATGCATTCCTTTAGTCACCCGTAAATGTTGTGCATGGACAAGCAGTTCTCTGTTAATGTGCATGGCTGTGTCTCTGCTTCATGGGCTCTAGCTTGCTGGCTGCCTGGTGGCAATCAATATACACTTCCAATACGCACGATGACTACACAGTGCAACTGACAGAAGGCACCACAAAAACACACTAGACACTCATGTGACTACACCTGACTGGACACTTGAGGAATATTACAAAATTAACTACTGTACCTATGCTTGCACGAATCAGATTGCTGCAGCACAATAATTGCATGGTGACCATGTGTGGTGTGTGAGAAATCATTTAGCCAGCTCGCCTAATCCACAGCCTGCTTGCAAAAGCAGCCTGTAACACTCTACTGCGACCAGCAATCCTGCTCAGCCGTCCCAATCGTCAATTACAACAGAAATATTCACCGATACATGCACATACCACCATGATTTTGACACATGCATGCAGGGTGCACCCTGCCTTGGCCATGGCCTGTCTCTTCTAGGCTGCCCCTGGCTCACTCCAGCTCAGCCGACATTTGCATGTTTGTGCTGCAGGCTAGACAGTTCATTTGAGTCAGCAGCATGTTCTTTTTCTGCAAAAGTATCTCTGCAGACTGTGAGAAACGTGTCTCCGCAGACACACAAGCGTCTGTTTCTGCAGAGGTGGCACGGGTGTCACACCATGCATGCCACCTCCCCGCAACATCCCACCTGTCACCGCTTCAACAGCATCGCAGCCATAGGTGCGGCCATTCCCAGGCGCCCCAACACTCCTGGCAGCAGCACGCCGCCCACAACAGCCCCCACCGCCCACGGCCGCGGACCCTGCCGCCTCGCGTCCGCATCCGCTCCCCCGCCACGCGCGGCCGCCGCAGATGAATCTGCATCCGCATCGTCATGCGCGGCCAGCCCAATCTCCCGCTCCAGCGCCGCGAACTTCTCGGCCGCCTCGGCGCGAACATCCTCCTCCACCAACGCGAGGAGCTTTGGCACCACCCCCATCGCCTCCTCTAGCCGCGCACACGCCCCCCGCAGTTCCGCCATGGTGCCTGCCGGTTCCGCGGCATGCCCCGCTGTTGCAGCCCCACCCCAGCTCCTGATGGGTGATCGCAGCTGCGCGGCGCGGCTTGCGGGCGCCGCTGGCATAGATCTGCTGACCACTTGCTCATCCCCTACGGCTGCGGTGTGCTCTGAGCCACTGGTGGGGCGGCCCTTCGCTCCAAGGTCCCGCGACGCTGACCGGGATCCCACAATCGAGGTGCTGCCAGGAGCAGCGTGCACACCTGGCTGCGCAGGGGTGTCTGCGGCGCCATGGCTTAGGCCGGATCCAGACGGCTGGCGGTCGGGAGGGGGCGTGTTGGTGGTCGCTGTGTGGCTGCAGGAGGCGCTTTCAGAGTCGCTGTGGGCGCTGCTGAGCAGGCCCTGGCAGATAGAGATGAGGTCTTTACGCGGCACCCCGAGGTCTTCAAGGATGGCGACAAAGTCCGCCGCGCGGAGGCCGGCCTGCGTGCGGATGAACCGCAGCACAGCCGGCACGCTGCACCGCTGCGGCGGCGCCGCAGGCGCGGCAGCAGCCGCGGCCGCAGCCGCAACTGCAACAGCGGCGGCGGCCGCAGCGGCGGATTCGCCGCCGCTGCTGCCGCGGCTGTCGACACGCTGCGCGGCCGCGGGCACCGCCGGCGCAACCGGCGGCGCCCAGCAGTGGGTGAGGCAGCGCTTGATGACAGCGGTCTGTACCGGGCGTGTCGGTTCAAGGCGGATGAGATTGGCGAAGAGCGCCAGGGCGTCGGTGGTGTTGCCGCTGACTGCGAGGGCTGTGGCAAAGTTGATGAGAAGGAAAACGTCGTGCATGGCTCCCCGGTGCTGCTGGGCAAAGTCCACGATGTTGGGCGGCAGCTGGGGCACTGTGTCCAGAACCTCTGCAGTGATAGAGCCCGGTGTGACCATCAGTGATGGCCAAGGACATTGCTGTTGTGGATGTACATCAACCAAGACGAGGCTGAGTCCGGGGGGCAACGCGTTCGGTGGTGAACGCTGATGCACACCTGAGCATGCTGCTTCCCAATGAGGAAATCGATGAATGAGGTCCATCTATTGGCATGTGTATACGTATGCGAGATGCCGGCCTGCTGGCGGTACGCTGGGCCATGGGAGTCTGGAGGTGGGGAAGCGGTTGGCTGCATGTGCCATTGCGCAGCCCGTAGTCTGACCACAATAATGCCAGCTTCAGAATAGTGTACAACTGTCGTTTGTTTTATGCACAGCATGTTCACATCGTGCAAGGTGTCAGCGAGGGTAGAAGGAGCGCAGGCGGGCGCTGTGACCGCAACTATAGGGCGCACCGGCTTCATCACAGACTTCACATGCGCGGCGCAGATACTTTGCTGGATCATCACACTGTGGATCCAGCACGAGGTCCAGGCATTTGGTGGCTGTAGATGTAGCATACTGCTTAGCCTTGCTGCGGAGGACAAAAACTGGCGTCAGCTTTGCATTATCGATCTTCTGATTGGACAAAGGGTCAGTTGTGGTGCGTTGTAGGTGTTGTAGTATGGCACGCTCTTCGTAGACAGTTCCAACGCTTGTGATCACTGGATTTCTGAACACCGCGTGCGTGATTGGGCAAAGAAGCTCTTCTGGCACCTGCAGATATATTTTCCTTTCTACGTTTACCTGCATTTTTGCGCAATTCCCGCCTGAACGCAACGCTCGTCGCATCAGCACATGTTTCAGGCGACCACGCGCGCACTTGAAAGAGAATGTCGTCTACATCGCCAGCCTGCGCCATTATTATTTAAATCTCGTTTCTATTGCGTAGATATTGACAATATTTCGGCACTTTCCGTCCGCTTGCTTCATGCGACCCGTTCAGGACCAACTGCAGCGGACGACAACGATCTGTCCAAGCATGATCTGTACGTGGCCATATGCAGCGCACAGAGGCTTATCGACAAGTTGCCGCTACATTCGTACATGCATGGCCTCGTATGTGTGTTACACGGAGATGAACGCAATAGGGCAGCGAGGGCAACAGAAGGAAAGTAGACGGCCAAAACCCCCCGAAAGCAGACACCAGCATAAAGCAATCACTGTCCCAGGTGAAAAGCCACAACGAACCGACACAGCCGACACAACCACACCCACGCATGCGCACTCCCGCACCCCTCCACCACAGCACCCGCGCCACAACCGCACACAGCAACCACCACCACCGCACTACTGCCCACCCCAGCAAAACCAGCCACCACCGACCCCCCAACAGCAGCACCCCCACTCCATCCGGCCCCACTGTAGCATTCCATCACGGGCCCCCCGCACATGAGAGCCCGGGGGCTCACGCCCCCCACAGTGCAAGGCGTACCAGCCCTCCCCCTCCGGCCGCCCGGCAGGGGCCTGAGGGTGGGGCGCGAAGGGCACTGGCGGCGCCGCCTCACTCCCCCCACGGCGGCTCTCGGGAAGGCAGGGCGGGCCAGCACGACCAGACGCGGGGCCGGCCTGCGCCGCTGCAACCGCGGCACCCGGTCCATCAAGGCGGCCAGCGGCCGCCTATAGCACGTCCGACGAGACAGCGTGGCCAGGCACCACCGCCCGGCCCGCCAGCCGCATGCGCAGCGGAGCCGCAGCGAGGACCTGGCGCGTCACACCACGGCACAGAGTAGTGGAGAGTTCGCACATGGCATTCTGCAAGAATGATCGCCTGGACACGGCCCCCGAAGCCGCAGCGAAGTCAGCGATCTTATTTAGGAAGGCGAACGCACCCGTGCCCACACGGCCAAACGTCTCATGCGACAGGGACACAAAGCGACACGCGCCAGTGCCGGAGCGGCCGTACTTGTCTCGCTTCCGGTCGTCCATCAGCTGGGCGGCAGCGCCTGGCGTGTTTGCCGCGGCGACGACCCGGGAGGGGGCCACCGGACAGGTCACGCACACATCGGCCACAATGGTATCGCAGGGCAACATCACAAGCAGATCACCCCGTTCCGGGTCGCGCTGCGAGCGGGGGGGCAGCGGCCGGGCGCAAGCCGCGGCCGCGCGGCCACGGCGACCCTCGGGCAGGCGTCGCTGCGGACCAGTGGCCACTGGGCCCACCTGCGGCAGGTGCTCACACCGCACCGTGCACTGGCCGGTCGGGGCGGCCGCCTTCACGGCCACGGCGGCGGCGGCGGCAGCTGCCGCGCTGAGCTCCCACGCGCCACTGTGGCGACGGCCGCCTCGCCGGGGAGGTCTACGTCCATGGCGCCTGCCGTGTCGGCCGCGGCAGCCTTGACCTCGGACGAGGCAACAACGGCTAAGATGGCAGCAGCGACGAGTGCAGCCGCGGCGGCTGGTCCCTTTGAGGTGCCGTCCGCCGTGGCGGCGTCGCCGAGCGGGGCAGCGTTGTCCGCCGGTCCGGAGGGGCGCAAGGGGGCAGGCGGGGAATGCGCCAGCGTCTGGGTGCCATATGGGGTTGAAGGCACGGCCGAGGCGCTGGGGGCCGGGGTGGGTGGAGTGAGCGCACCAGCGGCAGCACTCGTATGTGCAGGATCCTTTCTAGACGAAGGCAACGCTCATGATGCAGTTGCGGGCACGTGCTGTCCCTCAATAAATCGTGCAGCATGTCTGAGACTGCTGATTACCTCGTGTCCAACACGTTCTGTCACGATTTGACTTGTATCACAGGCTCCATGGAAGCAGAAGTGTGTGCCCAGTTTGCGCTGCCGCTGATGCTGAAGCCTTCACTCGGGACCGTTGCTGCACAGTTCCTGTACAGGTAAATGCCATGTACTGCAGCCTTCTCTCTGTAAATAGGATCTTAGGTGCTGGCTGTGATTAACCAATACTTCTGCATATTTCGTGCCTGGCAATAAGAGGTAAGCTGTGAAACTGGGTCGCTTGCAAGCACCATATGTGCTTGGTACACTGTGGTCAGGAAGCCAATGAGTGCTGGAGCCAGGAGGTAGCTCGCTCGAGTGAACACTTGCCTTCAAAGATGAAAATGATCGGAAGCAGTTCACCGCAATTTGTGTCATCTGTGCAATGATTGTTTGGGCTCACCTGGACGTGACACCACATAGCGTCCCTGTCTATCTGTCGCTGCAGTGGGGGCAACTCGACAACGCCAGCCACATTGACCTGCATAGCAGTTGCATGAAGCATAAGTAGCTGCTTTGACAACCCTCAGCATGACAGCTCTATAAGCGGTGCCAATGCGTCGACTGAGAGGACGGCGAGGTACCGCGGCTGGCGATGCAAACGCGGCCAGAAAACCTGCAGGCGCACAAGATCTGAACACCGCCGCCCCCACCTTGGTCGTACTTACAATGTGCACTGTAACCTGTCGGCACCAGTTGACGCTAGTGTGGCCATTGTTAGCGAGGCGGGGACCTGCTCCGAGGTGGCCTGTTTTCAAACCTTCCAAGTCCACCGTCAAAGGCGCCCCTTTCACTTCCTCCATATTCCAGTATCGTGTTGTATTACCATTTCTGTAATCTTGTGTGCAACTGCGGCACAGTAACGGAACGTTAACGTTGCGACATGCCCAACGACAAGCACCGTTTTTGTTTAACGGAGCGGCTCGCGAGGCCAGATGAAAGATATATCAGGAATATCTGGGTGAGTTTGCAGAAGATCCTGCTATATGGGAGGTACTTGTGCTGAATTGGGCGAGTGCCGGGCGACCTCTGTCCAGCATTGAGATGGTTACCTGTGTAGGTGCCTGCGGGCCGATGCCGATCACAAACGCAACCGATGCAGTCCAAGTTGGTGCGAGAGCTCTCAGGTGCGAGGCCTTCGTGCGCCTCTTCATTCGCCAGCCTGAGGCTCTTGGCTGAAGCAGATACGTGTTGCGCAAACAGTGCAAAACAACAGGAGTACCACGAACGGTTTCCAACGTCGCCCATTTTGTACGCTCTGAGCACGCAGGCCATTTGGTGATGCCGCGAATTTGGCCGTGGATGTGGTGGTGGCACATCGGGTGCACCATCTCGCCCAATATGCCAATCGCTAACGCTGTGGATCGACTACATGACACAGTGCACTCGCATAATGATGAAAGTTAATTACAGACGCGTGCATCGACGTGTCAGCCGTAGGCAGCATCGCTCGCTTTCCAGGGCATGTCCTTCCGACGCCTTGAAACGTCTGGATATGCGGCCATGGTCTCATGTGAAGCTTGTGCGTGCGATGCCTTGCTTGACTCGAAACCCCACTGACTCACATTGGTGTGGGAGATCGACGCATCGACCGAGTGCGGTGGTCCGCGGCGCGCTGCAGCGTTTTCAGAGCATAAGTACGTGACTTTTCCGCACACGTGGGCGTCGCGCATTCTGAATGCAGACTCGTCTGAGTCCACGCGACTGGTGTTGCAGCTTGCTGTCTCTTCAGTCGAGATCACGTATCTGTAGACGGCGTCCGCTTGTCCTACACGGACTATCCCGCCGTTTGCAGGCAGGTGGTGCGGCTGACTGACAACTGTAGATATACAGTCAGTGCTTGCGCTGTCGCTGTAGGCATTTAGCAGTGGTGAGCAGCCAAACCCCATGCATCAGCTCAGGCGGTTCACCATTTCGTTGTGGCCTTTGTGCCTGCTCATGCTGCCCTGTTAATACATCTGTGCGCCTGAATGTCTGACCTGCAGTAATGCAACACTTCACTTTCTGCTCAATCACAGCTCCTGCTTGATGCATGCTACACACTTACGCATGTCAACTTAAATTCACACTGTGTATGAGCAATGCCCCTCATGAGCAATGCCCCAACTGCCCCATGGACTCCACATGCACAAGTTCTACATGATTGATGCAAGTGCATGGCACCCCGTTATATGCTGTTGTTGGCCTGGCATCTTTCAAGCTTTTACCTGAGGCATGGCATAGCTGACAGGCATGCCTCGCTTGCTATCTCGCCTTCCAATGTGTCCCTTCACGCCCGGCGGGCCTACCACCACCCAACTACTAGTAGTGCATGAACTAAGCCTAGTCTCCGCTTCACAAGCACACGAGGCCACTGCGTTTCATTATTATTGTCTTAAAAGTTGCACTTTGTCCGTGACCAGCCCCCACATGCGCCTCGGCTGTCCACCTCGCAAGCCAATCATTTGGGAACTGCCGGGCTCAGCGGCACAGCTTCTGCGTCCTACCATTACAATACTATTGGTACAGGTCTGAGGGCCACAGCTTGTGGCATGGCCTGGTGTCTCCATTGTATCTTCAGAAACTCCTAGGAAGGCCATGCACTCTCGTTTTTTGGCATGCATGCACTGTTACATCGAGGGGCTCCGATCCAGTGCACCAAGCGAACGTACAACTAGAGTCTAGACTCACATGCTACCCAGCAGATACGAGCCGGCCAGGCGATCACCTGGCACAAACTGCGCACCCGTGAGCCGTGCTACCCATGCTACCCATTTGGCATGCATGGTGGCAGCACCCACTTGGCCAAAGCTTGGCTCCAACGCATGTACAACATCATGCACATGAAGTGTTTTAATATCCTCCACCTGCCTGTGCCACTGCCATCGCATTCTCGCACATGTTATCCCGATGTCACAAGTTATCGGCATCACGCTTGCCCCCATTGCACAGAGCAGACGCCGCCCAATGCCACAAACTGTACAGTTTTGAGAGTGCTCTTCGGCTGGACGGTCAGGAGTCCATGTTTCCTGACATCAACGTGGCTCCGACGGCTCGAATCTCAGCTACGGTCCATGACACGGCTCATATACATGCATGGTCACTGTCGCCTGATGCGTGGATACGTATTTTTGCTGAAGCTCTGTGGGACGCGGGGGGGGCAACCTGTGGTCGGCTGCCAGCAGATGCACTCCAGGCCAGCGGCTCCTGCCAGTGTGTGTACTCAGGCATACATACTGCTGTTCTCTGGCGCCCTCTCCACACCACACGCCCTCTCCAGAGGGCGTGAACTTTCCAAAGTCCACGCCGGCATGTACCCATGTGACCGTTTGCTGCGTCACCATACTGCCGTTTCTATGGGGCAAGGCCACGATTGGGGCATGGCCACCGTGGGTCCTGTGGCGATGACATGCGCGTGGCCAGCTCGCACAGAACAGCACAGCAGAGACACACCTTGGGACTCGCATGCGCACATTTGAGGGGGGTGGGTTTGCGGTTGGTTGACCCCTGTGGCTCCTGGGTCTCAGTTTGCCAGAGGTGGCAATGGCCTAACTGGCTATGGCAAGTAGCTTAGCAGTACACACTCTACAGCAGTACACACTCTACAGCCTTCCCTCGATTAGCCGGTGCTCTGCAGCCCTGCTGTACTTCTTATACTGCGTGCTAGAGGCTACAGTGCCAGGGACCACCGGTGTCTCAAGTGACTGAGGGGTCGTAAGTCACCGTGTATGTCACCGTCACCGGCAAGCGTCACAGCATTCCACGCAGCACACAGCACAGCATGTTGCAGGAAGGGCCGGAGCCAGAGTCTGCAGAACGACTGTGCGAATGGCTTGTAATTCAGTAGCTTCGCTTGCTGGTGACTTGCCAGATCTCATCACTTGCCCAATCAGTCAGCTGTGGCACCAGTACAGCATGCGTGCGCTGTGGTGTGTGGCTTAGGCGTGTGACAGCAGCGTGGTCGCAGACTTGTGCCTTGGGCTTGTGCACATAGTAGGCACATAGGCACATAGGCACATAGGCACATAGGCGGTTGGCTGGATGATCACCTGCAGCGGCGATGATGCCATGTGTGCACTGCAGCCATAGGCACATAGGCGGTTGGCTGGATGATCACCTGCAACGGCGATGATGCCATGTGTGTGCACTGCAGCCCAACAGCAGCCCAACAGCTGATGTTCTTGTGGTAGCACTCAAACATGCCGCTGCTGCACAGCTCAGATTCTGATACAATATGCAATGTGTCAGAATGTTTCAATAGTCAATTGAAACTTTCTGACCTATCCGTTGCTGTGGCATGTTGATGCTGCGGAGATCGCGTGGGGGGCGTGTCGTGCCAGGGCAACCGGGAAACCACGGTTAACCAGTGGAGTAGTAATTGCCGCTGATTGTGAGTACACATAGGCCTGTGTTCATCTTGCATGGCACACCAGTGCACTGTGCTTCCAAGCCCCCGATGACACATGAACCACCTGACATGATGTGACATGATGCATGCACACAAAATTCAAGATCTGGCCACTGGAGACCTTCAACATAAAGGTGTCCAGCACTGCTGGCCAGCAGCCAGCAGCCAGCGGCGGCTTCGAGTCTGACTGCATGGGCCAGGCAGGTCTCTGCATGCGACACCGTGGAACACATGTTGACATGCGTGGGGTTGGGGTTGCCTGCGTGCTCGTGGCTGCCCGCTCTGCTGGGCTCCTGTTGGCCACCATGGGACATGGGACATGCATGACAGCCGATGTAGGGACTGCCCCAGGGACTGCCCCAGTGGCTACGCACCTTCTTGCACCTGTAGACCTGCTGTACCTACAGGACAGCTGGCGCTGCTCGCCGTCAGTGTTGCACTGCTGGTGTGATGTTGATGTGTTGCACTGTCGTGAAGAGTCATCGCCGATCAGTACCAGCAGTGCTCCCCTGAGACTCTCACACAGCCAGGAACTGTGCTGCATCACGTCAGCACACAGCACACAGTGGCCTCCATCGCTGAGCTGTTACTAGTGCTGGTACCGCCTTTGTTGGACCTTTGTTGGACTCGGGCAGTGGCCACTGGGGTCGCCACTGGGGCTGCTGTAGCTTTGGTTGTGACGGCCCCTCCGCTTTGTACCTCTGCTGTTCGTATCACACATGCAGCATGTGTGTAATGACTGTAGGGTGGCTTATGTGTTACTCAGTGATAGATCTAGGACCCAGCAGCGCCGAAGCAACAGGCCAGTCAACATGCAAACAGACCATCACAAGCCCCGAGACCACTCTCCACACACACACGCACAAACACAAAACAACGCAGGAATCAAGCAGCACAGCACCACGCAGTATCATTGGTGGCTTGTGTGACATGTCATGCTGCATTGCCGCGACATGTTGCTGTGCTAGAGTTTGGAATCGGAGACACTGCTGCAATGTCGGGCGTGGATCGTCGTTTTGCATATGAGCTACTGGTTACACAAGATGGCAGACGATGGATTCTCTGGCTTGGACTCAACACAGGACCACCATGTGCACCAGACTCTGCATGCTCCAGAGCATGGCGGATCCATCGCCATGGAGCGATCCATGGAGAGGGCAGTGGGCAGGGCACATCCAAGTCATCCACAGGCATCTTGTGCACCATTTGAAGGTTGGCATGGATGGAGCATGGACATGGGACACCAGTGTTTGGCACTGAACTTGTTTACATTGGCCAGTAATCGGCTATGGCAAGTAATTACATTTACATGGTCTACAGTTACATGGTCAAGGCAGCAGGTCAGCGAAATGGCCCCCAATGCACACTGTTGAATATTGACCTTGGAGAGGACTAATTGTGAGGCTATGGCCTGTGCACAACCTCTTTATCATCAGCACAAGACCATGGTGCACCACCCCAGATCGGGAGTTGCGATACTTGCACTTCTGCAGATGTGTTACACAGTGACAGATCTAGGACCCATCTGCAGAATCCTTCTGCAGATGTGTAGGTCAGGGCAATTTTGTGCGGCTGCAGTTGCTAGCTGCTGTAGGCAGGGTGGGCCCATGCATGGAACCAATGACCACCAGCATGCAGCAGTACTGCTGACAAACCTCCGTGCTTGAAATCCGCTTGTAAATGATACAACTCGGCCTGTGTCCTGCAGCCAGATGCAAGACATCCTTGGAGCAGGGCTGTGAGGGATAAATGCTTGTGAACAGCTTGATGTCTTGGCCACCAGTACCCAAGTCATATGCTGCAGTGATGCTGACATCACCTGTGGCCACTGCACCCCACAACCAGGCAAAATCCATGACGCATACATTCACCTCGTGTGCAAAACATGTGTGATGCTGGAACTAGAGTCACGGAGCTTGCAAAGGCCCTGCAGACTGCAGAACACTTTCATTACTTCCCATGGACCCCATGCCCTGGTGAGAGTTTCTACTTGCACAGTGCCACAAAATTGCACTGTTGCTCGGTCTTGCTGCATGCTGTAATGCATAGCAGCCGGAATTATTCATTGTACACGTGCGTGCTGAGCATGCTGCCCGCCTCAGTGCTCCTCAACTTATTCATGAGAATTGGTTGGTGCATGCATGCTGAGTCGGTTCCGAGACGTCACCGGAACGACCGATCTACCTGGGCGCCCGATGCACGCATGCCACCAGTGCTAGTGCTAGAGGAACAGATCCTCATCTTGATCAAAGGTATTCTGTAGTTCAGCGCACATCCGTGCGACTCGACGGCCGAGCTCGGTCGCATGCATGGCTCATGACGGCTCACCGCAGGCCTGGCCATAGACGACATCGACGTCACTGGCTGTGTTGCTGTGCGTCGGCAAACGTCGGTTGGCCATATCGTTCGATGTCAGCATGGCTATCGCAATGCTCACAAACAACCCCCGCCATCCGGTGTTCCGAACTCTTGATTGTGCTGGGACCGACTTGTGGCATGCGCGGTCAGTGCAGCCCGTCCATCTGGCGCCGGCCCTCGCCTTGGATGCTCAACATGTGCATGTCCCGCTCGAATCACACCGTTTGTCGTGCATGTGCGCACATGGACGTGACGTCGCCGCGACGTTGACGCCTGGAACGTGAACGGTGCGTACATGGAGCTCGAGGCAGGGGGCAAGTGCTACCTATTATAATTACAAAATTCGTGCAGCTCGTGAGAGGTTTAGGCACCAGATGCTATAGTATGATAACATGCACGGTCTCGGATTCCGGTCGTATACACCCTGTCAATTATGCATGGACGCGCACTGCTAAGGCAATGACTAACCACGGCCCTGCACGGCTATACTTCCCTGCGACATGACCCGGAATCGCTTTGCGATTGGAGCAGGCACGGCTGTTGTCCCTAGCACTACCGAACTGCTCGTGATGGCGCGCGGCCTGTGCATTCGACGGAGTTGAGGCGGCAGTGTAGTGTCTACGAGGCGCCGGCGGGGATCGTTGACATCAGCATGATATCGCCAAGGCTCTCGCAGAGCAGGTCGCGTCAAGCTTCCGCTGCGTGCTGCACGTCAAGATTCCTGGCTGTCCGTGTGGCGTTGCCCGGTCACCGCACTTGCGCATGCCCCACACATGGTTCGGTGCACCAATGGCACCTATTGCCGTGGCTGCTGCGGCATTTTAAGCTTGCGTAGCGCGAACAAATCCAGACACGCCGGCTCGATCGCCGCACAGGGCCCTGCAGGGTCTTGACAAAGTTGAGTTTTAACGCCAACTTGAACGTCGGGTGTGTTCTACCATGTGCAAGGTCGACCCACTCGCGGGCCAACTTCACAACCCCTGCGATACGTATACGTCAGCTTTGGGCCGTGGCATGGGCTACAGGAAACACAAGAATCTATACTTCTAGTCGCTGCAATGGTTTAACGCTGTAGTATGTTGGCTTTTGGACACACCCAGGGCCCGGACTGGGCGTTCGCGCACATGTGAGTACTCACTTGTCGAGAGGTGCCTAGGAAGGTCCACTCACGCAGAACACACTCCCCAGTGACGTCTGTCAGGCATATTCAACCTGCTGAGCCTAATACGACGGTCATCATGCATCTAGGCGTTTCGCAAATTGTGCCCTGTGGCCAAACGTGTGCTGCAGCCGGGTCATCGTGTTGATGCACAACGCACTTCCCCTGATGCATGAACGGATTAGGAATCAATCTGAGGTTGTTACGACGCTGGCTTCGCATTGACGTAATGTCGCATTGCCTTCAAAACGGGGGAAACGGGTCATCGGTGGCGCGCATGGTTCCTAGTCAGTTTGGTGTGATGCTCTCATCGTTTTCACGCCAAATAGGCCCGGGAACGCCCTTCCACGCACGACTTGACTTGTGTGTTTGAGGCACGTCCGTGTTGTGTCCCAGACGTTTTTCGTTTGCTATGGCACGCCGAATCTGTGCTTGAGCCACAAACAGGTTCACTAGAGTAGCTCCGCTGCAAAGCCGTGCCCTGCAAGATGCAAGGCATGCAACAGGAAGAATATGGAAAGGGATCATTGAATGATTACATCCAGGCTCTAGCGGCGGCCCTGGGTGCGCTTTTTAAACCATGCTGCAGCTGTTGCTGAGAGTGGCCGTGCCTCAGCTGCAGCCGCGACACGCGTTCAGCCAACTGATATCCCCAGCCCGCGGGAAATGTGTTGTCGGCATGCGTTACTGTGGATGTGGTTTGCGGTCGTGGTCGCCGTTCGTTGTTGTCGAGAAGAACTGATCCTGCGCTGACCAACGACGAGCCAGCGGCCGCCCCTGCCAACGAATTGATAACCTGATGATAGGCAGCGTTCAAAATGTGGGCCATCGGTGGTTGCAGCGCCGTCGGTGCAGCCCGCGCGGCGATCGCGCCTCAATCTGCGACACAGGCCGGCCTGCTGCAGCACATGCCGTGACGCCCGCCGGCGGTCACCTGCTCAGGGCACCACAGCACGCGCAGACGTGACATGCAACGACTTCGCTGCTCTCCGCTGGTGGCTTGCAAAGGGCACGCGCGATGCTACCGAAGCCTGCACATGGCCGTTGAGCCGTGCTTCGTCGAAACCGTTGCTCCTGCGAACTTGCACGCCCAGCTGTTCTGGACATCCCGCACGTTATCTGTTCAAGCTGCATCGTGGTGAGCGCTTTCGAGGTCTACAGTGCTGCAGCTGCTCGCACGCGACCACATCGTGTCGCCAGGTCGGGCCTGCTGCATGCTGGTCGTGGCTCGTGTATGGACATGGCCACGGCGCAGACCCGCCATCCGTGTTCCTTGCATACACATGGCGCTGGCTCCGATACATTTGCGGCCGCAAAAGCCCACGCGATGCGCGTGTGATAGCGGATGGTCGTTCTTTACTGTAGCTGGCCCAATGCCGGCGATCCAGTGCGGGCTGGTTCAGAGCTCGCGTTTTCAGCGCGCAGAGTTCACAAACGATTGGCAAGCATATGCCATGCCGACGCGGCCGCGTGTGCGATAAGGAGTTCCGGTGTTTGTTGTAACCATGCGACCCCAGTGTCCGCAAAAGATGTGGTATCGCTCGCTTGGTAGATGCATTGTTCGTGGGTAGTGCATGCGCCGCGTGCAGCGCTTGTGCATGCTGGCCAGGCCATACCCACGTGGAAGATACATGAATAATTACTGAACATGCATACCGTCCCGGTCATGAGCGGCGCGCGAGGAGCTCAGTCGTTCGCGGAACCGCTACCATGTCACAGGGCCCGCAACGGCTCAGCCGTGCGTCGTTCACGACAAACGTTCGGAATCAGCATGCACAGTGCTGATAGCTATCACGGGTTGCACGTCAGTCTGCTTAGCCGGCGGAGGAAAATCTGCATGCGGCGAGAATTTCCTTGTGGCTGCCTCCGCAGCACTTGAACGATTATATGACTTGACCCGCCCTCGCCACGGCATCAGGAACACGCCTCAGGCACACTGCACCCTACCACGCTGACTCACCTGCGGCCACTGCAGATCTGCCGGATGACCGCCAGGACACCGCGATGCCGGGCCACGCCGGCCAGAGGCGCGCCCCCTCTGCACGCTCCAGCCCCTACAACTCCGCCCACCCATCCCCCCGCTCCCGCAGCGAGCACCCCTTCCCCACCTCTGGCCACTCCGCGCACTCCGCTGGCGCCGTCGCCTCCGGGCACCTATCCGGCTCCTCGGCGCCGCACTCAGCGCCCCACGGCTCCTTCGTCAACCCCTACGACAACACCCCCTCCGGCCACTTCCCCCAGGACCCCCTCTCCTCCCGCCAGATCATCGACGACGTCTGGCCGGCCCCCTCCGCCGGCGGCATGCACTCCCTCCACATCTCAAGCCACCCCGGCGCCCCTGGCAGCCGCCCCCCCAACTCCCCACACCTCTCCTCCTCCGGCGACCCCAACCTGAACTCCGTGTTCAACATCGGTGGCCCCTTTCCCCCGCGGCCCCCCGCGCATGCGCACCTCTCCGCCGCCGTTGGCAACCCGCCCACCCACAATAACAGCGGCCGCCGGGGCTCCCAAGGCAACGGCTACTCCGGTCAGCAGCAGCAGCAGGTCGTGCGCATGCCCTCGGACAACCCGAGCGTGTCAGGCTATTCCTCCGGAGGGGAGCCAGCGTACCCCCTGTCCTCCGGCCCCCACTCCGACGGCCACCACCCCGCCCGCCGCTCCGACGCGGTGCAATCCATCATCTCGCTCAACACGCTTGGCCTAGCGGGCCCGAGCAGTGCACCGTGGGGCGAAGACATGTCGGGCCACCTATCGGCGCTCGGCGCCGGGGATTCGTCCGGGAATGGCGGCGGGGGCTACCTCACGCCGCGCACTGCACCGGTCGTGCGCGCGAGCAGCGCGCCGCTCGCGCAGCAGCCCTCTCCGGGTGCCTCGGGCAGCGGCCCGGCGAACGACGCTCGGCCCAAGCGACGCCGCCGCAACGAACAGCAGCAGGTGAACAACAAGCTCGCGCAGCAGCGGTACCGCGAGAAGCAGAAGCAGAAGACGCGCGAACTCGAGGGCCAGGTGTGCCACAGCACAGCACAGCATGATCAGCTGCCACTCAGCGTTGACGCCGCATGTTGCTCTTGCATCCACGCTGCGCCATGCTGTGTGGTTCGCATGCTGTGCGCAGCAGCAGCACTAGTTGTATGCTGCCAGATTACTATGTCACTGTGTCACAGTGCTGTGCATGCTGTGCTGAGACTGGCGTGCTGTGCATGTCAGGTGCTGTGGATTTGTTGATCCGGATCCTCTCAACGCACCCACGCCACCACTGTGAAGTGCCCGATAGTTCACACCACCTCAGGAGCTTTGCCTGCTGGAACAACAGCACAGCTGCAGCTGCTCTGCGTGCCTGCCGGCTGTGCACCTTTGGTCCCCAAATGCGAAGCTGGCCAGCATGCTGTGCTGCTGCGACTGAGGAGCCACAGCAGGCACCGCTGTGCTGTGGCCCCTGCCAGCTGCTGTGCTCTGACCACCCTCCGCACGCCATCCTGCTGTTAGTCAACACCCACAGACACAGGGTGCTGCGGCCCCACAGATTGCTGCAATAGGATGCTGTAGTTCGATGTGTGCCTGCCGTCGGGCAATCTTGCATGCCGGCTAGCGCCAGCCAGCAGCCAGCCGCTGTCCTAGCCACAGCAGCCAATGCGTTCCCCTGTTCTCCCTGTCTGTGTGTGCCACCCGATGTGCCCCTGTGCGGCGGCCGTCCCAGTGCATGCGGCCCATGCGCCCTCTTGTTTGTGTGCTCCTGTGTATGCGCCTGTGTCCATGCATCGCCTACGTGCGCATGCGCACATCATCCCACGGGTGCAGATGCAGATGCGGAGTAATACACGGTCGCACTCCTTCGTGGCACTCGCATTCGCGCACCTGACCTCCTGCCGCTATTATGTCTCGTGGCACCGTTGAACACCTCATGCCGCGCCGGCTTCTGTTCAGCTGACCATGAGCATCGCACCGTCTGCACCCCACAAACTGTCCAAACCTGTTACAATAGAGAGTCTTATCCCTTGCCACCGCGCTACTATGCATGGGCCTCTCGGGCTCCCGGCCACACGCGCATGAACTCACTCAACCCGGTGCACCCGCACAAAGGATATCCAGCGAGTCCCGTCGGCTGGTGGATGCAGTGGTGCATGCAGTGCGGCAGCTCATACGCTCATACACTCCACCAAGGACCTGAACTATCCACGTCGCTCCGTCCCGGGCTCCTCACAGTCTGCACTGCGTAGGAGCTCCGCCCCTGGGCTCTTGCAGATCGCACGCGTGGCTGCTCAGCGCACACATACACAGTGATGTCACAGAATGAAGGGCAGCCTTTGTGGTGAAATATTACAGGGGTTCTCTTAAACGACTGCAGATCCTCCCGTTCTCCTGAAGCACTGCAGCACTGGCAGCTGTTCTCTTGCCTGCATGTGCCTTTGTTGGGATCTCCTGCATGCGTCTGTGTGGTGCAGGTGGAGGAGCTGACGGCGCAGGTCAAGGCTCTCGAGTCGAGCAGCGGCAAGAGCCGCGAGCTGCTGCTGGAGAACGAGATGCTCCGCACACAGCTGCAGCAGCAGCAGAACAACCTCGACAAGCTCCAGGTGCGTGAGCCAGCAAGCCACCTCCCATGCACGCCACACTGTGTTGTGCCCTTACTCTGGGCCGTGACCCTCAGGGGAGCGGTGTGACCCTTGAGCCACAAGTATCAGAGCCACTTGATGCGCGAAGCTGTGAATAATTATAAAGCGTGTTGGAGGCGGCACATGGTCCAGATGCTCTCAGAATCCATGTGAAGTCATGTGCCCAGGGGCAGTGGCGGCGTTGTGGTACAACGCTGTCTGATTGGTTGTGTTTGAGCGCTTGAAAGGCCGTTTCTGAATGCTGTCTCCTCTCTTGTCGTACAGTTCCCCAGCTCTAGGTGGCATGACATGCATACAACCCATATGTGGTGCAGGCACATGTGCGGAATGTCGATCCCGACGCCAACGTGGAGGGCCTCTGCGTGCCGCAAGGTGAGAACGGCCCCAACAGCGCCACCGGCGGCCCGAGCAGCTTCGGCGACGGGGCGGCGGCGGCCGCTGCCGCTGCTGGCCCCCCCGACAACGGCCCCGCCGGCAGCGCTGCGCGCGACGGCGACGTGGACATGGAGGACCGCAGTGGCGGCGCTGACGCGGCGAGCAGCGGCAGTGTGGAGCCTCACGTCGTGCAACGGCTCGCGCTACTGGTGGACCGCATGCGCAAGCTGCTCTCCGACCGCGGCCTGCCCGTCGACAACGTGCTGTGCGCCCCCCCCCCCCCCCCCCCCTCTTCCTCCGACCACAGCATGGCGCCACTGAGCATGCACTTCCCCCCCCTCGGCCGCTTTCTCCTGTTTTCTGTTCTGCGCGGGGATCTCAGCAGCGACCGAGTGTGCATGACCGACACCGGCGGTTCATCAAGTTGATGTGTGGCCTCTCTGTTGGCATACGCTTATCAAGGAGCAACACGACTTCAAGCTTCTGAAGTCACGTGCCCGTGCTGGAGATGAACACATGTGCTGCCTCCACACGCGGTTGGACGATTACACGCGCTGGGTTGCGCAGCGGCCAGCTGATTTGCTCACCGCGCAGCAGGGCGCTCACATGCAGACAGTGCCTGTGAATATTTACATCAATACCCCATTAATACCGAAGTTTAACACTCAATATTCAATGATTTGTCCGGTGTGCAGCGCGGACGAGGTGCGGTACACGGACGCGGACCTCCGCAGGGAGCTGGCGACGCTGGTGCAGGGCAATAGCAGCATGTGCGCCAAGCTGCTCCTCGGCAAGGTGCCGGACGGCGCCGCCATCATGCACTCCGACGCGTCCGCCGCACGCGACCTCTGGGGCCGCTGCCTCGTCAGCATCCGCCTCGCCGACCAGCAGGTGCGCCCACAACCCCCGCTGCGCATGCTGCGTGCTGCCTCAGGCCGCGTCAGGCCCCCGCAACCAGCTGCTGGGCTGGCGGCTTCTCGGGGCCGTAAACATTTGCGGCCCAGGAGTTTGCCGCTGCCATTGTTCCGCCGCCTGCTGCGACTCGGCAGCGATGGAAGCCGGCATGCGAGCAGCGCCCCGCCTGAAACGGATTTCTAAAAGGCGCAGAAATGGACGCTGGCCGGGTGCTTGCAGGTAGCGCGCATCCTCGACGCCCGCGGCAAGCTGCTGCAGCGGCTGCAGAATCTGTCGGAGGTCCGGAACCACCTCGCGCTGCGTGCTGTGGGCATGCTGCTGCCCAGCCCGCACCAGCGCCAGACCGCCCAGCACCAGACGCCCGAGTCGCGCCTGCAGTCCCTCGAGGCACGCCCTGCCCCTACCACCGCCCAGCACGCTCAGCATGCACAGCACGCTTACTTGGATCGGCCCGCCCCAATGCCTGCCGTTCTTGCGTTGCGCAGCCCGTGCATTCACCGGCTTACATTGGCCATCCGTTCCTGCTTCCGCACGGCATGAGTGAGGCCCATGCATAGTATGCTCGAGGCCTGCGTGTGCTGTGTGCTGACAGATGAGGCGGGGTGCAGATGAACGGCGCGTTTGAGGTGCTGTTCAAGGAGCGCGAGCTGCAAGACTCACTGGACGAGGTGTCGGAGAACCTGCGCAAGTGGCGTAAGGTCATCATGGAGTTCAACCAGTACTTCACCACCAAGGTGCGCGCCCTGCCACACCCAGCTGCCTGTGCTGCATGTACTCGTCAAGGTGTCAGAGGTTTCAGATGCGCTACATGTTGGTAGAATGTTTAGGTTCAGCTGCCTGTTCAGCTATGTTCAGCTGCGCATGCATGCGCATTCCAGCCCCTCTCCCCACACGTGCTACAGTCATCCCACGCAGTTCCCGGTAGGATTAGGATGTGTGCTAGGATTTGTGCGGATGCGGTAGAATTGATTGAGTTTTCTGCATGCTGCACCGTTTGAAGCTGCACCACAGTGATATCCGAATCCCCCAGGCAGGAGGGGAAGTATGCATCGCACCCATGGCCCACAACCTCCCCTTGGAGTGCACACGTTGCAGCTGTCTGCTTGGAAGAGCTGCTGGGCCGAATCCACGTGATTCGCGACCTTCGCACATCGCGTATGGATTGGGGTGGGTGTGCCTGGGTGGCTGGCATGGGAATGGTGTCAGCTGTGCTGTGTGAGGTGCCGCACACAGGTATGGTGATGGCTTTTGGCCATGTGTGCTGTGCGTGCTGTGCTCAGGCATTCCATCTCATTCTGTCACCTGCCCAATGCCTGCGGTCATTGCTGTTCTCATGTTTGCTCTCTCATGTGTGCTCTGTCTGCCTCTTGTCATGCCCTGTCTGGCTGACCATGATAGGTGCAAGCTGTGAGCTCACCCGGGGCAAGCTGGGAACACCGGCTACAGTGGGTGGTATGGTAGTAAGTCTGAGCTGTACTAAAGCTGCTTCAGCCAGAATCGAGGCCGAGCTGCACAGGATCTGTATGATCTGCCTGCAGCTGTTTCTGTGAAGCCAGCTGCAGCCAGATTCTACACGGTGCTGTGCCTGTGATGGTGTGCAGTTGGGCCTACTGCCACAGGGAAGCTAGTTATGCTCAGTCTAGGCTGTGCCATGACTGTGATGCAGCAAACCAGAAACCCCACTGACATGGGACTGCTGAAGAGTGTGTGATCGGTACTGTGGTGGCCGTCATGTACATCTGAGCTAGTCACAGCTATGGGAGTGTCTTCACAGTCCATGTTCCACTGTGTTGTAGGCATTGGAGTCTTCACAGGCATGCACAGGTTCTCTTGTGCTGCTGTCATACGCGCTGATTACTAGTGGCCTTTCTATATCATGCGCCGTGTTTCCGTGTTGGCTGCAATGTCCAGCTGCAGCTGTCATCCATCATCCGACCTGATTGCCGATCCTCTGCCCCATGGCCTCACCCGCCAGTCCCAATCTTGGAGCCAAGTGTGAACATCGAGAATCTCTATGCACGGAAAAGCGACACGTAAGCCGCACTCCCGGCGAGATGCATCGTAGCTACAGCTGCCGTCCGCCTGTCTGCCTGTCTGCCCACCGTGCGCACGACGGAGACAGGTTTCACTGTGCACTGCCGGCGTCACCTATATTTGGTGGCTTCCGGGGAATATTGAGTCGTTGTCGTAGTCCAAGGACGGATCTGTGGATGCTGATGCGTCCCTGGTACCGTGCATGGCACATCAGCGCGCATCGTGACGACAATGGTGACCAGGGCGACAGTCAAGTCTGACTGGAGCTGAGTCGGGGCTGTCGATGTAATGCAGTATCGCCGACGCGTATGCATGATTCAAAATTGGTTGTGCTGCAACCGACGCATTCGACGATTTCCGCACCAGCTTCCCGAGTGTGTCGTGCACTGGGCTACCATGCACCTCAATGAGCACAGGGTCAGGATATGACAGCCTGGGTGGCATGCAGGTTCTCAACGTGGAGCAGGCAGCGGTCCTGTTGATCATCGCGCACCCGTACCATCCTGACTGCCTGGCCATTGCAAACCTGATGGCCCAGAACCAGCGCAACGTCACGAGCGGAACTGACGTCCGCCAATGAATAGTGGGAGGCAGTGACGATGGCCCAGGTCGATAATTGCTTGTGACAGCAAGTGCAGGTGAACACCAAGGTCAGTAGTTCAGCAGGAGGACCCCATAGTTCGAGCACCACCATTACGATCCCGTCTGATTGAAGGTTCTGATGACACGTCCAAATGTGAAACAAGAGCTCTATCACGAGGATGTGAATGTGTCTGGCTGCACTGGGATGTACATGAGCTGGCAGTGGACAATGCTATCACCACACGGCCAGACATGCCTGCATGTTCAGTAAGTCATATCACTAAGAGCTTGATTCCACACGGAGTGTGGTCCCCGCTCGCCTTGTCTTTGATAGCTTTAGCATCATCAATCCGTCAGTGCCTTGCAAGGCCTCGAATAAGGCTGCAGCCAAGGCCTGTGGCTGCCCGTTGGCGAGTCACCACCTGTAAAGTGGCCGATCAACCCGTGAAGTGGTCAATCAACCAGAATCGGACCAGCAGCACTTCACATGATGTAGCACTCTTCTCACACATATCTCACACATGTTTCCAGGATCCTCGCTATCCTGTGATCACGTTACACCGGTCGTAGTGATATGACCTGGGCCACTATCTGTCAATCACTCCACTACCAGCACCAATGATCTACGCAGTATTACTTCACTCCGACCGCAACGTCAGCAGCACCACCAAGCCACTCCCTGCGCGAGTTTCAAACACCGCACAAGGTTCCATACAGCCGATGCCTGATGCAGAACCACCGGGCAGGCCACTACAGCGACACCGTCAGCCAGCTTAGAGGGAAAACGCCAGCTTGCCACGCTTCTTGGCCTTGCCGAGGATCTGCGCCTGCCGCTTCTTGAGTAACGCCTCCTCCTCGCCGAGCCGCCGCCGCTCCTCCGCCTCCTGTTGCTTCTTCTTCAGCACCTCCCTCAGCCGTGCCTCGTCGGCGGCTGCCGCCGCAGCCGCCGCTGCAGCCGCCGATGCCCGCTCCTGCAGCCACAGGCACGTGCAGTCCAGGCCCTTTCTTGACTATTCACTTAATGCCAATGGCAGATTCACTGGCAGTATCACATGTTCATAACATCCGGAACAGTTTGAGTGCAGACAGCATGCTGCTGCGATGATGCAGTCTCGGCCCGGCTTCTTGCGAAACAACTACTAGAGGTGCCTGGGAGTGAGTGCTGTCCTCCTGGGCACGTTGTGGTCAACACGGAAAAAAGAGTCAAATTGTCTCCCTCTGATGCCATGCTGCTGGGATGCATGGCACAAATAGCAGAGCACAGAGCACAGCTGTGGCCAGCACGAGTGAAACTGGCGACAAGCCACCGCCTGCTGCCGTGCACATGGCCGGTGCAAGGCGCACAGCATAGCACAGCACGAAGCACACCTGCTCCTCGCGCTCGCGCTCCAGCTCCTCAAGCTCGCGCTGCTTGGCCGCGATGGCCTCCTGCTTCGCGCGGCGCTCCTCCTCGGCGCGCGCGCGCTCCGCGGCCAGCTCAGCGTCCACCTCAGCCTCCATGACGCGGCGCGCCTCCTGCAGCCGCGTCTGCAGGCTCGCCTGCACGGCGCCGCTCTGCAGCACGTCCCTCACGCGCTCCTCCACGTACGCCTCCACGCGCCGCTCAACCTTTTCCGCCTGCAGCCACAGTGCGCCGCGTGTGCTGTGTGTGCTGCGTGTGCTGTGTGTGCTGCGTGTGCTGTGTGTGCTGCGAGTGCCAGGTTTGCATCGCAGCAGATCCACCGGCACCGCATTGCAACCCGGCACTCGCAGCAATGCGAGGCCGGTGGATCTGCTGCGATGCGATGCGACGCGACGCGACGCGGCGTGTTGCCGGTGCATGCCATGGTGCCGGCCGGTGCAAGGCCGGTGTTGTGGGCGAGAAGGGGGTGCCCGAACACAGTTACGAAATCTACAACGGAGGGCAGGGACTCTGTGGTTGACAGACAGACGTTCAGGCAAGCATCGGGGCGCGCATGACCAGCACGTGCATGAGCATCAGCAACGCCGCGACATGAGGGCGGGCCGACGTAGCCCAATGGAAGGCCAACCAAGGAACGCTGGCGCCATTTGCTTTTTCACCGTCGTCCTGACATTCTGGGGCAGAAGAGGTGCAACACCGGTGGCTAAAGTCGTGCCAGCGCCCCTTCGCCTGCCTACCATTGGCGGCGGGCTACGTTATTAGGGTTTATGGGTTGGGTGCCGCAGAGCCTTTGTCCACCCAACATTCGAACTCGCAGCCATGACGGGTGCCAGGCCCTCGGCTACCGCTGCGACATGTTGGTTTGCAGAAATGCACACAGCCGGGCTTGCAGCAGGAAGGTCAGGCTGATTCGGGCACTGCCCGCCACAATGTCCATTGGCAGGCGCATGCATGCAGGCAGAACACACATCCATGGCTGACGCGCCACGGCGTCAGCTGATCCGAACTGCGCCACCGCACTATGTGATTCACACGCACTGGCCACCGCAACCCTGCCCCAGTGGCTGATGCACATCGCAGAGCACCACCGCGGCATGCATGACACACATGAGCGCACCGCCACGGCATCACCACGGCGCATCACCACGGCGCGCCCGCGCGACCAACAACTGTCATCGGACATACAAAGCACCGCGCAGGAATACAAGAACGGCAAGACAAGACCGCGTGCTCGGCCAAGCAGGCGAGATCGGCACGCGCTCACATGCATGCCTGACATGCGCACCACGTATCGCTCCTCCAGCTCCTTCAGCGCCGCAGCCTCGTCCTCCGCACGCTGCGCCGCCGCCGCCGCCTCGTCCTCCGCACGCTGCGCCGCCGCCGCCGCCTCGTCCTCCTCTCTCCTTCGTTTCCTGCTCTGCTCCTCCGCCTCGGCATCGCGCGCAGCACGCTCGTGCTCCTCCTGTCGCCGCTCCACCTCTGCAGGATCGGACCGCTCCCGGCCGTCCCGGCCGCGCGACCGCCTTAGCTCCCCCTCACCTTCCTCCAGGCTCTCCTCCCGACCATCCCGGCCGTGCGAATTCCCGCCCCGGTCACGCTCCCGGCTCTTCTCGCGCTCCCGGCTCCTCTCCCGGCCGGATGGCGACGACCGCCGCTGTCCCTTCTCCTGTCCATCGCGGTCCCGGCCGCGGCCGCGGTCGCGGGCCCGGTCTCGGCCCCGCTCAGCGCTAGAGCGCCCCCTGCCGCGGCGGCTGTCACCGTCCCGCTGCCAGCCGGAGCGCGCCTCACGGCCGCGGTCGCGCTCCCGCACACGCCGCCCCCCCCCGATCCACGCTGCGGTCCCTACTCGCACCCCGGCTCCGGTCCTGGCTGTGGTCCCTGCCCCGGTCCCGGCTGCGCGCCCGCTCCCGCTCACGGACGTAGCCGCGGCTGCGGTCCGGCCGGTCTCGGCCGCGGCCACGGTCACGGTCGCGCGAGCGGCTGGGGGACCGCGAGCGTGAATGGCTGCGGCCGCGAGCACCACGCCAGTCCCGACCACGCTCTCTGTCTCTGCTGCCGTGTCGGTGTCGTGTACCGCCCCCCCCCCGGCCAGCCCCGATCCCTCTCCCTGTCTCGACCTTTATCCCTCTCCGCCGACCGATCTCTGCTCCGTCTAGCTCTCTTTGTGCTAGGTGCATCCCTGTCCCGGTCTCTGGTGCCGCCTCGGTCTTCACCAGTGTCACGTGTGCGTCTGGGTCTCTCACGGCGTTCGGTGTCCCTGCCTGACCGTCTGGAATCAACATCTCGACCAGCCTGAGAGTCGTTGGGCACGGAGTCTTCGTGCCGCGAAGGCGCCTGTGTGCCATTGTCTATATCTTTCGAGCTGCCATCGCGGCTCTCGTGTTGAGCTGCAGGTGAGCTGTGTCTGGCATCACTGTCCACACCAGGCTCAGTGCCCGAGGTGCCTCTTGCAGCTGGGAGCTCAGCTCGGTCTGCACTTGGACCTTGATCTGTTGCGGGTTGGTCGGCTTTGATCGTTGGTAAGGGCGTTTGATCGATGGCTTCGTTGCCGGCAGCAATGCGCACGTCTCGGTCATCGCCCAATGCGTCGAGCGCCACCTCAGCGATTCCTGGTTCGTCGCCCGATGCGCTCATATCAGCCCGTCCCCGTCAAAGCAAGAGTGCGTTAAGGCCCGGGCTCGTGTCCGCGCTGCCGCCTGCGTCGAGAGACTGCGCTACGCTCCGCGGCCGCTGTTCCTAAAAGCAGTAGTCTGCTAAAGCGTAATTTTCATGGGCAATAGGCATGATCGGTGGATGCTTTGCACGAAGTACGTCGATGCACTGCATGTAGGCTTGAGGAAGGTATGCTATGTTGGTGCTCGGGAAAGTCACATTGTTCATCAACACATAAATCAAGGCAGCATGCATCACATATGGCATACGAGCTTGGTTGACATTGAAATACCTGGCAGACGGACGATGCCGGCCCACTTGCGACAAGGCCTTGCAAGGCTCACTTTCGCATCTCCACGCGCTCGTCGTTGCATGCATCTTTCCGAGCAGCTTCGCCGCAGACACAGTAGAACGCACTCATACTGAATGTCTACTGGATGGTGAGAGGGGACCGTGTCGTACCGATCCAGAGCCCTGTTCTGCTCACGCATGGCTGCCAACTGTCGTGCCTGGAATGACGCTTTGACGATGCGAGGCTATCTATAGCTCCAAGCTATGGTTTAAAGGCCAGATATGACAGAGAAGCTCAACAAAGGATGCTGATGTTGCAGGGCTATGTGATCGTCGCTCGCCATCCAGTCTATGGCGCATGGCGTGAGGAAGTTGCGACCATCGTTACAAGCCTTCCGCTGCACCCTTATAGCCAAAGTATGCCTTCGCAGGACAGATCACAAGTGGCACCGCCCTTCCCGCTGTCATGCGCGAGCATGACCCATCGTGTCTACAAGGACGCGTCCAGGTGACGCGCTGACAACGACGGCTTCCAAGGGTTCTGTGCAGGTCAGAGACACTAATCCCGCCAGAGCATAACTTTGCGTAGCTCTACAATTCATCGAATTACAAAATCTGTCTGCAATTGTCAAAATAGGTCAGCTGTCCCCGACCAGTTGGCAGACTATCGGCCAGTTGCCCAGGGCAACAGGTGCAGGCACTGCAAAGAGACGGCCCCGTCTCATGTGCCCTCCATGAGCAACCTACGCCACGACCAGTGCTGCAACTGCCGCCATGGTCTCCACCGGCCGGTGCGGCCCTATCCGGTGCTCAGCCTACGCCTCAATCGCCACCGGCAGAGGCTTCGGGCTGCGCCGTTTGCGGAACCGCCGCTTCTTCTTCTCCTTGGGCGTCAAGTACAGCTCGAGCCATCCCTCGGGGGGGTCCACCACGATGAGCTGCTCCTCGAGGTCCACCTCTGGCACGATGTCCCTCGCAAACGGCAGCAGCCCCGTCGCCTTGGTCGTGGCGACAGCATCGCTTCCCTGCACACAGCCACACAAGCATCACACACGCAGGCGTCATGTGTCACACGTTATCATCAACCTGCACCCACGGAAGCGACCGTGCTTGCTTTCCCCTGTGCTGCTGGGCTGCTGGGCCGCTTTCCTCTTCGTGGAGCGTCAGCGGCAGGCTGGGACGCTGGGTGCGCATGGCGTCAGGCACCTGGGAGAGCAGCTGAAGCTCGGCGCCTCACATGGCGGGGTCTAGATACGTTACAGATGTATGCTCCACATGCTGGGGTTGCCCGACTCCTGCGGCCCTCGGGCCAGACTGCCTCATAACCGTTGCCGTCAGTACATCTGTGGCCATCGGATCAGCAATGGGGAGCTGATGTGAGCTGAACTATTGACCCTCACAGACACCAAGACATGCAGATCATCCCCGCTCGCAGGCGATCAGAGCACCTCGGTTACTAGAATCGGCCAGAGCCGGCTGTTTGTGGCAAAGGGGTGATGGCACATGGACATTCAACGACGAACTTCACACGAGGAAGACCTGGTCTTGGTGCTTACGGTGGCCGGTTTGTCTGCTTGTTGCCTGGTCTGTTGTCTCGGCGCTGCTGAGGCCTAGATCCATCACTGTGTAACACACGAGGAAGACCACTTCAAGCAAAAGGGGGAAAACAGACAAAAAACAAACATCAGTCATGTGGAAGACCACTTCAAGACCGGCAGTGGCCGCAGTGGCTTCAGGGCCGCACCTCTGTCGCGCAGCGCTCCTCCTCGGGGACCTCCACCAGCTGGCCGTCCGGCTGCAGCCGCAGGCCCTCCCGGAACTCGATGCGCAGCACGCCGTGCGTACCGGTGCCGTCATACACGTCCACCACCCGCCCGAGCGCCACCACCACTTCCTCCTCCTCCTCCTCCCACTCCCCTTCGCGCTCGCTACCGCTCGCACCGCCCTCGCCGCTGCCTGCCGCAGGCTCTGCACCCTCGCCATCGCGCCGGCAGCTGCCGGCGCCATTCCCGGCAGAATCCAGTGGTGACACCGGCGCAGCATGCGCAGCGCTGCCGTCATTGGCCGCCTCGTCTGCGGATGTGTCGGCGCCGTCAGAGCTGTGCCCGGAGTCGCCCACGTCGGACACGGACGGATGATGCGCGACCATAGCCACGGTCAGCCCGACGAGGTCATTCGAGTAGAACTCGTCGCTGTCTGTGAGCGCCTCCCGGTCGTTCTTGTGTATCAGGACCCTGCAGACAGAACACTCCCTGGTGGACGATCACGCGATGATAACTGGGTAACACTGTGCGCACACTGCCGTACACACACGCCTTGCCACGCGGTGTGCTGTGCTGGGCGTGGCAAGGCGGCGCGCTGTGCTGGGCTGGACGCTGTTACAGCAGGCAGCCACTGTTGCAGCTGGGCTGAACACTGTTACAGCAGGCAGCCACTGTTACAGCAGGCAGCCACTGTTGCAGCTGGGCTGGACACTGCTACAGCAGGCAGCCACTGTTACAGCAGGCAGCCAAGGACACTGCTGGAACCGCATGGTTGATGCACGGGAGCAGTGTATACAGGCATGTCCAGACTCTGGACTCCAGCGCCTGCTGCATGTCGTTCACCGCAGTCTGTGCTGCGCACCACAGGATGCATGCGGTGGGGGGAGGCTGCGAAACACAGCATGCCGGCAGAGCGTCGGAGATATTGCACAGCGGAGGAGATCAGAAGCCAGTCGCGGACCACCGCAACCCGCGCTTCGATGGCTGGCATGCCTGTCATGTAATGTGATGTTTCGGGCAGACAGCTGACACCCAACCATGCTGGCACGCATGATGCTAGGCTGGCACACATGATGCTAGGCTGGCACGCATGATGCTAGGCTGGCACACATGATGCTAGGCTGGCACACATGATGCTAAGCTGGCACACATGAGGCCAGGCTGGCACACATGATGTCGGTGGCACGTGGCACGTGTGCCGTGGGCCGCACAGCTGCCTGTGTGGCTGTCTCAAACTAGAGCCCGACACAATGTCAGTGGCCAAAGAATGTCCTCTGGAGTTGTACTGCCACCACGCAAGCCTGTGGTTTTCATCCTCTTGAGAGGGTGCTATGGGTGTGGGGTGTGTATGTTTTGATGCACCTACATGCATTGAACCAGAGCTGTTTATCCAGCCCAGGCAGCCCGAACACGGATCCTGGGTCGCGATTTACTAGCGACGTCGATGGCCGAACCGGCTACGACAAATAATGAAACATACATGTAATACAGTTTGAGGCTTGCCGCATGATGCCGAAAATTGACCTCACATAACTGACATCTGCACCTCGTGTCCCCAAAATAATGCGGCATGGTTCCACACAATGTTCCTCATATGGAATGTCCCTCTAGAACAGTTGTGGATGGGGGGTGCGGGGTGCACACCGGTAGTTTCGTAGCGTCTCTGCTGTGTCTCGATCTGGGCACTCTTCAAATCGCAGCAACCAGACCTGATTGCCCTTGGTAATGTGTTTCCGGCCACCGGTCAGGTGCACCTCCCTAGGAGGCTCTGCTTGCCGCGTAACGAAGGCGCCCTGAGCAGGTGGGGCCTGTATATACCTACAGCAGCCAGTTTGCTTTCCAGAGCAGTGTTGGCCAGGCCACAATGTGTTTCGATCAAAGAATGGCACTCTTCATGCTGGAATGCAATACGTATAGTGGGGATTGCGTACCTTTTCCCTGGGCGGCCAAACCTTTCGTCAGGAGAAGAGGTGGACAGGCCGACAATCACCTCGCCTTTGATGCCATGAGCGCGGCCCAGGGTTCCGACCTCCACGTAGTCGTCGTCGTTCCATTCTGTAGAAATTATGGAGCCAATAGCTTGGCACTGCACGGAGCTGCGTACATACTGTCCTTCCACCACCAGGCTGTGAGCGGCTGAAAGCACTGCAGGCTGCCGTACGCGAAAGGGCGCAATGCGACATGGACCTGTCAAACTTGCTGGCCTTGCCGTTGCTGTCATCTTACGACAAGCGTAGATACGCTACGTCGTAGGCGGGGGGCAGTGTTAATCTGTGTCTACGCAGATGCAGCCACAAACGGCGAGATGTACAAACCCGTTCTGCGCAAGGGCCAACGACACAACCTCAGGTAGATTATCACGGCTGACTGCAAGATGTTCCTATGAATTCGTCGCCAACGCCGTCACCAGGCGCGAGCCATACCGCGCACTCCGTACAGGTCACGGCACAGTATAGACGGCCACGGATCAACGCCCCAACAAGCTTCCATTGGACTTCAGGACGAGTTACATGTTTACATGTTCTCAGCCCTGCCTAACGCCGTCTGGGCGTTCAGTCGTGACTCTCCGTTCCAACGTGCACGCGACCGTCGTTCGCAAGCCGGCAGCGCACCATAGCCACGATCCACGTGTACACTATGCGGAAATGTGCATGCATGATGAATCCATCGACTAGCCAATGCATCGCGATGCGTACAGCGCGCTGCAGCGGCTGAGCTCGGTCACCACTGTACGCCGGGTCGGAACGAGCCATGCTCTCCAATCTGGTCGAAATCGAGCTGTCCGTCCGTGTTTAAATAGCGTCCCTGGCAGATGTCTGCGAATTTTCTTTATGGATGTTTCATATCCACCCAGACGATTGCAATCAACGCTCACGCACGTTCTCCACATAGCAATAGCATGACAGACGATATCGCGCCTGCGCATGAAGCTCCACAGCGAAAGAGGTATACGTTCAAGAAGCGCGACCCAGTCGCGGCTGCAAAGCTAGAGGAAGAGAGACTCGCGTCAATCAAACATGTGCGCACCGCGTGCCAAGGGCTGTGCGCACCTGGCCTGTACACACAGATGTCCAATTATAGGATCACGCGAATCAATATCAATTGATCACTGCTCCTTATGAAGTATGGCGCGTGAGTAACATCTCAGCGTGGTGTTTATATGCGCCTATGACCAACACGATAGGCAGTCATCGCGGACCGGCCACGTCAACGTCCAGGCTGTGCCTTCGAATTTGTCGCTACCAAGGCGTATGCCCCTTTGAGCTCATATTCGGCATTGAATCCATGTTCCGGAACATGGATGCACATGCTGAGTAGGCGGTCGATCCGCCTCGCGTCGGGAAACCATCGTCGCCACGGGCCAACGGTCAAGCTGGTCAGGTCAGTCTATTGAAATATTAAGCCTATGCTGTCCCGCAATTCACTGCGTTTTGAATCAGTGTGTATTGCGTTCAGTGCCCCAGCCGCAGCACCTCGATAACTCCGGTACGCTTATCACAGACCGTGGGCAGGTGATGGTGCCACATCGCATCCATGTCTATCATAGCGATCTTCCAGTATGATTGCGCTTGAGCACACGTAGAGCACACCATGGCGCCGTATATGCGGTACCTGGACCCTCCCTCCTGATCAAGGCTGCACGGTCGCTTGCAGAACCCGTTCGGCGATGCCAAACCTCGCGAGTCCGTCTTGGCTAAAAGAACGGGTAAAGACGAGGCAAAGGTGCTTGAGGAAGAAGCACTGACTTATGATGTTCATTTCAAACTGACCCCAGAGCAGTTCTCGGAGAAGAAGGCTCGCCAGCAGGAAATTGATCAGCTCAAAGACTCGCTACAAGATGCCGATCTCAGTGACGCAGATGCCGTCAAGGTTTGTTCATGTTCCGGGTCTATTATGTTGCTTGGCATGCCGTTGTGCAGCGTTTGGTGACACACGACGATGGCTGCAGTACACTGCTGTTGCTCACGGCCGACAATGCATCTCGCACCGTTCATACATTTCAGTGTGAGCCCTACTTTCGCCTTTTCTAAGCGTGTCTGCATCATCGTTGACTTGCCAGGTCGCTCAATCAAGGACTGACTGCCATGGTCTCACAGTGCTGCGCACCGTGGCCACTTGCATCACACCCGCTTGGAACATGTGTGACCAGGTACTCTGCCAGCATGCATGCCTTCTCATCACAGTGTGTCACACCCTCCCTGCGGAGGTCCATTGCCACCATGCATGCCTTCTCTCGTGATGTGTTGCATCACACCCGCTTTGAACGTGTGTGACCACGGATCTCAGCCTCGCAACAGTTCTGCAGGACACAGCTGTACGCATCTGCATCCACATCCAACCACACATGGCCATTGAGTGGGTGCTTGTGCAGCATAGTCCTGCTGTGTGCCGTATGCATGTTGCTGCACCATGTTCCTGTCGTACAAAGTGTACGCATGTTGCTGCCGTATGTCGCTGCTACACATGCTGTTCGCCCATCGACTGCTCCTCTCGCTGCACCTGCGAGCAGCAGACCCAACGATGATTGTAAAAGTCATGGAAGTGCCACAGAACTTTTCCTGAGCCGAACCTTCCGAGCTGTGTGTGACGGCCTCAACGAGCTGGTTTTCTATCCAGGCAGAGATTGCAGAGAAGGAGTCCGCACTGGCGGACTTGGTCAAAGGGTTTGAGGCGCTGCTGATTGAGAAGGCAAAGGCCGGCGATCTGCCGCGCGTTGAACGCAAGCCGTTCATGCGTGGCGAGGAAGGCGGCGGGGGGTATGGCGGTGGTGATTATGGCCACGGCGGGCAGGAGCACTCACGCGGCAACAACCGCGGCATGCCGTACCGCGACCAGTACGAACCCAGCAGCGGTGGCTACGGGGGGAGCCACGGCTCTGGGTACGGCGGCGGTGGCGGCTTCCAGGGCGACCAAGACCGCGCGGGTGACAGCTTCGGTGCCGGGTATGGGAACGGCGGCGGCGGCGGTGGATACAACCGCCGCCGCGGCGGCCGCGGTGGCGGCGGCGGCGGCGGCCGTGAGTATCGTGAGAGCGGCGGCGGAGGCGGGGGAGGGTACAGAGAGGCTGGGGGTTCTGGCGGTGGTGGAGACGGCGGCTATGGCTCGTACGGTGCACGCAAGGGCGGCAGCGAGCGAGAGGGTGGCAGCGGAGGTGGCTACCACCGGCACTACCCCATGCATGCTGACTCAGAAGACTACCGACCCCTCAGCGAGCGTTAGGGGAGCGGCTGGTGCGCTGCGACGAGGCCGGGGGGCGGTGTTACACGCGGGTCGACTCTCGCACGGAGAGAACTATGCTCATGTGGCTGCTTGTGCAACGCACACGACATGTGCAAAGTCATGTAGTTGCTGTCACGCCCCCGGATTGTATCAGAATGCTATGGTTGTGGGTCGGTGCATGACTTGCCGAAGGAATGCACGTTCTTTTTGTTGTGCAGACGCACACATCTGCGTGCAGTGCAGATGCAGTACCTGGTATCAGCCAGTGTTGTCAGTGTGGTGGTCATGCGACCGAATGGTGGTGCGCATGAGGCGGGTGCGAGGCGTTCCAATCTGTTTGCGGCCGCCAGAAGTGGTTGCTGTCAGGAGTTCAGGAGTTGGTAGCACGAGTTCAGCCCGCAGAGTTCAAACAAAGCTGCAGACGTCGTTTCTGAGGTGCACAGCACAGCCAGTGAGCACCGCCGCATGCCGTGTATGCTGAGAAGTGTCTGCAAGATCCGAGACTGCAGCGTTGCAGTTGTACGTAGCCATGCCGGACGGTCCTTCCGGCAGGCAGGATCTTGCGTTGCAGTGTTATTTGCATATGCATGCACAGCTAGTGCAGGTGTCTCATGCCAAACTGCATTCCGAGCCTGCTCACGACTGTGTAACGACAGATTACGAAATTGTATACACAACGAATCGCGGGGTGGTGCTACCGCCTAGAGCCGGGTGCTTCTCACGTGCCGCTGGCATCATGAAACTCCCTGGCAATGCTGAAGCTGCCCATTGGCAGCCATGTCTGTGGCCATCGAAAGCCAAGCAGTTCTGTGCTGTACTAGCAGCGCTTGCTGTAACGCTGTTCTGTGGCGATCGCACAAACTTGGACCCGCGTGTACTGACAATGTCGCTGTACGCACAATTTGCTGGCCTCGACCTTGTGTGATATTGTCAATTGCAATGTGCGGATAAACACAGATCAGCAGGCGCCACGGCGTGCACAGGTATGTTGTGCAAGTTGGTGTTGCAACTCTGGGATGAGGCATCAGGCTAGAAAATGCTACGGCTCAGGGACTGTGGTACACTGAGATAGATCAAGGCCTCAGCGGCGCCGAAGGTACAAAGCAGGGCGTCAAACAATAAAAACAGACAAACAATCACAAGCAGCACGGTCGCCGCAGGGAATGTGTGACGGGGAGAGTGGCAGTGGTGTGGCATCACATGCCTTATAGGGCAAAAGTCTGGTTAGACATGGAGCTCGCGTGCCTGGTAGGGGAGCAATCATGGTGGTAGATACCAGCTTCTAGAAGGTGGTTTGGTGCGCTCGCGCGGAGCTGATCGCGGAGATGAGCAAGCATCGCTGTGCACTGCGGAGGGAGCAGGCGCCGCATGCATGGGATCACGCGTCGCGACGAAAGTTCGCGACACTACCCCTTAACATTGCTTCGAGAGCAAGCCATTCGAACAAATTTGCTGCCTTTGTATTTGTTTGCTATTGGTTGTGCATGGCCAATTTCAAAGGGGTGCATGACTTCATCACCTGCATACTACATCCACAGTGTTGATGACGAGCGCCGTTGCCAGATATACGAAGGAACCCGTAAACAGCGTAGGTGCTATCAATCAAGTGTCATAGCTACTCTCATAGTGGGCGTGGCTGCCGATAGGTGCACGGACAACGGAGCGCAGCTGACCACGTCTGAGGAGAACGTTCTCACGGATCTCGGAAACACAGTCTACAAATGATCAATCTTATGCAATTAAAGGTGTGAAATGTAAAATTGCGTCCGATCCATATCGTGCGAACGTGTAGCACCTTGCGCGAGAGGCTCCACAGTTGCAGAAGCAAAAACAAGAGGGCAAAGAAGCAGCTGCAGCAGGGAAGCCCCGGACAAATCCTGGAGAACTGCGCATGCAGAAAGGTGTGTGCAGAGTCACATCGTGCCCACTGCGCGTGTTGCCAAGCACCATGAACAACCGACCGACCGGTCTCAGCCTTGCCTGCAGACATCTCGGATCTCAATGTATCCGACATTGGTACATTTAAACTTCATGAAGAGGGTAAGCTGATGGACTTCGATGTCACAATCATGCCTCAGGGGGGCATGTACGGGTAATTTACTGCCCACACCCACAGTGCCAAATACCGTGCCTGTCGTGCACCGCTGATCAGCAGCTCCGTGCAGGGGGGGTGCGTTTTTGTTTACATTTCATGTGTCACCTTCGTATCCTCACGAAGCCCCAAAAGTGAAGTGCAAGACCAAGGTGTACCATCCTAACATTGACCTGGACGGAAATGTATGTTTGAACATATTGCGGGAAGACTGGAAACCGGTTTTGAACATCAACACCATTATATACGGACTAAATCACCTCTTTGTGGTGCGATTTCGTCGAATTCTGCTGCTTGCCTTGGTTGTGACTGTAGCTTCCAGTGATATGTGCCCGTCCATTTTGCTGTGCACATTTCAGACAGCAACTGTGTTGTCCTGCCATTTTCAGTAGCATAGACGGTCCATGCTCGTCCACGCACCGATCATGCCAGGAACGTGCCGATTGATTTCCTCATTGCATCCGTCCACACTGCTCTTGCCTGCACGGCTCAGTGCATTTGCAGGATCCAAATGTGGATGATCCACTAAACAAGGAGGCAGCCAAGATGATGGCTCAGCAAAGGGACCGATTCAAAGACTTGGTGAGAGCCAGCATCTCGCGGGGCGTGACCATCGATGGGGTGCACTTTCCTGCCTGTAAAGCGTGACAGTTCCGTTCTCCATCTAGCAGGCCATTCCGGCTGGCAGTGAATGCCCAGAGCGCATTGAATGCCCAGAGCTCATATCGGCTGCCAGTGAATGCCCAGAGCTCCAGCAGCGCAGCGCTTGTGGTGGTGGTCATGCCCTGTGTACCGTCCAGTAACTCAATTCACCTTGCGGCTGTGGCGCAAGCTGGCATGTGCGATGCTGGGGAAGCCCTATCCCGTGGGCGCTGCATGGCCGTCAAATTATGTTGGTATGAGGTGCTGCTGCGGTGCCTTGCCTAGTTCATGGGTGGTCCAAGGCCGTTACACCGATGTGGCTGTGTCTGGAGCATGTATGGGCTCCTGTGGCAAGCAGTTTCTGCAGTCCACAGTGCAGAATATTGCATGTGCCAAGTCTGAATATTGCATGTGCCAAGTCATAGCCGCCAGTGTGCTCGATGATACATTGCTCCGTCCCCTGCCGGCTATGTGGCTATGCGGCTTTGTGCGTCAGGTCACAAAGAGCTTGTACCTGATGGTTACATTGGTAGACTGTGGCGCCAGTACAGGGGTTTTTGGTGATATGCTGCAGCAAATGGGCTGAGATAGTCAGTCGTCCACGCGATTTGCAAACACTCACACGATCTGCAAACTTCGCCTATGCACCCCGTATCTAGCTGACTTGCAGTTTGAATCAGGTGGCCGAGGCTGGCGACAACTTGTGGCTGAATGCAGCGCTGCATCTTAGCTCTTTGACCTCTGAGTTTCGGCCGGCACGTCACGTGCTGTTGATACACAGAGCAGTTTGGTGCACACTGGCCAGCTTGGTACACGCTTGCCCTACACGGGGCCCGCGTTGATGCTGTGACACTGATACTGTGTTCGAGCAGGCCGCATATGCCTGTGCATGCACTGTTCTCTCTGTCACTCTTCCCGCATAACCTTGTGCAGGATGTTCAGCAGCAGTGTGTGAACCGTGCCAGCACTACCTGCAGGTAGGGCTGCAGTGTGCCACACCCTCGGTGACTTCACAGTAGAATCTACACTTCAAGTGTAATCTGTTCCGCAGTACAGGCAACTATGACGTGCATGATGCAGTGCCAGATCGGTGCAGCAGACTAATACTAATTGATGCTGTTCGTGTGGTCAGAACGTTACCTAGAGTAGCCTGATATGAAAGGAAAGTTTAGTACAAAATGATTGAATAGCATGCTGAAGTATTTAGGAATAGCGAATGCAGTGCTGTAATGGTGCTGATAAATACATAAAAGGGGAGTGTGATAATGTGTCTTAATTTGGAATGGAGTTGCGTTGAAACCTAGGTATGTCGATATCAGGAAATGCATGACATGGCACTCGCCAGACACAAACGCCGTACCAACAAAAAAAACTCGGGAATCACGCCACACTCAAACGGGCATCGGCCACAGCACCCCTGCGAGCAGGGGCGGAAGAACGAACAACATGCCCAACCGCAGCAGGCACAGCCACACCAGATCCAGCGCACGAGCTGCCCCCAACAACCACGCCCGCAACCGGGTCCCAGGAGGCAGCCACACCACACCCACCGCTACCGGTTCGTAAGCACAGACAGCAGAGACCCGCGCAGCAACGCCCGCCACAAATGCAGCCACCAGACGAGTGCACAGGGCGTGGGCAGGACGGGAAACAGAAGCGGGAAGCGCAGCCGATGGGTCCAGGAGGAAAGACACGAGGCGTACAGCCGCAGCCAGGTCGGAATCCGGGGCCGACGGAAAGGCCTCGCACACCACGGCACGCGCAGCCGCATCACCGTCGACGCCGTGCTACAGGTCCACCCACAAGGAAGCAAGCCCCGTCAATCCGGACGCAGCGGAAAGGCAGGGGCAGAACAGCAGGAGATATTCAGCATGCAATCACCTATGCTCCCGTGGGTCATCCCCGAGCAGATCGCGATGCTCGTCGTATATGTTGACAGAGGAAGGACACATGAGCACGCCGAAGAGTCCCATCCGTCACAGCATAGTCACCCGGCAGGTGCGACGACCGCAACGCCATGAGGGGATAGACCACATCGGACCCGCTCCCGGGAGACACGGACCACGCGCAAGAGGGTTTCGAGCAGCAGGCCGCGGCCGAGTGCGCTTCCGCAGGCGACCGCGCGGTGGGCCTGCCGCGGTACCGGTGTCCGCAACGCCAACTCCGCGTTGCCTACGTGCCCAGAGTGTGATACCCGCCCGGAGTTCTGCGTTGCCAAGCGCGCCCACACGACCAGCAGCACCGGACCGCCTGCCCGACGCGCGCGGGCGCATTGGCAAAGCATCCTGGGCGGGCGCACCGGCAAAGCGTCCTGGGCGGGCGCATTGGCAAAGCATCCTGGGCTGGCGCATTGACAAAGCGTCCTGGGCGGGCGCCCGGTGATCCGAGGCAAGGTCGTACGCGGCCGTCACCCGCCGCAGCCACAGGCGTCCCGCGTAGGCATAGACGCCCGGACAGCCGCGCCCATGTAGTCCGGCGAAAGCCCAGCCGGGAGACCGGCGGAGAACATGACAGAAAGAGAGTCATGGCCGCGGAGGAACGCTGCGTCGGCATCCAAAGCCCGATATCTCGGGCTAGTTGCCGAGCATGTTCGACGCGACCTTGGTCGGCCGAGCCAAGCAGGTCGAGGTCGGTAAGGAACACGTCATTTGAAATGCTGCGTGCTTTCACCCACGGCGGGGACAGCGTGGACGCGCGAACACCAGCGACCATCTGTGCGGCCGCCAATAGAAACGCATCCATGGCAGCAGCAGGCTGCACGACCGGCCACAACTCCCTGCCGTAAAGCATGCATGGGGTCACCGTGGTCCGTATGATCATGCATTTCGTTGCGACCGTCAGGTGGGCGCATTTCAAGTTTGGCATCCACTGGCCCAGCGCGCGCCACCCGCGCGCCGAAGCCGCGGCTTGTTGGGCGGCGAACGTGCCAGGGCTTCTAACAGCAGTCCCAAGTATTTGGCCATATCCGCCTGCGGAAGGGGCTCAGGGCCCCAGCGCAGGCGCAGGCCAGAATGTAACCAGAATGTAACCGGCGCACTGCAAGGGGGCCGAAGATCACGAGCACAGACTTGGGCACGTTTAGAGACCACGAGCACAGACTTTGGCACGTTTAGAGACCACCCCCAGCGGCGACTGTGGGCATACACAACATCAACAATGGTTTGGGTGCCCGCAGGCGTGCCGGCGAGGCCGCACATGTCATCGGCGTACGCTTGGCCCGGGTGCACCTGCTGCCGGGCCGCGGCGGGGATGGACACAAGCCCGTCCGGTGGCAGCGTCCCCAGGTTGTCGAGGACGCTGTCAACGAAGACCGCGTACAGGAGGGGCGACAATGCATGCGTATGGGCAGCCCTGGGCTACGCCTCGCTGCACCAGGAAGGACGCCGACAGCACGCCGTCCACCCGCACGCGACTGCGCCGCTGCGTAGAGGCGGTCCACCATGGCAAATGCTGTGCCAGTGACTCCTTTTTGGAGTAGGCGGTAGAGCAGAAGGTCATGCGGCACAGAGTCATACGCCTTTGCCGTATCAAAGAAGCGCGCAAAGGTGGGGACGCCTTCTCGAGACCGGCGGCGGATGGTGTGCGTCAAATTGCCAAGCGCCTGGAGCGTCCCCCTGCCCGGGCGGAAAGCGTACTGCTGATTATGTAGGGAGAGATCGGTCATCAGACGGGCGGACAGCAGCGATGCGAATAGCTTGTCTATCACTGGTAACAATGTGGGTGGGCAATATCGATAGTGGGCGATATCGATAGTTGCCGCAGTTGCCGTCATCGCCGCCCCTCGGCAGGTGTGTCACAGTGCCTTGACGCCACAACACACAGACGCTGACGGGATCTGCTAGGACTCGTAGACCGCGTTGTTCAGACGCGTCAAGAGTTTCACCCCAACCGAGTCAGAATACTTCAGAAGCTCAGCCGGCATACCGTCATGCCCGGCGGCTTTGTGGTTGCCCAGGCGCGAGAGACCCTCTTGCACCTCCTGTACCTCAAATGTGTTATTGAGGCTGCCCGTGTGTGGGGTGAGGGCCGCCCGTTCCGCCTCAATGCACCCACGGGCCGTAACCCGCAGTTCAGCCTCCTCTGGCAACGCCGAATCCCGCGCCCCGGCCACCCCGGCTGTGTACACGCGCATGGCTTCCGCTCTCTCCCCCGCCGTCACACACAAAGCGTCTGTGAGAGGGTGCCGCAGGGTACGGAGCGCGGGGCGGGAAGCCCTGTGCGTCAGTGCTTTGAGGGAGCGGTGCATCCGATACGACCCCGGGTCGTCCCTGCACAATGCAGCACACGCCCGCCCTCGTGCATGTTGACGCGACCGTCGCGCATGCACTATTGCTGCGCGGTACGCCGTGTTAAGCTGTGATAAGTGTTACACGGAGATGAACGCAATAGCCCGGCAGCGAGGGCAACAGAAGGAAAGTAGACGGCCAGAACCCCTGAAAGTAGACACCAGCAAAAAGCAATCACTCTCCCAGGCGAAAAAGCCACAACGAACCAACACAGCCGACACAACCACACCCACGCACCCACACGCATGCGCACTCCCGCACCCCTCCACTACGGCACCCGCGCCACAACCGCACACAGCAACAACCACTACCGCACTACTGCCCACCCCAGCAAAACCAGCCACCACCGACCCCCCAACAGCAGCACCCTGTGATAAGTGTTGTTGTTGGGGGGCGTCAGCAGGCAGATGATCCCGGAGCGCGTGCCGTGCATGACGGCGCTGGTCATGCCAGGCGGTGACGGGTCGGGGTGGACCAAGGTTTGGATATGCCAGGGACCACTGTGCGCGTCCCGACCGTGCTGTGTGCTGTGTGCTGAGTGCGGCGCCAAGGAGGGCGGCAGACACCGTGGAGGTGATCCTGTCGACACGAGCTTGGTCCCCGCGGTGCAAACGCGGAGCAACGGTGGGCCATAACTTGTCACAAGAGGATTGCACCAGGCCCGTGTAGTGCTTCCGCACAACCATATCATCGAGCAGAAGCTCCAATTGCCACTTTGTCACTTTTGTCCCACATGGTGTAAGTCGCCGTTGCCGCAACGTTGTGTGCAGCAGCACCGGGCAGTGGTCAGATTGGATAGGGGCAAGAGCTTCGCCGTGGGCGGCAAGGTCCAGTGTGTGGCAGGCGGGGGTGGGCGTGCCGGCACAGCCGCGCACTCACAGGATGTGGTCAACCACAGACGTGCCGGTGGCCCCCGCGCGACCCCCATGTCCATGGCTGGTCGGCGGTGCGGAAACAGTGCCAGAGAGGAAGTAAAGGTCCGCCGCCATGTGGAGCCGGAGCGGAGATCGACCGTGCTGATTGAATGTCGCTTCCCCATGCAGGGGTGCGACCGCTGCCAGCTCAGCGGGCATGCCAGGTGTGCTGTGCGAGCCAATGCGGGCGTTGAAGTCGCCCGCCACGATCACCATCCCGCGTTTGCGTTGGAAATGTTTGATGTCATCATGCAGGTCCTGCAGTGCCGCTTCGTATTCCCAATTCGCCACGGCTGATCCACGTGCACTCGGCATGTATGCAGATGCAACGTACATGTCATTGTCTGCTGTGGACCCGTACACTCTAAAAATAGCCCACACGGCCGCATATTTCATGTGAGCTGCGCGTACTGCCGTGCTGCGGGGTCCAATATAGGACACAAACGGGGCAGCGTCCGCCCGGATGAGGAATCTCGTTCCCCCGGTCCGTATGTGTGCTTGCACGCTGGGTAGAGTGCCCGGATATGACAAACCAAAGGTCGGAGAGCCGGCGTGCTCTCAATGAACTGCCCGGAATTGCAAGAGTCAACAGAGCATGCTCCAGTTGGGGCGCAGATGCTCCGGATGGATCCATGGTCCCTGATGCTTGCTGTTCCCCCCAGTTCATTCATGCATATGGCTTGCATACATGCAGGCTGCGGTTGTGATGGAAGATGCGATCACGGAGGAAGAGGCGCTTGCACAGCTTGTCAAGGCTGTTGCCTCGGCGCTGCTGGGTCCTAGATGTATCACTGCGTAACACAGCTTGTCAATGCATGCACACACCGGCAGAATAATAATAATAATAATACTCGTGCAGAGCATCCAGAGCGCCAAGGTGCACCTACGCCACAGCCTCCCACGCTGCCTGCTCCCTGCTGTCTCGCCAATTGCCATCTATGCGCTTGCACAGCTTGTCAATGCATGCACGCACCGCATCCTTACATGTACAGAGGGCTCTGTACAGAGGGCTCCTCTGCAGTTAGCCCACTTGCGGTTGCGGCCGTGCTCTTCGCCGCATGCCACGACCCCTGGCCCGAGCCCTTCACAAAGCACCGGCGGCGCGCACTGCGAAGATTTTACGCTCGAGCCGGACCGTGGCCGCCTCTGCAGCGTGTTGCTGCTCCCGTTGCACACGGCAGTGCCACTCCAGCACGGGGCCGTGTGGTGGCAAGATTCGTCACCCGTGTCTCGATACCTGACAGCACGTCTCACCGCTTTGCATTCGTCGTGTCATGCATGTCATGCATGTTGCCTACCATGATTTGCCAAGGCGTGTGGACCCCAGCCATGTAGTATCTATACTTCGAAGTATAGAGTGATCACCTCACGCTGTGAGTCTGCTGTCAGTCTGCCATGATTCTGCAAGGCCCACAGCGGGCACAAGCACGAGCAGATGAGTCCATGTGCGAGTTCAACTTCACTCATACGCTCGAAATGAGCGCATGCGTGTGAGGGTGACGGCATCATGCCCCCGCAAGTGCAAGTGCAGGCTTATCAGCGCAGCCTGATTGTCTGGATTGCTCGGCATGCTCGGCATGCCCACCGTGCCCAGCATTCAACAGCAGTGCCTTGGTGTCGATATCCTGCGCCCGCGAATCCTGCAATATTTGCTCATATGCGCTTCACTGATCGGGCGCAGCGGCAGCACAGCACGCAGCAGTTGCCTGCAGCATGTCTCCACATGCGTCCATGCGTGCAGGCGCTCGGCCTGAACGGCCTGCACCCCACCCGGCTGGTCGCCGAGTTCCGGCGCCTTCCGCTGTTTCCTGCCGCATGCATGCTGGCCTCGCTGCTGCGCTGCTGCGTTTACACCCGCCTGGAAGTCCAGGAGCCTGACACCGCCTTCCTTCTCGCGCTGCCGAGCGCGGAGGGCATTGACTGCGACGCGCTGAAACGAGTTGGCGACCTGGCGCGCGCTAAGCAGCTGCCATGCATACCGCATCGTTTCATCACCATGCCGGACATCGCCGCTGCCGCATCGGGTGACGCGGGTGTGATCGAGGGCGTTGGTGACGATGCTGAGGGTTGGGGCGACATCGCAGCACACGTGGCCACCAGTGCCGCAGCACAGGCAGGTGCCGAGGTCAACACCGCGGTGTGTGATGCGTTACAGCACCTCGCGCCGTTGCTGCAGGCGCTGCTGCTGCACAACCTGCAAGTGCTGCGCTTGCCCGGAGCGATGGTGCTCAGCGATGCTCCCTGGAGCCGCATGCATGAGCATGCGTCTTTGAACTCGAGTGCCTTTGAGCTCGAGTTTCCAGCCGTACGTGAGGATCCCCCTGCTGCGCCAGTGCCCGCAATCGCGACAGTAATTGATCTGGCTCTAATTCTGGCCCGGCTCCCCCGGCTCGATCAGATGGTGCAGCTACGGATCAGCAGCGTGGACTTGCGGCCGCACAACCGAGCGCCGTGGGCGGCCATGGGCCGCATGCATGGCCTGCGGCAGCTGCATCTGTGCGGCTGCGGTGTGACGCGGCACGCAGCGCAGCACGCCGCGGCCGCCGCGCCGTCGCTGCGCGAGGTGGTAGGGTTGAGGCACCTGGAGGTCCTCGAGATCTCGGAGCGGGTCAGGGGGGGGCCGCTGTGCGACTGGCGGCCTGTGTTGCAAGAGATTGCATGGTTCCCGCTGACAGAGCTGGTGCTCACGGGAACGTCTGTCATGCATGTGCCAGCTGCTGCTCTGGCGGACGCGCTGGCGGACCTGCCGTCGCTGAAGTTCCTTGGAGTTGTGGGTACGCCCTGCCCCCACCGGTTCGACATGACGGCGGGGTTGAATCGATCGATCTCAGTCATAACGAGTTCAGCTTCAATCGAGCAGGCCTTGGCGCTGCTGCGGAAGGTGCCTAGTCGCCTGACTAGGACACGCCTGGGGTCACCAGTGGTGATGGCATGCATGTGGCCCATGCATGTGAGTCACATCTGCAGCACGATGAAGCAGTGCCCAGCAAAAGCTGTCTGAAGCTGCGGCACATAAATCTGTCGTTGTGCCGAGTGTCAAACACACAGAATGCGGAAGAGGAGTACTGCATGCGTGCTGCGCACGTGCTGTGTGCTGAGCTGCTGACACGGGCGCCAAAGCTGGAGAGTGTGGATCTACAGTACAACTGGTTCCGGGAGCCTCCGAGGAGGTGATTCGAGGGGCACTGCAGGCGAGGGCTCCACAGCTGCATGACCTACGCATTTTCGACAGCTGAGCGTGACAAAGAGTTTTTCATAAGATTGTTAGTTGTGATACCCCTGCCCGCTGCGGTGCTCGGGCCGACGCTCATCCGGGTTCAGTGTAATGCCTGATTGGCTATCAATTTGGGGGGGTGGGAGGTGGGGGGGAGCGTCGGCGCCCGCTAGGTCGACTCCTGGGTGCAGTGTTGAGGGTAGCCGTCTCAGTGGAAGACACTTGCTGCAAGAGTCGCAAAGATCTGGTAGTGTCCAAGCTGGGACTGAGAGGAATAGTGAGAATGCAGCTCCATGTGGAGTAGGTAGTAGCAGCTGGCATCTGTTGGGGGTGCTTACCACGTGCCTGCTGAACGATCTGCAGACACATGCAGCAGGAGTGTGCCAGGGTCAGCAAGTGCCACAAACGACTTGCCTGTTACACTGTTACACAGGGTCAGCAAGTGCCACAAAGCCTCAGTCTCGACATTTCAGTCAGCGGCGCACAGTGGATGTGGAACCAGCACGGATACTGGTCGGTGACAACCAGGCGAGCATTCACAGCGCAGCATTGGCAAGCATGGCCTGGACAACACTGGTGCCTCGGTGCAGGACAAGCACAAAGACTTGTGTGCTAACGCGTGGGCTGGCCTTTGCACAGCAGGCCTGCAGCAGGCAGGAAACACTGATCTGTCCACCCACTGAACGAACCATAAACAGCTGTGATTGGTTGGTTTGCAGTTCATGTGATGGATGCACTGTTACACATGAGAACCCAGCAGCAGCCTCGATGTCATAACGACCATACACGTGACTGCGACAAGCAAACCCTCACACAAGTCAACACTCATGCCTCTAGTGAAGTACATGCCCATCATGCAGACCACGTGATACTGCTCAACATGATAGTGCCTGCCAGCAACCACAGACAGCATTGCGCAGCTGCGGCTAGCTGCACAGAGACCTTCATTTCCATGCATGCGGACACCTAGACACTGCAGCCGACGGCATGCAGCGCCATGATCCATGCGTGCAGGATCAGCACCCAGGTCACCGCGCCCACACGCAGCACTGGCGTTTCGCCGAGGGCGCCGCCAGCTGCAAGGGCGAGGTCATCGGCCTGACCCAGCAGCGTCTGCAGCCGGGGGGGTAGCTTCCGGAACATGGGGATGGTACGGAGCGGACGCCATGCGATGGCGTTGTCCGCGAGGCCACGAGAGGGGCTGCCCTCGAGGAGGTCTCGGGTGCTGTCGTTGCCCTCACGCCGCAGGAACGGAGTGCCGGTGGGGTAGCCGACCGTGGCTGAGGAGGCCCCGGCGTGCAGCAGCAGTGGGCCCATGTCCACCGCGACATCCCGGTCACTGGCCACGCTGCTGCCGGCAGGATGCGGCGCCGGAGGCTGCGGGGCTGGCGGCGGCGTTGCCGCCGCAGCCACCGCAGCGGCGTCGCCCGCTGCTGCGGCAAGTGCTGTGGACAGAGCTGCAACGTGCGCATGCACCGCCTCTGCGGCTTCCGCGGCACCGCAGCCCTGCGGCGGCAGCGGCGGCGCAGCCGCCGCTGCCGCGTCACCGCCGGCAGCAGCCGCAAGCGCCTCGGCAGCTGCGGCGCATGTTGCAAGCAGCTGTTCCGCCGCAGCCGCAGCACCGCCTCGCGCCGCCTCGGCTTCCGCGGCGGCCGTGGCGGCTGCCGCGTTAGCGCCGTCGAGCGCCGCCTCAGCGGCGAACGCCCGCACGGACATCGCGCGCGCAGACTCCGCCGCCTCCTCTGCAGCATGCGCAGCAGCCTCATCCTGATTCGCCGCCGCAAGCTCCGCACGAGCCTCTGCAGCCTCTACAGCCGCACGTGCGCCCTCAGCATCATGCTGGGCGGCCACAGCAGCAGACTCGGCCGCCGTCGCAGCCGCACGAGCATCTGCCGCCCTCCGCTCCGCGGCCAGCTTCGCCGCCTCAGCCACCCCCACCTCATACACCGCCTGCTGCTGCGCGTCCTGCGCCTCCCGAAGCGCCGTCCGTGTGTTCTTGTGCGCACGCTCCTCCTCCTCAAGCGCCTTCTTCACACCTTCCACCTCGTCCCTGGCCAGCCTCATCCGCTTCTCCATCGCCTTCGCTGCGGCCTCCTCATCTGTCCGCCCGTCCATCGCCTCTTGCACCGCCGCCTTGGCCTCCGCTTCAACCTCATGCATGCGCACCCTGGCGGCCTCGAGCTCCTCCTGTGCGGCGGCCAACCGGCCCTCTGCGGCCTGCAGCTCGGCGCGCAGGGACTCCGCCTCTCGGGCGGCTCTGGTCTGAGCCTCCAGCTCCTCGGCCAACTGCACTCAGACATTTTGAGACACGCGACAGCAGAGAGTGCATTTGCTGCAGACTGCAATGCTCTGGCGTGCTCCTATCATGTCACACAGATGATTCGTGTGACACGTTCAGCAGGGCACCATCTTAATCAAATGCACCATTACTCCGCAGCACCATTGTTATCTCCTACACAGTTGCACACCTCTGTAACGTATCTCTCTCCTATACAGAGCATCAGCATTGCCCCATCCGGCACTGCAGTTTTGTTGAATGGCCAAGGCAGGTGACTGTGGGAATATGCGCGCGCGCGCGTGTGTTGATGGTGAACATAGGGTGGACAAAAACACAGGTTGATGAGTCACCAGTCCACCTCGCACAGAGTCGACTCCTTCTTGAGAAACAAACACGGCATGTGGCCATTCGGTGGTCTGGCTCCGTGCTGCCTGCCAGGCATACCGCCGGTACAAAGTCGAGGCACTTAAATGCATGACTGTCCCAGGGCACACACAGCAGTGACACACAGTGGGGACACATCGCACCTCATCATGCTGTGCCTTCCATGCCTCCACGTCCGCCTGCGCGGCAGCCGCGCGCTCCGCCGCCGCCGCTCCTGTAGCCACCGCCGCGCGCTCCCCTGCCCGCGCCTCTTCGACCATCCCCTCCAGCTCACCAACCTGCGCCCGCGCCGCCTCCACCTCCGCCGTCAGCCCGGCAGCCTCCATTGCTGCCGCCTGCGCCGCCGCGGCCCCCACCGCCGCCGCCGCAGCCTGCGCTGCCTCCAGCGCACCCACCCGCACCTCCGCCTCTTGCTGCACCGCAGCCACCTCCGCCTCCAGCTCCGCCACGCGCCCCTGTAGCCGCGCAACCTCCTCCACTGCCCCCTCCAGCTCCTGGACCTTACCCAGCAACCACACCTTCTCCGCAGCTGCCTCCCCGGCCAGCTCCGCCCGCTGCGCGGCAGCCTCCTCCAACTCCGCCTCCAGCTCCGCCACCCGCTCCGCCCGGGCCGCAATCTCCCCCTGCAACCGCTCCACCTCATCTTTCACCCCCTTCCCGTCCCCAACGTCCCCGGCTCCTCCGGGCGCTGCGCCTCCTGCTGCCCCGCTCTCCTCGCACCCGGCAGCCAGGAGCTCACGCTCTGCCGCGACCAGCCGCGCCTCCTTCTCCGCAGCATCCGTACGCATGCCCTCGACCTCCGTCTCCAGCGCCTCCACCTGCCGCCGCAGCCGGTCGCGCTCCGCCTCGATCGCCTTGCCCCGCTTGATAGACACCCGCAGCTTCTTCCGGATGCGCTCCGCCTCCCCCGCCTGCCCCGCACCATCTACTGCCGCGCCCCCTGCCGGCTCCGGCGATAGCGCCGCGACATCCGTCAGCGAAGGCTCCGCCTCTGCCACCCCCCCTGGCCCCCCCACGGCCGCCTCCTGCGGTGACCCGTACTCTGCCCTGCCGGCTCCTGCTCCCTCGGCACCTGCAGCTGACAGCTCTGCGACCTGTGCCCGAAGCCCGTCCGCCTCTGCTGCCTGCGCGGCAGCCGCCGCCGCAGCCTCCGCACACGCACGCTCCGCCTCCTCCAGCTGCACCTCGGAGTCACGAAGTATCGCCTCAGCGTGCGCAGTACGCTGCTCTGCTTCGCGGACCTGAGCCTGCAGCTCCTCGATTGCCCTGCCAAACTGCTGCCCCTGTAGCCACCCTACTTGCTGCTCCAGCGCCGTTACCTGATCGCGCAGCATGCGGTGAATTGCCTGCGCGGCTTCCGCGTCAATCGTTGGAGCCTCTACATGTGGAGACTCCAGCGAGCGCTCGCGGTCATTGCCTCCTGCGGCGGCGGGGTCATCCGCAGCTGCAGTGATAGCCGCAGAATCGTCCACAGCAGCTGCAGGTGGCTTGGGGTCGTCACGCATGGATTGCCGAAGGTCTGCCAGCTCAGCAGTTGCATGCTGGGCCGCCTGCTGCGCCGCCTCCAGATCAGTTTGACGCTGCACACAACATGTGCGGTGTTTCTGTCGCAGCCACATGTTCTGTCACACATTCTGTCACACAGTGGGAACCCAGTGGATTGCACAGAGTAGGGCTTCACGGAAGCCTTGGGGTTGCACTCAACATCTTGTGCAGACGACAACCTGTCGGCCACAGAGACTTCACATGGAGGGGCGACTGTTATTCGCGCCACCATGGGATTCACTGAGGTATGAGGCACCAGGAAAACTCTGCTGCACAACATGCCGATTGGCAGGTACCCTGCAGCACAAAGCACATGTCGAGCCGCAGCATACCTTCTCCAGAGCCGCCCGCGCGTCCTCTGCCCGCGCCGCTGCAGCAGCAGATTCCGCTGCGAGCCGCCCGCGCTCCTCTTCCCATGCAGCGGCCGCCTCCGCAGCATGCGCAGCACGCGCAGCGTCGAGCCGCTCCGACTCGGCAGCCGCCGCGTCCATCTGTTGCCGCAGCGCCTGCAGCTGCATCTGCATCATGGTCGATGCCTCAGCCGGCCTGCCAGAGCCGGCCGCGTTGCGAGGGGCAGCGGCGGAGGCCGGCTGCTGCTGCTGTGTCGCTGCTGCGTCCGACATGTCAAGCATGTGTTCAGCCACGTCAAAATCGTCGCCGCCCTCCCACCCGTCGTCGGCCAGCGGCGGTGTCCCTGGCTGCGGATGAGGCTGCAGAGCTTGCACCTGCACGCAGGCGATAACATGCAGAAACCCTGCGATAACCTGACGCGCTTAGATGCATTGACTCTCACGCATGGCAATTACTGTGTACGTTATGGCGAGACGAAGCAAGAGCGGCATTCTGGCACTCATGCCAGGGGCCCAGAGTTTTCCAGCCAGTCTCACTCAACAACGACTCTATGCAACACCTGTCTCACGAAATGTGTGAATCACACGACACACGTCATACCACCACGATCGCCGCCAATCGCATTACCTGCCTCACCGTTAGCAGTGCGTGGCAGCGCAAGAGGAAACAACCCAAGCAGGGATCAAGCAACACACCTGCTCCCGCAGCTCAGCCGCCGTCTGCTCTAGCTGCGACACCCGCGTCTTCAGCTCGTCCCGCTCCGCCTGGATCGCCTTGCCCTTCCGGATCGCGCTGTGCAGCTTCTTCCGCACCGCACCCACATCCTCTGCGGCCCCTGCAGACACCGTCGACTTTGCCGGCGATGGTGTCGCCAGCTCCTCCCCCCCACCCCCTCTGGCCTTCACCGGTGTCCCCGCCCCTGACACAGCACCCACCGCAGCTCCCACTGCCGCAGCCACCCCCCCGGCCACCCCCGCCGCCGCCGTCGCAATGCCCCCGCCCCGCCCCTCTGCGTCCCGCTTCAGCTGCGCCAGCTCTTCCCCCTTCTGCGCCACCTCCGCCTGCAGCCCCTCAATCACCTCCTGCGCCCCCGCCGCAGCGGCCACCAGCGCGGCCACCTCCGCCGCGGCTGCCGCGTTACCCTGCTCCCTCTCCCACTCCACACTCGCCAGCTTCCCTGCAGCCTCCGCGACCGCATGCTGCAGCTGCGCCTGCGCCGCCGCCAGCTCCCCACGCAGCGCCCCGACCGCGGCCTCCTGCGCTGCACCTGCCTCCAGCGCACGCTGAAGCTCCGCCTTGGCAACAGCCGTCTCCTCCTGCAGCTCGCCCAGCTGCGTCTCCTTGGCCACAGCACGCTGCCGCGCCTCGTCAGCATCGCCCAGCGCGGCCCCCACCTGCTCCTGCAGCTCGGCGATGCGGGCCTCCCGCTGTGCTACAGCCGCTGCCGCAGACTCGGCATCCACCGTGCTAGCACGTAGCGACTCTAGCTCCCCCTGTATGCGATCTCTCAGTTCTACACCTGACAAACTCTAGCTCCATCACATAAGGCATAAAACGGCAGTTGGATCTGCACGCTCTGTCCGTAAGGCCAGCAAATAGTTCTGATGGATGTACTGCGTAACCGGGAATGTCAACACTCTACACAGGGATGAGTCTGCATGCATGTGGCACACACTTCAACACTGTTCGACGAAGACGTGCATGCAGGATGCATACGTACACATGCAAGTCACGTGATTGGCATGTGCATACGTACACATGCAAGTCACGTGATTGGCATGTGCATACGTACACATGCAAGTCACGTGATTGGCATGTGCATACGTACACATGCAAGTCACGTGATTGGCATGTGCATACGTACACATGCAAGTCACGTGATTGGCATGTGCATACGTACACATGCAAGCCACGTGATTGGCATGTGCATACATACACATGCAAGCCACAGGCCACCATGCTCCTGAAGGTGCTCCTGAACACACCTGAAGGTCCGCCGCGCGCTTCTTCTCCGCATCAACAGCCTCTGCCGCCGCAGCCGCTGCGGCCATTAGCGCCCGCCCCTGCTCCTCCTGCGCGGCTTCTGCCGCCTGCAGCCGCGCCTCCAGCGCCCTCGCGCGCTCGATCCCCTCCGCCCGCAGCTCCTCTGCCACGGCCTCTGCCTCCACCCGCGCCGCGTGAACTGTCACCCGCTTCGACTCCTCGGCCGCCGCTACCTCTGCCGCAGCCACCTCCTGCTCTGCTGTTGCGGCCGCGCGGGCTGCCTCCACCTCCCCCCGCGCCGCCTCAACTTGCCGCTCGGCCGCTGCCGCCACCTCCTTTGCCTGCTCCAGCTCCCGCCGCACCCCTGCAACCTCCGCCTCCAGCTCCCCCACCCGCGCCGTCGCGCGCGCCGCCGCCTCCGCGTCCGCCACGTGGCACCGCTCACCCTCACTCACCCGCACTCTCAGCAGCCCCAGCTCCTCCTGCAGCCCCCGCCGCGCATTCTCCGCCTCCCCCGCCGCCTCCCTCAGCCGGGCGGTCTCTGCCTCCGCATCCCGCAGCCGCTCCCTCAGCTCCGCCACGTCCTCAACCCCGTCTGCCCGGACCTGCTCCAGCTCCCGCTCTGCCTCTGCCGCACGCCGCGCATGCTCCCCGACCGCAGCACGCAGCGCGTCCACCTCCTCTGCCATCTCCACAAGCTCCTCATCCTTCTCCGCCGCCGCGTCCACCGCCGCGTGCGCCGCCGCCGCCTCCGCCTGCTCCAGCTCGCACCGCACCCTTGCAACCTCCTGCTCCAGCCCCCGCCGCGCGCTCTCCGACACCCCCGCCGCCTCCCGCAGCCGGGCGGCCTCCGCCTCCGCATCCCGCAGCCGCTCCCTCAGCTCCGCCACCGCCTCCCCCCCCTCCTCCCGAACTCGCTCCAGCTCCCCCTCCACCTCTGCCGCACGCCGCGCATGCTCCCCGACCGCAGCACGCAGCGCGTGCACCTCCTCCGCCATCTCCGCCAGCTCCTCGTCCTTCTCCGCCGCCGCGTCCGCCGCAGTCTGCAGCGCGCGCAGCCCGGCCTCAAGCTCCCCCAACCGCTCATGCTTCTCCTGCACCCCCGCAGCCACCCCCCTGATCTCCTGCTCCACATCCTCGATGTGCGCCGCCTTCGCCGCCGACCGCGCCGTCACTGCCTCCACCTCTCGCTGCAGCGCGCGAATGCGGTCCTCCTCGGCCGCGGTTGCCGCCGCGCACGCCCGCTCCTCTTCCGCCGCCGCCTGCGCCTGCGCCACCTCCTCCCGCAGCTGCGCGCCCTCCTCCCGCAGCTGCGCGCCCTCCTCCCGCAGCTGCGCCATCTCCTCTCGCAGCTGCGCGCCCTCCTCCCGCAGCTGCGCGCCCTCCTCCCGCAGCTGCGCAATCAGATGCCGGTTCTCCACGTTCTCCTCGTTTAGCTCGTCGACCACGCCTGCCGCCTCCAGCGCGTCCTCAAGCTGCTCCCGCAGCATCGTGATCACAACATCGCGGTTCATCACCTTGTCCTGCATCACACCACACAACTCGTTGCGCATGCTCACGCCACCGATCATGTACTCTGTCTCGCGTGCCCACGGCTTTTGTGCTGTGACTTACGCATGCAGTTGTGGCATATGCATGCGCACCGGTGCCCCACAGCATGTGCATGTGGCAGCGATGTGTGCCATGTGCGGGGGGCAGCGATGTGTGCCACTGCCGTCTCACATGCTGAAGACAGTCACACGGCAATGCTGCCTGAACGGCATGCTTGCGATGTATGTGTAATTCGTGGTAGAGTGCCTGCCTACCAGAATCTTGACACATGCCACGGAATGAGCTGCCATGATGGAATGCCACAGAATGAGCTGCAGCACGACCAGCCCTCTGCCAATCACGGTGTGGTAACAGCCACAGCAGTGTTGTCTGTGCAGACGGCTGAGCCACCTGCAGCTGCCGGTTGCTCAGCCGCTGCAGGAACAGGCAGCACAGGCTGCACCTGATCACGGCACACAGCTCATAGATGAAGCACGCAGCACGGCTGCAACCACAGCCTAATACAGAGGGCCTGCCACACCAGCACTCAGATGCCTCGATCATCTGATTACCAATGTAGCTGGATCATGCACGCATCTGGTGGACATGGCGTTGACAAGATGAACAGGCACAGCAGCCACTGGGCGGTGATCACCAGCCCCTACGTCGACTATGTCGGAACTGTGTCAAAACTGTGTGAAACACATGCGTAGCGGTGCAGCAGCTCACCTGCACCCGCTGCTGCTCCTCCCGCAGCTCCTCCCCGAGCCGCGCCACCTCCGCCTCCAGCTCCGCCACACGCGCCCGCGCCGCAGCCTCGTTTTCTGCGGCACCACCTGCAGACAACATCTCACCCTGTGACAGAATCCATCACAGCAGTATGGCAGCTGCGGGCAGGACACGCAACGAAGATGGCACATGGCAAGAAGTAAAGCAGAAACACCGAAAATGCTGCACCAAGAAGCCAAGCAAGCATGCGACTGTGTCAGGACACATAGCAAGATGCAAAGCAGTAGTGGCACCGATTACGGGACGATGGTAATTACGATAGGCAGATTCACGATGACATGACAATGACATTTGCGACCTATACAACATATGATTGAGAATGACGAGGTCGTCTTACACAATTTTAGGTGGTAATGGTGGTATTGTGTCAACGATGACGAGACGATGGTGATTACGTCGTGCTTGACGACGTGCAACTTGACGTTACCATGGCGACGTAATTCTGGTTTTTCATCGTAATCGGCGACACCACAGGGCAGGCACATTCGTGGGTTTGTTGTGATGCTCAATCTTCTTGTTTTTTGCCCAATGATAAAAGTCTCAGACATAAAACTCAGGTTTTCAGCGCACGCACGTGTCAGTGTCGCACCAGCCGACTGCAGCTGCTGCTGCAGGTCATCGTTCTGCGCCTGCAGCTGCGCCTTGGCGTCCTCCAGGCTCTTAGCTGCGGTCGCGCCAAAGTGGACGTCGCCCAGCGTGGCCTGCAGCTGCCCCCGCGACGCTTGCGCGTCCCGCGAGAGCGCCTCATTCCGCGCCTCCAGCTCTGCGGCCTGCTTCGCCGCCACCTCGAAGCACTGCTTGCTCTCCTCCATCTCCGCACGCAGCGCTGCACGAACCGAGGAACCTTGCTTGCTCGATCCACTAGCGTGCCATGCACCCACGTCACTGCAGGGGGTGCAGGGGGGGTGCACGGGGCATGGAAAGGGGGTGCAGGGGGGGTGTGGGGGACTAAGAGTGCAGCCACCCACTCGCTGTGTACTGTTCAGACGGCGGGGGTGATGAAAATCCGTGTGCACAAGCCTGAAGGTACATGCATACAAGATGGTTGCCTGTTACGCAATGGAGAGGGAGTCGCACTGGCCACAGTTGCCTCGAGCTCAGCTATCAGCTGGGCCTCTTCATTCGCAGACGCAGGGGCCGATGGCACCTGCGGCACAGCCCCATCTTTGACCTGCGCCAGAGACGAGAGGTGCTAAGCGTGTGCTGAGGTTTCACGCGCGCTGGAATGCATGGTGGCAACCGGATGCTTTGCTTTGAGGCTGCATCGTGCTCAACATGCAAGCAGCTGCGCATCAACTGGCAGCCCAGCAAACCAGCCAGCTGAACTTTGCTGAAGAGTGCAGGTGCAAGCTCAGCTGACTTTAAGACGCACTCCCATGAAGAACAGCTGTGCCTAGCAACCCGAAGCGGCGTTGGCCTGGTGCTCCATGCCTCCATGTTGCGCACTGTAGCGTGCAATACACAGGCCAAGATCACACAACACACGGTCACCGGTCTCAGGACATACGTCATGCCGCAGTATCTGTGAACGGGTGAAATAGGCTGTGGGCAGTACTGTTTCACTTGGTCGGATATCACTGTGGGCATACCTTTGCCTTGCCTCCACACGACCCTCGTCTGGTGCCCTTACTTCCAGACACGTCCAGCGAAGTTTCAGAGTCCCTCAGACTTCTCGATGCTGAGTCCAGGCCTGATGACAACGGCTGGTTTTCAGGAGCTGCGGTGGGTCATACAGCAACAAGTTTGCAAGGGCTTGCTTACCTGCATCCTCCTCATGCGCATTCGCTGCCGCAGTAGCGACTCCTTGAGCCCCAGCATTAGGCAAAGATGTAGCTGATGCACCTGCAGCTGCTACATCTGACACCGAAGTCTCTGCTGCTGCAGTGTCAACATTCATCTGAGGATCTTCGGGAGGGGGCGCTGCCTGGCTCTGGGCGGAAGCAGTGTCAGCGACAGCATTTGCATTTGTTGCAATGGCACCATTAACGGGTTCCGGGCCTATTGTTGCGGGAGCTTGCTCCTGAGCTGGCGCGGAAGCAGCGGAGGGCTGGCCAGATGCCTGCGATTGATCGCCACATTAGCGACGGTTCAACAGCAGGAATCAATACGCAGCGCCTCAATGTCATTGTCGTAGCTCTTATACGTGCAGGACGCCACAGGACGTACATGCCACGCTGGATGAGCGTACCTGCTTTGCAGCTTTCCCCTTTGTCCGCTTCTCCTTGTATGCCTTCAGCTGCAATCAATTAGGATGTTTTGACATATCCGACACAAACTTCTCCCGACGGAAATCACAACAACGCGTACCTTCTCGCGTCCGCGTGCCATCAGTTCCTCCTGCCGCTCTGACAGCGGTTTCAAGCTACTGTTCGTCATAAAGCTGTTCCATATTCATTGCAACTTTGCTGAGATACTTTACTCCCATGTTCAGATCATGTGGGCCAGAAGGACACCTTGTTGACAGAACACTTCAAAGCAACAATGACTTGTACTCATCACTTTTCGCTGCAGATGATCGATCTGTCGTGGATACACGTAGCCTCCCGCAGGTGCGCATGCAATCGAGCCCAGGAAGTGATATGTGCAGTGCTCTCCTTGGTGGAGCAACGCGTTGCGGCAAGCGTCACGCTGAGATCTGTAGCTCCCACCAGTACAGCACCCGTTCATGCGTACTTTGGCCAGTTCATGGTATCTGTCAAGCATTTATCTTTGGTATCCGGACTTTGCAACCAAGCTGCGGTCGTGTCCGATGCCTCCCGCTATCCAATACGGAACCGGTCCGCGATGCACCACTGATGCCCCGGCTAGCGAAAGACGATCAGGCGGTATTAATACGCCAAGCTGAGAGTTTATCACTCGCGAGCACGCCTTGTTGTGTTCAGGTGCTGTTCACCGCATCAGAGTAAACAACACCGTCGGTCAGCTCGGGTGTATGTGGGGCTGGTGTTTTCAATACAGCGTGATGCGAAGTTTGGAGCGCATGAAGATCACTTTTAATCGTAAACTGATGTCGCCGAATTGCCGGTCATGGCACACGTCCATGCCGTAGCTCCCCGACTCCCGGACCGCCAACGGGCACTGTGGCTTCCCAGACGACATTGTGCCAACGCCAGATGTAAGTGTCTTCCATCCTCCTGTCTTGGCGCTGCTGTCCGTCGCGAGCCGTGTTGTGACCTTGTATGTGGTAAGCGTAACTCGACTAGTTCTTGGGCAGGCTCACAGCAGCAGCAGGGATCAGGCGGCGCAGTACAACGTACTCCACAAGCGTATATGCTTGCAAGGTCAGTGTGCAGTATGTGTGCGCTCGCGGGAAGGCCTTGCAAGCAGACATCTCCTGCTCAACCTCCTGACTGAATGTTCAGTACACAATATGGCTGAAGGAGAAAGAGTAATTGGTTGTCATACTCAGTCCGTACGCCCAATTTTGGCAGTGATGCAGATAGCTTCCCGAAACAAGGCGCTCCTACGTTGATTCAGGCATATTGCAGGAAGAACTTGTTATTCCGGATTGCATAGCGCCGGCATTGGGCCCCACCGTGGATGGCAAAGCGGGTGGCCTGCAGATTGCTACAGTTACAATCAATGCATACCAACCTAGATATGTACACCACACAGACAGCGCAACTGGAAGCATAGCTGCATACAACCGTACATGGGTGCTGAGCAGCGTCATGCGCTACGATACAGCTCTGATACTGCAGCCCTTAGCGACCACATCCGGGACGCTCGAAACACGCATGCCATGTGCGTGACGCGTCGCCATGATTGCCGCCACTGCCCATGTCGACTAACATGTCATCATTCTCTCCACGTACGGTGGAATCGCATTGATTAGTGATTCCGTTCCGGTGAATGTTGCTGAATTGTGAATCTGAGTGCCAAGCAGCTTTCCGCGAACAAAAGCGTCAACCAGGCGCGAACTCGGGGGTCATGATGCACGAGAAATGGAATTAGAGGGAGGTTTGCAGCTTCTGAGGCGCAACTGCTCAGCAATGATCAAGCATGGAGCTAATGCAGTTCAGGGAGGGAGCCATTGGCAGATGGAGCACATGAAGTTTTGGGCTAGGCCACGGGCACTGCAGGTTGCAGACCATGAGAGCAGGTGGACAGGGGTCGTTTGGGGAGCATTGCTGTCCTGCGGGGATGGGTAGCTAGTGATTTGTGTTAAATTGGACCTCCAGGGCACCACAAAATGCATCAAGCTGAATTGGAATAGGCAGTTGGGACTTGCACAAGCCACACAGACGCGGTTTTGCTGCCGGTTTTGGGGGTTGGGCCGGCCACATGATCTGCTCCTTGCACATGACATCTACTGGAAGTCAGCCAGTTTGGTCCCGGATGACTCTGTAAGGGAGAGACTGCACACCATGCCACGTCCAGCATTGCACCGCAAACAATCCTTAACCTCAATCAAGGACACCAACTGCATGCATCCACCCTAGAGCCTGCCTCCGCCTGTACACATCATCACGAGCTACCTGCATCCGGCGTGCTTGCGTTGACGACAGTTGCCACGCTTGCGCTGCTTCCGCCTGTAGTGTTGGTGCTCTCCACCACCTCTGTCTCATTACCCTCCTGCCGAACCGACACCGACGCTCGCGCCGTCACCACACCCTCCCTATCGTCCCCCCCACCACCTCCATAGTCCTCCTCATACACCTCCAACTCCTCGTCCACCTCAGAATCTTCCACAACATCCCCATCCGCCCCATCGAAACTCACGCTGCACAATGCGGTGCCTGCAGCGGCGACTGCAAACGAGCTCGTCCCGTCTGTCGCGTCTGCACCACCCGCAGCACGCAGCGCGGACAGCTGGTACTCCGGCCCAGCAACTGCATGGTCTGCATGCGTGTAGGCGCTCGAGTTGCTCTCGCCACCCGGCAGCAACACCGGCTTGAGCACGCAGAGCTCTGCCACGCTGCGTGCTGTGCGTGTCGCATTCCGCGCGCTGCGCAGGAACGCCGCTCGGCTGCCGGGCTGCCCCTGCGGCGCAGCACTTGATGACATCGCTGCCGTAGAGCTGGTTCGACTGGCGTACTTGCATACGCACAGCCCTGGCCGGCCAGCTCCCCCCGCAGCCTCCACGCGCTCGGATGCGGCATCAGAATCTTCTGGAAGCTCGTCCGAGCAGTATGCGTCGAGCTTGCCGCCAATGCTGGTAGGCTCAGACCCGTTCACACTCGCAAATTCATGCACCGGCAGCGCACAATGAGCATCATGCATGCATGCGATATACGGCGCCGCTCTCGTGGTAATCGCCGCAGGCATGCGCGCCGGCAGCTTGGGGTCTGGGGTGGTTGTTTCCTGCATTGCAACTGTCACATTGCCTGCTGGAGGATCGCCTGTCTCTGGGGCGCTGGTCAGGGTTACGGCAGAGTCCGGAGGGGCAGTCGCAGAGGCGGTGGACTGCTTGTGGCGCTTGCAGTTGTACAGCTTTCCCCCCAGTCGGCAGTGGCCGGTGAGCCAGTTGCCGGCGCAGCCAATGATTTTGCATCTGGGGCACCTGGGATACTTTGAGGGCTTGAGCGGCCCGTGCAGCAGCCGCCGCGCCGGCACGGTCGTGGCGGCGTCGCCGCCATAGCCACGGCTGGCCGCAGCGCGGGTGCTGGAGGTGGCCGGAGCATCATGCATGGCGGGCAGGCGGGGGTGCACGGAGAAGCTACCGGTCTCGCGCAGCGCAGCGGCGGCGGTGGGATTCTCTGGGAAAGAGTGCGCTTCCTGGGTCAGGGTGAGCAGCAGTAGGAGCGTGCACATGCATGCTGACAGCATCATGGTTGAATTCGAATGGATGGCTCTCGAGGGCTCAACCCACAAGGTCTTGTGATTGTAGTAAAGCTTTCCTAGCAGGTGAGGCTGGTGGGTGCAGCCGAGATGAGACCTGGCTACTAGTATCTGCAGCCCCGGAGTTTCAAATCAATGGGTCAGGAGCGGCAGACATGAACGTTGAGGGTCACCTCAATGGCGTCCGAGATGCATGGCAGCTGCGCATGTGCCTCCCGGAAGTACATGGTGACTGTTTGCAGGGCCTGCACACATCGTCAATGTCAGAGTCTCTGACTTAGCGAAATGTATGCTGTGCTGTGCTGTGTGTACATGTGGCCGTCATGTACAGGCAAGGTTGTGCAGCCAATTGTCTGGTGTGTTACACGGAGATGAACGCAACAGCGAGGGCAACAACAGGAAAGCAGACGGCCAAAACGCCCGAAAGCAGACAACAGCAACGAGCAGCAACTGTCTCAGGTGAAAAGCCACAACGGACCGACACAGCCAACACAACCATACCCACGCATCCACACACATGCGCACTCCTGTTGCTTGTTGCCTGGTCTGTTGCCTCGGCGCTGCTGAGTCCTAGATCTATCACTGTGTAACACACATGCGCACTCCTGCACCCCACCACCACGGCACCCACGCCACAGCCGCACACAGCAACCACTTGTCTGGTGCAAGTGGCCAACTGTGGGGTAGCATCAATAGCAGGAGTTGAAGTTCTCCCCGTCCACATTGGAGTGTACTGGCATCTTATCTTGAAGGTCACTTGGGGGGACTGTGCATGGACTGGGCACGACTACTGAGGCAGATGATCGTGACAATGGGCTGACACGCAATAGTGATTTGCAATCACGCAGGAACACTGAGGCCACGAGGCCAGTACCTATGCGTGCATTGGTACCCAGAGTGGGTACCAGGCCCGCCAAGTCTGAAACAACGCAAACGTGCTTAATTTGGTTCTCAAACGCCTACACAAACTCTGCACTTTAGTGTAAAGCAAATGCGACATATGCGGGTGCTGTGCGTTTCGCTGGCGCTATGCATTAGACCCGCTTAATCATAAGTCAATTTACACTTGCCAATTTACGCTGTTGTGCCAGCTGCAGTGCGAACTCGCGCTGACGGCGTCGCAGCCGCCGGTTTCCCTGCTGCGGCCGCATGCGGTGTAGGATCGGATAACCAGAGCACGCTGCTGACTGTCGGTGGTGCAAGCTTGTAAATGGCGGTGTCAAACATGAACCAGACAACTGCCCGGGAACACACCTCCAGTCAGCAGCAGTTGGACACAAACAGCTTGTTGGGGAACAGCCTGAGGGTTGTTCGCGCTTTTCGAGTCCCAACGATCTTTTTGTGAGATAGATCTTTAGTTCACACGCTTTCGTTCACATGCGCGGCCGTATGCATCGTCAAGGCACAGAACGCATGCGCAGTCATCCGAAGCTGAATTGTGCTGTCCTTCATGATTAATTGTAGATGCCTGTGATGCTTGCAGCTGCGTAGCTACAGCGCTCTGTCATGTTTAACCGTTTACATACATGGGTGTGTCTCCGCTAGCGAGCGCTCGGTCAATTTCAACCGCGGCCGGCCTGAGTTCGAACGGTGCGTGCGAAACGCATGCAAGCCCACTGCAAGCGAGGTTGGAATTCGCGATACCTGCATGCCCAATTCCGAGTGCTGGGTTCCTAGCAATCTCCTGTCCATAAGATCTTCGCTTGGGCATCATTGCGTGTCAGCCTGATCTTGAGCAAGAGGATCAATGATCGACAACTGCAACGTCTGTGTACACGTGTGCACGCGGTGCATCACGCGCATGCATGCTGCAGCTGGCGCATACACACATCAATATTGTGATGAGATTAAATCAGTACTTGCGTCACAATTCAACGTGCCCGCCGGCGGAAGATGCTTCAGCTGTACACAGGCCTGCGTCTACGCCACTGCGCGCGCCGGTTGAACGGAAAGGAGCAACGAAAGCGCGCTAGCGCTGCATATCAGACGCGTCGTGTGCACGACCGGTCCATGGGTCCACGTTGCTGAGATCTCTCCGCATCAAATGAAGTTCAAGTTTCAATTGGGTACGGCATACTGCAGTACTGGTGCGAGCGCCGGCACGAGCAAGTACGATCAACCAGGCAGGGTAATTACATCACCCCGTATTGGAATGGATGACCGACAGCACGCGACGGGACCGCAGCACACAGCACTGGACCGTGAAATGTTTAGCCGCATGGTCATAGTCTCATCATGATGGCGACTTTCTCCTTGTCGGCGGCACTTACATGCGGAATTACAGCATTTCAGCAGCCTGACCATCATCAGCTCAAGATCTGATGGCACATATGAATAGTGAATAGACGCCTGCTGAGTCCTAGATCTATCACTGTGTAACACATATGAATAGCACACTATGCATACAGGTACGCCGCATAGCAGCACGGATCCTCGCCCACAGCGAAGGCAGGGGTCCCATCCAATACGAAGAAACGCCGCTCCAACCCAGCCAAGCAGACATCCGACCAGCGCACAGCAGCCCGCATACACACAAAGCTGACCATGCACAGCCTCTCCGAGGCCAGAGACACCGAGGCCAGAGACGCCATCCTCCACCTCATCAACCAGGTCATCAGCGGCCAGTTCCCGCAGGTGACAGCCCTCCTCAGCACCAGACTCGTCCCCATCCGCAAGCCAGACGGCGGCATCCGCCCCATCGCCGTCCAAGAAGTCTGGGTCCGCATCGCCAGCCTCTGTGCACTCAGAGCATGCAGCGAAGTGGGCCCCAGCCTTGCCCCGCTGCAGGTTGGTGTCGGTATCTCTGGCGGCGCTCAGACCATGGGCCATGCGCTCTCGTCTGCCGCCGTTGGGAATCTCGACACCGTCATCCTGTCGGTGGACTTCAAGAACGCATACAACTCCATCCACACCCAGTCCATGCTCGACGCAGTCCACCAGCGCGCCCCACAGCTCCTCCCATGCGCCATATGGGCCAACACAGCACCAACCCAGCACCACGTCATAGGCGCCCCACCAGGCACAGCCCCGATCACATCGACCAGAGGTGTGAAACAGGGCGACCCCCTTGCCAGCCTCCTCTTCTCACTGACTCTGCAGCCGGCTCTCGAAGCCGCCCAAGCCACCGCAGATCCCGCCGACGCAGCCCTCCTTGCCTATGCCGATGACTGCAGCATCCGCGGCACCGGCGCACCCATCATCAAGGCCTTCACCACCCGGGAGGAACACACCCACCCGATCGGCCTCCGCATCGGCCGCGCGAAGAGTGCAGCCACATCCATCATTGATCGCGACGCGGCCCAGGCCGTGGCCAACGCCACAGGCGTGCCGCTGCGCCCACACGGCGTCACCTGCGCAGGCACGCCCATCGGCTACACCCCCTACGTCAAGGACTACTGCAACCGCCGCGCGACAACCGCATGTGCGAAGATTGATTGCCTCCTCTCTCTCCCCCTGCCTGCCCAGGACAAGTTCCTGCTGCTCCGCGGCTCTGTGCAGCTTGCCCTCACCCACCTAGTCCGTGTCGTCGCGTGGGACTCGGTCAAAGACGCGGTGCAGCGGCTGCAAGACAGGGTAATGGCGGCGGCGCGGGAGATCATGAACCACCCGCAGATGCCCACCGTCGCCGAGGAGCAACTCCGCCTACCGCTACGCCACGGCGGATTCGGCCTCATGGGCGTCACGGAGCACGAGGCAGATGCAGCCTGTCTGTCCAGCGCCGTGCTGGCGCATGGCCCCCCCGACTTTCGCCCATTCGCCGAAGGCGACGTTGTCACAGGCCTACAAGAAAAATGGACAGCGCTGCGTGCAGCAATGCCGCCGGAGGCAGACTGGGGGCCAGAGGAGCTCGACAACGTCTTCATCGCCACTGGCCTTCCCGGTATGAGCACAAAAGTGACCAGGGCAGTAGCGCAGACACGGCACGACGCGCTGCTGCAACAGCTGGGCAGCACCCCTGGTGGTGCAAAGGACCTTGCACGCATGCACAGCTGCGCCTGTCGTGTTGCCTCACTGTTCCTGGATTCCCTCCCAACCAACCGCATGCTGACTCTGAATGATGGGGATTTTGTGCATGGGATGCGGTTCAGGGGCGGACTTTCCCCCCTGCCGCCATTAGATGGGAAATTGATATGTGATTGCAATGCTCGGGTGAAGCCCGGCGACGTAGATCATGCCATGACATGTCGACACAATGCCGACTGCTGGACGTTGCGCCACAACATTGCCGTTACGGCTTGGCGCCGTCGAGTAAGAGCGGCAGGGGTGTCCACATCAATTGAGCCTGTGATGCGCAGCCTGGACAGACGCTACAGGGACGACAGTAGGGGGGACATCCTAGCAAATGGTCCGGACGTGGACGTGTATGTACTAGATGTCAGCTTCATCCACCCATCTGGGGTGGCTGTGGTGGGGAAAGCATCAGGGGCACAGGGGCACGTGGCCGCCGTACGCGAACAGTTCAAACTCAACAAGTACAAAGAGAGTGTGCAGGGATCGTACAAGGTGGTGCCGGTTGTGCACGAGACATATGGCAGACTAGGGTCGCATGCCATGCAGTACCTCAACACGCTGGCAGTGTCGTTGGTTGGGCCGTTCAACAAGAGAGCAAAGGCTCGCTGGATTGAGAACTCCTTGCGGGAGTTCAGTGCGGTGACAGTGAAAGGAAACGGGTTTGTGATCAGAAAGACCATGTCCAGGGTAGCACGGCTCACGGGTGCGCAGTTTGTGCCAGGTGATCGCCTGGCCGGCTCGCATCTGCTGGGTAGCATGTGAGTCTAGACTCTAGTTGTACGTTTGCTTGGTGCACTGGATCGGAGCCCCTCGATGTAACAACACTATGCATACAGTCTTGCAGACGGTGCTAGCAGCAGCCGCGGCATGCCGGTCACTGCAAGCCATTCCATGCATGAAGTTGCCATAACGCACGTCGCATGCCAGTGCGTAGCTCGGGCTGGATATTCATGCTGTTACTTGCAGCTGTTGGCTCGTAAGTGTCCGTCACAATGCACAACACCTCATGATCATCAATTACAGCCCCGGACATGGTGGATTACACTGAGATACTCGTACAGACCACAGCTGCAGTGGCGATGAGAACAGCACGCACACGGCAATCAGCACGCCGCACGGCACTCAGCACGCCGCACGTGCCCCACCTCCGTGCCTTCGACGCGTGGATAGCGATAGCACCGCGCCCGCGCCTATGCGGTCGCCACACCATGCCAAGTCACATGCCTGGACCCAAACCCCTCTTCAGCATGGACTTCCTGGCATCTACAATGCATTCACCGACCGTCTGGCCTGTCACCAGGAGCACTGAACCCGCGCCTGGCGCCTGCAGACGTGACCATGACCACTGGCGGCACGTGCTAGGCACACCTCGTGCACCTGCGGCATGAGTGCACACCCACGCGCTGAGAATTGGGCCCCAGGGCTATGGGAGCTGAAGAGTTGTGCGGGCTGGAGCTGTGAGGCACGCCGACAGGTAGCCTGTATTACTTCTATAACCAGCAGCATCCAGTGTAGCTTCTACCTCTTTGATAGTACACACGGACTGGTGGGACGCAAGCGTGTGTGGCCAGCATGTACCAGCAGCCGTGTGTCCGCGTCGGCGATTGCCTTGCAGCACAACACACGCTCATGGCAAGCCGGTCACACCGGGCTGCGTGGTGGCACTCACAACCACTGTCGCACACTCCGGTGCGCTAAACTTGGTTGACGCTCGCGCCACTGGACCGACCACCTCGTCACACCCCGGGGGTTGGCGCGGCCGCCGGCCCCAACTCGACAAAATTGCCCTCAAACGCGCCTGCTTCCGCCTGCGCGCCGACAGAGTTAGGGGGAGGTGCGACCATGTCATCCTGTCCCGGAGCGCCGGTGTTGCGCGCCGTTGCCGATGAAAAGGACACTGAGCCCTCGAAGCCAGCGCTGGCCGTCGCGCTTGCGCCGGGCGGAATGTCCTCGAAATCGGGAGGGGCTGGTTTGGCGGGGGGCATGGCCCGCGGTTCTGCCATGGGCGGAGGCGCTGGCACGGATGCTGGCACTGGAGCTGGAACTGGTGCAGGCACTGGTGCGGGCAAAGGCGTTGGCATCGGCACTGGTGCAGGCACTGGGGCAGGCACTGGAGCTAGAATTGGCGTTGGAGCTGGTGCAGGCGCAGGTACCAGCGCTGGCATGGGCACTGGCGCTGGCACTGGAGGTGGCACTGGCGCAGGCGCTGGTGCGGGCGAAGGCGCTGGCATGGGCACAGGCGCTGGCATTGGAAGTGAAGCTGGCGTTGGAGCTGGTGCGGGCAAAGGCGCTGGCATCGGCACTGGTGCAGGCACTGGGGCAGGCACTGGAGCTGGAACTGGCGCAGGCGCTGGTGCGGGCGAAGGAACCGGCGCTGGCGCTGGCGCCGGCGTGGGAGCAGGAATGGGCGCTGGCACCGGCAGAGGCACTGGCGCGGGGGCAGGCACTAGCACAGGCGCACTCACCGGAGCTGGCAATGGGGCCGGAACCGGCACCGGTTCAGGAGTGGGCTCAGGCATCGGCACAGGCATGGGTGTAGGGATGGGCGAGGGAACCGGCGCAGGCGCTGGCGTAGTTGCGGGCAGTGGCGCTGCAACAGGCACAGGAGCTGGTGTGGGCGACGGCACCAGCGCCGGCCCAGGCGCAGGATCTGGCGCCGGCACTGGCGCAGGCATCGGCACAGGATGGGGAGCAGGCACAGGCGCAGGCACCGGCAGAGGCACTGCCGCAGGGAGGGTGTCAGGCACAGGCGCCGACACCAACGCAAGCACTGCTGCAGAAAGAGGGTCAGGCAATGGCGCCGGCGCCGGCACTGTCGCGGGAAGGGGGGGTGGCAATGGCGCTGGCACCGGCACAGCCATACGCGAATCCACTGGCACCGCCGCTGGCACAATGGCTGGAGCTGGCGCTGGCGCTGGGATGGGCGTAGGCACTGGAATCGGCGCCATCACGCTCTCATCGGCAGTCTGTGGGCTTGTCGCCGTCATGCTGGAATTACCTGTCAGCATGGACACTGGCGGGGGCGCCATCGGCAAGGTAGCATTGTCGGCAAACAGGCTTGCGTTGCCCACCGCTGGGCCTGCTGCCGGCATGCCGTCATTCACCACCATCGTAATCACCAGCGGGCCGGCCATCGGCAAGCTAGCGTTGCCCACTGGGAGGTCTAGCAGCCGCCGTGCGGTCTGCAAGGCCGTGTCTGCTGGCAGCGGCATGCTAGCATTGCCACCCGCTGGGCCTGCCGATGGCATGCTGCCATTTCCTACCCCAGTGCCATTCCCGGCCATCTCCATGGCCACCTCAAACACCTGTGGTGTCGCTGGCACGGCTGCCGGCACAGGTGCGGGCACTGGAGCCGATGCGGGCGCTGGCACTGGAGCGGACACCGGCGTCATGCCAGGCGCTGGCAATGGTGCTGGAATCGGAGCAGGCACGGGTGCAGGCACCGGCGCTGGAGCGGGCGCCAGAACTGGCGCAGGCACTGGCGCTGGTACTGGTGCTGGAACCGGAGCCGGGACGGGCGACGGGACAGGCGCCGGAACCGGCGCAGGCACAGGCGCTGGAACGGGTGCCGGTAATGGCGCAGGCATGGGAGCCGGAACAGGCGCCGGAGCAGGAACAGGCGCTGGCACAGGTGCCGGCGCGGGTGGCTCCTCCTCCCCATACTCCTCATAACTGTCATAGTAGCCCTCCACAATCGATACCTCCACCACAGCCCCCGCCTCCAGCTCCACCGGTTCCGCGGCCGCGCCCGCGGACGGCACCCCGTCGCCCAGCGCAGCCAGCGCGGGCAGCTCCAGAACATTCCCCGGCACGAAGAACGGATGCACCGGGTGCGTCTCCGAAAGATTGACCCCGGGTGCTGGGCGCTGGATGCAGAAGTCGCTGAGTAGGCCGCTGTTTAGCACGTCTGTCAGCAGGGGCCCAAGCTGCTCTCCGGACTGCGCGCGTATCGCAAGCTCGATGATGTCATCGGGAACGGATGGGGTGAGGTACTTGCACAAGCATATGCCCGGGAGGTCGCCGAATACCGCGGCAGGAGAGGAGGGAGGCACGCGCGGTAGCGCGCAGTCGGCATCGACTCGGCCCGTGATGTTGAGCGGGATGCTGCGATTCACGGACGCGAAGAGATCAAAGGGGAGGCGACAGTCGGCGTCGGAGAGACAGGCGACATATGGGGTGGTTGCTGTGAGATCCTGCTGGAAGGGGGTGGTGCGGTTCGCGGAGACGGGGTCGCCGTTGGGCGGGCCTGGCGCGGGTGTGGCGGGCTTGCGGCGCAGGCAGTTGCGCAGGGTGCCGCCGGAGCGGCAGTGGCCGTACCACCAGTTGCCGACGCAGGCGACAAGCTTGCAGCGCGGGCACCCGGGGTACATGGCGGTGGGCATGGTTCCATGCATCAGCTGCCGGGTGGAGCGGGGGTTGACTGAGGTGGCGGCCGGGTCATGCGTGAGGGTGTCTACTGGTGCTGCAGGGTGGTGCGAGGGGGCTGCGGGGCTCGTGGACGCTGTGAAGAAGGCGCTTCGGCCGGAGGAGGTGCGGACTGGGGACATAGGCTTGACGCGCGGGGTGGTGGTGGTGGTGGCTAGGAGGGCAATGGTGGCTAGGAGGGCGGCGAGGAGGAGCGTGTGTCGGATGTACATGCGCGGCCAGGGGGGCCCGGGGAAGGCCCGCAGGGGGGATGGCGGTGTGCCCATGATTGGCGATGTTGGGAACGTTGGCTGCGGCCGTCACTGGCTGGCCACGGCGGGCGAGCGGGGCTGTGCGCCGGATGTGGGGGAGGTCCTGCAAGGCACAGTGCAGATTGACCGACTCAGACATAGGGCGTGCAACTAAAGACAGAGAAGAATTCGTGATGCAGGTATCTGAGGTAGGCAGCCCATGCGTGTGCACCGTGGTGACCAGGAGTGAGCCTGCCAGTGGGGCGGAGCAGGCACTGTCCATGTCAAGTACTGGTGCAGACTGGTGGACAGACGTGGGGAGTGAATGGCTGGAGAAGTTGGCACCTGTGTGCAGGCTGGCACTGTTGTTGGCGTCTGTAGGTCTACAACTAGTCCGGGTGTGTGGTAGGCTTTTGGCCACAACAACCACCAGAGCAGGCAGGGGTAGCTCGGCAATAGCTAGCTTGCCAACAAGTGCTCGTACTTACACGGGCGGCTCAACAGAGGTCGCCGCCGGCCACTGTAGCTGCGGCCAACCATGCCGCGCGTGCTGCAGCTCTGTGGCTTCAAGCGTTCCTATCGTCCGGATCTCGGTGCGAGCGCATGTACGAACTTTCCTACACACCGCAAAGAGCTCTGAACGATGTGATCGACACTTCACATGGCGAACTTACATCGGCCTGACCGCATCGCGATGCATCGCGCCACTCTGTGTGGCGCGTGTGTGCGTTCGAAATCGAGCCGTTCCTGTATACAGCTGTATACAACTGTACAAGACTTGTACGGCAAGCTCCCGCACGCATTTCACCGCCCACGACATGTCGCGATATTCTAGCCTGCCATAATTGCAGCTGCCATAATTACGCGCAATGCATGTAGTGAATGCATAGGATGATCCATGAATTTGTGTAAAGCAGTCAACATCTGCACGTCCGAAATGTGTGCCAGTGTGATAGGTGAACAAGCTTGTACCGACAGTGGCACTGGTTGTATGTCCATGGTTCTCCCTCTCGGTTTGTTGCCTGACAAGGACACGGCACCTACCTTTTGTATCATTTCTTTGCATACAACTGTGCACAAGGCTCTGCAGAGTCCATGTGTCCAGCTGGTACCAAAAGCTTTAACAGAAGCATGTGCTGCGATTCACTGTTCACACCAACTAGAGGTGCCAGCTCTCTACTGAAACACAGCAAGATGGAAGACTCTCAGATGCCAGGACGATAACAGCGTGTTCAGCACACGTGCCCCCATGAGTGCAATGTTGTACTGTCAATCAGCAGTCCTCATGGTAAGGAGACAGCTAGCTGTGCTGCTGGTGTGCACATTGGTGACAACCACTGCCCATAGGGCATGAACTGCCATGTGTGTGCCTTGTGTGACATTGTGCACTGTTTCAACTTCTTGGTGACTAGACCTCTTACACTGGTGACTAGATGTGCAGTGGCCATGCATGCTAACAAACGAAACAATTGTCTTGAGAATGGAGGCTGCATTGCAAAGCCCCTCGAGGCCTGTGAACTGTGCTTACGTGGCGGCAGTGGTGTGGCCGCATGGGAATCAGCTCAGGCTATAGGGACTCCACTTGACACAACATTGAACATTGTGCTGGTTTTTCTAGACATACGACCCTGGCTGGGGTTCTGAGCCCGCCTCCCTATTTGCAGGATGGCAGCCCATCATATGCAGGATGTTTTGCCACAGCCTGCACCATAGTCTGTGTGTTCTATTGTGTACATGGCATGTAGGGCATAGAACAGTGCACACCCACTCTCTCCCTGTGCGCTGCTGGGACCTTGATCTATCACATTGCCACACACATGCACAGCAACTGGATCAATCTACAAGATCTCTGTGGGTATCCAACATGTTCAACTTTGAAAACAGACATGGGCATGCAGTGTCAAAAGCCAGGCATGTGGTGCAGGACCAGGAAAATGCTTCTCAAGGCAGGCATGGCCACTGGGTAGGCGCAAAATGCGTCTGACACTGTACATAGTGTCAGACGCATTTTGCACCTGACACACTGTCTAAGCATTCCAGGATTTGATCACTGCAGTTGCCAGGAGTGGCTGGGAGGAGCCAGGAGCAGCAGCAAATGCTACCCCTGCAATTGCCAGGCTCCAACGCACCGCGACAATGCAGAGCGCAGCAGGAACATGAGGATGTGCACCATGAGCAGGGACTTGAGTCAACTCAACTCGCATGGTCGAGTCATCAAGTCACCCACCAGCCTGGTGAAATTCCATGCATCCCATGATGCCTATGAACGCATGACAATGCATCACAGTAGTAAACTGCACATTTCGAATGTCTACGCACGATGTGTGACTTCAGGTGGTCAGTGCACAGGCTGCAGTGGTTTGTTTGCCTGTCTTCTGCTAGACTTGCCCTATGCACACTTGCTTGGACCCCGATGAGCTGGTGCCCACGCTGGAAGATATTGAAGTCGAGCACGGCATTTGTGACCAAATTTACTAGTTGCTTGGAATGTTGTGGTCTGAGCGGTCGCAGGTAGGGAAACCAGCCACATGTGACTCCTTGGCATGGGTTGACTCTCAACGTCGCCGGTACTGGCGTACTGCCAGCAGCAATCGCTACAGGATATGACGCAGCGTGGAAGAAATGCTTGCTATGCAGTTCGGCTGTCTGTGGATCGAGAGCACCACTGCCTGTCGCTGATCACTGCGCTGTTCAGCTGCAGCTGCAGCTGGCCTGCGACACGGCGCGTGCCGTTGCATGTGACATGCACAGATCGGGTGAAATTTTCGTGCATGCCTGCACTGTAAGATTCCTGCGAACGTACGCGCGACTGCTTCGGGCCATGGAGGCAGGCTGCTGTGGCCCGGGCCCAGGATCCGGAGGAAGACTTGCGACTCGAAATGCTTGTTGTCACTTCATCGGACTGTGCCTGGCTATAGTATGCACTCAGATTGTACCGCAAATGAGGTCCTACAGACTTCAAAGATCAGCGAGGTCTAGGCAACGGCTGCAAAGCAGCGACAGCAGGCTTAAGCTTGTGAAGATGGTCAGGATTTCGTGCTTAACCGATGCCGGGGCGAGGGCAGATCCAGGCGATAATCTGGCACAGTGCAATCTATCTCTGCACAGGATCGACTTGGAGTAGCCTAGACATCGTCACCAGCACCTGTGCATGACAAGACTTGCGGGCTGGCCGGTACGAGTTCTGTGGCTTCGAGTGAGCCATTCGCCAGCTTGTTGACCATGCATAGCTCCGTCCAGCACTTCCCAGTGAGATGTAATGAATTCCAACGGATAATTCGGCTCAGCAATATCCAGCCGATGCATGTGCCTATTTTCATATCATCGTGACGTCACGAATATGCGCCCCTTGTAACACCAGTTCACAAGGTGGAACTCTGTGTGTCAGTGCAACCTGGAGCTTCCTTCCGCATCATGATCAATTGGCAGAGGATCATGCCTGCGCGGCTTTCCATTGCAGTGCGCTGCATCGGTATCTTGCGCATGCAATGAAACCCATGGGTCTCTGCGCAGAGAGCCGCAGCTGCTTAAGCTTCCGATGTCGGAACCCCACGTCGCCGCCGCCGAGACGTACGCACATGTGCGAAACCGAGCCTAGTCAGCATATGAAGAATACGTAACAGCGTATTCGTGCAATCCATGCGCAGAACGCAAGTCATCCTGTGCAACATCTTGACGGCTGCGTAGCTACGCATACATGGCGTGTGGCAAAAAGCACTGATCAGAAGCTAGAAGCCGGCGCCATGCGCATATGCGCACGCCGACCCTTGTTCAAAACGCGTCTCGAAACCTTCTACATAGCCTGATTCTAGAAATTTAAAGCAACAGTCTCGGTGCCGGTGTGCATGGCCCGCCGGGTCGACCCTGCGCATGCAGGGCCCCGCAGCTGACGGCATGGGGTATGCCTGTGCGCCAAGACATTCAAATTTGTGCGGCAGTGCGGCAAGGCTTTCAAACTTGACAACGGTTCCGAATCGGAGGCGGGACCCCGGTCGAAGCTCCGCTGCCAGCGAATAACTTATCCCTGAAGATGTTCGCGAAAATGCGCGGCCATTCAATCTTGAGGAAACGGCTGTGAACGTGCGTTAGAACTCGCATGCAGACGCGTGTTTTAGGTGCTGCTTACTATAGTAGCTACGTAGTACCTATTTCTAGTAGCTACAGTACTTGTTCATGCAGGCCAGGATGCGTAGCTATAGGTGGCCCATGCCAGTGGTCTCCACGTGGAGATCAACTCAGCAGCCCAGCATGCGCAGGGAGGGAAATTGCAATAGCAAGGAAGCAACCAATTCCCATGGCCAGCTGCAGCAAGCGGCCAATCCGATTGCCCCGTTGCAGCACACATGACCACTGGCAGTCATCCATGCCACACCCATGCATGCCAACTGTCCACACGCAGCCCCACGCACTGACAGCGGATCTGCCCCACTGCGGTCACTCCCCGCTGAGAAAATGCGCACCAGTGCCAACAGACCCCCATGCGATCCCATAGGCGTGCACAGGCCCATCCCCCCCACCCCCCCCCAATGCAGGCAGCAACGGCCCTGGCATGGGGGCCTGGCACTACTGGAACGAGCAGGTATGGCATTGGGGCTCCACAAAATGGGCCACAGCACCATTATGGTGACAAGCGTGCCGATCATTATGGATTTGTAAGGACGACCGCTGTGGTCTTGGCTGAACATAATATGCATATCGGTGGCTGAACATAATATACATATCGGTGAAATAGAAGAATATCATTGTGTACCGCTGAGAAGCAGAACTTAGATACCGCGCATCGCACCGTGACGCCCTGCGTGCTTCTGCATGCGCGGCAGCGCACCGCCGAACGCGAGAGCGCAGATCTGCAGACACGCGAATTCAATGTTGACATCTGCGCACGCGGCCCCAAGCGCCGCGCAGTATCCCCTGACCCCAGCTCAGCGCAGCGGTCACATGCCCCCCACAAAGCGTCCGAGGGGACCGTGTGGCCAAGCAGCACTGCGCGTCCAGCAATTTAAACCGGCTGCGCAGCGGTCTTGCTGCGAGCCTCACTGTGCGAGCCTGCCTGCACGTGGCACCCCGGCAGAGGGCGGTGGGCAGGCACGCATGGCATTCTGCAGGACCATGCACGTAGGCACGTCTCACTACACAAACGGGGGGGGATGGGTTGGTGTGGCGTGCGCTTTGGTTGTCTGAAATTACATTGGAAGGGCTGTGTCCACGATGGATGCATCGGCTCTAGGCTATGTGCTGTGTGCGCCATCATGTGTGACAGGTTTGGGGCCTGCGCCAAAGCGCACTGATGGCTGACCATACCCCCCGTTTTGTGTAGTGTCTGCAGTATCCAGTATCCATGTCTGCTATGGACGTCTCGTCACGGAGCAGGAGGCGGCGGCAAAGTCAGCACTGCAATTGACAATCTCTTTCAGGAACACGGATGCACGCATGCTAACTTACTGTTGATCTCGGCTAAGTACCTCATGCAACAGGGACAAGAAGCAGAATGAGCCCCTGCCGTGCGGCCGAACTTGAAGGCTTGTACAGACGTTGTTGCGCTTCGCCTCGTCCCTCAGGTCTGCGGCAGCGCCCGGCGTGCGCGCTGCGACGAAGGAGGGAAAGGGGGGGGTGGGGGGGGCACATGATCACCTAGGCCACCATGGTGGCCACTGGTGCCCCTGTGTGCTGCGCATGCTCTGCGGACCCAAACAGATCGACCTTCAATTGAGCTGACATATTCCCCATGCACGGTGCCCATGTGACGTACAGGTGTAGGTGCCGCGTCTGTAGTCTACTAACTACATTGCAGTGCCGGGATCATGAGTGCCTGTGCCCGCCTCCGTGACAAAAAGTCTATGTATAGCTACCATGCTGAACGGCCCTCTCCATGCCGTGGGCTTCCTTGCCATCTGTCTCGAGGCTGCGCACCTCCGCCACAGTGCCACTGCCGCACGCCACGCCCTCCTCGCCTTGTAACTGTGCAGGCTGAGGAGGGTTTCCGCCGGGGTATACTATAGGAATGCCTTCTAGTAGCAGTGACGGTTTCCTATTGTCTATAACCAGTGTTGTTTCCACCTCATTATTAGTGCACATTGTGCAGTCGGCCGCGCACATGGGCGGACAAGCGCGGCATCGTGTCATGCCCGTGACCATGCTAGCATTGCTTGCTGCTGCTGGCTCTGCGCCAACTTTGCGGCGGCTAGCTAGGCAGTCCCCATGGTGCAGCACCTGGCAATGGTGCTTGTGCGTAGACTGCAGCTGCGCCATGTTGCATTGGGTCGGTGTGCTGAGTGTTTGCGCTGCTGGTTGTGTTTTTTAGTGCCGTCCATACCAGTACCGTTGTGTTGGGTGGCAGGGCTCCTGCGCTTGTTTGGGTTTATTTTTTCAAGGATGCATTGATTTGATCCTGGCGTTTCATTTATTGGATCCTCCAAAAAAAATCTTTATTAAAAAAGAATAATAGGAGTAAAAGTGTTTTTCCTGTCCAAACGGAGCAGCAATCGCTACACAGCACTCATACGGTTATTCTTGATTATACAGCATTTTTGTTTTTCACCAAACGTGTCTTTGCGATGTCTGGTGGCATAGCATAGTACATGTGTGATGCATGCATAGAGTGGCAGTGCCTGTGTCGACGTGCACCTGACGTCACAAGCCAGGCTGCAGACGTTCAGTGACTGCTGTTAAATAGATTAAATGAGCATTGAGCCAAGACATGCCCGTCTGCCAATCCCAGCCAATACTACTGGCCACGGCATGTCCGGCGCAGCCACTGCCGTGGCCCAGCAGTCCCTTCATCACCTCCCTCTTCACTCTCTTGTCGCAACATGTACACACTATCGGCAGGTCCAGCAACATGCTGGCCATCCATTGCATCATCAGATGACGTTGATTCATAATCCACACTCAATGCTGTTTCACCCTCAGACACAGATGCATCGTCACGATTGGGCGACACACTGTCCATATGGCGGCCACGCCCCCGCCCCCTTCCACCGGGTGCTGCGCGCCTCTGCTGCAGCACATTATGCTGTGCCTTTGCCTTGCGCATGGTCAGCACAACTGCTTGGAAGTGATGGCCTTCACAAACAGTGCATATATAGCGGCAGCTGAGGCCATGATGAGGCCTTTATCCCAGCTCCATTGCTGATGCTCACAGCGATCGTCCTCTACGTTCTCTACTCCGCACCGGCCGCATAAAGACAACTCAAAACTCACGCGCGTGTTCCTCAGAATGCTAGCAGTAGCCATGTACAACGTCTTCTCGACATGACTGTTGCAAGTCAGGCTCATGTCTGTGCACACGAAACTGCTCAGCCTGTGTTCTGCGGGGAACAGCCGTGCCCCACAAACATACTGTGGCTCATCATCAAGCAAACATTAAAGCTGTTTCTCGACATGCCCCTCAGCAAGCCCAGCTACCTGCTTGTGCAGCAGCTTGAGAGCAGCATGACAGTAGATGCACGTGGGTTGTGGCATTCCTGGCACTCAGCTGTGCCACGTATGTTGCTGGGTTTCGCTGGCACATCGAGCCCTGAGTGCGTCATGGGCTTGGCTGTGCCGAGATCGGAAGCATGCCAGAAGTCAGGGTCAAAACCTATGACTGCCTCAATGGGTGCATACAGCTTGCCAGCATGCTGATCATCAGCAATCCCACACAAGCTTGCCGCATGACGCAGCTCCAGAGCGCGCTTAGCCGGGCGGAGGCCGACGCGCGCTGGACCGCCACGCGCGACCATCTCGAGACCCTGAATCACGGTCCGAATCCTCAATCGGCGGAGACGGCGTGCGCTGACCTCGCTCGCCTCCTCAGCTGCTCTGGCTTGCTGGCCTCGGCGTTCCTCACTGCCTGCCCCGGCCCGGTGACGGGCCTGACCGACCATGAATTCCAGGTGGCTGTGCTGCTGCGGCTGGGTGAGCCGCTGATACTGGTCCTGGACTCGGATGAGGCCTGCCCCTGCAGCCGCGTGGCTGCGTCCGGTACGCACAGTTTCATATGCGGACAGCTAAGGGCGACTTCATTCCTAAAGCACGACCTCATCACCGTGGCTTGGAGGCGGGTGCTCATGCGCGCGTCGCTCGCTTCATCGCTTGAGCCGCGCGTTGGCAAGCTCCCCGGAGGCATACGCGTGCTCCCCCTCCGCGGCAGCCGGCAGTCGCCACCAGCCGCGCCGCCGGCGGACTTCACGCGCCCGCCGGCTGTGCCGTCTGCGAGTGCACCGGCCGTGCCGTGTCAGCAAGACCCGCCGCCGCCGCCGCCGCCACCGGACCCCCCAGCCGATGCCGCGCCGGTCCAACCCCCACCCCATCTCTCGCAGGCCCGCCAGGCTTCGGACGTGCCCCACACCCCTCATGGCACCCAAGCCCCGGCTCCGGCCTCCCTTACCCTTACTGACGCTACCGCCCCCCCCGACGCTGCCCACGCCCCGACGCGCGACGCGCCCCCCGCCCCTGACCAAGAGGTAGCGCCCCCTCCCGCACCCCCGCTGCCCCGATCGCAGCGGCCTCCGCAGCGCGGCGACCTCTTGGCATTCCTCACCACGCGCATGGCGCTGCTTGACGTGAAGGTGATGCACCCACTTGCCAGGCCGCATGTGCGCGGTGCGTCACGTGAGGCTCGCGCGACCACCGAGAAGGGCGAACGGCAAAAGCGCGACAAATGTGGCGCCGTCGCAGGTGCCGCCCAGTTCATCCCGCTCGTACATGAGACGTACGGCAGGGTTGGACGGGACGCGTACCGCTTCCTCCAGACGGTCGCGGAGGTAGCCGCGGGACACGGCGCGGGGTCAAAGCGTACTTTCCTGCTCAATACCATGCGCGACCTGTCCACAACATTGTGCCGCGCGCTGGCGCGCCAAGCCCGCGCGGCTGCGCCCCTCCGTGCTAGACTGGTTGGACGGGCGCCGCTGCCGGGCCTTCCTGTCCCCACAGACGGCCTGCTGGCGCTGACAGGCCATCGCGCATAGGCTTGCGTCGATCCCGCCCCCCCCCCCCCCCCCCCCCCGCACCCAATCCCACCCTCTTTTCTCCCTCCCTCTTTTCTCCTCGCAGCGCAGGTCCGCCGTTTCTCCTCTGCGCCCCTCCCCGGACACCGCTCGGGCTGCCGGGCTGGCGGAGGCTACGGCTCCTGGGACCGATGCCTCGCGGCCTCGGACATGGCCGTAGCGCGCGCTGTCGCGCCCGTGCAGACTGCTAGTGTCAAATTGACGGCCGCTTGTGGGCCCGGCGAGTGCTGACTGTGTGTTTGGTGTGCTCGTGGCCTGCGTGGTACTGCGTGGTGTGTGCGTGTCTGCTTTCGCGCTGACGTTAGTTCGTTCCGGCATTTGCTCGTGCGGCGCGTGACCTTGGTGCTTGCGGTGGCCAGTCTGTCTGTTTGCTTGTTGCCTGGTCTGCTGCCTCGGCGCTGCTGAGTCCTAGATCTATCACTGTGTAACACAAGCTTGCCGGTAGCTTGCTTTGTGGCACAGGTGCTGGAAGCCACGGCACAGAGCTCTCGAGGCTGAACTCACTCTGAATCGAAGAACGGATCGAATCGGATACGAAAGCCGTGTGCACTGTGTGTCTACTTCTTGCATAGTGCTCGAGAGCTTCGTCCATTCTAGGGACTGCTCGATGGGAGTGCAAGCGTTCCGGAGGAGACTGCACGAGATCGCGTCACGATTGTCGATGCCGCGCAACCTCTGTATGTCAGAAAGAGTAATAGTACAGTCGACGTTCAGCTCGACGCGCTGATTGACGACCTCGCTGCTGCACGAAAGCGCGCTGAGAAGCAGCGTGCGATCCATATTCGCTCGGCAATGTATGAAGCACATATTGATGTGCAGTAAATATTATATGTATGTATTGCGCTTAATCAAGCTTATCGGCGGTACTTTGGTGCGGAAGGACGGCTATGGTGCCTGTTGAGGGCTGAGCATACGGCACCGTGGCGAACGTGTGGGGCGGCGGCTTGGCTGGAATTCCGACCAGAAACGGACAATATGTAGACCCCCAGACGCAACCAAGCGACCCTCCGTGCCCATCAACGTATTTTTCAGCACGCTATATTGTTCCTTCTGTAATACACAGGCTGTAGCAAGTGTTCGCGGTGCATTCTGCAGCTGAACAGTAGTTTAGTTTTTACCACATTTTGCAAAGCCGGCTCAGTAAAAAAAAAAGCTTGGCATAAACGCAAACACCAGGATTAGATCGATGCAGCCTAATGCTGTCTCAGTGCTGCTGGGGCCTATGTGCAATATCTGCCTGGGTGGTGGCCACCAAATGCAGCCGTGGTGTTACACGGAGATGAACGCAATAGCCCGGCAGCGAGGGCGACAGAAGGAAAGTAGACGGCCAAAACCCCCGAAAGTAGACACCAGCAAAAAGCAATCACTGTCCCAGGCGAAAAGCCACAACGAACCGACACAGCCGACACAACCACACCCACGCACCCACACGCATGCGCACTCCCGCACCCCTCCACTACGGCACCCGCGCCACAACCGCACACAGCAACAACCACCACCGCACTACTGCCCACCCCAGCAAAACCAGCCACCACCGACCCCTCAACAGCAGCACCCCCACTCCATCCTGCCCCACTGGAGCATTCCATCACGGGCCCCCCGCACATGAGAGCCCGGGGGCGCACGCCCCCCACAGTGCAAGGCGTACGAGCCCTCCCCCTCCGGCCGCCCGGCAGGGGCCTCAGGGCGGGGCGCGAAGAGCACTGGCGGCGCCGCATCACTCCCCCCACGGTGGCTCGCGGGAAGGCAGGGCGGGCCAGCACGACCAGACGTGGGGCCGGCCTGCGCTGCTGCAGCCGCGGCACCCGGTCCAGCAAGGCGGCCAGCGGCCGCCTATAGCACGTCCGACGGGACATCGTGGCCAGGCACCACCGCCCGGCCCGCCAGCCGCATACGCAGCGGAGCCGCAGCGAGGACCTGGCGCGTCACACCACGGCACAGAGTGGTGGAGAGTTCGCACATGGCATTCTGCAAGAACGCTCGCCTGGACACGGCCCCCGAAGCCGCAGCAAAGTCAGCGATCTTATTGAGGAACGCGAACGCACCCGTGCCCACATGGCCAAATGTCTCATGCGACAGGGACACAAAGCGACATGCGCCAGTGCCGGAGCGGCCGTACTTGTCTCGCTTCCGGTCGTCCATCAGCTGGGCGGCAGCGCCTGGCGTGTTTGCCGCGGCGACGACCCGGGAGGGGGCCACCGGACAGGGCACGCACACATCTGCCACAACGGTGTCGCAGGGCAACATCACAGCAGATCACCCCGTTCCGGGTTGTGCTGCGAGCGGGGGGGTAGCGGCCGGGCGCAAGCCGCGGCCGCGCGGCCCCGGCGACCCTCGGGCAGGCGTCGCGGCGGACTAGTGGCCACCGGGCCCACCTGTGGCAGGTGCTCACACCGCACCGTGGACTGGCCGGCCGGGGCGGCCGCCTTCATGGCCACGGCGGCGGCGGCGGCAGCTGCCGCGCTGAGCTCTCGCGCGCCACTGTAACCGACGGAAGCCTCGCCGGGGACGTCTACGTCCATGGCGCCTGCCGTGTCGGCCGCGGCAGCCTTGACCTCGGACGAGGCAACAACGGCTGAGATGGCAGCAGCGACGAGTGCAGCCGCGGCGGCTGGTCCCTCTAAGGTGCCGTCCGCCGTGGCGGCGTCGCCGAGCGGGGCAGCGTTGTCTGCCGGTCCGGAGGGGCGCAAGGGGGCAGGCGGGGAATGCGCCAGCGTCTGGGTGCCATATGGGGTTGAAGGCACGGCCGAGGCGCTGGGGGCCGGGGTGGGTGGAGTGAGCGCACTAGCGGCAGCACAGCTGGCAGGCTCACAGGAGGGGCCGGGCGGCCGCGCGCCCGGCACATCCGGGTACTGCGGGAGACTCTTGATGTTGGGCTCAAGAGACGTGGAGATGCCCGCCCGCATGATGAAGCGGCGCCATGCCTGCGTGATCGTATCATGGCGGGCGACCACCGTGCGCCACACCGCATTGCACACCAGGGCATGCGAACCATCAGCAGGCGATGCCCGGCCGCACACGCAGTTGCCGTCCGCCTCTGGGCCGGTGAACAGTGACTCACCTAGGCGCAAGCGCACATTCACGCGGAAGTCTGTGGCAGTCAGGTCAGTCGCACCGGGCCTGGCTTTCAGGAAAGCTGAGGCCATCGAGCCTGCGCAACTATGCAGGCGCGCCTTGCTGGTCAGGCTCTGTGCGGGTGTTGCTGACGACGGGCTGCGCGTCCCTTGATCCAGCGCTGCAAGCAGCGCAACCGCCCGGGCGTCAGAGTCGGCCCGGCCGACTGCATTCTGCAGCCGTGACATGCGGATGGCAGACCCCCCGCCGCTCAGGCCCGCCCATTCCGCGGGCTCGTCGGGGCACTCAGACAGCCCCGGGATACTTGGCCACTGCTGGCGCAACTCTTCGAGAGTGTGGCGCATGGCGACGCCCGCATCGCCACGGAATGGCAGGCCTCGATCTGTCCCTTCTGCGAGGGCTGCATGGGCGAGTGCAGCGGACGACAGGCGAGCAGCGTCGGCGATGGGTTGGGTGAACCTGCGTAGGCCCATGCCGCCGTGGCGGTGGGGAAGCAGGGCTTGCAGGCACTGTGCGTCCGTGAGGCTGGTCACATCCAGAATGTCGCCGAGGCCCTTCAGCAGCGCTGTCTCCACCTGGTGCAGCGGCTGCTCCAGAAACCGCCACTGCGTGCTGCACAGTAAATGGGATTCTCTATGCTGCAGGCAGTTGTGCATGACAAGCCATTTCACCTGAGGGGACAGTGGCAGTGCGGTCAGCTTCGCAATCTGCGCGCGAGTGGCTGCGCAGCGGCGGGAGACATGTGCTGTGACGAACTCATCGCTACCCAGCGGGGTGCCGCACACCACGATGCCGTCCGGGGCGACGTGCGCACCGAGCAAGGTGGCGACATGCGCAACTGTGTCCGTGTCCTTGCAGTAGACGCTAGTCTTCTGCGGCTGGCACGGGTGCCTACCCATGATCAGTGCTGCGCCGGCAGCGACATCTTGCAGCCGTCCTTGCAGGTACGTGTCATCGTGGCATGCCAAGACCAGCGCTCCGCCGCTGACCTTGCTCGCTGCTCGCAGAGTCGGCTGGTACGTCAGGTTGAAGAGGAACGGCCCCATCGTGTCGCCATGTTGCACGCCAGTCTCGCTCCACAGCACTTCATGTGCGCCGTCCGGGCGCCGCAGAAGCAGTGCCGATGCCTGTTGGTATGACATCCGCACGAATGGCAAGAGACCCGGGGCGTGCTGTGCAACGGCTGCCAGCATGGCGGTCCGATCGCACAGATTGAAGGCATTGCGGAGGTCCACTTGGACGGTCAAACATCGGGGTCATGAAAGTCAGGATACAGCGCATGGCCGGGGATCTCAGCACCCCCAGAGATGCCGACACCGGCCTGCAGCGGGGCAAACATGCTGGCTGCATCCGGCAGCGTCGCCAGCGCGCAGATGCCCGCCAGGCGCATCAGCGACTCACCGATTGCGATTGGCCTGACGCCGCCTGCCGGCTTGGCGAGTGCGATCAGTCGGCTGGCTTGGAGGAGAGCCGTGTGGGGGATGCTCCCCAACAGGAGGTCATTGACAAAATGGCGCAGCGCGGCGCGGATGCGTGGGTCATGGAGTGCCACGGCGCGGATGTGCTCGTTTGTCCACCCACTGGGCCCTGCTGCCGTGCCCCGCGACAGGTTCAGCACGATCTGATGGAATCGCCGTGGTGTGTTCACGTGTTTCACGGATATGCATGAAAGCAAGAGCCCACAGCCGTGGTGCACCAGCGGGCATGATATCAAACATGGGGTTTGATTGGAGCTCAGTTTTAAGCAGATGTACGTTGACGCAGCTGTACTGTTGACTCGGAGACTAGGTTGACCTACTCAATACATACACGTGCGTTCGAAGCAAGTACCAGTCCAATGTCCGGATTTGGTAAAGGGGGCAGCCTCATGATTGCAGTTCATTGCTTCAGACATACCCGCCCTGTTATGTGGCAAGTGTGTACACGTGTTACACGGAGATGATATTCGGCCTGCGTGAAACGGTCACGTGTCAAGTAGCGAGGTCACTCTGGATCCAGCTGGACAGTACCTGCTAGCTACATGCACCACTGGCCCGCAGGCCTGACACGGCGCAACGCGCTGGGTGCTGCGTAGCAAGGCGCAGGCACTGGGGGGTGCGCACGAGGCCCGGCGACCATGGGCATGTCCGAGTAGCTCTGCCCCGCCTTTACTTAGTTTGTTGTAATTAGTTAATTCTAGAATCCCGCTGTGTCCGTCCCTCCCACAGCGTACTGCAAGCATTATCATCAGAAGTCACAATGACCAGGAAGTTCCTGACAGCAATTACAATTACCGTGAAATCATTCGATTCCAGAATTGTCAATCAGATGGCAATGCGCCCTGTTCTGCTGTTGATGTTGGTGTGGTGTCTGCTCTTCGTTTGCCGGTGGGCGCTCGACCCGATGTCACATGATTGCTCTCAGATGTGATGTGGCCGAAGCTCTCGATGCCACATAATCACGATTTGGCATGTTTCCCCGGTTTTGACAGCAGATCTGTTGTTGGCAGTTGCTGATGTTGGGCGTGCTTTACACACACATTCGAGCGCCTATGCAGGTGCTCGATGCGCTGCCGGAGCCTCTCGTGCTGGGCATGCTGCGCGCTTCTTTCGACCGTGTTCCGCCACATGTCACCCCAGCCACCACCCGCCACTGCTGCTGCCTCAGCTGCCACCTGCAGGCGTGGACGAAGCTTCTGCCTGAACGCTTTCAGCCACTTCTGCTGCGCGCACATGGACCAGCCGTCGACATTCACCACGCGTTGACCCTTTGCAATCCCTTCCCTTCTGCTCCTCCGCAGCCTCGAGCATGCGCGCAGCAGGGTACAGCTTCCGATCACATCTTGTGTCCCTGAAGCTTGTCGAGGACAAGGACCATTGCAATGCATGCGCTCCATGCATTGTACCACACGAGGGCAACTCGTATCCAATCAACCAACCCGCAGAGACCGTGACGCAAACCGCAGACACGATTGCGCCTGTAGCCACGATGACGGCGCTGCAGTGCCTGGTGCTAGACTTCAGCAATCGAAGCCACATGCAAAGGCACAGCTGCCTTGCTCTGGGTGAAGTTCTTTCATCATTGCAGCAGCTAACATGGCTCGCGGTGAGAGTACCCGTCAAGGGGACCAGCGCAGCTGCAACCAGGACAGCTGACAGCGACGCCATTGCGGCGATGTTGCTGCCTGTGCTACGCACGCTGTGTTCACTTGAGCTCCGTGGGTTTGACTTCGACGTCTACGACTTACCCAGGCGGGACGTCGCCGACCTGGCCAGAACCGATCAAGTCGCACGGCACTTGCCTCCCAAACTCACTCACATATCTCTGCGCGACAGCCGGCTGGATGACGGAGCGGCTGTCACCGTGCCAGCACTTTCGCGCTTGCCGCTGGTATCCCTCGACCTGAACAACTGCAGACTGCCATCACATTTGCACCTGCCAGGTCACCCCGCAATGCGGGCCTGAAGTCCCTGGACCTTGGGAACAACTCCATCGCACCACCTGCTGCTCGAGACATCGCAACGCTGACCAGCCTGACACGACTTGATCTCTCCAACATGCGGCGTGGCCGTTATGCGGAGCCAGATGTGCTGCGTGTGCTGCGCGACGCCACTGCCATCAGGCTGCAGGTCTTCCGCTACCATCTGAGTCAGATGGATCAGGGTCCGCTGGAGCATCTGCGCGCCTGTGTGGAGCGCTGGACAGGCCTGCAAGGGCTGTCCGCCACGGGGAACGTGCAGCACGTGCTGGGTGTGCTGTGTGGCTGCAGGGGCCTGCGGGACCTCGAGCTGTCGTCTGAAATGCTGATGACGGTGCGGGGGATTGGGGAGATACCGGCTGTTGCGCTGTTGACCGGGTTCACACGGTTGTGCCTGCGGAGCATTTGTTGTGACAATGACGCTGTGGACGGCCTGCGGCAGAGCGTGAGCGTGCTGACCGCGCTGCGTGATGTGGAGTTGACATACATGGCGAAGAGGTTTGCTGACGACACAGGTGAGGCGTTTGCTGAGGCGGTGCGGCCGCTGACGCAGCTGACGCGGCTGAGTCTGCGCTACTGCCGCCTGGGACGGGCAGGGTCGTTGCGGCTTGCGCAGGGGCTTGCATGCATGGCCAGCATGCATGAACTCACTCTGGAAGAAAATCGCATTGAGCCTGAGGCGTTTGCGGCCGAGCTGGTGCCGGTGCTGGGGAAGATGAAGGGGCTCAGCATGCTGAGCGTGGCAAAGAACCCTGTAGGGGATGTGGGCGCCGCAGCCCTGTCGGCCGCGCTGCCGCGCATGCGTGCGTTGCGAGCGCTGGACATGCGGCACTGCTCGCTGACTGGCGCGTTCAGTCAAGCTGTTGTACAGGCAGCACCGCCGGGCATGCGTGCGATCACGTTTCAGTAGCCGCTGTAACTAGTTTAATACTGTGTCCACATAACTAGTCCGCTGTACAGTATCTCATGTTGCTCCAGGCGCAGAAGACTGCAGACTGCGCTGACCTCTGTACGCGTCCGTGATCAGAATGGGCGCCAACATTTCAAAGGCACTGATGAGCTGTACATTGACACACTGACAGTACCGCAGGGAGCGCGCTGTGCGGTTTTGAGGCAGTGTGACAATTGTGAATAGTGCAGTCCAGGTTGCGCGGGGACAGCAGTGGCGAGCACAATTGGCCGGTCTGTGGCTCTCCTGTGTGCAGCAACAGAGCTGTGAACACGCACAGGCTGATCAGCGTGCCAATCGGCGTGCTCTTCTGCCTCAGACCCCCATCCGTTCTGACTGTACACGGTGCTGCCATGGCGAAACAAAATGACCTTGTTCATGCAGCGCTCTCAGTACATGGCTTACAGCAAGATTACACCATATCGTTTGGATCGTAAGCGTCTAACAGAAAGCAGAATCGATCAGGAAGACGTGCCTGCAGGCTCGCCCCGGAACCCATTAGAGAACATGCATGGCCTGTGCCCTCATTATGGGCGGTATGCACTAGACACACATGGTTTGGTCCTGTGTCTGTCTCACCTTGAATGCCGCACATGTTTGCCACGCAGGTCCGGCCGTCTCATGCCTCGCTGGCGAGTTACAGTCAAGGATAAGTACATGTCCCCAGTGGCAGCCTGCTGCAGGCACGGTCGCAGGCCTTCTCGCATACCATAGATCACGAGCGAGATTTTGCCTGTTCAGGCTTGGGTCCTCACACCCATGCCTCCCTTCTGCGGGCTGCTCTGTGGCAGTCGCAAGCCATTGCTGTAGGAGAAAGTGGCTGTAGGAGCTCACCATATGTCACATGATGTGCGGCATAACTCAGTCGTGCTGCGTTTTGACCCTCTTGAGCGACGTCAGAAGGAGGTTGCGGACCGGCCTGCCCATGCCCTCAGCTTGCCCCTCCATCTTGGCCCTGCATGCATGCACACCAGAAATGTGAAACAGGACTGGGAAGCAGCGGCAGGGAGACATGACGGGGGGAGAGCAGAGTGGCGCCACTGCATCTACATCCATGCGGGTCTCTACACTACATCCATGCCGGTCTGTTGACACACCACCCCAGGAGCAAAGTATCTCCCCAGGAGCACCAGTACAGCGTCGGCATGCGTGGAACAGCAGCGTGTATAGAGGATCAATAGCGCAGCTGCATCGTGCATGGATGAGCATCGAGGCGGTCACCAGGACCTCCCGTAGAGACCTGGCATAGTCAGGCAGACATGGCCACCCGCAGATATGAAATGTACATGTAGCGCCACCAGACCTGATCTAGCTGTAGCATACAACAAGCAAAGCTGTGATTATTCTGGTAGTAAGACACTACACAGAGAGTATATACCTACCAGAATTATGGCATAAGCCGAGCGACGTTGTGAGTGTTGGATATGCCACACGCTGTCTAGTAGCCGCAAACATTCTCCTTGACCTGATGAGTCCCGCGCGCAGTGTGAGGCGGACTCTGTGTTGAACTGAGAGGGATCATGGACTCAGCAGCGGCGCGAGAAGGAAGCAAGTGACACAGCACACAGCACACGTCACAGTCAGTGCGGCCGCCCGGCGTGCTGTCATGTCCGGCCCCCACAAACACAGGGCATATGCAATACCTGCCCAACACGGAAGCTTCCTGGAGCTTCAGCGCGTGCAGAAGCTGCAGGGTCGCAGCAGGTGCTGGGAATCTCGGCGCCTAGTCAGCGTGATGCTGTAGGAGTGTGTGACAATGACGCTGTGGCATGCATGCATGCATGCATGCCTGTCCGGAGCTGCTAGAATCGTGATTCTACAAATCATGCCACGTGCATGAGCGGAAGCGCGCACCAGAACTCTGCCTGGCACTGTGACACGAACGAATCCTCTGGATTGGAAGCCTCCTGAAGCTTCTGGGTGCGCTGGCCGTGTGAGACGCTCACGAGGTCATCCTCGATGCTCCCCTACACCAACATCCGCGCATCCTGAACCGGACATGATGAATCGGACAACACCTTCATAGGCAGGCACACAGCACGGAGCGTGCCAGGCGCGCAGCACACGTCGGCCTCGGGTTTGCAATGGTATGGGTGATTGGTGTCACTACAGCTTGCCCGGCCTCCATATCACGGGCCTCCGTATAACGTGATGTGCCTATTAGGGATGGCGCGAGCACCGCACATGTCAAACTCGCAAGCCAGCCAAGGCAACGCATGTGCATACTCCATCACCAGTCACGAGTAATCACCCGAAAGACCAACTGCACCATGCAAGCAGACACGCAGACAACACATCTATCTGCACGCCAGCTTGAACTAATCGCACAAGAATCACAAACCACCCCAGGAGAGGGGGCGGGACCTTCATGACGAGGACCTCAGCATGCACAGCACGCGTTGCGCCGAGTCGGTGTGCGCGGCTGACCACCTGCTGCTCCAGGGCCAGGTCCCCCAGGGGCTCCATGAGGAAGACGTGCTGCGTGCAGCTGAGGTCAAGGCCGACGGCACCAACAGAGTCCATCACGAGGACCCTCACAGGGCCGTGTCGGTACGCCGAGATCGCCGCTGCGCGCTCCGCGCGGCTCATGCTTGCCTTCAGCACCTGCGATGGGCGCATGCATGGCTTAGCACAGATGACCTGCGCGCACGTGCGTCGACATGAACGGGCCGGGGAAGAAATGTGGGGCAAAGTTTGAAAGTGAGAATTCGGCTGCGTGGGGTCGCTCCGCCGCATGTGCGTACGATTGCCGGGAAGCGGGGTATTGATGACCTGTGAGAAGCCAAATACTGCGCCGTCACGCTGCCGACATTCGCAGGTGTGCTGGCTGGTAGGTACAAGGGCAGGCGCCGCATCCGGCGTGGTGGTGAGGCCTGTGCTGTGCCGCCCCGCGTCAGTGAGGCATCATGCATGCACAGCATGCATGCAAACAAACGCTCTCGTACATTGCGTTGTGTGAATCATGATGTGGAATGATGAGAATACACCACTGAAGCGTCACATACGTCAACACATGTGCACATACATAGAGTTCATGCGTAGAGTGAGGTCGCACCTCGAACTGCGCGTGGGCATCGGCCAAGTGCTTCTCTACCAGCCGCAGGTGCTGCCAGAATGCGCAGTACACAATTGCCTTGTCCCGGTGCTCTATCTCAGCACGCAGCGCGTCAGTAGCGCCCGCAGCAGCGGTGTGCGGCCGCGCGAGCACGCTTTGCCGCGCCGTGCCCCCCTCGCCGGCCCCCCCCGCTGCAGGCTTGCCGTCATGCCGCTCGACCGCGACCTCAACATCCATGAGCATGCGGTGGCTGCGGCGGCGGCCGCCGCGGTGTGGCTTGGGGCACAACCGAGGCGGTGTGAATACTTCATGCCGACCCGGCACGTACTCGTCTGGCCGCGGGAACGCGCTGCTTGCGCGGAGGATTGAAGCTGGGCGAGCCCCGCCATTCATGCATGACGGCAGCGGCCGCATGCCATCGCATGCATGCTCCATCGACGTCGCACCACAGGACTGCGGCGGGCTGGGTTGTGTCCTAGCGTCACCATCACCATCCCCGTCATCTGTGTCCGAGTCCGACCTCCCACCCCACACGCTCATCACCGGATTGCAGCCTGGGAGTGCCTCTTGGTACCACGATATCTTGCGTGTCCTTGCCCCGGCCCCAGGCACTGAAGCTGCTGCCGCGGCAGATGCATGCGGCGTTGCTTGCGGCATGCCCCGCAGATCCGCGCCATGCGCGCCGCCAACGTCATCCGCCATCACCGCCGCAGCCAGTACCATCGAAGGCACTCCGGCAGCGGCCAGTGGCAAGAACTCCCCCGGTCGCAGAAGCCCTGCCTCGCACACAGCAGCGGCCGCCGGAGGCGCCGCCGCCGCCGCCGCCGCGCCTCCGGCCGCACCCGCCGCTTCGGCAGCGCCGCCTGCTAGGTCAGGGGCGGTGTACACATCCCAGTGGGGCAGCTCGGCGGGCGGCGCGGGGGGCACGATGTGAAGCTCCCGGAGGCGGCGGATGAGGTAATCGCACTTGGTAGAGCGCGTTGCCTCCCACTGCGGCTGCCAGCCGCCGCCGGAGCTGCCCTGCGCTCCGCGCTGGTGAAACACCGGCTGCAGCTCGATCAGGTCGATTGGCACCGGCGCGCGGGGATTGCTGTTGAATGCCCGCCTGCATACGTCAGCCACATACAAGCATACATGTCGTGCATTACGCCAGCACACATCCGAGACCAGTCACTAGTCAACGTGGGCTGTGTAGTTACATACAAAGCCATGCCGACCCATCTCGCGTGTGCCTTCGCCGTGGGAGTCAACACGGCGCCTGTTTGCGCACATGCACTCGTGCAGGCTGTTGTTTCTGTGGTGCCTGCGGTGTTCCCACGGCGCTGCTGAGGCCTTGATCTATCACGGTGCAATACATCCACTAGTGCACGGAGCTCCGCGGAGGCGAATAGCAGGCAGGTGTAGGTGCGGCGGCGGCGGGGGAGGGGGGGGGGGGGGGGGGGGGGGGGGGCACCTCGCCGGGTCGTCCACGGGCTGCTGCCGGTATGGCGCGCCGCACACGCAGCACGTGTGGCTGTCCTTTGCGGTGCAGTCAACGCACAGCACGTGAGCGCACGGCGTGGCCAGGATCATGCGGGACGGGGCAGCGCATGCGTCACAGGGGCCGCCGTTGCGCAGCGCGGTCTCCACGTGCGCGAGCGGGTGGCTTGGGGGGACCATGTCGGCGTGCGTGGCCGGACCCTCCGGCACGTCATAGCCGTGGGTGCGCGCGAGGATCTGGAGCGTCTCGAGCACATCCTCCGTGTTTGACTGCACAGCGTTGGAAACTTGGGCACGTGTGGCGCACATAGCTGCCGCTACGTCGACTGTGCAAGTACCTCCATACATTTATCCCCACGGAACCTGGGCTGAAGTCAGGGTGCATGCTGCTCAAGCCACGCTGTGCCCTGCGTGCTGCGCTCTGAAGTGATCACAAGAACCTGTGCGCTGGACGCGCACACCAACTGCCCATGTAAGTGCATGGAACCGTGCACGCTGTGGTGTGGAAGCGCAGCACGCAGCACGCAACGCGCAGCACACCTCGATATTGGCCTGGCCGGCGACGGAGCAGGCGAGGCGCATGTTGGAGAGCAGCTCTGCGGCCCACTTGCTGCGGCCGGGGTGCAGGATACTCTCTTTGTGGCCCTCGTCGAACCAGTCGGCCAGCAGAAGGTTCCGCAGCACCACCTGCATGCATGCCTACACAGTCAACCACGCACCTGCCGCAAGGTACAGACACACCCGATTGAGCAATGCCTTGATCTTCCAATGGTGCCACTCTTGCGTCTCCATGGGAGCGCTAGGTAGGCATTGACCCCCGCACTTGATCACGCAGGTGTCATGTTTCTGCATATTTGCATGCCCTATGCTTGCAAATTAATGGACCACCTTATCGGACGATAGCTCTCAAAAGTGTCCATCAAAGCTGCTGTATTTGGGAGTACTCAGCCAGTAAATCAGAGACGAGTGGTTCAATATCTGGCGGGAGTACGGTGGGTGACGCCGGGCGTGAGAGCAGGCAGACGGAGTCCGCATTCGACCGCGCAGATGGATACGGGGCTGAAGACCGCGCGCGCGCGCGCAGATGGCGCCCTTGCACAGCGCGCAGCGGCGGGCTGCATTTTACGGGCTGCTCTGAACAAATGTTGCTGCTGCTGCGCTCAACCACCACGGCTAATAACAAGTTATCAGCCGCAGACGGAGACAGGGCAGAAGCCGCGGCGGCAGACAGCCGCACCTCGACGAGGCTGTTGTAGGAGGCCTGGTGCTGGGGGTCGAACTGCAGGCGCACAGTCGCACGCGTGCATGGCGGCAGCAGCCGCGACTCCGTAACGCCGGCCTTGCTCGACCGGATCATCACCCGCCGCAGCACCGCCATCAGTCGCTGCTTGCCTGCGCCACACGCATGCCGCTCACGGCTGTGCAGGTTTTGCACGGAGATCAACGCACCAATAAGCGAGCAAGGAACTGAACCCCAGCAAGCAGGCAGCAACAGGCACAGGTTCCCGAGCCGCGCATGAACCGACACAAACACCTACCGGCGCGGCACGTCCACTACCCAATCGCGGCCACCACGCCAAAGACAATGTGCAGGTTGCGCCGTTACGGCTGTGCAGGTGCGGGTGTTACAATACATGTGTGTGTTGGAATACATGCTAGCACGGGTGCTGGCTGCCCGCGACCTTTTTCAGAGCGTCCGTGGCAGATGCGATGCAGCTTGATTGTTGCACTGGTGGTCCACGGAGGACCACAGGCAGCATGCAGTGGGCGACGAGTCCTTGTCGTACTTCAAATATCAGCGCCTGGGAAATGTGTGAATAGCCTGTCCTGTTATGGCATGGACCCAGGCGCGAATGGGCAGTGGCAGCTGGATGAAAGGACAGTGTAATGGTGCAGATCAAGCACACTGACAGCAAACTGCAGCACTGACAGTTGTATGGGATGCGGCAGGCAGGCCGCACCAGGCAGCCGGCCAGCCTCGAAGGGGCTCCGGATTGCGGCATCAAACGCGAGCGCGCCGCGAGGGCCGTGGAACGGCTGGCAGCGCAGGAAGGAGAGCAGCGGCAGCAGCGGCGCGGCGCGGCTCTGTGCGGTGTGTGGCGCGGGCGTGCCTGTCATGACCCAGCGGCGCTCTGCGCGGATGGCTGAGAGGATGGCGCCGCGGTTGGTCTGCGCGCTGCGGCCCAGCACGTGGCCCTCGTCCAGGATCATGCGCAGCCAGTGCACCTGTAGCCACATGTCATTTGGCATACGCAAAGCCCAACTATTTGAGGCTGAGAAGCGTTACAGAGGTATGCCCCACGAGGTGGCAGACCACAGAGGCAGACAAGCATGGCAATGCATCTGACATATGAACCATGGCTGAATGCCGCAAATACAGAACTGTTTGTGGCTTGCTTGTGACGGCTTCCCAGCATGCAGCACGCATGACATGATTTGTACGCGCAGAACGGGGTGTCGACGTCAATAGCATGGTGAATACACGCAGAACGCATCGTCCGCATGCATGCAAGAGAGTCGAGATGGTGACAGATCAAGCTGGGTGTGCACTGCCCTCAGCACTGTGCCGCCGATGACATCATCGATGGTTTCCCGATTGGAACACCTGCCCCCGGGCAGGGTAAGAAAGTGATGCAGTGCGGGGGGCACCTGGTGTGAGTTCAATGCCGTCCCTCGGGGGCTCTGTTTCATGTTGGTGGCGTAAGATGTTCGCCAGCATTCATGGGCATGCCACGCAGAGGACGCGAGGCGGGGCAATTCCCGGCCAAGAGCATTACGAAGGTGATGGACGGGGAGGGCAGTTCCAACCTACAGCCCGGGCCCCCCCACGGGGGGCAAGCAGTACAGACTACGACAAAGGCTCGAACTCATGCATGCAAGCACCCAACCAAATGCATGCTAAGGCAGCATCGCTTCTCTGGCTCTGTAATGCAGGTTGTGCAACGCAGACTAGGACACAATACAGTTGGCCTCGCGCAGCTCAGCACGCAGCACACCTGCAGCACGACGTGCCGGAGGTTGCGGTCGTGCATATGCGCGGCCGAGCCGTGGCTGGAGAGGTGGGTGAAGGTCGTGATGACGACGTCGTAGTCCCACGCAAGCCGGTGCGCTGCCACGTCAGCGTCCCGGCGGCCCTCGAGGTAGTATACGCGCAGCGCGCCGGGCCGCACGTGCTTCGCAATCTCATGCCGCCAGTGGTCGACGAGGATTGACGGCACGACAACGAGCGTGGCCGGGGACAGTGGCACCGGCTCGTGCGCTGCGACGCGCGCGTACGCGTCGCTCGTGGCTACCAGCGCTTTAGCGAGCGCCGGGAAGTCGAAGCGGTGCGTGCTGCAGTTTCGCAGCGAGTCGGGCAGCATGTACACTGGGGAAGGGCCGGTGTGGCCGGATTTCCGTCGCTTCTGCGGCGGCTCCGCAGCGGCGTCTCGGGCCTCGTCAGCATCCGCAGGGCCTCTGCTGGTTGTGATGTTGGCGGGGACCAAGCCGAGCGCGGTGAGGAGGGCAGCGGAGTGGCTCATGCCGAGTTCCGTGGCCACGGCGGCTGCGGCGGCTGCGGCCGCCGCAGCTGAGCCGTTGTGCGGGCGCGGCGGCGGCTTGGGTTGGGGCAGAGCCTTCATCCAGTTGCGGACCTCACGCGAGTGTATTGTGATGCGCGCTGTGCCGTGGGGACGGCACAGCGTGATCGCCTCACCAGGCAGCTGAGGAATCAGCGTGGTGGCTACAGGGGTCTCACGCTGCGCGCTGTGTTTATTATTATTACCGTACGCGGTCGCAGCGCGCCTGGACCGCCTCGCACGAGCCGCGGCCGGAACCTGGGGGATGTCGGTGACACCGGCCGCCACCGCGGCTCCTGGCCGGGGCTGCTTTGCTCCACCTCCAGGGAATATGACCACACTCCGCTGCCGCAGCCGCTCGATGAGAAGCCGCAGCGCTGGCATCTCACTTAGCGCGTACGGCGTCACATTACGCGCGATACAAAACTGCAGGAACAGGTCGCCAAAGTACGCGATGTTCCTCTCCGCACCCCCAACAAACCCCTCCTCCGCTTCCGTCACATACCCCGGCACCTCCCCACCCTGTGCTAGCGCAGCACACAGCACGTCCGCACCCTGCTGCCCCCCCGCGTCTACCGGCGGAATCAGGTCCAGATCCTCCAGGAGAACCCGGTTCCGCCGCGACAGCATCAGCGATGGCGTCTGCACCGCTGCGCGCTCCTTCCGCGACTGCCTCTCTCCACGCGTGCTGTGCCCCGCCTCGGCACCTTCGCTAGCCACGTTCACTGCTCCGGTGCCGCCTGTAGCCACGTCACGCGCCTCAGCCACGAGGCTGTTGACGCACGCCATGTAAAACTCGCCGTGGACCGGCCGGAGTCCGTCCGGGTCTCTGGCAACACCTGCACACATGTCCATGCATGAGCACGTTTGACTAGCCTGGAAATATCAGCACTTCAATCTCACTAGACAGCATCCAGTGGCAGTCAACCAGCCTGAACCAGTGCCATCCATAGCTATCCGACTACACACGGCAAAACGGCACCATTCCTGCCCCTCACATGCCACAACAGGCAATGCAGGTCGACACACCTGTGCGCACTTCCACTCCGGCAGGAGGTCTCGGGAACAGGCTTGCGGTCTTCAGGATCACGGCCAGAGCCGTTGCCGTCTTACCGAGCCCCGGCTCATCGCAGAAGAGGCCGCCCCGAACGTCACGGACCGCCTGCGGTGGCTCCTCGGAGAGGTGGCCAGAGGCGCAATCGGCGTACACGTGTGTGCCCGCGCCAGGCAGAGGCAGCTCCCGGATGAAGGGATGTGGCAGCTGCTGCGGGGGCTCCTCTCGGGCCATCATGCTGCGCATGGCGGCCCGCTGGTGGGAGTGGAGCGTGGAGAGGAGGTCTGGGGAGACCTCGGCGCAGACCGCTGCAGCGAGGCGGCATGTGCATGCCAGGGCGGAGATATCGAGGGAGAGCTCTGCGATGCGATGCAGGGCTTCGATAGGGAGGACCTCCAGTGCTGATGGCTGGCCTGCAACGGAGGGGCATGCGCAGTTTGTTGCAGCTTTGAGAAGAGCATCTGCAGGTATCACGCGGAGTGCCTGCCAGACCTTGGTGGGCTGATGACTTTTGCTCACTATCAGTATTGGCATGTACGTGTAGCAGCTGAGACACCCGTGCGCCTAAAATAGCAACAGGACTCTGATTGGTCACAGGTATGTGTAAACTGCACTCGTGCCCGCAGGGGAGCACAGGTACCCAACGGTCCATGTAAATGTTGATGCTCCTAGTGGCTAGCTTTAGGAACAGTGCACAAGTGCTTCAGCAGCAAACCGGTAGAATGGCAGTTGCGGGTTGACCATGCCACGTGTTCTCCTTGCAGTCAGGCCCAGGGCAGGAGAGACGGCAATGGGTGGCCAGAGTGCATACCTGGGTGCTTGCGTGGTGGAGGTGGTGGATAGTCCACCGGAGTTGTCACGAGATTCGGAAGCTCTTCAAAGCACTCATGGAGCTTGAATGGGACTGGGCGATCGTCTGGTGCAGAATGGACGTCCTCAGTCGCGTCAGACCCACCGTTTGCACGAGCGCAGTGCCCGTTGCACCTGCCATGGTCGTCACCAGTGCTCTGGCTGTTGCGCGGACTTCTGTGGCTGGACGGCCTGCATAAGCAGCTGATCCCGCCTTGCGCCGCGCACTCGGGACAGACAGAAACGCTGTCGCGCGTTGCGTCGGTCGCAGGCAGCAGCAGCGCAAACACGTCTGCAGCAGCCCTGTTTGCGTCCAGTCGGACAAGCCCCTTCAGAACGTCCGATCTTACATATAGGTCTAGCCTGGCTTTGCATATGTACCGCCTGCCGACGGCTGTGCACGTCAGAACGCATCCCTCGGACCGGCATTTGCTAGTGCTGGCGAGTCGCGCAAGCGCGAGCTCCACCCTGACACTGGCATCACTGCTACTTGAAGAAGTCACTGCATGAAGCTTCCTTCTGCATGGCGCAAAGCTATTTGGCACAGCGTCCCTGCCTTCCGATGAGATACCAAAGCTTGCGACTACGGAGCGTACAAACACGATTCCGGCCTTGGTGGGACAGAACACAGCACTCTGCCATGACAAGCAATTTATGGTGATGTGTGGCACGCACAGGAACATGACGCCACGGCTGTGCTCGCTCAGGCCATAACCACCACCCCGGGAGCGTTACGCCAGCAACCTGGGCATACATGTGGAACATCATGATCCAAACATACCTAGTCTTGCAAGTAATGAAACATGCCGACAACTGATCGCCACTTTCAGGAAGAGTGACCTCGATTGCCTCTCCTTTGACGTCAGCCCAAGCGGTTGCCCACACGCAGACGTGCCCAACAAGGACGTAACTACTCATCGCAGTCCGTGCAAAGGTATATGCTGCATCGTTGCACAAATTCAATTTCAAATCTAGACGCGAGCCTCGGATGACAGGACGTGCACGCGAGCATCCTCGCCAGACGCGCAGTGTTCTACCGCAGCTGCATACCGCGATGCTGGCAACATGTCAGCAAGGGAGGAAGGCTGGCGCATTTCGCTCTGTACACAGGCGGCACATTTGTTTATTACTAGCGGAACGAGGCACGGAACCAATCACACCGCTTCAGCTCAACGTGAATTCTCGACATCCATGCATGGATGTCGTGCTGTTTCCCCACGCACTGTCAATTCACAGTTAGCTGGGTCGGCGCACGCGTGTGTTCATTCAGAGGGATGCAGTGTCCAGAAAATAACATCAGGTAACAAATAGTGATCACATGGCGGTATCCGCGCTTTTGCAGCTGGTGGCGGGCGCGGTGGAGCCTGGACTACGGGTACGCTTCAATCGGCTGGCCGTCCGTCCCGGCTAGGCGCCGGTGGCGCCGCACGTACCGCAGCGAGCCGCATGTGAACAGTAGCAGAGTCCGTCGTGTATTGGGCCGTCGCCTGTCTGCACTCGTGCTCTGTGGCAGTCGTTGTAGACGTGGGCGTGAGCCTGTGACGTTATCTTTTCATAGGGCGGCCCCAGGAGCTCCTCTGGAGGGGCTGGCCATAGCACACCGTTCGCAAAGGATGTATGTACCTTGTATGCTGCGGGAAGGGCGATCTGTGGCGTTTCGTTGACGGTGGGATCCGCCCGTGGGAACGCTCGCAGGGCTGGCGCCGTCATGTGCATGTCGTGGAGTGCGTCCATGTACGGGCCACACGAAGGCTGTATCGGGGCGTGAAGAGGTCGGCCCTGTGCCATATGTACGCGAAATGCACGATTGTGGGCATGCAAACGCTGCCGAGATGTCCCGTCACGCGACAGCCAGGCGTAGACGAGCGCTGGCAGCATGCCATACAGCCGTGGGCGCCGTCCGCAGCCCATGTCGGCCCGCGGTGTGCCATTCTTTGGCCGGGCAGCGGCGACCACGGCTGCCATCGCTGCGGAGCATGCTGCCCATGGCGGTCGCAGCATGCTGTGCCACCCGCTGCCCATGTCGGCCGCAGTGTGCCATTCAGCCGTGGTCGCCGCCGCCCGGCCGTGGCTGCGACCCTGGCGGCATGTCCGCAGCCCATGTCGGCCCGCAGTGTGCCATTCAGCCGTGGTCGCCGCAGCCCGGCCATGGGTGCGACCCTAGCGGCATGTCCGCAGCCCATGTCGGCCCGCGGTGTGCCATTCTTTGGCCGGGCAGCGGCGACCACGGCTGAATGGCACACTGCGGGCCGACATGGGCTGCGGACATGCCGCCAGGGTCGCAGCCACGGCCGGGCGGCGGCGACCACGGCTGAATGGCACACTGCGGCCGACATGGGCAGCGGGTGGCACAACATGCTGCGACCGCCATGGGCAGCATGCTCCGCAGCGATGGCAGCCGTGGTCGCCGCTGCCCGGCCAAAGAATGGCACACCGCGGGCCGACATGGGCTGCGGACGGCGCCCACGGCTGTATGGCATGCTGCCAGCGCTCGTCTACGCCTGGCTGTCGCGTGACGGGACATCTCGGCAGCGTTTGCATGCCCACAATCGTGCATTTCGCGTACATATGGCACAGGGCCGACCTGTTCACGCCCCGATACAGCCTTCGTGTGGCCCGTACATGGACGCACTCCACGACATGCACATGACGGCGCCAGCCCTGCGAGCGTTCCCACGGGCGGATCCCACCGTCAACGAAACGCCACAGATCGCCCTTCCCGCAGCATACAAGGTACATACATCCTTTGCGAACGGTGTGCTATGGCCAGCCCCTCTAGAGGAGCTCCTGGGGCCGCCCCATGCAAAGATAACGTCCTGGGCTCACGCCTACGTCTACAACGACTGCCACGGAGCACGAGTGCAGACAGGCGACGGCCCAATACACGACGGACTCTGCTACTGTTCACATGCGGCTCGCTGCGGTACGTGCGGCGCCACCGGCGCCTGGCCGGGACGGACGGCCAGCCGATTGAAGCGTACCCGTAGTCCAGGCTCCATCGCGCCCGCCACTGCCTGTGTATTCCGCATTCCGTCGCGGCGAGGACGACGAGCAACAGATACAGCGTCACCTCCAACACGGGCGACCATGCACGCAAGGCAGGCAACAGTGCGGACAGCATGCCTACCGACGCCACCACACACAACGACATACATCTACGCGCATCTGCGCTTGAAATCGCCGCGCGACGGTCACGATCACGTCGTATGCCGTTTTTCCCGTCTTGTTTCCTGCCTTGTTCCCCTCGAGGCTGCGCGTGCAGGTCGGTCGTCGTCACGAGCACGTTCGTGCACAGCACGGTTCGAGCCTATCCAGCGAACTCATACCCCCACAGAGCCCACGTGAACACGTGACACCCTCGTGGCCGACGAACGCCAACCGTCATCCCACGCCCCACGGCCGCCGACATGGGCTGCGGCTGACGCGCGACCTCGGGGTCTCGGGCCGGACTCGCCGGCCGACTTCTTTGACGCCTCGTGCACAGACCACCGTGTCTGGCGTTGTCTGTGACGCTGCATGGGAGCTGCTGCTGTTCCATTCCGCACAGGATACCCACCGGTGTGTGCTGGCTCACGATGTGCTGTGGCGGCGTGGTTCCTGTTTCAATGGCACACGGGCGTGGCCCTTCTCAAACAGGGAAGGGTGGCCCAAACGACATGGCACACTGCGACATGCACTGAAACAGCGGTTGTCATGGTCTGGCCCGACCTGCTGCACATGCGTGTCTCCGCGTGGCTTCTCTGACGTCGACCGCGTTCTTCTCAGGACGTTCAACGTCGTACACGCCCCCGGTACGTCGAGCCCCCCGGTACGTCGAGCGTCCACTTCCCCCGCTACCTCGAGCACCCGTCGCGTCGACCCCCAAAAGCGCGGCCGTGGCGCGCGGGTCCCGCGCGGCGGCCGTCGCGCGGCGGGTTCCGCGCCGCGGGTGGCGGCGCCCCTTCTCAAAGGGCCCGTGTAGTTGCCCCGCGGCCCGCTTAGTGGCCCGTCTGGTGATGTGCACCGGGGCATAGCTATGCCTGGCTGAGCTCAACTGAAACAGGGAAGCATCTGCAGAACCAGCCAGCCAGGACGATATGGGAGGAAGCAAGCCACACTTGAGCAGTCAATCTACAGCATGCATGTAAGTCAGATGCTGAAAGTAGCACTGGTTGGCTGTTAAATGGCGCTTAACCCAGCGCTATCCAACGTGGCGCTTAGAATGGCGCTTACAGAACAGCGCTTAGCTAAGCGCCATCGCGCGCACAGACGCAGCCGTGCCTGCTTGCTTGCCACTACCTGCCAGACAGTGTAGCAAAGTGATAAATCTAGGACCCAGCAGTGCCTAGGCAACAGAGCAGGCATCAGGCAAACAGACCAACCATCACAAGTCCCATAGCCACTCTCCGCACGAGCACATGCTAGAACGCCCTGCCAGGCAGTGGCGTCCGTGGCCACGCCCGGGAGGCCTTGTTTTAGGAACACTGGCAGTGTGGCGAAAAGACCGTTGCCAACTCTGATGCCAAGATGAACAAACATTCCACCAGCCAACATTCCAACAACCATGGCCTATGCCAAACCACTGCCAGAGCGTGTGAAACGGCTCCGCCATAGCCAGCTTGCTGGGAGAGAGAGACCTGTACGTGCTCTCAGCATGCGCAGCCACAGTGAGGCTGGACTCACGCAGCTTGCATAACTGCCCCTACAGGGACAGTGGGCTAAGAGACACCGCACTGCCTCCCGCTGCTACCAGTTCTGAGGTGGTGTGGCGCGCAGGCAACCTCACTTGTCAGCCCTTAGCGACCACATCCGGGACGCTCGAAACATGCATGCCATGTGAGTGACGCGTCGCAATGATTGCCGCCACTGCCCATGTCGATTAACATGTCATCATTCTGTCCACATACAGTGGGATCGCATTGATTGGTGATTCCGTTCCCGTGAATGTTGCTGAATTGTAAATCTGAGTGCCAAGCAGCTTTCCACGAACAAAAGCGTCAACCAGGCGCGAACTCGGGGGTCATGATGCGCGAGAAATGGAATTAGAGGGAGGTTTGCAGCTTCTGAGGCGCAACTGCTCAGCAATGATCAAGCATGGAGCTAATGCAGTTCAGGGAGGGAGCCATTGGCAGATGGAGCACATGAAGTTTTGGGCTAGGCCATGGGCACTGCAGGTTGCAGACCATGAGAGCAGGTGGACACGGGTCGTTTGTGGAGCATTGCTGTCCAAAGGGGATGGGTACTTATGGATTTATGTTAAATTGGACCTCCAGGACACCAAAAAATGCATCAAGCTGAATTGGAAGAGTCAACAGGCAGTTGGGACTTGCACAAGCCACACAGACGCTGTTTTGCTGTCGGATTTGGGGGTTGGGCCCGCCACATGATCTGCTCTTTGCACATGATATCTGCTGGAAGTTAGTCAGTTTGGTCCCGGATGACTTTGTGAGGGAGACTTGTGTCGTGCCCAGGTCAAACCAGTGCCCAGGTCAAACAAGTGCTACTGGCAGCCTACTGGTAGGCTAGTACTGCCACCTGCACCTAGGCCTTGGTAAGAAACGCTTGGGAGGCTACGCTAACAGTTGAGATGTCTGACAGGGAATGGAATGCATTTGAGGACGGTGATGAAGTGACGGGCTGATTTCGTAGGCGTTCATGCAACTCCTCCTTCTGTCTTCTTCTCATCTACGTGCACATTGTTTCACGCCTTCTGCAAGTGATACATGCACTAGATGATGGCAAATTATACATACGCCGAGATCCAAGTGCTTCTTCCAGCTGTGACGCGAGTATCGCACAACGATGCTCCGTTTGATCTGGTGCTCGTCACCGCGACCGCTGGTCGAAGGCATTCGACTGCATGGCGAGGAAACTACAGCCGTTGCACGCTGACTTTTGGCAACGCAAACAAAGCGAAAACGGCATAGCATTTCCAAGTCTCAGTCAACTAGCATATGTAGTATGAACAGACGATTGGCTTTTGCGCGATCAGGCCGCGCGGTTGTGTTCGACGCACGCGCTTGATCGGAACCGCTGTCCTGCGGCACCGATCATTTCAGTGAGTCATGGCGGCTCTGGACCGTCGTGTAGTTTCTCTTATCCTTGACAAGCTAGAGCTGAAGGATATCGTTCGATGCGCGCTTGTGAACAGGCTGTGGCGCAGTGTGGCGTTGGATGATTCTCGATGGCAGCAATATTGTGAAAGCGACTTAGATGAAACGCAAATGAAAGGTAACTTCGTTCGAATTTGTGGTCATCAGCCAACACAGACGCAGGGAGCTGACCTAGCGGGGAAAAACATGATGCGCGTGGCACGGCAAAGCAAGGACACAGTCTGAACGAATGCGCTATGTGGCATCTTGCCTATGTGAATGCTTTGCCCCGTATCCATGATTGAAGTCTTTCCCGGGTGGATGTACGTCGTTTTGACCAGTGACTGGCACAGTTTTATTTCGCCAACGCTCGCTGAGTCAGTCCGTGGATCATGGACCACGATCTGAGCCTAATCAAGTCCCACGCGTGCCGCTACATGACACCCATTTCCTCTCTTTGTCATTTGACTGGTTTAATAATGCCTGTGTCAGTTGTTGTTCTGGCTTGATTGTGTGGATAGTGTTGCAGATAACCTGTGGGGCAAAGAGCAGTTGAGCACATGGTATGAGACCTACATGTCGTACATGCACAAGTTCGCGGGGCTAAAACTCAGGCATGTGGACTGCTGTGTGGCCATCCGATTCTGGCAAGCTGTCAGAAAGTGGGCCGAAGTGCACTTCGAGCTGCTGCTACAGACTCTGAACCCAGGCCTGCACCCAGACGTACGCCTCTTTTACCCCAAGTACATCCCTCCTGAACATTTCTGAAGGCATCGGTGTACATTTGCTGTCGCTCTGCAATCTGCTGCGCGAACTTCTGCCCTGTCTGGCCTTGATTGCAGACGCTGCAGCAGGCTGTTGCCGTGCATGCAAACAGCCCACACGAGTCCCAGCTTGCAGTACCGACATTCCTTCCTCCTGCAGCACCAAGTAAACCTTGCAGTGCCCGTTCGCTGCCGCACAGGTCAGGAGGTGCCCGCTGCCGCTGTGGGGTCCATCAACTGACTGCCACCTCTGGCCAGCTGAGGTTGACATCATCTGCTCATCTGCTCAACACTGACTTTCTGCGTGCACTGCGCAGGTCATCAGAGAGGTCCAGAGCCAAGTAGAGCACCCGATCCCGGACGTCCTGCTCGCCTTGTACACGATCGCTGACGGCCAGACCCTGCCCTGCGCGTCTGCAGATCTCGCGCACGACATGGCCAAGACGCTGCAGGCGAACTCCAACCCGCCCCTAACCGCTCGGCAGGCCATGTTCGCCGGGGTGTTTGGCAAGAGCAGCACGCACCAAACTCACGGCATCATGGCCGACTTTGCGCGGGGGGCCTCGGGCCTGTTTGCCGCCGCAGACCGCCGGGACGCCGTTCAGGAGCGCGCCTACGGCAACGTGCTGCTGACGCGGATGCAGCGGTCGCAGGAGGGCGCGCTGTTCGCGCGCTACGCGCCGCAGCTGCTCGCGCAGCACGGGCCGGACACGGGGCTGCGCGCGGGGTACTTCACTCTGTCGCGGTCCAACATGCAGCCGATGAGCATCGTGGTGGACGTGCGGCACTCGGACAGCCCCGGCGGGCCAAAGGTGCCGCACCGCCGCCGCCGTTTGTTTCGTTGGTTGTTTTTGGACTGCGCAAACACTGCACACCTGTCCTCGAAGTCCCTATCCGTTGCGTTCATCATTTGGATGCGTGCAGTATCCTCACCTCGCACCAGGATGTCAATGTATGCATACGCATGTGCATTACATGCATGCATGTGTACAGGTGCTGCGGCACAACCCGGTGGAGGTCACGTCGTACTCAGCCACCGGCGCCAGCCCGGCGCACTACCAGCAAGTGCTTGACCTCGTGACGGAGCGGGGCAAGGCACGTGCGCTGGCAGATTATGGCAGCGCGAGCGCGCCTGAGCTCTGCGCGTGGCTCGAGGGGTTTTCCACACAGATCAAGACCGGGCAAGCAGTCAAGAAGCGAGCCGTCCTCGGTGCGGCACGAGGCGTCTGTGACAGCTGCTAGCTTGTGCCCTGCAGGCAGTACCTCCGTACGGACGCATTTGGCATCAGAAACCATAGTATGGTCATCGGTGATGTGTTCGTGCTCGGCTACTGCTGCCCACATACATGGCGAACATGTCGCATGCACTTGGCTCCGTACGGCGTCCATCGCAGCAGCCATCGGACGTTCTGCACGTGTGTCATATCAACATCCTCGCGCCTACAGAACGGTCTCGGACTTCAGGCAGGGTGCTCGGACCGGGCACCGCAACACCAGATCGGAGAGCCCCGGTGCATCCAGCTGCAGGGCCTCGCCAAGTGCTGTGTATGGGGCGCAAGTGCACAATATAGTCCAGCATTGACCACCACCACACCGCCTGCAGCTGCCCTGGTCCAACCGTCAGCTGCTCTCCGAGTTTGTGGCCGAGGGCTTGCCCGGCAGTGTGTCATGCTCCAGGCCTGACAGTCTGCCAGGCTTGACAGCATACCAGACGTGTGCCAGGCTTGACAGCATACCAGAAGTGTGCCAGGCATACCAGCATCAGGCCTAACGGTGTGCCAGGCCTGGTATTGCGCCAGGCAGGCCGCACTGTATGTACCACCTGTGCTGATTTCAGTACATGCCGTGTGCAGGCATGTACCACCTGCCGGTGACCTACCTGGAGCTTATTCCTTCAATGGACATGGCGGCGGAGGTTGTGACGCAGGGCATCCGCGTACGGTCCATTGCGTGGGCGACGCCGCATGCAGAGCACAACGGCAACCTCCTGTTTTCGTACCGCATCGAGTTCAGCCACGTCATCAAGCCGGTGCGCCGCCCACACCCACACCCACACCCACCCCCACACCCCCACCCACACACCCCCACCCACACACCCCCTGCTTTGTTCCCTCGGCGCTGCTGCGGCCATTATCTATCACAGTGTAACACACTCGTGGCCCTAGGCGCCGCACCCCACGACGCCTGGTGCCTCTGCATGACCTGTACATAGACTGCGCGGCGATGCGCTGGGTTGTTTGCGCTGCCGCTTGTGGTCCTTTTGCGTGCACTTCGTGCCGATGCGTATGGTGACCGTGGTGCTTGCCAGTGTGATTGTGTGTGTTGTTCCATGCTTTCGTCGCTCAGCGCTGCTGGGGTTTGGATCCATCACAAGGTGTATAACACTCGTGTCCCACACTTTCCTCTATTTTATCTCCCGAGGTACCTCAGGATGCAGTAACTGCACTGCAGTTCGAGTTCCCATACCAGCGGATGTTGTCATTTGGGATGTTGGCTTTTGTATGTATGTAAGTTCCGGCTTGCATGATTGACGCCGCCGCGTCTGCGGCCGCAGCGACCTCTGTGTCGCACTCAGCTTGCCCCGGCGCATGAGCCGACTCCCCGCCACACGCCTGCGCCCCATGCATATAGCTGCTGTTGAATGTGCACTGCCAGCGCCCGTGCCGCTGTTGTGATTACACTCGCGGCGCCACAGGGGTGCATCACAAGCAGGCCCACGGTCACGGCAGATGCGTGATCGTACATGCATGAGCATGCGGATTGTGCAGGGTGACCCTGTGCCTCAAGGTATGGTGCGGCAGGCGCAGCTTCGGCTTAGGCACTGGGACATCTTTGCTCCTGGCGGCGAGCTGCCGATCCAGGAGGTTCAAGGGGACGGGGTTGTGGGGGAGTACCCGGTGATCGAGCCGGGTGCGAGCCACGATTATGTGAGCATGTGTCCGGGGCAGTATGGGGGAGGCATGGAAGGATGGTTCCTGTTTGCGTACAAGGCCAATGGCACAGACGTGATGGTCAAGGTTGAATGCCCGCGCATTGAATTCCGGGAGCCGGACTTTCTGTACTAGGTAATTGTGTATGAGTGCCCAGCTGCAGCGGCTGTGTCCTCTTAATGGTGCAAGAGGCTGCGGCAGCAGGGTGTACATATATGCATGCAGTGATGTGGCTACAGCTTGTGTAAACGCCGAGACGCATGGTGATTCGAAGCAAGTTGAGTGTGGCGCTGCAAATTAACGTTTGGGCTTCCTTATGTCTGTGTGTGTGACACAGTGATAGATCTAGGACCCAGCAGCGCCGAGGCAACAGACCAGGCAACACGCAAACAGACAGACAGACAGGCCACCTCAAGCACCAAGGCCACTCTCCGCGCGCTACGGCCACCTCCAAGGCCGTGAGGCACCGGTCCCAGCGGCCGGAGCCACAGCCAGCCCGGCAGTACGAGCGATGTCCGGGAAGGGGGCAGAGGAGAAATGGCGAAGTTGCGCGGGGAGTAGGGAAGAGGGTGCGAGGGGGGGGGGGGGTGCGGGGACTCAAGCCTACGCGCGATGGCCCGTCAGCGCCGGTAGGCCGTCCGTGGGGACAGTAAGGCCCGGCAGCAGCGCCCGCCCGACCAGTCTAGCGCGGAGGGGCGCGGGCTTGGCGCGCCAGCGCGCGGCATAGTGTTGTGGACAGGTCGCGCATGGCATTGAGCAGAAAAGCGCGCCTAGACACTGCACTGTGTCCCGCCGGTACCTCCGCGATCGTGTGGAGGAAGCGGTACCTGTCCCGTCCCAACCCTGTCATACGTCTCCTGCACGAGCGGGATAAACTGGGCGGCACCTGTGATGGCATCATGTTTGTCGTGCTTTTGACGTTCGCCCTTCTCAGCGGTCGCGGCAGCCTCACGCGACGCGCCGCGCACATGCGACCTAGCAAGCGGGTGCATCACCTTCACGTCCAGCAGCGCCATGCGCGTGGTGAGGAATGCCAGGAGGTCGTCTCGCTGCGGGGGCCGCTCCAATCGGGCGGCGCTGGCGTCCGGTCAGGGGCGGGGGGCACATCGCGCGTTAGGGTCTGGGCCGCGGTGGGGGGTGGGGGTTTGGTAGCGGCGGTGGGGGTGGGGGAGGCCGGGGCGGGGGCTTGGGTTCCAAGAGGGGTATAGGGCACGTCCAAAGCCTGGGGGGCCTGCGAGAGATGGGGTAGGGGGTGCGCCGGCGCAGCATCGGCTGGGGAGTCCGGCGGCGGCGGCGGTGGCGGCGGCGGGCCACGCTGACACGGCGTGGCCGGTGCACTCGCAGACGGCGCACGTGCGAGGCCCGCCGGCGGCGCAGCTGGTGGTGACAGCCGGCTGCTGCGGAGGGGGAGCACGCCTCCGGGGAGTTTATGTCATGAAACCGGGAAGTCAGTGAGCACTCGATGATGCTCACCAACCATAGCTAGACTATATACACTCAACGTCCCGGAATCGCAACTCTGATCATCAACTAGCATGGACTGGTACGTCATGCATTAGCCACTCGCACTATCCACTCAGCACTAGACTAGACAGCTTCTATCAACAATTTACCAACATGCGGCTCAAGCGATGAAGCGAGCGACGCGCGCATGAGCACCCGCCTCCAGGCCACGGTGATGAGGTCGTGCTTTAGGACTGAAGTTGCCCATATATAGCTATATAGCTTGCCGCATATGACACTGTGCGTGCCGGACGCAGCCTCGCGGCCGCAAGGGCAGGCCTCATGCTCACTGATGTGCAGCATCATTTCATTAGAAACAGGTACTTGCGTGGTGAGCTCGAGGTGTCTCTGGAGTTTATGTCTACTGAGGAGCAGCAGGCTGACATGCTGACAAAGGCATTGTCCGGGCCTATGCCGATGCATGCAATTGCTGGATGTTTGACGCCACCACGATGCACACCATACCACGAATTCAGCAGCTGCCCATCAGCAGCAGGCTGGTACTCCCCCCCAACCACATGTACCATCGTCTTCAGCTGCGCAAGAGTCCACCTCTGACATATCTGTCAGTGAAATTGCAGCCAGTCTCTTGCATTCGATTTGCTCGATTGAAGCTGGAGAACAAGATGCTCAAATGCCAGCGGGACTGCTGCAGTGTTTAATGGTGCGACGGCTCAGCATGTACTATTAGGTTGCCAGAGTGTACTGTTTAGGCTATCACTTGTATGGTATTGGATACAGGGACTTGCCGCTGGCGACCAGGTTGAGGATGGCCAAGTGCAGATGCATGCAGGGGATGAAGACCTTGCAGAACAGGCTGATGGCGGGGATGTAGACGAGCCCGACTTGGCAGTTTATGTATGCAGGTTTTCAAACGGATAACCAAGTACAGGTCTACGCGGTATCCCGAGTGTGTTGGCACGAACCACTACTTCGCGGTTCAAACGCTGAACACCGTGGCTTGTTGCCAGCCCATAGCCACCACGCTCATGGACAAGATTGCACCTCTAGAAGGGTAAGCACAGGCATGCCACGACGATTCATCTGGCAATGCATGGCTGGCTGGCAAGCTCGTTGATCGCAGCAACAATGACGTCAAGGTAAGCTACGTAGCACCCAGCATGCGTACTTGCTGCGGGGAACAAACTAACATGCCGGCTGCGGGAACAAACTAACATGCCGGGCGAGGCTAGTCACCGCACCTAGGATCATATCCGAACCATTGTCAAGTACTCAATACTATTATTGTCATGCAGATCCGCAAGATTCGACGGGCATTTGAGTCTGTCAACAATAAGGCAGCAGGAGATGACAAAGCTGTCACTAATGTCCTCGACGCCGAGCTCCTTGACACGCCAGACGCAGATGGAGAACCGCAAGCACGTATCTATCGGAGCACATCGGCATCCTGCAGGGGGGGGCAGTTCCTGGTGAGATCTGCAGATGCCTGTCTGAACAAAGCTGATCACTTTGCATACATCCCATATGTCCTCATGGAGGATTCAGAGAATCACCGTGGGAGGGTGCGAGGGGCACCCAAAGGATTGAACACGGTCATAAAAATCATAGACATTTATGCGTGGCACCAAGACGATGAGCATGGTGACAGCAAAGTGTACCGGTTTGCAGTCGACACTATAAATGAGTTGACCCCGCTCGGTAGTGCACAGCATGGGTATGAGATGAGCTACACGGAGGAAAAAGTTGGTGATAGGAGTAGGAAGCCTTTGCTGTTGACCAAGGCTGCTGGCAAGCAGACACACACCTATGGTGTTTGGCTGCACCAGATTGATTGCACAATGATTAGTACGATGGACGAGAAGTTCTTCATCCCGACGATTAAGTCGGGTACATTTGGCTGACATGGCTTGCCTTGATAGAGTGAGCAGTCCCGGTAATATCAAGCACACATACTGAAACAGACAATTTGCTAAACAAATACCAGCATGTGATCTCACACAACAATACCGGAAGCCTGACCTGTGATGGAATCGAGTGATTCGTTTTCATTTTATTGGCTGGTTTTGAGCTGTCTGTTGGGTTCCAGACGGGGACTCGGGGGATCAAGTGACAGGGACAGAGGCTATGGGACACGGAGGTACACTGTTGAGCTTCCGTTAGGTTACACGGGGGTTCTCAGAGGTACTCAAGACTGACGAGGATCACTCACGGAGGAATATCTATAGCTCGGTACTGGCGGGCATCCCTGGGAGGCACAGGGCAGTACAACGACACAAAGCAGAGTCACTGGTGCAGGCAGCACACGGGTAGACACATCTGGGCAGTGACTACAGGTGACTTCCTGGTGGCAGACTGTTCATCCTCTCCCCCTTGCGTTAAGAGCCACGCTCGCTAGGGACCGCAATCAGGCTGGGTATTGCGCGTCACACTGAGCGATGAGGGAGGGAGCCACAGCAGGATGGGATCTTCTAGGAAACGGCGGGTCTTGGGACGGCAGATAGAGGGCTTCTAGTGACGATGGGTGGAATCCGAAGAGGAGATAGAAGGGTGTGAAGTGGTGTGCAGAGTGCGGCGTGTTGTTGTAGGCGTAGACGAGGTGTTGAAGGACTTGGTCCCACTCGAGGGATGGCGACGGGTCAGCGCATTGTGCGCGCAACTTGTTGATGATCTCTTTGTTGAAGGCTTCTGCTTGACCGTTCCCCCATGGACGGTAAGCGGTGGTAAGGCGATGTGTTGTGCCTTGGAGACTGGAGAGGAGAAGGAAAAACTCATTGTCGATTCGGGGGTCTCTATCTGAGATGATCACTTGGGGGACCCCGAACCGGCAATAGATGTGCTCAAAGAGGGCATGAGCGAGTTGGGTCTTCGATATGGTGGTCTTGCAGGGGATGGAAACGGCGAACTTCGTGAGGCGGTCTGTGACGTTGAGCAGGAAATCGTGGCCGTTGGCGGTCTCTGGCAGAGGGCCGACGAAGTCGAGAGCAATCTCTTGGAATGGAATCTTCGGAATTGGAAAGGTCATCTGTGGGGCTGCTGGCTTGACGGACGGTTTGATCAGCTGGCATTCGCGGCAGGAGCGAACGTAGTCCGAGATGTCATCACGCATGCGGGGCCAATAGTAGTGGCGTTGGAGAGTCTGCTGCATGCGCTGGACGCCAGGATGTCCGGAGGCTGGGGCTGCGTGCGCGTCATGGAGGATCGCGGCTTTGAGGTCGAGGGAGTTGGGAATGTAGAGCCTGTACGCCGAGCGGTCGACGAAGAACAGGAGGTTGTTGATGACACGGTAGGCCGGGTTGGCACCTGTCATGGATGGGGTCTGTTGGGATTGAAGGAGTTGGGTGGCAACTGGGTCTGAGGGGTATGCCTGGCGGACTTGGTGGAGAAAGTCTGGGTCTGGAAGGGGTTGCGAGTTGAACATCGCGCACAGCACGATCTTGAGGTCTGGCCTGTCGTGATCCAGCCATGCACAGGACTACGGTGACCATGCATGGTGGCATACACAGGACTACGGTGACCATGTGTGCCAGGATACACGGTGCTGATCCGGAGTGGCTATGGGGCAGCCATGCACCGATGGCTGACCATATGCACGAGCAATGCATGCAGATTGCGTGCCAGCAGACATTGATTCTGATCGTATCCGTATGAGTCGTTTAGAGAACGCTTATATAGGCTCTGTCGATCGTAGTGTAATCACTCTTTCTCTACTGTCCGAAGTCTCACGTGTCGTCGCCTCCAACGAAGATACAGTGCTGTCACCGGCAGATACCTAGACAGCAAGGTATGTGACAGTACCCTACCCCTGCGCATAGCTACGGCATGCTCAGGATCCCACAGGCCTTAGGCCGCGGTCCAATGGATTACAACATGGTATCGGTGATGATTGTGGGTGTTCTTGTGATGTCTATTAGCATGCGAGAGAGTCCAGGGGGAACCTGCGGTTGCGGCTGTGCGTTTCGATGAGCGAGTCACACCGCTCTAGCGTATAGCTGACCGTAGAGAGATTAGATACGGCTGATGCAGAATGCTACGGCGGAGCTGCATTATGCTGGTGTGCTGGTCTCGCAAAGAGGCCTACGGGTCTGCGTGTCCTGCGACGTACAGTGATCGTTGCAGGACTCCACCATTCCGAGACGATTCAATGGCATCTCGCCAAGGATCTATCGGATCTGACGGTGTGGAGGGAGCTGTTAACCCTCCGCACCACCGCACTCGCTCCACAGTGCGCCGCGAGCAGGCCGCGGAGGGTCAGTTCATGCCCCACGGGGAAGGACAAGACGCTGGGACCTACGGGTATCTCAGTGTAAACCCTCTGCAGGCCGCCATGCCGAGCAACGCTGATCCTACGGGGAATGCGAGTGAGGCAGCGGTGCACGGAGCGAAGCACGCGCAGCAAGTGGCTCAGGCTGCACACTGGGATGCACACTGGGTTGCACACTGGGATGCACACTGGGAGAGAGTAGCTTGCTGGTGAACGATCCACTAGCACAGAATAGCCAGGCCCATGAGTCGGTCAAGCATTGGCTGTTTATTACTCTGCCAAAGGAGGATAGGGATTTCGTGTCCAACTGTAGCTTTGTCCGTGAGTTGTGGTCATTGCTTCATGCCAAGTACATGCCTTCAGTCGAGGTAGAGATTCAAAAGCTGTACCAACAGCTTAGTGGTGCTAGACAAGCAGGCAAACCACTAGAAAGGCATGTCAATGAAGTAGTGGGCATAGTGAACCAGATGAGGGGTCTGGGGGAGAATGTGCCTGACCAGTTGTACCGCTCTAGGCTACTGGCAGTAGACAGAGAATATGCGTTGTTGCAGCCGATGCTGCAGCAGCTGCCAGTGCAGCAGATAGTGTCCACATTGCTGACACACGCTCAGACTAGCAGCCAACCTGCTCCATCGCGGTTCCCACGGGAAGATCGCGGTGGTCAGCAGCGTTATGGGGGACGAGGGTATCGTGGTGGACGCCACGGTGGTCGCCATGGTACACCCCCACAGGATGCTGCAGTGGGAGCGGGGGAAGCAGACAACCGTAAGTGCTTCAACTGCAATAAGCCTGGTCATTTGCAGAAAGAGTGTCCCTTGCTCTCAGCAGAAGTCAAGCAGTTTCTGCAGAAGCAAGCAGCTGCAGGGCGAGGCCGTGGCAGAGGCCGCGGTGGCCCGCAGGTGGCTGTAGTTGATCTAGCTGAACTGCGAGCTGAATGTGGTGATGGGCCAGCGCCCAATATGCCATACACGTTTCTGGTGGATAGCGGGTCTGATCTGAACATCTGCTTTGACTATAGCATATTCAGTGAGATCAAACCACCGGATATCACAGAATGCCAGCCTCTAGATCAGGGCAGGCTAAAGATATATGGCATGGGCACTATCAGGGCGAATGTGGGGAAGTACGTGACAGTGAAGGGTGAGCTGGTGCCTGTGGACATTGAGCTAGATCATGTTTACTGGTTGCCAGCCAGCCCGATAAACATCCTATCAACGACTGTGCTGAAGCGGTCGAACATATTCTTGCACACAGGCAAGGCAAATACATTAGAAATGCCTGGCTTTCATGATCAAGCCCAGATGTTTGTGGGCAACTGTGAGCAGGGTGTGGATAGTGAGGACAACCCCACACCGAGCTGGTATTGCGGGACAGGCAGACCAATATGGGAACTGCGCCCTGTAGATTCAGGGACAGACTGGACCAGTGCTAACAATCTTTTCCACAGAAATAGGAAATGGGTTGGTGAGCAGGCGAGAGTCGCTGCAGTGGATGGTGTACCTATTGGTCAGAGATCTTCCTTCCAGGTTGATCCATTTTTCCTGGTGCATATCGCGTTTCACCGTGCTGGCAACCGGTTTCTCAAACTGATGCGAGATAATCCAGACCTGTTCGACCTCAAGCTGCCTGAACCTACGGGAGTAGCACTTGAGTGTCATGGTTGCCATGTGGCGGAACAGAGAAGTGGTGACAGAGCACAGCATGGGGGCAAAGTGACAGAGAATGCCACGTATGCTGGAGAAGTGTTGCATGCGGATCTGGCTGGACAGATAAAGCCAGTGGGCATAGGAGGAATGAACTTCATCCTGGTAGTGGTGGATGAGTACAGCAGGTACTCGCATGTGATCCCGCTGAAGTCGAAAAGCGGTGCTGCTGAAATGATATGCCTTCTGCTAGAACGCATCCGCACTCAGACTGTCTATGACAAGGAGATAGGGGTGCGGAGGCTGCATACGGACCAGGGACGTGAGTTCAGCTCTAACCACCTGGCTCAGTACCTTGAGTGGCGGGGAATAGTACACACGTTCACTGACACCGCCCAGCATGAGTCTAATGGGTTGGTAGAGCGAAAGATCGGTGTGCTGAACACGTCAGTGCGGGCAAGCCTGCTGCAGGCAGCAGTCCCTGCATTCCTGTGGCCGGAGGCATACATGTGCGTGAACCATGCACACAACCTGACGTCGAGTACAGCACTGGAAGGTGTTCGGCGGAGGGAGGCGAAGCAGAGGCTGGAAGAGAGGTTAGTTGCCACCAGCCATGAGCCATGGTCCACGAATGAGCAGCAGCGGGCTAAGCAGCTGAGGGTCCGGAAGGCGGGAGCGCTTGCGCTGAGCCTGAAGGAGCTCTGTGAGCAGCTGAATGCCAGGAGAGATGCGGCATTTGTGGAAAGGTGCATAGAGAAATGTGGATGTCAGGGAGATAGTGCCATACTTGTTGTGGTTTCGGAAAGTCAGTGAAGATGACTTCCGTCTCGTGGTGGCACAGGTGAAGCCTTTCGGGTGCCCAATGTATGTGTATCCGCGGAGGGAGCACTTCAGGCACCTGGAGGAGCGAGGAATCCTCGGTGCCTATATGGGACCGGGTGGAGGTCCTCATATGGACAGGGTGTATGTGAAGCGTGGGAATGGGGGAGCAGTGCGGCTGTACAGGCACACGGCTGCTCCACCTGCTCTGGTGAAGGATTTCGCGCAGCGATTTCACATGGCTGGGGAACCTACGGCGGACCCAGTTGTGCTAGAGAACTATGAGCAGGGTGAATTTGAGATCCTGCCAGATCAGTTCACCAGTGTGGTGCCAGAGGCTGAGTTCTTGCCCAACATGAAGAAGTGGGTGAAGAGCACCAGTGTGCGGGCAGTGCGTCCACCAGCCAGTCGTGAACACATGATGCCAGAGAGGGGTAGAAATGTGGATTGGGCTGAGGGGGAGCATCCGGGTCTGGGCCATCAGCACTGGGAACCAAGCAGAACGTTGCATAGGCGTTTCAAACCACGAGAGGAGCTACCTGAGGGTGACCTTAGTTCTCTCCTAGAGTGTTGGGTGCAGAGCTGCTGGCGCGCCATGAGCGCTGGCGCACACCGGAGATCAGTGATGCAGTGGTTGCAGCGCGCTGTGATCTTGCAGCGGCTGACAGTGCTGCAGCTGTGCCGCACTGGGAATATGATGCAGCAGACCAGCCGTCTGGGCCACTGAACTGCGAGTTCAGGCCTGCAGAGACAATCCCTACGCGGGATAGAGCTGTGCTGCACATGGGAGACTGTGACATCTATCCGCTTCCAACTGATGAGGAGGCGGATGAAGATGCATCTGGTAGTGAGGATGACTCTGAGCCTGAGTCTAGATCCCGCTCACGCTCAGCGGAGCCAGTCCAGCGGTTGATGGGCAAGGAGCTGAGTGAGCCACCCCCATCTGTGCGAGCTGACGGTCACGGCGGCAGCCGAAGTTACCGCGGGTCCACGTTGTCAGGGCGTGATGACCGGGACAGATATGATAAGCCACGGCATATATCTGGGTCTGAGGGCCAGGGGCAAGGCGAGCTACGGCATGTGCCTAGGGGAATAGCGACAGGCGGTGATGGCTCAGGGGGAGAGTCAGCACCAAGTGCCGCGAGGGGCAGCGGAGAACGTCTGGATCCGCCACATGAGGTGGGGATTCGATGGGTTCCAAAGCCTTTTCATTTGATTCGCAAAGTCTTGAGACCTGCTGTCCATGCTGTGGGAGTTATTATGAGTGATGTTGCTGTTGAGCGCATCTCCCCGGAGGGTGCACGTGAGCATGATGCTGGGAGCTCCACAGTGTTCAATGATGAGAGTGACGTCGGTGACTTAGCTGAAGGAGTGTCTGCGACGGCTGACAGTGTGACTCCTGATGCAGAAAAGCCGACGGGGCAGGAGGTGACTCCGAACGGTGGCCCTACTGCTAGCCTTTGTGAGTCCAGGTGTGCAGCTACCGTGAGGAAGAAGGTCGAGGTCGTAGTAGATGATCCAACGGTGCAGCAGGCCATGCGTGGCACTCACCGTGAGCAGTGGATCACGGCCATGCTCGATGAGCTGACCTCCTTGAGAGAACATGACGTGTTTGAGCTGGTCGAGTGCCCATTAGGAGCGAAGCCTGTGACAGGCAAGTGGGTGCTTAAGATCAAGCGAGGAGCACAGGGTGAAATTGAGCGTTTCAAAGCCAGATATGTAGCCAGGGGGTTTACGCAAGTGGAGGGCGTAGATTTCTTTGAGACATGGGCACCTGTGGGCAGTTATGCTACCTTCAGGGCTCTGTTATCGGTCTGTGCAGTAGAGGATCTAGAGACGAGGCTTATAGACATAAAATGTGCTTTCCTGAATGGTGTTCTGGAGGAGGAAGTGTATGTGGCACAACCTCCTGTACTAGATGATGGGTCTGGTATGGTGTGGCGTCTGAAGAAGGCGTTGTATGGTCTGAAGCAGGCTGCCAGGGAGTGGCACAAAGCGCTTGCAGAGCTCTTGTTGAGTATGGGCTTTGTGAGATCAGCCAGTGACCCTGCACTGTTTATCTGCAAAGTAGGACGTTATCTTATTTTTCTGTGGGTCGATGATCTGTTGATTTTCGGTCTGGTAGAGCAGATGGATGATGCCATCAGAAAGAGCCTTGAGGCATTTGAGGGTCGTGACCTGGGGGAGCTGGGATATGTGCTGGGCATGGAGGTCATACGTGATCGCGCTGCTCGCACTATCACCATCACACACAGAAAGAGCATCAGGGACATGCTGGAGAGATTCAGCATGAGTGAGTGCAGACGGGCGCCAACTCCTTTGGTGCCAAAGCAGAAAATGTTTAGCCTGAAGGAAGATCCTAGCCAGGAGAAGGCTACAGGCACAGAGCATAAGAGGTTTATGCAAGCCGTAGGAAGCATCCAGTATGTGGCAGTTGTGTCGCGTCCAGACATCGCGTTTCCGGCTAATGTCTTGGCCAGGCATATGGCTGGGAGTGCCAAATGTCATTGGAATGGTGTCCTTCACGTACTGAGATACCTGCGAGGGACCATAGACTTTGGCTTGACCTTTAGTGGCTCCAATGGGGGATGTGAGGTGTTGGCAGGACCAGCACTGGGAAAATTTCGAGATAGACTGCAGCTTGCGGTAGTACAAGCTTAGTCTAGGGGGAGTGTCGTGATCCAGCCATGCACAGGACTACGGTGACCATGCATGGTGGCATACACAGGACTACGGTGACCATGTGTGCCAGGATACACGGTGCTGATCCGGAGTGGCTATGGGGCAGCCATGCACCGATGGCTGACCATATGCACGAGCAATGCATGCAGATTGCGTGCCAGCAGACATTGATTCTGATCGTATCCGTATGAGTCGTTTAGAGAACGCTTATATAGGCTCTGTCGATCGTAGTGTAATCACTCTTTCTCTACTGTCCGAAGTCTCACGTGTCGTCGCCTCCAACGAAGATACAGTGCTGTCACCGGCAGATACCTAGACAGCAAGGTATGTGACAGTACCCTACCCCTGCGCATAGCTACGGCATGCTCAGGATCCCACAGGCCTTAGGCCGCGGTCCAATGGATTACAACATGGCCGACGGGAGAGCGCGTCGGGGACAATGTTCTCACGACCTGGCTTGTATTGAATGTCCAGGTCGAAGGACTGGAACAGCTCAGTCCATCTCATCTGTCGCTGGGAGAGTTTGGGTTGGCGATGGAAGTATCGCAGGGTGACGTGGTCCGTGAGAACTTTGATCGTGTGCTTGGCACCTTGGAGGTGATGGCGCCACGTGCGAACAGCATGCACGATCGCGAGCAACTCTTTTTCGTGGACTGCGTAGTTCCTCTCTGCGGGGGCGAGTTTCCGCGAGAGGTAGGCCACCGGCTGTAAGCCGCGGCCGTGATCCTGTTGAAGGACTGCTCCGACGGCGTAGTCAGAGGCGTCGGTGCCGACGACAAAGGGCTTCTCTGAATCTGGAAAACAGAGGACGGGGGCGGCGCACAGGGCGCACTTTAGGGCTTCAAATGCAGACTGTTGGCGTGAAGTCCAATGCCATGGGGTTGATGCGGCAAGCAGGTCAGTCAAGGGTGCAGCAATTGTGCCATACTGAGGTACAAAGTGCCGGTAGAAACCGGTGAGACCCAGAAACTGACGCAAGGACTTAAGGTCCTTGGGAACAGGCCAGCCTTGCACGGCGTTGACCTTGGACGGGAGCACTGTGACACCATCAGGGGTGATGACATGCCCTAGATACTCGACCGACTCACGATAGAACTCACACTTCTTTGGAGAAGCATACAGCTTGTGCTGACGGAGGAGATTGAGCACTTGACAGACATGGTCATGGTGCTCCTCGACACTTCTAGAGAACACTAGGATGTCGTCCATGAAGACAACCACAAATGGCAGCCCTTTGAGGACCGAGTTCATGAGCAGTGTGAACTGAGCTGGCGCGTTGGCCAGGCCGAATGGCATCACAAGGAACTCAAAAGCTCCGAATGATGTGACGAAGGTTGTCTTGGGGATGTCGTCGGGGTTCATGCGGATCTGGTGGAATCCTTCTGCCAGATCGAGCTTGCTCACCACTTTGTAGTCTCTGAGACTCTCAAGCAGCTGCTCGATGCGTGGCATGGGGTATGCAAATTTCACTGTGTTGTGATTCAGTGCGCGATAGTCGACACACATTCGCAGTTTGCCACTCTTCTTGCGTTGAAACAAGACGGGCGATCCCCAGGGGCTCAACGATGGACGAATCCACCCCTGGTTGTGTTGTAATCCATTGGACCGCGGCCTAAGGCCTGTGGGATCCTGAGCATGCCGTAGCTATGCGCAGGGGTAGGGTACTGTCACATACCTTGCTGTCTAGGTATCTGCCGGTGACAGCACTGTATCTTCGTTGGAGGCGACGACACGTGAGACTTCGGACAGTAGAGAAAGAGTGATTACACTACGATCGACAGAGCCTATATAAGCGTTCTCTAAACGACTCATACGGATACGATCAGAATCAATGTCTGCTGGCACGCAATCTGCATGCATTGCTCGTGCATATGGTCAGCCATCGGTGCATGGCTGCCCCATAGCCACTCCGGATCAGCACCGTGTATCCTGGCACACATGGTCACCGTAGTCCTGTGTATGCCACCATGCATGGTCACCGTAGTCCTGTGCATGGCTGGATCACGACACTCCCCCTAGACTAAGCTTGTACTACCGCAAGCTGCAGTCTATCTCGAAAGTTTCCCAGTGCTGGTCCTGCCAACACCTCACATCCCCCATTGGAGCCACTAAAGGTCAAGCCAAAGTCTATGGTCCCTCGCAGGTATCTCAGTACGTGAAGGACACCATTCCAATGACATTTGGCACTCCCAGCCATATGCCTGGCCAAGACATTAGCCGGAAACGCGATGTCTGGACGCGACACAACTGCCACATACTGGATGCTTCCTACGGCTTGCATAAACCTCTTATGCTCTGTGCCTGTAGCCTTCTCCTGGCTAGGATCTTCCTTCAGGCTAAACATTTTCTGCTTTGGCACCAAAGGAGTTGGCGCCCGTCTGCACTCACTCATGCTGAATCTCTCCAGCATGTCCCTGATGCTCTTTCTGTGTGTGATGGTGATAGTGCGAGCAGCGCGATCACGTATGACCTCCATGCCCAGCACATATCCCAGCTCCCCCAGGTCACGACCCTCAAATGCCTCAAGGCTCTTTCTGATGGCATCATCCATCTGCTCTACCAGACCGAAAATCAACAGATCATCGACCCACAGAAAAATAAGACAACGTCCTACTTTGCAGATAAACAGTGCGGGGTCACTGGCTGATCTCACAAAGCCCATACTCAACAAGAGCTCTGCAAGCGCTTTGTGCCACTCCCTGGCAGCCTGCTTCAGACCATACAACGCCTTCTTCAGACGCCACACCATACCAGACCCATCATCTAGTACAGGAGGTTGTGCCACATACACTTCCTCCTCCAGAACACCATTCAGGAAAGCACATTTTATGTCTATATGCCTCGTCTCTAGATCCTCTACTGCACAGACCGATAACAGAGCCCTGAAGGTAGCATAACTGCCCACAGGTGCCCATGTCTCAAAGAAATCTACGCCCTCCACTTGCGTAAACCCCCTGGCTACATATCTGGCTTTGAAACGCTCAATTTCACCCTGTGCTCCTCGCTTGATCTTAAGCACCCACTTGCCTGTCACAGGCTTCGCTCCTAATGGGCACTCGACCAGCTCAAACACGTCATGTTCTCTCAAGGAGGTCAGCTCATCGAGCATGGCCGTGATCCACTGCTCACGGTGAGTGCCACGCATGGCCTGCTGCACCGTTGGATCATCTACTACGACCTCGACCTTCTTCCTCACGGTAGCTGCACGCCTGGACTCACAAAGGCTAGCTGTAGGGCCACCGTTCGGAGTCACCTCCTGCCCCGTCGGCTTTTCTGCATCAGGAGTCACACTGTCAGCCGTCGCAGACACTCCTTCAGCTAAGTCACCGACGTCATTCTCACCATTGAACACTGTGGAGCTCCCAGCATCATGCTCACGTGCACCCTCCGGGGAGATGCGCTCAACAGCAACATCACTCATAATGGCTCCCACAGCATGGACAGCAGGTCTCAAGACTTTGCGAATCAAATGAAAAGGCTTTGGAACCCATCGAATCCCCACCTCATGTGGCGGATCCAGACGTTCTCCGCTGCCCCTCGCGGCACTTGGTGCTGACTCTCCCCCTGAGCCATCACCGCCTGTCGCTATTCCCCTAGGCACATGCCGTAGCTCGCCTTGCCCCTGGCCCTCAGACCCAGATATATGCCGTGGCTTATCATATCTGTCCCGGTCATCACGCCCTGACAACGTGGACCCGCGGTAACTTCGGCTGCCGCCGTGACCGTCAGCTCGCACAGATGGGGGTGGCTCACTCAGCTCCTTGCCCATCAACCGCTGGACTGGCTCCGCTGAGCGTGAGCGGGATCTAGACTCAGGCTCAGAGTCATCCTCACTACCAGATGCATCTTCATCCGCCTCATCATCAGTTGGAAGCGGATAGATGTCACAGTCTCCCATGTGCAGCACAGCTCTATCCCGCGTAGGGATTGTCTCTGCAGGCCTGAACTCGCAGTTCAGTGGCCCAGACGGCTGGTCTGCTGCATCATATTCCCTGTGCGGCACAGTTGCAGCACTGTCAGCCGCTGCAAGATCACAGCGCGCTGCAACCACTGCATCACTGATCTCCGGTGTGTGCCAGCGCTCATGGCGCGCCAGCAGCTCTGCACCCAACACTCTAGGAGAGAACTCAGGCTCACCCTCAGGTAGCTCCTCTCGTGGTTTGAAACGCCTATGCAACGTTCTGCTTGGTTCCCAGTGCTGATGGCCCAGACCCGGATGCTCCCCCTCAGCCCAATCCACATTTCTGCCCCTCTCTGGCATCATGTGTTCACGACTGGCTGGTGGACGCACTGCCCGCACACTGGTGCTCTTCACCCACTTCTTCATGTTGGGCAAGAACTCAGCCTCTGGCACTACACTGGTGAACTGATCTGGCAGGATCTCAAATTCACCCTGCTCATAGTTCTCTAGCACAACTGGGTCCGCCGTAGGTTCCCCAGCCATGTGAAATCGCTGCGCGAAATCCTTCACCAGAGCAGGTGGAGCAGCCGTGTGCCTGTACATCCGCACTGCTCCCCCATTCCCACGCTTCACATACACCCTGTCCATATGAGGACCTCCAACCGGTCCCATATAGGCACCGAGGATTCCTCGCTCCTCCAGGTGCCTGAAGTGCTCCCTCCGCGGATACACATACATTGGGCACCCGAAAGGCTTCACCTGTGCCACCACGAGACGGAAGTCATCTTCACTGACTTTCCGAAACCACAACAAGTATGGCACTATCTCCCTGACATCCACATTTCTCTATGCACCTTTCCACAAATGCCGCATCTCTCCTGGCATTCAGCTGCTCACAGAGCTCCTTCAGGCTCAGCGCAAGCGCTCCCGCCTTCCGGACCCTCAGCTGCTTAGCCCGCTGCTGCTCATTCGTGGACCATGGCTCATGGCTGGTGGCAACTAACCTCTCTTCCAGCCTCTGCTTCGCCTCCCTCCGCCGAACACCTTCCAGTGCTGTACTCGACGTCAGGTTGTGTGCATGGTTCACGCACATGTATGCCTCCGGCCACAGGAATGCAGGGACTGCTGCCTGCAGCAGGCTTGCCCGCACTGACGTGTTCAGCACACCGATCTTTCGCTCTACCAACCCATTAGACTCATGCTGGGCGGTGTCAGTGAACGTGTGTACTATTCCCCGCCACTCAAGGTACTGAGCCAGGTGGTTAGAGCTGAACTCACGTCCCTGGTCCGTATGCAGCCTCCGCACCCCTATCTCCTTGTCATAGACAGTCTGAGTGCGGATGCGTTCTAGCAGAAGGCATATCATTTCAGCAGCACCGCTTTTCGACTTCAGCGGGATCACATGCGAGTACCTGCTGTACTCATCCACCACTACCAGGATGAAGTTCATTCCTCCTATGCCCACTGGCTTTATCTGTCCAGCCAGATCCGCATGCAACACTTCTCCAGCATACGTGGCATTCTCTGTCACTTTGCCCCCATGCTGTGCTCTGTCACCACTTCTCTGTTCCGCCACATGGCAACCATGACACTCAAGTGCTACTCCCGTAGGTTCAGGCAGCTTGAGGTCGAACAGGTCTGGATTATCTCGCATCAGTTTGAGAAACCGGTTGCCAGCACGGTGAAACGCGATATGCACCAGGAAAAATGGATCAACCTGGAAGGAAGATTTCTGACCAATAGGTACACCATCCACTGCAGCGACTCTCGCCTGCTCACCAACCCATTTCCTATTTCTGTGGAAAAGATTGTTAGCACTGGTCCAGTCTGTCCCTGAATCTACAGGGCGCAGTTCCCATATTGGTCTGCCTGTCCCGCAATACCAGCTCGGTGTGGGGTTGTCCTCACTATCCACACCCTGCTCACAGTTGCCCACAAACATCTGGGCTTGATCATGAAAGCCAGGCATTTCTACTGTATTTGCCTTGCCTGTGTGCAAGAATATGTTCGACCGCTTCAGCACAGTCGTTGATAGGATGTTTATCGGGCTGGCTGGCAACCAGTAAACATGATCTAGCTCAATGTCCACAGGCACCAGCTCACCCTTCACTGTCACGTACTTCCCCACATTCGCCCTGATAGTGCCCATGCCATATATCTTTAGCCTGCCCTGATCTAGAGGCTGGCATTCTGTGATATCCGGTGGTTTGATCTCACTGAATATGCTATAGTCAAAGCAGATGTTCAGATCAGACCCGCTATCCACCAGAAACGTGTATGGCATATTGGGCGCTGGCCCATCACCACATTCAGCTCGCAGTTCAGCTAGATCAACTACAGCCACCTGCGGGCCACCGCGGCCTCTGCCACGGCCTCGCCCTGCAGCTGCTTGCTTCTGCAGAAACTGCTTGACTTCTGCTGAGAGCAAGGGACACTCTTTCTGCAAATGACCAGGCTTATTGCAGTTGAAGCACTTACGGTTGTCTGCTCCCCCCGCTCCCACTGCAGCAACCTGTGGGGGTGTACCATGGCGACCACCGTGGCGTCCACCACGATACCCTCGTCCCTCATAACGCTGCTGACCACCGCGATCTTCCCGTGGGAACCGCGATGGAGCAGGTTGGCTGCTAGTCTGAGCGTGTGTCAGCAATGTGGACACTATCTGCTGCACTGGCAGCTGCTGCAGCATCGGCTGCAACAACGCATATTCTCTGTCTACTGCCAGTAGCCTAGAGCGGTACAACTGGTCAGGCACATTCTCCCCCAGACCCCTCATCTGGTTCACTATGCCCACTACTTCATTGACATGCCTTTCTAGTGGTTTGCCTGCTTGTCTAGCACCACTAAGCTGTTGGTACAGCTTCTGAATCTCTACCTCGACTGAAGGCATGTACTTGGCATGAAGCAATGACCACAACTCATGGACAAAGCTACAGTTGGACACGAAATCCCTATCCTCCTTTGGCAGAGTAATAAACAGCCAATGCTTGACCGACTCATGGGCCTGGCTATTCTGTGCTAGTGGATCGTTCACCAGCAAGCTACTCTCTCCCAGTGTGCATCCCAGTGTGCAACCCAGTGTGCATCCCAGTGTGCAGCCTGAGCCACTTGCTGCGCGTGCTTCGCTCCGTGCACCGCTGCCTCACTCGCATTCCCCGTAGGATCAGCGTTGCTCGGCATGGCGGCCTGCAGAGGGTTTACACTGAGATACCCGTAGGTCCCAGCGTCTTGTCCTTCCCCGTGGGGCATGAACTGACCCTCCGCGGCCTGCTCGCGGCGCACTGTGGAGCGAGTGCGGTGGTGCGGAGGGTTAACAGCTCCCTCCACACCGTCAGATCCGATAGATCCCTGGCGAGATGCCATTGAATCGTCTCGGAATGGTGGAGTCCTGCAACGATCACTGTACGTCGCAGGACACGCAGACCCGTAGGCCTCTTTGCGAGACCAGCACACCAGCATAATGCAGCTCCGCCGTAGCATTCTGCATCAGCCGTATCTAATCTCTCTACGGTCAGCTATACGCTAGAGCGGTGTGACTCGCTCATCGAAACGCACAGCCGCAACCGCAGGTTTCCCCTGGACTCTCTCGCATGCTAATAGACATCACAAGAACACCCACAATCATCACCGATACCATGTTGTAATCCATTGGACCGCGGCCTAAGGCCTGTGGGATCCTGAGCATGCCGTAGCTATGCGCAGGGGTAGGGTACTGTCACATACCTTGCTGTCTAGGTATCTGCCGGTGACAGCACTGTATCTTCGTTGGAGGCGACGACACGTGAGACTTCGGACAGTAGAGAAAGAGTGATTACACTACGATCGACAGAGCCTATATAAGCGTTCTCTAAACGACTCATACGGATACGATCAGAATCAATGTCTGCTGGCACGCAATCTGCATGCATTGCTCGTGCATATGGTCAGCCATCGGTGCATGGCTGCCCCATAGCCACTCCGGATCAGCACCGTGTATCCTGGCACACATGGTCACCGTAGTCCTGTGTATGCCACCATGCATGGTCACCGTAGTCCTGTGCATGGCTGGATCACGACAGGTTGGTCAGCTTGGTGAGGGTTTTGTTGACTTCTTCGAGTTCGTCGGGAGACATGCGGTATGGCTGCTGTGACACAGGCTGTGCATTGGGCTTGAGTGGGATGCTGTGTTCGAGGACACGGCCATCATCCAGCTTGCGAACTGGAGGCAAGCCTGGCGGGACTTCGTCACGAATGACATCAGCATACTGCTTGCGCAGCTCCGTTTCGAATGTGGCATAAGCGGCAGGGCGCTCAGCCTCGAACGTTTCTTCAGATGCATGGGACACAGATTCTTTGACATAACCGATGAAGTTGTCAGAGTCATGCTTGGCATCATGACGGATGATGCGTGCCAGCTTGGCACCAGACACGACGTCAACATGCATTGATGACATGTTCGGAAACATCGGCTGCTGCGGGGCAGCCTTCACAGTTACTAATCCCTTCGTGGAGGGCAGAGACACGGATAGCTTTCGGGGCTCTACAATGACATTGTTGGCAGCGAGGTAGTCCATGCCGAGGACAACGTCCATGCCATCAAGCGCCGGGAGCACTTGGAACTGATGCTTGGAGTGCACAGACGAGATTTTAACCGTGAGACGCGGCGTGGCGCCTTTGATTACCACGGCTGACCCATCAGCTAATGAAGCTGACTGAGCATTGCGGACATCACATGCGATGCCGACAGACTGTGTGAAGTCTTCTGACATGAACGAAGTGTTTGCACCTGTGTCGATCAGAGCTCGGGCCGGTGCACCCGCAATCATCACATCGACAAGGATACATTTGTGCACCTTTGGATCTGGCACAGTAGCGTATGACAAACTGTACACCGGCGGTGCAACCGGTGCCGGCGCGGAAGGTGGTTCGTCGGCAGCGATGGAACTGCCTAGCGACGCGGTGCGCCGCTGTTCCGAAAATTTCCCTGACCGTTGGAGTCGGGATTCTGCGGATAGTTGGGACACTGGTTGGCTCTGTGTCCGGACTGACGACAGCGGAAACACAGGCCTTGCTCGTAACAACGTTGACGTTCAGCGTCGTCGAGACGTGCAATGCGAGGTGCCTCTTCTTGGTACTGCGTTGGCATGAAGGAGCCAGGCATGACCGGAATCGGCGGTGCATAAGCAGTTGACTGCTGTGGGAATGCGTTGGAAGCTGCTGACATGACGGTCGCTTGCATGGGCGGAGCCATCATGTGGGCAGGTGCAGCGGTGTGCGGCACATGCATCTGGTTGAATTGTGGGCGCGGAGTGAAGTGCGCTTGTGGGCGTGAAGGGTACGGAGGCCGCTGTGGTCTGAAGTTACCACGGCCCGATTGTGCTGAGAATGGAGGACGAGCACTTTGTGGGCGCGTGGGTTGCGCGGGGCGAATAGCTCGATCAGTGCTGCGTGCACTGCGCACGGCTGTTGCAGCATTGACGGCTGCAGCGTACGCCTCATCTAGGGTCGTGGCGTGTGCACGATCGATTTCAAGTTTGATGGTCGGGTCACGTATGATCTTTCGCAATGTCGAGATCTGGTCTATGTCCTTGGGCGGATCTTCCAAGGTTGACAGCAGTTCGGTCATGCGCTTGTACGACTCCTCGAGGGAGCCAGTGTATTTGGCCACATCGAAAAACTCCTCGCGGATGGCCGCTTGGGCTTTGCGACCACTAATGAAACGTTGTGTGAATGCTTCTATGAACTCGTTGAAACTATGTGCGGGATTTGCGCGTGCGTACTGTTCGTACCACAGTGACGCAGGTCCGGTCAGTTTGTTACTAACCATGAGGGCAACGTTGTGACTGCTTGCAGTACTAAAATCAACACTTGCAGGCACATAGACACGTACGCCTTTTGCATTGCGCACAAATTCTTTGGCTTTGTCGTAGCCATCACCATTGAATTTTTCTACATCGCGGGTCCAGTTGCTTTGCGGCTGGACGGTGGTCGACGAGGTACCACCGCCTGCGACAGGGGCCGCAGATACAGCTGCCTGTGTGCTCGCCTGAGCGGACGCCAGGACAGACACGGCTGCAGTCAGATCCAAAAGTTTCTGACTGAGCTCAGCTAACTTCGCGTTTACGTCTACTGGGTCAGTCATTACCTGGAGGATGGCCTCTCTGGTGTAGCCAAGGTTCGACGGGAGGCGAGAGGTCGGGTGTTGCGTCAAGTACTCCTGGAGTCTTCGGGTCAAGTCGCTTGAGTCTAATGCCATAAACTAGAGGAACAATATCACCGATACCAGATGAGCTGTCTGTTGGGTTCCAGACGGGGACTCGGGGGATCAAGTGACAGGGACAGAGGCTATGGGACACGGAGGTACACTGTTGAGCTTCCGTCAGGTTACACGGGGGTTCTCAGAGGTACTCAAGACTGACGAGGATCACTCACGGAGGAATATCTATAGCTCGGTACTGGCGGGCATCCCTGGGAGGCACAGGGCAGTACAACGACACAAAGCAGAGTCACTGGTGCAGGCAGCACACGGGTAGACACATCTGGGCAGTGACTACAGGTGACTTCCTGGTGGCAGACTGTTCAGGTTTGATCAACATGGACAGAATTGGCTGGAAGTATCTGTGAGTTTAGGGATGAATAGAGGAAGGACAGAGCCAAAGCAGATACGAGTTGCGGGAGGACTGCTTCCAAGTGAACTTAGGCAGGGACAAACACTATAACTATGGTGCCAGCACTTTCGGGACGTCCTTACAGGACGCCGGAAGGGCACCATAGGGACTCTGAAAGGACAGTGGAGTGACTGCAACAGGTCGGCATGAGGACTGTCCGAGAGGACGTGGAGTTGACGAGGGACAGAGCAAGGACAGCTGCGGGACCTGTGCCAGATGGGCTGAGGATCCTTGGGGGACACAGGTTGCATAACAGGGAAGTCACGGGAACAGTCATGGGACATCCCGATGATGGAGTGTGACGTCACCAGGGCATCATGAAGACTTGTTACATCTACGATCGAGGACTCTAAGTCAGTCATGCATGAATCCCTACGGAGTCCTAGGGGACGAGGTCAGCTTAGGGACATCCTAAATGCAAGAAAGGCCTGGAGGCCCAATCGACCGCAGCACCCCGGGCGCCACTTTGGTCGATCGTGCCCAATTGACCAAGGCACCCCGGGCGCCACTTTGGTCGATCGTGCCCAATCGACCAAGGCACCCCGGGCGCCACTTTGGTCGATCGTGCCCAATCGACCAAGGCACCCCGGGCGCCACTTTGGTCGATCGTGCCCAATCGACCACATAGCCCCCATGGAGCCACGAGGACCGCTGCACACCGCTGCACGGCCTCTCACATGCCCCTTGCCTTAGCCCTCCCCCCCCTGCCCTACCCCTGCCCCCTGCCCCCTGCCCCCTTGCTGCACATAACCCTCATCTGCTCTCCTAACATGCTGTTCACAGCCACGCCAACGCTGCGACGTCAACACTGCTGCCGTTGGCGGCTGAAAGCAAGCCTGCAGGCCTTGTGTGCGCCGCAATGGCTCCAGGACTCCTACTTAATAGCCTCTTCCAGCGCTGCCGCAATCTCGCGTTCAAGGTTGGCTAACTCTTCCTGCAAGATAATGTGTGTGAGGCGACTGTACTAGCTTGCACCTGTTCCCGATGACTTGTACACCACAGTAATTGTGATTCACATCACAACAGACCAGATCCCAACACAGATGCAAGGTACATGTTGCGAGAGGGATCTTACCTGAGTAGCGAGTAGCTTCTGCCATATCCCGGCGTATGGCCCTGCTGTTTTAGGGGGCCCGTCAGCTGCAGGTCCGAGCAAGTTCTTCAGCTTAGTCACTGTGTCCTGCAGTTTTGAGGCACGCGCCCATGTGGCCTGTACAGCAACGTGCTGTTGATGTTGGATATTGTCGGCTGTATTCCGGTCTGACCTGGCAGGTGGTGGTGGATTGCAGGCTTGGGTACAGGTGGAGGAGTATCAAAAGCAGCCACAACAGTAAGTCAGGACGTACTGTTGGGGCTGGATAAACTGCATCTTGGTCTGAGGGCCTGGTAATTGAGGCCTGTACGGCTGTCGAACATGCGGGAGCTGACAGGCTGTTTGCCACAGCTTGGCTCTGCTCAACATCGTCGGTAACATTCAGCTTGCGGCGGACGGCCTTTCCCTACACATGACACTGGGTGTGACGTAGTCCACGAAAAGGTCTCATGTTCGGACGGATGCATAGCTCGACTATGTACCGTCACAGAGCTCCCCCCCTCATACGCCTCGAGCCCCTTCGAGGCTGACTCGAGTTGGCGTAGGGGAGAGAACCCGACCAATTCGTGCACCACAAGGACCATGCGAGCATGACCACGCCTTACGTAATCCCGGCCCAAAGGAATCGAACTCGGGCCATGCCGCATTGGAACCCCAGACCGATACCACTGTGACGTAGTCCACGAAAAGGTCTCATGTTCGGACGGATGCATAGCTCGACTATGTACCGTCACACTGGGTTGGCAACGCTACAAGTGATTTGGTGTTCGACCTGAATGCATACAACCTGTAGGCGCACGACGCTGTACCAGCCACTTACCTGTCAGGTTCAGTGCATTGGCAACTTCAGCGTGCGATACTAGCAAATGGATGGAAGCGTGCCTGATCAGCCTCATCCACATCCTGTGACGTTTCGGATGCTTTCGCGGGTGACTCAGCCACATCTTCTGCGGCCTCGGCTGCAGTCTGTCCTGCCACTTGCGGCGCCTTCTTCAATGCCTTGCGCTTCACAGGTCTCTGTTCTGACTCTTCCAACAGGTCAGCAGGAACCGCATAAATCCCATCCATGGCCCACTCTTCGCACGTGCGGGGGGCTGCAGTTGGATCATCTGGATTCGGGACCTGCAGGTCACATACATTGACGTGTCTAGGCACAGAGCCGCGCAAAGCAGCAAGCAGGACATCGCTACGGCTTACCCGCGGCTTGCATAGGTAATCACATTCAGCAACGTCCATTGTACACGCTTTGACACTCTACACGCATACCCCAAGTACCAGCCAATCGTAGCACACTGCACGGGCAGCATACCAACTTTGTAGTGAAGGCCCTCAACAGCTTAGCTTCGAGGCGGGTAGGAGGCATCTCTTGCCCAGTGCTGATACCGTACTCCTTATCTATGGCGCTGTTAACACTTGATGCACGTTTGCGCACATCAGCATACCTGCGTCGGACCCAGAATCAATACAAGCATGGCTCCGAACACTTGCCCGCACGACAGGTGAGATAGACGGCGCGTACGTAATACCATGCTCCTTTGCAGCTACCTTCCACATGCTCGTCCAGGCTTTGGATAGATTCCGGCAGAGCTCGATGGCGTTCCTTGCACCCTGCTGTTCAGCGGCTGACATGGTGGAGCCGGCAAAGAAGTCTTTGTGGTCCTGCGGAACATGCACACAATGTTCTGGGGCAATGCATCTATGGTGACTCGCATCAAGCACGAACACATTATGTGGGCCCTGCACGGCTACAATCGACCAAGACACCCCGGACGCCACGATGGTCGATTGTACCCAATCGACCACGACCCGCCGGACGCCACCAGGCTCACCTGTGACACATGAAGCTGCACCACACACAGCCGCTGTCGTGCCTACCATCTGAAACGACGATCGTGGCATGGCAATGCAAGCGCCGAATGGGATGCATGGCAGAACAGAATGACCTGGACCGCTAGCCCCCGTGCTCGATGTTAATACCACTCCACATCTGCGAGACCAGTGCGCTGGAAAAAGTACATCGACCAATGCATCAGCAAAACCGAGCTGTGGTAGTCACTTCATCCGGCCGATCGAGATACTGACGCAATGTCCGGATGGGATTCGGTGGCAAGAAAACGGCTGTATCAGCTGGACGTGCGGCGTGCACGTTTAGGAACATAGACAGCACGGTGATTGTCGGTTCGTTGCAGCGTACGTGCGGGAGGAGGGCAAGCGCACCGTCTCAGCCAACATGTCGAACGCCTCAACAACCGACTGTAGCATGATGGCCCCTGGCTTGCTTGCCCTCACGAACTTCACGAAGAGGTCTTTTACAATCTTCGCATCATTACAGCGATCCAGCGACGCCTTCATACCTTCTGGGATGTCCTTCAATATGCTCTGTATCTTGTCGGTCGACCGCAGGAATCGTGGCTTCCACGTAACCCATGGCGACACAGACGCCTTCCGCCCACTCACGGTTGAAATCATACGCACAGTGTCCTTAGAAACAGCGGTTGCGGTGGCAGTGAGCACCGGGGATTGCTCCTGGGCCAGCGTGCAGGTGAAGGGCGGTAACCATACCGCCTGCTTCCCCACAGCCGCTGCGGGCAGTTGACATAGCGACATCCATAAGCGAATTGAAGTCAGCATACTGTAATTCGATGTAATAGTGGGGATTAGGCCTGCTTGTCACCCGCAGCGTCGCGCTGCTGAAGGGGCGCTTCACACCACACGCCGAAAGATAGTGTCTGCCACGCCACAGCCCTCCCCCATGGTGTGTTAGAAATAAGCAGACTTCCATTCAAACGGTGGGAGCATCGCCGGCACTGCAACAAGCGCCGGCTAGTTGACAAGCCGTGCAGTTGTTACTTGGCGTTACCGCGGGCCGGCTGTTGGGGCCCAGTCGTATAATAAGGGCAGCAGAATTCACACAATACGCAATTTGATAGTAGACGATATCGTACTGCAGCATGATCGTGGTCTCGTCCGTCGGCTGGCCCATCTTGCACAACGTACTCCTGTGGCGACGACGGTAGACCCTGGCAAAATCGAGTCGAACAAAACTTAGTTATGCGAGATATATCAATAGCATGATAGAAGACTGGGCGTAGAAGACTGTACATGCTCCACCCTCAAAGGAAGCGTTCACACGCGGGTGTGGCAGAGGGTGTCGTTTCGACCACCCCCGTCAAGTCGGGGGTGTGTCTACAGGAAGTGGTGCAGTGCGTGACGCTCTGCTGCCCGGTGGCTTTCCGGATGCGCTCCGACATAGCTTGCGCGGACCCGTCATCAACCTTTATATAGGCTTTAACTTCATCCCACCAGTCGTGACACGATGGCAGGCGAGCCCAAGAAGAAGGTCCGTCGCAGGGCTCAAGAGATCGATGATCACTTCGCCCAGTATGGGATGCGCCGTGTGCCTACGGAAACCAAAGACTCTAGGTCTTTGTTCAAGTGTGATCACTGTCTAGGTTTTTTCAATAATGTCGCTCATGCGGAGCGCCATTTTAGAGTCACTGCTTGTCCTAAGCGGGCTGCGGCGTGGAGATCAGCTGCTGCACGGTCCTTGATTCGCCTCTGCTCAATCACTGTGCGGTAGTTGATGATGGCTTGCGCTTCCCTCGCGAGGCAAGTGCTGATGCGATCCTGGACGGCATTGGGAGCAAGAGAGCTCGCGGGCACTACGCAAGACCCGCGAGATATCGGGGGACCCATGCCCCAAGATCCCCCGCCTTTACCATCACCCCTCGCTCCACCAGCACCCCTGCCACCACCACCAGCACCCCTCCCTCCACCAGTACCCCTCCCTCCACCGGAATCAGATCACACGATTACCTCGTCCCGGTCGGAGACCCCGCAATCCCACAGGCACCGGTAAGCTGATACTGCCCCTGTCACTGTGCACATGTGTATATCGCATGATGGTGTCAGCCGCGCATACCGCTCCTTCAACATATGCAATCCAGCAATAAGTTGCAGGTACACCTCATCGCTGCGTGCTGCGCTTCCCGTCGAGGTAGACCCCCAGTACGATGGGCTTGATCAGCTCGGCGGACGAAGATGGGGAGGAATGGCATGGACGCCCTGGAGCCAGATGATGAACAACCAGACGAGGAGGAGAGGAGGAGGAGGAGCCCGTGAAGGCGCCCAGGCGAGACACCGGTGCCTATCTCAACTTCCGCCTGGCACATTCCATCGTGGCCGGGCATTCGGTCAAGGTACGTGAGGTTGCTGTGTGGCTGGCAAGGCTGGCATTCAGAGCATCGTATCACGAATTCGGCCATGGACCATTCTGCCAGATGGTGCATTTCCTGCTGTTACCAGAGGGAAACCTGTCCCCAAATCGTACCACATGCCTGCTGTGCGCTCGCTGTGAAGATAGCCATGACTGTGAGCGGCACATCTGTGACCGCTTGCTTGGGAACTCTTCCCGGACATCCCGGGTGACTCACACGCGGTCATGCGGATGAGGTCTGCCAGCGGGCCGGGTTGGCAACAAACCCCCCGATTCAAGCGTGGCCCGGGGAGGTCATGTTCTCCCCCAAGCGTAGCGCATTTACTCGGGAATGAGGGCACCTTTGTGGAACCTCGTCTGCAAGCCAGATATGCTGCCAGCCATTCTTGAGTCACCGCAAGGAGGCTTTCGAGGATCCAGAGTCCTTTTGGAACTCGGCCCGCCGGGCCGCGAGCTGAAGCCCGGTGTGGGGAACAAATTCGACGAGACGTCTATGAAAGCTGACGAGTTTGCAGTGCTCGTGAGCCTAGGTGCGTCGCCTTTGCATGCGTGTCCTCCTCCTGATCTTCAGACGAGTGCCTGTCGTGATACTTGCCTGCAACCGTGTCCTCAGGTGGTGACTCCCGGTGCAGGGGCAGACGGTGGTCAGCTCTTGTTAATAAAGCAGCATGGCGCCCTCATCTGGGGCATCCGGCTCCAGGAGCTTGCACGACGGGATGGGCCGCGAAGAATGACACCTGGCTCCCCTGGGCGTTGTGGAGGGGCCGGACCGAGCCCCAATCGTTTGGACAGCGTCTTGGAGTCTCTGGAGGACTTCTTCCTCGCACACGATCCCGGTGCGGTATACACTCCTGTCTGGTGCACTGCCCATTAGTGTGCCAACTGCGAATCGGTAATCAGCGCTGAACTGTGTGTACACTTGCCTGCACTTGCGTGCCGGTGCTTGCCTGTCGCCCTCACACGCACCTCCCACCATGTGAGGGAGCCTCTGCAGGCAGGGACGGAACCACCCCGATCATTGTGGAGATCTGGGAGGACCTGCTGATCCAAACAGCAAGGAAGAGGCTAGTGAAGCTTGGCCGGTCTGTGGGCTGGCAGGAGGGAGACATCCCTGTGCTCGAGAAGCTGGCAACGCCGTTGGTTCAATGGGGCCAAGTCAGCTTGTGTGCGTTGCGCTTCCTGGTGCAACCGTGAAGGATGCCAACACGGTCCGGTGCGTCACCCCCGTCTGGCCATTGACAGGCACGATACCAAGGCCGGTGTGACTCACTGCAGGGATAGGCTCCACTTCGATTAGTAGGGAGAAAAACTCAGGCAATATCCATGGCTATGCCAAATAACACTTGATAGCTGTAAACATAGTGATACACAGCTGTTCTATAATCGCATACAAATCCCTTGATACGGCTTCGCCCTCTGTCCCGCGCGCGATCTGCAACGCGATGCCCGTGGTTGGCAGGCTCTGCTGGCAGCCTCTGGAGTGGTTACTACTGGTGGTCCGTGTGCAGGTGGGAAAGCTACTGCCACATCACTCAATCCCGTGCCGGCTTACGCGGGGTGGCGGGATCCCCTGCCAGCCTCCTCAGCACAGACCGCAGGGCGGGCAAGCCCGCACTGCCACGCATTGCCACCTTGGCTACATGTCCTTTGACACAGGTTGAGCAGGGGCTGCAGAGGATGAATGGACTTTCCCCACGACTGTCACCCCAAGAGGGCACGTGGACAGGAGATGGTGTTTAAGTGGTCGAGGCTCGGAGATCATGTCCAGGGCGGAAAAGGCTGCCGAGATCGAGTCCCAGGTTCGGCGAGCTACCAACAGCACCTTGATGCACAAGGTATGCGCCCAAGGCGGGGTTGTGTCTGCCCCTTTGCATAGGCCGGTCGGTTGCTATGGACACCACCCATCGTCCGCAGTCGTTGGATTAGCATCTGTATGCAGGTTGACAATCCGGGACTCGGCCGCCGTACACTGGTAATCCAGCCAGGAGTAACGCGTGCAAAATCGCTGCTCACACCGAGCGCCTGAAATGGCTTGTGGAGGCTGCCATTGTTCCATAAGCTGTCCTACTTTCAAGTGCGCTCCCAGCCCTGACCCATACGTGTGCACAGACCTGTTCTGTGTCAGTGCTTGACCCGGGCCCCGTGACGTGTGCAGTCCGTGTACATTCCTCCGGTCGGCGTCGCCCACATCTTCCTCCTGGGTCTCCTGAAGGACTTCTGGAAGCAGTGGCTACCAGGCCCCACTGCCAAACGGCATGGTCCGGCTGCGAAGTATGTTCTACCTGTGGTGGTGCGTCGGAAGATAACCTCCAGAGCTGCCCTACAGAACCAGACGGAGCTGATAAAGAAAACCCTATCGAGATATTGTCAAGTATGCTCTCCTGCATCTTGTATGACCATCGTAGGTACATGTTACAACTGTACTTGTGGCGGGGGCTGCTGTCTGGCGACAGCCACATAGCCACCTGCTCGAGCCGTTCTGTCGTGTACTCTGATGTTTCAACATTTTTGAGGCCCACCCCAGCCCCCCTGCAGGCCTGCCTACTCAACCATGGTCACAATCGGCGTGCAGGCATCGCGGCAATTACCTCATGGAGGACTGGATGAATTCACAGACGCGTGGAGTCTCCAGCTGCTGCACGACCTGCCGTGGGATGAAACCAACCCTGATGAAGTTCATGTGCGCGACCAATTTGAGGCGATGTGGACGGACTTGCGGGCCGGAGTCATTGTACTTCATGAAGTACACGCCAGGGCAGCACACCTGGCAGCGAATCCTCGACGCCCAAAAAACACCTCCTGGCATATGGGAAGAGGGTACAGCAGGTACTGTCTCCATCGCCGGCTCCCTGCCCCGCGTACGTTTTACGAGGAGGAGAAGTTTGCGGGTGTGCAGTGTGTACTACAGGCAGTTCCTGCCGACGGTTGTCTCACGCAGTCATGATGTCGGTGTAGGTGTTCAGCGGTCAGGTCCTTGCAACCCTGAAGTTGCATTTGGCGGCCGTCCACTTGCCAGATCAGGTGAGAGCCTGCGGCCCTGCCTTTTTCTGCTTGAGTACTGGATCGAAAGGCTCGTGCAGTTCTTCAAGCGGCTGATCAAGTATCGAGGCACGTCCGGTTCTGAGCGCATCTTTGTCAACGACCTCCTGTTGCGGCGAGCGTGTGACCGCTTGGTCCAGGAACTTGGCCCCAAGGCTCTGCCCCGTCTGACTGAAGCTGTTGCTGCCGCCCGGGAGAAGCAGCGGAAGCGCATCCGCAAGCCCGCTGTACAACAGCAGCCCAACGCGGCGCCGCCGCCGCCTCCGCGCCTGCCTGATGGCGGCCGCGGGCCCAGTCCCCCACCCGTGATGCTGGGTGCTGGCACTGACCTCACAGGTGCGGAGCGGCTGGAGGTGTTGCCTGCGCCCACCAGCGAACGGGCGTGCCTGAAAGGGCTGCTCTACCTAATTTGTGCGAGCACGCTGACTTTGCCAAGCGTGGCTGGCCGAGTCACACGACCCTGGGGACCGTGCCCGGCGCCGGGCCGTGTGTGCTTCACTGGGGTTGCGGTAGACGGTGAGCCTGTTGATATAGTGAAGCTCTACATGCGGAAGCATGTGCGAGCGGCACTGCCCATCGGCGAAAATGTCAGCTCCCAACAATGCACGACTCAGCGGGTCAAGGACAATACTTGGTTCTTAATAGAGTACGTCTTCCCAGACCACGCGAAACTGTATGTAGGCCAGTTTAAGTACTTTGTTGAGGTGAGATATCAGAAGTTTACCGAATTGGGTGATCAGGATGATGATGCAACGTACGCTGCAGGCGCAGTTGACACTGCGGTGTGCAACCTGTTCAATGCTGTAGTGGTAGACAGTCCAGGTGCCCTGCCGCCCGATCCGGAATTGGGTCGTCCGCCTGAGTTGTACATGGTTAGGTCTTTGTTGCCCGAGTCCGGGAACAGGTGGTTCGCAGGTTGCTGGGTGGTGGACCTTCGGTCTGTGACACTGAATCTATTGCCTACGCCGGCAGTCCAGAATGGGCGGATGTTCTCGACGGTGTCAAAAGCGTCTGGACGAGTGGGGAGCGTATCAGACAAATGATCACAGTACAACTTGTAAGTGACGCCTCCTCAGTACCAGTGTTCTGAACGGCGACTAGTGAAATTGCGACGGCCTTGTGTGTACCAGCCAGCCCTCCGAAGGCTGCGGGGAACTGGCATATAGCAGCGCTCTCCTGTACTCAACGCAAGCTACTGCCGGGCCTGCATTTGTAGTACAATAGTACCAAAATACCCCCACACTTCTTGCAAACACAAAAATGTCCTGACCTGGCAGTCCCTCACGCGATGCCAGTGTAGGCCACGATCCAATTCGCGCGGGAAAGCTGCCTCAGTAAACCTTTTGGATAACTCTAGATCCCTGTAGGGATTGATGGACCTGTTGCGCATAGGGCGCTCCATTGGCTGGCAGCAAGGTTGCCGGATACGTAGGATGGCATCAAGCGCTATGCGGCTTGGTGCGGTGCCATTCGACCACGGTAGGTATCTGCAATGAGATGAGTCGACGCTCAGCATTGCGGCGCGTTTATCTGCACCGCCTCAGAGCGACGGTAGTCCGTGCATGAGGTACCTTGCACTGGTGGGCACCGGTGTGCAACTCGCGTGAGCGGGTACTATTGCGGGAAAGTATAGGAGGCCCACTAAGAAGGCTATAAACTTCTGCTTACAGTGCTTTTCACTGCAACCGGATAGTTTATTTTGCCCGCCGGCCATACTCCACCATGACAGCGCCAGAATACGTGTCGTTGGAGAACGTACCGACGTGAATTGAGTAATGCCATCCAGGACCCGTATGGCAGTGGTCATTACAGACTCTTCTTGCGAAACCGGGTTAGTAGCCTAGCCGATAGCGGCGTGGGACCTAGTTGGGTAGGCAGCGTGTCGTCGGACGACCTGCTGCACTTGATCCATCCTCGTGATCGTGCAGCGGCTGCATCTTGCCCTGAGCAGTACAATGCTCATAGGAATCAACTCCAGGCTGCGGCTGATCGGCAGCCCTCAGCTAACCACGCAGCACGTGCTTATTGGGACTTCAGGCTGAGAAGCCTAGCAGCGGCTCGCCTGAGTGCCACGGAGAACCCGCGTCGTCGAGAAGGGAGTCGATACTCCCTCCAAGCGCTACAAGCCGGCCTGGAGTGGAGCGGCGTACTGAAGCCGCATACCTCGGACAACAGGCGTGAGTCAGACGCGCTTGCGAGTGATGCTGGCCCAGTGGCCAGTTATGGCTGTGGCAGCGACGTCTGCAGCAGGCCTGGCAACCTCGGACATGCAGGCCTCAGGCCTGCAGCCCGGTATATGCCTCCCTCCTGCAGAGCTGCAGGAGGACACGAGGCATTCCCCGCGGGCACTGGGGCCGGCCACAAGCATTCCAGGTCTCCCATCGGCCATGGCTATGTCTATGGCAGATAGCCCACCCCCGATCCCCTAGAGAGGCCCGATGTTGAGTCCGGCGGTATGCCGGCTCAGTCAGAGGCCCCTCCCCCCCCATGAATTACCTACAGAAGCTTGCCATAGCAATGGGCGGTACGGTACACCAAGTGCCCAAGTCTCGGGTGGGGGTGTCGAAGCCAGTGCCTGTACGCCCCCGTTGCCCCTACACTGGGCGAGGGCAAGTGGTTGCCGCGCGGGCTGACCTCAAACAGCCCCTACGGCCAGATGTTCCCCAAAGCAAGCCCGACACAGGGCCGGCCCCCCTTCCTCCCACCGCGAACCTTCGGGCCAAGAGGACCCTTAAGTTGATGGAGCCGCAAGAAGAGGCTGCCAGCGTCGAACATCCCCCCCCTGCCGATGGGCGATCCCCGATCGTCAGTGCACCACCCCAACGAGGTACAACCCAAGCGGCTAAGAAACAGAAGCCGTTTCATGCGCCGCAGAAGCGCCCAGCGGCAGGGTCGACGCGCGCTGCCGATGCCATCGACCTGGTCGACGTGGATGATGAGGAGCCCACACAGCCATACACGGTATGTTCTGTTTGACTGCCACCTTCACCCCCCCCACCCCCCTTCCCCCCCCCCCCCCCCCGCCCATTCACACGCCCACGTATTGAGTTACAGTTTGCGTCGCGGGTGCAGAAAAATGTCAAGATCCGACTGAGCAGGGGAGTCACGGAGGATTTGCACTGGGAGTGCGGTCACTCAGATGTTTGCTCGCTCTTGCCACGAGGACAGGTGACCGCCAGGGCGCTGGACTTCATGTCCTCCCAGACTCTCGCGCGAGACTGGAGTGACAAGGACTACATACTTACCGATACGGTCTCGATGGGGCACATCCTCCAGAAAGTGACCGTCGACAAGAACCCGCGGCCCATTCGGAAGTGGGCCACCGCCAATGATGTCTTCCGCCAAGGCGACGGTGAGAGATTCGCCATAATCCACCACGAGCATGACAACGCTCATTGGAGCTTGGTGGCAATCTTCCATCCCGGTGCGGCCTCCCTGCAACCCCATGAAACAACCTACACGCTGATGTAGTAACCTGATGTACACCGGCATTTCAGAGTACTGACGCACATATTGCGTCTTTGCAGGCCGCCTGTATCGGTGGACAGAATCCAGCCAGAGTCAGCGCAAGGACCTCGCCCTGGCTGGCGAGGTCACCGTGATAGTACATGTGGACAGCCTGGGCGACGCGGGACACAATACGAAGCTGGTGTCGGACAAGTGGGTGGCCGCAATGACCACCGTTCTCGGCGCACCGGCAGCCGTTGTTAGAGCAGGAGTGAAGACCTGGCGGGTGTGGCTCTACCAACCTGACAGCAGAGCGTGTATGCCACGGCGCACATGCACTGGACAATAACATGTACCCAACATAACTGACACTGGGGCCACGGTCTGGCGCTGTGTGCATGCATGTGGATATCACCTTGTCACATGCATGGTCGTCTATACCAAACTAATCCCAGCGCAGGGGATTCTGCATGCATGCAGCCGCAGGGCAACTTGCCATGTCAACAGCCAACATGCTGGCATGCAGATTCCCACCGGCTTAAGCCCCAAGCAGCCGGATGTGTTCTCATGCGGTGTGTACACCATAATGAATCTAACGCACCTCCTGGATAGATGCCGGCCAGGTGTGACCTGGAATCAGGAGCATCAGCGACCAGAGGTCATAGCGCCAAGACCGTCAGAGGGCCCTCCCAAAGAAGAAATGACAAGGGAAGCGCGATTTGCGCTCCGTGTAAACGGGCCGCCTCGTCATGACGCCCAGCGGCTGTGCAGGGCAGCACTGGTAGCAGCGGCGACAAGGGCACGTAGTGTCCTGAATGGGTTTCATTCGTAGTACGGCTGACTAGACAGCCTGACCTGACATAGGCTGTAATAGCAAGCGTGCCGGGACTCAGACCAGGTGGTGTAGCGTAACCTGTGCACACATATTGCGCTCCGGTGGATTGAACATGTTGCACGCACCACCTGCAGTTGGTCACTGTATTGGGTTTGTACTGCTTGCTGCACAGTAAGTCTCCGATAATTATTCTAGCAAGAGCAGCAGCGGGGGTTTCACTCGCTTACATGCTCACCTGCCTGGCGCTCTGTTCCCGGTCCATTTGCGGGTGCAATCCAATGCAGAAAAGCTGTGGCAGCAGGGGTGGCGTTCGCACCCACAGCATCCACTGTACCCATACCCCTCCAGTACATGCGCTGTGCATCCGAGAGCTTGCACTTGCAGACACCCAAGGGCATTCATGCCGAACGGGATCCAAATGGTGAAGCGAGACCATCACACAAACACCTGTGCGTATGGTGAACGTCCAGAATTCCTTCCACGTGCACAGAGTCGATTCGGAACCGCACCCATCGCCGTGTACACAAGTGATAGTATGGACCGTCTTCCCGAGCATGCAGAACAGGCTGCACCTGCCGCAGTTGAAAATATATCCGTAGCAGATGCAGTAGCAGCTGGGACGGGCAAGTTCACCGCCGATACTATCGCGCGGATGAACCATGAAGGCACATTTCGCGCCATGGTGGAGGAGTGCACGGGCCAGATCATCTGCCAGGGCAGGGTCCTCGGAGGCGCTGTCAAGATCAACACGTACTGGGCATTGATCCTGTTCTATGCGTGGATGCAGCACTTCGAGGCCCTGACCCCAGCATGGCGTTCTGGCACCGGCGCAGACGGCCCTGATGATGGCCAGCGGATCATGGATGCCGGGCTACAGAAGACGTCCTCATTCGCAGCCAATAAAACTATCCAGGTATGTTCCCATTAATATCTTGCATGACTGTGGCAGTTGTGGCTGTCGAGGAGGGCATCGGCAGAGCAGCAAGTGATTGACACGGCAAGATCCGTACGAAGAACGGCGTTGCTACGCAGGTGACAATACACGGACGCGCACAGCCGCCGCTCACGACTGTACACGACCTTCAGTCACCTAAGAGTGGCAGCGGTGCACCGACATTTGCCACTCAGAGCCAGACGGCCGATGTGGGTTTCGATGGCCAGCTTGTTGCTGGCCAGAGAACAGTCAGAGAGTGCCGCGAAGTACTGAATGCGCGTCAAACTTTCACGAAAGGTACGTTACAGGTCTACCAACATTTATGCCGCTAGGAACCGCAGAGGTCCTACTGTGTACACGTGATGCGAATTGGATGTCTCACCTGGCAAGCACATGGTGTCCTTGACTGCAGAGTACGAGGCAAAGAATCACGTGGAACTCCTCCGCCTGGTGGTGCATGCGATGTGCAATGAGCACCCCCGGGAGATACCTTCGGATCGACCGGGTGCCCCGGGCAGATGGGAGTATGCCAACTCCCCTGCCAAGGGCACAGATACCGCATCGTGGGCGCCCGGTGGATCCACGCTGCACCACTACCTCCTCATGCCGGGAACTACCAACCCCGAGGACGCACCAAGCTCGCAGATGGGGGAGTTGATGAGGCACATGCTCGCAGGAACTGATGGCAGTTCGAAGGGGCTGCAGCTAATCAGGAAGGCCATCAAGCTGCCCAACAGCAAGAACGACGCCGTGCAGCTATATCCATCATCCCGGTTCCTGCAGATGATGGCTTGTGCTCCCACGTTACGGCTAATGCTGAACACGGCGACACATGTATGTCAGGTGACGGTGCGATCCCTACGCGAACACCCTGCCATTTTTGTGGGGGTTACAGCCTGAGGGGTAAACACCGCAGGCATGATGTAGATGATAAGCGCAAATGACGGCTGTGCATACAGGAGGTGAACGTCATGGGGCAGTTCTGTGCGGCAACCCAACAGATCGGTGGCGTCGCCTGCGCGTATGCGGCCCAGCTTGGGACCCAGGCAACTCAGGTAAAACCCCGACCGCTGTACACAGTCATGCACACTAGGGTACAATACTGGGTGCTGCTCCTGCATGGAACTGTACCGCGGAGCACCGAATATGGCACCAGGGGGGTCCCTCAGCCATACAGGGGCGGCATGCATGCAGGTTCCGCGGATCTTAGAGACGTACGAAGGACTAGTCCAGACTCTCGGGTCGCAGTGGGACGTTTTCGACACGACTGAATCGGCGGTGGAGGCCGACATCCGCGGCTTTGCAAAGCTCCACCGCCTATTCAGATGCATCTGCGGGAATGCCACGAGCGGTGAACTGGCGATTGCTCAGGGGACACCCGAGTGGGACTGCGTCTGGGACTGTTGGGGCGCTGCCACCGTGGCAGCACTCATTGCCGTTCAAGGTGTGCAATTTGCAGCATTGGCATCTTCCATTGCGCTCAATGTAAACCTGCATTGTACTCTCAGGCTGCCGTGCAGCATATAAACCCACACGACATGCACCGCTGTGTGCAGCAAACCTGCTATTCCCAAGTCCGGCTATGCCATCGCCCAGGACAAAGGCCATCCGGGTTGCAAGTAAGCATATGCCACAGCCCTGGTGGCAGTGGGGCTTCGCAGCCCTGGAGTGGTTCATGACCAACAAGGGCCCGGATGGAGGTGAGGCCGCGCTGTGGTTCACAACACAGCTCAAGACGGTCTCGCTGGCGTCAGCGGGCGAGGTGCGCGCTCTGACAAGGGCGTGCATTCAGCGGCTCCTGGACGACAGGGACCCGGACATGAAGATGATGCTAGAAGGGGTGGATCTACGCAGTGCTGGCCTGCATGAACCGCCTCCGGCTCCACCTCCGGCGGACCCAGCGAGCGATGGGCACAATGATGACGGTGATGAGGGTCAGCAGGGTGCTGCGGGGAGCAAAGGCGCAAAGCCAGGGGCAAAGAAAGGGTCTGGGAGGGGAAAGAAGAACAAGAACAAAGGCGGGAACAGAAAGAAAACAAGTGACGGGCCAAGGAAGATGGATGCCAAATCGCCTGGCATTGCAAAAGGTGTGCACTGTCATGGCAATATGCCCACTGTATACCAGGAAGTGTTTTGATCCAGTAGGTGCTAATGCATGGCCTTTCCTTGAGTTTACATGCATGCACACTGCATGTGTTTGATGTAATGTCACCCGCTCCAACCAGGGGTTCATGCCCATGTAGGCCGTACTGAGATCGGGGGTGCCTGGGTGGACCTCACGCCGGACAACAGGGTCGTCGTCTCAATGGAGCTGCAAGAACCGGTACCGCCCGACACCCAGTTGACTTCAGATGAAGAGAGCGCCCGGGTCAAAGGCTGTCTGGACACCATGGTGGCGTTATTCACTGCCGCGAGGAAGTACAAGCCAGACCGCGATGACAAGTGGCTGGAGTTGTTGTACAAGGCCATGGAAGTGGCTGAGGGAGAGGGTGTCTCCCGCGATGACATCCGGGCAGCTTGGGAGCAACACGGCCCGCAGCCAACACAGCCTTCCGACTCGGGGCCACTGGCAGACAATGATGAGGATTGCCTAGCCGGAGGGGACATGGGCAACCCAAGCGCAGCCGATGAGGACAGCGTCACTGCCAGCAGTTCAGACAAGGGAACCAGTGGGGACGAGGACACCTTCAATCCTGGCCCAGCGGCGAGAAGGCGGCTGAAGGAGCAGCCCAGTCCCATCCGTACGAGCCGACGGGGTGCTGCGGTGCAGGGTGCTCAGGCAGAGGGAGAGGCTGCAGGTGGCGAGGGCAAGGTAGGGGCCGACGACGTGGCCGCGGGGGAGGCAGGTGGAGTACATGCCGCAGCAGGCGAGGGGGGAGCACGCCAGGCGGAAGGCCGGACTGCTGCGGTGCAGGGTGCTCAGGGAAATGGGGCGGGCGGATCTGGCAAAGGCAGGGCGGGCGCAGGCAATGCGGGCAAGCGCAAAGGCGCTGGGCAGGGTGCTGAAGAGGCAGAGGGGGCTGATAGGAGTGTGAGTGACAGAAGCGCATGCAAGGCACAGCGCACTGACTGACAGTTATGAGAACAGCACGTCACACTGCTGGTTTGTGTTTGGTCATCTATAGGTGCCACGCGGGACAAGTAAAGTCCCGCCTCGTTTTGTTTGCATGCTCGTGATCGGACAAGGAAACCATGATGGATTGCTTTCACGACGTGGTGACACGCCGTTGCACGCTCTGTTCTGCGAAAGTTCACTGCACTGCGGAAGGTGGCATTGGACAGGCACAGGTGACACGCGACCGACATCCATGCATGTGTTCTGTGATGACAGGGGATAAGCGGCATGGCGCGGCTGCTGAGGCACGCGGGCCGACTGTTCGAAATATCACGCGACCCCAGACGAATATTCAGCCTTAAGTCAACCAGAATGAAACAGTATGTCGATCATGGTTGGCCTCTCGCTGATCTACGTTCGTGCAGCGAGCGATGTTTCACACTCCGGCAACAACGTCGACAGTCCATCACAGGTCGATATTGACCTCGTCGCACGCTCTATCTCATCTCTATAATGTCCTTGCGCCTGTGTTTAAGAGTTTTATCAGGTTCTAGGGCGATAATACGAGTTCTGAGTGCCTGCCCGGATATGGCGGGATGCTTGACGCCGGTGAGCCGTTGACGGAGCATAAGATCATCGCACCTTTATATTTAGATACTCTTATACATAGGTCTGCTTTGCTGGACTGAGAAGCGTGGCGCACTCGTCGGATGCAGCGGTTGTTGCTTCGCCGCGGGTGCTCTACACAGCACGCCAGCCTCCGGAAACAGGACAGGTGACATTCCCACCTGTACACGTTTCATGAACATCATCTAGCCGTTGTGCGATGTGGGATCCTTCCGCCGTGCGCCGGGGACTGCCGTGCTGCGTTGTGGACGCGGCCACAGTCCATCGCTCGGCTTGTCCGCCCCACACTGTCTCGGCGACCAGATCGAGCCGTGAATTAACGTAGTCACGCGTGTATGCACTGTCCTGTCTGATTCGACTTGCTCGACAGTCTGACAGTCTGAGCTGCATAGGTGGATGGTCGATTGTGCCCAATCGACTGCAGTGCCCCGGACGCCACTATGGTCGATTGTGCCCAATCGACCAGTCATGGACCACAGGCCACTATGCGCACTTGAGCACAGTGAAGTCCATGTGAACGCTCGTGACCTCAACTCGTATATACGCGTGCCACTGATGTCCAAGTCACCTGTCCTGTCTGATTCCAGTTTCTCGACAGTTGAACCGTCTGCACAGGTGGATGGTCGATTGTGCCCAATCGACTGCAGTGCCCCGGACGCCACTATGGTCGATTGTGACCCAATCGACTGCAGTACCCCGGGCGCCACTATGGTCGATTGTGCCCAATCGACCAGTCATGGACCACAGGCCACTATGCGCACTTGAGCACAGTGAAGTCCATGTGAACGCTCGTGACCTCAACTCGTATATACGCGTGCCACTGATGTCCAAGTCACCTGTCCTGTCTGATTCCAATTTCTCGACAGTCGAACCGTCTGCACAGGTGGATGCTCGATTGGGCCCAATCGACTGCAGTACCCCGGGCGCCACGATGGTCGATTGTAACCCAATCGACTGCAGTACCCCGGGCGCCACGATGGTCGATTGTAACCCAATCGACTGCAGTACCCCGGGCGCCACTATGGTCGATTGTAACCCAATCGACCGCAGTACCCCGGGCGCCACTATGGTCGATTGTACCCAATCGACTACAGCACCCGGGACGCCACGATGGTCGATTGGGCCCAATCGACCAGCCATGGGCCACAACCCTCGTGCCTCACAGTGGACGATACTGTGTCAATGTCGTAGGCAAGATCTTCCGCATATGTGCATATTACTATCCCATCGTGTACGTGTCCCACACAACTCCATCCTGGACGCCCTCAGCAGTCCTCCCACTCCTGGACCTCTCATGCGGGTGCTGGAGAGGACATCTCCCTTGGCGCGCATGGGAGGTCCGCAGGACGTCCTGCAAGGTGAACGGCTTAGATTACGTCATTTCGGCTTGAACCGCCGCCGACGTGACGTCACTCGACGCGGCTTATGCGCGTCACCTGCCCACTACTCAGGTCATCCCAGTGACGACCTCTATGAGTCATCGAACTCGTGGTACTGGCATGAGGGCGTCCCGCTGTGCCAGGGCGGCTTCAGGCCGCCCTCCCGGTGACACCAATTGGTCGTCGTGCCATCCTCCAGGCGTCCTTCTGGAAATCTGGGCAAAGGACGTCCCGAAAGTGCTGGCAGCATTCTCATAGTGCAATGCCGTCATGCCAGGACCATCGTCATCTTGTGACGTCCTTAGACCCCCTCGCGACCACGAGGACTTGTCAATGACGGTGCCTTGACGGCACCTCAGCGTCCTCGTGACATCATCAGTACATATTTTTGCGATGACCCCGTGATGACGTCCTCGCATGACTGGCAGCATCGTTGCAGTGGAATGCACATCATGCGCCCCCGTTCACTTAGCTGTTGCGGCCGATTCTCGGTTGAATCTGGCTCGATTCTGGATGTTGGCATGCCTTTCCATCATGTTTTGTCACTGGCACCACCGCATCATGTGCTCAGCAGTCTAACACAAGTCCACATTCTGTTGTGCTAGTCTGCGAGGCAGTACAAGTGCGAGGCAGTGCCCCATCCTGGTGTCCACCGGCTGTCAGCCTGCCAGGCTGCACAGATTGAAGATTTAGTGCGTGCCAAGTCTGCGTGCCAAGCCTCTTACACGCTACTACAAGGACGGTGGACATCCTGTGAGGATGTCCTCGACATCGTCCTGGACAAAATCCTGGAACAAGCGACAGGACGTATAGTAGGACGTCATGCTGAACTTGCGAGGAGTTCTGCCGAGCCCAGGACTCATGTATGGACGAGCAAGGACGGCTGCCAGGACATCCGACCTGCTAAGACAGGACCTCAAATTTGTGACCAGCACGTCCCGAGGACGTCTTGGGTTAGTTTCACAGGATCCAGGCGGAAAATCAGGATCCCGGGCACAAGTCAGGATCCTGAATTGATGGACCACCTGGCCGTCAAACAGGACGTCCTGGACCCCCAAGGACTCCCGAGGACATCTTGGGTTAGTGTTACACGGAGATGAACGCAATAGCCCGGCAGCGAGGGCAACAGAAGGAAAGCAGACGGCCAAAACCCCCGAAAGTAGACACCAGCAAAAATACGACGGATGGTGTAAGCATCGGCCGGCGTCGCGGTCCTATCCGGCTGGAGTCGCCGTTCCAGGTGTGGAAGCATCGCACGATAGTCTCGACTGTCAAGATGCAGAGCACCTTGAAGGACATCCCTGACGGGTTGGTCAAGACACTGAAGAAATGCCGTGATAAAACGGTACCGGAGAGCTACAGGAAGTTTGTGAACTGGAGGCCGGGAGGATACCTCATTCAGGCGACGGTATCTGGCTTCGACTTCTTGGGCGCGGCGGTGCGAGACATCCCCTCCAAAGGGGTACTCCCACACACCCATTCAGTCGCTAGCAGTAACTGCATAGTTGAACGTGTGCCGAGTTGACCACTCGTTGCCGGCCATGTGGTTGACGGGCATGCCGACTACAACTGCCTCTGACAGCGCGCCGGCATGATAGAGCACTTGCTCCCCATGTTCTGTTTAACTGTTGATACTGGAAATGCATGTCAAAGTGTGCCCTAGCATACCGGGCTGAACAATGAGCGACGGTGTGGTTGCGCTCATGCCCTGTTGTTACGCAGTCGCAAGGCGGACGCGCGAATCGCGCCCGATCGCCGATGCGCGCTCTAGCAGGTCTCTCTTGTTCGCTTCACAAACGCCGCTAGTCTTGTAGTTGGTGAGTCGCCCACTAGTGCAGAGTCGCGCAACAGTTAGGGGCAGTTTCACCGATAGTGGTCACAGGGGCAAAGAGCACGATAGTAAGCTATCGTGCCCCCCCCCCCCCAGCCGACACTGCAGTGTCGACTGGCCGCACCGGCCAGAGTCAGAGCGCGCCATGCCGACCTTGTGCATACATTAACCATGGAATGTGGTGCAGAAAATAGACGCGTTCCTTAAAGCAAATCCGATGGACGACGACGAGGTGGCTGCCATGGAGAAAGGCTTAGACTTGTGCAGAAACCTTGCCCAAGTATGGAGGGATATGCTGGAGGTTGCAGAAGAGAAAGAGGGAATCAAGTGCGTTCTTTTCACTTCCGTGTTCACGCTTCTCTATGGTTACCGCAGTACTCGTGCTGACCATGGGTCGTACGATGCAGGTACGCGGACATACGCAGGTCCATGTCTAACCTCATCAACAAGAGAGAGGAGCAATACAGCTTTGTTAATAAAGTTGACATGCCAGCCAGCACAGATGACATGAAATATCTGGAGGCGTTCACTACCCTCTTGGTACGTACGCAGCATCCACTGCCGACCGAGCGTGACATACAGCAGGCTAGGCATGCAGACCTGTCACCTATATGAGTACATGTTGATGTGTACCTCAAGACCTCATCAATCACATCTATGCCGTTGCGGCCCGTGAACTGTTGGGAGGCCATCAATGGAGGGCTTGTAACCCGCATGTTAGTATGTGACCAAGTATGAGTCCCGCAGGTACCCCACCCGGACGACCCTGATGAAAGCCCACGAACGTGTGAAGATTGGGCAATGCGCGGAGTGTACGCGGTTCCAACCGGACTCATGAAAGTGCTGGAGAAACAGCACGCCAGGTTGAAGCGCAAGGCTCAGACAGCGGCGCCTTCACAAGCACCAATCAAGAGACAGGCTGGGGATGCTGAAGATGTTGCAGACTCGCCAGCCAAGGTGGCCGACTGGTCTCTGGCGGAGGACGACAGAGAACAGGCACGTCATCCCCTTGTGCGCATCCCTGCTGCGCCTGAGCACCACGGGTGTCCGCCCAGTTACCCACGTTGGCCTACTCGGTACAGACCCACTGGCATGAGATCCAATTCATGTGACCCGATGATAAAGCAATGTGGTGTGTAGAGGGTTGCCGCGCGTGGGAGAGTGGATGTATGCGAGGACGGTGGCAAGGATGTCCCACAGGCCACCACCCAGTCAGCAGCCGCCAGTCACGCTGGTCCTAGTACTGCAACCGAGGCCCCTGTGGCTAGGTCATCAGCCCCGAGTGCGGCAACGCATAGCGAATCCCGCCGTCCAGCACAGGTGAGAATCGACCAGGATCCGAGTTTTATAGTCGCTGCTGCAGTGGACATCACGCACTGCCACGCATGTATTGCAGCTACAGACACAGCCACAGCCACCAGTGCTCCCAACATGTACAATAGTGAAATGAGATCTCACTCTGCAGAGTAGAGTCCAGCGTGTCAAGGAACTGGAGCAGCAGGTGGCAAAGCTGAGGCCCGTGCTTGGAGACAGCGCACCGGACACCACGGGGCCCTTAGCCCCAATATGGCATCTGCTAATGGAAGCGGAGGTGCGCGCTGTTTGCATACCAGGGGCCCAGTGCGCAGTTTCTGTTGCCGTGGGTACAACACTTCACGAGGACAACTCACCATGGTGTCCTAAGTGTGGTGCCGGTCCACAGCATCCCGCTACGGCCATTCACTCCAAGTCACCTGCAGGCAGAGTTGCGTTCGATGCAAGAGGACGCCAATGCCGCGTTGGAGGGAGGTATGCCTTGAGTTACGTCCAGCGCATCGTTGTCACACGTAGACCGTACAAGACAGGCAATTGTGGCAATTGCCTGCCAGAGCCGGCCAGTGGGAGAGATAGACAATGCGGATTCGATGGCGAAGTGCATGATCGAGTGACTGAAGCCAGGCCATGTGGCGAGAAGAGGCTGTCGTGATCCAGCCATGCAGAGGACTACGGTGACCATGCATGGTGGCATACACAGGACTACGGTGACCATGTGTGCCAGGATACACGGTGCTGATCCGGAGTGGCTATGGGGCAGCCATGCACCGATGGCTGACCATATGCACGAGCAATGCATGCAGATTGCGTGCCAGCAGACATTGATTCTGATCGTATCCGTATGAGTCGTTTAGAGAACGCTTATATAGGCTCTGTCGATCGTAGTGTAATCACTCTTTCTCTACTGTCCGAAGTCTCACGTGTCGTCGCCTCCAACGAAGATGCAGTGCTGTCACCGGCAGATACCTAGACAGCAAGGTATGTGACAGTACCCTACCCCTGCGCATAGCTACGGCATGCTCAGGATCCCACAGGCCTTAGGCCGCGGTCCAATGGATTACAACATGGTATCGATGATGATTGTGGGTGTTCTTGTGATGTCTATTAGCATGCGAGAGAGTCCAGGGGGAACCTGCGGTTGCGGCTGTGCGTTTCGATGAGCGAGTCACACCGCTCTAGCGTATAGCTGACCGTAGAGAGATTAGATACGGCTGATGCAGAATGCTACGGCGGAGCTGCATTGTGCTGGTGTGCTGGTCTCGCAAAGAGGCCTACGGGTCTGCGTGTCCTGCGACGTACAGTGATCGTTGCAGGACTCCACCATTCCGAGACGATTCAATGGCATCTCGCCAAGGATCTATCGGATCTGACGGTGTGGAGGGAGCTGTTAACCCTCCGCACCACCGCACTCGCTCCACAGTGCGCCGCGAGCAGGCCGCGGAGGGTCAGTTCATGCCCCACGGGGAAGGACAAGACGCTGGGACCTACGGGTATCTCAGTGTAAACCCTCTGCAGGCCGCCATGCCGAGCAACGCTGATCCTACGGGGAATGCGAGTGAGGCAGCGGTGCACGGAGCGAAGCACGCGCAGCAAGTGGCTCAGGCTGCACACTGGGATGCACACTGGGTTGCACACTGGGATGCACACTGGGAGAGAGTAGCTTGCTGGTGAACGATCCACTAGCACAGAATAGCCAGGCCCATGAGTCGGTCAAGCATTGGCTGTTTATTACTCTGCCAAGGAGGATAGGGACTTCGTGTCCAACTGTAGCTTTGTCCATGAGTTGTGGTCATTGCTTCATGCCAAGTACATGCCTTCAGTCGAGGTAGAGATTCAGAAGCTGTACCAACAGCTTAGTGGTGCTAGACAAGCAGGCAAACCACTAGAAAGGCATGTCAATGAAGTAGTGGGCATAGTGAACCAGATGAGGGGTCTGGGGGAGAATGTGCCTGACCAGTTGTACCGCTCTAGGCTACTGGCAGTAGACAGAGAATATGCGTTGTTGCAGCCGATGCTGCAGCAGCTGCCAGTGCAGCAGATAGTGTCCACATTGCTGACACACGCTCAGACTAGCAGCCAACCTGCTCCATCGCGGTTCCCACGGGAAGATCGCGGTGGTCAGCAGCGTTATGGGGGACGAGGGTATCGTGGTGGACGCCACGGTGGTCGCCATGGTACACCCCCACAGGTTGCTGCAGTGGGAGCGGGGGGAGCAGACAACCGTAAGTGCTTCAACTGCAATAAGCCTGGTCATTTGCAGAAAGAGTGTCCCTTGCTCTCAGCAGAAGTCAAGCAGTTTCTGCAGAAGCAAGCAGCTGCAGGGCGAGGCCGTGGCAGAGGCCGCGGTGGCCCGCAGGTGGCTGTAGTTGATCTAGCTGAACTGCGAGCTGAATGTGGTGATGGGCCAGCGCCCAATATGCCATACACGTTTCTGGTGGATAGCGGGTCTGATCTGAACATCTGCTTTGACTATAGCATATTCAGTGAGATCAAACCACCGGATATCACAGAATGCCAGCCTCTAGATCAGGGCAGGCTAAAGATATATGGCATGGGCACTATCAGGGCGAATGTGGGGAAGTACGTGACAGTGAAGGGTGAGCTGGTGCCTGTGGACATTGAGCTAGATCATGTTTACTGGTTGCCAGCCAGCCCGATAAACATCCTATCAACGACTGTGCTGAAGCGGTCGAACATATTCTTGCACACAGGCAAGGCAAATACAGTAGAAATGCCTGGCTTTCATGATCAAGCCCAGGTGTTTGTGGGCAACTGTGAGCAGGGTGTGGATAGTGAGGACAACCCCACACCGAGCTGGTATTGCGGGACAGGCAGACCAATATGGGAACTGCGCCTTGTAGATTCAGGTACAGATTGGACCAGTGCTAACAATCTTTTCCACAGAAATAGGAAATGGGTTGGTGAGCAGGCGAGAGTCGCTGCAGTGGATGGTGTACCTATTGGTCAGAGATCTTCCTTCCAGGTTGATCCATTTTTCCTGGTGCATATCGCGTTTCACCGTGCTCGCAACCGGTTTCTCAAACTGATGCGAGATAATCCAGACCTGTTCGACCTCAAGCTGCCTGAACCTACGGGAGTAGCACTTGAGTGTCATGGTTGCCATGTGGCGGAACAGAGAAGTGGTGACAGAGCACAGCATGGGGGCAAAGTGACAGAGAATGCCACGTATGCTGGAGAAGTGTTGCATGCGGATCTGGCTGGACAGATAAAGCCAGTGGGCATAGGAGGAATGAACTTCATCCTGGTAGTGGTGGATGAGTACAGCAGGTACTCGCATGTGATCCCGCTGAAGTCGAAAAGCGGTGCTGCTGAAATGATATGCCTTCTGCTAGAACGCATCCGCACTCAGACTGTCTATGACAAGGAGATAGGGGTGCGGAGGCTGCATACGGACCAGGGACGTGAGTTCAGCTCTAACCACCTGGCTCAGTACCTTGAGTGGCGGGGAATAGTACACACGTTCACTGACACCGCCCAGCATGAGTCTAATGGGTTGGTAGAGCGAAAGATCGGTGTGCTGAACACGTCAGTGCGGGCAAGCCTGCTGCAGGCAGCAGTCCCTGCATTCCTGTGGCCGGAGGCATACATGTGCGTGAACCATGCACACAACCTGACGTCGAGTACAGCACTGGAAGGTGTTCGGCGGAGGGAGGCGAAGCAGAGGCTGGAAGAGAGGTTAGTTGCCACCAGCCATGAGCCATGGTCCACGAATGAGCAGCAGCGGGCTAAGCAGCTGAGGGTCCGGAAGGCGGGAGCGCTTGCGCTGAGCCTGAAGGAGCTCTGTGAGCAGCTGAATGCCAGGAGAGATGCGGCATTTGTGGAAAGGTGCATAGAGAAATGTGGATGTCAGGGAGATAGTGCCATACTTGTTGTGGTTTCGGAAAGTCAGTGAAGATGACTTCCGTCTCGTGGTGGCACAGGTGAAGCCTTTCGGGTGCCCAATGTATGTGTATCCGCGGAGGGAGCACTTCAGGCACCTGGAGGAGCGAGGAATCCTCGGTGCCTATATGGGACCGGTTGGAGGTCCTCATATGGACAGGGTGTATGTGAAGCGTGGGAATGGGGGAGCAGTGCGGATGTACAGGCACACGGCTGCTCCACCTGCTCTGGTGAAGGATTTCGCGCAGCGATTTCACATGGCTGGGGAACCTACGGCGGACCCAGTTGTGCTAGAGAACTATGAGCAGGGTGAATTTGAGATCCTGCCAGATCAGTTCACCAGTGTAGTGCCAGAGGCTGAGTTCTTGCCCAACATGAAGAAGTGGGTGAAGAGCACCAGTGTGCGGGCAGTGCGTCCACCAGCCAGTCGTGAACACATGATGCCAGAGAGGGGCAGAAATGTGGATTGGGCTGAGGGGGAGCATCCGGGTCTGGGCCATCAGCACTGGGAACCAAGCAGAACGTTGCATAGGCGTTTCAAACCACGAGAGGAGCTACCTGAGGGTGAGCCTGAGTTCTCTCCTAGAGTGTTGGGTGCAGAGCTGCTGGCGCGCCATGAGCGCTGGCACACACCGGAGATCAGTGATGCAGTGGTTGCAGCGCGCTGTGATCTTGCAGCGGCTGACAGTGCTGCAGCTGTGCCGCACTGGGAATATGATGCAGCAGACCAGCCGTCTGGGCCACTGAACTGCGAGTTCAGGCCTGCAGAGACAATCCCTACGCGGGATAGAGCTGTGCTGCACATGGGAGACTGTGACATCTATCCGCTTCCAACTGATGAGGAGGCGGATGAAGATGCATCTGGTAGTGAGGATGACTCTGAGCCTGAGTCTAGATCCCGCTCACGCTCAGCGGAGCCAGTCCAGCGGTTGATGGGCAAGGAGCTGAGTGAGCCACCCCCATCTGTGCGAGCTGACGGTCACGGCGGCAGCCGAAGTTACCGCGGGTCCACGTTGTCAGGGCGTGATGACCGGGACAGATATGATAAGCCACGGCATATATCTGGGTCTGAGGGCCAGGGGCAAGGCGAGCTACGGCATGTGCCTAGGGGAATAGCGACAGGCGGTGATGGCTCAGGGGGAGAGTCAGCACCAAGTGCCGCGAGGGGCAGCGGAGAACGTCTGGATCTGCCACATGAGGTGGGGATTCGATGGGTTCCAAAGCCTTTTCATTTGATTCGCAAAGTCTTGAGACCTGCTGTCCATGCTGTGGGAGCCATTATGAGTGATGTTGCTGTTGAGCGCATCTCCCCGGAGGGTGCACGTGAGCATGATGCTGGGAGCTCCACAGTGTTCAATGATGAGAGTGACGTCGGTGACTTAGCTGAAGGAGTGTCTGCGACGGCTGACAGTGTGACTCCTGATGCAGAAAAGCCGACGGGGCAGGAGGTGACTCCGAACGGTGGCCCTACTGCTAGCCTTTGTGAGTCCAGGCGTGCAGCTACCGTGAGGAAGAAGGTCGAGGTCGTAGTAGATGATCCAACGGTGCAGCAGGCCATGCGTGGCACTCACCGTGAGCAGTGGATCACGGCCATGCTCGATGAGCTGACCTCCTTGAGAGAACATGACGTGTTTGAGCTGGTCGAGTGCCCATTAGGAGCGAAGCCTGTGACAGGCAAGTGGGTGCTGAAGATCAAGCGAGGAGCACAGGGTGAAATTGAGCGTTTCAAAGCCAGATATGTAGCCAGGGGGTTTACGCAAGTGGAGGGCGTAGATTTCTTTGAGACATGGGCACCTGTGGGCAGTTATGCTACCTTCAGGGCTCTGTTATCGGTCTGTGCAGTAGAGGATCTAGAGACGAGGCATATAGACATAAAATGTGCTTTCCTGAATGGTGTTCTGGAGGAGGAAGTGTATGTGGCACAACCTCCTGTACTAGATGATGGGTCTGGTATGGTGTGGCGTCTGAAGAAGGCGTTGTATGGTCTGAAGCAGGCTGCCAGGGAGTGGCACAAAGCGCTTGCAGAGCTCTTGTTGAGTATGGGCTTTGTGAGATCAGCCAGTGACCCCGCACTGTTTATCTGCAAAGTAGGACGTTGTCTTATTTTTCTGTGGGTCGATGATCTGTTGATTTTCGGTCTGGTAGAGCAGATGGATGATGCCATCAGAAAGAGCCTTGAGGCATTTGAGGGTCGTGACCTGGGGGAGCTGGGATATGTGCTGGGCATGGAGGTCATACGTGATCGCGCTGCTCGCACTATCACCATCACACACAGAAAGAGCATCAGGGACATGCTGGAGAGATTCAGCATGAGTGAGTGCAGACGGGCGCCAACTCCTTTGGTGCCAAAGCAGAAAATGTTTAGCCTAAAGGAAGATCCTAGCCAGGAGAAGGCTACAGGCACAGAGCATAAGAGGTTTATGCAAGCCGTAGGAAGCATCCAGTATGTGGCAGTTGTGTCGCGTCCAGACATCGCGTTTCCGGCTAATGTCTTGGCCAGGCATATGGCTGGGAGTGCCAAATGTCATTGGAATGGTGTCCTTCACGTACTGAGATACCTGCGAGGGACCATAGACTTTGGCCTGACCTTTAGTGGCTCCAATGGGGGATGTGAGGTGTTGGCAGGACCAGCACTGGGAAAATTTCGAGATAGACTGCAGCTTGCGGTAGTACAAGCTTAGTCTAGGGGGAGTGTCGTGATCCAGCCATGCACAGGACTACGGTGACCATGCATGGTGGCATACACAGGACTACGGTGACCATGTGTGCCAGGATACACGGTGCTGATCCGGAGTGGCTATGGGGCAGCCATGCACCGATGGCTGACCATATGCACGAGCAATGCATGCAGATTGCGTGCCAGCAGACATTGATTCTGATCGTATCCGTATGAGTCGTTTAGAGAACGCTTATATAGGCTCTGTCGATCGTAGTGTAATCACTCTTTCTCTACTGTCCGAAGTCTCACGTGTCGTCGCCTCCAACGAAGATGCAGTGCTGTCACCGGCAGATACCTAGACAGCAAGGTATGTGACAGTACCCTACCCCTGCGCATAGCTACGGCATGCTCAGGATCCCAGACCTGTCAGGCCGCGATCCTGAGAAACTCCCCTCTTATTGTAAGGTCTTGGCTCAATTCAGGGCGCTCCGGTGTCCGCACCGGACAGCTACTGCTGTCACGCTCTAGATCCAGACGCTGGCTGCAGACCCGTCGCGTTGTTGCGACTTTCGAAGTCGGCCGTCGCGACTACACACCCTCAGCAACAACAGCTCAGTTCTACACGCGATTGCGCACCTGCACGCAAAGGCATGTCCTGATAGCGGGCAGGGGCTTTCAGTTGCGTCGGAAGAGCTGCATCCCGCGAGTTCGACTGCTGCTTTTCACCATGGATCCAGCAACAGTAAGCATGGCCATAGAGGGCATCGTAGAGGTTGTCGGGGCCGTCAAGGCGCTTGTGCAGGCGCTACACGAGTACAAACAGAATATGCACGCTGTGGATGCGTTCATGCAGTGCGCCCCTCCCCTTCGATCGGTGCCTGCAATCAGCTGCGGAGTGCCCCGACTTAGTTTGCTGGGAAAAAGTGATTGGCACTGATGTTTTGCGCTTTCTTTAACTGTCGATGCGCTGAGATGCACGTTGCGTGCAAGCTCGCACTCCGATTCGCCAATCACGCGTACGGCAAGCTCGCTGTATGCACTGTTACATCGAGGGGCTCCGATCCAGTGCACCAAGCGAACGTACAACTAGAGTGTAGACTCACATGCTACCCAGCAGATGCGAGCCGGCCAAGCGATCACCTGGCACGAACTGGGCACCCGTGAGCCGTGCTACCCTGGACATGGTCTTTCTGATCACAAACGGCCCAACCAACGACACTGCCAGCGTGTTGAGGTACTGCATGGCATGCAACCCTAGTCTGCCATATGTCTCGTGCACAACCGGCACAGGTGCCGCCCAGTTCATCCCGCTCGTGCATGAGACGTATGGCAGGGTTGGACGGGACGCGTACCGCTTCCTCCAGACGGTCGCGGAGGTTGCCGCGGGACACGGGGCGGTGTCAAAGCGTACTTTCCTTCTCAATGCCATGCGCGACCTGTCCACAACGTTGTGCCGCGCGCTGGCGCGCCAAGCCCGCGCGGCCGCGCCCCTCCGTGCTAGACTGGTCGGACGGGCGCTGCTGCCGGGCCTTCCTGTCCCCACAGACGGCCTGCCGGCGCTGACAGGCCATCGCGCATAAGCTTGCGTCGACCCCCCCCCCCCCCCCCCCCCCCCCCCCCGCACCTGATCCCTCCCTCTTCCCTCCCTCCCTCTTCCCTCCCTCCCTCTTCCCTCCCTCCCTCTTCCCTCCTCCCAGCGCACGTCCGCCGTTTCTCCTCTGCGCCCCTCCCCGGACACCGCTCGGGCTGCCGGGCTGGCTGAGGCTATTGCTCCTGGGACCGGTGCCTCGCGGCCTCGGACATCGCCGTAGCGCGCGCTGTCGCGCCCGTGCAGACTGCTAGTGTCGCGCTGACGACCGCTTGTGAGCCCGGCGAGTGCTGGCTGTGTGTTTGGTGTGCGCGTGGCCTGCGTGGTACTGCGTGGTGTGTGCGTGTCTGCTTTCGCGCTGGCGTTAGTTCGTTCTGGCATTTGCTCGTGCGGCGCGTGGCCTTGGTGCTTGCGGTGGCCGGTCTGTCTGTTTGTTTGTTGCCTGGTCTGTTGCCTCGGCGCTGCTGAGTCCTAGATCTATCACTGTGTAACACAACCGGCACCACCTTGTACGATCCCTGCACACTCTCTTTGTACTTGTTGACTTTGAACTGTTCGCGTACAGCAGCCGCGTGCCCCTTTGCCCCCGATGCTTTCCCCACCACAGCCACCCCAGATGGGTGGATGAAGCTGACATCTAGCACATGCACATCCACGTCCATACCATTTGCTAGGATGTCCCCCCTACTGTCGTCCCTCGCTGTATGCATACGTGTGCTGCGGCCATGATTTCGCTGAACGAGCTACTAGTACAGCAACACAGCAAATGTAGCATCACCACCAAAAAACAATTACATGCATTTGAGCAGCCATTAATATTGTATCGAGCTGTTCGCTGGTCACGGACACATGTGCGGGATGCGTGCGATCCCAGGGGATTTCGACACAGCGGTCGCCATGCTCATGGAGCCGTGGCTAGTCATGAAGCTTCATGAAGAAAGACAGTCACGCGACATGTGTTTAGGAAATAATTAAAAACATCAATCGGGCATCATGCCACACCCAAACGGGCATCGGCCACAGTGTACTTGCCTGCTGTTGCCCTTGATCGCTGCCGGGCTCTCGCGTTGCTCTCCGTGTAACACAGGTCCGGTGTACGAGCATTTCCACGAGCATGTCCGATACATGCATACCTGCTTCAGTCTGGACTGCTATTTGCAACCCCGACATCACCTTGCCCTTTGGATCAGCGAGTTAGCCTCCACGTGCAGAATTTTGTTGGACTCTTTGGGGAGTTCGATCTCCAGACTGGGTTAGTCTAGACCTGGCCATAGATTCTTTGGGTAGAGTGCGATCCCCAGACTGGGTTAGTCTAGACCGTCGTTGACCTGGCCATGGATTTGATGCCGCCTTGCAATTGCCTGGATGCGCCCTTGCTTCCCTCATGATCAGCGCTGCTAAGGCAGCCTGCCTGAGGGATGTACTTCAGCGTGCCGCTGAGCCGGCCATGTGCACATGCATGTTGCCACGCCTGGCCTGGACATGGCATCATCTGCGCTATGCGCGTGTGCAGCAATTGCAAACACGTGCTGTGTGGCATGGCTGTGTGAGGAAGTCGCATGTATTCTGAAGGTGCATACTGCAGTACTACCGCATACTGCAGCACCCCTCCCATCCGGCCAAAGAGTACCAAAGTGAGGCACGCAGTTACACCATGTGCTTCATTCCCGTCATCTAGGTGTGTTGAGGCAGGCGTATTGCCATGCGTTGAGGCCACCGCATCCAGAGGCGTCTAGGCCAGCTTTCTCCCGGGGGAGGACCCGAGGCTCCGATCTGTCTCATTGTAAGAAAGCAGCATGCATCTCGAGCCACATGCACCGCAACCAGCGCAGATGGACATCCGCATCACCAGCGCTGTGCCCTTTAAACAAAGAGTTGCAGTTGACCGAGTCCTCCAACGGCGGTATGGGTCCAGGTTCCTGGACAGGATGAAGGATGTGCTCACGGAGCAGCGGCGGGACCGCGTGTCGCGCACGGGCTTCTGCATCCTCAAGGACATTGAGGCTGAGTGCTCCCGCGTGGAGACCACCACATCAACCTTCCTTCAGCGGAACGTAATCTCCAGGTTTGCCAGCGCCAGCTCCACAGTGGTGCGCCTCTGGCATCGGCTGACACTGCCATGAGTCCGCTTGTCCGTGTGCTGCGTGCTGTGTGTGGGAGTCGCTTATGCGCAACAGTGTCATGGCAGTGCCCATGTCCGCGGCAAGCGTTCATGACTGTGGATGGTAGAGATGTGGTAATGGCGGCATCCCGCACGGTCGCATGCAACCTGCTGTGGCCAGGGCGGCACTACTGGCGTAGCATGCATGCCATGGCGGTGCGGGCTTGAAATCGAACATGGAGATCAGCGCGCAAGAGCCCGGCAGCGAGGGCAACAGCAGGCAAGCACGCGAACAAAACCCAGACGAGACATGCATGTGTTTGTTTGGGGTGGGTTGTGTGACTCTAGGTAGTCTGGCGATTAGCACTTGTAAGTCTGCAACTCACAGGACAGCAACTGGGGGGACTTATTTGTGTTTGCGTTTGCGTTTGTGTTTGTGTGCGGACGATCATGAGGATGAATATGCACAAGAACAACATGCACAAAAGCCAGGTGCAATGCATGTGCTCTGACATGGGTGCACTGCATGCTGCACTACTTGTGCCATACCACTTGCGAGGAATGGCTTGCAGAGGCCAGCATCAACTGCATACACAGCATGCACTGCACTAATGTCAATGGATGTCAATGGCGTTAGAAGGATGCTGGCTTGTCTCAGCGTTGCGCATGCATACCGGTGTCAATTGAACTGCGTATGCTGGCTCCGCTCGCCGCTGCTGCAGCCACGGCCTGTCACAGTGTAACACAAGCATACACATGCTCACACAGCTGTTGCTAGTGTGCAGGAGGCCCTGAGGGAGTCACGAGTGAGCCTCCACGAGCACTGGACCCTGTACCTCATCACCCTTTCGACCGCTGGCTCCGCACCTGTGGCCACCTCCCAGTTCCAGATCCCCTCTGGCCACAGCACCCCCGCCATCACATCCCACCTCTCGCACTTCTCCCGTGCGATCACTGCGCTGAGCTCGCACAGCGCGGACAGCAGCGGCGCGCAGCAGCAGCTGCGGGATCTCCGGCGCAACCCCCCGGGGCCGCTGTCTGACGCGCAGGAGTATGAGCTGGCCGTAGTGGTGGCGCAGGTGCAAACAGTGCTCGCCGTCCCCCCCGATGCATTTGCCGGCGCGGCAGCCGCTGTGACGGCGCAGCTCGACGAGATGCGTGCTGCGATGGCGCGCAGCGTGGCAGCGGGCCTGGCCGGGCTCAGCAGCCAGCTGCAGGCGATACTCGAGCAGAACGAGGAGATCGCGGTAGGAACTCGGGCAATCCTCGCCGAGGTGAAGAGCATGAATGAGGTGTGGGACGCGGTCGCGTTCGGCGACACGTCGCGCGTGCTGCCGGGGGGCCAGCACGTGCTGCGGCAGTTTGCGGCGGCGGTGAAGCGGGAGGAGAGGTGCGTGTTTGATCAGAGCGTGATGGCGTGCCCGGCAACTGGGGTCCGCTTCACGCCGACCGGCGACGCGGCGCCGACGCTCGTGCCGGGATGCCACTGCACAGTGGCACGCGCCATCGCAGAGAAGTACCAACAGGAGGAGCACTGCGGGGTGTGCCAGCAGCATGTGCCGGGGGATGGGGAACTGAAGCTTGACCGGGTCGCGCTCAGCTTCCTCGATGACTTGTCAAACAACCGGCTGCCGACGATTCGCAAGTTTGACATCAGGAGTGATTTCTCCAAGGGGGACGGCCACAGCACGCGGCAGGGCACAGAGGGGGTCGTGCGCTTCGGCACGCTGCGCGGCGAGCCGGTCGCTGTGAAGACGGTGGAGTTTGCGACCGCCGACGCGTCGCTGCGGCAGTGGCGGTGCCGCCGCCACGTGCTGCTGAACAGCATCTGCACGCAGCACCGCGCAGCGCGCGCCTCGGCAAACGTGTGCGACGTGGTGGGGCTGTGCTGGGGCGAGACCTGCGCACACATCGCGATGCCGCGGTACCAGATGACGCTTGAGGATCACATAAAGAATAACGCGACGCGCGGCATGCCGCTGCACCGCGTGCTGGAGCTGTGCAGCGCGCTCACGCGTGCTGTGCATGACGTGCATGCATGGGGAATCCTCCACTGCGACATCAACCCGTCAAATGTGCTGCTGGCAGATGACGGCACGCCACGCCTGATTGACTTTGGGCTGTCACACATCAACCGCAACGGCCTGGAGACGCGGACATCTATGGGGCACACCCTGCAGTATGCGCCGCCGGAGCAGGTGGCCGGGCGGGTGAACGAGGCGTCGGACGTCTACGCGCTCGGCCGCACGCTGGCATACGCTGCCACGGGGTGCAAGCCATCGCACAGCGGTCAGAAGCTTCCGGAGGACTCGCCAGAGCTGAAGGAGCAGCTGGAGGCGATGACGGGGACGGAGGAGGCGCGCAAGGCGATCCGGCTGCTGCAGGTGATCGCCGTGTTTGAAGACCTGGTCAAGCAGCATGGCCGGACGCCGGTGCGCGTGCCGTCTCCTAGGCCTGAGACTGCCACCTGGGCATGATCATCGATGAGCATTCTTCTGCTGTGTGCAAAAACAGTCCCAGGGAGCCCGTGCTTGATGTCTGTTGCTGAAGTCTATTTGACGCGCATATGTGCTGCCATATATAGCAAGCATGTTCTGTTTCACATCAGCCACTGCATGCGGTGTGTGAACGCGTGCGCGCCCATACCTAGTCGGCAGAGCGGCTTTAGTGGTTTCCTGATGCATGCGCATGCCTGCCCACGCAGGTGGCGCAGGTGCACACCGCAGCAGATCTGGCAAGCCAGCTGGCGTTTGGGGACACCTTGGACATGGGCGGCCGCGAGATCGCACTGGCTGATGGGCAGCCCTCGGAGCAGCCCACCATGCATGTTGTCTCTGAGAAGGAAGAAGTCAACGAAAGCCTTCACGTCTTGACCTGGGGCCTGCGCGCTGCGCCTGAGTCCCCGTGCTGGGAACTCCAGCAGGCTGGCGCGGCGCTGCGTGCTGTGACTCTCGCACTTCCGGAGCATGGCCAGCTGCACGTGGTGAATGGCACGGCTGCGGGCGCGTGGCATGGCGTGACTGTGAAAGGTGTGAAACTCGTTACAGCAGCTGCGGACGACATAGCATAACGTAGTGCGGCGATGGCATGTCACTTGGCTGATGTTTGTATACTCTTGAAGGCAGCAAAGGATGTATTTGTTACTACCGGTTGTCTGACCACACGTATGTGATGTTGTTTGTTTCGGTTGTTTTGTTTCCTGCGTTTTTCCATCGGCGCTGCTGAGGCCTTGATCTATATATCACAGTGCAACACGGATGTGATGCGCAGGAAGGCTGTGTGACAACTCGCTTGGCCAGCACAGCTGTACTATGCTAGTCGATTGCTGACGCACGATGTGGTGCCCCTGTTCATTTGCTGTGTTTTGGGCACTGGTGCATCATCTCATGCTTAGAGAGTTTGCCTCCTGATGTCCTTTCGCTGTTGAATCTATCTCACTAACTCCGTGTACGTGGCCAGCCCCAACTCACATGTGGTACGGCAATGTAATCATACATACATGCAATGTTGCAACACGTTGTCACAGTGGCTACAGTGGTTACAGTAGCTATGGACATGCAAGTGCGGTGGGCATGGCTATCGCACTGAGCACAGCACTGCCAGTGGGCGGGCTCTCGGTCAGCCTGGTGTGCGCATGCACTTTCTTGGTTTGCACCAGGTCAAACTTGCCAGCCTCTTGCTGTGTGCTGTGCAGGGCAGGGGCACAGCACAGTGGTTGTCACCGGACCCATGACCCTGGAGGGTGTGACATTTGACGGCTGCACCCTCGTCGGCACAGGCACAGCTGACCTGACAGTGTCCGCCTGTGCCTTCAAGAACTGCGAGGTCGCGGCATTCGTGACAGGTGCCAGCACATCAGCGAGCTTCAAGAGCTGCAAGATCGACGATTGCCCAAGCGGCCTTGTTGTGGCTGATGGGGCCCTTGCGGCGGTCGATGCAACGTGCAAGCTCAAATGCAGCGGCAACGGTTACTGCGTCGCTGCGCACGGCGAAGGCGCGTCGGCGATCGTGACCGGCGCCACGCTGCGCTACGCGACGGGCGAAGCGTTCACGGCGGTCAGGCGAGCGTGTGTCGCCGCGCTGCATGCTGGCACCGTCTCGGTTGACGGCCGGGCCACCCTGGCGGGCTCTGGCCGGGCGGGGGGTGTGCTGTCATGGGGCCCCGGGTCCACCGCATCCCTGCAGCAATGCGACATAGCTGTTTCCAGTTTTGGGATCTGGGCGGGTGGTGAAAGCAAGGCGAGCGCCACAGGGTGTGCCGTGCAGGGCGCCAGTTGCGCCCTGGTTGCGACCGAAAAGGGCCGAATCACCACGGAGGAGTGTGAAGTGTCGGAGTGCAGAGAGCACGGCGCAGGTTCGTGGCTTGGGGGGCACCTCACGCTGACAAACTGCAATCTGAGTGGCACGAGGGAGAATTGTGGGGTGTCGGTGAGTGGTACGGGATCAGATGCAGTCGTGACAGGGGGCTCAATCACAAGCAGTCACGGCTGTGGGGTTGTGGTTGCCAAGGGTGCAGGCCTGACGGCTCAGGGTTGCACCGTCAAGGGTAATGTACTGGACGGCCTGTATGTCTGCCATGGCGGGCAGGCTACGCTGCACAACTGTCGGCTGCTGGACAGCAACAGAGGCGGCGGGGTCGTGGTCTGCGGTGCGGGGTCGAGCGTGACTGCAGAAGACTGCAAGTTTTCAGGCAACGCGCTGCATGGAGTGCGTGCGTACGATGGTGGCAAGATGCAGGGCACAAACTGCGAGGCATCCAAGAATGGGTCGCGGGAGGAGTTTGCGGGCTTGTCTACAAGGTCGATCGCGTCCCGGGGGTCCAGCACGGTGCCCCTGCTGTCAGCGGAGCTCAGCCGTGGCAGCTCCGGCTCAGAGCAGCTGCAGCGGTCCGGGGGCATCGGGGGCCATCGCGGCAAGGACCCCGCAGCGTGTGGGTTCTATGTGCGGTCGCCCGGCTCTAAGATTGTGCTGAAGGGCAAGTGCAACGCGAAGGCGAACTGCGCTGGCGGCTTTGTGGCCGCGCACGGCGCGCGTATTAATGCCACGGATAGCACCGCGTCGGGAAACGGCGGGCCGGGGGCCGCTGTGCGGCGCGGGGCGACCGGCACGTTTACAAAGTGTGTCTTTAAGGGCGCTAAGGCGGCGGCAGGGGTGGAGGTTTGTGACATGGGCACATCGGCGGAGCTCTTTGCATGCACGGCGACAGAAAATGCCTGTTCGGGGGTGTGCCTGCGGGACGGCGCCAAGCTTACCGACAAGGGCACACGGGCGCTGGCAAATGCTTCGGCCGGGTGGTATGTGGACGGGGTGGGCACAAGGGCGACGATGGAGGGGGTGAAAGCGTGGGACAACCGTGGCTGCGGGGTCATCGTGCAGCAGCGGGCTGAGGTGGAGGCGGCAGAATGTGTGATTGAGGCTAATGCGAGCACGGGCGTGCTCGTGCATGCTTGCGGCTCAGCGACGCTGCGGCAGTGCTGGGTGCTGCGCAGCAAGGATGGCAGCGGAGTGAGCGTTGCGGATGACGAGAGCGTCGCGACGCTGGTGTCGTGCGTGGTTGCCAGCAACCAGGCGTACGGGGCTCTGGTGCAGGATGCTGCTGTGCTGGAAGCGTGGGGCGCTGACACGACGGGTCCGTCGTTCTTTGACAAGAACCGGCTTTCGAATGTGTGCGCGCTGACACGTGCGTCCGTGCGATTTCAGAACTGCACAATGCGCGAGAGTGTAGAGCGCAGCGGGCTGAACGTTAACGGCCGCGGCACGCGGGCGAACTTGAAAAACTGCACCCTGGCGGCGAATGCGCTGTGTGGCCTGATTGCGCAGAACGGGGTGTGGCTGGAGGGGGCGCAGATCACGGTGTCCGATAACGTGCAGGCGGGAGTGTGTGTGCACACGGCTGCAACGGCCGACCTTCGCCGGGTGCTGGCGGAGAAGTGTCGTGACGGCAGCGGGCTGTTTGTGCACGGGGAGGCGTCAGCAGTGACAGTGGCGGACTTCGAAACGCGCGATAATGGCGAGGCGGGTATGCGTGCACAGGAGGGGGGGAAGATTGAAGCAAGCAATGTGCAGACGTCGGGCAATGGCAAAGCGGGTGCGATGGTGGATGTCCGCAGCGAAGTGGTTCTGCACAACTGCTGCAGCACCGACTCGACGCCGTACGTTGTGCCCAAGGGGAGAAGGCATGTGCGCATGGTTCGGAACAAGTGCAGTCCGCCGTAGCATTGCTTGTAATGCGTGGATCTTCCTTTTGGTTTTATAAACGGACGGCTTGCAGTGGCATGTTGTCGCGAGCAAGCAAGGTAGAGGCGAACATGAACATGGTGCTTGCGAATGATTCCCTGCTGACCTTGACAGAGCAGGCAGGTTTGCACATCTGGTTCCGGAATGGTTATGTTGCAGTATGTCATGTGTAGATACATAACACAGAGATTTCGGCATGGGCTGCGCCGGTTTCTGCATCTACCTCCGGATACAGGAAACTTGACGAGTTCCAATCTCATAATTCGCCCCTAATTCTATGTAAGGGGGGAGATTCATGGCCCCTGGCCATGTAAGTCCCCCTTGGTGAAACAGTGTCAACTTGCCACAGAATCGGCCCTTGAAAATTCTGGCCCTGATCCAAAGCAAGGGGAATATGCAAGGGAGGGGGAGTTTTAGTGGCTCGGGCAAAGAACAGGGGGGAAACGCATCACGTTTGCAGGGTGAGTTCCAACAAACGTGGCTTAGAGCCATAAAGGAGACGAATGTAGAATACATGCTGATTACTGATGGTATCCTTCTTACTCTATGTAGTGCAGGGCTAAAATATTGTTTGCTGAATTCAGGTTCGAACCTTCTCTGTGTTGTGGCCACGGCAGCCACAAGTACGATTGTGTGGTGCTCGCAAATTTGTTGTGACATTGTGTTCTGGCAGCATAATTAGTCTGTTTCGTCAGCGGATGAGGCAGGAGCAGATGAACATTGCTTTCGCTTCCACCCGGCCAGATGTGTGGGCTGCCTTGAGCTCGTGTCGACTGCGACCGGTTCAGTCACGACCAGGAAATGCAGCTTTGTGTTGCCTACGGCTATGCTGCTGTGCGAACAAGCCATGGTTTTTTGGTGTGGGGTAATGCTTCCGGTACCTGATGGGTAAACAGAAGGGGGCATGTGTGATGGGTCCACTGTTGACCTCTGCACAGTGGTCATTTTAGGCAACGACGCTCATAATCACTAGGACAGCAGATCTGCCCTGAGCTGACAATCATGGTTGGAACGTGTTGTAGCACGTGATGGTCCATGCCTTCCCACCTATGGCTTTGAGGATGGCATGCTGTGTCGTGTGCCAGCATGGTGCAAGGGGCATCAAAATGGTGTTGAACAATCACACAGAGAGCGCTTCAAGATGGAATCTCTGTTAGCCTTTGTTGACTCATGCTGAACTTCAGGGTTGAATGCTGAAATGCTTGCTTGGTATTCGCTAATGCACCATGTGTTGTGTTACACAGTGATAGATCTAGGACTCAGCAGCGCCGAGGCAACAGACCAGGCAACAAACAAACAGACAGACCGGCCACCGCAAGCACCAAGGCCACGCGCCGCACGAGCAAATGCCAGAACGAACTAACGCCAGCGCGAAAGCAGACACGCACACACCACGCAGTACCACGCAGGCCACGCGCACACCAAACACACAGCCAGCACTCGCCGGGCGCACAAGCGGTCGTCAGCGCGACACAGGCAGTCTGCACGGGCGCGACAGCGCGCGCTACGGCGATGTCCGAGGCCGCGAGGCACCGGTCCCAGGAGCAATAGCCTCAGCCAGCCCGGCAGCCCGAGCGGTGTCCGGGAGGGGCGCAGAGGAGAAACGGCGGACGTGCGCTGGGAGGAGGGAAGAAGGAGGGAGGGAAGAGGGAGGGGTCGGGTGCGGGGGGGGGGGGGGGGGGGGCGGGGGGCTGCAGGGTGAAATGGGTGGAGGGGGGGGGCTCTCGGGGCGGGATGGATGTGTTGTGTGATTGTCAGCATTGTCAAGCTCAAGCTGCTGATGGCAGCATGCCAGTGCACACTCAGAAGTAGCCGTTTTCAGTAATCATAGGTACTACAGGAAATGGTGAATTCGTACGGTGCCTGCGGACGGCTTCCATATCAGCTGGTTCTGAAGCTTGTTGCGGGAACGTCGCCCATGTTTGACCAAGAAGCCACAATGCGAGACACACCAACTTATTTACAACAGAGCGCTACCAACAGGCGTTGTTGAAGTCAGCTACGTATGATTGACCTCTCTAGAAACGTTAAGAACCACATACAGTCCCTCCGCAGCTCATTTCCGCGTGCATCACCCTTGCATCGTAACGTTGATCATCGCCCAAGATAGCATGTAAACAGTTGTTCAAAGTAGGGGTGGAGTGCTTCACCGCGGCTATACACTGCACAACGCCACCTTCTCTGTGTTACACGGAGAGGAACGCAATAGCCAGACAGCGAGGGCAACAGCAGGAAAGCAGACGGCCAAATCCCCGAAAGCAGACAATAGCAACAAGCAGCAACTGTCTCAAATAAAAAGCCACAACTAACCGACACAGCCGACACAACCACACCCACCTTGTGCTGGACCGGGTGCCGCGGCTGCAGCGGCGCAGGCCGGCCCCGCGTCTGGTCGTGCTGGCCCGCCCTGTTAGGATTCCATGCATTGGTGTGACTGCCATGCAGAACTCAGTGCTAGCTCGGGCATGCCTGAGTGCCCGAGACTACATATTCAGCACGTCACAGTGTTGTCACGCTCACTTCGACACCGTGTTCACGTGCATCCTGTTCCCGCCGAATAGGTTATGGGCCCATCACGCTACCACTGCGCTGGGCGTCGGTGCACGTGCAACATCGACTCGGGCCCGTGCCAGTCTCGCCGCACGTTAAAACGTAGCGCAAGTACGATGTAGTATCTCTTCCTATCTCGTTCGACTCGAAATCGACATAGAGTAGACCGGCTAGCACGCGCACACCATGGCAGACGGCTGCCATGCTCAAGACGCCAGCACTTCAAACCTTCGTTCCTACCCTGTTTACCGCCACAGCGCGTTCAAGGGTACTCAGCAGCCTCTGTTGTAATCAACGTTAAAGAAGTCGAGGCTGCAGGGTGATCCTCGGATGACTGCGGCGCCCAAGATCGTGCCGCTCAGCGCCAACGCTGCATCGAGCTTGTCCAAGATATCAACCAACAAGACATCCGATGACTATCTCGTATCTTGTTTCGCTTGCTATGCCATGATGAACAGCCCAACCAGTGACGTGCCACTTGCACAGGTTGGGTAGGCTGAGTATTGCAAAGTGCAGTGCAGCCGGCACAAGCTAGCCTTGTGTTTGTAGGTTTTTATTCCTCCTAAAGGTTTCCCCATTACATTCGTTGACAGATCAATTGCCTGGTGTCCTGATTTCTGCCTTTCCGTCACAGGGGGAGTGTTAGGATTCCATGCATTGGTGTGACTGCCATGCAGAACTCAGTGCTAGCTCGGGCATGCCTGAGTGCCCGAGACTACATATTCAGCACGTCACAGTGTTGTAACGCTCACTTCGACACCGTGTTCACGTGCATCCTGTTCCCGCCAAATACGCCCTGCCTTCCCTCCAGCCGCCATGGGGGGAGTGATGCGGCGCCGCCAATGCCCTTCTCGCCCCGCCCTCAGGCCCCTGCCGGGCGGCCGGAGGGGGAGGGCTGGTACGCCTTGCACTGTGGGGGGCGTGATCCCCCGGGCTCTCATGTGCGGGGGGCCCGTGATGGGATGCTCCGGTGGGGCCGGATGGAGTGGCGGTGCTGCTGTTGGGGGGTCCGGTGGTGGCTTGTTTTGTTGGGGTGGGCAGTAGTGCGGTGGTGGTGGTTGCTGTGTGCGGTTGTGGCGCGGGTGCCGTGGTGGAGGGGTGCGGGAGTGCGCCTGCGTGTGGATGCGTGGGTGTGGTTGTGTCGGCTGTGTCGGTTCGTTGTGGCTTTTCACCTGGGACAGTGATCGCTTTTTGCTGGTGTCTACTTTCGGTGGGTTTTGGCCGTCTACTTTCCTTTGTTGTATTCCATTGGATCACGGCCTAGGGCCTGAGGGATCCTGTGCATGCCGTAGTCATGCGCAGGGGTTGGTGCTGTTACATACCTTGCTGTCTAGGTATCTGTCTGTGACAACGCCTGTGCCTTCAGTTGGAGGTGAATACACGTGAGACTTGACAGAAAGATAGGAGTGATTACACTACGATCGACAGAGCCTATATAAGCGTTCTCTAAACGTCTCATACGGATACGATCAGAATCATTGTCTGCTGGCATGCAATCTGCATGCATTGCTCGTGCATATGGTCAGCCATTGGTGCATGGCTGCTCCATAGCCACTCCGGATCAGCACCGTGCATCCACGCATACATGGTCACCGTAGTCCTGTGTATGTCACCATGCATGGTCACCGTAGTCCTGTGCATGGCTGGATCACGACACTCCCCCTAGACTAAGCTTGTACTACCGCAAGCTGGAGTCTATCTCGAAACTTTCCCAGTGCTGGTCCTGCCAACACCTTCGTGAACATATCAGCCAGCATGTCTACCGTGCTAACCCAGCTGATAGTCAACTCATCGAGTTCTACGAACTCCCGGACCCTCAGGTCCCTGACCCTGATGTGCTTCGAGCGGTCACTAGAGATGGGGTTCACCGCTAGCAAGTTGGCACTCTTGTTGTCACCCCACAGCGTTGGCTTCACAGCCGACAAACCAAGATCAGTGCACAACTGCTTTGCCCACATCACCTCATTGGCTGCTGCACTCATCGCAATGAGCTCTGCCTCAGTTGTATCACCAGCCACAATAGTCTGCCTCTTCGAACGCCAGAACACACAGTTCCCATGCATCCGGACTACTGCTCCTGACACGCTCTTTAAGCAAGCACCATTGGCGAAGTCAGCATCCGTAAATGCTTCCAACACCTTACATCTCCCATTGGAGCCACTAAAGGTCAAGCCAAAGTCTATGGTCCCTCGCAGGTATCTCAGTACGTGAAGGACACCATTCCAATGACATTTGGCACTTCCAGCCATATGCCTTGCCAAGACATTAGCCGGAAACGCGATGTCTGGACGCGACACAACTGCCACATACTAGATGCTTCCTACGCTTGCATAAACCTCTTATGCTCTGTGCCTGTAGCCTTCTCCTGGCTAGGATCTTCCATCAGGCTAAACATTTTCTGCTTTGGCACCAACGGAGTTGGCACCGTCTGCATTCACTCACGCTGAATCTCTTCAGCATGTCCCTGATGCTCTTTCTGTGTGTGATGGTGATAGTGCAAGCAGAGCGATCACGTATGACCTCCATGCCCAGCACATATCCCAGCTCCTCCAGGTCACGACCCTCAAATGCCTCAAGGATCTTTCTGATGGCATCATCCATCTGCTCTCTGCGACCGAAAATCAACAGATTATCGACCCACAGAAAAATAAGACAACGTCCTACTTTGCAGATGAACAGTGCAGAATCACTGGCTGATCTCACAGAACCCATACTCAACAAGAGTTCTGCAAGCGCTTTGTGTTACACAATGATAGATCTAGGACTCAGCAGCGCCGAGGCAACAGACCAGGCAACAAGCAAACAGACAGACCGGCCGCCGCAAGCACTAAGGCCACGCGCTGCACGAGCAAATGCCAGAACAAACAAACGGCATCGCGAAAGCAGACACGCACAAACCACGCAGTACCACGCAGGCCACGCGCACACCAAACACACAGCCAGCACTCGCCGGGCCCACAAGCGGTCGTCGACGCGACGCTAGCAGTCTGCACGGTAGCGCTTTGTGCCACTCCCTGGCAGCCTGCTTCAAACCATACAACGCCTTCTTCAGACGCCACACCATACCAGATCCATCATCCAGTACCGGAGGTTGTGCCACATACACTTCCTTCTCCAGAACACCATTCACGAAAGCACATTTTATGTCTATATGCCTCGTCTCTAGATCCTCTACTGCACAGACCGATAACAGAGCCCTGAAGGTAGCATAACTGCCCACAGGTGCCCATGTCTCAAAGAAATCTACGCCCTCCACTTGCATAAACCCCCTGGCTACATATCTGGCCTTGAAACGCTCAATTTCACCCTGTGCTCCTCGCTTGATCTTAAGCACCCACTTGCCTGTCACGGGCTTCACTCTTGTTGGGCACTCGACCAGCTCAAACACATCATGTTCTCTTAAGGAGGTCAGCTCATCGAGCATGGCCGTGATCCACTGCTCACGGTGAGTGCCACGCATGGCCTGCTACACCGTTTGATCATCTAATACGACCTCGACCTTCTTCCTCAAGGTAGCTGCACGCCTGGACTCACAAAGGCTAGCAGTAGGGCCACCGTTTGGAGTCACCTTCTGCCCCGTCGTCTTTTCTGTATCAGGAGGCACACTGTCAGCCGTCGCAGACACTCCTTCAGCCAGGTCACCGACGTCATTCTCATCAATGAACACTGTGGAGCTCCCAGCATCATGCTCACGTGCACCCTGCGGGGAAATGTGCTCAACAGCAGCATCACTCATAATGGCTCCCACAGCATGGACAGCAGGTCTTAAGACTTTGCGAAACAATTGAGAAGGCTTTGGAACCCATCGAACCCTCACCTCATGTGGCGGATCCAGACGTTCTCCGCTGCCCCTTGCGGCAATTGGTGCTGACTCTCCCCCTGAGCCATCACCGCCTGTCGCTATTCCTCTATGCACATGCCGTAGCTCGCCTTGCCCTTGGCCCTCAGACCCAGATATATGCCTTGGCTCATCATATCTGTCGCGGTCATCACGCCCTGACACCGTGGACCCGCGATGACTTCGGCCGCCGCCGTGACCGTCAGCTCGCACAGGTGGGGGTGGCTCACTCAGCTCCTTGCCCATCGACCGCTGGACTGGCTCCGCTGAGCGCGAGCGGGATCTGGATTCAGACTCAGAGTCATCCTCACCACCGTCACCAGACTCACTATCACTCGCTTCCTCATCAGTTGGAAGTGGATAGATATCACAGTCTCCTATGTGCAGCACAGCTCTGTCCCGTGTAGGGATTGTCTCCGCAGGCCTAAACTCGTGGTTTAGAGGCCCAAACGGCTGGTTTGCTGCATCATGTCCCAGTGTGCCACAGCCGCAGCACTGTCAGCCTCTGCATGATCACAGCGCGCTGCAACCACTGCATCACTGATCTCCGGTGTGTGCCAGCGCTCATGTCGCGCCAGCAGTTCTGCACCCAACACTCTAGGAGAGAACTCAGGCTCACCCTCAGGTAGCTCGTCTCGTGGTTTGGAACGCGTATGCAGCGTTCTTCATGGTTCCCATTGTTGATGGCCCAGACCCGGATGCTCCCCCTCAGCCCAATCCACATTTCTGCCCCTCTCTGGCATCATGTGTTTACGACTGGCTGGTGGACGCACTGCCCGCACACTGGTGCTCTTCACCCACTTCTTCATGTTGGGCAAGAACTCAGCCTCTGGCACTACACTGGTATACTGATCGGGTAGGATCTCAAATTCACCCTGCTCATAGTTCTCTAGCACAACTGGGTCCGCCGTAGCCTCCCCAGCCATGTGAAATCGCTGCGCGAAATCCTTCACAACAGCAGGTGGAGCAGCCGTGTGCCTGTACATCCGCACTCACTATGAGAATGCTGCCAGCACTTTCGGGATGTCCTTTGCCCAGATTTCCAGAAGGACGCTTGGAGGATGGCACGACGACCAATTGGTGTCATCGGGAGGGCGGCCTGGAGCCGCCCTAGCGCAGCGGGACGCCCTCATGCCGTTACCACGAGTTCGATGACTCATAGAGGTCGTCACTGGGATGACCTGAGTGGTGGGCAGGTGACGCGCATAAGACGCGTCGAGTGACGTCACGTCGGCGGCGGTTCAAGGTAAAATGACGTAAATTGAGTCGTTCACCTTGCAGGACGTCCTGCGGACCTCCCATGCGCGCCAAGGGAGATGTCCTCTCCAGCACCCGCATGGGAGGTCCAGGACTGGGAGGACTGCTGAGGGCGTCCAGGATGGAGTTGTGTGGGACACGTACACGATGGGACAGTAATATGTACATATGCGGAAGATCCAGCCTACGACATTGACACTGTATCGTTCACTGTGGGGCACGAGGGTTGTGGCCCATGGCTGGTCGATTGGGCCCAATCGACCATCGTGGCGTCCCGGGTGCTGCAGTCGATTGGGCCCAATCGACCATAGTGGCGTCCGGGGTGCTTTAGTCGATTGGGCCCAATCAACCATCGTGGCGTCCGGAGTTCTGCAGTCGATTGGGTACAATCGACCATAGTGGCGTCCGGGGTACTGCAGTCGATTGGGCACAATCGACCATCCACCTGTGCAGACGGTTCGACTGTCGAGAAACTCGAATCAGACAGGACAGGTGACTTGGACACCAGTGGAACACGTATATACGAGTCGAGGTCACGAGCGTTCACACGGACTTCACTGTGCTCAAGTGTGCATAGTGGCCTGTGGTCCATGACTGGTCGATTGGGCCCAATCGACCATCGTGGCGTCCGGGGTACTGCAGTCGATTGGGCCCAATTGACCATCCACCTGTGCAGACGGTTCGACTGTCGAGAAACTCGAATCAGACAGGACAGGTGACTTGGACACCAGTGGAACACGTATATACGAGTCGAGGTCACGAGCGTTCACACGGACTTCACTGTGCTCAGGTGCGCATAGTGGCCTGTGGTCCATGGCTGGTCGATTGGGCACAATCGACCATCCACCTATGCAGCTCAGACTGTCAGACTGTCGAGCAAGGCGAATCAGACAAGACAGTGCATACACGCGTGACTACGTAAATTAACGGCTTGATCATGACGCCGATACAGTGTGGGCCAGACAAGCCGAGCGATGGACTGTGGCCGCGTCCACAACGCAGCACGGCAGTCCCGGCGCACGGCAGAAGGATCCCACATAGCACAACGGCTAGATGATGTTCATGAAATGTGTACAGGTAAGAATGTCACCTGTCCCGTTTCCGGAGGCTGGCGTGCTGTGTAGAGCACCCGACGGCGAAGCAACAACCGCTGCATCCCACAAGTGCGCCACGCTTCTCAGTCCAGCAAAGCAGACCTATGTATAAGAGACTCTAAATATAAAGGTGCGAAGATCTTATGCTCCGTCAACGGCTCACCGGCGTCAAGCATCCCGCCATATCCGGGCAGGCACTCAGAACTCGTATTAACGCGCTAGAACCTGATTAAACTCTTAGACACAGGCACGAGGACATTATAGAGATGAGATAGAGCGTGCAACGTGGTCAATATCGACCTGTGATGGACTGTCGACGTGGTTGCCGGAGTGTGAAACATCCCTAGCTGCACGAACGTAGATAAGCGAGAGGCCAACCATGATTGACATACTGTTTCAAGCTGGATGGCTCTATTGCAGGGTGAAAACTTAAGGCTGAATATTCGTCTGGGGTCGCGTGATATTTCGAACAGTCGGCCCGCGTGCCTCAGCAGCCGCGCCATGTCGGTTATCCCCTGTCACCACAGAACACATGCATGGATGTCGGTTGCTTGTCACCTGTGCCTGTCCAATGCCACCTTCCGCAGTGCAGTGAACTTTCACAGAACAAAGTGTGCAACGGCGTGTCACCACGTCGTGAAAGGAATCCTTCATGGTTTCCTTGTCCGATCACGAGCATGCAAACAAAACGAGCAGGGACTTTACATGTCTCGCGTGGCACCTATAGATGACCAAACACAAACCAGCAGTGTGACGTGCAGTTCCTCATAACTATCAGTCAGTGCGCTGTGCCTTGCATATGCCTCTGTCACTCACACTCCTGTCAGCCCCATCTGCCTCTTCATCATCCTGCCCAGCGCCTTTGCGCTTGCCTGCATTGCCTACGCCTGCCCTGCCTTTGCCAGATCCGCCCGCCCCATTTCCCTGAGCACCTGCCATCGCAGCAGCCCGGCCTTCCGCCTGGTGTGCCCCCCCCCCCCTCGCCTGCCGCGGCATGTACTCCACCTGCCTCCCCCGCGGCCACGTCGTCGGCACCTGCCTCGCCCTCGCCACCTCCAGCCTCTCCGTCACCCTGAGCACCCTGCAACACAGCACCCCGTCGGCTCGTGCGGATGGGACTGAGCTGCTCCTTCAGCTGCCTTCTCGCCGCTGGGCCTGGATCAAAGGACCATCGGGCTATGTGGTCGATCGGGCCCAATCGACCATAGTGGCGTCCGGGGTGCTGCAGTCGATTGGGCACGATCGACCATCGTGGCGTCCGGGGTGTTGCCGTCGATTGGGCACAATCGCCCATCGTGGCGTCTGGGGTGCTGCAGTCGATTGGGCACGATCGACCATCGTGGCGTCCGGGGTGCTGCGGGTGATTGGGCACGATCGACCATCGGGGCGTCCGGGGTGCTGCAGTCGATCGAGCCTCCAGGCCTTTCTTGTATCTAGGTTGTCCCTAAGCTGACCTCGTCCCCTAGGACTCCTTAAGGATTCATGCATGACTGACTTAGAGTCCTCAATCGTAGATGTAACAAGTCTCCATGATGCCCTGGTGACGTCACACTCCATCATCGGGACGTCCCATGACTGTCCCTGTGACCTTCCCGTTATGCAACCTGTGTCCCCCAAGGATCCTCAGCCCATCTTGCACAAGTCCCGCAGCTGTCCTTGCTCTGTCCCGCGTCAACTCCGCGTCCTGTCGGGCAGTCCTCATGCCGACCTCTTGCAGTCACTCCACTGTCCTTTCACAGTCACTATGGTGCCCTTCCGGCGTCCTGTAAGGACGTCCCAAAAGTGCTGGCAGCATAGTTAGTGATGGCGAGCCGCCATCGTCATGATGGTGCACCTTGTATAAAATATGGGTAACCTAAGCGTCATCATGGCGTCCTCGTCGGAGAAGCAGGCCCGCCTGCCACCAAGATGACATCCCGATGGCGTCCGTAGAAGGACGTCCTCCTCGGACTCGAGTCCCCCACCCGCGTCACCGAGGACGTCCTCCTCGGATCGCAAAACCACACTGCTGGCGCACTCTGCAGGGCTCCCTGGCAACAGCGCTCGTGTCACTGAGACACACCAGCTCACTACATCTTGTCGTGATCCAGCCATGCACAGGACTACGGTGACCATTGTCGTGATCCAGCCATGCACAGGACTACGGTGAACATGTATGCGGGGATTCACGGTGCTGATCCGGAGTGGCTATGGGGCAGCCATGCACCGATGGCTGACCATATGCACGAGCAATGCATGCAAGATTGCGTGCCAGCAGACATTGATTCTGATCGTATCCGTATGAGACGTTGATTGAACGCTTATGTAGGCTCTACAGATCGTAGTGTAATCACTCTCTCTTCTACTGTCCAAAGTCTCACGTGCATTCATCCTCCACTGAAGGTACAGGCGCTGTCACGGACAGATACCTAAGACAGCAAGGTATGTGACAGCACCAACCCCTGCGCATGACTACGACATGCTCAGGATCCCACAGGCCTTAGGCCGCGGTCCACTGAATTACGTCATGGTATCGGTGATGATTGTGGGTATTCTTGTGATGTCTATTAGCATGCGGTAGAGTCCAGGGGGAACCTGCGGTTACGGCTGCACACTCCGATGAGTGTGCTACACCGCTCTAGTGTATAGCCGACCGTAGAGAGACTAGAAAAGCTAATGCAGAATGCTACGGCGGAGCTGCATTATGCTTGTGTGCTGGTCTCGCAAAGAGGCCTACGGGTCTGCGTTTCCTGCGACATATGGTGGTCATGTTGCAGGACACCACCACTCCGAAACGATTCAATGGCATCTCGCCAAGGGTCTATCGGTTCTGACGGTGTGGAGGGAGCAGTTAACCTTCCGCATCATCGCACTCGCTCTACAGTGCGCCGCGAGCAGGCCGCGGAGGGTCAGTCCATGCCCCACGGGGAAGGACAAGACGCTGGGACCTACGGGTATCTCAGTGTTAACCCTCTGCAGGCCGCCATGCCGGGCAACGCTGATCCTACGGGGAATGCGGGTGCTCAGGCAGCGGTGCACAGAGCGCAAGAATTGCCACACGTTGCCCAGACAGCATGGCAGCGCAGCAGATACCACCTCCGATACCGCAGCCTTCGCAGGCTGCGATGTCATCCGGGGCGGCAGCAACAGCCGGGTCGATTGATGTTGCAACTCTCGCGAGCGCACTGTCGCTCGTAATGCCTTAGTCTATGCCGGGAAAGTCGCTAGTAGAAAAGCACAAGTTCCCGGTATGGAACCACAGATATGATCACTTTCGGGTGTTCAAGAAAGAGGTAGAGAGTTGGGCAAACATGGTGGGGGAAAGTAGCCTGCTAGTAAATGATCCACTGGCACAGAATAGCCAGGCTCATGAGTCAGTCAAGCATTGGCTATTCGTGACATTACCAAAGGAGGATAGGGATTTCGTGTCAGACTGCAGTTTTGTCCATGAGATGTGGGCACTGCTGCATGCCAAGTACATGCCTTCTGTCGAGGTAGAAATACAGAAGCTATACTAGCAACTCAGTGGTGCCAGACAGGCGGGAACGCCACTAGAGAAACATGTCAACGAGGTAGTTGGTATAGTGAACCAGATGAGGGGTCTGGGAGAAGCTGTGCCTGATCAGCTATACCGCTCTAGGCTACTGGCAGTGGACAGAGAGTATGCACTGCTGCAGCCGATGCTGCAGCAACTGCCAGTGCAGCAGATAGTGTCTACGCTGCTGACGCATGCTCAGAATAGCAACCAGTCTGCCCCATCGCGATTCCCACGGGACGATCGCGGTGGTCAGCAAAGATTTGGGGGACGAGGGTATCGTGGTGGACGCCACGGTGGTCGCCACGGTACACCCCCAGAGGTTGCCGCAGTGGGAGCAGGGGGAGCAGATAAGCGCAAGTGCTTCAATTGTGATAAGCCTGGCCATCTGCAGAAAGATTGCCCTTTGCTCTCCGCAGAGGTCAAGCAGTTCCTACAGAAACAGGCAGCTGCAGGGCGAGGCCGTGGCAGAGGCCGAGGGGGCTCTTAGGTGGCTGTGGTAGACCTAGCGGAACTGCGAGCTGAGTGTGCTGATGGGCCGTCGCCCAACATGCCATACACATTTCTGGTGGATAGCGGGTCTGACCTGAACATTTGCTTTGACTATAGCATGTTCAGCGAGATCAAGCCACCAGATATCACGGAGTGCCAGCCATTAGACCAGGGCAGGCTTAAGATATATGGCATGGGCACTATCAGGGCGAATGTGGGGAAGTACGTGACAGTACAGGGCGAGCTGGTGCCTGTGGACATTGAGCTAGATCATGTTTACTGGGTGCCAGCCAGCCCAATAAACATCCTATCAACGACTGTGCTGAAGCGGTCGAACATATACTTGCACACAGGCAAGGCAAACACAGTAGAGATGCCTGGTTTCTATGACCAAGCCCAAACATTTGTGGGCAACTGTGAGCAGGGAGTTGATAGTGAGGATGACCCCACACTGAGTTGGTATTGCGGGACGGGCAGACCAATATGGGAACTGCGCCCTGTAGATTCAGGGATAGACTGGACCAGTGCCAATAATCTTTTCCACAGAAATAGGAAATGGGTTGGTGAGCAGGCGAGAATCGCTGCGGTAGATGGTGTACCTATTGGTCAGAGATCTTCTTTCCAACTTGACCCAGCATTTCTGGTGCACATCTCGTTTCATCATGCTGGCAACCGGATTCTGAAACTGATGACAGAGAATCCAGACCTGTATGACCTCAAGTTGCCTAAACCTACGGGAGTAGCGCTTGAGTGTCATGGTTGCCACGTGGCGGAACAGAGAAGTGGTGACAGAGCACAGCATGGGGGCAAAGTGACAGAGAATGCCTCGTATGCTGGAGAAGTGTTGCATGCGGATCTGGCTGGACAGATTAAGCCAGTAGGCATAGGAGGAATGAACTACATCCTGGTAGTAGTGGATGAGTACAGCAGGTACTCACATGTGATCCCGCTGAAGTCGAAAAGCGGTGCTGCGGAGATGATATGTCTTCTGATAGAACGCATCCGCACTCAGATTGTCTATGACAAGGAGGTAGGGGTGCGTAGGCTGCACACGGACCAAGGAGGTGAGTTCAGCTCGAGTCAGTTGGCTCAGTACCTTGAGTGGCGAGGTTTAGTACACACGTTCACTGACACCGCCCAACATGAGTCAAATGGGTTGGTAGAACGAAAGATCGGTGTGCTGAACACGTCAGTGCGGGCGAGCCTGCTGCAGGCAGCAGTGCCTGCATTCCTGTGGCCGGAGGCATACATGTGCGTGAACCATGCACACAACCTGACGCCGAGCACAGCACTGGAGGGTGTGAGGCGGAAGGAGGCGAAGCAGAAGCTGGAGGACAGGCTTGTTGCCACCAGCTCTGAGCCATGGTCCACGAACGTGAAGCAGCGGGCTAAGCAGCTGAGAGTCAGGAAGGCTGCAGCGCATGCGCTGAGTCTGAATGAGCTGTGTGAGACGCTGGTTGCCAGGAGAGAATTGGCATTTGTGGCACAGCATATGAGAAATGTGAATGTCAGAGAGATTGTGCCATACTTGTTATGGTTTAGGAAGGTCAAAGAAGATGACTTCCGTCTCGTGGTGGCACAGGTGAAGCCTTTCGGGTGTCCAATGTATTTGTATCCAAGGAGGGAGCACTTCAGGCACCTGGAAGCGCGAGGAATCCTCGGTGCCTATATGGGACCGGGTGGAGGTCCTCACATGGACAGGGTTTACGTGAAACGTGGGAACGGGGGAGCAGTGCGGATGTACAGGCACACGGCTGCTCCACCTGCTCTAGTGAAGGATTTCGCACAGCGATTTCACATGGCTGGGGAGGCTACGGCGGACCCAGTTGTGCTAGAGAACTATGAGCAGGGTGAGTTTGAGATCCTACCCGATCAGTACACCAGCGTAGTGCCGGAAGCTGAGTTCTTGCCCAACATGAAGAAGTGGGTAAAGAGCACTAGTGTGCGGGCAGTGCGTCCACCTGACAGTGTGCCTCCTGATGCAGAAAAGACGACGGGGCAGAACGTGACTCCAAACGGTTGCCCTACTGCTAGCCTTTGTGAGTCCAGGCGTGCAGCTACCGTGAGGAAGAGGGTCGAGGCCGTAGTAGATGATCCAACGGTGCAGCAGGCCATGCGTGGTGCTCATCGTGAGAAGTGGATCACGGCAATGCTCGATGAGCTGACCTCTTTAAGAGAACATGATGTGTTTGAGCTGGTTGAGTGCCCAACAGGAGTGAAGCCTGTGACAAGCAAGTGGGTGCTTAAGATCAAGCGAGGAGCACAGGGTGAAATTGAGCGGTTCAAGGCCAGATACGTAGCCAGGGGATTTACGCAAGTGGAGGGCGTAGATTTCTTTGAGACATGGGCACGTGTGGGCAGTTGCGCTACCTTCAGGGCTCTGTTATCAGTCTGTGCAGTAGAGGATCTAGAGACGAGGCATATAGACATTAAATGTGCTTTCCAGAATGGTGTTCTGGAGGAGGAAGTGTATGTGGCACAACCTCCGGTGCTGGACGATGGGTCTGGTATGGTGTGGCGTCTGAAAAAGGCGTTGTATGGTCTGAAGCAAGCTGCCAGGGAGTGGCACAAAGCGCTTGCAGAACTCTTGTTGAATATGGGTTTTGTGAGATCAGCCAGTGACCCTGCACTGTTCATTTGCAAAGTAGGACGTTGTCTTATTTTTCTGTGGGTCGATGATCTGCTGATTTTCGGTCACAGAGAGCAGATGGATGATGCCATCAGAAAGATCCTTGAGGCATTTGAGGGTCGTGACCTGGGGGAGCTGGGATATGTGCTGGGCATGGAGGTCATACGTGATCGAACTGCTCGCACTATCACCATCACACACAGAAAGAGCATCAGGGACATGCTAGAGAGATTTGGCATGAGTGAGTGCAGACGGGCGCCAACTCCGTTGGTACCAAAGCAGAAAATGTTTAGTCTGAAGGAAGATCCTAGCCAGGCGAAGGCTACAGGCACAGAGCATAAGAGGTTTATGCAAACCGTAGGAAGCATCCAGTATGTGGCAGTTGTGTCGCGTCCAGACATTGCGTTTCCGGCTAATGTCCTGGCCAAGCATATGGCTGGGAGTGCTAAATGTCATTGGAATGGTGTCCTTCACGTACTGAGATACCTGCGAGGGACCATAAACTTTGGCTTGACCTTTAGTGGCTCCAATGGGGGATGTGAGGTGTTGGAAGCATTTACGGATGCTGACTTCGCCAATGGTGCTTGCTTGAAGAGCGTGTCAGGAGTAGTAGTCCGGATGCATGGGAACTGTGTGTTCTGGCGTTCGAAGAGGCAGACTATTGTGGCTGGTGATACAACTGAGGCAGAGCTCATTGCTATGAGTTCAGCAACCAATGAGGTGATGTGGGCTAAGCAGTTGTGCACTGATCTTGGTTTGTCTGCTGTGAAGCCAACGCTGTGGGGTGACAACAAGAGTGCCAACTTGTTAGCAGTGAACCCCATCTCTAGTGACCGGTCTAAGCACATCAGGGTCAGGGACCTGAGGGTCCGAGAGTTCGTAGAACTCGATGAGTTGACTATCAGCTGGGTTAGCACGGTAGACATGCTAGCTGATATGTTCACAAAGGTGTTGGCAGGACCAGCACTGGCATAGTTTAGAGATAGACTACAGCTTGCGGTAGTACAAGCCTAGTCTAGGGGGAGTGTCGTGATCCAGCCATGCACAGGACTACGGTCACCGTGCATGGAGTGGATTCACGGTGCTGATCCGGAGTGGCTATGGGGCAGCCATGCACCGATGGCTGACCATATGCACGAGCAATGCATGCAAGATTGCGTGCCAGCAGACATTGATTCTGATCGTATCCGTATGAGACGTTGATTGAACGCTTATATAGGCTCTACAGATCGTAGTGTAATCACTCTCTCTTCTACTGTCCAAAGTCTCACGTGCATTCATCCTCCACTGAAGGTACAGGCGCTGTCACGGACAGATACCTAAGACAGCTGTCGTAATTCAGTAGACCGTACCCCTAAGGCACTGTGGGATCTGAGCATGGCGTAGCCGTGCGCAGGGGGTCGCGCTGTCACATACCTGGCTGGTGTACTGGCCTCCGCTGTGACAGTGCGCTCTCAGTCTTTGGAATGTAGCACGTGAGACTTAGCAGAGAAGAGTGATTACACTACGATCGACAGAGCCTATATAAGCGTTCTCAAAAACGACTCATACGGATACGATCAGAATCATTGTCTGCTGCACGCAATCTAGCATGCATTGCTCGTGCATATGATAAGCCATCGGTGCATGGCGTCCCATAGCCACTCCGGATCAGCACCGTGCATCCACTCCATGCATGGTGACCGTAGTCCTGTGCATGGCTGGATCACGACACTCCCCCTAGACTAGGCTTGTACTACCGCAAGCTGTAGTCTATCTCTAAACTTTGCCAGTGCTGGTCCTGCCAACACCTTTGTGAACATATCAGCTAGCATGTCTACCGTGCTAACCCAGCTGATAGTCAACTCATCGAGTTCTACGAACTCTCGGACCCTCAGGTCCCTGACCCTGATGTGCTTGGAGCGGTCACTAGAGATGGGGTTCACTGCTAGCAAGTTGGCACTCTTGTTGTCACCCCACAGAGTTGGCTTCACAGGCAACAACCCAAGATCAGTGCACAACTGCTTAGCCCACATCACCTCATTGGCTGCTGAACTCATAGCAATGAGCTCTGCCTCAGTCGTGTCACCAGCCACAATAGTCTGTCTCTTCGAACGCCAGAACACGCAGTTCCCATGCATCCGGACTATCACTCCTGACACACTCTTCAAGTGTGGGTGCGTGGGTGTGGTTGTGTCGGCTCTTTCGGTTCGTTGTGGCTTTTTCGCCTGGGAGAGTGATTGCTTTTTGCTGGTGTCTACTTTCGGGGGTTTTGGCCGTCTACTTTCCTTCCGTTGCCCTCGCTGCCGGGCTATTGCGTTCATCTCCGTGTAACACACTCTTCAAGCATGCACCATTGGCGAAGTCAGCATCCGTAAATGCTTCCAACACCGCACTTCCCTCATTGGAGCCACTAAATGTCAAGCCAAGATCTATGGTCCCTCGCAGGTATCTCAGTACATGCTGGACAGCAGCCCAATGACACTTCGCACTCCCAGCCATATGCCTGGCCAAGACATTAGCCGGAAAGGAAATATCAGGACGTGACACAGCAGCCACATACTGGATGCTTCCTACGGCTTGCATAAACCTCTTATGCTCTGCGACAGTAGCCTTCTCCTGGCTAGGATCATCCTTCAGACTAAATACTTTCTGCTTTGGTACCAACGGCGTTGGTGCCTTTCTGCACTCACTCATACTGAACCTTTCCAGCATGTCCCTGATGTTCTTTCTGTGTGTGATGGTGATAGTGCGAGCAGACCGATCACGTATGACCTCCATACCCAGCACATATCCCAGCTCCCCCAGGTCACGACCCTCAAATGCCTCAAGGATCCTGCTAATGGCATCATCCATCTGCTCCTTACGACCGAAGATCAACAGATCATCAACCCATGGGAAAATAAGACATCGTCCTACTTTGCAAATAAGCAGTGCGGGGTCACTGGCTGATCTCACAAAGCCCATTCTCAACAAGAGCTCTGCAAGTGCCTTATGCCATTCCCTGGCAGCTTGCTTCAGACCATACAACGCCTTTTTCAGGCGCCACACCATACCAGACCCATCATCCAGTACAGGAGGTTGTGCCACATACACTTCCTCTTCCAGAACACCATTCAGGAAAGCACATTTAATGTCTATGTGTCTCGTCTCCAGATCCTCTACAGCACAGACAGACAACAGAGCCCTGAAAGTAGCATAGCTACCCACAGGCGCCCAAGTCTCAAAGAAATCTACGCCTTCAACTTGCGTAAATCCCCCGGCTACATATCTAGCCTTGAATCGCTCAATCTCACCCTGTGCTCCTCGCTTAATCTTAAGCACCCACTTTCCTGTCACAGGCTTCACTCCTGCTGGGCACCGGACTAACTCGAACACATCATGTTCCCTTAAGGAGGTCAACTCATCAAGCATTGCTATGATCCACTGCTCACGATGGCAGCCTCTCATGGCTTGCTTCACCGTTGGATCGTCCAGCACAGCTTTGACCTTCTTCCTCGCAGCAGCTGCACGCCGGGACTCACTGCGGCTAGCAGTCTTGCCACTGCTCGGAATCACCTCCTGCCCCGTCGTGGTCTCTGCATCAGGAGTCACACTGTCAGCCGTAGCAAACACTCCATCCGCCAGATCACCGACGTCACTCTCCATATGGACTACTGTGGAGCTCCCAGCATCATCATGCTCACGTGCATCATCCGGGGAAATGCGCTCAACAGCAGCAATCTCACTTTCATTCACTCCCACAGCATGGACAGCAGGTCTTAAGGTTTTGCAAATCAATTTGAAAGGTTTTGGGACACATCGAACCCTCACCTCTTGTGGTGGATCCAGATGTTCTCCGCTGCCTCCTGCGGCACTTGGTGCTAACTCTCCCCCTGAGCCAGCTCCGCCTGCCTCTACTCCACTAGGCACATGCCGTAGCTTGCCTTGCCCCTGACTATCAACACGCTGTGGCATATTCCGTGGCTCATCATGCTCCCAGCGTACTGCACGTCCTGACACCGCTGACCCTTGCCTTCGGTCGTACCTCCCGTGGCTATCAGGTTTCGCAGGTGGGGGTGGCTCACTCGGCGCCTTGCCCATCGACCGTTGGACTCGCTGCGGTGAACGCGAGCGCGATCGAGACCGAGATTCTGAGGGCTCAGATGCCCCTGAGAATGACTCAGCCGAGTCACTGGCAGCCCCTGGCTGTTCCTCCCCCTCAGAATCATCATTCTCACTACCCTGTGGCTCAATGCGGCAGCCACTCAAAATCCAGCACTGCTCTATCCCGCGTAGGGATCACATCTCTCGGTCTGGTCTCAGCATTGTGCGGACCAGATGGTTGCTGAGCCACATCTTACTCCCAGTGTGGTACCCCGTTCGCACAGTCTTCGGCCGTGTAAGCGCAACGCGCTGTCACCACTGCCTCACTGATCTCAGGCGTGTGCCACCGCTCATGCCTGGCTATCAGCTCAGAGCCTAAAACACGCGGTGAAAATGGCGGCTCACCCTCAGGCAACTCATCATCCGGCACATAGCGCCGATGCAACTGCCTGCCTGGTTCCCAGTGTGTGTGCCCCAGCGCTGGATGCTCCCCCTCAGCCCAATCCACATTTCTGCCCCTCTCTGGCATCATGTGATCTCGACTGGCTGGTGGTCGCACTGCCCTAACACTAGTTGATCTCAACCATTTCTGCATGTTGGGCAAGAAACCAACGTCAGGTACTACACGAGTATGCTCATCGGGCATGATCTCGAATTCTCCCAGCTCGTAGTTCTCCAACATGACCGGATCCACCGTAGCTTGCTCCGACATGTGGAAACGTTTCGCGAACTCTCTCAGCAGAGCTGGTGGAGAAGCCGTATGCCTATACATACGTACCGCTCCCCCATTCCCTCGCTTCACGTAAGCTCTGTCCATGTGAGGACCAGCACCCGGTCCCATATAGAAACCGAGCACTCCTCTCTCGTCCAGGTGCCTGAAGTCCTCTCTCCGGGCATACACATACATCGGACACCCGAAAGGCTTCACCTGGGCCACCACCAGATGGAACGTGTCCTCACTCACATTCCTGAACCATAACAGATATGGCACAATCTGCCTGACATCCACATTTTTCACACACTGGGCGACAAACTTCCCATCGCCCCTGGCCATACCCTCATCAGCCAGAGCCTGCAGACTCATCTGCTGAGCCTGAGCTCTCCTCGTCTGCAACTGTGCAGCTCTCACAGCCTCATTCGTTGACCACGGGTCACGACTGGTCTGCACATGTCTCTCCTCCAGTTTCTGCTTGGCCTCCTTCCGCCTAACACCCTCCAGAGCTGTGCTAGGCGTCAGGTTATGCGCATGGTTCACACACATATACGCCTCTGGCCACAGAAATGCAGGCACAGCTGCTTGTAGCAGGCTTGCCCTCACACTTCTGTTCAGCACACCGATCTTTCTCTCCACCATTCCGTTGGACTCATGCTGGCACGTGGCAGTGTACGTGTGCTCAATGCCACGCCACGCGAGGTACTGAGCCAGCTGGTTAGAGCTGAACTCACCACCCTGGTCAGTGTGCAGCCTCCGCACCCCAACCTCTCTATCATACAAGATCTGAGTGCGGATTCGCTCAATCAGCAGGCATATCATTTCCGCAGCCCCACTCTTGGACTTCAGCGGAATCACATGGGAGTACCGGGAGTACTCATCCACCACTACCAGGATGTAGTTCATACCCCCGATTCCTACTGGCTTGATCTGCCCTGCTAGGTCAGCATGCAACACTTCTCCAGCATAGGTGGCATTCTCAGTCACCTTGCCCCCGTGCTGTGCTCTATCGCCACTTCTCTGTTCAGCCACGTGGCAACCATGACACTGAAGCGCAACCCCCGTAGGTTTCAGCATCTTCAGGTCATACAGTTGTGGGTTGTCTCTCATCAACTGGAGTACCCGATTGCCAGCATGGTGAAAAGCGATATGCACTAGGAATGATGGGTCAACCTGGAAGGAATAACCTTGTTCATTTGGTACAACGGTCACTGCAGCAACTTGCTGCTGCTCACGTACCCATTTCCCATTCCTATGAAACAAGTTATTCGCACTTGTCCAGGCTGCTCCTCTATCTACCGGCCGCATTTGCCATATCGGCCTGCCCTTCCCACAGAACCATGTCAGAGTAGGTTTTCCATCCTCATCCTCACCCTGCTCACAGTTCCTGTGGAACCCATAGCTCTGGTCATAAAACCCAGGCATCACTACCCGGTTTGCATGCTTGCCCGTATGCAAGTATATCTCAGACTTTTTCAACTCCTTTGTTGAAAGGATGTTGATGGGACTGGCCGGCACCCAGTAAACGTTTGTCAACTCTATGTCTACTGGTGTAATAGTGCCCTGTGCACTCACATACTCTCCCAGATTAGCTCTGATCGTGCCCACACCATACATGTCTAGCCTGCCTTGGTCAAGAGGCTGACACTGCGGCATATCTGGTGGCTTGATCTCGCAAAACATATCATAGTCAAAGCATATGTTTATGTCTGAGCCACTATCTATTAGGAAAGTGTACGGCATGTTGGGAGACGGCCCATCAGCACAGTCAGCTCGCAGCTTATCTAGGTCAACTACAGCTACCTGAGGGCCACCGCGGCCTCTGCCACGGCCTCGCCCTGCAGCTGCTTGCTTCTGCAGGAATTGTTTGACCTCTGCGGAGAGCAATGGACAATCCTTTTGCACATGTCCAGGCTTATCACAGTTGAAGCATTTTCTCTTTTCTGCTCCCCCTGCTGCCCCTGCTCCCACTGCTGCTACCTGTGGGGGTGAACCTTGGCGACCACCGTAGCGTCCACCTCGGTACCCACGTCCCCCATGGCGCTGTTGTCCACCGCGATCGTCCCGTGGGAATCGCGATGGACACTGCTTGCTGTTCGTCTGGGCATGTGTCAACAGCGTAGACACTATCTGCTGCACTGGCATGGCCTGCAGCATGGGCTGCAACAGGCTGTACTCTCTGTCTACTGCCAGCAACCGTGATCTGTACAACTGATCAGACACAGTCTCACCCAGTCCTCTCATCTGATTCACTATGCCCACCACCTCATTCACATGCTTCTCCAGTGGCTTGCCAGCCTGCTGGGTACTGCTGAGCTGGTGATACAGCTTCTGTATTTCTACTTCCACTGATGGCATATACTTAGCATGCAGCAACGACCAGACCTCATGGACGAAACTACAGTCTGCCACGAAGTCTCTATCCTCCTTTGGCAGTGTGGTGAACAACCAGTGCATGACTTGCTCATGAGCCTGGCTGCTCTGAGCAAGCGGATCATTGACTAGCAGGCTACTCTCACCCACCATCTTTGCCCAGCTCTCTACCTCCTTCTTAAATATTCGGAAGTGATCAGTCTTATAGTGCCACACCGGGAATCTGTTCTTCTCTACTAGAGATTTCCCCGGTGCTGGCCTGGGCATGGCAAGCGACAGCGCTTGCGCCAGCGTGCCTACGTCAATAGATCCAGCCGTAGCTGGTACTCCTGATGATATCGCAGCTGCGAAGGCTGGTATCGGAGGCGGTATCTGTTGGGTCATCCACGCAGCTGGCGCTGCGAGATGTGCTGGCTGTGTTCCTTGCGCCGCAGCCTGAGCTCCTGCTTCCCCCGTAGGATCAGCAGCTACAACGCCCACGGATGAATATGCAGCTGCCTGCATGACGAGTACGGACAGTGATGCAAGTCCATGAAATATCTTGTTTACGTTGACATTTCCCCCTGTCACGCACGACGACGAGAGCAGGGCGCTGCCCACTCAATCACCATGACTGGTACCATGTCTGATATCTTACGTGGATCCAACCTTATCATATCTTATTTTAGGTATCGGCAATTGATATCACGATACGTCACTGCGTGTTAGGCCTCGGCACACGTGTTTGCTCGATGGCAGCTACCAGGATCCCGCCGAGCCTGCGAGCGACAGGCCGGCTCCGCACCAGCCTATCTTTCAGCTTATACTTTCATGTACGACGTTAGGCTGGTCCAGTGCATCAAGCCGGACGTTTGCTGGCCGGGTGCTCCGGTTGTTGCCACTCCTTCGAGATCGTCGGTTGCTGCATTGCAACCCCGCCATCCAACTAGCGGGCAGGTGACTTACCTCCCTTCTAAGAACATATGTTGTGTTTAGGTAGCAGTGCTACGCTAGTACTGCCTCCTAGCAATCTCGATGTGTGTCCGGCGCGCGTGTTTGCGTGTTGGTAGCTACCAGGATGCCGCCTGTCCAACGAGCGGCTGGTGGGCTCCACGATCGGCCTATCTTTATGCTTTGAGTCTCTTGTACGACGTTAGGCAGGTCCAGTGAATCAAGCCAAACGTCTGTGGGCCGGGCGCTCCGGTTGTTGCCACAACTTCGAGATCGTCAACTGCGATGCAACCCCGCCCTCCAAGTAGAAGCCGAGTTACTCACTTTCCCATATAAAACATCGTCTGTGTTTGTGTAGCAGCGCTGTGCTCCTGATGCCTTGTAGCATGCTAGGTGCGTGTGGACAGAATGGACACGTTGCCGCTACAGCACGATCAAGTGTGCTCTGCTGCAATAGGTATCCCTGATAGATACCTCGACATCGGATGTTAGGTATGTTTACCCAATAAGGGGGACACTCGCGCCTGGTGCAGCGTTTACCGGAGAGGGAGATGTCCGAATAGGCCTATTCGGACAACCAGAGCGAGGTGTCCGAATAGGCCTATTCGGACACCCACCGCTCCAGTAAAGGTGGCATGGGCACCTGCCTTTTCGCTACAAGTGCTTCATGTCGCCCTCGCGTACACATGCAGTGCATGACATATAGTGTTCCACCTCGCCTGCTGGCAACGTTGTGTGTGGACCATGTGAGCATATGGAGCATATGGACCATTCCATGTGGTTGACCTCACATTAATATTGACGTATTGCAACCCCATCATTGGCTATCCAATCCATGTCAAAATCGTAGCCTTCCGTTGTTTCGAGGTCTCTGTTGTGATGTGCCACAGTCGCAACATTCCACGGCCAGTAGTGGTAATTTCTCCCACACAGAGTCTACTTGAACGTCCTATATGTGCTCCGGCCAGGGCATCTCCTGCTCACCCGAGCAGGTCGTCCCCGATGACGTCCGCGTTACGTCACCATCTACGCGCACAACCCGGGACGTCATATGCATGTAAGCCGTCTCAGTGGCGGTGGCAGTGACGTCATCAAGATGTCCCACCTGTGGGTCATCCGGATGTACCCCAGCCTTGCGCATGATGGCATGGGGACGTCATACCCAGCCGGCCACCAGCCAGTTACGTCATCTTGGCGCCCTTGTCTCCCGAGGACGGGGTTGTGATCGCTAGATGACGTCCCTGTCGAGTCACGATGACGTCCTTGGTGCTTTTTGCCGCCTGTGTCCTCGGAGTACGTCATTTTTCGACTGGCAGCATCGTCCTAGTCACTATGAGAATGCTGCCAGCACTTTCGGGACGTCCTTTGCCCAGATTTCCAGAAGGACGCCTGGAGGATGGCACGACGACCAATTGGTGTCATCGGGAGAGCGGCCTAAAGCCGCCCTGGCACAGCGGGACACCCTCATGCCGTTACCACGAGTTCGATGACTCATAGAGGTCGTCACTGGGATGACCTGAGTAGTGGGCAGGTGACGCGCATAAGCCGCGTCGAGTGACGTCACGTCGGCGGCGGTTCAAGCCTAAATGACGTAATCTAAGCCGTTCACCTTGCAGGACGTCCTGCGGACCTCCCATGCGCGCCAAGGGAGATGTCCTCTCCAGCACCCGCATGAGAGGTCCAGGAGTGGGAGGACTGCTGAGGGCGTCCAGGATGGAGTTGTGTGGGACACGTACACGATGGGATAGTAATATGTACATATGCGGAAGATCCTGCCTACGACATTGACACAGTATCGTCCACTGTGAGGCACGAGGGTTGGGGCCCATGGCTGGTCGATTGGGCCCAATCGACCATCGTGGCTTCCCGGGTGCTGTAGTCGATTGGGTACAATCGACCATAGTGGCGCCCGGGGTACTGCAGTCGATTGGGTTACAATCGACCATCGTGGCGCCCGGGGTACTGCGGTCGATTGGGCCCAATCGACCATAGTTGCGACCGGGGTACAGCAGTCGATTGGGTTACAATCGACCATCGTGGCGCCCGGGGTATTGCAGTCGATTGGGCCCAATCGTGTAGTAATTCAGTGGACCGCAGCCCTAAGGCACTGTGGGATCTGAGCACTGCGTAGCTGTGCGCAGGGGGTCGCGCTGTCACATACCTGGCTGGTGTACAGGCCTCCGCTGTGACAGTGCGCTCTCAGTCTTGGATTATAGCACGTGAGACTTAGCAGAGAAGAGTGATTACACTACGATCGACAGAGCCTATATAAGCGTCCTCTAAACGACTCATACGGATACGATCAGAATCATTGTCTGCTGGCACGCAATCTAGCATGCATTGCTCGTGCATATGGTAAGCCATCGGTGCATGGCGTCCCATAGCCACTCCGGATCAGCACCGTGCATCCAGTCCATGCATGGTGACCGTTCATCTGCTCCTCTATCTACCGGCCGCATTTGCCATATCGGCCTGCCTTTCCCACAGAACCATGTCAGAGTAGGTTTTCCATCCTCATCCTCACTCTGCTCACAGTTCCTGTGGAACCCATAGCTCTGGTCATGAAACCCAGGCATCACTACCCGGTTTGCATGCTTGCCCGTATGCAAGTATATCTCAGACTTTTTCAACTCCTTTGTTGAAAGGATGTTGATAGGACTGGCCGGCACCCAGTAAACGTTTGTCAACTCTATGTCCACTGGTGTGATAGTGCCCTGTGCACTCACATACTCTCCCAGATTAGCTCTGATCGTGCCCACACCATACATGTCTAGCCTGCCTTGGTCAAGAGACTGACACTGCGGCATATCTGGTGGCTTGATCTGGCAAAACATATCATAGTCAAAGCATATGTTTATGTCTGAGCCACTATCTATTAGGAAAGTGTACGGCATGTTGGGAGACGGCCCATCAGCACAGTCAGCTCGCAGCTTATCTAGGTCAACTACAGCTACCTGAGGGCCACCACGGCCTCTGCCACGGCCTCGCCCTGCAGCTGCTTGCTTCTGCAGGAATTGTTTGACCTCTGCGGAGAGCAATGGACAATCCTTTTGCACATGTTCAGGCTTATCACAGTTGAAGCATTTCCTCTTTTCTGCTCCCCCTGCTGTGTCGTGATCCAGCCATGCACAGGACTACGGTCACCATGCATGGAGTGGATGCACGGTGCTGATCCGGAGTGGCTATGGGACGCCATGCACCGATGGCTTACCATATGCACGAGCAATGCATGCTAGATTGCGTGCCGCAGACAATGATTCTGATCGTATCCGTATGAGACGTTTGGTTGAACGCTTATATAGGCTCTACTGATCAAAGTGTAATCACTCTACTCTGCCAAAGACTCACGTGCTATATTCCAAAGACTGAGAGCGCACTGTCACAGCGGAGGCCTGTACACCAGCCAGGTATGTGACAGCGCGACCCCCTGCGCACGGCTACGCCATGCTCAGATCCCACAGTGCCTTAGGGCTACGGTCTACTGAATTACGACATGCTGCCCCTGCTCCCACTGCTGCTACCTGTGGGGGTGAACCTTGGCGACCACCGTAGCGTCCACCTCGGCACCCACGTCACACATGGCGTTGTTGTCCACCGCGATCGTCCCGTGGGAATCGCGATGGACCCTGCTTGCTGTTCGTCTGGGCATGTGTCAATAGCGTAGACACTATCTGCTGCACTGGCATGGCCTGCAGCATGGGCTGCAACAGGCTGTACTCTCTGTCTACTGCCAGCAACCGTGATCTGTACAACTGATCAGACACAGTCTCACCCAGTCCTCTCATCTGATTCACTATGCCCACCACCTCATTCACATGCTTCTCCAGCGGCTTGCCAGCCTGCTGGGTACTGCTGAGCTGGTGATACAGCTTCTGTATTTCTACTTCCACTGATGGCATATACTTAGCATGCAGCAACGACCAGACCTCATGGACGAAACTACAGTCAGCCACGAAGTCTCTATCCTCCTTTGGCTTCACTATGCCCACTGAGAAGTCCAGTGTGCATCCCAATGTGCAGCCCAGCGTGCAGCCTAGCGTGCCGCCCGCTGTGCAGCCCGCTGTGCAGCCCGCTGTGCATATGCGTGCTACGCCCCGTGCGTCGCGGCCTGAGCTCCTGCTTCCCCCGTAGGCTCAGCGTTACCCGGCAATGCAGCCTGCAAAGGACCTGCATTGGGATACCCGTAGGTCCCAACACGCTGTTCTTCCCCGTAGGTCACGAACTGGTCCTCCGCGGCCTGCTCGCGGCGCGCTGTGGAGCGCGTGTGGTGGTGAGGACGAAATTCTTCTCCATCCTCACCGTCAGAGCCGATAGATCCTTGGCGAGATTCCATTGGAACTTCTTGGCGTGGTGGCATCCCGCAACACGACCATCGTATGTCGCGGGACACGTAGACCCGTAGGCCTCTCTCCGACACCAGTACACCAACAGAATGCAGTCCAGCCGTAGCGTTATGCATCTGCGTACTCTAGTCTCTCTACGGACTCTACAGCTAAACGCTAGAGCGGTGTGAATCGCTCATCGGGACGTTCAGCCGTAGCCGTAGACCCCTGGACTCTATCGCAAGCATACACGCATTGCTAGAATACCCACAAACATCACCGATACCATGTCGTAATTCAGTGGACCGCAGCCCTAAGGCACTGTGGGATCTGAGCACTGCGTAGCTGTGCGCAGGGGGTCGCGCTGTCACATACCTGGCTGGTGTACAGGCCTCCGCTGTGACAGTGCGCTCTCAGTCTTGGATTATAGCACGTGAGACTTAGCTGAGAAGAGTGATTACACTACGATCGATAGGCGGTCGCTGGCCGCCTTGCTGGACCGGGTGCCGCGGCTGCAGCAGCGCAGGCCGGTCCCGCGTCTGGTCGTGTTGGCCCGCCGAACCTTCCCGCGAGCCACCGTGGGGGGAGTGATGCGGCGCCGCTAGTGCCCTTCGCGCCCCGCCCCGAGGCCCCTGTCGGGCGGCCGGAGGGGGAGGGCTGGTACGCCTTGCACTGTGGGGGGCGTGCGCCCCCGGGCTCTCATGTGCGGGGGGCCCGTGATGGAATGCTCTAGTGGGGCAGGATGGAGTGGGGGTGCTGCTGTAGGGGGGTCGGTGGTGGCTGGTTTTGCTGGGGTGGGCAGTAGTGCGGTGGTGGTTGTTGCTGTGCGCGGTTGTGGCGCGGGTGCCGTAGTGGAGGGGTGCGGGAGTGCGCGTGCGTGTGGGTGCGTGGGTGTGGTTGTGTCGGCTGTGTCGGTTCGTTGTGGCTTTTTCGCCTGGGAGAGTGATTGCTTTTTGCTGGTGTCTACTTTCGGGGGTTTTGGCCGTCTACTTCCCTTCCGTTGCCCTCGCTGCCGGGCTATTGCGTTCATCTCCGTGTAACACTACGATCGACAGAGCCTATATAAGCGTTCTCTAAACGACTCATACGGATACGATCAGAATCATTGTCTGCTGGCACGCAATCTAGCATGCATTGCTCGTGCATATGGTAAGCCATCGGTGCATGGCGTCCCATAGCCACTCCGGATCAGCACCGTGCATCCACTCCATGCATGGTGACCGTAGTCCTGTGCATGGCTGGATCACGACAAATCGACCATCCACCTGTGCAGACGGTTCGACTGTCGAGAAACTGGAATCAGACAGGACAGGTGACTTAGACATCAGTGGCACGCGTATATACGAGTTGAGGTCACGAGCGTTCACATGGACTTCACTGTGCTCAAGTACGCATAGTGGCCTGTGGTCCATGACTGGTCGATTGGGCACAATCGACCATAGTGGCGCCCGGGGTACTGCAGTCGATTGGGTTACGATCGACCATAGTGGCGTCCGGGGTACTGCAGTCGATTGGGTTACAATCGACCATAGTGGCGTCCGGGGCACTGCAGTCGATTGGGCACAATCGACCATCCACCTATGCAGCTCAGACTGTCAGACTGTCGAGCAAGTCGAATCAGACAGGACAGTGCATAAACGCGTGACTACGTAAATTAACGGCTCGATCTGGTCGCCGAGACAGTGTGGGGCAGACAAGCCGAGCGATGGACTGTGGCCGCGTCCACAACGCAGCACGGCAGTCCCCGGCGCACGGCGGAAGGATCCCACATCGCACAACGGCTAGATGATGTTCATGAAACGTGTACAGGTGAGAACGTCACCTGTCCTGTTTCCGGAGGCTGGCGTGCTGTGTAGAGCACCCGCGGCGAAGCAACAACCGCTGCATCCGATGAGTGCGCCACGCTTCTCAGTCCAGTAAAGCAGACCTATGTATAAGAGACTCTAAATATAAAGATGCGAAGATCTTATGCTCCGTCAACGGCTCACCGGCGTCAAGCATCCTGCCATATCCTGGCAGGCACTCAGAACTCGTATTATCGCGCTAGAACCTGATAAAACTTTTAAACACAGGCGCAAGCACATCATAGAGATGAGATAGAGCGTGCGACGAGGTCAATATCGACCTGTGATGGACTGTCGACGTTGTTGCCGGAGTGTGAAACATCGCTCGCTGCACGAACGTAGATCAGCGAGAGGCCAGCCATGATCGACATACTGTTTCAATATGGTTGACTTAAGGCTGAATATTCGTCTGGGGTCGCGTGATATTTCGAACAGTCGGCCCGCGTGCCTCAGCAGCCGCGCCATGCCGCATATCCCCTGTCACCACAGAACACATGCATGGATGTCGGTCGCATGTCACCTGTGCCTGTCCAATGCCACCTTCCGCAGTGCAGTGAACTTTGACAGAACAGAGCGTGCAACGGCGTGTCACCACGTCGTGAAAGCAATCCTTCATGGTTTCCTTGTCCGATCACGAGCATGCAAAGAAAACGAGGCGGGACTTTACATGTCCCGCGTGGCACCTATAGATGACCAAACACAAACCAGCAGTGTGATGTGCTGTTCTGATAACTATCAGTCAGTGCGCTGTGCCTTGCATGTGCTTCTGTCACTCACACTCCTATCAGCCCCCTCTGCCTCTTCAGCACCCTGCCCAACGCCTTTGCGCTTGCCCGCATTGCCTGCGCCTGCCCTGCCTTTGCCAGATCCGCCCGCCCCATTTCCCTGAGCACCCTGCACCGCAGCAGCCCGGCCTTCCGCCTGGCGTGCTCCCCCCTCGCCTGCTGCGGCATGTACTCCACCTGCCTCCCCCGCGGCCACGTCGTCGGCGCCTACCTTGCCCTCGCCACCTGCAGCCTCTCCCTCTCCCTGAGCACCCCGCACCGCAGCACCCCGTCGGCTCGTGCGGATGGGACTGGGCTGCTCCTTCAGCCGCCTTCTCGCCGCTGGGCCAGGATTGAAGGTGTCCTCGTCCCCACTGGCGCCCTGGTCTGAACTGCTGGCAGTGACGCTGTCCTCATCGGCCGCGCTTGGGTTGCCCATGTCCCCTCCGGCTAGGCAATCCTCATCATTGTCTGCCAGTGGCCCCGAGTCGGAAGGCTGTGTCGGCTGCGGGCCGTGTTGCTCCCAAGCTGCCCGGATGTCATCGCGGGAGACACCCTCTCCCTCAGCCACTTCCGTGGCCTTGTACAGCAACTCCAGCCACTTGTCATCGCGGTCTGGCTCGTACTTCCTCGCGGCAGTGAATAACGCCACCATGGTGTCCAGACAGCCTTTGACCCTGGCGCTCTCTTCATCTGAAGTCAACTGGGTGTCGGGCGGTACCGGTTCTTGCAGCTCCATTGAGACGACGACCCTGTTGTCCGGCGTGAGGTCCACCCAGGCACCCCCGATCTCAGTACGGCCTACATGGGCATGCACCCCGGGTTGGAGTGGGTGACATTACATCAAACACATGCAGTGTGCATGCATGTAAACTCAATGAAAGGCCATGCATTAGCACCTACTGGATCAAAACACTTCCTGGTATACAGTGGGCACATTGCCATGACAGTGCACACCTTTTGCAATGCCAGGCGATTTGGCATCCATCTTCCTTGGCCCGTCACTTGTTTTCTTGCTGTTCCCGCCTTTGTTCTTGTTCTTCTTTCCCCTCCCAGACCCTTTCATGCCGGTGCCTTTCTTTGCCCCTGGCTTTGCGCCTTTGCTCTCCGCAGCACCCTGCTGACCCTCGTCACCGTCATCATTGTCCCCATCATTGTGCCTCTGTCTTCAGTGGAGGATGAATACACGTGAGACTTTGACAGACGAGAAGAGTGATTACACTATGATCAGTAGAGCCTATATAAGCGTTCTCTTAACGGCTCATCCGGATACGATCAGAATCATAATCTGCTTGCACGCAATCTGCATGCATTGCTCGTGCATATGGTCAGCCATCGGTGCATGGCTTCCCCATAGCCACTCTGGATCAGCACCGTGCATCCACGCATACATGGTCACCGTAGTCTTGTGCATGGCTGGATCATGACACGTCAAGCATACAAAGTCAATGTTACGTCGAACATTCGACTTTCTGAGGTAGCATGCACAGGCTGCGTTCACAACGACGCAAGGGATTATTCTGTACAACAGTCAGGGGTTTGCTTGCCGCAGTAGCAAGGCGGTGTCGTTCAAAACAGCCGAAAGAGCAAGGGGGGTCCATGCGGATCATCACGCCAAAGCCAGGGGTATATTGAGTTTTGACATTAACATTGAAGCTGGAGGCGAGGCTGGAGGCGCGCACAAAAGGGCCAGGATTCACGAGTGGAGGACCGTGAAGCTAGCTGGCATCGAGCCGTGCGGCTAGATGTATTAAAATTCATGATGCACACCTGGCGAGGGTGGCAGAGGAGAAGCATCATGGAGACACCAATATAGAGTTACACAGATAGCGGAGAGCTGCTTTGCCAACGGCCGGAACACGACAGTGACCGGGAAGGGGTCCTCGTGTTACATGGGTTGTTGCACAGATGGATCATTGCACAAGATGAGCCATGCTGCAGATGTTGAGTTTGTGAGGAGATCGAAGCAGTGTATATTGCGAAATGTCTGGATGAGCGGTCTAGGCCGGGAGTAGCTGCTGCAGGTTTCCCAGGAGATGTTGCACAAGATAGAAGCGAGGTGCATGAAGGATTCATGTGACGGAGGCTCAGGCGTTATATTGACATGACAGGAGATTCGCTTGATTAAGGCTTTGCCAGTGATGTCAGTGTGGGGCCCTGCAGTCGGGGAGAACACGCAGAACAGATTTGCCGAGGATGACGGATGTTCGATGCATCACTATGAATACGATCATCCGATGGAATTCTAGCGTGATGTGGCACACGCACGCAAGCAAACAGATGCCAACGAAAGTCAAGTGGCCGTAGGCGGCATGCGGCGTGCTGGACGCGCTCGATCTCCCTCCTTTACATTCTGCGTAGGTCTCAGCGGTTCTAGGCAGTAGTGGAGCTCCTCAAGGGGTGGAGCCTCTGGGCTCCACGTGCCTCCGGGCACCGGTGTTTACTCAACACCGCCGTCGTATGACCATAATACATCTTACTTGAGCTACGTCTAACGTGCGGCGAGACTGGCACGGGCCCGAGTCGATGTTACACGTGCTCCGACGCCCGGCGCAGTGGCAGCGTGATGAAGCCCATAACCTATTCGGCGGGAACAGGATGCACGTGAAAACGGTGTCGAGGTGAGCTTTACAACACTGTGACGTGCTGAATATGTAGCCTCGCGCACTCAGGCATGCCCGAGCTAGCACTGGGTTCTGCATGGCAGTCACACCAATGCATGGAATCCTAACAGAGCCCTGGTGTGGATCTTCCTTTGGTCTTATAAACGGGCGGCTTGCAGTGGCATGTTGTTGGGAGCAAGCAAGCCAGAGGCGAACATGAACGTGGTGCTTGCAAATGATTCCCTCCTCACCTCGACAGAGCAGGTAGGTGTGCACATTTGAATCCGGAATGGTTATGCTTTAGTATGTCATGTGTAGATAACACAGACGTCTGCGCCATGGGCTGCGCTAGGTACTGCAACCTTCTCATGTAGGGAAAAGTTAGAGAGGTACGCTTCACAAGGTGGTAGAACACAGAGCCTCAGCCTCCTCATGGTACCGGCGGCCATGCATGAGCACACCGCAGCACTGACATCTGCATGGCTGATGGATGCCCTCTCACCAACGACCAGCAGTACACTTGCCTTCAAACAGGGGCCCGCTCCGGACCATTGGGAACTCAAACGCGCGCTATACGCGCTCTTCCGTCGCCGGACACAGGCGGGCCTTCCGACCTTTGCGGTGCAGCGAAGGCGTACGCACGGCTATGTCCCACACGAACTCTTGCTGCTTTACCGACTGCTCCAGAACGCTATCCCACACATGCAGGAGGCTCTCGCAAGCACAGACTGAGGTGCGTTGTCATTGCTCGGCGGACTGCGGCTGCGTCAAGGTAGATGAAGCGGTGCCGCGCCATTCTTTGGGCAGCACGGCAGTTTTCAAGGCTCCCTTTCGTCACTTTCCAGGCTGTTTTTCATTGGCGGTGTCATTGTTGCATGATCTCCACGGTCTATGGACACCGGCCGCCAGTATCCAACCCCACGCCAGACTGGCATGCTGTCACCCCAGACTGGCATGCAGTCACATCAGCGCACGTACCTGGGCCAATGTTACTTTGATGACTTCTGCAGTGAGGGTATGCAGCTTATGCAGGCCACCGCCACCGCCGCTGCCGTTAGCATGCAGGAGGTTCCGAGGGCGCCATGCGTGAGCCTCCACGAGCACAGGACCCTCAACCTTGCCACCCTTTCGGCCGCCGGCTTTGCCGCTGTAGCCACCCCACGGCCCCGGATATCATGTGACCACAGCATCACTGCTACCGCAGTACACCTCGCGCGCTCGTGATCACTGCGGTGAAGGCTCGCAGCACGAACAGCGGCGAACAGTGACGAACAGCGCGCGCAGCAGCTGTGTAAGCTCCTGGGGTTGCCGCAGCAGCTGTGTAACCTCCTGTGTGTCACACAGCTCCCGGGGGTGACGCACAGGAGCACTGTTTGCGTGCGTGTGTTTGCTTTTTCCCGGCGCTAGTCCATTCGCGCATTAGCTCGTGCGGAGAGTGGCCTTGGGGCTTGTGGTGGTTTGTCTGCTCGCCTGATGACTGCTCTGTTGCCTCGGCGCTGCTGGGTCCTGGATATATCACAGTGTAACACACAGAAGCAGCGGCAGAAGCTGGCGGTGGCGTAGGCGCAAACAGTGCTCGTCATGGTCCCCTGACACCTGTGCCGATGCCGGCATTGCAGGCAGCTGTAGTCGATGATAAGTGGCATCAGCAGTGGCTCCGCTTTGACGGGTCGATGCTAGCTGTAGCTATAGCATACAAGTTTCATGCCGCATGTCTGTCAACACGACCCCGGCAATGAGTTCTGCAGTGCAACGCAGCTGCCATGAGCACGTGGGATCATGCTTAGGAGCGCCTGTCTGGCTGCGCTTAAGCAATTGGACTGCTACGGCCACACCTGCAGTGGTGCTGGTGTTGGTCCTGGTGATGTCTTTGTGTTACACAGTGATAGATCTAGGACTCAGCAGCGCCGAGGCAACAGACCAGGCAACATGCAGATAAACAGACCGGCCACCGCAAGCACCAAGGCCACGCGCCGCACGAGCAAATGCCAGAACGAACTAACGCCAGCGCGAAAGCCGACACGCACACACCACGCAGTACGACGCAGGCCATGCGCACACCAAACACACAGCTAGCACTCGCCGGGTCCACAAGCGGTCATCGACTCGACACTAGCAGTCTGCACGGGCGCGACAGCGTGCGCTACGGCCATGTCCGAGGCCGCGAGGCACCGGTTCCAGGATCCGTAGCCTCAGCCAGCTCGGCAGCCCGAGCGGTGTCCGGGGAGGGGCGCAGAGGAGAAACGGCGGACGTGCGCTGGGAGGAGGGAAGAGGGAGGGAGGGAAGAGGGAGGGATCGGGTGCGGGGGGGGGGGGGGGGGGGTGGGGGGGCTGCAGGGTGAAATGGGTGGAGGGGGGGGCTCTCGGGGCGGGATGGGCGAGGGGGGGGGGGGGGGGGGGCGACGCAAGCTTATGCGCGATGGCCTGTCAGCGCCGGCAGGCCGTCTGTGGGGACAGGAAGGCCCGGCAGCAGCGCCCGTCCGACCAGTCTAGCACGGAGGGGCGCGGCCGCGCGGGCTTGGCTCGCCAGCGCGCGGCACAACGTTGTGGACAGGTCGCGCATGGCATTGAGAAGGAAAGTACGCTTTGACACCGCCCCGTGTCCCGCGGCAACCTCCGCGACCGTCTGGAGGAAGCGGTACGCGTCCCGTCCAACCCTGCCATACGTCTCATGCACGAGCGGGATGAACTGGGCGGCACCCGTGATGGCGCCATATTTGTCGCGCTTTTGCCGTGCGCCCTTCTCGGCGGTCGCGCCAGCCTCACGTGACGCACCGCGCACATGCGACCTGGCAAGCGGGTGCATCACCTTCACGTCCAGCAGCGCCATGCGCGTGGTGAGGAATGCCAAGAGGTCGCCGCGCTGCGGAGGCCGCTGCGATCGGGGCAGCGGGGGTGCGGCAGGGGGCGCTGCCTCTCGGTCAGAGGCGAGGGGCGCGTCGCGCGTCGGGGCGTGGGCCGCGGCGGGGGGGGGCGGTAGCGGCAGTAAGGGTAAGGGAGGCCGGAGCCGGGGCTTGGGTGCCATGAGGGGTGTGGGGCACGTCCGAAGCCTGGAGGGCCTGCGAGAGATGGGGTGGGGGCTGGACCGGCTCGGCATCGGCTGGGGGGTCCGGTGGCGGCGGCGGCGGCGGCGGTGACTGTGGCGGCGGCGGCGGCGGCGGGTCTTGCTGACACGGCGCGGCCGGTGCACTCGCAGACGGCGCAGCCGGCGGGCGCGTAAAGTCCGCCGGCGGCGCAGCTGGTGGCGACTGCCGGCTGCCGCGGAGGGGGAGCACGCGTATGCCCCCGGGGAGCTTGCCAACGTGCGGCTCCAGCGATGAAGCGATCGACGCGCGCATGAGCACCCGCCTCCAAGCCACGGTGATGAGGTCGTGCTTTAGGACTGAACTTGCCCATAGCTGTCCGCATATGACACTGTGTGTACCGGACGCAGCCACGCGGCCGCAGGGGCAGGCCTCATCCGACTCCAGGACGGGTAGCAGCGGCTCACCCAGCCGCAGCAGCACGGCCACCTGGAATTCATGGTCGGTCAGGCCCGTCACCGGGCCGGGGCAGGCAGTGAGGAACGCCGAGGCCAGCGAGCCAGAGCAGCTGAGGAGGCGAGCGAGATCAGCGCACGCTGTCTCCGCCGATTGGGGATTCGGACCGTGCTTCAGGGTCTCGAGATAGTCGCGCGTGGCGGTCCAGCGCGCGTCGGCCTCCGCCCGGCTGAGCGCGCTCTGGAGCTGCGTCATGCGCAGCTTCGAGCCAGCGTCAGACGCCCAGGCGTCGGCTGGGGTCGGGCTGTCTGAGATTCCCTGCACGGCCGGCCATGCCTTCCGCAAGCGTGCGAGGCGGGCCTGGTGCTGGACCGCGGCGTCGCCGCGGAACGGCTTGCCGCCGTCGATGCCGTCCGCGAGCACCGCGTGCGCAACTGCTGCCGACGCGAGGCGCGCGGCGTCAGCAACGTCGGCTGTGTAGTGTCGCAGACCCATGCCGCCATGTCTATGAGGGAGCAAGGCCTGCTCACGCTGTAGGTCGGTGAGCTGTTGCGTTTCGATGATGCGGCACATGGCGTGTACGCTGGCGTTCTCGACGCCCATGAGCGGCTGTTCGAGACGGGCCCAGTCGGTAGTGCGCAGCAGGTGTGCTTCGCAATGTTGCAGGCACTGGAAGAGGACAGCCCACCGTGTCTGGGCCGCCAGCGGGAGGCCTGCCAGCTTTTGCATGAGCTCGACGGTGCGTTTGCATCTACGGCGCACATACGCCTCCACATAGGCAGGGGTGCCCAGTGGCGCGCCACATGCGACCATGCCGTCAGTGGCGACCGTGGCGCCTAGGCAGGCGGCTGCGTGCGAGGCCTTGGCGGGATCGGTGCAGTGGACGAGCGTCTTCTGCTTGTTGCACTGGTGACGGGATTGCACAACTCGACCCATGGCGACCACTTGCTCGACCGTACCCTGCACCGTGAGGTCATCGTGGCACGCGATGGCTAACGTGTCAGGGGCCGCTTCTTGCGCCGCTAATAGCGTGGGCCGGAACGCGATGGCGAAGTAGAGGGGGCCGATGGGGTCGCCTTGCTTCACGCCAGATGCACTCCACAAAACCGCGTTCGACCCGTCTTGCTGACGTGCCAGCAGCGGCGATGGCGATCCATACGCCATGCGTGCGAATGCGGCCAGGGCGGGGAGTTGCGCGTCAATCTCCGCAATGATGGTCTCGCGGTCAATCAGGTTGAACGCGTTCTCAAGATCGAGCTGCACTGTGACCGTCTCCGCATCTGAGAAGTCCGGGGCCAGCGCGTGGCTCGGAATCTCAGGGCCGCCGCGAACACCGACCCCAATCTGGTGCGGGGCAAGCAGGCCCGGCGCTTCTGGGACGCACGCCAGCGCGCAGATACCGGCGAGGCGCATGAATGCTTCTCCGATAGCGATCGGGCGAACGCCGCCGTTCGGTTTGGCGATGGCGATCAGGCGGCTGGCGAGCAGCAGGTCGGAGTGGGGGATGGTGCCCGACAGCAGGAGGTTGACGAAGCGGCGCATGGCCTCGCCCGTGCGCTCGTTATACAGCCCGGCGCTGCGGACGTGCTCGTATGTCCACCCGCTGGGGCCGGCCGCTGAGCCCTGTGTCAGGTTCCGCAGGATAGCCTCAAACCGCGCCGCTGAGACTTCCGCTGAGCGGCTGCCGGCTGGGGTAGGCTGCGCTGCGCGCTTTGGAGGGGGCGCGGGTGGGTGCAGCGCTCGCAAGCGTGGCAGTGAGTTCTGGTCGATGGGAACGATGGGGCTGCTGTCCAAGCAGCGCGCAGCGCGGCCAACATTGCCGTTGCATGCATGTCGGTGCATGCGCCCTGCCATTGCGATGTCCGCCACAACTTCCGTGCGAGTGCGGCCGGGGTCGCTATGTTCAGCTGTGTCAAGCAACATCTGCTCCCTGGTCCGCTTCCGGATCTCGCGCACGCGGGCATTGACTCGCCTGGCGCGTCCCCTGCTTGCGCCAGTGTTGCCGAGGGCCTGGCTGGGCAGCAGGAGTAGGAGCCTGAGCTCTGTCTCTACACTGGGTCGGTGACCGCGCTCGGCCGCATCGGCGGTACGTTCCAGCGCTGCGGCCACAACGTCGGCCCAGCTGGATCTGCATTCGTTCGGCACACCCTGAGGGATCCGCACGTCCGGGTAGGGGGCCTCCAGTGATGGCGGCGCGTCTGAGGCTGGCTTTGGATCCACCTGGGTGTCGCTGACGAGGTCTGCTTCCGTCAGATCGCGCATGTGGGAGTCAACCCGTGGGCCAGCGCTAATGGCAGTGCGGGAGACGTCCGGGAGGACAGCGCGCTGGCTGGGGGGGAGGCGGGGCGCTTGGGAGGGTCGGGGGGGAGTGGCATGGCGGCGAGCCGGCGCGCGGCAAATGGGGGCAGGCGCGTCGGTCGGGGACGTCCCATGGTTGGTCCCTGCGTGTGCAGCCACGACTGGCGTAGGTGCTGCGGTAGCTGTCCCGTTGTCACACGCATGGGCCACACGGCGAGGTGAATGCACGACTGCACGTGAGGTGGCAACGCCTGCGGACGGCCGGGCGCTGCGCGGCTCTGTGCGTTGATCGTGCACCTCGCTATCATGCAGTGTGGCTCCGGGGGACTGTGGTGACGGGACGTCACCTGGGGGTTGTTGGCCACCAGCCAGCCCGCCGTCAAGTCTGTGGTGCTCATCTACCGATGTCAGACAGCACGATTTGGTCAAATCGGTGCGGGCGGGTGGCTGGCTTTGCGGCCGAGGCGCAGTCGAGCCGGCGCCCGCCGCAGCCGCAGGGGTGGGCGTTCGGCACACCAAACCGGAGCCTCCCTGCGGCGGTTGCGAACTGGCTGTGTGTCGTCCCGCCAGGTCATCATTGACGTGTGAGGGCTGGGCCCGCGTCAGTGGCGCCCTCATGTGCGGCGGTGTCCGCTGTCGTGAGCGCGAGCGGCCACGGCCAGTGTTGGTGGGTGTGCACGTGCGGCCGTTGTACCGGGTGCGGGCGGGAGTGGGGGCGTGGGAGTCCGCTGGTACGCCGCGACAATTTGCTGCATGCCTGTGGCCCTCCGGATCGTTGTATCTCGAGAAGGGCAGCTTGCATGCCTCGCAGTGGTAGCAGCTGTATGCCCGTTGTTGGTCCTCAGTGAACTTGTACTTCGGGTGGCAGCCCCGGCAGTGGGCAAGCAGATCGCCGGCGGCGCGGAAGCGGCGAGGGCACGCGGGGCAAGGCACATGCAGGTCCTCGTTCATTGTAGTGCTATGCTGTGGGAGCGAGGCTGGGGCCTTCGGGCGTGATTACGCTACGCTGGCGCGAAGTGGTTGGTGCACGCGCACCCGCAGAAAGTGCGAGGCCTAGGGCCAGGCCCAGGCCCCGTGGCCGAGAGCAAAAATAAGTATGCCTAATGTACAGTGTCTACGCTGCAGCGCTGCGAGGTGAGGAGGTGTGCGGAGCAAAGCCGCTGCGACTGCCGGTACCGCTGGTACAAAGCAGGCGCAGGCGTCACAGCGCGCGCCAACTGCCGCAACTCTCGCGAAGCAGCTAATTCCAGAAATTAAAATCTACCAGTGCTGTATGTGTCCGCCTAGCGGATGCCGAGCGCAGCTGGTGATGTCTTTGTGAGGTGATGGCTCCAACTGTATGTCATGTGCGAGGCTACCCCAGCCCATGACTCATTCTGCAATAAGTAAGCCATAGCAAGTCAGGCACAGCAGCTCAAGTGGTTCTACATCCTGGCTGAACAACTACTTACAACCTCTGATTTCACAGACACGTGACTGTGACCAGAGACCTGTGCATGCGCTCAAAACACTGGCAGTTTCATTCTTCATTGTGTAACACCAAATATAACCAGTTCGCATGATGAACGTGGTATCGGCAGTACTGGACTTTTGCAAATTCATACATGCAGCTGCGCATGCGAAGCCATGACAGCTATTGCATCATTTCATCACCATCATTACATGGCTATTGATTGAAATGGCATAGGAGGTATCGTGTAACCGTCGTGGGGTGTGTGTTCAAGTTGCAGCAGCTCGTAATTAGTTGGCCTGGCCAGCACCAGATCACCACTGCACCCATGCTTGTGGCTTCATATATGGTTACATCGAGGTGCTCCGATCCAGTGCACCAAGCGAACGTACAACTAGATTCTAGAATCACATGCTACCCAGCAGATGCAAGCCGGCCAGGCGATGTGGCTTCATATATTGCATGTATTTATGACTGTGCCTTGGGCTTCGCGGAGTCCCGTGCCAGGTGCCTGTTTACAAGATACCCACGGAAGTGCTGCACAGCTGGCACGACCTTTCGAGGGTGCAGCGACTTGGAGGTATACCACAAGGGGTTGTTTTTGCCTGTATGGTCGAGAGCTTTCTACCTCTGCTACGCTAGCGTACGCATGCTCGGCACGCTGCGCTCGGCATCCGCTAGGCGGACACATACAGCACTGGTAGATTTTAACTTCTGGAATTAGCTGCTTCGCGAGAGTTGCGGCAGTTGGCGCGCGCTGTGACGCCTGCGCCTGCTTTGTACCAGCGGTACCGGCAGTCGCAGCGGCTTTGCTCCGCACACCTCCTCACCTCGCAGCGCTGCAGCGTAGACACTGTACATTAGGCATACTTATTTTTGCTCTCGGCCACGGGGCCTGGGCCTGGCCCTTGGCCTCGCACTTTCTGCGGGTGCGCGTGCACCAACCACTTCGCGCCAGCGTAGCGTAATCACGCCCGAAGGCCCCAGCCTCGCTCCCACAGCATAGCACTACAATGAACGAGGACCTGCATGTGCCTTGCCCCGCGTGCCCTCGCCGCTTCCGCGCCGCCGGCGATCTGCTTGCCCACTGCCGGGGCTGCCACCCGAAGTACAAGTTCACTGAGGACCAACAACGGGCATACAGCTGCTACCACTGCGAGGCATGCAAGCTGCCCTTCTCGAGATACAACGATCCGGAGGGCCACAGGCATGCAGCAAATTGTCGCGGCGTACCAGCGGACTCCCACGCCCCCACTCCCGCCCGCACCCGGTACAACGGCCGCACGTGCACGCCCACCAACACTGGCCGTGGCCGCTCGCGCTCACGACAGCGGACACCGCCGCACATGAGGGCGCCACTGACGCGGGCCCAGCCCTCACACGTCAATGATGACCTGGCGGGACGACACACAGCCAGTTCGCAACCGCCGCAGGGAGGCTCCGGTTTGGTGTGCCGAACGCCCACCCCTGCGGCTGCGGCGGGCGCCGGCTCGACTGCGCCTCGGCCGCAAAGCCAGCCACCCGCCCGCACCGATTTGACCAAATCGTGCTGTCTGACATCGGTAGATGAGCACCACAGACTTGACGGCGGGCTGGCTGGTGGCCAACAACCCCCAGGTGACGTCCCGTCACCACAGTCCCCCGGAGCCACACTGCATGATAGCGAGGTGCACGATCAACGCACAGAGCCGCGCAGCGCCCGGCCGTCCGCAGGCGTTGCCACCTCACGTGCAGTCGTGCATTCACCTCGCCGTGTGGCCCATGCGTGTGACAACGGGACAGCTACCGCAGCACCTACGCCAGTCGTGGCTGCACACGCAGGGACCAACCATGGGACGTCCCCGACCGACGCGCCTGCCCCCATTTGCCGCGCGCCGGCTCGCCGCCATGCCACTCCCCCCGACCCTCCCAAGCGCCCCGCCTCCCCCCCAGCCAGCGCGCTGTCCTCCCGGACGTCTCCCGCACTGCCATTAGCGCTGGCCCACGGGTTGACTCCCACATGCGCGATCTGACGGAAGCAGACCTCGTCAGCGACACCCAGGTGGATCCAAAGCCAGCCTCAGACGCGCCGCCATCACTGGAGGCCCCCTACCCGGACGTGCGGATCCCTCAGGGTGTGCCGAACGAATGCAGATCCAGCTGGGCCGACGTTGTGGCCGCAGCGCTGGAACGTACCGCCGATGCGGCCGAGCGCGGTCACCGACCCAGTGTAGAGACAGAGCTCAGGCTCCTACTCCTGCTGCCCAGCCAGGCCCTCGGCAACACTGGCGCAAGCAGGAGACGCGCCAGGCGAGTCAATGCCCGCGTGCGCGAGATCCGGAAGCGGACCAGGGAGCAGATGTTGCTTGACACAGCTGAACATAGCGACCCCGGCCGCACTCGCACGGAAGTTGTGGCGGACATCGCAATGGCAGGGCGCATGCACCGACATGCATGCAACGGCAATGTTGGCCGCGCTGCGCGCTGCTTGGACAGCAGCCCCATCGTTCCCATCGACCAGAACTCACTGCCACGCTTGCGAGCGCTGCACCCACCCGCGCCCCCTCCAAAGCGCGCAGCGCAGCCTACCCCAGCCGGCAGCCGCTCAGCGGAAGTCTCAGCGGCGCGGTTTGAGGCTATCCTGCGGAACCTGACACAGGGCTCAGCGGCCGGCCCCAGCGGGTGGACATACGAGCACGTCCGCAGCGCCGGGCTGTATAACGAGCGCACGGGCGAGGCCATGCGCCGCTTCGTCAACCTCCTGCTGTCGGGCACCATCCCCCACTCCGACCTGCTGCTCGCCAGCCGCCTGATCGCCATCGCCAAACCGAACGGCGGCGTTCGCCCGATCGCTATCGGAGAAGCATTCATGCGCCTCGCCGGTATCTGCGCGCTGGCGTGCGTCCCAGAAGCGCCGGGCCTGCTTGCCCCGCACCAGATTGGGGTCGGTGTTCGCGGCGGCCCTGAGATTCCGAGCCACGCGCTGGCCCCGGACTTCTCAGATGCGGAGACGGTCACAGTGCAGCTCGATCTCGAGAACGCGTTCAACCTGATTGACCGCGAGACCATCATTGCGGAGATTGACGCGCAACTCCCCGCCCTGGCCGCATTCGCACGCATGGCGTATGGATCGCCATCGCCGCTGCTGGCACGTCAGCAAGACGGGTCGAACGCGGTTTTGTGGAGTGCATCTGGCGTGAAGCAAGGCGACCCCATCGGCCCCCTCTACTTCGCCATCGCGTTCCGGCCCACGCTATTAGCGGCGCAAGAAGCGGTTCCTGACACGTTAGCCATCGCGTGCCACGATGACCTCACGGTGCAGGGTACGGTCGAGCAAGTGGTCGCCATGGGTCGAGTTGTGCAATCCCGTCACCAGTGCAACAAGCAGAAGACGCTCGTCCACTGCACCGATCCCGCCAAGGCCTCGCACGCAGCCGCCTGCCTAGGCGCCACGGTCGCCACTGACGGCATGGTCGCATGTGGCGCGCCACTGGGCACCCCTGCCTATGTGGAGGCGTATGTGCGCCGTAGATGCAAACGCACCGTCGAGCTCATGCAAAAGCTGGCAGGCCTCCCGCTGGCGGCCCAGACACGGTGGGCTGTCCTCTTCCAGTGCCTGCAACATCGCGAAGCACACCTGCTGCGCACTACCGACTGGGCCCGTCTCGAACAGCCGCTCATGGGCGTCGAGAACGCCAGCGTACACGCCATGTGCCGCATCATCGAAACGCAACAGCTCACCGACCTACAGCGTGAGCAGGCCTTGCTCCCTCATAGACATGGCGGCATGGGTCTGCGACACTACACAGCCGACGTTGCTGACGCCGCGCGCCTCGCGTCGGCAGCAGTTGCGCACGCGGTGCTCGCGGACGGCATCGACGGCGGCAAGCCGTTCCGCGGCGACGCCGCGGTCCAGCACCAGGCCCGCCTCGCACGCTTGCGGAAGGCATGGCCGGCCGTGCAGGGAATCTCAGACAGCCCGACCCCAGCCGACGCCTGGGCGTCTGACGCTGGCTCGAAGCTGCGCATGACGCAGCTCCAGAGCGCGCTCAGCCGGGCGGAGGCCGACGCGCGCTGGACCGCCACGCGCGACTATCTCGAGACCCTGAAGCACGGTCCGAATCCCCAATCGGCGGAGACAGCGTGCGCTGATCTCGCTCGCCTCCTCAGCTGCTCTGGCTCGCTGGCCTCGGCGTTCCTCACTGCCTGCCCCGGCCCGGTGACGGGCCTGACCGACCATGAATTCCAGGTGGCCGTGCTGCTGCGGCTGGGTGAGCCGCTGCTACCCGTCCTGGAGTCGGATGAGGCCTGCCCCTGCGGCCGTGTGGCTGCGTCCGGTACACACAGTGTCATATGCGGACAGCTATGGGCAAGTTCAGTCCTAAAGCACGACCTCATCACCGTGGCTTGGAGGCGGGTGCTCATGCGCGCGTCGATCGCTTCATCGCTGGAGCCGCACGTTGGCAAGCTCCCCGGGGGCATACGCGTGCTCCCCCTCCGCGGCAGCCGGCAGTCGCCACCAGCCGCGCCGCCGGCGGACTTTACGCGCCCGCCGGCTGCGCCGTCTGCGAGTGCACCGGCCGCGCCGTGTCAGCAAGACCCGCCGCCGCCGCCGCCGCCGCAGTCACCGCCGCCGCCGCCGCCGCCACCGGACCCCCCAGCCGATGCCGCGCCGGTCCAGCCCCCACCCCATCTCTCGCAGGCCCTCCAGGCTTCGGACGTGCCCCACACCCCTCATGGCACCCAAGCCCTGGCTCCGGCCTCCCTTACCCTTACTGCCGCTACCGCCCCCCCCGCCGCGGCCCACGCCCCGACGCGCGACGCGCCCCTCGCCTCTGACCGAGAGGCAGCGCCCCCTGCCGCACCCCCGCTGCCCCGATCGCAGCGGCCTCCGCAGCGCGGCGACCTCTTGGCATTCCTCACCACGCGCATGGCGCTGCTGGACGTGAAGGTGATGCACCCGCTTGCCAGGTCGCATGTGCGCGGTGCGTCACGTGAGGCTGGCGCGACCGCCGAGAAGGGCGCACGGCAAAAGCGCGACAAATATGGCGCCATCACGGGTGCCGCCCAGTTCATCCCGCTCGTGCATGAGACGTATGGCAGGGTTGGACGGGACGCGTACCGCTTCCTCCAGACGGTCGCGGAGGTTGCCGCGGGACACGGGGCGGTGTCAAAGCGTACTTTCCTTCTCAATGCCATGCGCGACCTGTCCACAACGTTGTGCCGCGCGCTGGCGAGCCAAGCCCGCGCGGCCGCGCCCCTCCGTGCTAGACTGGTCGGACGGGCGCTGCTGCCGGGCCTTCCTGTCCCCACAGACGGCCTGCCGGCGCTGACAGGCCATCGCGCATAAGCTTGCGTCGCCCCCCCCCCCCCCCCCCCCTCGCCCATCCCGCCCCGAGAGCCCCCCCCCTCCACCCATTTCACCCTGCAGCCCCCCCACCCCCCCCCCCCCCCCCCCGCACCCGATCCCTCCCTCTTCCCTCCCTCCCTCTTCCCTCCTCCCAGCGCACGTCCGCCGTTTCTCCTCTGCGCCCCTCCCCGGACACCGCTCGGGCTGCCGAGCTGGCTGAGGCTACGGATCCTGGAACCGGTGCCTCGCGGCCTCGGACATGGCCGTAGCGCACGCTGTCGCGCCCGTGCAGACTGCTAGTGTCGAGTCGATGACCGCTTGTGGACCCGGCGAGTGCTAGCTGTGTGTTTGGTGTGCGCATGGCCTGCGTCGTACTGCGTGGTGTGTGCGTGTCGGCTTTCGCGCTGGCGTTAGTTCGTTCTGGCATTTGCTCGTGCGGCGCGTGGCCTTGGTGCTTGCGGTGGCCGGTCTGTTTATCTGCATGTTGCCTGGTCTGTTGCCTCGGCGCTGCTGAGTCCTAGATCTATCACTGTGTAACACAGCTGGCACGGCAGTCCGGCCATGGTGCGTATTCTGGTCAACGACTGACATACTTACATATAAAATTCCGTCTGTCGACGATTGAACATCACTGAACATCTGAGACCACCGCGTGCGTGGCGAGTCTATCCCAATTTCCCGATAATGCGCGAGTGAAGGTCGTGCATCTTCATGGGCGTCGTCGGTCGAGCTGACGTGCTCATGCTTTCAGGTATCGGCCATAATCCGTACGGATAAACTCATCTGGAAATTTGAGAGCCAATTTGAAGCTTGGACCATTCTGCTGGATTGTGGTCACGGACACCGCTGATGAAATGGCCGAGTCCGCGGACACACGGAGTGCCAACACGAGCGCAACGGACAGGTACGCGCACGCTATATCCGGGCGGCCAGATCAGCCACAAGATGCCCTGCAATAAATATGATGGTAGTGGCAGTAGGACCGTGCTGGCATTGACGTTGTGCTGTTCGTTGAAGTGATACGTGCGTGCCGTTGACGAATTCGCTATGGCTACTGGTCAAGATCACCGTGGTCTTCAGATCCCTGGAGAACCGCATGATGCTCACCGACAATCTAATTCGCGAACCGATTTCTTTAGTATTTGTGTGCAGTGCTGTGGACAACGCGGCGACTGAGCGGGGCGAGCTCGTTCTGGCTCATAAAGTGGACAGAGAGGATGTTCAGTTTGGCAGAGCGGTCGAGTTCGCGCTGATATATTTTCCCGGAGCTCTCGTTGCACCAAAGAGCTACATCCCCATAGCACTGCAGCTTCAGGCAACGCTGCGTGCGGCCGCGATCGCCTTGCATGTCGTCATCGCGCGGGGTCAACGCAGTGCCTGGGGCTTGCTCCGCGCAGGACTCACACCTATTCGCTACACCAAGCAGCAAACATGCGCTTGTCTCGCGGCTCTTGAGGCAAGAACGTCCTTCACGCCTACCGCCAGCCAGCTCTTCTTTGCGGGGCACTCGATGGGCGGTATGCACGCTGCTGTCGCAGCCATCAGTCGCAGCGGTTCATCAGACGCATCTCGTAAATTTCAATCCCCAGATGTCCCAGTGCCAGTTCCCTTGATGTGTGCCGGCGTCATCCTGCACGGCAGCTACATCGCGCCCGCGTACCTCGACACCCCGAACACTGCCCCCATCGCCACTATTCTCGGGGACCGTGATGGGCTGGTCCATCTCAGCCACATCGCGACACACCGCCGCGATGCGGTGGATCCCGTGATTCCAGACCCCTCCTCGCGGGCCATGCGCATGCCCCTCGTGATTCTTCCAGGCGTCACACATGCATCATTCGCCGCTGGCGCGACAACGTTCTACGTGCGCCCCCGCGACCTCGCGCCGACGCTGCCCCTCACCGCAGCAACGGCCTCCATCGCCTCGGCCACCGCCGGCTTCATCCTCATGACCACCTGTAGCCACCCTCCCACAATGCCCTTCACCGCACATCCCTCGACATACGTATCGGCCCCTGCGACATGCCATGCAGCGAACCGGGCAGCCGCAGCACGCAAAGCAGCGGACTTCTTCCTCGAGCGCCTCATGCATGACACCGCCCACTACCTCGATCCCTTTACGTCGGCGCTGCAGAGGGACCTCGATGGTGTCACGTGCGTCACAGCGCAGCATGCCGTGCTCACCACGCCTGCAGCCCCCTCGCACGCTGACGCAATCTGCACCCTGACCACCCCAGCCGGCGGAACCAGCTCCAGCAGGCGCACACGCATCAGCGTCCGGGAGCCAGAGATGATGCATGAGGAGCATGTACCCGTACGCCGCCTTCCGCCGCCATTCCGCCGCCAACGCCGCTACGACAGCCTCGCCAACTTAGCACCCAGCGCGTACCAAGCAGACCACAACACATCCCCGGCACAAGATGCGGTAGAGAAGTGCCAGGCTATTGCGGAGGATGCTACTGTGTCCGTTGTGGTGCGGCCGTGTGCTGCGCTCCTGCTGAGGCGCCCCCGCGGCTTCCGGCTCAGCGTGCCTGCCTCGCCACTCCGGCTATCATGCAAGCTGTTTACGGCCAATGGGGTCCGGCTTGCAGTCGCTCGGTCCGCCGCCGCCACACCTGGCGCAACATGCAGCGCCCCTTGCCACTCACACCCGCTGTCCGACGTGCATCCGTGCCCCGTAGACTCGGCAGAATCTGCAGCTGCCGGTGCGGACAAGATGCATGCGTTGCATTCGTTGAATGCTGCAGCAAGCCCTCGACCTCCTGTGCCAGTCACTGCAGCCGCGAGTCCCTCCCCCAGCAAGGGACAGATGACCGCAGCACGCAGCACGCCAGAGCACAGCAGCACCCCCTCCAACGCCGCACCTGGTGAATCGCCAGGCCTAGATTCGTTTGCGTGCGCTCGTGCAAACGCGGCCGTGGTGACCAGGGTGCTCCAGAAGCTTCCGCGGCATGTGTGTGAGCTGTACCGCTCGTCGCCGCTGCGGCTGTGCTTTGGGGTAGACATTGATATCCACAGCGCGGCAGCATGGGCCGGTGCAGATCAGGACGTTGTGTTTGAGTCGGTGTCGGCAGGCTGCATGGCGCCGTGTGCAGTTTTACCTGCCCACTTGACAGGTGCAGGGACAGAACCGTGTGTTGAAATCACGCCGGATTCCGCACGCATGCATGATGATGGTGCCATAAGTGCTACGGGCATGCGGTATGCTGTGGTGAATGGGTCCATGCATGATCTCGGCCAGGGTGAGCTGTGTGTGCATGGGCAAGCTGCGCATCCCGTGCTGGGCACGCTGAGCATGCTGGGCAAGCGCCAGAGTGAATGGCGCATCGGTGGGGAAGAGCCGCGCAAAGGTGGCCAGCAACCTTCATCAAACGGCTGCGGTTGTGGGTATGGGGAGCCGATGTGTGCTGGTGTGATCTTGCGCAGTCCGCGGTATGTGGCAGCTGAGGAGGGCGTGCTGTGCTGTGTTGTTCTGTCAGAGGCACATGCGTTCGAGTACATCCTGTACGGAAGCCAGCGCGGGTTGGGGGCGGGCGAGACGGTTGCAGGTGATGACGGCCGGGGGCCAGTGCTGGCGCGTGCTGCGGCGTGCTGTGTCCCGGATGATGTGCCGCTGTTCGATACTGCGGCGGCCACCGCATCAATTGATGCGGCGGCTGTGGAGTAGTGGCCCCAGGGGCCATGGGTGCGGTGAGAGGGCACTCAGAGCACAGCGACTGGTATCTAGCTGCAGTGCACGGTGGAGGTCAAAGAGCAGCGGTAGTAGTTGTATGGCTGTCTATGAGATACTGTGACAGAGATTTGCGTGGGACTTGTGACTAGATTCATACTGCGCATGCTGTGTTGTCAGGTTCACAGCGCGTAGGCAGATGCATGCTTGCGCATCATTTGTGGCAAAGTTCGAGCAACTGGGCAACTTATCGTTCGAGCAACTGCTGCCTCGAGCAACTGCTGCCTGTGTTCGGCATGCGCAGAAGCTGCGCGGCGCTGCGCTCGCTTCCCGCTGCGCACCCAGCCTGCGTCATTTGTGTGTGTGATTCCGTTCCAGCTCTAGTCCAGTTTAGCATTTGCTCGCGCGGATGGTACCACGTGGCCTTGCGGCTTGTAATGGTTTGTTTGTTTGCCTGAGGACTGCTGTGTTGCAATTGCCTCGGCGCAGCTGAGTCCTCGGTCTATCACTAGGATGTAACACATTACACCTAGATCTGCATGGAGCCACTTTCACTCCATGTCGGTGACGCTGCCTGCCCGACTACTTTCCAGACAAGGCCCCGCGGACCGCAGCAACTGCCAAGGAGAGTGGCCTTGGTGCTTGCGGTGGCCGGTCCGTCTGTTTGCTTGTTGCCTGGTGTTGAAAGTTAACGCAGCGTTCGTTACACAGTACATAAGGGTGAATACCTCAATGATGTGCCAGCCCTTATATAGGTACAGACACCCAACAGAATCAATGTCCTACCGCACACATCGCATCTTGTGCTCTGCGTGTCTCCAGAGAGTTCTCCGCGTCACGAACTCTCCAGACCATGTGTCCTAGTAACTTCCGTAGTGATGTAACCGTGCATACAGATGGTCCTAGATCCTCCTGGAATGTATCCGATACTTCCAGATACTTCTAGATGTTGATTCAATTCCAACACCTGGTCTGTTGCCTCGGCGCTGCTGAGTCCTGGATCTATCACTGTGTAACACACAAGAGCTCCTGATTGCAGTATCGACAGCACAGTTCTGCGGCATACACCCATGTGTAAACTCGTGCAGCACCGCTCGCTGGAACTCGCACGACCACCACCTTCGCGCTGTGAAGCCAGCCGTGACCGCTACACAACTTCACGTGCAGTCGCTGAAAGATGTCAAAGGAGGTCGATGCTCGGCTGGACGCTCCCATCGAGAACAAGCAGGATGCCCCGATGCAACAGAACAGCAGGTAAGCGCCCAATGCCCGGTTTTCGGCGCCATGTGGGAGCCAACTTACGCAATTAGTATCTCCATTGTGTTGCACTGACAAAGGTTCCTACGAGAACCACTTGCACCCAATGCCCGGCCCGACATGCCCAGTCGGCTGCAGAGCTCGGGTGATCGTAACAAATGAAACAATTGTGCAGACAGCGCGTAAGAGCACGCGAATGCAGACAAAAATGCACATGTATGTTAGATTTGGCATCCGGCAACCGCCGAGCCATCTTGTGCGTATGCGTATCTGCGGGGACTCATGAATGTAGTACTTCATGACCTTTACGACGCCCGTGCAGTCGGAAACGACGGCACACAGCTATACCCAGGTTGACATAGCCGTCAGTGTAGACTACGATCTTTCCTCGCTTGGGCTGGACCGCTGCAGACGTCGCCGCTGTGAGCGCGACAGGCGGACGGGCCTGTGCCACCAAGGTCTACCAGGTCCAGTCTCTATTGTTTCACATGTATGTATCCGCGAAGCGTAACAGAACAATTTTATGTAGTATATTGTACGTTTCTGCTGTAATTTAGTTGCTGGAAGATGTGTCTGTCGCCGCGGAGCTGGCTCGCAAGCCCGGCCGTGAACACCACGCCTTGTGCTGTCTTCGCTCGCTCTTGGCGAGCCGTGGCGCCAACTCTAAGGCCACGACTGAAGACAGCGGTGTCAAGTGAATCATAAGTAATCTGTCAGCGCGCTCAAGACTCGCTGATCTTGCGTTTTGCCATTGGTGCAATGGCTCGTCGCCGGTGACACAGGCAACATCGACATTCGCAATATGGCCCGAATATGGACATTATGACTACTTGGGACCATCCTTATAGTTGGGATATAGGTCTGTACAAGTGGGCATTATAGGGCTGGGCGACGTATATCGCCATATTCGGCCCTGAACTCGCATATTGCCGGCATGTGCACGACCTCGCCATGGCGCATATGAGCGCAGGCGCGAGCATGCACCCACTTGTTGCCACTGCAAAACGTTGTAGTAAAGCATCCGTTGAAGCAGAAAGAAAGCTGCGTGCTAGATATTGAAGGTTACTCAATGTACTCTAGCCTGGTGCTCGTTTGCTGAATAAGTAAGGAGCTGCGAAGTGCGCTGAACCAGCCATGGACTGGCTATTGCAGCTCCATGCATTAACAAAGCAGAATACTCAGGCTGCGCTGCACCACTGTGTTGGCGGTGCAGGTGAACTGCAGTCTCGCTGGAGCCACAGGCCACACCATAGCCACAGCTGACAGCACCTACTCATAAGATCAGCAACATGCAAATGAATGCATCAACTCGATGTTAAGGGCGCCCTCACCGTCGTACAGGACTGTGCAATTTTTGCTCATAAATGATTGCTGTCCTCAGAGTCGTCGATGCAGCGAACGAGACTGCTGAGATGCACCATATCAGTGTTTAAGTTGAGCTTGCACAAGTGAGCGGGTGTGGTGCTGATGAGATGCCCTGCAACAAACTGTGTGTGAGAAACAGTGGCACTACACCTTCCCATGTGCACTGCGGCCGGAATTGGCGCAGCAGCACTGGCCGGGAGTAAGCACACTGCCATTTTGCTTGTCTCGTATTGCAATACCGTGACTGCTTCTCCTGTGGGCTTGTATTGCCTCGATTGGACAGCGTGTGAGACCTTGGAACTCTGCTCTGACACACACGGTTGCTGCGATGTTGAGCATGACCTGTGATAACGGATCTGGCAGGGAAGCCTTGCCTGGTCAAAGGAATTGCCACGTCGACCTGAGGCAGTCGCTCTGTGTATGTGGACCAGCTTCTGGTTGTGTCTGACATTTATCTCAGCTTGCCAGCTTGCCAAACTTCAAATGTCTTGTGCTATGGATTGTGTCTCACTCAGGGATAGCTATGGTCCAACTGCAGACTGAGTTCATTTGATGTTGGGTGGTGTCACAGTCCTCAATGTCATGGCAGCTTTCATTCTTGTAGAATTGATTAATTACTGATCATAATTGAGCAATGTCAATCACAATTTCCCTCTCAACGTGGTGTAGATAAAGATGAATTAGTTGTCACTCTCCCATCTAACTGCCTCTTGCAGCCAAGTCTGTGATACTGATTTGGTGTGCAGCAGCCACCGATGCTCTTCAGAATCCTCAAAGATAGCAGTAATGTCCATTGAGTGCATATTTGTTGTCACAGAGCGTTTTCTAGACACTCCATGGGTTTGCATGTGATGAGCATGTGATGTTGCGCCGATGTTGCATGTGATGAGCATGTACCACGAGAACGGACCAACGGCGAGAATGCGATGAATCGCACTCCGCCGGTTCACAGGCGCAAAGCAACTGTATTGCGTTTTCATTCAAGTGCTATCTGTGCTTGAAGCTCTCTTATCGCATAGATCCGAGCTACCCAGACAGCAGCGTCGGGCGCCCAACAGGAGCGTTCTGCATCGTAGACGCTGGCGCCGGACCTTTATTTGTCGGGCTATGTTCGGGCGATTGGCGTGTAACACATCTACCTATTTCTTCATATAACAAGCATCTCATCACATCTCGGTGGTCTCGCATGCGATCTTGCGTCCCCTTGCAAACAAGTGAGGTAACTTGGCTCATGCACAACCATCATCTCCAAGCCAGTTCATCGAAGACTCAAAGTTACACGTGAGATGGACAGTGGTAACAGTCAAAGCCACGCACCGGCAGATGAAGTTCATGAATCTTATCTTTTCAAATTGTCTCATGATGGATGTTTGCATAGAGCTTGGATCTCTCAAAGCTGACCTGCACAAGTGTACTGTTCTAGCGAAGCCAAGCTGAACTCCTGGTTGGCACAGCGACAGAGACCTATGGAAACGCGACCACTACTTTTGGTGGCACTAGCTGATCTACGGTGTCTGGCTGTCAAGCCTTTCCCGCCAATATCCTCGGTCGCAGGACTTCCAGAGCCGATCGATCAACAGTGCTCTGCATGGCATCATCCAATTGAAGTTGGTGCCACATGATTGATTTTATCCGACCAGCAACTTTGCATAAACCGTCGCATAGGAGCCTGGACAATGGAAAAGAAACTGTCAATTGAAACTGACGTGATGCTCTGCTGTGGCGTATTGCGACATGTTGCCATGATGGAAGAGATTGTTGTTGACCTCGCCATATGCATGGTTGCAATGACTCACACTTGCATCTCACAACAGAACCGTAGTCACAAAGACCTCGACATACGCCTGCAGTGCACTTGCAGCACAGAATGTTAGCTGAACCTGGGCACATTTTCCACACTTGTGGAGGTCCCGCAATTCTGTGTGGAGGTGGACTGGTCTCATTGTTGTGAACAAAGGTCAATGGCACCAAGCCCATATTCTCTAGCAGCGCGATCAGCCCACAACTGACTTGATCGCGCAGTGGTCGCGCGCTTACCTGGTCGCCACGGGATACGTGATGTTGAGATTGCAGTACTATACCACTAGACACTAGACTGCAATCTCAACAGAAAGTGAAGTATGGGTGGGTCAAGGTTCATTCGATTCCTGGCTCAGAGAATCCCGCAGACATCTTCACTAAGCCATTGGAGAAGCAGCTGTTCGCTAAGCACAGACACACATTAGGTGTGAAAGTGTGAGACTGCGTGGGCGTGTTGAGAATGACAGTCTCATGCATGCGTGAGGGTACCAAACTCTTTTCGCGTTCGTCGCCCTAGGCTCCTGATAGTATATAGGCAACCGCTGAGCCTCTGAGTCTTCAGTGTCTCTATACTGAGTACTACAGAGCTCGCTCAGGTCTGTGTGGTGGGTCGTATTGTGAGTGTGTGTTCGTGTGTATTGGGTAAGCTGTGACTGTGCGCATCACTGCAGGTCGAACTGATTTTCCATTGCGCATCGTCATTGTGTAAAGCTTATCATGCGTATTCCTTCAGATGTACCCATTGCGTGTCTGGCATGATGTGTATGAGAGCTAGCAGCGTGGGGCACGCTTCCGCTGTAGACATATCTGCTGGCAGCATCGTCCTACTTGTCCCGCAAAACAATTCATGCCAGAAGGTAGAAGCTGAATAATGCAGCACTCGGAGTGCTGCAGTCGATCTGCAGCTGATGGCAGCCATGATCAGTGTGCTAGCACATTGATGCCACAGTAGGGGCCACCACTCAATACTTTTGAACTACTGAAGCTCAGATCGCACCCGATAAGAAGAAACTTCTGAATACTTTCAGGCTGTCCAGGACTGTCGTGATGCATGGACATGTTGAAGTCCTGGCCATGCCAGCAGCTGTCTTGTACTCGTGTCACTTCTCATCGAAAGCCCCATCATGTCCACCTGGATTAAAACAAGCTGATATGCGACGTCTACGTAGGAGTCAGAAGCCTTCGATGATTGGACAGGCTTGCGCTCGCTGTGTTCGGTGAGTTGCACAAAGTCACACTGCTCGTCTTCGCGCAAGCGAGACCCGACGCTTGCAAACTGGCCTGATTATGACATCCGCGTGGTGCCCGTGGAGCCGTTATCGTAGGCTGAATGCCTTGGCCGTTGACATGTATTTCAGGCTGTTGAGTTCGCCAACGCTAACGCAAGGTAGATACCTACATGCAATGGACACGAGTTTATTCCGTGCCTTCAAAGTCATTCTTACGCCTTGCGTTTTCGGCTGCAACGGCACCCAACATGACCTCGGTCAACATGCACATTTGGGCCCGAAGTCTGGTCATATCGAGGCACCCGATGCCCCTTGGGTGCAGCTCATTCTTGTATTGGTCACAGGCTCAGTGGCGCACAGGGATGCATGCACATACCCATTGCCCGGCCTCCGACACCACGTGGGAGCCAACTCACCCAATTGGTATCTCCATTGCGTTCCACTGACACAGGTCGACTCAACACCCGCCGGTGGGCCCGGTGCATGCTGACTGTGTTTGGTGTGCGCATGGTCTGTGTGATATTGCATGGTGCTGCGCTCGGTTCCTGCGTTGTTTGTGTGCGTGTGTGCGTGCGTGCGTGCCGGCGCTTGTTCCTGCTGGCATTTGCTCGTACGAAGTGGCCTTGGGGTTTGTGATGGTGTGTGTGTCTGTCTGTTTGCATGTTGCCTGGTCTGTTGCCTCGGCGCTGCTGGGTCCTGGACCTATCACTGTGTAACACCACTGACACAGGTCACAGCCTCAGCGGCGCCATGCATACCTGGCCACGTATGCAGCATATGTACAGCGAGCAGCATGCATCATATGGACACCTGGCACCACATGATGAACTGAAGCGACACTTTCACGCCCACGCAATATACATTGCGCGATGTGCATGCGTTACCTCGGTCAGTTTGATCACTGTGGCTGCCAGGCGGTTGCATTGTGCAGCTGCACGTGAACCAACACACCTGCGAAGGTAAAACCAGCGTAGATGACAGCTTCGCTGGCGTAGACAGTTTTCTGCGCACACAGACGTATCAAACACGCCTGATTTGAGTTCTTGTTTGTGCAGTTCTGCTGACGACGCGGCGGTGCCGAGCATGTGGACCAGCGAACACGGCGAGATTGTCATTCCGCACAGCGTGCCTGCTGCTGACATCCAGTCAGGCTCCATGATTGAGCTCGGGCTGATCTACTACCCCGGAGCGATGGTGCCGCCGAAGGCTTACATCGCACTCGTGCAGAAACTCCAGGAAAGTCTGCGGTCCGCCTCGATCGCCCTGCACGCGGTCATCGCCCGCGGCCTAGCCACCGCATACAACATCTTTCGCGGCCTGCTCACGCCGGTCTCCTACGCCACGCTGTCCCTGAACGGCGCGCTCGCCGCCCTCGAGTCCTGCACGGCCTTCAAACCTACAGCCAGCCAGCTCTTTTTGGCCGGCCACTCGATGGGCGGCATGCAGGCCAACACCACCGCCGTCAGGTGCCGCCTCCCCGCCTCCCATGCCACCCTCACAACACCAGACGGCCCCAACGCCACCCCCGCCGTCTGCGCTGCCGTCATCCTGCATGGCGCATTCATCGCGCCAGACATCCTGGCAGCTTTCCAGGCATCCACGCCCCCAATCGCCAGCATCCTCGGAGACCGTGACGGCCTCATCCAGCTGAGCCAGTTCGCAGGACACCGCGCCAAAGAAGTGAACGCTGCCATTCCCGACGCAGCAGAGCGCGCGCGGCGGGTGCCCCTTGCTGTCCTGCCAGGTGTTGCGCACATCTCTTTTGCTGACAACCAGAACACCACCTACGTTCGCCCCCGCGATCTCGCGCCGACGCTGCCCCTCCCGGCTGCAACGGCATCCATCGCATCCTCCACAGCCGCCTTTATCCTTATGAATGCTTTCGGCCACAGCGGCAGTAGCGCACCCTCCGCCACTTCTGCCCCCGCCGACGCCACAGATCCCGCGGCGGCCAGGGCAGCGGCAGCACGTGCAGCGGCGGACTTCTTCTCTCAGCATCTCGCCGACGACACCAAACAGTATCTCGATCCTTTCACGGCCGCGATGCAGCAGGACGTTGACGGTACGACATGCATGGAAGCGCAGGATGCTGTGCTGTCCGCGCCAGCCCCCTCCGGACACGGCAACAGCAGCAGCGCCGACATAAAGGTTCAGATCCCCACGCCCATCTCAGACATCCCGCGCCAGGGGCTCATGGCGATGTTGTTTGGCGCCCACGACAGCCTGGCAGGCAGCACACCCAGTGCGCAGCGGCAGGAGGGCGCTGCATCTGATGGCACCGGGGACGGGGTCGGCGTAGAGGTGCGGCCGTGTGCTGCGCTGCGGCTGCGGGGTCCCCGCACACGCATGAGCATCCCAGCTGCTCCGCTGCGCCTCACGTGCAAGCTCATGACCGCTCGCGGCTTGCGGGCCGCCATCGCCCAAGCTGGTGCGGCACTGGTGTTCCCAACATGTTGCGTTTGCTACACAATTTGTAGATGCACATCTGCTGGCGCAAATCACACCAGCAGTGATTTCTGTTGTAATCGGCCACGTATGGGGGTGTAGCGTGTGTCCTCCTCCACGTACTGCGCGTGCTGACTGTGCTACGTGTATCCACGTGTTATGCGCGCCGCACATGCTATGTGTGCTGCATATGCTATGTGTGCTGCCTGTGCCGCCTGTGCTGCCTGTGCTGTGCGTGTGATGGTGCGCATGCGTACGAATGACGCTTACTGTGCGCATGCAGGACCAGAAGGTGACAGCGAGGGCAGCTCCACAGAGGAGGCAGACGGTCTGGACGCATTCACATGCGCACGTGCAAACGCAGCAGCTGTGGCGCGGGTGCTCCAGACGCTCCCGCGGCATGTGTGTGAGCTGTACCGCACGTCGCCGCTGCGGCTGTGCTTTGGTGCTGACATTGAGATTGGCAGTGCCGCTGAGTGGGCCAAAGCAGAGCTTGTGTTTGAGTCAGTAAGCAAAGACGATGAGGCACCGCAAGTCTTGCCACCATCAAATCTGCCGGACAGCATGCATGGGGGCCATGTAGAGGGGGGCTCTGTGGGAATGGTCCTGCGCAGCCCAAGATACATGGCCGATGTCGAAAAGGGCGCTGGGGGCGTGCTGTGCTGTGCTGTCCTGTCAGAGGCGCAGGCGTTTGAGTACATTTTGTATGGCAGCCAGCGCGGGCCGGGGGCGGGCGAGACAGTGGGGGATGATGACGGTCAGGGGCCAGTGCTGGCGCGTGCTGCGGCGTGTGCTGTGCCGGTGGTTGCGCCGCAGGTGGGCGCCGAGGCGCTGGCAACCGTGGCAGGGTAGAGGTTGCGGCACGTTGGCGCTGGCGGCCGGTGGTGGCGGCCGGTGGTTGCTGCTGCGGGGCCCGGGCTGCACCATGGCCATGCATGGTGGCGCTGAGTGGCCTCGGGGGCATCACGTGAGGCATCAGTACACTGACTGCAGACAATGACTTGTGGTCATGATTCACTTCAAGTTGTATACTATACATGTAGTGTGTGTCCACAGTGGCACTGACCGTGCGTCTGCCAGTGGTTGTTTTCTAGTCAGTACTTTTTTTTCTTTGTGTTGTACAGAAGTCAACATTGTGCGTCAAGGTGTCGTGTTCAGGGAGATGACGTTGACGGTCAAGCCCTTGGGAACCATGCATGCGGAAATGTGAAGCAGGTCGAGCACGCAGAGCAGGCTGAGCATGCAGAGTGTCACAAGAAGGGCACGCCTGAGCAGAGTGTTTGCTTGCTACTAGCAATAGTATGTTGGCAAGTCTGGCACAAACAGTATATGCAATGGTGTACCATAGTACTATAGCTAGTATAGCTGGTGGGTACCTACACCTGCAAGGCAACTGAATGCAGCTGCCCGTGGTGAGCGTAGTCACTGATGGCATCCTATGAGGAGAAGCATCCTATGAGTGAATGTACATTCATATTGTACGCAGTTTTTTGGATCTATGCACAGAAGTGTGGACGCCTGCGTGTGGTCCTGGAATGCAGGCATGCGTGCCACGAGCAGCGACCTGATGTTTTAGGACGTATCATTTCAAGCAGTTGCGAGAAGGCTGTGCTTCACTTCTCCATCGTTGTCAGTACGGTGTTACACAATTTTGAAAACATTGTCGCATACGAATCTAGCAAATAGACCACAGCACCTGCGCCGCTTGGTGCTCCGTTGCATTGAGCAAGGGATGTCAGGGGTGGAGGCAAAGAAAGGCTGTGACATAGGGCCATCATAGAATTGACAGGGGCAGCGAACATGATCTGCTTGACACATCCCAAATGGAAGGCCTGCTAGGCCCTAGCAGGCTGAGCTCCTGTATTGTCGGCCAATCCTAGCCAGCTTGATCATGAAAGCCATCATTTATTCTTCTACGCTGGCAGTGCTTGTTCATCTTGAAATGTCTGTAGAGAAGACTGATGAGGAACTTCGCGGTTTTCCAGGCCTGTTAGTGGCATGACGTAGATGTCAAGTGACGCAGGCTTCAATTGCACCCACAAGCTGAATGGCTTGTAGCCAAGTGACGTGCAGTACTTGAGGGGATCGGCCGCGCAGCGCTGAAGCTTTAGCTTAGATGAGCTCGTTTGCTTGCTGCATGTGAAAATCATGTCCGGCACACTCTGTTTTGAATAGATTGACATCAACATGAAGCCCAAGCAGTATTAAATACAGGTACAGCTGTCCCGCAGCCGGCAGTATCAGACATAGCGCGCAAGAGTAGCTCCACCGGTGTCCGAATAGGCCTATTCGGACACCCACCACCGGTTGTCCGAATAGGCCTATTCGGACACCCACCACCGGTTGTCCGAATAGGCCTATTCGGACACCTCCCTCTCCGGTAACCGCTGCATCAGGCGCGAGTGTCCCCCTTATTGAGTAGACATACCTAACATCCGATGTCGAGTTATCTATCAGGGATACCTATTGCAGCAGAGCACACTTGATCGTGCAGCAGCGGCAACGTGTGCATTCTGTCCACACGCACCTAGCATGCTACAAGGCATTAGGAGCACAGTGCTGCTACACAAACACAGACGATGTTTTATATGGGAAAGTGAGTAACTCGGCCGCTATTTCGAGGGCGGGGTTGCATCGCAGTCGACGATCTCGATCATGTGGCAACAACCGGAGCGCCCGGCCCGCAGGCCTTTGGCTTGATTCACTGGACCTGCCTAACGTCGTACAAGAGACTCAAAGCATAAAGATAGGCCGATCGTGGAGCCCTCCAGTCGCTCGTTGGACAGGCGGGATCCTGGTTGCTACCAACACGCAATCACGCGCGCCGGACACACATCGAGCTTGCTAGGAGGCAGCACTAGCGTAGCACTGCTACCTAAACACAACATATGTTCTTAGAAGGGAGGTGAGTCACCTGCCCGCTAGTTGGATGGCGGGGTTGCAATGCAGCAACCGACGATCTCGAAGGAGTGGCAACAACCGGAGCACCCGGCTAGCAGACGGCCGCCTTGACGCACTGGACCAGCCTAACGTCGTACACGAAAGTATAAGCTGAAAGATAGGCTGGTGCGGAGCCGGCCTGTCGCTCGCAGGCTCGGCGGGATCCTGGTAGCTGCCATCGAGCTAACACGTGTGCCAAGGCCTAACACGCAGTGACGTATCGTGAGATCAATTGCCAATACCTAAAATAAGATATGGTAAGGTTGGATCCACGTAAGATATCAGACATGGTACCAGTCGTGGTGATTGAGTGGGCAGCGCCCTGCTGTCGACGTCGTGCGCGACAGGGGGAAATGTCAACGTAGACAGGTATTTTTCATGGACTTGCATCACTGTCTGTACGTGTCATGCAGGCAGCTGCATATTCATCCGTGTACGTTGTAGCGATTCGAACGACGTGTACGCGTGCAAGCCGTTGTCGCGACGATCCGGTGGGCACTCGTCACCACCATCGATCGGTGACTGCTGCCCTAGACAGCCAACCCTGGTGTACATGTGCCCATTCCTGGCGGATTTCCATAGATTAAATAGCATCATCATGTGCCGCATTGCGCTCGATGCCTGCTTCTCCTTTTGCTTCCCCTTATCCAGAGACCTTGCTGCCAGCCAATGGATCGCCCTATGCGCAACAGGTCCATCAATCCCTACACGGAGATAGAATACGGTTCGAGTTGGACTGAGGCAGATTTTCCGCGCGAGTTGGAGCGTGGGCGAGACTGGCACCGCGTGAATCCCACCGTACTGGCGCGGTGGCCAATCCCCTTTGCGAGGCCGGCCCATGGCCCGGTTCCCATCTACGCAACGGAAAGGACCTATCGCTGGACCCAGGTGCTCGCGCTTGCCCAGGCAGTCCGGGATGACATAGAGCGGGGGACTTCACTCCACTGCGAGCCATGCCCGCCTGTGTTTGAAGCCATGCCAACGGGATCACCACTCCACCTGTATTTCCTGCTGTATGGCAAGTCCCATGGTGGGGGTCCTCGGAAAGGTGATGCGTATGCGTCTTGGGCCTACCGAAACGTGCCTGCGTTCATTGACCTGTGTCTCAGGGAGATGAGTCGTTGTCACGGGACTTCCTCGTACCAGTTCGAGGTAGTGGCTCTCCGTACAGCAAATTTTAACCCGACGAGTCGCGAGGCGTTCCACATGAGGCTGGTGTTCAAGCATCGGCACCACATGTTCGCAAGTATGGCGGACGTGAGGTCAAGGGCCACCGCTATCATCTCACAGGCCTACCAGGAGATGAGCGACAGACATTGGCCAAATCTCCTGGAATGGGACGCGTATACCCACAACGACACTCCTTCCCCACCAGACCGCATACGGGTCAACTTCCCAAGGTCCGTGCTTGCCACCTTGCCGGCATGTGAAACGGCGTTGCCTGACGGGCCGCTGGGGCCCACTTTCCCGATCCTGTCCAATTGCAGGCACTGTGGCATGCAGGGACCTGCTCCTGCCGGATGGCCGCCTGATGCCCAACCTAGACTGGGACAGGAACATCAGCCGAACCAGGCTTGATCCCTGCCACCCCACCATAGAGCCTGACGAGCGGTGGATGTGGAAGGTATTCCTGTCATCGCCAGCCACCCCAGCGGTGAATGAGAGGGGACGTCGCACTCGCGATGTAGTGCCATTCCGGACTCAGGGTGCATGCTCGGACGACCCAGAGACACCCTGCCGCGCGTGTTTCCTAGGGCCGGGCAGAACCTAGCGTCTTGTGCATGACAGTTAGGTGGTACTGCCGTCCGGCAAGATGCATACCTGTAACTGGCAAATCCTGCGTGTGTTCAGCTGTCATGATTGTGGTCTCGAGGAGATATACATGCACATGGAATAATTATAATTTCGCCTACACGCTGTACCTGCTTTGATTCGTGCAATCGTTGCACTAATAGCATGTACCGCATACGGTATAGTGAGGGCATATGCAGCAGGAGGGTTGCATTAAACGCCATGATATCATCGGAACCGCGCTTAATCATCGGTCCTCCCACACTCCCAGGACCTCATCACGTGCCCCCATCCGCGACACTACCTTTATCCGCGTATTCATCTATCTGTCGGCACTGCCACTTCTCCTCCCGCCCCCCCGTTGACCAACCTCTTCAGCGGGCCCCTCGCCGTCGGGCGGTGGCGAACCAAGATCTAGTGCCGCTGCGGCCCCCCCTAGGCCCCTCCTCACCCGCATCAGTACCCTCATCGGCCACCTCGCCGTCGGCCGTTGGCTCAGCACCGTCTTGTGCCGCATCAGCAGCCCCCCCCGGCCCTTCCTCGCCCGCATCACCGTCTTCGTATGCCATGCCCCCCTGGGCCTGCGGGTCACCACTGTCTTGTGCCGCAGCAGCAGTTCCCCCAGGCCCCTCCTCACCCGCTTCAATCTCATCTGCAGCCACCTCGCCGTCGGCCGGTGGCTCACAACCGTCTTGTGCCACATCAGCAGCCCCCCCATTGCCCTCCTCACCCGCATCAGTACCCTCATCGGCCACCTCGCCGTCGGCCGTTGGCTCACCACCGTCTTGTGCCACATCAGCAGCCCCCCAAGGCCCCTCCTGGCCCGCATCACCCTCTTCATCGGCCATGCCCCCCTGGGCCTGCGGGTCACCACTGTCTTGTGCCGCATCAGCAGCCCCCCCAGTCCCCTCCTGGCCCGCATCACCCTCTTCATCCGCCATGCCCCCCTGGGCCTGCGGGTCACCACTGTCTTGTGCCGCATCAGCAGCCCCCCCATTGCCCTCCTCACCCACCTCAGTCTCCTCAGCGGCCTCCTCCCGCCTTTGCCTCGGCGAGGGCGCGGCCGGTGGTCCGTTCTTCCTATGCCTCTTCGTAGATTTGGGCGTGAACTCCTCTTCTTCAGGTGAGGCAGCTGCCTCACCTGGGCCGGGCGGAATGCGGTCACGGCCGCCTTGCCTGCGGGACGACCCGCTGCCTTCATCCGTCTTGGATGTGATTTGGGGGGCCCAATCCTGAGTGGGCAGGGGCAGATCCTCCCATGCTGCCCTCAACTCATCTCGGGTCAGGGTTTCCCCTCCAACCCTTTGCGCTGCCTCACACATCTGGTCAAACCAGAAATCCCGGTGTTCGGGCAGTGCGGCAGCGTGCGCCGTGAATAGTGCAACGACTGAGTCCACTTCACTCTGTGCCCTTGCAAAGTCTTCCTCCTCCGTCAATTGCGTGTCCGGCGGGATCGGCCGGGATCGCTTCACAGACACGGTTATCCGTTCGTCGGGCGCAGTGAGGTCCACCCACGCTGTACCAATTTCGGTGCGTCCTGCATGAACAAGCACTGCGACTGACCAGGTGTACAGGTGGTCCTATGACCTTTGCGGGCATGCAAAGTGATAATCAGCAGAGTGATGATGGTGTGGCCCATTTGCATGTCCTATTTGACGTACGGCAGTAGGATGGCTCTGCGCAGCGTGAATCCTACGTCGTTCCCGGGTGGATGGGGTCGGTCGCGCACCTGCTGCATTACCTTCTGTATTGATACTCTTCTGAGTGCCACCCGTTCCCCTGCCCTTACGGGTAGGATTTCTTCTGGGAGTCCTCTCGCAGTCCTTTGTCGTCCTCTGTGGCCGTTTTCGTACTGGCGCCTTGGGGGATTTCTCCCCTTCTCCCCTGCCCTCGCCTTCGGAGCCATCCTCTCCGGTAGACATAGGATGTCTACTCTGTGGTGGTGGCGGAGGCGCACGCAGTTGCGCTGAGCCTAAATCCGCCCCGTCCACCATCTGCATCATTGTAGGGTTCCGCTCGTCTAGCAGCCGTTGAATGCATTTTCTCGCAAGGTCTCGAACCTCCCTGGACGATGCAAGTGGTGCAGTCTTCAACTGCTCTGCGTACCATGCCGCAGCAGGCCCTCCAGCCGTGCCCTTATTCTCCTGGAACCACTCCATTGCGGTGAACGCCCACTGCCACCACTGTTCCGGAATGCATGAACATGCAATCTTGATGGCCTTGGTCTTTGGCGCGGCAATGCCGCATTGCGGGAAGAAAAGGTTTCCTGCAGAGCACCAATTGGGTTGCAAACTTGGGTTGACGTTGTGGGCAGTATAAAAGAACAAGTGTGGCATTGGTCAAGACTCTGCGTGTCACAAAGGCTCACCTTGAACAGTGATAAGCGATGCCATAGTGGCACCGGCCCAGCACTCCCAGATGCCCTCCCACTCGGGTGTCCCTTGTTCTATCTCCGGTCTCCCAGCCATGGTATCGTTGATGGCATCAGTGAACGCCAGCTGGAGCCGTGCGAATCCACGCATATTCGCCTCTACTTTTAACCTCCGGAGGTCGACGGACTCCCATTCTTGGACGAGAGCACCGACAAGGCGCTCTAGATCGGCCAAGATTACCGGCACCTGCAGGGATGTCTGGCCTTAGTTGTGTCTCACCCGCACGGCAGGTGCGCCCACTCCCTGTGGCGCACCGATGGGCAGTGCTGTGTGTTGCAATGGCAACCTTCCAGACAGGCATGACACAGTGTCACACGGCAGAACAGCGCCTGAAGGCCGGATAGTACCTGCCCCATGGGCCAACGCTTCGCAGCATATGCACACGCTACGCCGCCGATCTGTTGTGTCGCCGCACAGTACTGTCCCATGACTTGCACCTCCTGTACACTCATGCCAGCGGATGAATACCAGTAGGTGAAAAGCAGCCCCCGTCTGCAGTTTGTCTGTGTTCAGTATGTATACAGTAGCAGGTTATCGCACAAACGGTCGTCGCACCGTCATCCCAGTGATGTGAGGAGCGCAGCTCAGCATCATATGTAGCGTTCGGGCAGATGCCATGAACTGCAGGAACCGGGGTGCTGGGTACAGCTGGTATGCCGTGCTGGCGGGATTGCTGGCTTTGGTGCCCTTTCTGATGAGCTGCATCGACTGTGAAGAACCGTCTGTGCCGGACAGCATGAAGCGCATCAGGCTGCGCATGTCTGAGTTCTGAGCATCTTCTGGTTGCATCGTGGCTGGGAGGAGGAAGTAGTGCACAAGTGTTGCACCTGCCGGGGCCCAGTCCGTGGACTGGGCGCCAGGACATGGCGAGTTCATGTACTCGTACGTGGGAGGGGCTCCTGGCCGACCCGGTGCGGTGGTTCTGGGATACTCGTTGCACATGGCGTGCACCACCAGCCGTAGGAGCTCCACTTGGTTTTTGGCGGGATACTCTGTGCACACAGGCTTAGTTCACCGTGTGTGGAGTCGGTGTTGACCACACGGACGTTCGAGTTCATAACAGATCTGGCACTATCCGGAGGTCGTACCTCGTGGGGTATCCACCGCGCCAGCTTCCTCAACTGTGCTGCACTCGCGCACTAATCTATCTCCATGTATGGGACCGCCACCACGGCCCGCGTCTGCAGTCTGACTCCGGGGATTGCTGGGACCGGCCCCACCAGCACTTCTTGGGGATGAGATGTCATCAATCCTAGTAGCAGGGGGCTGCTCCCGGCCGGTAATTTGCACCTGCACATTCGAACCTAACGGCACTCAGTGTGGACCATCAGTACTGGGATGCCGCACACGACTATTCCATGCCAGTGACCTCGCCAAGAGCACCGCACTCAGCAGGAGAGAGCTTCGATGTGGTTGATCTTAATTAAACTAATATAGTGTGTGGTGCGCACTGGTGCGCTACATCGGAGCTTGGGATTGCAGCGATATATTCGCTCGCAGATAGAGGCGCGGCGAAAGTCACATCAGCGGGCTCGATATCATACCGTTATAGACTTGTTCCCCCCGGTGAATGATGTGAGCTTCATCAGCCCTGCTTCCTTGATGTCCGTGCCATCTTGGGGGCAACTTGCGCCGGGTGTGCGTTGCCACGCCGGTTCCAGGGCCTGGAAATGTACCATCCATGCCGAAAACAATATCATCGTCCAGTATGTGTTGATCCGGACCGTGTTCCCTAGCGTCACGCCCGCTGTGTGTATCTGCAAAGTGCTCTCTCTAATAATACGTTGAAACGTGCCCTGCTGGTGAATCCGCTCCACCAGCTCTTTGGAGAACTCGGGCCTATCTTTCAACATGACATCTGCTACAACTGATTTGCCGTCGGACTCGGCAAGCTCGTCGTATTCGGACATGGTGATGATACGGTATTGCGTGTCGACAGTGCTGTACTACTGGCCGCAAGAGTCGGAGCACGTTGAAGCGGGTTTTACCCGTCAGGCGACCTATTGCAGCCCTCATATCGCGTGCCAGTTCTTTCTCGTTCCGATGGGACACCACGAGTTGTTGCTTCGGGAAATACGGTGCACGTATGCATGGGCGACAGGTCAAGGTGTATCTATGTATTCATCTGTGGCGGGTGGGGGGGGGGGGGGGGGGAAGGGCGGGGTCTAATGCCGCAAGCGTGCCAGCTACGAGGACCTCGTATCGCTTGCCATGCATCGGTGCAAGCAGAAGATATGATGCGGTACGCCGATTCAAACACCAGATTGATCATATGACTGACATGTTGGGGGGACAGTTGGGCATGTCCGATCCGCACATGCAAACAAACATACAAAGGTGTGGTGGTAGCATCGGCAACGGCTGGCACCCACATCGCATGTGTACAGTGGTGGTCTTGCCACGTTCCTGCAGACGCATTTTACAAGGGGTCTGCTGTCCCCGTTTCCACCCCGTTCGACTCTGGAGGTGCGGAATCACATGAGGTCACCTACCGCTTCGAAGGAATTCCGGCAGCACCCTACCGCTTGCGGCATCACTGAGCCGCGGCCTTGCTGCCGGAACTCAATTTCCCTTCGCCCGCGCCTTGCTGCGGGGACCCGGTGCTTCAGATGTGGTCCTTCCACTCAGTTCTTTGGCCTGTCTTCGGAGTGCCGCTCTCACCTTCTGGCGACTTGGGCTCCGTGCCGCTGCCGCTGGGATGCTGTGGTCCTCTGCTGCCGCTTGCGTCCCGACGACCTGGCCGCCTTCGAGTCGGCCCATTCGCGTAGTCTGCCATCGGTCTCCGCCAGACAGATCCATCTACTCCGCTTGATGAGCTCCCTGTACGGTGTGATCCTGTTGGTGTGACTATTTTTGAGATGATGTAGCCAGCCTCATGATAAGCCGCTGCGCCAGCAGTGGCTAATGCTAGGCCGCTTACCCACGGGTGTCGAATGCATGCATGCACTGAGGTCCGGGTGGTATCGTACCGCGCCTTTGCAGGGTGCCCCCTCAGACCCGGAGGCAAGTCTTGCGCAGCTTCATCTTCCTCTAGGGGGCTCCCCGCTCCGTTAACCCTGAGAGGATCCCCGCCTTGCTCTTGCCACAGGCGGCAAAACGAGACCCGGTGGATGGCCCTCCACGCCTTCGCATCGCCCGCGGTGAACCACACGCTCACGGGGAACAGCCCATTTGGGGCCCACAGTTCGTTGTACCGAGGAGGGCCTCGCACTCGTGTTGCCGCGCGTTCTGCCGGGGAGCGGGCATCGGGTAAACCAGTTGACGGCCTGGGGACATTGATGTCCGGCACATCAAACTCATGGTTCCAGATGAGCCCGGCCCCGCATCGCTCAAGGATGTGCTCCAGATTAAGAATCGTGTACATGCCACACGATACGATATCCGGCTGCTGCGGGCACTTATCCTCTGAGACCTGCAAGTCCATCTGTTAGCGGACCTAACAGTGCCACGGAGTTAAGCTGAGGATCCAGCCTCCACGAGGATACGGCAGTGTACATGAGGTATGCTGCGGGAGTACACAATCATGCCGGTGAGATGGTCAATAGCACAACTCGATCAAATATTGTCATGGGGCGCATCTCACCGCCCAGACCTTCACTGCCTGTTTGACCTCGCTGGTGTCTACCCCACACGGGCATGCCAGTGTCTTGATCCACTCGGACGCCAACGCGTCCGTATCGTGCGTCTTGTATCCCAGGCTGTCCACATGCAGAATGATGGTGTACTCGCCGGCACGGGCCATTGCGTCCCGGACCTGCCGATCCCCTTGGAGCCATCGGTGAAGGCGTTCTGCAAAGACGACACTAATGAAGGTTGCACCAGCCCACCCACACAAACATCAGCTCTCTCACGCGCAGGTCTACGTAGTGGTAGGTACACCACTGGGCGGTCATACCTGGGTGGAAAACCATCATCAGACTCCAGTGTGCATTCTTGTTCACCGTGTGAATGACAGCAAGCCGCTCGTCTATCCCACTGGCAAACAGATTTACCTTCTCGCACCACCGCTGAATTGGTCGTGCGTTGCCCTCTTTGTTGAGTGAATCCCAGTACGATTGCATATCGCATGGGTCGACCAAGATCCACTTTTTCCCCTCCCACGCCCGCGCCAGCGCTGGTGATGCCATGAACTCCATCGCCGTGTTGCTCACCCACTCGCCGGGGCGGAGGCTGAACACGCACTTCGGCGAGAATTTCCATGGTGGGCCTTGCCACACGCCTCGGTACAGCGGGAATGAGACGATCTGCTGCACACAACTGGAACTGTACTTCGCAGAACTGATAGCCGGCTGCTATAGGAGCATATGTGCATGCGGTACAGGACCTGTACAACCAGAATAGCACATGTTTGCTATTCGGACGTACCCCCATCGGGTCCTGCCGCTGTCCTTGGCTGTCTTCGTCGCTGCCATCATCGTCGTCGAGCAGAATGACCCCGGTACGCTTCTGCTTGGCAGCCTTCTTCGGTGCTGCCACCGCCTTCTTCCGGGCTGCCACCACCTTCTTCGGTTTGCTTGATGCGGGGGGTTTCCCCCGCGGACTCCTCACTGGCAGCCCAGAGCGGCCGGCGGCCGCTTCCTTGGGGAATGATGACGGACCAGGGCTTGTGGCGTGTCCGCATGCAGCCCCCTCCCCCGAAGTCCCCTTGGTCTCGACCGCGGGAGGTGGTGGTGCTGTGGCCGGACCTGGCCCGGCGTGCGGAGGGGCGATGACCGGCTGCGGTGGTGGGCGGACGTCCGCTCGGGCAGCCGCCGACGCAGCCTGCCGGTGCCCCCACCGAAAGCGTGGTGCGGCTTGCCTTGCTATACCCCTCGCACGCACGGATGTGCCTTGTTTGCACAGCCCGGCGTCGTTGGCCATGCCAGGTGCATAAGTTGGTTTGTTTATTCTGGGCGGTGCCTGTGATTGCGCCGGAAGCCCGCCAGATGCCACATCTGAACCAGCAGGGCGGGCTGCTAGTGGTGTCTCAGCCGTAGACATGGGCCGTGGGGCAGCGCCAGGTATCAAATGGGCCGGGCCCATTGCCCGCGGAGACGCGTGCCCGGGTACATGCAACTCGGCGGATGGGAGACGTGGGGGTGAGTGGTGGGATGGGCCCTGCAGCTGGGATGTGTCTTGGGCCCTCTGCAATCGCGAGGCCCATCCTATGCTGGCACTGGGCCCGGCATGACTGGCTGCAGTCTGCAGCTGTCGCATGGACGCCAAGGTACCTCGTGATATGACGCCGTGGAAAGCTAGCCGCTCTTGTATCGCTGGCAGACTGTACTTGCTTCCCAGCGACTCGTTTGGGCATGCTGTATGCTTCTGGCGGGCCGCGTCTAAGATTCTGATCCGGAAGTCCCAGTACGCAAGCTGGGTTTCGCTGTTGTTTGGCCTTGCCATCGCCACCAGTAGCATGTCCCGTTGACTTCTGTATCTCTCCTCGGTCCAGTCGCGCTGAAGTAATCTTCCGGGTGTATGAGAACGTCCATGTCGCTGGGCTTGTCTACTAGTGGCCCCATCGGATCGCTAACTACCGAGGCACCTCGTTGAATCTGATATCTAAGGTAATTATTATAGTGAGTGCTTTGCTTGGGGAGGCGTTGCACGCGCTCCAACTCGACGCGATACATCTCAATCGACATGGTGAAGTGTTATGGATACAGTTGCACAACAAATCAGGGAAATCGATGGAATCTGTATGCCACAGCACGCTCCAATTTCATGTTGCGTGCAGCGATGGGCTGGTATCACCGTGCACACCAGTGCACCGCAGTGGTAGCACACCACATGTAGCCACGGCGAGCGCGAGCCTGCGTACGTGTCTCATCGTGTGGCTGATCAGTGCATCGAGTCACCGGTCATGCCACTGACCTAGAGGAGGTATTACGATCACATTGACTGTCGATATGTCATGAAAGCGAGATGCCCATGAGCGCTGCATGCTACTCAAGAAACACAGCTAGATAATACGCAACCTACGTCCTGGAATCACAGCTCTGATACACAAATAGCACGGATTGGTACGTCTTGCAATAGCCACTCGCACTACCCACGCAGCACTACACAGTTGACAGCTTCTCTCAACATGATGATTGCCGCAGCACTCCCCGTCCTCCCGGATGCTTTGGCAACAATGGATAAGATCCGCCCAAACGTGCAACCGTCACAGTTTCACTGCAAGGTGTAAGTCGATCAAATCATGAGCGTACTAGGCGTTCTACCAGACGCCTTGTACGCTGTCATAAACATATGCCCCCCTTGCACAGAGTTAGTGGCTGCTAGAGTCAATGTAACAGACCGGAGGTCAATGACCCAGCTGCCAGCAAAACGGCGGTTGCCTGCCACTGGCAACACCGACACCACCTTATACAACTCTGATGGCCTTCCCAGCTCTGCGTCTGGGGGCCTCGAGCCAGGGCTGGGAACAACCACTGCATGGTACAGATTGCACACCCCGGCGTCGATGACTTCTGCGGCATCGCTAGCAACATCATCCCGAAGCCCATGCTCATTGACCTTCTCATATTCAACTTCCACAAAATGTTTGAACTGGCCCACATACAGCTCACGATCATCGCCATTAACATATTCTATCAAGAACCATGTGTTGTCTGACACCTTTTGAGAGGTGTTTTGCAGACAGGACGCCTCCTCGTTAATCGGGAGCAAGGCACGCACATGCTTCTGGAGGTGAGACCTTGGATTTTTCTGCAGCCTGGCCCGCCACAGTCAGACCTAGTGATGCACAAACGGCTGGGCGCCGTTCAGCAACATCCAGATCTGTATGACTGGGCCAGCCTCGCGCGGCAAAATCCTCATGCTCTGCACATATGAGGTATGGCAAGCCACCCAGTTCACGACGCGGACCAGTGGGTACAGGCATTACCTCCTTCCACTCTTCTGTGGAAAGGTCTTTGCCAGCCCCCAACATTGCTGGAGGGATGAAGGACCCCGCTGGTGCAGGCGCTGCAGGCCCTACGGCAGGTCCGGCAGCAGGCCCGGCGGCAGCAGCCCCGGCGGCAGGAGCGGCAGCAGGCCCGGCTGCCAGTGGTTGCGGTTGCTGAGGCTGTTGTCCCGCAGATGCACGTATGCGTTTCCGCCGTCCCGCTCTGGCGTCAGCAATGGCTTCGGAAAGCAGGGGCAGAACTTTGTGGCCAAGCTCTAGGACCAGGCGGTCGCATGCCCGCCGCATGAGGAGATCGTTGACAAAGATGCGCTCTGCGCCGGCCGTGCCCCTGTACTTGATCAGCCGCTTGAAGTACTGCACGAGACATTCGATCCAGTACTAGGACGAAGAAGGATGGGCCGCATGCTCTCACTTGATCGGGCACGTGAACAGCCGCCAGGTGCAGCTTGAAGGTGGTCAGCACCTGCCCGCCAAAGATCTGCAGCAGATCACCATCGATACAGACGAACGTGCGCACCGCAGATGCACCGCCCGCCTATCAGCGCAGCACAACGACAACCTGCTGTACACCGTAGGACAAAGCAAGGCGGCTGATTGAGTGGAAATGCACGTACCTCCTGGGCTCGCTTCCCGTACGATAACAAGCGCTTCTGTGCCTCCAGGATCCTCTCCCAAGTGTGCTGCCCCTTCATGAAGCGCATGAAGTACAGAGACCCCTGCCGCAAGTCCCCCCACAGCCCTTCAAAGACGGCACGCAGGTGTGAATGCTCTCGGGTGTTCTCCCATGGCAGATCGTGCAGGATGTACGTGCTCCAGGTCTCCACAAACGTCATCCAGTCCTCCATGAGGTAGTTGCCGCGATGCCTGCACAAGGCGGGCTACTGCCTCTGACAATGTCCGGAGGGTGTAGGGGGTCGCGCTCAGAGGACGCGCGTCCACAAACCACAGCGCGCTGAGCACAGCCGATAACAGAAGGGGCTATGCCACATGAAACATCGGATCAGGCGCTATTGAAGCAAGGAGGAGCGTACTGGACAATATCTCGGTAGGTGTTCTTCATCAGTGCGATCTTCCTCACCCCCACTTGCACTCCCCGGTGTGTGATCTTCCGCCGGATCGCCACCGGAAGAACGTATCTCGCCGCCGCTCCTTGTCGCTTTGCCGATGGGCCAGGTAACCACTGCTTCCAGAAATCCTTCAGAATGCCCAAAAGGAAGATGCGGGCGACGCCAAAGCGTAGGAAAGTACAGGGGCTGCACATGTGCAGGGAGAGGGTCAATGATTGAGGTGGCTCTCACACAAGTATTGGGGGGGGGGGGGGGGGGGGGGAGCAGAAGGATGTAGGACCAGCAAGCAAAAGGATGTAGGACCAGCGAGCGGACAGGAGCACACTTGAAGTAGGACAGTTTGTGGAACAGTGGCCGCCTCCACAATCCCAGCTCCAGGCACTCAGCGCGTGCGCGATTCTGACGGGTAGAACGGGCAGCGATTCCACTATACGGCGGACGTGTAGGGGTGTCCACCTGCACAAGAGAAAGGTGCAATACAATGGCAGTTAGGATGGCCGCATCCGGGCATTGAGTGACATCCCTAACAGAAAGACGCCGCATGGACACCGCATGGACGCATCAGGTCGGTCGGTGCACCAAGAGGACCGGTGTGGGGAGCACGGAGGGCACAAATGCATGGCGAACCTGGGACATGATCTCTGAAGCTGTCTCAGCTGTGTTTGTGATCTCTGCGCCAGACCACTTCAGAACGCAATCATCGCACCAAGTGCCCTCTGCAGTGACAGTGGTATCCTCAGTGTACCCCTTGCGAACATCATGGACATTCGTGTCCATGGTCATGTAACCAGGGGGCATGCGCGGCTTGGCGGGAAAGCCACCCTGGGTTGCGCCGTCTTGTGGTGGGAGCGTGCATCCTCTCGAGTCACAGGGAACCGCTTGAACAATGTCGCGGAAGCATAGCCACCTGCACCCAGCTTAACGGTGGCTTTGCAAAGACAGAGCGGCGTATGGACGACAAGCAAGGGCACTACCCTTAACTGCGAGATGTCACACCGGACTGTGTTTGCTTCCTTCACTGTGACGCCTCGGAAGGCGCAACGCAGGCAAGCTGCCTTGGCCCCATGGCCAACAGAGTTGGCGATCTTCTCCAAGATGGGTATGTCGCCCTCCGCCCAGCCACACACGGGCCACAGCTTCACCGTCCTCTTGCCCAACTCGGGTCGATCTGGGTCATTCCAGATCTCCACTATTATTGGAGTCGAACCATCCCTGCCTGCAGAAGCGGGTTGCTGCACATACAACTGGTCTACAGCGCGGAACAGGTGCTCGCAAACACAGTGTGGTACACAATGAGATGTGTAGGACCCAGCAGCGCCGAGGCACAGAGCACTAGGTACGCAAACAGACAAAGCAGCTCAATACCCTTGCCAACCGAGCGTGACACAGTCGGCGGTAGGGGGACGCCATACCGGGATCGTGTGCGAGGAAGAAGTCTGCCAGCGAAGAGAAGATGCTGTCAAGGCTCGTGGGCTCGGTTGGCCCCTCCACAACGCCGAGCGGAGCCCAGGTATCGTGCTTGGCAGTCATCTCGGGGTGGAGATCTTGCAGCCGCATGCCCCAGATCAGCGCGCCGTGTTGCTTGTTTACGAACAGCTGACCTCCATCAGCCCCTACACCAAGCATCACCGTATCAAGAGATGGTCACACGCAGTAGGAGGTAATAAAGGGGACCGATGGCGGCGCAACCATACGACAGATTGCGGCATGGCGGGAGCACACCTGAGCTCACTAGCACAGCGCACTCGTCGGCGTCCGGGGACGTCTGGTCAAACTTGTTACGGCACCGCTCATTCAATTCCTTGCCAGCAGGCGAGCCCCAAAAGGACTCTGGGTCCTTAAAAGATTCCTCCCGGTGACGTAACATCGCAGGCAGCATGTGCGGCTGCCGCACAAGGTCCACAAAGGTACCCTCGTTCCCGAAGAAGAATGCACTGCGTTTGGTGGTGACATGCCCTCCCGGGCCACGCTTGAATCGAGGGTTGCAACAGCCTGGTCGCTGGCAAACATCGTCAGCGTGTGCTCCATGACTGTCTGACGAATGTCCGGGAAGACATGCCAACAAGAGTCGCACACGTGACTCTCGCAGTCATGGCTGTCTTCTGCGACCAGTGCACATTGGAGCATGTGGTAGGAACGGGGAATAGATTATCCGGTGGCAATAGCAAGAAATGCACCATCTGGCAGAGCGAGTCCATAGCTGCATTTGGGATGCGATGCTGTGAAGCCAGCCTGGTCAACCACACCGCCACCTCGCGCACCTTGACATCATGGTCATCCGTGATGGGTTCTGCGAGGCTGTAGTGGAGATAAGCCCCGGTATCTCGTCTGGGCACCTTGACAGGCTCGTCATCCTCAGGAGGGGGAAGCATAGGGGGATGCAGAGGGGGGTGGAGGGCCTCGTCGTCTACTGAGTCCTCTTCCCAGTCCTCGTCATCGCCCTCCTCGGCGTCAAACCACACCTCCTCGTAATTGTCATGTAGGGGGTCGAACCCATCATAGATGGGGTCGGCTTCAACTGCGGGTACAGCCGCAAGCACGAGATGCGCCTGCATACAAGATTCGGTTGGGCAGCCTTGCCGGGAGCAAGTCACGTGGCAGAGGACTCGTCAGGAGCCTGCACTTGCGAGGACGCTCAACTGGGATTCCATGCGGATTGACCACAGCAACGTACCGGAGCTTGTGGGTGCTCGGGGTCCCCGACTGGAAAGATGTCTCCGATAAGGGGCCAATCCGGGACGGGGTGCGGAACATGCTGCGAAGGCGATGGGAGGCAGAGGGGCACGTCGGCACCTCCACTGCCCGCGGGCTGATCGACATCCATATTGCCACTGGCACCAGCGTCGTTTGCCACTGGCAAGCCATCAAAATCGGCCGCATTGTCTTGCCGCACTGGCTTTGCAATCGGTTGCTTGTGCGCGTCTACGGCCGTAAACATACGCTGGCGACATGCTCGAGGCACGAAATGCGCCTCCAACTTGGTGACATCACGGAGAGGAGTGGTACAATAATTACATACGTAATGTTTTGGTTTGGAGCCGCTCTTAGGAACAATAGACACGTTGAACAGATCACACAATTCGCCGATCTCACGGGCCGAACGACGGCGCTTTGGGGCACCTCCGCTGGACATTTAGTCACCGCTCCCGAGAAACGTACGGATACACTGAAGGGTTTTATACGATGCGTGATTCAGCGGGCTCCGCGGACTCAGTGGTCTCTCGTACTGCCCGACTTACTTGCCGAACTGCGCCTGTAGACACATAATCGACATCGCGGGGCCATTCCGTGTAGGAAAAAATCCGAGTGGGCCCATCGGTTCCGACTTCAACAAATCAACTGGCTGCCTGCCTGAGAATACTCCATAAACGCTTATGTGCTTTCTGAACAGCAGGACTTACTATACGTCACCGCCGCGGCCACAGCACAACAGCAACGCAAGATGCAGGATCCCACGAAAGACACCACGATCACGCTGAGGTACGATCGCATAGCGGCTGATATAATATGTTTACAAGTGATGGAGAGCAGTCACGAGCTTTATGTTCAGCGTGTGTCGTGAATCACCGCTGCGTAACAACTCCACGGCTGCGTGCATTGACGCCCCAGTCGTCCCTGCTGCAGAGCTGGCTCAGCCACACCGTTCCAGTGGACTGCTGCTCTCAAAAGCGAGCCGCTGGCCCGGAGCATGAAAGCCACCCTCTTTAGTGCGTGTGGTGCAGTGCAGCCATACTTTATGCAGTCGGTGCGACTGGTCAGCGAGGCCAATCCCGACGCTTATCTAGATGTTGGCTTCAACGACTTTGCTCAGGTAATGAACCTTATTCGCACTTCGGCGGAGCCGATCAAGGACGGTTTGCACCCGCCTTTTGCATGCACGCTGCTAGAGCCCGAGCCACCAGCTCATCAGCCCGCTTCGACTGCGGGTGCATCCGTAGTGTCGATGGACACAGATTATGTCAGCGTTAACCATATTCGCCGTCCCGCTCTGCGACTGGAGTCGCCGTGGGTGATGTGGCGGGATCGGTGCCTGATGTCTACAGACAGGATCCAGAGCACGTTGAAGGACATCCCGACGGCGTTGAAGGACACCCTAGCGGCCTGTCAAGATGCCAAGACTCTGACTGAATGCTTTGAAAAGTTTGTCCACAGGAAGCCGGGAGAATACCTAATCCTGGCAACCGTTGAAGCTTGCGAGTTTTTAGGCGCAACGGTACGATGCGTATCTTCCCTGTCTCGTTACGGGCCAGACAACAGTAACCTAATTGCTATATATTCTAGCGGTTCATCTGACAGCTTACACTGTCCGTCCATGCTATGTCGCGGTGCACTTGGTCATCAATGACGCGAATACCGCCGTCCCGATTAAACTCGAGAGGCGTGTAGCGTTCCAGATCCCTGAGTCAATTTGGTGTTAATCAGAGAAGTACCGATCGTTACGTGCAGCTTTGGCCAAAGCTGCAGTGTCAGAGCGGTTGTCATGCCATGGGCGGTTGTTACGCGAGTTTGGCCAGGCGAAAAACGTGTACAGGCCCGTAGGCCCATCCCATTGCAATCGGTGGTACACGTTAGCAGCATGGCATGCAATATCGGTCATAGGTGATATGTTACGACAGCTTGTGCGTGCGGATGTATGGAGCATTGTGGCGACGAGTGCATGGAGTCCGAATAGGCCTATTCGGACACTCGGTCCGACGACGGCACTTAGCTCAATACGCGACTGGGTTGGGCCGCGTCGAGAATTGTGGCGACGAGTGCATGGAGTCCGAATAGGCCTATTCGGACACTCGGTCCGACGACGGCACTTAGCTCAATACGCGGCTGGGTAGGGCCGCGTCGAGCATTGTGGCGACGAGTGCATGGAGTCCGAATAGGCCTATTCGGACACTCGGTCCGACGACGGCACTTAGCTCAATACGCGGCTGGGTGGGGCCGCGTCGAGCATTGTGGCGACAAGTGCATGGAGTCCGAATAGGCCTATTCGGACACTCGGTCCGACGACGGCACTTAGCTCACTACGCGACTGGGTAGGGCCGCGTCGAGCATTGTGGCGACGAGTGCATGGAGTCCGAATAGGCCTATTCGGACACTCGGTCCGACGACGGCACTTAGCTCAATACGCGGCTGGGTAGGGCCGCGTCGAGCATTGTGGCGACGAGTGCATGGAGTCCGAATAGGCCTATTCGGACACTCGGTCGGACGACGGCACTTAGCTCAATACGCGGCTGGGTGGGGCCGCGTCGAGCATTGTGGCGACAAGTGCATGGAGTCCGAATAGGCCTATTCGGACACTCGTCCCGTCGAGGGCACTTAGCTCAATTCGGCCCACATCTCGCATGATCGATTGGCACCGCCAAGTACAGGTGGCATGCCGTACTTCAGTCAGCCCACCGGTGTTGTGCAGGACCTCGAGTCATTCTTTGCGGAGCATTCCATGTCCGCTGCCAATCGAACGGCTGTTGAGGAGGGTGTCACCTTGTGCAAGAACCTAGGCAGCGCGTGGCGGGCTATGATGCAAGAAGCTCTAAAAGAGAACATTACGTGTGTGCATGCTGCTCACCTGCCTTCTTCCCCCAGGTCGACTGCCACCTCACACAGTTACACTGGGTTTGCTGCAGATACGACCAGCTGCGCACTGGTCTGTCTAATCGCAATAACCGAAGAGAGAAAGAATTTGGCAAGGCCACGAAGAAAGAGATACCACATACCTCGCAATATGCTGTCAATCTGAAAGCTTTCACTACAAATCTGGTATGCCGCCCGCACCGTCACCTAGACTTGGCAAATACCAACTCATTCGTGTTCAGCGTACGTGTGGATGTGTCAGTGTTGCTGTGACTGTCAGGAACAGCATCGACATGCAGGTACAGGGCACTGTCATCCAGGGGCATGTGATGCATTTGACCATCGCATGTCAGCGATTGACAGTCTCCGTTCCTGCAGGTGCGAAACCCAGCTGACCCCAAGGCACCTGCACGGACATGCGAAGACTGGGCAATGCGTGGTGTCTATGCGGTTCCGGCCAAATGGGGGAACAGCGCCAGGAGGGGTACGGAGAAGCGCAAGCCACCCACTAAGGTGGTGAAGGCACCAGTCCGTGTTAACTCAGAGGCCGCTGAAGATGTTGCAGAGTCGCCGGCGAAGGCAGCCGACCCGACTGAGGACGACGGGGTGCAGGCATGTCATCAGCTCCTCTGCAAGCCTGCTTACCTTACCATGCTAACCCAACCATGCGCCCTGATTGCACACAAGCAATTGTGTTGACTGTTCGCTGGCATGATACCAAGGCAACTGCCAGCCAATAACTCGTTGCACTGTGTAGAGAGGTGCCGCGCGCCGGAGGCTGGATGTTGATCAGAGCGAGCCCAAGCCCAACAGTCAGCCAGGCGCCATGAGCTCGCCTGTACCAAGCTCTAATGGCCAGGCTCATGAAAGTACTCGATCATGAGGACACGGGGCTTCTTTGACCACCGATTTCAACCCACCCGCTCAGGTAAGACTTGACTGACTTTTCAATGATATTGTCAGTGCTGTGCAAACCAGGCAGCGTGGCTCAAAAATTTGCCTTGCTTATCGGCACAACCAGCACAATATCTCCAACATCTTCTCTCCTGACAGAGTCAGGTGTGGTGCAGCGCACGGTCGAGCGTGGCAAAGACCTTCAAGAGCGGGTTAACATGCTAAAGGATTGCTGAAAGACCACACTCCAACAACTGTAGGCGCCACTGCGCCGATGTGGGACCTGCTAGCAACTGCTGAGGTAAGATCCACCTCGCTAGATGCATGAACTGCGCGAGTTTGTGTTGATGAGCGTTCATGGGCGACGTTGACAGGTTGGAGCCCATAGTATATGCTGTTTCACATGGGATCCCTGCCACGACCAACCAATTCCACCCACCTGAAAAACAAAACCTTGCAGGCAGAGTTGGCTGCACTGCAGAAGCAGATCGACGCAGCGTTGGAGGACGCCATGCCTTAGATCGCACAGGATCGGCATGGCTGGCGGCCATGGTAGCAGCAGGATGAACTGCCTGCCAGAATGGAGTCTAGACATGCATAGAGGAGCATACGGGGATGTAGGGAGGTGAGATGTAGTGAGCTGGTGTGTCTCAGTGACACGAGCGCTGTTGCCAGGGAGCCCTGCAGAAGGCGCCAGCAGTGCGGTTTTGCGATCCGAGGAGGACGTCCTCGGTGACGCGGGTGGGGGACTCGAGTCCGAGGAGGACGTCCTCCTACAGACGCCATCGGGATGTGATCTTGGTGGCAGGCGGAACTGCGTCTCCGACGAGGACGCCATGATGACGCTTAGGTGACCCATATTTTATACCCACCATGCCATCATGACGCCTGTGCCTCGCCATAGTGACGTCATCATGTAACATGTAATCTTATCATTGACGTCACTTCGACGACATCCTCCTGTCATCCGAGCGTCATCCAGCCGTCCGCATAACATCGTCGGGTCATCGGAGCATCCGCCTGGCATCATCTACGTGTCCTCATCCTGTCATGATACCGTACTCGTTAGTTTAAGTACGCCATGCCACTATCCCGATGACGTCCCTCCGCCGTCATCCGACCGTCACTTTCGTGCCATCCGCACATCCTTCGTGTACGTCCTCCTCGAGCTGGCAGCATCATTATAGTGTTTGCAAATGAACAGTGCAGGGTCACTGGCTGATCTCACAAAACCCATACTCAACAAGAGTTCTGCAAGCGCTTTGTGCCACTCCCTGGCAGCTTGCTTCAGACCATACAACGCCTTTTTCAGACGCCACACCATACCAGACCCATCGTCCAGTACCGGAGGTTGTGCCACATACACTTCCTCCTCCAGAACACCATTCAGGAAAGCACATTTAATGTCTATATGCCTCGTCTCTAGATTCTCTACTGCACAGACTGACAACAGAGCCCTGAAGGTAGCGTAACTGCCCACAGGTGCCCATGTCTCAAAGAAATCTACGCCCTCCACTTGCGTAAATCCCCTGGCTACGTATCTGGCCTTGAAACGCTCAATTTCACCCTGTGCTCCTCGCTTGATCTTAAGCACCCACTTGCCTGTCACAGGCTTCACTCCTGTTGGGCACTCAACCAGCTCAAACACATCATGTTCTCTTAAGGAGGTCAGCTCATCGAGCATTGCCGTGATCCACTTTTCACGATGAGCACCACGCATGGCCTGCTGCACCGTTGGATCATCTACTACGGCCTCGACCCTCTTCCTCACGGTAGCTGCACGCCTGGACTCACAAAGGCTAGCAGTAGGGCCACCGTTTGGAGTCACCTTCTGTCCCGTCGTCTTTTCTGCATCAGGAGGCACACTGTCAGCTGCAGCTGACACTCCATCAGACAAGTCACCGACGTCATTCTCATCATCATTCATTACTGTGGGGCTCGCAGCATCACTCACATGCTCACGTGCTTCCTCCGGGGAAATGCGCTCAACAGCAGCGTCACTCACAATTGCTCCCACAGCATGGACAGCAGGTCTTAAAATTTTGCGAATCAAGTGAAAAGGCTTTGGAACCCATCGAACCCTCACCTCATGTGGCGGATCCAGACGTTCTCCGCTGCCCCTCGCGGCACTTGGTGCTGACTCTCCCCCTGAGCCATCACCGCCTGTCGCTATTCCGCTAGGCACATGCCGTAGCTCGCCTTGCCCCTGGCCCTCAGACCCAGATATATGCCTCGGCTCATCATATCTGTCACGGTCATCGCGCCCTGATACCGTGGACCCGCGATGACTTCGGCCGCCGCTGTGACCGTCAGCTCGCACAGGTGGGGGTGGCTCACTCAGCTCCTTGCCCATCGACCGCTGGACTGGTTCCGCTGAACGCGAGCGGGATCTAGACTCAGACTCAGAGTCATCCTCACCTCCATCACTAGACTCAGTATCACTCACTTCCTCATCAGTTGGAAGCGGATGGATATCACAGTCCCCTATGTGCAACACAGCCCTATCCCTCGTAGGGATCGTCTCTGCAGGCCTAAACTCGTGGTGTAAAGGCCCAGACGGCTGGTTTGCTGCATCATAGTCCCAGTGTGCCACTGCTGCAGCATTGTCAGCCGCTGCATGATCGCAGCGCGCTGCAACCACTGCCTCACTGATCTCTGGTGTGTGCCAGCGCTCATGTCGTGCCAGCAGCTCTGCACCCAACACTCTAGGAGAAAACTCGGGCTCACCCTCAGGTAGCTCGTCTGTCGGTTTGAAACGCCTGTGCAGCGTTCTTCCTAGTTCCCAGTGTTGATGGCCCAGACCCGGATGCTCCCCCTCAGCCCAATCCACATTTCTGCCCCTCTCTGGCATCATGTGTTCACGACTGGCTGGTGGACGCACTGCCCGCACACTAGTGCTCTTCACCCACTTCTTCATGTTGGGCAAGAACTCAGCTTCCGGCACTACACTGGTGTACTGATCGGGTAGGATCTCAGACTCACCCTGCTCATAGTTCTCTAGCACAACTGGGTCCGCCGTAGCCTCCCCAGCCATGTGAAATCGTTGCGCGAAATCCTTCACTAGAGCAGGTGGAGCAGCTGTGTGCATGTACATCCGCACTGCTCCCCCATTCCCTCGTTTCACGTACACCCTGTCCATGTGAGGACCTCCACCCGGTCCCATATAGGCACCGAGGATTCCTCGCGCTTCCAGGTGCCTGAAGTGCTCCCTCCTTGGATACACATACATTGGACACCCGAAAGGCTTCACCTGTGCCACCACGAGACGGAAGTCATCTTCTTTGACCTTCCTAAACCACAACAAGTATGGCACAATCTCTCTGACATTCACATTTCTCATATGCTGTGCCACGAATGCCAATTCTCTCCTGGCAACCAGCGTCTCACACAGCTCATTCAGACTCAGCGCATGCGCTGCAGCCTTCCTGACTCTCAGCTGCTTAGCCCGCTGCTGCACGTTCGTGGACCATGGCTCAGAGCTGGTGGCAACAAACCTATCCTCCAGCTTCTGCTTTGCCTCCTTCCGCCTCGCACCCTCTAGTGCTGTGCTCGGCGTCAGGTTGTGTGCATGGTTCACGCACATGTATGCCTCCGGCCACAGGAATGCAGGCACTGCTGCCTGCAGCAGGCTCGCCCGCACTGACGTGTTCACCACACCGATCTTGCGTTCTACCAACCCATTTGACTCATGTTGAGCGGTGTCAGTGAACGTTTGTACTATCCCTCGCCACTCAAGGTACTGAGCCAGCTGACTCGAGCTGAACTCACCTCCTTGGTCCGTGTGCAGCCTCCGCACCCCTACCTCCTTGTCATAGACAATCTGAGTGCGGATGCGTTCTATCAGAAGACATATCATCTCCGCAGCACCGCTTTTCGACTTAAGCGGGATCACATGTGAGTACCTGCTGTACTCATCCACTACTACCAGGATGTAGTTCATTCCTCCTATGCCTACTGGCTTAATCTGTCCAGCCAGATCCGCATGCAATACTTCTCCAGCATACGAGGCATTCTCTGTCACTTTGCCCCCATGCCGTGCTCTGTCACCACTTCTCTGCTCCGCCACGTGGCAACCATGACACTCAAGCGCTACTCCCGTGGGTTTAGGCAACTTGAGGTCATACAGGTCTGGATTCTCAGTCATCAGTTTGAGAATCCGGTTGCCCGCATGATGAAACGAGAGGTGTACCAGAAATGCTGGGTCAAGTTGGTAAGAAGATCTCTGACCAATAGGTACACCATCTACCGCAGCGATTCTCGCCTGCTCACCAACCCATTTCCTATTTCTGTGGAAAAGGTTATTGGCACTGGTCCACTCAATCCCTGAATCTACAGGGCGCAGTTCCCATATTGGTCTGCCCGTCCCGCAATACCAGCTCAATGTGGGGTTATCATCACTATCAACTCCCTGCTCACAGTTGCCCACAAATGTCTGGGCTTGGTCATAAAAACCCGGCATCTCTACTGTGTTTCTTTGCCTGTGTGCAAGTACACGTTCGACCGCTTCAGCACAGTCGTTGATAGGATATTGATCGGGCTGGCTGGCACCCAGTAAACATGATCCAACTCAATATCTACAGACACCAGCTCACCCTGTACTGTCACGTACTGCCCCACATTCGCCCTGATAGTGCCCATGCCATATATCTTAAGCCTGCCCTGGTCTAAGGGCTGGCACTCTGTGATATCTGGTGGCTTGATCTCGCTTAACATGCTATAGTCGAAGCATATGTTCAGGTCAGACCCGCTATCCACCAGAAATGTGTATGGCATGTTGGGCGACGGCCCATCAGCACACTCAGCTCGCAGTTCCGCTAGGTCTACCACAGCCACCTGAGGGCCCCCGCGGCCTCTGCCACGGCCCCGCCCTGCAGCTGCCTGTTTCTGTAGGAACTGCTTGACCTCTGCGGAGAGCAAAGGGCAATCTTTCTGCAGATGGCCAGGCTTCTCACAATTGAAGCACTTGCGCTTATCTGCTCCCCCTGCTCCCACTGCGGCAACCTCTGGGGGTGTACCATGGCGACCACCGTGGCGTCCACCACGATACCCTCGTCCCCCAAATCTCTGCTGACCACCGTGATCATCCCGTGGGAATCGCGATGGGGCAGACTGGCTGCTATTCTGAGCATGCGTCAGCAGCGTAGACACTATCTGCTGCACTGGCAGTTGCTGCAGCATCGGCTGCAGCAGTGCATACTCTCTGTCCACTGCCAGTAGCCTAGAGCGGTATAGCTGGTCAGGCACAGCTTCTCCCAGACCCCTCATCTGGTTCACTATACCAACTACCTCGTTGACATGTTTCTCAAGTGGCTTTCCCGCCTGCCTGGCACCACTGAGTTGCTGGTATAGCTTCTGTATTTCTACCTCGACAGAAGGCATGTACTTGGCATGCAGCAGTGCCCACATCTCATGGACAAAACTGCAGTCTGACACGAAATCCCTATCCTCCTTTGGTAATGTCACGAACAGCCAATGCTTGACTGACTCATGAGCCTGGCTACTCTGTGCCAGTGGATCATTTACTAGCAGGCTACTTTCCCCCACCATGTTTGCCCAACTCTCTACCTCTTTCTTGAACACCCGAAAGTGATCATGTCTGTGGTTCCATACCGGGAACTTGTGCTTTTCTACTAGCGACTTTCCCGGCATAGACTTAGGCATTACGAGCGACAGTGCGCTCGCGAGAGTTGCAACATCGATCGACCCGGCTGTTGCTGCCGCCCCGGATGACATCGCACCCTGCGAAGGCTGCGGTATCGGAGGTGGTATCTGCTGCGCTGCCCATGCTGTCTGGGCAACGTGTGGCACTTCCTGCGCTCCGTGCACCGCTGCCTGAGCACCCGCATTCCCCGTAGGATCAGCGTTGCCCGGCATGGCGGCCTGCAGAGGGTTAACACTGAGATACCCGTAGGTCCCAGCGTCTTGTCCTTCCCCGTGGGGCATGGACTGACCCTCCGCGGCCTGCTCGCGGCGCACTGTAGAGCGAGTGCGATGGTGCGGAAGGTTCACTGCTCCCTCCACACGGTCAGAACCGATAGACCCTTGGCGAGATGCCATTGAATCGTTTCGGAGTGGTGGTGTCCTGCAACATGACCACCATATGTCGCAGGAAACGCAGACCCGTAGGCCTCTTTGCGAGACCAGCACATAAGCATAATGCAGCTCCGCCGTAGCATTCTGCATTAGCTTTTCTAGTCTCTCTACGGTCGGCTATACACTAGAGCGGTGTAGCACACTCATCGGAGTGTGCAGCCGTAACCGCAGGTTCCCCCCGGACTCTACCGCATGCTAATAGTCATCACAAGAATACCCACAATCATCACCGATACCATGACGTAATTCAGTGGACCGCGGCCTAAGGCCTGTGGGATCTTGAGCAAGTCGTCATGCGCAGGGGTTGGTGCTGTCACATACCTTGCTGTCTTAGGTATCTGTCCGTGACAGCGCCTGTACCTTCAGTTGGAGGATGAATGCACGTGAGTCTTAGGACAGTAGAAGAGAGAGTGATTACACTACGATCAGTAGAGCCTATATAAGCGTTCAATCAACGTCTCATACGGATACGATCAGAATCAATGTCTGCGGCACGCAATCTTGCATGCATTGCTCGTGCATATGGTCAGCCATCGGTGCATGGCTGCCCCATAGCCACTCCGGATCAGCACCGTGATTCCCCGCATACATGGTCACCGTAGTCCTGTGTATGCCACCATGCATGGTCACCGTAGTCCTGTGCATGGCTGGATCACGACAATGAGAACAGCACGTCACACTGCTGATTTGTGTTTGGTCATCTATAGGTGCCACGCGGGACATGTAAAGTCCCGCCTCGTTTTGTTTGCATGCTCGTGATCGGACAAGGAAACCATGATGGATTGCTTTCACGACGTGGTGACACGCCGTTGCACGCTCTGTTCTGTGAAAGTTCACTGCACTGCGGAAGGTGGCATTGGACAGGCACAGGTGACATGCGACCGACATCCATGCATGTGTTCTGTGGTGACAGGGGATAAGCGGCATGGCGCGGCTGCTGAGGCACGCGGGCCGACTGTTCGAAATATCACGCGACCCCAGACGAATATTCAGCCTTAAGTCAACCAGAATGAAACAGTATGTCGATCATGGTTGGCCTCTCGCTGATCTACGTTCGTGCAGCGAGCGATGTTTCACACTCCGGCAACAACGTCGACAGTCCATCACAGGTCGATATTGACCTCGTCGCACGCTCTATCTCATCTCTATAATGTCCTTGCGCCTGTGTTTAAGAGTTTTATCAGGTTCTAGGGCGATAATACGAGTTCTGAGTGCCTGCCCGGATATGGCGGGATGCTTGACGCCGGTGAGTTATTGACGGAGCATAAGATCATCGCACCTTTATATTTAGAGACTCTTATACATAGGTCTGCTTTGCTGGACTGAGAAGCGTGGCGCACTCGTCGGATGCAGCGGTTGTTGCTTCGCCGCGGGTGCTCTACACAGCACGCCAGCCTCCGGAAACAGGACAGGTGACATTCCCACCTGTACACGTTTCATGAACATCATCTAGCCGTTGTGCGATGTGGGATCCTTCCGCCGTGCGCCGGGGACTGCCGTGCTGCGTTGTGGACGCGGCCACAGTCCATCGAAGCGATATGCACTAGGAATGATGGATCAACCTGGAAGGAATAACCTTGTTCATTGGTACACCGGTCACTGCAGCAACTTGCTGCTGCTCACGTACCCATTTCCCATTCCTATGGAACAAGTTATTCGCACTCGTCCAGGCTGCTCCTCTATCTACCGGCCGCATTTGCATATCGGCCTGCCTTTCCCACAGAACCATGTCAGGTAGGTTTTCCATCCTCATCCTCACCTGCTCACAAGTTCCTGTGGACCCATAGCTCTGGTCATGAAACCCAGGCCATCACTCACCCCGGTTTGCATGGCTTGCCCCGTATGCAAGTAGATCGCAGACTTTTATCAAACTCCTTTGTTAGACAAGGATGTTTGATAGGACTGGGCCGGCACCCAGTAGACGTTGGTTCAACTCTAATGTCTACTGGTGTGATTAGTGCCCTGTCACTCACATAACTCTCCCAGATTCTACGCTCTGATCGTGGCCCACACCATACATGTCTAGCGCCTGCCCTGGTCAAGAGGCTGACACTGCCGGCATATCTGGTCGGCTTTGATCTCGCAAAACATATCATCAGGTCAAAAGCATATGTTTATGTCTGAGCCACTATCTATTAGGAAAAAGTGGTACGGTCATGTTGGGAGACGTGCCGCATCAGCACAGTCAGCTCGCAGCTTATCTAGGTCAACTACAGCTACCTGAGGGCCACCGCGGCCTCTGCCACGGCCTCGCCCTGCAGCTGCTTGCTTCTGCAGGAATTGTTTGACCTTCTGCGGAGAGCAATGGACATCCTTTTGCACATGTCCAGGCTTATTCACAGTTGAAGCATTTCCTCTTTTCTGCTCCCCCTGCTGCCCCTGCTCCCCACAGCTGCTACCTGTGGGGGTGAACCTTTGGCGACCCACCGTAGCGTCCACCTCGGTACCCACGTCCCCCATGGCGCTGTTGTCCACCGCGATCGTCCCGTGGGAATCGCGACGGACCCTGCTTGCTGTTCGTCTGGGCATGTGTCAACAGCGTAGACACTATCTGCTGCACTGGCATGGCCTGCAGCATGGGCTGCAACAGGCTGTACTCTTTGTCTACTGCCAGCAACCGTGATCTGTACAACTGATCAGACACAGTCTCACCCAGTCCTCTCATCTGGTTACTATGCCCACCACCTCATTCACATGCTTCTCCAGCGGCTTGCCAGCCTGCTGGGTACTGCTGAGCTGGTGATACAGCTTCTGTATTTCTACCTCCACTGATGGCATATACTTAGCATGCAGCAACGACCAGACCTCATGGACGAAACTACAGTCTGCCACGAAGTCTCTATCCTCCTTTGGCAGTGTGGTGAACAACCAGTGCATGACTTGCTCATGAGCCTGGCTGCTCTGAGCAAGCGGATCATTGACTTAGCAGGCTACTCTCACCCACCATCTTCGCCCAGCTCTCTACCTCCTTCTTAAATATTCGGAAGTGATCAGTCTTATAGTGCCACACCGGAAATCTGTTCTTCTCTACTAGAGATTTCCCCGGTACTGGCCTGGGCATGGCAAGCGACAGCGCTTGCGCTAGCGTGCTTACGTCAATTGATCCAGCCGTAGCTGGTACTCCTGATGACATCGCAGCCTGCGAAGGCTGCGGTATCGGAGGCGGTATCTGTTGGGTCATCCACGCAGCTGGCGCTGCGAGATGTGCTGGCTGTGTTCCTTGCGCCGCAGCCTGAGCTCCTGCTTCCCCCGTAGGATCAGCATTTCCCGGCAATGCTGCCTGCAGAGGACCTGCATTGGGATACCCGTAGGTCCCAACGCGCTGTTCTTCCCCGTAGGGTCACGAACTGGTCCTCCGCGGCCTGCTCGCGGCGCGCTGTGGAACGTGTGTGGTGGCGAGGACGAACTTCTTCTCCATCCTCGCCGTCAGAGCCAATAGATCCCTGGCGAGATGCCATTGGGACTTCTCGGCGTGGTGGCATCCTGCAACACGACCTTCGTGCGTCGCAGGACACGCAGACCCGTAGGCCTTTCTGCGAGACCAGTACCCTGACAGAATGCAGTCCAGCCGTAGCGTTATGCATCTGTGTACTCTAGTCTCTCTACGGACTCTACAGCTAAACGCTAGAGCGGTGTGAATCGCTCATCGGGACGCTCAGCCGTAGCCGTAGACCCCTGGACTCTATCGCAAGCATACAACCATCGCTAGAATACCCACAACATCACCGATACCATGTCGCAATTCAGTGGACCGCAGCCCTAAGGCACTGTGGGATCTAAGCACTGTGTAGCTGTGCGCAGGGGGTCGCGCTGTCACATACCTGGCTGGTGTACAGGCCTCCGCTGTGACAGTGCGCTCTCAGTCTTTGGAATATAGCACGTGAGACTTAGCAGAGAAGAGTGATTACACTTTGATCAGTAGAGCCTATATAAGCGTTCAACCAAACGTCTCATACGGATACGATCAGAATCATTGTCTGCGGCACGCAATCTAGCATGCATTGCTCGTGCATATGGTAAGCCATCGGTGCATGGCGTCCCATAGCCACTCCGGATCAGCACCGTGCATCCATGCATACATGGTCTCCGTAGTCCTGTGTATGCCACCATGCATGGTCTCCGTTAGTCCTGTGCATGGCTGGATCACGACACTTTGTTGAGGTGAGATATCAGAAGTTTACCGAATTGGGTGATCAGGATGATGATGCAACGTACGCTGCAGGCGCAGTTGACACTGCGGTGTGCAACCTGTTCAATGCCTGTAGTGGTAGACAGTCCAGGTGCCCTGCCGCCCGATCCGGAATTGGGTCGTCCGCCTGAGTTGTACATGGTTAGGTCTTTGTTGCCCGAGTCCGGGAACAGGTGGTTCGCAGGTTGCTGGGTGGTGGACCTTCGGTCTGTGACACTGAATCTATTGCCTACGCCGGCAGTCCAGAATGGGCGATGTTCTCGACGGTGTCAAAAGCGTCTGGACGAGTGGGGAGCGTATCAGACAAATGATCACAGTACAACTTGTAAGTGACGCCTCCTCAGTACCAGTGTTCTGAACGGCGACTAGTGAAATTGCGACGGCCTTGTGTGTACCAGCCAGCCCTCCGAAGGCTGCGGGGAACTGGCATATAGCAGCGCTCTCCTGTACTCAACGCAAGCTACTGCCGGGCCTGCATTTGTAGTACAATAGTACCAAATACCCCCACACTTCTTGCAAACACAAAAATGTCCTGACCTGGCAGTCCCTCACGCGATGCCAGTGTAGGCCACGATCCAATTCGCGCGGGAAAGCTGCCTCAGTAAAACCTTTTGGATAACTCTAGATCCCTGTAGGGATTGATGGACCTGTTGCGCATAGGGCGCTCCATTGGCTGGCAGCAAGGTTGCCGGATACGTAGGATGGCATCAAGCGCTATGCGGCTTGGTGCGGTGCCATTCGACACGGTAGGTATCTGCAATGAGATGAGTCGACGCTCAGCATTGCGGCGCGTTTATCTGCACCGCCTCAGAGCGACGGTAGTCCGTGCATGAGGTACCTTGCACTGGTGGGCACCGGTGTGCAACTCGCGTGAGCGGGTACTATTGCGGGAAAGTATAGGAGGCCCACTAAGAAGGCTATAAACTTCTGCTTACAGTGCTTTTCACTGCAACCGGATAGTTTATTTTGCCCGCCGGCCATACTCCACCATGACAGCGCCAGAATACGTGTCGTTGGAGACGTACCGACGTGAATTGAGTAATGCGATCCAGGACCCGTATGGCAGTGGTCATTACAGACTCTTCTTGCGAAACCGGGTTAGTAGCCTAGCCGATAGCGGCGTGGGACCTAGTGGGGTAGGCAGCGTGTCGTCGGACGACCTGCTGCACTTGATCCATCCTCGTGATCGTGCAGCGGCTGCATCTTGCCCTGAGCAGTACAATGCTCATAGGAATCAACTCCAGGCTGCGGCTGATCGGCAGCCCTCAGCTAACCACGCAGCACGTGCTTATTGGGACTTCAGGCTGAGAAGCCTAGCAGCGGCTCGCCTGAGTGCCACGGAGAACCCGCGTCGTCGAGAAGGGAGTCGATACTCCCTCCAAGCGCTACAAGCCGGCCTGGAGTGGAGCGGGCGTACTGAAGCCGCATACCTCGGACAACAGGCGTGAGTCAGACGCGCTTGCGAGTGATGCTGGCCCAGTGGCCAGTATGGCTGTGGCAGCGACGTCTGCAGCAGGCCTGGCAACCTCGGACATGCAGGCCTCAGGCCTGCAGCCCGGTCTATGCCTCCCTCCTGCAGAGCTGCAGGAGGACACGAGGCATTCCCCGCGGGCACTGGGGCCGGCCACAAGCCATTCCAGGTCTCCCATCGGCCATGGCTATGTCTATGGCAGATAGCCCACCCCCGATCCCCCTAGAGAGGCCCGATGTTGAGTCCGGCGGTATGCCGGCTCAGTCAGAGGCCCCTCCCCCCCCCATGAATTACCTACAGAAGCTTGCCATAGCAATGGGCGGTACGGTACACCAAGTGCCCAAGTCTCGGGTGGGGGTGTCGAAGCCAGTGCCTGTACGCCCCCGTTGCCCCTACACTGGGCGAGGGCAAGTGGTTGCCGCGCGGGCTGACCTCAAACAGCCCCTACGGCCAGATGTTCCCCAAAGCAAGCCCGACACAGGGCCGGCCCCCCTTCCTCCCACCGCGAACCTTCGGGCCAAGAGGACCCTTAAGTTGATGGAGCCGCAAGAAGAGGCTGCCAGCGTCGAACATCCCCCCCCTGCCGATGGGCGATCCCCGATCGTCAGTGCACCACCCCAACGAGGTGCAACCCAAGCGGCTAAGAAACAGAAGCCGTTTCATGCGCCGCAGAAGCGCCCAGCGGCAGGGTCGACGCGCGCTGCCGATGCCATCGACCTGGTCGACGTGGATGATGAGGAGCCCACACAGCCATACACGGTATGTTCTGTTTGACTGCCACCTTCACCCCCCCCACCCCCCTTCCCCCCCCCCCCCCCCCCCCCCGCCCATTCACACGCCCACGTATTGAGTTACAGTTTGCGTCGCGGGTGCAGAAAAATGTCAAGATCCGACTGAGCAGGGGAGTCACGGAGGATTTGCACTGGGAGTGCGGTCACTCAGATGTTTGCTCGCTCTTGCCACGAGGACAGGTGACCGCCAGGGCGCTGGACTTCATGTCCTCCCAGACTCTCGCGCGAGACTGGAGTGACAAGGACTACATACTTACCGATACGGTCTCGATGGGGCACATCCTCCAGAAAGTGACCGTCGACAAGAACCCGCGGCCCATTCGGAAGTGGGCCACCGCCAATGATGTCTTCCGCCAAGGCGACGGTGAGAGATTCGCCATAATCCACCACGAGCATGACAACGCTCATTGGAGCTTGGTGGCAATCTTCCATCCCGGTGCGGCCTCCCTGCAACCCCATGAAACAACCTACACGCTGATGTAGTTGTCGTGATCCAGCCATGCACAGGACTACGGTGACCATGCATGGTGGCATACACAGGACTACGGTGACCATGTGTGCCAGGATACACGGTGCTGATCCGGAGTGGCTATGGGGCAGCCATGCACCGATGGCTGACCATATGCACGAGCAATGCATGCAGATTGCGTGCCAGCAGACATTGATTCTGATCGTATCCGTATGAGTCGTTTAGAGAACGCTTATATAGGCTCTGTCGATCGTAGTGTAATCACTCTTTCTCTACTGTCCGAAGTCTCACGTGTCGTCGCCTCCAACGAAGATACAGTGCTGTCACCGGCAGATACCTAGACAGCAAGGTATGTGACAGTACCCTACCCCTGCGCATAGCTACGGCATGCTCAGGATCCCACAGGCCTTAGGCCGCGGTCCAATGGATTACAACATGGTATCGGTGATGATTGTGGGTGTTCTTGTGATGTCTATTAGCATGCGAGAGAGTCCAGGGGAAACCTGCGGTTGCGGCTGTGCGTTTCGATGAGCGAGTCACACCGCTCTAGCGTATAGCTGACCGTAGAGAGATTAGATACGGCTGATGCAGAATGCTACGGCGGAGCTGCATTATGCTGGTGTGCTGGTCTCGCAAAGAGGCCTACGGGTCTGCGTGTCCTGCGACGTACAGTGATCGTTGCAGGACTCCACCATTCCGAGACGATTCAATGGCATCTCGCCAAGGATCTATCGGATCTGACGGTGTGGAGGGAGCTGTTAACCCTCCGCACCACCGCACTCGCTCCACAGTGCGCCGCGAGCAGGCCGCGGAGGGTCAGTTCATGCCCCACGGGGAAGGACAAGACGCTGGGACCTACGGGTATCTCAGTGTAAACCCTCTGCAGGCCGCCATGCCGAGCAACGCTGATCCTACGGGGAATGCGAGTGAGGCAGCGGTGCACGGAGCGAAGCACGCGCAGCAAGTGGCTCAGGCTGCACACTGGGATGCACACTGGGTTGCACACTGGGATGCACACTGGGTTGCACACTGGGATGCACACTGGGAGAGAGTAGCTTGCTGGTGAACGATCCACTAGCACAGAATAGCCAGGCCCATGAGTCGGTCAAGCATTGGCTGTTTATTACTCTGCCAAAGGAGGATAGGGATTTCGTGTCCAACTGTAGCTTTGTCCGTGAGTTGTGGTCATTGCTTCATGCCAAGTACATGCCTTCAGTCGAGGTAGAGATTCAAAAGCTGTACCAACAGCTTAGTGGTGCTAGACAAGCAGGCAAACCACTAGAAAGGCATGTCAATGAAGTAGTGGGCATAGTGAACCAGATGAGGGGTCTGGGGGAGAATGTGCCTGACCAGTTGTACCGCTCTAGGCTACTGGCAGTAGACAGAGAATATGCGTTGTTGCAGCCGATGCTGCAGCAGCTGCCAGTGCAGCAGATAGTGTCCACATTGCTGACACACGCTCAGACTAGCAGCCAACCTGCTCCATCGCGGTTCCCACGGGAAGATCGCGGTGGTCAGCAGCGTTATGGGGGACGAGGGTATCGTGGTGGACGCCACGGTGGTCGCCATGGTACACCCCCACAGGTTGCTGCAGTGGGAGCGGGGGGAGCAGACAACCGTAAGTGCTTCAACTGCAATAAGCCTGGTCATTTGCAGAAAGAGTGTCCCTTGCTCTCAGCAGAAGTCAAGCAGTTTCTGCAGAAGCAAGCAGCTGCAGGGCGAGGCCGTGGCAGAGGCCGCGGTGGCCCGCAGGTGGCTGTAGTTGATCTAGCTGAACTGCGAGCTGAATGTGGTGATGGGCCAGCGCCCAATATGCCATACACGTTTCTGGTGGATAGCGGGTCTGATCTGAACATCTGCTTTGACTATAGCATATTCAGTGAGATCAAACCACCGGATATCACAGAATGCCAGCCTCTAGATCAGGGCAGGCTAAAGATATATGGCATGGGCACTATCAGGGCGAATGTGGGGAAGTACGTGACAGTGAAGGGTGAGCTGGTGCCTGTGGACATTGAGCTAGATCATGTTTACTGGTTGCCAGCCAGCCCGATAAACATCCTATCAACGACTGTGCTGAAGCGGTCGAACATATTCTTGCACACAGGCAAGGCAAATACAGTAGAAATGCCTGGCTTTCATGATCAAGCCCAGATGTTTGTGGGCAACTGTGAGCAGGGTGTGGATAGTGAGGACAACCCCACACCGAGCTGGTATTGCGGGACAGGCAGACCAATATGGGAACTGCGCCCTGTAGATTCAGGGACAGACTGGACCAGTGCTAACAATCTTTTCCACAGAAATAGGAAATGGGTTGGTGAGCAGGCGAGAGTCGCTGCAGTGGATGGTGTACCTATTGGTCAGAGATCTTCCTTCCAGGTTGATCCATTTTTCCTGGTGCATATCGTGTTTCACCGTGCTGGCAACCGGTTTCTCAAACTGATGCGAGATAATCCAGACCTGTTCGACCTCAAGCTGCCTGAACCTACGGGAGTAGCACTTGAGTGTCATGGTTGCCATGTGGCGGAACAGAGAAGTGGTGACAGAGCACAGCATGGGGGCAAAGTGACAGAGAATGCCACGTATGCTGGAGAAGTGTTGCATGCGGATCTGGCTGGACAGATAAAGCCAGTGGGCATAGGAGGAATGAACTTCATCCTGGTAGTGGCGGATGAGTACAGCAGGTACTCGCATGTGATCCCGCTGAAGTCGAAAAGCGGTGCTGCTGAAATGATATGCCTTCTGCTAGAACGCATCCGCACTCAGACTGTCTATGACAAGGAGATAGGGGTGCGGAGGCTGCATACGGACCAGGGACGTGAGTTCAGCTCTAACCACCTGGCTCAGTACCTTGAGTGGCGGGGAATAGTACACACGTTCACTGACACCGCCCAGCATGAGTCTAATGGGTTGGTAGAGCGAAAGATCGGTGTGCTGAACACGTCAGTGCGGGCAAGCCTGCTGCAGGCAGCAGTCCCTGCATTCCTGTGGCCGGAGGCATACATGTGCGTGAACCATGCACACAACCTGACGTCGAGTACAGCACTGGAAGGTGTTCGGCGGAGGGAGGCGAAGCAGAGGCTGGAAGAGAGGTTAGTTGCCACCAGCCATGAGCCATGGTCCACGAATGAGCAGCAGCGGGCTAAGCAGCTGAGGGTCCGGAAGGCGGGAGCGCTTGCGCTGAGCCTGAAGGAGCTCTGTGAGCAGCTGAATGCCAGGAGAGATGCGGCATTTGTGGAAAGGTGCATAGAGAAATGTGGATGTCAGGGAGATAGTGCCATACTTGTTGTGGTTTCGGAAAGTCAGTGAAGATGACTTCCGTCTCGTGGTGGCACTGGTGAAGCCTTCGGGTGCCCAATGTATGTGTATCCGCGGAGGGAGCACTTCAGGCACCTGGAGGAGCGAGGAATCCTCGGTGCCTATATGGGACCGGGTGGAGGTCCTCATATGGACAGGGTGTATGTGAAGCGTGGGAATGGGGGAGCAGTGCGGATGTACAGGCACACGGCTGCTCCACCTGCTCTGGTGAAGGATTTCGCGCAGCGATTTCACATGGCTGGGGAACCTACGGCGGACCCAGTTGTGCTAGAGAGCTATGAGCAGGGTGAATTTGAGATCCTGCCAGATCAGTTCACCAGTGTAGTGCCAGAGGCTGAGTTCTTGCCCAACATGAAGAAGTGGGTGAAGAGCACCAGTGTGCGGGCAGTGCGTCCACCAGCCAGTCGTGAACACATGATGCCAGAGAGGGGTAGAAATGTGGATTGGGCTGAGGGGGAGCATCCGGGTCTGGGCCATCAGCACTGGGAACCAAGCAGAACGTTGCATAGGCGTTTCAAACCACGAGAGGAGCTACCTGAGGGTGACCTTAGTTCTCTCCTAGAGTGTTGGGTGCAGAGCTGCTGGCGCGCCATGAGCGCTGGCGCACACCGGAGATCAGTGATGCAGTGGTTGCAGCGCGCTGTGATCTTGCAGCGGCTGACAGTGCTGCAGCTGTGCCGCACTGGGAATATGATGCAGCAGACCAGCCGTCTGGGCCACTGAACTGCGAGTTCAGGCCTGCAGAGACAATCCCTACGCGGGATAGAGCTGTGCTGCACATGGGAGACTGTGACATCTATCCGCTTCCAACTGATGAGGAGGCGGATGAAGATGCATCTGGTAGTGAGGATGACTCTGAGCCTGAGTCTAGATCCCGCTCACGCTCAGCGGAGCCAGTCCAGCGGTTGATGGGCAAGGAGCTGAGTGAGCCACCCCCATCTGTGCGAGCTGACGGTCACGGCGGCAGCCGAAGTTACCGCGGGTCCACGTTGTCAGGGCGTGATGACCGGGACAGATATGATAAGCCACGGCATATATCTAGGTCTGAGGGCCAGGGGCAAGGCGAGCTACGGCATGTGCCTAGGGGAATAGCGACAGGCGGTGATGGCTCAGGGGGAGAGTCAGCACCAAGTGCCGCGAGGGGCAGCGGAGAACGTCTGGATCCGCCACATGAGGTGGGGATTCGATGGGTTCCAAAGCCTTTTCATTTGATTCGCAAAGTCTTGAGACCTGCTGTCCATGCTGTGGGAGCCATTATGAGTGATGTTGCTGTTGAGCGCATCTCCCCGGAGGGTGCACGTGAGCATGATGCTGAGAGCTCCACAGTGTTCAATGATGAGAGTGACGTCGGTGACTTAGCTGAAGGAGTGTCTGCGACGGCTGACAGTGTGACTCCTGATGCAGAAAAGCCGACGGGGCAGGAGGTGACTCCGAACGGTGGCCCTACTGCTAGCCTTTGTGAGTCCAGGTGTGCAGCTACCGTGAGGAAGAAGGTCGAGGTCGTAGTAGATGATCCAACGGTGCAGCAGGCCATGCGTGGCACTCACCGTGAGCAGTGGATCACGGCCATGCTCGATGAGCTGACCTCCTTGAGAGAACATGACGTGTTTGAGCTGGTCGAGTGCCCATTAGGAGCGAAGCCTGTGACAGGCAAGTGGGTGCTTAAGATCAAGCGAGGAGCACAGGGTGAAATTGAGCGTTTCAAAGCCAGATATGTAGCCAGGGGGTTTACGCAAGTGGAGGGCGTAGATTTCTTTGAGACATGGGCACCTGTGGGCAGTTATGCTACCTTCAGGGCTCTGTTATCGGTCTGTGCAGTAGAGGATCTAGAGACGAGGCATATAGACATAAAATGTGCTTTCCTGAATGGTGTTCTGGAGGAGGAAGTGTATGTGGCACAACCTCCTGTACTAGATGATGGGTCTGGTATGGTGTGGCGTCTGAAGAAGGCGTTGTATGGTCTGAAGCAGGCTGCCAGGGAGTGGCACAAAGCGCTTGCAGAGCTCTTGTTGAGTATGGGCTTTGTGAGATCAGCCAGTGACCCTGCACTGTTTATCTGCAAAGTAGGACGTTGTCTTATTTTTCTGTGGGTCGATGATCTGTTGATTTTCGGTCTGGTAGAGCAGATGGATGATGCCATCAGAAAGAGCCTTGAGGCATTTGAGGGTCGTGACCTGGGGGAGCTGGGATATGTGCTGGGCATGGAGGTCATACGTGATCGCGCTGCTCGCACTATCACCATCACACACAGAAAGAGCATCAGGGACATGCTGGAGAGATTCAGCATGAGTGAGTGCAGACGGGCGCCAACTCCTTTGGTGCCAAAGCAGAAAATGTTTAGCCTGAAGGAAGATCCTAGCCAGGAGAAGGCTACAGGCACAGAGCATAAGAGGTTTATGCAAGCCGTAGGAAGCATCCAGTATGTGGCAGTTGTGTCGCGTCCAGACATCGCGTTTCCGGCTAATGTCTTGGCCAGGCATATGGCTGGGAGTGCCAAATGTCATTGGAATGGTGTCCTTCACGTACTGAGATACCTGCGAGGGACCATAGACTTTGGCTTGACCTTTAGTGGCTCCAATGGGGGATGTGAGGTGTTGGCAGGACCAGCACTGGGAAAATTTCGAGATAGACTGCAGCTTGCGGTAGTACAAGCTTAGTCTAGGGGGAGTGTCGTGATCCAGCCATGCACAGGACTACGGTGACCATGCATGGTGGCATACACAGGACTACGGTGACCATGTGTGCCAGGATACACGGTGCTGATCCGGAGTGGCTATGGGGCAGCCATGCACCGATGGCTGACCATATGCACGAGCAATGCATGCAGATTGCGTGCCAGCAGACATTGATTCTGATCGTATCCGTATGAGTCGTTTAGAGAACGCTTATATAGGCTCTGTCGATCGTAGTGTAATCACTCTTTCTCTACTGTCCGAAGTCTCACGTGTCGTCGCCTCCAACGAAGATACAGTGCTGTCACCGGCAGATACCTAGACAGCAAGGTATGTGACAGTACCCTACCCCTGCGCATAGCTACGGCATGCTCAGGATCCCACAGGCCTTAGGCCGCGGTCCAATGGATTACAACAGTAGTAACCTGATGTACACCGGCATTTCAGAGTACTGACGCACATATTGCGTCTTTGCAGGCCGCCTGTATCGGTGGACAGAATCCAGCCAGAGTCAGCGCAAGGACCTCGCCCTGGCTGGCGAGGTCACCGTGATAGTACATGTGGACAGCCTGGGCGACGCGGGACACAATACGAAGCTGGTGTCGGACAAGTGGGTGGCCGCAATGACCACCGTTCTCGGCGCACCGGCAGCCGTTGTTAGAGCTGGAGTGAAGACCTGGCGGGTGTGGCTCTACCAACCTGACAGCAGAGCGTGTATGCCACGGCGCACATGCACTGGACAATAACATGTACCCAACATAACTGACACTGGGGCCACGGTCTGGCGCTGTGTGCATGCATGTGGATATCACCTTGTCACATGCATGGTCGTCTATACCAAACTAATCCCAGCGCAGGGGATTCTGCATGCATGCAGCCGTAGGGCAACTTGCCATGTCAACAGCCAACATGCTGGCATGCAGATTCCCACCGGCTTAAGCCCCAAGCAGCCGGATGTGTTCTCATGCGGTGTGTACACCATAATGAATCTAACGCACCTCCTGGATAGATGCCGGCCAGGTGTGACCTGGAATCAGGAGCATCAGCGACCAGAGGTCATAGCGCCAAGACCGTCAGAGGGCCCTCCCAAAGAAGAAATGACAAGGGAAGCGCGATTTGCGCTCCGTGTAAACGGGCCGCCTCGTCATGACGCCCTGTGGCACATACCGTGGCCCGGGACGAGACTACAGTGGTACAAGCAGGGCGACGTGCAAGCCTGTAAGGCACTGTACCGGGTGCACCTGGCCTTGGTCATGCACGAGAATAGCACCGCAGAGTCGGAGTCCGGCTTGAAGGCAGAAGTTGATGCCGCCATACGACACATCCCTGACGCAGTGGCGCGTAGCCCGCAGGCCGCACGGTGCGATCACGCCAATGCCTGATATAGGAACTGAACACCGAGATGCGTGCAACCTGACCTGCCGTGCCTTTGACCCATACATGAGCAGGATGGATTCCCATGCGCCCACACTGCCGTGTACTGTACAGCGATATGATCCAAGGATTCAGCTGGATGGCCCTGAGACATGACAGAGCGGAATGTCAAGCCTGGGCTGAAGGGGCGGCGAATCAGAGGACCTCGGATCGTGTACGGCGAGGGACTGCAGCTCCGTCAACCCCAAGCGGTGGCTGGAAAGCAGGACCCAGCCCCAGCCGCACCCGACCAACTAGGGCTACGGCGAAGGGGAGTCGAGGTAAACCCAGTCCGGCAGCGAAGCCCGCGCAGGCCAAAGGGAGAGCAGCCGATACCACGAAGCGGGGCGGTACCAGGGGCAAGCGCCGCACTGCGGGAGGGGTGCAGCGCAGCCCGGGCTGCGAGCCTGCGGAGGAGGCCGCGCAGCAGGGCAGTCAGGGGGGCAAGCCCTGCACAGCAGCGGCTGTGCAGGGCAGCACTGGTAGCAGCGGCGACAAGGGCACGTTGTGTCCTGAATGGGTTTCATTCGTAGTACGGCTGACTAGACAGCCTGACCTGACATAGACTGTAATAGCAAGCGTGCCGGGACTCAGACCAGGTGGTGTAGCGTAACCTGTGCACACATATTGCGCTCCGGTGGATTGAACATGTTGCACGCACCACCTGCAGTTGGTCACTGTATTGGGTTTGTACTGCTTGCTGCACAGTAAGTCTCCGATAATTATTCTAGCAAGAGCAGCAGCGGGGGTTTCACTCGCTTACATGCTCACCTGCCTGGCGCTCTGTTCCCGGTCCATTTGCGGGTGCAATCCAATGCAGAAAAGCTGTGGCAGCAGGGGTGGCGTTCGCACCCACAGCATCCACTGTACCCATACCCCTCCAGTACATGCGCTGTGCATCCGAGAGCTTGCACTTGCAGACACCCAAGGGCATTCATGCCGAACGGGATCCAAATGGTGAAGCGAGACCATCACACAAACACCTGTGCGTATGGTGAACGTCCAGAATTCCTTCCACGTGCACAGAGTCGATTCGGAACCGCACCCATCGCCGTGTACACAAGTGATAGTATGGACCGTCTTCCCGAGCATGCAGAACAGGCTGCACCTGCCGCAGTTGAAAATATATCCGTAGCAGATGCAGTAGCAGCTGGGACGGGCAAGTTCACCGCCGATACTATCGCGCGGATGAACCATGAAGGCACATTTCGCGCCATGGTGGAGGAGTGCACGGGCCAGATCATCTGCCAGGGCAGGGTCCTCGGAGGCGCTGTCAAGATCAACACGTACTGGGCATTGATCCTGTTCTATGCGTGGATGCAGCACTTCGAGGCCCTGACCCCAGCATGGCGTTCTGGCACCGGCGCAGACGGCCCTGATGATGGCCAGCGGATCATGGATGCCGGGCTACAGAAGACGTCCTCATTCGCAGCCAATAAAACTATCCAGGTATGTTCCCATTAATATCTTGCATGACTGTGGCAGTTGTGGCTGTCGAGGAGGGCATCGGCAGAGCAGCAAGTGATTGACACGGCAAGATCCGTACGAAGAACGGCGTTGCTACGCAGGTGACAATACACGGACGCGCACAGCCGCCGCTCACGACTGTACACGACCTTCAGTCACCTAAGAGTGGCAGCGGTGCACCGACATTTGCCACTCAGAGCCAGACGGCCGATGTGGGTTTCGATGGCCAGCTTGTTGCTGGCCAGAGAACAGTCAGAGAGTGCCGCGAAGTACTGAATGCGCGTCAAACTTTCACGAAAGGTACGTTACAGGTCTACCAACATTTATGCCGCTAGGAACCGCAGAGGTCCTACCGTGTACACGTGATGCGAATTGGATGTCTCACCTGGCAAGCACATGGTGTCCTTGACTGCAGAGTACGAGGCAAAGAATCACGTGGAACTCCTCCGCCTGGTGGTGCATGCGATGTGCAATGAGCACCCCCGGGAGATACCTTCGGATCGACCGGGTGCCCCGGGCAGATGGGAGTATGCCAACTCCCTGCCAAGGGCACAGATACCGCATCGTGGGCGCCCGGTGGATCCACGCTGCACCACTACCTCCTCATGCCGGGAACTACCAACCCGAGGACGCACCAAGCTCGCAGATGGGGGAGTTGATGAGGCACATGCTCGCAGGAACTGATGGCAGTTCGAAGGGGCTGCAGCTAATCAGGAAGGCCATCAAGCTGCCCAACAGCAAGAACGACGCCGTGCAGCTATATCCATCATCCCGGTTCCTGCAGATGATGGCTTGTGCTCCCACGTTACGGCTAATGCTGAACACGGCGACACATGTATGTCAGGTGACGGTGCGATCCCTACGCGAACACCCTGCCATTTTTGTGGGGGTTACAGCCTGAGGGGTAAACACCGCAGGCATGATGTAGATGATAAGCGCAAATGACGGCTGTGCATACAGGAGGTGAACGTCATGGGGCAGTTCTGTGCGGCAACCCAGCAGATCGGTGGCGTCGCCTGCGCGTATGCGGCCCAGCTTGGGACCCAGGCAACTCAGGTAAAACCCCGACCGCTGTACACAGTCATGCACACTAGGGTACAATACTGGGTGCTGCTCCTGCATGGAACTGTACCGCGGAGCACCGAATATGGCACCAGGGGGGTCCCTCAGCCATACAGGGGCGGCATGCATGCAGGTTCCGCGGATCTTAGAGACGTACGAAGGACTAGTCCAGACTCTCGGGTCGCAGTGGGACGTTTTCGACACGACTGAATCGGCGGTGGAGGCCGACATCCGCGGCTTTGCAAAGCTCCACCGCCTATTCAGATGCATCTGCGGGAATGCCACGAGCGGTGAACTGGCGATTGCTCAGGGGACACCCGAGTGGGACTGCGTCTGGGACTGTTGGGGCGCTGCCACCGTGGCAGCACTCATTGCCGTTCAAGGTGTGCAATTTGCAGCATTGGCATCTTCCATTGCGCTCAATGTAAACCTGCATTGTACTCTCAGGCTGCCGTGCAGCATATAAACCCACACGACATGCACCGCTGTGTGCAGCAAACCTGCTATTCCCAAGTCCGGCTATGCCATCGCCCAGGACAAAGGCCATCCGGGTTGCAAGTAAGCATATGCCACAGCCCTGGTGGCAGTGGGGCTTCGCAGCCCTGGAGTGGTTCATGACCAACAAGGGCCCGGATGGAGGTGAGGCCGCGCTGTGGTTCACAACACAGCTCAAGACGGTCTCGCTGGCGTCAGCGGGCGAGGTGCGCGCTCTGACAAGGGCGTGCATTCAGCGGCTCCTGGACGACAGGGACCCGGACATGAAGATGATGCTAGAAGGGGTGGATCTACGCAGTGCTGGCCTGCATGAACCGCCTCCGGCTCCACCTCCGGCGGACCCAGCGAGCGATGGGCACAATGACGACGGTGATGAGGGTCAGCAGGGTGCTGCGGGGAGCAAAGGCGCAAAGCCAGGGGCAAAGAAAGGGTCTGGGAGGGGAAAGAAGAACAAGAACAAAGGCGGGAACAGAAAGAAACAAGTGACGGGCCAAGGAAGATGGATGCCAAATCGCCTGGCATTGCAAAAGGTGTGCACTGTCATGGCAATATGCCCACTGTATACCAGGAAGTGTTTTGATCCAGTAGGTGCTAATGCATGGCCTTTCCTTGAGTTTACATGCATGCACACTGCATGTGTTTGATGTAATGTCACCCGCTCCAACCAGGGGTTCATGCCCATGTAGGCCGTACTGAGATCGGGGGTGCCTGGGTGGACCTCACGCCGGACAACAGGGTCGTCGTCTCAATGGAGCTGCAAGAACCGGTACCGCCCGACACCCAGTTGACTTCAGATGAAGAGAGCGCCCGGGTCAAAGGCTGTCTGGACACCATGGTGGCGTTATTCACTGCCGCGAGGAAGTACAAGCCAGACCGCGATGACAAGTGGCTGGAGTTGTTGTACAAGGCCATGGAAGTGGCTGAGGGAGAGGGTGTCTCCCGCGATGACATCCGGGCAGCTTGGGAGCAACACGGCCCGCAGCCAACACAGCCTTCCGACTCGGGGCCACTGGCAGACAATGATGAGGATTGCCTAGCCGGAGGGGACATGGGCAACCCAAGCGCAGCCGATGAGGACAGCGTCACTGCCAGCAGTTCAGACAAGGGAACCAGTGGGGACGAGGACACCTTCAATCCTGGCCCAGCGGCGAGAAGGCGGCTGAAGGAGCAGCCCAGTCCCATCCGTACGAGCCGACGGGGTGCTGCGGTGCAGGGTGCTCAGGCAGAGGGAGAGGCTGCAGGTGGCGAGGGCAAGGTAGGGGCCGACGACGTGGCCGCGGGGGAGGCAGGTGGAGTACATGCCGCAGCAGGCGAGGGGGGAGCACGCCAGGCGGAAGGCCGGGCTGCTGCGGTGCAGGGTGCTCAGGGAAATGGGGCGGGCGGATCTGGCAAAGGCAGGGCAGGCGCAGGCAATGCGGGCAAGCGCAAAGGCGCTGGGCAGGGTGCTGAAGAGGCAGAGGGGGCTGATAGGAGTGTGAGTGACAGAAGCGCATGCAAGGCACAGCGCACTGACTGACAGTTATGAGAACAGCACGTCACACTGCTGGTTTGTGTTTGGTCATCTATAGGTGCCACGCGGGACATGTAAAGTCCCGCCTCGTTTTGTTTGCATGCTCGTGATCGGACAAGGAAACCATGATGGATTGCTTTCACGACGTGGTGACACGCCGTTGCACGCTCTGTTCTGCGAAAGTTCACTGCACTGCGGAAGGTGGCATTGGACAGGCACAGGTGACACGCGACCGACATCCATGCATGTGTTCTGTGGTGACAGGGGATAAGCGGCATGGCGCGGCTGCTGAGGCACGCGGGCCGACTGTTCGAAATATCACGCGACCCCAGACGAATATTCAGCCTTAAGTCAACCAGAATGAAACAGTATGTCGATCATGGTTGGCCTCTCGCTGATCTACGTTCGTGCAGCGAGCGATGTTTCACACTCCGGCAACAACGTCGACAGTCCATCACAGGTCGATATTGACCTCGTCGCACGCTCTATCTCATCTCTATAATGTCCTTGCGCCTGTGTTTAAGAGTTTTATCAGGTTCTAGGGCGATAATACGAGTTCTGAGTGCCTGCCCGGATATGGCGGGATGCTTGACGCCGGTGAGCCGTTGACGGAGCATAAGATCATCGCACCTTTATATTTAGATACTCTTATACATAGGTCTGCTTTGCTGGACTGAGAAGCGTGGCGCACTCGTCGGATGCAGCGGTTGTTGCTTCGCCGCGGGTGCTCTACACAGCACGCCAGCCTCCGGAAACAGGACAGGTGACATTCCCACCTGTACACGTTTCATGAACATCATCTAGCCGTTGTGCGATGTGGGATCCTTCCGCCGTGCGCCGGGGACTGCCGTGCTGCGTTGTGGACGCGGCCACAGTCCATCGCTCGGCTTGTCTGCCCCACACTGTCTCGGCGACCAGATCGAGCCGTGAATTAACGTAGTCACGCGTGTATGCACTGTCCTGTCTGATTCGACTTGCTCGACAGTCTGACAGTCTGAGCTGCATAGGTGGATGGTCGATTGTGCCCAATCGACTGCAGTGCCCCGGACGCCACTATGGTCGATTGTGCCCAATCGACCAGTCATGGACCACAGGCCACTATGCGCACTTGAGCACAGTGAAGTCCATGTGAACGCTCGTGACCTCAACTCGTATATACGCGTGCCACTGATGTCCAAGTCACCTGTCCTGTCTGATTCCAGTTTCTCGACAGTTGAACCGTCTGCACAGGTGGATGGTCGGTTGTGCCCAATCGACTGCAGTGCCCCGGACGCCACTATGGTCGATTGTGACCCAATCGACTGCAGTACCCCGGGCGCCACTATGGTCGATTGTGCCCAATCGACCAGTCATGGACCACAGGCCACTATGCGCACTTGAGCACAGTGAAGTCCATGTGAACGCTCGTGACCTCAACTCGTATATACGCGTGCCACTGATGTCCAAGTCACCTGTCCTGTCTGATTCCAGTTTCTCGACAGTCGAACCGTCTGCACAGGTGGATGGTCGATTGGGCCCAATCGACTGCAGTACCCCGGGCGCCACGATGGCCGATTGTAACCCAATCGACTGCAGTACCCCGGGCGCCACTATGGTCGATTGTGCCCAATCGACCAGTCATGGACCACAGGCCACTATGCGCACTTGAGCACAGTGAAGTCCATGTGAACGCTCGTGACCTCAACTCGTATATACGCGTGCCACTGATGTCCAAGTCACCTGTCCTGTCTGATTCCAGTTTCTCGACAGTCGAACCGTCTGCACAGGTGGATGGTCGATTGGGCCCAATCGACTGCAGTACCCCGGGCGCCACGATGGTCGATTGTAACCCAATCGACTGCAGTACCCCGGGCGCCACGATGGTCGATTGTAACCCAATCGACTGCAGTACCCCGGGCGCCACGATGGTCGATTGTAACCCAATCGACTGCAGTACCCCGGGCGCCACTATGGTCGATTGTAACCCAATCGACCGCAGTACCCCGGGCGCCACTATGGTCGATTGTACCCAATCGACTACAGCACCCGGGACGCCACGATGGTCGATTGGGCCCAATCGACCAGCCATGGGCCACAACCCTCGTGCCTCACAGTGGACGATACTGTGTCAATGTCGTAGGCAAGATCTTCCGCATATGTGCATATTACTATCCCATCGTGTACGTGTCCCACACAACTCCATCCTGGACGCCCTCAGCAGTCCTCCCACTCCTGGACCTCTCATGCGGGTGCTGGAGAGGACATCTCCCTTGGCGCGCATGGGAGGTCCGCAGGACGTCCTGCAAGGTGAACGGCTTAGATTACGTCATTTCGACTTGAACCGCCGCCGACGTGACGTCACTCGACGCGGCTTATGCGCGTCACCTGCCCACTACTCAGGTCATCCCAGTGACGACCTCTATGAGTCATCGAACTCGTGGTACTGGCATGAGGGCGTCCCGCTGTGCCAGGGCGGCTTCAGGCCGCCCTCCCGGTGACACCAATTGGTCGTCGTGCCATCCTCCAGGCGTCCTTCTGGAAATCTGGGCAAAGGACGTCCCGAAAGTGCTGGCAGCATTCTCATAGTGGTGAGTCAGACGCGCTTGCGAGTGATGCTGGCCCAGTGGCCAGTATGGCTGTGGTAGCGACGTCTGCAGCAGGCCTGGCAACCTCGGACATGCAGGCCTCAGGCCTGCAGCCCGGTATATGCCTCCCTCCTGCAGAGCTGCAGGAGGACACGAGGCATTCCCCGCGGGCACTGGGGCCGGCCACAAGCATTCCAGGTCTCCCATCGGCCATGGCTATGTCTATGGCAGATAGCCCACCCCCGATCCCCCTAGAGAGGCCCGATGTTGAGTCCGGCGGTATGCCGGCTCAGTCAGAGGCCCCTCCCCCCCCCATGAATTACCTACAGAAGCTTGCCATAGCAATGGGCGGTACGGTACACCAAGTGCCCAAGTCTCGGGTGGGGGTGTCGAAGCCAGTGCCTGTACGCCCCCGTTGCCCCTACACTGGGCGAGGGCAAGTGGTTGCCGCGCGGGCTGACCTCAAACAGCCCCTACGGCCAGATGTTCCCCAAAGCAAGCCCGACACAGGGCCGGCCCCCCTTCCTCCCACCGCGAACCTTCGGGCCAAGAGGACCCTTAAGTTGATGGAGCCGCAAGAAGAGGCTGCCAGCGTCGAACATCCCCCCCTGCCGATGGGCGATCCCCGATCGTCAGTGCACCACCCCAACGAGGTGCAACCCAAGCGGCTAAGAAACAGAAGCCGTTTCATGCGCCGCAGAAGCGCCCAGCGGCAGGGTCGACGCGCGCTGCCGATGCCATCGACCTGGTCGACGTGGATGATGAGGAGCCCACACAGCCATACACGGTATGTTCTGTTTGACTGCCACCTTCACCCCCCCCACCCCCCTTCCCCCCCCCCCCCCCCCCCCGCCCATTCACACGCCCACGTATTGAGTTACAGTTTGCGTCGCGGGTGCAGAAAAATGTCAAGATCCGACTGAGCAGGGGAGTCACGGAGGATTTGCACTGGGAGTGCGGTCACTCAGATGTTTGCTCGCTCTTGCCACGAGGACAGGTGACCGCCAGGGCGCTGGACTTCATGTCCTCCCAGACTCTCGCGCGAGACTGGAGTGACAAGGACTACATACTTACCGATACGGTCTCGATGGGGCACATCCTCCAGAAAGTGACCGTCGACAAGAACCCGCGGCCCATTCGGAAGTGGGCCACCGCCAATGATGTCTTCCGCCAAGGCGACGGTGAGAGATTCGCCATAATCCACCACGAGCATGACAACGCTCATTGGAGCTTGGTGGCAATCTTCCATCCCGGTGCGGCCTCCCTGCAACCCCATGAAACAACCTACACGCTGATGTAGTAACCTGATGTACACCGGCATTTCAGAGTACTGACGCACATATTGCGTCTTTGCAGGCCGCCTGTATCGGTGGACAGAATCCAGCCAGAGTCAGCGCAAGGACCTCGCCCTGGCTGGCGAGGTCACCGTGATAGTACATGTGGACAGCCTGGGCGACGCGGGACACAATACGAAGCTGGTGTCGGACAAGTGGGTGGCCGCAATGACCACCGTTCTCGGCGCACCGGCAGCCGTTGTTAGAGCAGGAGTGAAGACCTGGCGGGTGTGGCTCTACCAACCTGACAGCAGAGCGTGTATGCCACGGCGCACATGCACTGGACAATAACATGTACCCAACATAACTGACACTGGGGCCACGGTCTGGCGCTGTGTGCATGCATGTGGATATCACCTTGTCACATGCATGGTCGTCTATACCAAACTAATCCCAGCGCAGGGGATTCTGCATGCATGCAGCCGCAGGGCAACTTGCCATGTCAACAGCCAACATGCTGGCATGCAGATTCCCACCGGCTTAAGCCCCAAGCAGCCGGATGTGTTCTCATGCGGTGTGTACACCATAATGAATCTAACGCACCTCCTGGATAGATGCCGGCCAGGTGTGACCTGGAATCAGGAGCATCAGCGACCAGAGGTCATAGCGCCAAGACCGTCAGAGGGCCCTCCCAAAGAAGAAATGACAAGGGAAGCGCGATTTGCGCTCCGTGTAAACGGGCCGCCTCGTCATGACGCCCTGTGGCACATACCGTGGCCCGGGACGAGACTACAGTGGTACAAGCAGGGCGACGTGCAAGCCTGTAAGGCACTGTACCGGGTGCACCTGGCCTTGGTCATGCACGAGAATAGCACCGCAGAGTCGGAGTCCGGCTTGAAGGCAGAAGTTGATGCCGCCATACGACACATCCCTGACGCAGTGGCGCGTAGCCCGCAGGCCGCACGGTGCGATCACGCCAATGCCTGATATAGGAACTGAACACCGAGATGCGTGCAACCTGACCTGCCGTGCCTTTGACCCATACATGAGCAGGATGGATTCCCATGCGCCCACACTGCCGTGTACTGTACAGCGATATGATCCAAGGATTCAGCTGGATGGCCCTGAGACATGACAGAGCGGAATGTCAAGCCTGGGCTGAAGGGGCGGCGAATCAGAGGACCTCGGATCGTGTACGGCGAGGGACTGCAGCTCCGTCAACCCCAAGCGGTGGCTGGAAAGCAGGACCCAGCCCCAGCCGCACCCGACCAACTAGGGCTACGGCGAAGGGGAGTCGAGGTAAACCCAGTCCGGCAGCGAAGCCCGCGCAGGCCAAAGGGAGAGCAGCCGATACCACGAAGCGGGGCGGTACCAGGGGCAAGCGCCGCACTGCGGGAGGGGTGCAGCGCAGCCCGGGCTGCGAGCCTGCGGAGGAGGCCGCGCAGCAGGGCAGTCAGGGGGGCAAGCCCTGCGCAGCAGCGGCTGTGCAGGGCAGCACTGGTAGCAGCGGCGACAAGGGCACGTAGTGTCCTGAATGGGTTTCATTCGTAGTACGGCTGACTAGACAGCCTGACCTGACATAGGCTGTAATAGCAAGCGTGCCGGGACTCAGACCAGGTGGTGTAGCGTAACCTGTGCACACATATTGCGCTCCGGTGGATTGAACATGTTGCACGCACCACCTGCAGTTGGTCACTGTATTGGGTTTGTACTGCTTGCTGCACAGTAAGTCTCCGATAATTATTCTAGCAAGAGCAGCAGCGGGGGTTTCACTCGCTTACATGCTCACCTGCCTGGCGCTCTGTTCCCGGTCCATTTGCGGGTGCAATCCAATGCAGAAAAGCTGTGGCAGCAGGGGTGGCGTTCGCACCCACAGCATCCACTGTACCCATACCCCTCCAGTACATGCGCTGTGCATCCGAGAGCTTGCACTTGCAGACACCCAAGGGCATTCATGCCGAACGGGATCCAAATGGTGAAGCGAGACCATCACACAAACACCTGTGCGTATGGTGAACGTCCAGAATTCCTTCCACGTGCACAGAGTCGATTCGGAACCGCACCCATCGCCGTGTACACAAGTGATAGTATGGACCGTCTTCCCGAGCATGCAGAACAGGCTGCACCTGCCGCAGTTGAAAATATATCCGTAGCAGATGCAGTAGCAGCTGGGACGGGCAAGTTCACCGCCGATACTATCGCGCGGATGAACCATGAAGGCACATTTCGCGCCATGGTGGAGGAGTGCACGGGCCAGATCATCTGCCAGGGCAGGGTCCTCGGAGGCGCTGTCAAGATCAACACGTACTGGGCATTGATCCTGTTCTATGCGTGGATGCAGCACTTCGAGGCCCTGACCCCAGCATGGCGTTCTGGCACCGGCGCAGACGGCCCTGATGATGGCCAGCGGATCATGGATGCCGGGCTACAGAAGACGTCCTCATTCGCAGCCAATAAAACTATCCAGGTATGTTCCCATTAATATCTTGCATGACTGTGGCAGTTGTGGCTGTCGAGGAGGGCATCGGCAGAGCAGCAAGTGATTGACACGGCAAGATCCGTACGAAGAACGGCGTTGCTACGCAGGTGACAATACACGGACGCGCACAGCCGCCGCTCACGACTGTACACGACGTTCAGTCTCCTAAGAGTGGCAGCGGTGCACCGACATTTGCCACTCAGAGCCAGACGGCCGATGTGGGTTTCGATGGCCAGCTTGTTGCTGGCCAGAGAACAGTCAGAGAGTGCCGCGAAGTACTGAATGCGCGTCAAACTTTCACGAAAGGTACGTTACAGGTCTACCAACATTTATGCCGCTAGGAACCGCAGAGGTCCTACTGTGTACACGTGATGCGAAATGGATGTCTCACCTGGCAAGCACATGGTGTCCTTGACTGCAGAGTACGAGGCAAAGAATCACGTGGAACTCCTCCGCCTGGTGGTGCATGCGATGTGCAATGAGCACCCCCGGGAGATACCTTCGGATCGACCGGGTGCCCCGGGCAGATGGGAGTATGCCAACTCCCCTGCCAAGGGCACAGATACCGCATCGTGGGCGCCCGGTGGATCCACGCTGCACCACTACCTCCTCATGCCGGGAACTACCAACCCCGAGGACGCACCAAGCTCGCAGATGGGGGAGTTGATGAGGCACATGCTCGCAGGAACTGATGGCAGTTCGAAGGGGCTGCAGCTAATCAGGAAGGCCATCAAGCTGCCCAACAGCAAGAACGACGCCGTGCAGCTATATCCATCATCCCGGTTCCTGCAGATGATGGCTTGTGCTCCCACGTTACGGCTAATGCTGAACACGGCGACACATGTATGTCAGGTGACGGTGCGATCCCTACGCGAACACCCTGCCATTTTTGTGGGGGTTACAGCCTGAGGGGTAAACACCGCAGGCATGATGTAGATGATAAGCGCAAATGACGGCTGTGCATACAGGAGGTGAACGTCATGGGGCAGTTCTGTGCGGCAACCCAGCAGATCGGTGGCGTCGCCTGCGCGTATGCGGCCCAGCTTGGGACCCAGGCAACTCAGGTAAAACCCCGACCGCTGTACACAGTCATGCACACTAGGGTACAAAACAATGATGCTGCTCCTGCATGGAACTGTACCGCGGCGCACCGAATATGGCACCAGGGGGGTCCCTCAGCCATACAGGGGCGGCATGCATGCAGGTTCCGCGGATCTTAGAGACGTACGAAGGACTAGTCCAGACTCTCGGGTCGCAGTGGGACGTTTTCGACACGACTGAATCGGCGGTGGAGGCCGACATCCGCGGCTTTGCAAAGCTCCACCGCCTATTCAGATGCATCTGCGGGAATGCCACGAGCGGTGAACTGGCGATTGCTCAGGGGACACCCGAGTGGGACTGCGTCTGGGACTGTTGGGGCGCTGCCACCGTGGCAGCACTCATTGCCGTTCAAGGTGTGCAATTTGCAGCATTGGCATCTTCCATTGCGCTCAATGTAAACCTGCATTGTACTCTCAGGCTGCCGTGCAGCATATAAACCCACACGACATGCACCGCTGTGTGCAGCAAACCTGCTCTTCCCAAGTCCGGCTATGCCATCGCCAAGGACAAAGGCCATCCGGGTTGCAAGTATGCATATGCCACAGCCCTGGTGGCAGTGGGGCTTCGCAGCCCTGGAGTGGTTCATGACCAACAAGGGCCCGGATGGAGGTGAGGCCGCGCTGTGGTTCACAACACAGCTCAAGACGGTCTCGCTGGCGTCAGCGGGCGAGGTGCGCGCTCTGACAAGGGCGTGCATTCAGCGGCTCCTGGACGACAGGGACCCGGACATGAAGATGATGCTAGAAGGGGTGGATCTACGCAGTGCTGGCCTGCATGAACCGCCTCCGGCTCCACCTCCGGCGGACCCAGCGAGCGATGAGCACAATGATGACGGTGATGAGGGTCAGCAGGGTGCTGCGGGGAGCAAAGGCGCAAAGCCAGGGACAAAGAAAGGGTCTGGGAGGGGAAAGAAGAACAAGAACAAAGGCGGGAACAGAAAGAAAACAAGTGACGGGCCAAGGAAGATGGATGCCAAATCGCCTGGCATTGCAAAAGGTGTGCACTGTCATGGCAATATGCCCACTGTATACCAGGAAGTGTTTTGATCCAGTAGGTGCTAATGCATGGCCTTTCATTGAGTTTACATGCATGCACACTGCATGTGTTTGATGTAATGTCACCCGCTCCAACCAGGGGTTCATGCCCATGTAGGCCGTACTGAGATCGGGGGTGCCTGGGTGGACCTCACGCCGGACAACAGGGTCGTCGTCTCAATGGAGCTGCAAGAACCGGTACCGCCCGACACCCAGTTGACTTCAGATGAAGAGAGCGCCCGGGTCAAAGGCTGTCTGGACACCATGGTGGCGTTATTCACTGCCGCGAGGAAGTACAAGCCAGACCGCGATGACAAGTGGCTGGAGTTGTTGTACAAGGCCATGGAAGTGGCTGAGGGAGAGGGTGTCTCCCGCGATGACATCCGGGCAGCTTGGGAGCAACACGGCCCGCAGCCAACACAGCCTTCCGACTCGGGGCCACTGGCAGACAATGATGAGGATTGCCTAGCCGGAGGGGACATGGGCAACCCAAGCGCAGCCGATGAGGACAGCGTCACTGCCAGCAGTTCAGACAAGGGAACCAGTGGGGACGAGGACACCTTCAATCCTGGCCCAGCGGCGAGAAGGCGGCTGAAGGAGCAGCCCAGTCCCATCCGCACGAGCCGACGGGGTGCTGCGGTGCAGGGTGCTCAGGCAGAGGGAGAGGCTGCAGGTGGCGAGGGCAAGGTAGGGGCCGACGACGTGGCCGCGGGGGAGGCAGGTGGAGTACATGCCGCAGCAGGCGAGGGGGGAGCACGCCAGGCGGAAGGCCGGGCTGCTGCGGTGCAGGGTGCTCAGGGAAATGGGGCGGGCGGATCTGGCAAAGGCAGGGCAGGCGCAGGCAATGCGGGCAAGCGCAAAGGCGCTGGGCAGGGTGCTGAAGAGGCAGAGGGGGCTGATAGGAGTGTGAGTGACAGAAGCGCATGCAAGGCACAGCGCACTGACTGATACTTATGAGAACAGCACGTCACACTGCTGGTTTGTGTTTGGTCATCTATAGGTGCCACGCGGGACATGTAAAGTCCCGCCTCGTTTTGTTTGCATGCTCGTGATCGGACAAGGAAACCATGATGGATTGCTTTCACGACGTGGTGACACGCCGTTGCACGCTCTGTTCTGCGAAAGTTCACTGCACTGCGGAAGGTGGCATTGGACAGGCACAGGTGACATGCGACCGACATCCATGCATGTGTTCTGTGGTGACAGGGGATAAGCGGCATGGCGCGGCTGCTGAGGCACGCGGGCCGACTGTTCGAAATATCACGCGACCCCAGACGAATATTCAGCCTTAAGTCAACCAGAATGAAACAGTATGTCGATCATGGTTGGCCTCTCGCTGATCTACGTTCGTGCAGCGAGCGATGTTTCACACTCCGGCAACAACGTCGACAGTCCATCACAGGTCGATATTGACCTCGTCGCACGCTCTATCTCATCTCTATAATGTCCTTGCGTCTGTGTTTAAGAGTTTTATCAGGTTCTAGGGCGATAATACGAGTTCTGAATGCCTGCCCGGATATGGCGGGATGCTTGACGCCGGTGAGCCGTTGACGGAGCATAAGATCATCGCACCTTTATATTTAGAGACTCTTATACATAGGTCTGCTTTGCTGGACTGAGAAGCGTGGCGCACTCGTCGGATGCAGCGGTTGTTGCTTCGCCGCGGGTGCTCTACACAGCACGCCAGCCTCCGGAAACAGGACAGGTGACATTCCCACCTGTACACGTTTCATGAACATCATCTAGCCGTTGTGCGATGTGGGATCCTTCCGCCGTACGCCGGGGACTGCCGTGCTGCGTTGTGGACGCGGCCACAGTCCATCGCTCGGCTTGTCTGCCCCACACTGTCTCGGCGACCAGATCGAGCCGTGAATTAACGTAGTCACGCGTGTATGCACTGTCCTGTCTGATTCGACTTGCTCGACAGTCTGACAGTCTGAGCTGCATAGGTGGATGGTCGATTGTGCCCAATCGACTGCAGTGCCCCGGACGCCACTATGGTCGATTGTGCCCAATCGACCAGTCATGGACCACAGGCCACTATGCGCACTTGAGCACAGTGAAGTCCATGTGAACGCTCGTGACCTCAACTCGTATATACGCGTGCCACTGATGTCCAAGTCACCTGTCCTGTCTGATTCCAGTTTCTCGACAGTTGAACCGTCTGCACAGGTGGATGGTCGATTGTGCCCAATCGACTGCAGTGCCCCGGACGCCACTATGGTCGATTGTGACCCAATCGACTGCAGTACCCCGGGCGCCACTATGGTCGATTGTGCCCAATCGACCAGTCATGGACCACAGGCCACTATGCGCACTTGAGCACAGTGAAGTCCATGTGAACGCTCGTGACCTCAACTCGTATATACGCGTGCCACTGATGTCCAAGTCACCTGTCCTGTCTGATTCCAGTTTCTCGACAGTCGAACCGTCTGCACAGGTGGATGGTCGATTGGGCCCAATCGACTGCAGTACCCCGGGCGCCACGATGATCGATTGTAACCCAATCGACTGCAGTACCCCGGGCGCCACTATGGTCGATTGTAACCCAATCGACTGCAGTACCCCGGGCGCCACTATGGTCGATTGTAACCCAATCGACTGCAGTACCCCGGGCGCCACTATGGTCGATTGTACCCAATCGACTACAGCACCCGGGACGCCACGATGGTCGATTGGGCCCAATCGACCAGCCATGGGCCACAACCCTCGTGCCTCACAGTGGACGATACTGTGTCAATGTCGTAGGCAAGATCTTCCGCATATGTGCATATTACTATCCCATCGTGTACGTGTCCCACACAACTCCATCCTGGACGCCCTCAGCAGTCCTCCCACTCCTGGACCTCTCATGCGGGTGCTGGAGAGGACATCTCCCTTGGCGCGCATGGGGGGTCCGCAGGACGTCCTGCAAGGTGAACGACTTAGATTACGTCATTTCGGCTTGAACCGCCGCCGACGTGACGTCACTCGACGCGGCTTATGCGCGTCACCTGCCCACTACTCAGGTCATCCCAGTGACGACCTCTATGAGTCATCGAACTCGTGGGAACGGCATGAGGGCGTCCCGCTGTGCCAGGGCGGCTTCAGGCCGCCCTCCTGGTGACACCAATTGGTCGTCGTGCCATCCTCCAGGCGTCCTTCTGGAAATCTGGGCAAAGGACGTCCCGAAAGTGCTGGCAGCATTCTCATAGTGGACCCTCGAGGGACCTGTGTCCTTGCGGCACGGCCTCATGCACGCTCTGACGTGCACTGTTGTGCCTCAGCCGAATAACATCTTGCCGGGCTTGTCCGCTGACCCTCGAGGGACCTGTGTCCTTGCGGCTTGGCCTCATGCACGCTCTGACGTGCACTGTTGTGCCTCAGCCGAATAACATCCTGCTAGGCTTGTCCCCAGACCCTCGAGGGACCCGCGTGCTTGCGCCACGGCTTCATGCGAGGCCAATCTCGCCCTGATGTGCCTGGGGCTCTGTCCGTGTGGCCGTGCTGCCCCGCAGACCCTCGAGGGACCTGTGTCCTTGCGGCACGGCCTCATGCACGCTCTGACGTGCACTGTTGTGCCTCAGCCGAATAACATCTTGCCGGGCTTGTCCGCTGACCCTCGAGGGACCTGTGTCCTTGCGGCTTGGCCTCATGCACGCTCTGACGTGCACTGTTGTGCCTCAGCCGAATAACATCTTGCCGGGCTTGTCCGCAGACCCTCGAGGGACCTGTGTCCTTGCGGCTTGGCCTCATGCGAGGCCAATCTCGCCCTGATGTGCCTGGGGCTCAGTGCGTGTGGTCGTACTGCCCCGCAGACCCTCGAGGGACCTGTGTCCTTGCGGCACGGCCTCATGCACGCTCTGACGTGCACTGTTGTGCCTCAGCCGAATCACATCTTGCCGGGCTTGTCCGCTGACCCTCGAGGGACCTGTGTCCTTGCGGCTTGGCCTCATGCACGCTCTGACGTGCAATGTTGTGCCTCAGCCGAATAACATCCTGCTAGACTTGTCCGCAGACCCTCGAGGGACCCGCGTGCTTGCGCCACGGCTTCATGCGAGGCCAATCTCGCCCTGATGTGCCTGGGGCTCTGTCCGTGTGGCCGTGCTGCCCCGCAGACCCTCGAGGGACCTGTGTCCTTGCGGCACGGCCTCATGCACGCTCTGACGTGCACTGTTGTGCCTCAGCCGAATAACATCTTGCCGGGCTTGTCCGCTGACCCTCGAGGGACCTGTGTCCTTGCGGCTTGGCCTCATGCACGCTCTGACGTGCACTGTTGTGCCTCAGCCGAATAACATCTTGCCGGGCTTGTCCGCAGACCCTCGAGGGACCTGTGTCCTTGCGGCTTGGCCTCATGCGAGGCCAATCTCGCCCTGATGTGCCTGGGGCTCAGTGCGTGTGGTCGTACTGCCCCGCAGACCCTCGCGGGACCTGTGTCCTTGCGGCACGGCCTCATGCACGCTCTGACGTGCACTGTTGTGCCTCAGCCGAATAACATCTTGCCGGGCTTGTCCGCTGACCCTCGAGGGACCTGTGTCCTTGCGGCTTGGCCTCATGCACGCTCTGACGTGCACTGTTGTGCCTCAGCCGAATAACATCCTGCTAGGCTTGTCCCCAGACCCTCGAGGGACCCGCGTGCTTGCGCCACGGCTTCATGCGAGGCCAATCTCGCCTTGATGTGCCTGGGGCTCTGTCCGTGTGGCCGTGCTGCCCCGCAGACCCTCGAGGGATCTGTGTCCTTGCGGCACGGCCTCATGCACGCTCTGACGTGCACTGTTGTGCCTCAGCCGAATAACATCTTGCCGGGCTTGTCCGCTGACCCTCGAGGGACCTGTGTCCTTGCGGCTTGGCCTCATGCACGCTCTGACGTGCACTGTTGTGCCTCAGCCGAATAACATCTTGCCGGGCTTGTCCGCTGACCCTCGAGGGACCTGTGTCCTTGCGGCTTGGCCTCATGCACGCTCTGACGTGCAATGTTGTGCCTCAGCCGAATAACATCCTGCTAGGCTTGTCTGCAGACCCTCGAGGGACCCGCGTGCTTGCGCCACGGCTTCATGCGAGGCCAATCTCGCCCTGATGTGCCTGGGGCTCTGTCCGTGTGGCCGTGCTGCCCCGCAGACCCTCGAGGGACCTGTGTCCTTGCGGCACGGCCTCATGCACGCTCTGACGTGCACTGTTGTGCCTCAGCCGAATAACATCTTGCCGGGCTTGTCCGCTGACCCTCGAGGGACCTGTCTCCTTGCGGCTTGGCTTCATGCACGCTCTGACGTGCACTGTTGTGCCTCAGCCGAATAACATCTTGCCGGGCTTGTCCGCAGACCCTCGAGGGACCTGTGTCCTTGCGGCTTGGCCTCATGCGAGGCCAATCTCGCCCTGATGTGCCTGGGGCTCAGTGCGTGTGGTCGTACTGCCCCGCAGACCCTCGAGGGACCTGTGTCCTTGCGGCACCGCCTCATGCACGCTCTGACGTGCACTGTTGTGCCTCAGCCGAATAACATCTTGCCGGGCTTGTCCGCTGACCCTCGAGGGACCTGTGTCCTTGCGGCTTGGCCTCATGCACGCTCTGACGTGCACTGTTGTGCCTCAGCCGAATAACATCCTGCTAGGCTTGTCCCCAGACCCTCGAGGGACCCGCGTGCTTGCGCCACGGCTTCATGCGAGGCCAATCTCGCCCTGATGTGCCTGGGGCTCTGTCCGTGTGGCCGTGCTGCCCCGCAGACCCTCGAGGGACCTGTGTCCTTGCGGCACGGCCTCATGCACGCTCTGACGTGCACTGTTGTGCCTCAGCCGAATAACATCTTGCCGGGCTTGTCCGCTGACCCTCGAGGGACCTGTGTCCTTGCGGCTTGGCCTCATGCACGCTCTGACGTGCACTGTTGTGCCTCAGCCGAATAACATCTTGCCGGGCTTGTCCGCAGACCCTCGAGGGACCCGCGTGCTTGCGCCACGGCTTCATGCGAGGCCAATCTCGCCCTGATGTGCCTGGGGCTCTGTCCGTGTGGCCGTGCTGCCCCGCAGACCCTCGAGGGACCTGTGTCCTTGCGGCACGGCCTCATGCACGCTCTGACGTGCACTGTTGTGCCTCAGCCGAATAACATCTTGCCGGGCTTGTCCGCTGACCCTCGAGGGACCTGTGTCCTTGCGGCTTGGCCTCATGCACGCTCTGACGTGCACTGTTGTGCCTCAGCCGAATAACATCTTGCCGGGCTTGTCCGCAGACCCTCGAGGGACCTGTGTCCTTGCGGCTTGGCCTCATGCACGCTCTGACGTGCACTGTTGTGCCTCAGCCGAATAACATCTTGCCGGGCTTCTCCGCAGACCCTCGAGGGACCTGTGTCCTTGCGGCTTGGCCTCATGCGAGGCCAATCTCGCCCTGATGTGCCTGGGGCTCAGTGCGTGTGGTCGTACTGCCCCGCAGACCCTCGAGGGACCTGTGTCCTTGCGGCACGGCCTCATGCACGCTCTGACGTGCACTGTTGTGCCTCAGCCGAATCACATCTTGCCGGGCTTGTCCGCTGACCCTCGAGGGACCTGTGTCCTTGCGGCTTGGCCTCATGCACGCTCTGACGTGCAATGTTGTGCCTCAGCCGAATAACATCCTGCTAGACTTGTCCGCAGACCCTCGAGGGACCCGCGTGCTTGCGCCACGGCTTCATGCGAGGCCAATCTCGCCCTGATGTGCCTGGGGCTCTGTCCGTGTGGCCGTGCTGCCCCGCAGACCCTCGAGGGACCTGTGTCCTTGCGGCACGGCCTCATGCACGCTCTGACGTGCACTGTTGTGCCTCAGCCGAATAACATCTTGCCGGGCTTGTCCGCTGACCCTCGAGGGACCTGTGTCCTTGCGGCTTGGCCTCATGCACGCTCTGACGTGCACTGTTGTGCCTCAGCCGAATAACATCTTGCCGGGCTTGTCCGCAGACCCTCGAGGGACCTGTGTCCTTGCGGCTTGGCCTCATGCGAGGCCAATCTCGCCCTGATGTGCCTGGGGCTCAGTGCGTGTGGTCGTACTGCCCCGCAGACCCTCGCGGGACCTGTGTCCTTGCGGCACGGCCTCATGCACGCTCTGACGTGCACTGTTGTGCCTCAGCCGAATAACATCTTGCCGGGCTTGTCCGCTGACCCTCGAGGGACCTGTGTCCTTGCGGCTTGGCCTCATGCACGCTCTGACGTGCACTGTTGTGCCTCAGCCGAATAACATCCTGCTAGGCTTGTCCCCAGACCCTCGAGGGACCCGCGTGCTTGCGCCACGGCTTCATGCGAGGCCAATCTCGCCTTGATGTGCCTGGGGCTCTGTCCGTGTGGCCGTGCTGCCCCGCAGACCCTCGAGGGATCTGTGTCCTTGCGGCACGGCCTCATGCACGCTCTGACGTGCACTGTTGTGCCTCAGCCGAATAACATCTTGCCGGGCTTGTCCGCTGACCCTCGAGGGACCTGTGTCCTTGCGGCTTGGCCTCATGCACGCTCTGACGTGCACTGTTGTGCCTCAGCCGAATAACATCTTGCCGGGCTTGTCCGCTGACCCTCGAGGGACCTGTGTCCTTGCAGCTTGGCCTCATGCACGCTCTGACGTGCAATGTTGTGCCTCAGCCGAATAACATCCTGCTAGGCTTGTCTGCAGACCCTCGAGGGACCCGCGTGCTTGCGCCACGGCTTCATGCGAGGCCAATCTCGCCCTGATGTGCCTGGGGCTCTGTCCGTGTGGCCGTGCTGCCCCGCAGACCCTCGAGGGACCTGTGTCCTTGCGGCACGGCCTCATGCACGCTCTGACGTGCACTGTTGTGCCTCAGCCGAATAACATCTTGCCGGGCTTGTCCGCTGACCCTCGAGGGACCTGTGTCCTTGCGGCTTGGCCTCATGCACGCTCTGACGTGCACTGTTGTGCCTCAGCCGAATAACATCTTGCCGGGCTTGTCCGCAGACCCTCGAGGGACCTGTGTCCTTGCGGCTTGGCCTCATGCGAGGCCAATCTCGCCCTGATGTGCCTGGGGCTCAGTGCGTGTGGTCGTACTGCCCCGCAGACCCTCGAGGGACCTGTGTCCTTGCGGCACGGCCTCATGCACGCTCTGACGTGCACTGTTGTGCCTCAGCCGAATAACATCTTGCCGGGCTTGTCCGCTGACCCTCGAGGGACCTGTGTCCTTGCGGCTTGGCCTCATGCACGCTCTGACGTGCACTGTTGTGCCTCAGCCGAATAACATCCTGCTAGGCTTGTCCCCAGACCCTCGAGGGACCCGCGTGCTTGCGCCACGGCTTCATGCGAGGCCAATCTCGCCCTGATGTGCCTGGGGCTCTGTCCGTGTGGCCGTGCTGCCCCGCAGACCCTCGAGGGACCTGTGTCCTTGCGGCACGGCCTCATGCACGCTCTGACGTGCACTGTTGTGCCTCAGCCGAATAACATCTTGCCGGGCTTGTCCGCTGACCCTCGAGGGACCTGTGTCCTTTCGGCTTGGCCTCATGCACGCTCTGACGTGCACTGTTGTGCCTCAGCCGAATAACATCTTGCCGGGCTTGTCCGCAGACCCTCGAGGGACCTGTGTCCTTGCGGCTTGGCCTCATGCGAGGCCAATCTCGCCCTGATGTGCCTGGGGCTCAGTGCGTGTGGTCGTACTGCCCCGCAGACCCTCGAGGGACCTGTGTCCTTGCGGCTTGGCCTCATGCACGCTCTGACGTGCACTGTTGTGCCTCAGCCGAATAACATCTTGCCGGGCTTGTCCGCAGACCCTCGAGGGACCTGTGTCCTTGCGGCTTGGCCTCATGCGAGGCCAATCTCGCCCTGATGTGCCTGGGGCTCAATGCGTGTGGTCGTACTGCCCGCAGACCCTCGAGGGACCTGTGTCCTTGCGGCACGGCCTCATGCACGCTCTGACGTGCACTGTTGTGCCTCAGCCGAATAACATCTTGCCGGGCTTGTCCGCTGACCCTCGAGGGACCTGTGTCCTTGCGGCTTGGCCTCATGCACGCTCTGACGTGCAATGTTGTGCCTCAGCCGAATAACATCCTGCTAGGCTTGTCCCCAGACCCTCGAGGGACCCGCGTGCTTGCGCCACGGCTTCATGCGAGGCCAATCTCGCCCTGATGTGCCTGGGGCTCTGTCCATGTGGCCGTGCTGCCCCGCAGACCCTCGAGGGACCTGTGTCCTTGCGGCACGGCCTCATGCACGCTCTGACGTGCACTGTTGTGCCTCAGCCGAATAACATCTTGCCGGGCTTGTCCGCTGACCCTCGAGGGACCTGTGTCCTTGCGGCTTGGCCTCATGCACGCTCTGACGTGCACTGTTGTGCCTCAGCCGAATAACATCCTGCTAGGCTTGTCCCCAGACCCTCGAGGGACCCGCGTGCTTGCGCCACGGCTTCATGCGAGGCCAATCTCGCCCTGATGTGCCTGGGGCTCTGTCCGTGTGGCCGTGCTGCCCCGCAGACCCTCGAGGGACCTGTGTCCTTGCGGCACGGCCTCATGCACGCTCTGACGTGCACTGTTGTGCCTCAGCCGAATAACATCTTGCCGGGCTTGTCCGCTGACCCTCGAGGGACCTGTGTCCTTTGCGGCTTGGCCTCATGCACGCTCTGACGTGCACTGTTGTGCCTCAGCCGAATAACATCTTGCCGGGCTTGTCCGCAGACCCTCGAGGGACCTGTGTCCTTGCGGCTTGGCCTCATGCGAGGCCAATCTCGCCCTGATGTGCCTGGGGCTCAGTGCGTGTGGTCGTACTGCCCCGCAGACCCTCGAGGGACCTGTGTCCTTGCGGCACGGCCTCATGCACGCTCTGACGTGCACTGTTGTGCCTCAGCCGAATAACATATTGCCGGGCTTGTCCGCTGACCCTCGAGGGACCTGTGTCCTTGCGGCTTGGCCTCATGCACGCTCTGACGTGCACTGTTGTGCCTCAGCCGAATAACATCCTGCTAGGGCTTGTCCCCAGACCCTCGAGGGACCCGCATGCTTGCGCCACGGCTTCATGCGAGGCCAATCTCGCCCTGATGTGCCTGGGGATCTGTCCGTGTGGCCGTGCTGCCCCGCAGACCCTCGAGGACCTGTGTCCTTGCGGCACGGCCTCATGCACGCTCTGACGTGCACTGTTGTGCCTCAGCCGAATAACATCTTGCCGGGCTTGTCCGCTGACCCTCGAGGGACCTGTGTCCTTTCGGCTTGGCCTCATGCACGCTCTGACGTGCACTGTTGTGCCTCAGCCGAATAACATCTTGCCGGGCTTGTCCGCAGACCCTCGAGGGACCTGTGTCCTTGCGGCTTGGCCTCATGCGAGGCCAATCTCGCCCTGATGTGCCTGGGGCTCAGTGCGTGTGGTCGTACTGCCCCGCAGACCCTCGAGGACCTGTGTCCTTGCGGCTTGGCCTCATGCACGCTCTGACGTGCACTGTTGTGCCTCAGCCGAATAACATCTTGCCGGGCTTTGTCCGCAGACCCTCGAGGGACCTGTGTCCTTGCGGCTTGGCCTCATGCGAGGCCAATCTCGCCCTGATGTGCCTGGGGCTCAATGCGTGTGGTCGTACTGCCCCGCAGACCCTCGAGGGACCTGTGTCCTTGCGGCACGGCCTCATGCACGCTCTGACGTGCACTGTTGTGCCTCAGCCGAATAACATCTTGCCGGGCTTGTCCGCTGACCCTCGAGGGACCTGTGTCCTTGCGGCTTGGCCTCATGCACGCTCTGACGTGCAATGTTGTGCCTCAGCCGAATAACATCCTGCTAGGCTTGTCCCCAGACCCTCGAGGGACCCGCGTGCTTGCGCCACGGCTTCATGCGAGGCCAATCTCGCCCTGATGTGCCTGGGGCTCTGTCCGTGTGGCCGTGCTGCCCCGCAGACCCTCGAGGGACCTGTGTCCTTGCGGCACGGCCTCATGCACGCTCTGACGTGCACTGTTGTGCCTCAGCCGAATAACATCTTGCCGGGCTTGTCCGCTGACCCTCGAGGGACCTGTGTCCTTGCGGCTTGGCCTCATGCACGCTCTGACGTGCACTGTTGTGCCTCAGCCGAATAACATCTTGCCGGGCTTGTCCGCAGACCCTCGAGGGACCTGTGTCCTTGCGGCTTGGCCTCATGCGAGGCCAATCTCGCCCTGATGTGCCTGGGGCTCAGTGCGTGTGGTCGTACTGCCCCGCAGACCCTCGAGGGACCTGTGTCCTTGCGGCACGGCCTCATGCACGCTCTGACGTGCACTGTTGTGCCTCAGCCGAATAACATCTTGCCGGGCTTGTCCGCTGACCCTCGAGGGACCTGTGTCCTTGCGGCTTGGCCTCATGCACGCTCTGACGTGCACTGTTGTGCCTCAGCCGAATAACATCCTGCTAGGCTTGTCCCCAGACCCTCGAGGGACCCGCGTGCTTGCGCCACGGCTTCATGCGAGGCCAATCTCGCCCTGATGTGCCTGGGGCTCTGTCCGTGTGGCCGTGCTGCCCCGCAGACCCTCGAGGGACCTGTGTCCTTGCGGCACGGCCTCATGCACGCTCTGACGTGCACTGTTGTGCCTCAGCCGAATAACATCTTGCCGGGCTTGTCCGCTGACCCTCGAGGGACCTGTGTCCTTGCGGCTTGGCCTCATGCACGCTCTGACGTGCACTGTTGTGCCTCAGCGAATAACATCTTGCCGGGCTTGTCCGCAGACCCTCGAGGGACCTGTGTCCTTGCGGCTTGGCTTCATGCGAGGCCAATCTCGCCCTGATGTGCCTGGGGCTCAGTGCGTGTGGCCGTGCTGCCCCGCAGACCCTCGAGGGACCTGTGTCCTTGCGGCACGGCCTCATGCACGCTCTGACGTGCACTGTTGTGCCTCAGCCGAATAACATCTTGCCGGGCTTGTCCGCTGACCCTCGAGGGACCTGTGTCCTTGCGGCTTGGCCTCATGCACGCTCTGACGTGCACTGTTGTGCCTCAGCCGAATAACATCCTGCTAGGCTTGTCCGCAGACCCTCGAGGGACCCGCGTGCTTGCGCCACGGCTTCATGCGAGGCCAATCTCGCCCTGATGTGCCTGGGGCTCTGTCCGTGTGGCCGTGCTGCCCCGCAGACCCTCGAGGGACCTGTGTCCTTGCGGCACGGCCTCATGCACGCTCTGACGTGCACTGTTGTGCCTCAGCCGAATAACATCTTGCCGGGCTTGTCCGCTGACCCTCGAGGGACCTGTGTCCTTTGCGGCTTGGCCTCAATGCACGCTCTGACGTGCACTGTTGGTGCCTCAGCCGAATAAACATCTTGCCGGGCTTGTCCGCAGACCCTCGGGGACCTGTGTCCTTGCGGCTTGGCCTCATGCCGAGGCCAATCTCGCCCTGATGGCCTGGGGCTCAGTGCGTGTGGGTCGTACTGCGCCCGCAGACCCTCGAGGGACCTGTGTCCTGCGGCTTGGGGCCTCATGCACGCTCTGGACGTGCACTGTTGTGCCGTCAGCCGAATAAATCTGCCGGGCTTGTCCGCAGACCCTCGAGGGACCTGTGTCCTTGCGGCTTGGCCTTCATGCGAGGCCAATCTCGCCCTGATGTGCCTGGGGCTCAGTGCGTGTGGCGTACTGCCCCGCAGACCCTCGAGGGACCTGTGTCCTTGCGGCACGGCCTCATGCACGCTCTGACGTGCACTGTTGTGCCTCAGCCGAAATAACATCTTGCCGGGCTTGTCCGCTGACCCTCGAGGGAACCTGTGTCCTTGCGGCTTGGCCTCATGCACGCTCTGACGTGCACTGTTGTGCCTCAGCCGAATAACATCCTGCTAGGCTTGTCCCCAGACCCTCGAGGGACCCGCGTGCTTGCGCCACGGCTTCATGCGAGGCCAATCTCGCCCTGATGTGCCTGGGGCTCTGTCCGTGTGGCCGTGCTGCCCCGCAGACCCTCGAGGGACCTGTGTCCTTGCGGCACGGCCTCATGCACGCTCTGACGTGCACTGTTGTGCCTCAGCCGAATAACATCTTGCCGGGCTTGTCCGCTGACCCTCGAGGGACCTGTGTCCTTTCGGCTTGGCCTCATGCACGCTCTGACGTGCACTGTTGTGCCTCAGCCGAATAACATCTTGCCGGGCTTGTCCGCAGACCCTCGAGGGACCTGTGTCCTTGCGGCTTGGCCTCATGCGAGGCCAATCTCGCCCTGATGTGCCTGGGGCTCAGTGCGTGTGGTCGTACTGCCCCGCAGACCCTCGAGGGACCTGTGTTCTTGCGGCACGGCCTCATGCACGCTCTGACGTGCACTGTTGTGCCTCAGCCGAATAACATATTGCCGGGCTTGTCCGCTGACCCTCGAGGGACCTGTGTCCTTGCGGCTTGGCCTCATGCACGCTCTGACGTGCACTGTTGTGCCTCAGCCGAATAACATCCTGCCAGGCTTGTCCCCAGACCCTCGAGGGACCCGCATGCTTGCGCCACGGCTTCATGCGAGGCCAATCTCGCCCTGATGTGCCTGGGGCTCTGTCCGTGTGGCCGTGCTGCCCCGCAGACCCTCGAGGGACCTGTGTCCTTGCGGCACGGCCTCATGCACGCTCTGACGTGCACTGTTGTGCCTCAGCCGAATAACATCTTGCCGGGCTTGTCCGCAGACCCTCGAGGGACCTGTGTCCTTGCGGCCTCGCCTCATGCACGCTCTGACGTGCACTGTTGTGCCTCAGCAAAATAACATCCTGCCAGGCTTGTCCGCAGACCCTCGAGGGACCCGCGTGCTTGCGCCACGGCTTCATGCGAGGCCAATCTCGCCCTGATGTGCCTGGGGCTCAGTCCGTGTGGCCGTGCTGCCCCGCAGACCCTCGAAGGACTTGTGTCCTTGCGGCACAGCCTCATGCACGCTCTGACGTGCACTGTTGTGCCTCAGCCAAATAACATCTTGCCGGGCTTGTCCGCTGACCCTCGAGGGACCTGTGTCCTTGCGGCCTCGCCTCATGCACGCTCTGACGTGCACTGTTGTGCCTCAGCAAAATAACATCCTGCCAGGCTTGTCCGCAGACCCTCGAGGGACCCGCGTGCTTGCGCCACGGCTTCATGCGAGGCCAATCTCGCCCTGATGTGCCTGGGGCTCAGTCCGTGTGGCCGTGCTGCCCCGCAGACCCTCGAGGGACCTGTGTCCTTGCGGCACAGCCTCATGCACGCTCTGACGTGCACTGTTGTGCCTCAGCCAAATAACATCTTGCCGGGCTTGTCCGCTGACCCTCGAGGGACCTGTGTCCTTGCGGCCTCGCCTCATGCACGCTCTGACGTGCACTGTTGTGCCTCAGCAAAATAACATCCTGCCAGGCTTGTCCGCAGACCCTCGAGGGACCCGCGTGCTTGCGCCACGGCTTCATGCGAGGCCAATCTCGCCCTGATGTGCCTGGGGCTCAGTCCGTGTGGCCGTGCTGCCCCGCAGACCCTCGAAGGACTTGTGTCCTTGCGGCACAGCCTCATGCACGCTCTGACGTGCACTGTTGTGCCTCAGCCAAATAACATCTTGCCGGGCTTGTCCGCTGACCCTCGAGGGACCTGTGTCCTTGCGGCCTCGCCTCATGCACGCTCTGACGTGCACTGTTGTGCCTCAGCAAAATAACATCCTGCCAGGCTTGTCCGCAGACCCTCGAGGGACCCGCGTGCTTGCGCCACGGCTTCATGCGAGGCCAATCTCGCCCTGATGTGCCTGGGGCTCAGTCCGTGTGGCCGTGCTGCCCCGCAGACCCTCGAAGGACTTGTGTCCTTGCGGCACGGCCTCATGCACGCTCTGACGTGCACTGTTGTGCCTCAGCCGAATAACATCTTGCCGGGCTTGTCCGCAGACCCTCGAGGGACCTGTGTCCTTGCGGCCTCGCCTCATGCACGCTCTGACGTGCACTGTTGTGCCTCAGCAAAATAACATCCTGCCAGGCTTGTCCGCAGACCCTCGAGGGACCTGTGTCCTTGCGCCACGGCTTCATGCGAGGCCAATCTCGCCCTGATGTGCCTGGGGCTCAGTCCGTGTGGCCGTGCTGCCCCGCAGACCCTCGAAGGACTTGTGTCCTTGCGGCACGGCCTCATGCACGCTCTGACGTGCACTGTTGTGCCTCAGCCGAATAACATCTTGCCGGGCTTGTCCGCAGACCCTCGAGGGACCTGTATCCTTGCGGCCTCGCCTCATGCACGCTCTGACGTGCACTGTTGTGCCTCAGCAAAATAACATCCTGCCAGGCTTGTCCGCAGACCCTCGAGGGACCCGCGTGCTTGCGCCACGGCTTCATGCGAGGCCAATCTCGCCCTGATGTGCCTGGGGCTCAGTGCGTGTGGCCGTGCTGCCCCGCAGACCCTCGAGGGACCTGTGTCCTTGCGGCACAGCCTCATGCACGCTCTGACGTGCACTGTTGTGCCTCAGCCAAATACCATCTTGCCGGGCTTGTCCGCTGGCCCTCGAGGGACCTGTGTCCTTGCGGCTTGGCCTCATGCACGCTCTGACGTGCACTGTTGTGCCTCAGCCAAATAACATCTTGCCGGGCTTGTCCGCTGACCCTCGAGGGACCTGTTGTTGTAATCCATTGGACCGCGGCCTAAGGCCTGTGGGATCCTGAGCATGCCGTAGCTATGCGCAGGGGTAGGGTACTGTCACATACCTTGCTGTCTAGGTATCTGCCGGTGACAGCACTGTATCTTCGTTGGAGGCGACGACACGTGAGACTTCGGACAGTAGAGAAAGAGTGATTACACTACGATCGACAGAGCCTATATAAGCGTTCTCTAAACGACTCATACGGATACGATCAGAATCAATGTCTGCTGGCACGCAATCTGCATGCATTGCTCGTGCATATGGTCAGCCATCGGTGCATGGCTGCCCCATAGCCACTCCGGATCAGCACCGTGTATCCTGGCACACATGGTCACCGTAGTCCTGTGTATGCCACCATGCATGGTCACCGTAGTCCTGTGCATGGCTGGATCACGACACTCCCCCTAGACTAAGCTTGTACTACCGCAAGCTGCAGTCTATCTCGAAATTTTCCCAGTGCTGGTCCTGCCAACACCTCACATCCCCCATTGGAGCCACTAAAGGTCAAGCCAAAGTCTATGGTCCCTCGCAGGTATCTCAGTACGTGAAGGACACCATTCCAATGACATTTGGCACTCCCAGCCATATGCCTGGCCAAGACATTAGCCGGAAACGCGATGTCTGGACGCGACACAACTGCCACATACTGGATGCTTCCTACGGCTTGCATAAACCTCTTATGCTCTGTGCCTGTAGCCTTCTCCTGGCTAGGATCTTCCTTCAGGCTAAACATTTCTGCTTTGGCACCAAAGGAGTTGGCGCCCGTCTGCACTCACTCATGCTGAATCTCTCCAGCATGTCCCTGATGCTCTTTCTGTGTGTGATGGTGATAGTGCGAGCAGCGCGATCACGTATGACCTCCATGCCCAGCACATATCCCAGCTCCCCCAGGTCACGACCCTCAAATGCCTCAAGGCTCTTTCTGATGGCATCATCCATCTGCTCTACCAGACCGAAAATCAACAGATCATCGACCCACAGAAAAATAAGACAACGTCCTACTTTGCAGATAAACAGTGCAGGGTCACTGGCTGATCTCACAAAGCCCATACTCAACAAGAGCTCTGCAAGCGCTTTGTGCCACTCCCTGGCAGCCTGCTTCAGACCATACAACGCCTTCTTCAGACGCCACACCATACCAGACCCATCATCTAGTACAGGAGGTTGTGCCACATACACTTCCTCCTCCAGAACACCATTCAGGATAGCACATTTTATGTCTATATGCCTCGTCTCTAGATCCTCTACTGCACAGACCGATAACAGAGCCCTGAAGGTAGCATAACTGCCCACAGGTGCCCATGTCTCAAAGAAATCTACGCCCTCCACTTGCGTAAACCCCCTGGCTACATATCTGGCTTTGAAACGCTCAATTTCACCCTGTGCTCCTCGCTTGATCTTAAGCACCCACTTGCCTGTCACAGGCTTCGCTCCTAATGGGCACTCGACCAGCTCAAACACGTCATGTTCTCTCATGGAGGTCAGCTCATCGAGCATGGCCGTGATCCACTGCTCACGGTGAGTGCCACGCATGGCCTGCTGCACCGTTGGATCATCTACTACGACCTCGACCTTCTTCCTCACGTAGCTGCACGCCTGGACTCACAAAGGCTAGCAGTAGGGCCACCGTTCGGAGTCACCTCCTGCCCCGTCGGCTTTTCTGCATCAGGAGTCACACTGTCAGCCGTCGCAGACACTCCTTCAGCTAAGTCACCGACGTCATTCTCACCATTGAACACTGTGGAGCTCCCAGCATCATGCTCACGTGCACCCTCCGGGGAGATGCGCTCAACAGCAACATCACTCATAATGGCTCCCACAGCATGGACAGCAGGTCTCAAGACTTTGCGAATCAAATGAAAAGGCTTTGGAACCCATCGAATCCCCACCTCATGTGGCGGATCCAGACGTTCTCCGCTGCCCCTCGCGGCACTTGGTGCTGACTCTCCCCCTGAGCCATCACCGCCTGTCGCTATTCCCCTAGGCACATGCCGTAGCTCGCCTTGCCCCTGGCCCTCAGACCCAGATATATGCCGTGGCTTATCATATCTGTCCCGGTCATCACGCCCTGACAACGTGGACCCGCGGTAACTTCGGCTGCCGCCGTGACCGTCAGCTCGCACAGATGGGGGTGGCTCACTCAGCTCCTTGCCCATCAACCGCTGGACTGGCTCCGCTGAGCGTGAGCGGGATCTAGACTCAGGCTCAGAGTCATCCTCACTACCAGATGCATCTTCATCCGCCTCCTCATCAGTTGGAAGCGGATAGATGTCACAGTCTCCCATGTGCAGCACAGGTCTATCCCGCGTAGGGATTGTCTCTGCAGGCCTGAACTCGCAGTTCAGTGGCCCAGACGGCTGGTCTGCTGCATCATATTCCCAGTGCGGCACAGCTGCAGCACTGTCAGCCGCTGCAAGATCACAGCGCGCTGCAACCACTGCATCACTGATCTCCGGTGTGTGCCAGCGCTCATGGCGCGCCCAGCAGCTCTGCACCAACACTCTAGGAGAGAACTCAGGCTCACCCTCAGGTAGCTCCTCTCGTGGTTTGAAACGCCTATGCAACGTTCTGCTTGGTTCCCAGTGCTGATGGCCCAGACCCGGATGCTCCCCCTCAGCCCAATCCACATTTCTACCCCTCTCTGGCATCATGTGTTCACGACTGGCTGGTGGACGCACTGCCCGCACACTGTGCTCTTCACCCACTTCTTCATGTTGGGCAAGAACTCAGCCTCCGGCACCACACTGGTGTACTGATCTGGCAGGATCTCAAATTCACCCTGCTCATAGTTCTCTAGCACAACTGGGTCCGCCGTAGGTTCCCCAGCCATGTGAAATCGCTGCGCGAAATCCTTCACCAGAGCAGGTGGAGCAGCCGTGTGCCTGTACAGCCGCACTGCTCCCCCATTCCCACGCTTCACATACACCCTGTCCATATGAGGACCTCCACCCGGTCCCATATAGGCACCGAGGATTCCTCGCTCCTCCAGGTGCCTGAAGTGCTCCCTCCGCGGATACACATACATTGGGCACCCGAAAGGCTTCACCTGTGCCACCACGAGACGGAAGTCATCTTCACTGACTTTCCGAAACCACAACAAGTATGGCACTATCTCCCTGACATCCACATTTCTCTATGCACCTTTCCACAAATGCCGCATCTCTCCTGGCATTCAGCTGCTCACAGAGCTCCTTCAGGCTCAGCGCAAGCGCTCCCGCCTTCCGGACCCTCAGCTGCTTAGCCCGCTGCTGCTCATTCGTGGACCATGGCTCATGGCTGGTGGCAACTAACCTCTCTTCCAGCCTCTGCTTCGCCTCCCTCCGCCGAACACCTTCCAGTGCTGTACTCGACGTCAGGTTGTGTGCATGGTTCACGCACATGTATGCCTCCGGCCACAGGAATGCAGGGACTGCTGCCTGCAGCAGGCTTGCCCGCACTGACGTGTTCAGCACACCGATCTTTCGCTCTACCAACCCATTAGACTCATGCTGGGCGGTGTCAGTGAACGTGTGTACTATTCCCCGCCACTCAAGGTACTGAGCCAGGTGGTTAGAGCTGAACTCACGTCCCTGGTCCGTATGCAGCCTCCGCACCCCTATCTCCTTGTCATAGACAGTCTGAGTGCGGATGCGTTCTAGCAGAAGGCATATCATTTCAGCAGCACCGCTTTTCGACTTCAGCGGGATGACATGCGAGTACCTGCTGTACTCATCCACCACTACTAGGATGAAGTTCATTCCTCCTATGCCCACTGGCTTTATCTGTCCAGCCAGATCCGCATGCAACACTTCTCCAGCATACGTGGCATTCTCTGTCACTTTGCCCCCATGCTGTGCTCTGTCACCACTTCTCTGTTCCGCCACATGGCAACCATGACACTCAAGTGCTACTCCCGTAGGTTCAGGCAGCTTGAGGTCGAACAGGTCTGGATTATCTCGCATCAGTTTGAGAACCGGTTGCCAGCACGGTGAAACGCGATATGCACCAGGAAAAATGGATCAACCTGGAAGGAAGATCTCTGACCAATAGGTACACCATCCACTGCAGCGACTCTCGCCTGCTCACCAACCCATTTCCTATTTCTGTGGAAAAGATTGTTAGCACTGGTCCAGTCTGTCCCTGAATCTACAGGGCGCAGTTCCCATATTGGTCTGCCTGTCCCGCAATACCAGCTCGGTGTGGGGTTGTCCTCACTATCCACACCCTGCTCACAGTTGCCCACAAACATCTGGGCTTGATCATGAAAGCCAGGCATTTCTAATGTATTTGCCTTGCCTGTGTGCAAGAATATGTTCGACCGCTTCAGCACAGTCGTTGATAGGATGTTTATCGGGCTGGCTGGCAACCAGTAAACATGATCTAGCTCAATGTCCACAGGCACCAGCTCACCCTTCACTGTCACGTACTTCCCCACATTCGCCCTGATAGTGCCCATGCCATATATCTTTAGCCTGCCCTGATCTAGAGGCTGGCATTCTGTGATATCCGGTGGTTTGATCTCACTGAATATGCTATAGTCAAAGCAGATGTTCAGATCAGACCCGCTATCCACCAGAAACGTGTATGGCATATTGGGCGCTGGCCCATCACCACATTCAGCTCGCAGTTCAGCTAGATCAACTACAGCCACCTGCGGGCCACCGCGGCCTCTGCCACGGCCTCGCCCTGCAGCTGCTTGCTTCTGCAGAAACTGCTTGACTTCTGCTGAGAGCAAGGGACACTCTTTCTGCAAATGACCAGGCTTATTGCAGTTGAAGCACTTACGGTTGTCTGCTTCCCCCGCTCCCACTGCAGCATCCTGTGGGGGTGTACCATGGCGACCACCGTGGCGTCCACCACGATACCCTCGTCCCCCATAACGCTGCTGACCACCGCGATCTTCCCGTGGGAACCGCGATGGAGCAGGTTGGCTGCTAGTCTGAGCGTGTGTCAGCAATGTGGACACTATCTGCTGCACTGGCAGCTGCTGCAGCATCGGCTGCAACAACGCATATTCTCTGTCTACTGCCAGTAGCCTAGAGCGGTACAACTGGTCAGGCACATTCTCCCCCAGACCCCTCATCTGGTTCACTATGCCACTACTTCATTGACATGCCTTTCTAGTGGTTTGCCTGCTTGTCTAGCACCACTAAGCTGTTGGTACAGCTTTTGAATCTCTACCTCGACTGAAGGCATGTACTTGGCATGAAGCAATGACCACAACTCACGGACAAAGCTACAGTTGGACACGAAATCCCTATCCTCCTTTGGCAGAGTAATAAACAGCCAATGCTTGACCGACTCATGGGCCTGGCTATTCTGTGCTAGTGGATCGTTCACCAGCAAGCTACTCTCTCCCAGTGTGCATCCCAGTGTGCAACCCAGTGTGCATCCCAGTGTGCAGCCTGAGCCACTTGCTGCGCGTGCTTCGCTCCGTGCACCGCTGCCTCACTCGCATTCCCCGTAGGATCAGCGTTGCTCGGCATGGCGGCCTGCAGAGGGTTTACACTGAGATACCCGTAGGTCCCAGCGTCTTGTCCTTCCCCGTGGGGCATGAACTGACCCTCCGCGGCCTGCTCGCGGCGCACTGTGGAGCGAGTGCGGTGGTGCGGAGGGTTAACAGCTCCCTCCACACCGTCAGATCCGATAGATCCTTGGCGAGATGCCATTGAATCGTCTCGGAATGGTGGAGTCCTGCAACGATCACTGTACGTCGCAGGACACGCAGACCCGTAGGCCTCTTTGCGAGACCAGCACACCAGCATAATGCAGCTCCGCCGTAGCATTCTGCATCAGCCGTATCTAATCTCTCTACGGTCAGCTATACGCTAGAGCGGTGTGACTCGCTCATCGAAACGCACAGCCGCAACCGCAGGTTTCCCCTGGACTCTCTCGCATGCTAATAGACATCACAAGAACACCCACAATCATCATCGATACCATGTTGTAATCCATTGGACCGCGGCCTAAGGCCTGTGGGATCCTGAGCATGCCGTAGCTATGCGCAGGGGTAGGGTACTGTCACATACCTTGCTGTCTAGGTATCTGCCGGTGACAGCACTGTATCTTCGTTGGAGGCGACGACACGTGAGACTTCGGACAGTAGAGAAAGAGTGATTACACTACGATCGACAGAGCCTATATAAGCGTTCTCTAAACGACTCATACGGATACGATCAGAATCAATGTCTGCTGGCACGCAATCTGCATGCATTGCTCGTGCATATGGTCAGCCATCGGTGCATGGCTGCCCCATAGCCACTCCGGATCAGCACCGTGTATCCTGGCACACATGGTCACCGTAGTCCTGTGTATGCCACCATGCATGGTCACCGTAGTCCTGTGCATGGCTGGATCACGACACACATGTGTTGTGCATCAGATGCATCCAAACAAGATTTACAATCCTATGGTGTCTCACATGTGAACAATCAGTACACGTCTTAGTGACAAGGGCCCGGATGGAGGTGAGGCCGCGCTGTGGTTCACAACACAGCTCAAGACGGTCTCGCTGGCGTCAGCGGGCGAGGTGCGCGCTCTGACAGGGCGTGCATTCAGCGGCTCCTGGACGACAGGGACCCCGGACATGAAGATGAAGCTAGAAGGGGTCTGATTCACGCAGTGCTGGCCTGCATGGACACCGCCTCGGCTCCGGTCCACCTCGCGGACCCAGCGAGCGATGGGCACAATGATGACGGTGATGAGGGTCAGCAGGGTGCTGCGGGGAGCAAAGGCGCAAAGCCAGGGGCAAAGAAAGGGTCTGGGAGGGGAAAGAAGAACAAGAACAAAGGCGGGAACAGAAAGAAAACAAGTGACGGGCCAAGGAAGATGGATGCCAAATCGCCTGGCATTGCAAAAGGTGTGCACTGTCATGGCAATATGCCCACTGTATACCAGGAAGTGTTTTGATCCAGTAGGTGCTAATGCATGGCCTTTCCTTGAGTTTACATGCATGCACACTGCATGTGTTTGATGTAATGTCACCCGCTCCAACCAGGGGTTTCATGCCCATGTAGGCCGTACTGAGATCGGGGGTGCCTGGGTGGACCTCACGCCGGACAACAGGGTCGTCGTCTCAATGGAGCTGCAAGAACCGGTACCGACCGCCCGCCACCCAGTTGACTTCAGATGAAGAGAGCGCCCGGGTCAAAGGCTGTCTGGACACCATGGTGCGTTATTCACTGCGCGAGGAAGTACAAGCCAGGACGCGATGACAAACGTGGCTGGAAGTTGATTGTACAAGGCCATGGAAGTGGCTGAGGGAGAGGGTGTCTCCCGCGATGACATCCGGGCAGCTTGGAGCAACACGGCCCGCAGCCAACACAGCCTTCCGACTCGGGGCCACTGGCAGACAATGATGAGGATTGCCTAGCCGAGGGGACATGGGCAACCCAAGCGCAGCCGATGAGGACAGCGTCACTGCCAGCAGTTCAGACAAGGGAACCAGTGGGGACGAGGACACCTTCAATCCTGGCCCAGCGGCGAGAAGGCGGCTGAAGGAGCAGCCCAGTCCCATCCGTACGAGCCGACGGGGTGCTGCGGTGCAGGGTGCTCAGGCAGCAGGGAGAGGCTGCAGGTGGCGAGGGCAAGGTAAGGGGCCGACGACGTGGCCGCGGGGGAGGCAGGTGGAGTACAATGCCGCAGCAGGCGAGGGGGAGCACGCCAGGCGGAAGGCCGGGCTGCTGCGGTGCAGGGTGCTCAGGGAAATGGGGCGGGCGGATCTGGCAAAGGCAGGGCAGGCGCAGGCAATGCGGGCAAGCGCAAAGGCGCTGGGCAGGGGTGCTGAAGAGGCAGAGGGGGCTGATAGGAGTGTGAGTGACAGAAGCGCATGCAAGGCACAGCGCACTGACTGACAGTTATGAGAACAGCACGTCACACTGCTGGTTTGTGTTTGGTCATCTATAGGTGCCACGCGGGACATGTAAAGTCCCGCCTCGTTTTGTTTGCATGCTCGTGATCGGACAGGAAACCATGATGGATTGCTTTCACGACGTGGTGACACGCCGTTGCACGCTCTGTTCTGCGAAAGTTCACTGCACTGCGGAAGGTGGCATTGGACAGGCACAGGTGACACGCGACCGACATCCATGCATGTGTTCTGTGGTGACAGGGGATAAGCGGCATGGCGCGGCTGCTGAGGCACGCGGGCCGACTGTTCGAAATATCACGCGACCCCAGACGAATATTCAGCCTTAAGTCAACCAGAATGAAACAGTATGTCGATCATGGTTGGCCTCTTCGCTGATCTACGTTCGTGCAGCGAGCGATGTTTCACACTCCGGCAACAACGTCGACAGTCCATCACAGGTCGATATTGACCTCGTCGCACGCTCTATCTCATCTCTATAATGTCCTTGCGCCTGTGTTTAAGAGTTTTATCAGGTTCTAGGGCGATAATACGAGTTCTGAGTGCCTGCCCGGATATGGCGGGATGCTTGACGCCGGTGAGCCGTTGACGGAGCATAAGATCATCGCACCTTTATATTTAGATACTCTTATACATAGGTCTGCTTTGCTGGACTGAGAAGCGTGGCGCACTCGTCGGATGCAGCGGTTGTTGCTTCGCCGCGGGTGCTCTACACAGCACGCCAGCCTCCGGAAACAGGACAGGTGACATTCCCACCTGTACACGTTTCATGAACATCATCTAGCCGTTGTGCGATGTGGGATCCTTCCGCCGTGCGCCGGGGACTGCCGTGCTGCGTTGTGGACGCGGCCACAGTCCATCGCTCGGCTTGTCTGCCCCACACTGTCTCGGCGACCAGATCGAGCCGTGAATTAACGTAGTCACGCGTGTATGCACTGTCCTGTCTGATTCGACTTGCTCGACAGTCTGACAGTCTGAGCTGCATAGGTGGATGGTCGATTGTGCCCAATCGACTGCAGTGCCCCGGACGCCACTATGGTCGATTGTGCCCAATCGACCAGTCATGGACCACAGGCCACTATGCGCACTTGAGCACAGTGAAGTCCATGTGAACGCTCGTGACCTCAACTCGTATATACGCGTGCCACTGATGTCCAAGTCACCTGTCCTGTCTGATTCCAGTTTCTCGACAGTTGAACCGTCTGCACAGGTGGATGGTCGATTGTGCCCAATCGACTGCAGTGCCCCGGACGCCACTATGGTCGATTGTGACCCAATCGACTGCAGTACCCCGGGCGCCACTATGGTCGATTGTGCCCAATCGACCAGTCATGGACCACAGGCCACTATGCGCACTTGAGCACAGTGAAGTCCATGTGAACGCTCGTGACCTCAACTCGTATATACGCGTGCCACTGATGTCCAAGTCACCTGTCCTGTCTGATTCCAGTTTCTCGACAGTCGAACCGTCTGCACAGGTGGATGGTCGATTGGGCCCAATCGACTGCAGTACCCCGGGCGCCACGATGGTCGATTGTAACCCAATCGACTGCAGTACCCCGGCGCCACTATGGTCGATTGTGCCCAATCGACCAGTCATGGACCACAGGCCACTATGCGCACTTGAGCACAGTGAAGTCCATGTGAACGCTCGTGACCTCAACTCGTATATACGCGTGCCACTGATGTCCAAGTCACCTGTCCTGTCTGATTCCAGTTTCTCGACAGTCGAACCGTCTGCACAGGTGGATGGTCGATTGGGCCCAATCGACTGCAGTACCCCGGGCGCCACGATGGTCGATTGTAACCCAATCGACTGCAGTACCCCGGGCGCCACGATGGTCGATTGTAACCCAATCGACTGCAGTACCCCGGGCGCCACTATGGTCGATTGTAACCCAATCGACCGCAGTACCCCGGGCGCCACTATGGTCGATTGTACCCAATCGACTACAGCACCCGGGACGCCACGATGGTCGATTGGGCCCAATCGACCAGCCATGGGCCACAACCCTCGTGCCTCACAGTGGACGATACTGTGTCAATGTCGTAGGCAAGATCTTCCGCATATGTGCATATTACTATCCCATCGTGTACGTGTCCCACACAACTCCATCCTGGACGCCCTCAGCAGTCCTCCCACTCCTGGACCTCTCATGCGGGTGCTGGAGAGGACATCTCCCTTGGCGCGCATGGGAGGTCCGCAGGACGTCCTGCAAGGTGAACGGCTTAGATTACGTCATTTCGGCTTGAACCGCCGCCGACGTGACGTCACTCGACGCGGCTTATGCGCGTCACCTGCCCACTACTCAGGTCATCCCAGTGACGACCTCTATGAGTCATCGAACTCGTGGTACTGGCATGAGGGCGTCCCGCTGTGCCAGGGCGGCTTCAGGCCGCCCTCCCGGTGACACCAATTGGTCGTCGTGCCATCCTCCAGGCGTCCTTCTGGAAATCTGGGCAAAGGACGTCCCGAAAGTGCTGGCAGCATTCTCATAGTGCGCACTGGGGAAATCTCTAATGTCGTGATCCAGCCATGCACAGGACTACGGTCACCATGCATGGAGTGGATGCACGGTGCTGATCCGGAGTGGCTATGGGACGCCATGCACCGATGGCTTACCATATGCACGAGCAATGCATGCTAGATTGCGTGCCGCAGACAATGATTCTGATCGTATCCGTATGAGACGTTTAGTTGAACGCTTATATAGGCTCTACTGATCAAAGTGTAATCACTCTTCTCTGCTAAGTCTCACGTGCTATAATCCAAGACTGAGAGCGCACTGTCACAGCGGAGGCCTGTACACCAGCCAGGTATGTGACAGCGCGACCCCCTGTCGTGATCCAGCCATGCACAGGACTACGGAGACCATGCATGGTGGCATACACAGGACTACGGAGACCATGTATGCATGGATGCACGGTGCTGATCCGGAGTGGCTATGGGACGCCATGCACCGATGGCTTACCATATGCACGAGCAATGCATGCTAGATTGCGTGCTGCAGACAATGATTCTGATCGTATCCGTATGAGACGTTTGGTTGAACGCTTATATAGGCTCTACTGATCAAAGTGTAATCACTCTTCTCTGCTAAGTCTCACGTGCTATAAATCCAAAGACTGAGAGCGCACTGTCACAGCGGAGGCCTGTACACCAGCCAGGTATGTGACAGCGCGACCCCCTGCGCACAGCTACACAGTGCTTAGATCCCACAGTGCCTTAGGGCTGCGGTCCACTGAATTACGACATGGTATCGGTGATGTTTGTGGGTATTCTAGCGATGGTTGTATGCTTGCGATAGAGTCCAGGGTTCTACGGCTACGGCTGAGCGTCCCGATGAGCGATTCACACCGCTCTAGCGTTTAGCTGTAGAGTCCGTAGAGAGACTAGAGTACACAGATGCATAACGCTACGGCTGGACTGCATTCTGTCAGGGTACTGGTCTCGCAGAAAGGCCTACGGGTCTGCGTGTCCTGCGACGCACGAAGGTCGTGTTGCAGGATGCCACCACGCCGAGAAGTCCCAATGGCATCTCGCCAGGGATCTATTGGCTCTGACGGCGAGGATGGAGAAGAAGTTCGTCCTCGCCACCACACACGTTCCACAGCGCGCCGCGAGCAGGCCGCGGAGGACCAGTTCGTGACCTACGGGGAAGAACAGCGCGTTGGGACCTACGGGTATCCCAATGCAGGTCCTCTGCAGGCGGCATTGCCGGGAAATGCTGATCCTACGGGGGAAGCAGGAGCTCAGGCTGCGGCGCAAGGAACACAGCCAGCACATCTCGCAGCGCCAGCTGCGTGGATGACCCAACAGATACCGCCTCCGATACCGCAGCCTTCGCAGGCTGCGGTGTCATCAGGAGTACCAGCTACGGCTGGATCAATTGACGTAAGCACGCTAGCGCAAGCGCTGTCGCTTGCCATGCCCAGGCCAGTACCGGGGAAATCTCTAGTAGAGAAGAACAGATTTCCGGTGTGGCACTATAAGACTGATCACTTCCGAGTATTTAAGAAGGAGGTAGAGAGCTGGGCGAAGATGGTGGGTGAGAGTAGCCTGCTAGTCAATGATCCGCTTGCTCAGAGCAGCCAGGCTCATGAGCAAGTCATGCACTGGTTGTTCACCACACTGCCAAAGGAGGATAGAGACTTCGTGGCAGACTGTAGTTTCGTCCATGAGGTCTGGTCGTTGCTGCATGCTAAGTATATGCCATCAGTGGAGGTAGAAATACAGAAGCTGTATCACCAGCTCAGCAGTACCCAGCAGGCTGGCAAGCCGCTGGAGAAGCATGTGAATGAGGTGTTGTAATTCAGTGGACCGCGGCCTAAGGCCTGTGGGATCCTGAGCATGTCGTCATGCGCAGGGGTTGGTGCTGTCACATACCTTGCTGTCTTAGGTATCTGTCCGTGACAGCTCCTGTACCTTCAGTGGAGGATCAATGCACGTGAGTCTTAGGACAGTAGAAGACAGAGTGATTACACTACGATCTGTAGAGCCTATATAAGCGTTCAATCAACGTCTCATACGGATACGATCAGAATCAATGTCTGCGGCACGCAATCTTGCATGCATTGCTCGTGCATATGGTCAGCCATCGGTGCATGGCTGCCCCATAGCCACTCCGGATCAGCACCGTGAATCCACTCCATGCATGGTCACCGTAGTCCTGTGCATGGCTGGATCACGACACTCCCCCTAGACTAAGCTTGTACTACCGCAAGCTGCAGTCTATCTCTAAATTTTGCCAGTGCTGGTCCTGCCAACACCTTTGTAAACATATCAGCTAGCATGTCTACCGTGCTAACCCAGCTGATAGTCAACTCGTCGAGTTCTACGAACTCTCGGACCCTCAGGTCCCTGACCCTGATGTGCTTAGAGCGGTCACTAGAGATGGGGTTCACTGCTAGCAAGTTGGCACCTTTTGTTGTCGCCCCACAGCGTTGGCTTCACAGCCGACAAACCAAGATCAGTGCACAACTGCTTAGCCCACATCACCTCATTGGCTGCTGAACTCATTGCTATGAGCTCTGCCTCAGTTGTATCACCAGCCACAATAGTCTGCCTCTTCGAACGCCAGAACACACAGTTCCCATGCATCCGGACTACTACTCCTGACACGCTCTTCAAGCAAGCACCATTGGCGAAGTCAGCATCCGTAAATGCTTCCAACACCTCACATCCCCCATTGGAGCCACTAAAGGTCAAGCCAAAGTTTATGGTCCCTCGCAGGTATCTCAGTACGTGAAGGACACCATTCCAATGACATTTGGCACTCCCAGCCATATGCCTGGCCAAGACATTAGCCGGAAACGCAATGTCTGGACGCGACACAACTGCCACATACTGGATGCTTCCTACGGCTTGCATAAACCTCTTATGCTCTGTGCCTGTAGCCTTCGCCTGGCTAGGATCTTCCTTCAGACTAAACATTTTCTGCTTTGGTACCAACGGAGTTGGCGCCCGTCTGCACTCACTCATGCCAAATCTCTCTAGCATGTCCCTGATGCTCTTTCTGTGTGTGATGGTGATAGTGCGAGCAGCTCGATCACGTATGACCTCCATGCCCAGTACATATCCCAGCTCCCCCAGGTCACGACCCTCAAATGCCTCAAGGATCTTTCTGATGGCATCATCCATCTGCTCTCTATGACCGAAAATCAACAGATCATCGACCCACAGAAAAATAAGACAACGTCCTACTTTGCAAATGAACAGTGCAGGGTCACTGGCTGATCTCACAACACCCATACTCAATAAGAGTTCTGCAAGCGCTTTGTGCCACTCCCTGGCAGCTTGCTTCAGACCATACAACGCCTTTTTCAGACGCCACACCATACCAGACCCATCGTCCAGTACCGGAGGTTGTGCCACATACACTTCCTCCTCCAGAACACCATTCAGGAAAGCACATTTAATGTCTATATGCCTCGTCTCTAGATCCTCTACTGCACAGACTGATAACAGAGCCCTGAAGGTAGCATAACTGCCCACAGGTGCCCATGTCTTAAAGAAATCTACGCCCTCCACTTGCGTAAATCCCCTGGCTACATATCTGGCCTTGAAACGCTCAATTTCACCCTGTGCTCCTCGCTTGATCTTAAGCACCCACTTGCCTGTCACAGGCTTCACTCCTGTTGGGCACTCAACCAGCTCAAACACATCATGTTCTCTTAAGGAGGTCAGCTCATCGAGCATTGCCGTGATCCACTTCTCACGATGAGCGCCACGCATGGCCTGCTGCACCGTTGGATCATCTACTACGGCCTCGACCCTCTTCCTCACGGTAGCTGCACGCCTGGACTCACAAAGGCTAGCAGTAATGCCACCGTTCGGAGTCAACGTCTGTCCCGTCGTCTTTTCTGCATCAAGAGGCACACTGTCAGCTGCAGCTGACACTCCATCGGACAAGTCACCGGCGTCATTCTCATCATCATTCATTACTGTGGGGCTCGCAGCATCACTCACATGCTCACGTGCTTCCTCCGGGGAAATGCGCTCAACAGCAGCATCACTCACAATTGCTCCCACAGCATGGACAGCAGGTCTTAAGACTTTGCGAATCAAGTGAAAAGGCTTTGGAACCCATCGAACCCTCACCTCATGTGGCGGATCCAGACGTTCTCCGCTGCCCCTCGCGGCACTTGGTGCTGACTCTCCCCCTGAGCCATCACCGCCTGTCGCTATTCCGCTAGGCACATGCCGTAGCTCGCCTTGCCCCTGGCCCTCAGACCCAGATATATGCCTTGGCTCGTCATATCTGTCACGGTCATCACGCCCTGACACCGTGGACCCGCGGTGACTTCGGCCGCCGCCGTGACCGTCAGCTCGCACAGGTGGGGGTGGCTCACTCAGCTCCTTGCCCATCGACCGCTGGACTGGTTCCGCTGAACGCGAGCGGGATCTAGACTCAGACGCAGAGTCATCCTCACCTCCATCACTAGACTCAGTATCACTCACTTCCTCATCAGTTGGAAGCGGATGGATATCACAGTCCCCTATGTGCAACACAGCCCTATCCCTCGTAGGGATCGTCTCTGCAGGCCTGAACTCATGGTGTAAAGGCCCAGACGGCTGGTTTGCTGCATCATAGTCCCAGTGTGCCACCGCTGCAGCATTGTCAGCCGCTGCATGATCGCAGCGTGCTGCAACCACTGCCTCACTGATCTCTGGTGTGTGCCAGCGCTCATGTCGCGCCAGCAGCTCTGCACCCAACACTCTAGGAGAAAACTCGGGCTCACCCTCAGGTAGCTCGTCTGTCGGTTTGAAACGCCTGTGCAGCGTTCGTCCTGGTTCCCAGTGTTGATGGCCCAGACCCGGATGCTCCCCCTCAGCCCAATCCACATTTCTGCCCCTCTCTGGCATCATGTGTTCACGACTGGCTGGTGGACGCACTGCCCGCACACTAGTGCTCTTCACCCACTTCTTCATGTTGGGCAAGAACTCAGCTTCCGGCACTACACTGGTGTACTGATCGGGTAGGATCTCAAACTCACCCTGCTCATAGTTCTCTAGCACAACTGGGTCCGCCGTAGCCTCCCCAGCCATGTGAAATCGCTGCGCGAAATCCTTCACTAGAGCAGGTGGAGCAGCCGTGTGCCTGTACATCCGCACTGCTCCCCCATTCCCACGTTTCACGTAAACCCTGTCCATGTGAGGACCTCCACCCGGTCCCATATAGGCACCGAGGATTCCTCGCGCTTCCAGGTGCCTGAAGTGCTCCCTCCTTGGATACACATACATTGGACACCCGAAAGGCTTCACCTGTGCCACCACGAGACGGAAGTCATCTTCCTTGACCTTCCTAAACCACAACAAGTATGGCACAATCTCTCTGACATTCACATTTCTCATGTGCTGTGCCACAAATACCAATTCTCTCCTGGCAACCAGCGTCTCACACAGCTCATTCAGACTCAGCGCATGCGCTGCAGCCTTCCTGACTCTCAGCTGCTTAGCCCGCTGCTGCACGTTCGTGGACCATGGCTCAGAGCTGGTGGCAACAAACCTATCCTCCAGCTTCTGCTTTGCCTCCTTCCGCCTCACACCCTCCAGTGCTGTGCTCGGCGTCAGGTTGTGTGCATGGTTCACGCACATGTATGCCTCTGGCCACAGGAATGCAGGCACTGCTGCCTGCAGCAGACTCGCCCGCACTGACGTGTTCAGTACACCGATCTTTCGTTCTACCAACCCATTTGACTCATGTTGGGCGGTGTCAGTGAACGTGTGTACTATCCCTCGCCACTCAAGGTACTGAGCCAGCTGACTCGAGCTGAACTCACCTCCTTGGTCCGTGTGCAGCCTCCGCACCCCTACCTCCTTGTCATAGACAATCTGAGTGCGGATGCGTTCTATCAGAAGACATATCATCTCCGCAGCACCGCTTTTTGACTTCAGCGGGATCACATGTGAGTACCTGCTGTACTCATCCACTACTACCAGGACGTAGTTCATTCCGCCTATGCCTACTGGCTTAATCTGTCCAGCCAGATCCGCATGCAATACTTCTCCAGCATACGAGGCATTCTCTGTCACTTTGCCCCCATGCCGTGCTCTGTCACCACTTCTCTGCTCCGCCACGTGGCAACCATGACACTCAAGCGCTACTCCCGTGGGTTTAGGCAACTTGAGGTCATACAGGTCTGGATTCTCAGTCATCAGTTTGAGAATCCGGTTGCCCGCATGGTGAAACGAGAGATGCACCAGAAATGCTGGGTCAAGTCGGTAAGAAGATCTCTGACCAATAGGCACACCATCTACCGCAGCGATTCTCGCCTGCTCACCAACCCATCTCCTATTTCTGTGGAAAAGGTTGTTGGCACTGGTCCAGTCTGTCCCTGAATCTACAGGGCGCAGTTCCCATATCGGTCTGCCCGTCCCGCAATACCAGCTCAATGTGGGGTTATCATCACTATCAACTCCCTGCTCACAGTTGCCCACAAATGTTTGTGCTTGGTCATAGAAACCCGGCATCTCTACTGTGTTTGCCTTGCCTGTGTGCAAGTACACATTCGACCGCTTCAGCACAGTCGTTGATAGGATATTGATCGGGCTGGCTGGCACCCAGTAGACATGATCCAGCTCAACATCCACAGGCACCAACTCACCCTGTATTGTCACGTACTTCCCCACATTCGCCCTGATAGTGCCCATGCCATATATCTTAAGCCTGCCCTGGTCTAAGGGCTGGCACTCTGTGATATCTGGTGGCTTGATCTCACTGAACATGCTATAGTCAAAGCATATGTTCAGGTCAGACCCGCTATCCACCAGAAAGGTGTATGGCATATTGGGCGACGGCCCATCAGCACAGTCAGCTCGCAGTTCCGCTAGGTCTACCACAGCCACCTGAGGGCCCCCGCGGCCTCTGCCACGGCCTCGCCCTGCAGCTGCCTGTTTCTGTAGGAATTGCTTGACCTCTGCGGAGAGCAAAGGGCAATCTTTCTGCAGATGGCCAGGCTTCTCACAATTGAAGCACTTGCGCTTATCTGCTCCCCCTGCTCCCACTGCGGCAACCTCTGGGGGTGCACCATGGCGACCACCGTGGCGTCCACCACGATACCCTCGTCCCCCAAATCTCTGCTGACCACCGCGATCATCCCGTGGGAATCGCGATGGGGCAGACTGGCTGCTATTCTGAGCATGTGTCAGCAGCGTGGACACTATCTGCTGCACTGGCAGTTGCTGCAGCATCGGCTGCAGCAGTGCATACTCTTTGTCCACTGCCAGTAGCCTAGAGCGGTATAACTGATCAGGCACAGCTTCTCCCAGACCCCTCATCTGGTTCACTATACCAACTACCTCGTTGACATGTTTCTCAAGTGGCTTTCCCGCCAGCCTGGCACCACTGAGTTGCTGGTATAGCTTCTGTATTTCTACTTCGACAGAAGGCATGTACTTGGCATGCAGCAATGCCCATATCTCATGGACAAAATTGCAGTCTGACACGAAATCCCTATCCTCCTTCGGTAATGTCACGAATAGCCAATGCTTGACTGACTCATGAGCCTGGCTATTCTGTGCCAGTGGATCATTCACTAGCAGGCTACTTTCCCCCACCATGTTTGCCCAACTCTCTACCTCTTTCTTGAACACCCGAAAGTGATCATATCTGTGGTTCCATACCGGGAACTTGTGCTTGTCTACTAGCGACTTTCCCGGCGTAGACTTAGGCATTACGAGCGATAGCGCGCTCGCGAGAGTTGCAACATCGATCGTCCCGGCTGTTGCTGCCGCCCCGGATGACATCGCAGCCTGCGAAGGCTGCGGTATCGGAGGTGGTATCTGCTGCGCTGCCCATGCTGTCTGGGCAACGTGTGGCACTTCCTGCGCTCCGTGCACCGCTGCCTGAGCACCCGCATTCCCCGTAGGATCAGCGTTGCCCGGCATGGCGGCCTGCAGAGGGTTAACACTGAGATACCCGTAGGTCCCAGCGTCTTGTCCTTCCCCGTGGGGCATGGACTGACCCTCCGCGGCCTGCTCGCGGCGCACTGTAGAGCGAGTGCGATGATGCGGAAGGTTAACTGCTCCCTCCACACCGTCAGAACCGATAGACCCTTGGCAAGATGCCATTGAATCGTTTCGGAGTGGTGGTGTCCTGCAACATGACCACCATATGTCGCAGGAAACGCAGACCCGTAGGCCTCTTTGCGAGACCAGCACACAAGCATAATGCAGCTCCGCCGTAGCATTCTGCATTAGCTTTTCTAGTCTCTCTACGGTCGGCTATACACTAGAGCGGTGTAGCACACTCATCGGAGTGTGCAGCCGTAACCGCAGGTTCCCCCTGGACTCTATTGCATGCTAATAGACATCACAAGAATCCCCACAATCATCACCGATACCATGTTGTAATTCAGTGGACCGCGGCCTAAGGCCTGTGGGATCCTGAGCATGTCGTCATGCGCAGGGGTTGGTGCTGTCACATACCTTGCTGTCTTAGGTATCTGTCCGTGACAGCTCCTGTACCTTCAGTGGAGGATCAATGCACGTGAGTCTTAGGACAGTAGAAGAGAGAGTGATTACACTACGATCTGTAGAGCCTATATAAGCGTTCAATCAACGTCTCATACGGATACGATCAGAATCAATGTCTGCGGCACGCAATCTTGCATGCATTGCTCGTGCATATGGTCAGCCATCGGTGCATGGCTGCCCCATAGCCACTCCGGATACGCACCGTGAATCCACTCCATGCATGGTCACCGTAGTCCTGTGCATGGCTGGATCACGACATGAGGTGGTGGGCATAGTGAACCAGATGAGAGGACTGGGTGAGACTGTGTCTGATCAGTTGTACAGATCACGGTTGCTGGCAGTAGACAGAGAGTACAGCCTGTTGCAGCCCATGCTGCAGGCCATGCCAGTGCAGCAGATAGTGTCTACGCTGTTGACACATGCCCAGACGAACAGCAAGCAGGGTCCATCGCGATTCCCACGGGACGATCGCGGTGGACAACAGCGCCATGGGGGACGTGGGTACCGAGGTGGACGCTACGGTGGTCGCCAAGGTTCACCCCCACAGGTAGCAGCTGTGGGAGCAGGGGCAGCAGGGGGAGCAGAAAAGAGAAAATGCTTCAACTGTGATAAGCCTGGACATGTGCAAAAGGATTGTCCATTGCTCTCCGCAGAGGTCAAACAATTCCTGCAGAAGCAAGCAGCTGCAGGGCGAGGCCGTGGCAGAGGCCGCGGTGGCCCTCAGGTAGCTGTAGTTGACCTAGATAAGCTGCGAGCTGACTGTGCTGATGGGCCGTCTCCAAACATGCCGTACACTTTCCTAATAGATAGTGGCTCAGACATAAACATATGCTTTGACTATGATATGTTTTGCGAGATCAAGCCACCAGATATGCCGCAGTGTCAGCCTCTTGACCAGGGCAGGCTAGACATGTATGGTGTGGGCACGATCAGAGCTAATCTGGGAGAGTATGTGAGTGCACAGGGCACTATCACACCAGTAGACATAGAGTTGACCAACGTCTACTGGGTGCCGGCCAGTCCTATCAACATCCTTTCAACAAAGGAGTTGAAAAAGTCTGAGATCTACTTGCATACGGGCAAGCATGCAAACCGGGTAGTGATGCCTGGGTTTCATGACCAGAGCTATGGGTTCCACAGGAACTGTGAGCAGGGTGAGGATGAGGATGGAAAACCTACTCTGACATGGTTCTGTGGGAAAGGCAGGCCGATATGGCAAATGCGACCGGTAGATAGAGGAGCAGCCTGGACAAGTGCGAATAACTTGTTTCATAGGAATGGGAAATGGGTACGTGAGCAGCAGCAAGTTGCTGCGGTGACCGGTGTACCGAATGAACAAGGTTATTCCTTTCAGGTTGATCCATCATTTCTAGTGCATATCGCCTTTCACCATGCTGGCAATCGGGTACTCCAGTTGATGAGAGACAACCCACAACTGTATGACCTGAAGATGCTGAAACCTACGGGGGTAGCGCTTCAGTGTCATGGTTGCCACGTGGCTGAACAGAGAAGCGGCGATAGAGCACAGCACGGGGGTAAGGTGACGGAGAATGCCACCTATGCTGGGGAAGTGTTGCATGCTGATCTAGCAGGGCAGATCAAGCCAGTAGGAATCGGGGGTATGAACTACATCCTGGTAGTGGTGGATGAGTACTCCCGGTATTCCCATGTGATTCCGCTTGAAGTCCAAGAGTGGGGCTGCAGAAATGATATGCCTGCTGATTGAGCGAATCCGCACTCCAGATCGTGTATGATAGAGAGGTTGGGGTGCGGAGGCTGCACACTGACCAAGGTGGTGAGTTCAGCTCTAACCAGCTGGCTCAGTACCTCCCGTGGCGTGGCATTGAGCACACGTACACTGCCACGGGCCAGCATGAGTCCAATGGAATGGTGGAGAGAAAGATCGGTGTGCTGAACAGAGTGTGAGGGCAAGCCTGCTGCAAGCGGCTGTGCCTGCATTTCTGTGGCCAGAGGCGTATATGTGTGTGAACCATGCGCATAACCTGACGCCTAGCACAGCTCTAGAGGGTGTTAGCGGAAGGAGGCCAAGCAGAAACTGGAGGAGAGGCATGTGCAGACCAGTCGTGTGACCCGTGGTCAAACGAATGAGGCTGTGAGAGCTGCACAGTTGCAGACGAGGAGGGCTCAGGCTCAGCAGATGAGTCTGCAGGCTCTGGCTGATGAGGGTATGGCAGGGGCGATGGGAAGTTTGTCGCCCAGTGTGTGAAGATGTGATGTCAGACAGATTGTGCCATCTCTGTTATGGTTCAGGAATGTGAGTGAGGACACGTTCCATCTGGTGGTGGCCCAGGTGAAGCCTTTCGGGTGTCCGATGTATGTATATGCTCGGAGAGAGGACTTCAGACACCTGGATGAGAGAGGAGTGCTCGGTTTCTACATGGGACCGGGTGCTGGTCCTCACATGATAGAGCTTACGTGAAGCGAGGAATGGGGAGCAGTGCGTATGTATAGGCATACGGCTTCNACAAGAATCTCGTCATTAATTCAGTGGGTTTGCTAGCGTCCTAGTAGTAATGGTGCAGCTCCTGCGCAGCCATGGCTCATATCGGGCTATAGGCTAGCTAGGCAATTCGCGAATGGCACGGCAATGCATGCTGCGATCCGCCGATGTCGCTTCAGCATGGTCCGTAGTATGTATCGTTACATCGAGGGGCTCCGATCCAGTGCACCAAGCGAACGTACAACTAGAGTCTAGACTCACATGCTACCCAGCAGATGCGAGCCGGCCAGGCGATCACCTGGCACAAACTGCGCACCCGTGAGCCGTGCTACCCTTGACATGGTCTTTCTGATCACAACCCGTTTCCTTTCACTGTCGCCGCACTGAACTCCCGCAAGGAGTTCTCAATCCAGCGAGCCTTTGCTCTCTTGTTGAACGGCCCAACCAACGACACTGCCAGCGTGTTGAGGTACTGCATGGCATGCGACCCTAGTCTGCCATATGTCTCGTGCACAACCGGCACCACCTTGTACGATCCCTGCACACTCTTTTGTACTTGTTGAGTTTGAACTGTTCGCGTACGGCGCCGCGTGCCCCTGTGCCCCGATGCTTTCCCCACCACAGCCACCCCAGATGGGTGGATGAAGCTGACATCTAGTACATACACGTCCACGTCCGGACCATTTGCTAGGATGTCCCCCCCCCCTGTCGTCCCTGTAGCGTCTGTCCAGGCTGCGCATCACTGGCTCAATTGATGTGGACACCCCTGCCGCTCTTACTCGACGGCGCCAAGCGTAACGGCAATGTTGTGGCGCAACGTCCAGCAGTCGCATTGTGTCGTCAGTCATGGCATGATCTACGTCGCCTGGCTTCACCGAGCATTGCAATCACATTCACTTCCCCATCTACGGCGCAGGGGGGAAAGCCGCCGCTGAACCGCATCCCATGCACAAAATCCCCATCATTTAGAGTCAGCATGTCGTGATCCAGCCATGCACAGGACTACGGTGACCATGCATGGTGGCATACACAGGACTACGGTGACCATGCATGAGTGGATTCACGGTGCTGATCCGGAGTGGCTATGGGGCAGCCATGCACCGATGGCTGACCATATGCACGAGCAATGCATGCAAGATTGCGTGCCGCAGACATTGATTCTGATCGTATCCGTATGAGACGTTGATTGAACGCTTATATAGGCTCTACAGATCGTAGTGTAATCACTCTCTCTTCTACTGTCCTAAGACTCACGTGCATTCATCCTCCAACTGAAGGTACAGGCGCTGTCACGGACAGATACCTAAGACAGCAAGGTATGTGACAGCACCAACCCCTGCGCATGACGACATGCTCAGGATCCCACAGGCCTTAGGCCGCGGTCCACTGAATTACAACATGGTATCGGTGATGATTGTGGGATTCTTGTGATGTCTGTTAGCATGCGATAGAGTCCAGGGGGAACCTGCGGTTACGGCTGCACGCTCCGATGAGTGTGCTACACCGCTCTAGTGTATAGCCGACCGTAGAGAGACTAGAAAAGCTAATGCAGAATGCTACGGCGGAGCTGCATTATGCTTGTGTGCTGGTCTCGCAAAGAGGCCTACGGGTCTGCGTTTCCTGCGACATATGGTGGTCATGTTGCAGGACACCACCACTCCGAGACGATTCAATGGCATCTCGCAAGGTCTATCGGTTCTGACGGTGTGGAGGAGCAGTTAAACCTTCCGCATCATCGCACTCGCTCTTACAGTGCGCCGCGAGCAGGCCCGCGGAGGGTCAGTCCATGCCCCACGGGGAAGGACAAGACGCTGGGACCTACGGGTATCTCAGTGTTAACCCTCTGCAGGCCGCCATGCCGGGGCAACGCTGATCCTACGGGGAATGCGGGTGCTCAGGCAGCGGTGCACGGAGCGCAGGAAGTGCCACACGTTGCCCAGACAGCATGGGCAGCGCAGCAGATACCACCTCCGATACCGCAGCCTTCGCAGGCTGCGATGTCATCCGGGGCGGCAGCAACAGCCCGGGACGATCGATGTTGCAACTCTCGCGAGCGCGCTATCGCTCGTAATGCCTAAGTCTACGCCGGGAAAGTCGCTAGTAGACAAGCACAAGTTCCCGGTATGGAACCACAGATATGATCACTTTCGGGTGTTCAAGAAGAGGTAGAGAGTTGGGCAAACATGGTGGGGGAAAGTAGCCTGCTAGTGAATGATCCACTGGCACAGAATAGCCAGGCTCATGAGTCAGTCAAGCATTGGCTATTCGTGACATTACCGAAGGAGGATAGGGATTTCGTGTCAGACTGCAGTTTTGTCCATGAGATGTGGGCATTGCTGCATGCCAAGTACATGCCTTCTGTCGAAGTAGAAATACAGAAGCTATACCAGCAACTCAGTGGTGCCAGGCAGGCGGGAAAGCCACTTGAGAAACATGTCAACGAGGTAGTTGGTATAGTGAACCAGATGAGGGGTCTGGGAGAAGCTGTGCCTGATCAGTTATACCGCTCTAGGCTACTGGCAGTGGACAAAGAGTATGCACTGCTGCAGCCGATGCTGCAGCAACTGCCAGTGCAGCAGATAGTGTCCACGCTGCTGACGCATGCTCAGAATAGCAGCCAGTCTGCCCCATCGCGATTCCCACGGGATGATCGCGGTGGTCAGCAGAAATTTGGGGGACGAGGGTATCGTGGTGGACGCCACGGTGGTCGCCATGGTACACCCCAGAGGTTGCCGCAGTGGGAGCAGGGGGAGCAGATAAGCGGAAGTGCTTCAATTGTGAGAAGCCTGGCCATCTGCAGAAAGATTGCCCTTTGCTCTCCGCAGAGGTCAAGCAATTCCTACAGAAACAGGCAGCTGCAGGGCGAGGCCGTGGCAGAGGCCGCGGGGGCCCTCAGGTGGCTGTGGTAGACCTAGCGGAACTGCGAGCTGACTGTGCTGATGGGCCGTCGCCCAATATGCCATACACCTTTCTGGTGGATAGCGGGTCTGACCTGAACATATGCTTTGACTATAGCATGTTCAGTGAGATCAAGCCACCAGATATCACAGAGTGCCAGCCCTTAGACCAGGGCAGGCTTAAGATATATGGCATGGGCACTATCAGGGCGAATGTGGGGAAGTACGTGACAGTACAGGGTGAGTTGGTGCCTGTGGATGTTGAGCTGGATCATGTCTACTGGGTGCCAGCCAGCCCGATCAATATCCTATCAACGACTGTGCTGAAGCGGTCGAATGTGTACTTGCACACAGGCAAGGCAAACACAGTAGAGATGCCGGGTTTCTATGACCAAGCACAAACATTTGTGGGCAACTGTGAGCAGGGAGTTGATAGTGATGATAACCCCACATTGAGCTGGTATTGCGGGACGGGCAGACCGATATGGGAACTGCGCCCTGTAGATTCAGGGACAGACTGGACCAGTGCCAACAACCTTTTCCACAGAAATAGGAAATGGGTTGGTGAGCAGGCGAGAATCGCTGCGGTAGATGGTGTGCCTATTGGTCAGAGATCTTCTTACCGACTTGACCCAGCATTTCTGGTGCATCTCTCGTTTCACCATGCGGGCAACCGGATTCTCAAACTGATGACTGAGAATCCAGACCTGTATGACCTCAAGTTGCCTAAACCCACGGGAGTAGCGCTTGAGTGTCATGGTTGCCACGTGGCGGAGCAGAGAAGTGGTGACAGAGCACGGCATGGGGGCAAAGTGACAGAGAATGCCTCGTATGCTGGAGAAGTATTGCATGCGGATCTGGCTGGACAGATTAAGCCAGTAGGCATAGGCGGAATGAACTACGTCCTGGTAGTAGTGGATGAGTACAGCAGGTACTCACATGTGATCCCGCTGAAGTCAAAAAGCGGTGCTGCGGAGATGATATGTCTTCTGATAGAACGCATCCGCACTCAGATTGTCTATGACAAGGAGGTAGGGGTGCGGAGGCTGCACACGGACCAAGGAGGTGAGTTCAGCTCGAGTCAGCTGGCTCAGTACCTTGAGTGGCGAGGGATAGTACACACGTTCACTGACACCGCCCAACATGAGTCAAATGGGTTGGTAGAACGAAAGATCGGTGTGCTGAACACGTCAGTGCGGGCGAGTCTGCTGCAGGCAGCAGTGCCTGCATTCCTGTGGCCAGAGGCATACATGTGCGTGAACCATGCACACAACCTGACGCCGAGCACAGCACTGGAGGGTGTGAGGCGGAAGGAGGCAAAGCAGAAGCTGGAGGATAGGTTTGTTGCCACCAGCTCTGAGCCATGGTCCACGAACGTGCAGCAGCGGGCTAAGCAGCTGAGAGTCAGGAAGGCTGCAGCGCATGCGCTGAGTCTGAATGAGCTGTGTGAGACGCTGGTTGCCAGGAGAGAATTGGCATTTGTGGCACAGCACATGAGAAATGTGAATGTCAGAGAGATTGTGCCATACTTGTTGTGGTTTAGGAAGGTCAAGGAAGATGACTTCCGTCTCGTGGTGGCACAGGTGAAGCCTTTCGGGTGTCCAATGTATGTGTATCCAAGGAGGGAGCACTTCAGGCACCTGGAAGCGCGAGGAATCCTCGGTGCCTATATGGGACCGGGTGGAGGTCCTCACATGGACAGGGTTTACGTGAAACGTGGGAATGGGGGAGCAGTGCGGATGTACAGGCACACGGCTGCTCCACCTGCTCTAGTGAAGGATTTCGCGCAGCGATTTCACATGGCTGGGGAGGCTACGGCGGACCCAGTTGTGCTAGAGAACTATGAGCAGGGTGAGTTTGAGATCCTACCCGATCAGTACACCAGTGTAGTGCCGGAAGCTGAGTTCTTGCCCAACATGAAGAAGTGGGTGAAGAGCACTAGTGTGCGGGCAGTGCGTCCACCAGCCAGTCGTGAACACATGATGCCAGAGAGGGGCAGAAATGTGGATTGGGCTGAGGGGGAGCATCCGGGTCTGGGCCATCAACACTGGGAACCAGGACGAACGCTGCACAGGCGTTTCAAACCGACAGACGAGCTACCTGAGGGTGAGCCCGAGTTTTCTCCTAGAGTGTTGGGTGCAGAGCTGCTGGCGCGACATGAGCGCTGGCACACACCAGAGATCAGTGAGGCAGTGGTTGCAGCACGCTGCGATCATGCAGCGGCTGACAATGCTGCAGCGGTGGCACACTGGGACTATGATACAGCAAACCAGCCGTCTGGGCCTTTACACCATGAGTTTAGGCCTGCAGAGACGATCCCTACGAGGGATAGGGCTGTGTTGCACATAGGGGACTGTGATATCCATCCGCTTCCAACTGATGAGGAAGTGAGTGATACTGAGTCTAGTGATGGAGGTGAGGATGACTCTGCGTCTGAGTCTAGATCCCGCTCGCGTTCAGCGGAACCAGTCCAGCGGTCGATGGGCAAGGAGCTGAGTGAGCCACCCCCACCTGTGCGAGCTGACGGTCACGGCGGCGGCCGAAGTCACCGCGGGTCCACGGTGTCAGGGCGTGATGACCGTGACAGATATGATGAGCCGAGGCATATATCTGGGTCTGAGGGCCAGGGGCAAGGCGAGCTACGGCATGTGCCTAGCGGAATAGCGACAGGAGGTGATGGCTCAGGGGGAGAGTCAGCACCAAGTGCCGCGAGGGGCAGCGGAGAACGTCTGGATCCGCCACATGAGGTGAGGGTTCGATGGGTTCCAAAGCCTTTTCACTTGATTCGCAAAGTCTTAAGACCTGCTGTCCATGCTGTGGGAGCAATTGTGAGTGATGCTGCTGTTGAGCGCATTTCCCCGGAGGAAGCACGTGAGCATGTGAGTGATGCTGCGAGCCCCACAGTAGTGAATGATGGTGAGAATGACGTCGGTGACTGTTCTGATGGAGTGTCAGCTGCAGCTGACAGTGTGCCTCCTGATGCAGAAAAGACGACGGGGCAGAAGGTGACTCCAAACGGTGGCCCTACTGCTAGCCTTAGTGAGTCCAGGCGTGCAGCTACCGTGAGGAAGAGGGTCGAGGCCGTAGTAGATGATCCAACGGTGCAGCAGGCCATGCGTGGCGCTCATCGTGAGAAGTGGATCACGGCAATGCTTGATGAGCTGACCTCCTTAAGAGAACATGATGTGTTTGAGCTGGTTGAGTGCCCAACAGGAGTGAAGCCTGTGACAGGCAAGTGGGTGCTTAAGATCAAGCGAGGAGCACAGGGTGAAATTGAGCGTTTCAAGGCCAGATACGTAGCCAGGGGATTTACGCAAGTGGAGGGCGTAGATTTCTTTGAGACATGGGCACCTGTGGGCAGTTATGCTACCTTCAGGGCTCTGTTATCAGTCTGTGCAGTAGAGGATCTAGAGACGAGGCATATAGACATCAAATGTGCTTTCCTGAATGGTGTTCTGGAGGAGGAAGTGTATGTGGCACAACCTCCGGTGCTGGACGATGGGTCTGGTATGGTGTGGCGTCTGAAAAAGGCGTTGTATGGTCTGAAGCAAGCTGCCAGGGAGTGGCACAAAGCGCTTGCAGAACTCTTGTTGAATATGGGTTTTGTGAGATCAGCCAGTGACCCTGCACTGTTCATTTGCAAAGTAGGACGTTGTCTTATTTTTCTGTGGGTCGATGATCTGCTGATTTTCGGCCACAGAGAGCAGATGGATGATGCCATCAGAAAGATTCTTGAGGCATTTGAGGGTCGTGACCTGGGGGAGCTGGGATATGTGCTGGGCATGGAGGTCATACGTGATCGAACTGCTCGCACTATCACCATCACACACAGAAAGAGCATCAGGGACATGCTAGAGAGATTTGGCATGAGTGAGTGCAGACGGGCGCCAACTCCGTTGGTACCAAAGCAGAAAATGTTTAGTCTGAAGGAAGATCCTAGCCAGGCGAAGGCTACAGGCACAGAGCATAAGAGGTTTATGCAAGCCGTAGGAAGCATCCAGTATGTGGCAGTTGTGTCGCGTCCAGACATTGCGTTTCCGGCTAATGTCTTGGCCAGGCATATGGCTGGGAGTGCCAAATGTCATTGGAATGGTGTCCTTCACGTACTGAGATACCTGCGAGGGACCATAAACTTTGGCTTGACCTTTAGTGGCTCCAATGGGGGATGTGAGGTGTTGGAAGCATTTACGGATGCTGACTTCGCCAATGGTGCTTGCTTGAAGAGCGTGTCAGGAGTAGTAGTCCGGATGCATGGGAACTGTGTGTTCTGGCGTTCGAAGAGGCAGACTATTGTGGCTGGTGATACAACTGAGGCAGAGCTCATAGCAATGAGTTCAGCAGCCAATGAGGTGATGTGGGCTAAGCAGTTGTGCACTGATCTTGGTTTGTCGGCTGTGAAGCCAACGCTGTGGGGCGACAACAAGAGTGCCAACTTGCTAGCAGTGAACCCCATCTCTAGTGACCGCTCTAAGCACATCAGGGTCAGGGACCTGAGGGTCCGAGAGTTCGTAGAACTCGACGAATTGACTATCAGCTGGGTTAGCACGGTAGACATGCTAGCTGATATGTTCACTAAGGTGTTGGCAGGACCAGCACTGGCAAAATTTAGAGATAGACTGCAGCTTGCGGTAGTACAAGCTTAGTCTAGGGGGAGTGTCGTGATCCAGCCATGCACAGGACTACGGTGACCATGCATGGAGTGGATTCACGGTGCTGATCCGGAGTGGCTATGGGGCAGCCATGCACCGATGGCTGACCATATGCACGAGCAATGCATGCAAGATTGCGTGCCGCAGACATTGATTCTGATCGTATCCGTATGAGACGTTGATTGAACGCTTATATAGGCTCTACAGATCGTAGTGTAATCACTCTCTCTTCTACTGTCCTAAGACTCACGTGCATTCATCCTCCAACTGAAGGTACAGGCGCTGTCACGGACAGATACCTAAGACAGCAAGGTATGTGACAGCACCAACCCCTGCGCATGACGACATGCTCAGGATCCCACAGGCCTTAGGCCGCGGTCCACTGAATTACAACACCTGAGCTCCTGCTTCCCCCGTAGGATCAGCATTTCCCGGCAATGCCGCCTGCAGAGGACCTGCATTGGGATACCCGTAGGTCCCAACGCGCTGTTCTTCCCCGTAGGTCACGAACTGGTCCTCCGCGGCCTGCTCGCGGCGCGCTGTGGAACGTGTGTGGTGGCGAGGACGAACTTCTTCTCCATCCTCGCCGTCAGAGCCAATAGATCCCTGGCGAGATGCCATTGGGACTTCTCGGCGTGGTGGCATCCTGCAACACGACCTTCGTGCGTCGCAGGACACGCAGACCCGTAGGCCTTTCTGCGAGACCAGTACCCTGACAGAATGCAGTCCAGCCGTAGCGTTATGCATCTGTGTACTCTAGTCTCTCTACGGACTCTACAGCTAAACGCTAGAGCGGTGTGAATCGCTCATCGGGACGCTCAGCCGTAGCCGTAGACCCCTGGACTCTATCGCAAGCATACAACCATCGCTAGAATACCCACAAACATCACCGATACCATGTCGTAATTCATTGGACCGCAGCCCTAAGGCACTGTGGGATCTAAGCACTGTGTAGCTGTGCGCAGGGGGTCGCGCTGTCACATACCTGGCTGGTGTACAGGCCTCCGCTGTGACAGTGCGCTCTCAGTCTTGGATTATAGCACGTGAGTCTTTGGCAGAGTAGAGTGATTACACTTTGATCAGTAGAGCCTATATAAGCGTTCAACCAAACGTCTCATACGGATACGATCAGAATCATTGTCTGCGGCACGCAATCTAGCATGCATTGCTCGTGCATATGGTAAGCCATCGGTGCATGGCGTCCCATAGCCACTCCGGATCAGCACCGTGCATCCACTCCATGCATGGTCACCGTAGTCCTGTGCATGGCTGGATCACGACAGCATAACTGCCCACAGGTGCCCATGTCTCAAAGAAATCTACGCCCTCTACTTGCGTAAATCCCCTGGCTACATATCTAGCTTTGAATCGCTCAATCTCACCCTGTGCTCCTCGCTTAATCTTAAGCACCCACTTGCCTGTCACAGGCTTCACTCCTGCTGGGCACCTGACTAACTCGAACACATCATGTTCCCTTAAGGAGGTCAACTCATCAAGCATTGCTATGATCCACTGCTCACGATGGCAGCCTCTCATGGCTTGCTTCACCGTTGGATCGTCCAGCACAGCTTTGACCTTCTTCCTCGCAGCAGCTGCACACCGGGACTCACTGCGGCTAGCAGTCTTGCCACTGCTCGGAATCACCTTCTGCCCCGTCGTGTTCTCTGCATCAGGAGTCACACTGTCAGCCGTAGCAAACACTCCATCCGCCAGATCACCGACGTCACTCTCCATATGGACTACTGTGGAGCTCCCAGCATCATCATGCTCACGTGCATCATCCGGGGAAATGCGCTCAACAGCAGCATTCTCACTTTCATTCACTCCCACAGCATGGACAGCAGGTCTTAAGGTTTTGCGAATCAATTTGAAAGGTTTTGGAACCCATCGAACCCTCACCTCTTGTGGTGGATCCAGATGTTCTCCGCTGCCTCCTGCGGCACTTGGTGCTAACTCTCCCCCTGAGCCAGCTCCGCCTGCCTCTACTCCACTAGGCACATGCCGTAGCTCGCCTTGCCCCTGACTATCAACACGCTGCGGCATATGCCGTGGCTCATCATGCTCCCAGCGTACTGCACGTCCTGACACCGCTGACCCTTGCCATCGGTTGTACTTCCCGTGGTCTTCAGATTTCGCAGGTGGGGGTGGCTCACTCGGCGCCTTGCCCATCGACCGTTGGACTCGCTGCGGTGAACGCGAGCGCGATCGAGACCGAGATCCTGAGGGCTCAGATGCCCCTGAGAATGACTCAGCAGAGTCACTGGCAGCCCCTGGCTGTTCCTCCCCCTCAGACTCATCATTCTCACTACCCTGTGGCTCAATGCGGCAGCCACTCAAATCCAGCACTGCTCTATCCCGCGTAGGGATCACATCTCTCGGTCGACGTCGCATCTCAGCATTGTGCGGACCGGATGGTTGCTGAACCGCATCATACTCCCAGTGTGGTACCCTGTTCACACAGTCCTCGGCCGTGTAAGCGCAACGCGCTGTCACCACTGCCTCACTGATCTCAGGCGTGTGCCACCGCTCATGTCTGGCTATCAGCTCAGAGCCTAAAACACGCGGTGAAAACGGCGGCTCACCCTCAGGCAACTCATCATCCGGCACATAGCGCCGATGCAACTGCCTGCCTGGTTCCCAGTGTGTGTGCCCCAGCGCTGGATGCTCCCCCTCAGCCCAATCCACATTTCTGCCCCTCTCTGGCATCATGTGATCACGACTGGCTGGTGGTCGCACTGCCCTAACACTAGTTGATCTCAACCATTTCTGCATGTTGGGCAAGAAACCAACGTCAGGTACTACACGAGTATGCTCATCGGGCATGATCTCGAATTCTCCCAGCTCGTAGTTCTCCAACATGACCGGATCCACCGTAGCTTGCTCCGACATGTGGAAACGTTTCGCGAACTCTCTCAGCAGAGCTGGTGGAGAAGCCGTATGCCTATACATACGCACTGCTCCCCCATTCCCTCGCTTCACGTAAGCTCTGTCCATGTGAGGACCAGCACCCGGTCCCATATAGAAACCGAGCACTCCTCTCTCATCCAGGTGTCTGAAGTCCTCTCTCCGGGCATATACATACATCGGACACCCGAAAGGCTTCACCTGGGCCACCACCAAATGGAACGTGTCCTCACTCAGCGCCTGAACCATAGCAGATATGGCACAATCTGTCTGACATCAACATTCTTCACACACTGGGCGACAAACTTCCCATCGCCCCTGGCCATACCCTCTTCAGCCAGAGCCTGCAGACTCATCTGCTGAGCCTGAGCCCTCCTCGTCTGCAACTGTGCAGCTCTCACAGCCTCATTCGTTGACCACGGGTCACGACTGGTCTGCACATGTCTCTCCTCCAGTTTCTGCTTGGCCTCCTTCCGCCTAACACCCTCTAGAGCTGTGCTAGGCGTCAGGTTATGCGCATGGTTCACACACATATACGCCTCTGGCCACAGAAATGCAGGCACAGCCGCTTGTAGCAGGCTTGCCCTCACACTCCTGTTCAGCACACCGATCTTTCTCTCCACCATTCCATTGGACTCATGCTGGCCCGTGGCAGTGTACGTGTGCTCAATGCCACGCCACGCGAGGTACTGAGCCAGCTGGTTAGAGCTGAACTCACCACCCTGGTCAGTGTGCAGCCTCCGCACCCCAACCTCTCTATCATACACGATCTGAGTGCGGATTCGCTCAATCAGCAGGCATATCATTTCCGCAGCCCCACTCTTGGACTTCAACGGAATCACATGGGAGTACCGGGAGTACTCATCCACCACTACCAGGATGTAGTTCATACCCCCGATTCCTACTGGCTTGATCTGCCCTGCTAGATCAGCATGCAACACTTCTCCAGCATAGGTGGCATTCTCCGTCACCTTGCCCCCGTGCTGTGCTCTATCGCCACTTCTCTGTTCAGCCACGTGGCAACCATGACACTGAAGCGCTACCCCCGTAGGTTTCAGCATCTTCAAGTCATACAGTTGTGGGTTGTCTCTCATCAACTGGAGTACCCGATTGCCAGCATGGTGAAAAGCGATATGCACTAGGAATGATGGATCAACCTGGAAGGAATAACCTTGTTCATTTGGTACACCGGTCACTGCAGCAACTTGCTGCTGCTCACGTACCCATTTCCCATTCCTATGGAACAAGTTATTCGCACTCGTCCAGGCTGCTCCTCTATCTACCGGCCGCATTTGCCATATCGGCCTGCCTTTCCCACAGAACCATGTCAGAGTAGGTTTTCCATCCTCATCCTCACCCTGCTCACAGTTCCTGTGGAACCCATAGCTCTGGTCATGAAACCCAGGCATCACTACCCGGTTTGCATGCTTGCCCGTATGCAAGTAGATCTCAGACTTTTTCAACTCCTTTGTTGAAAGGATGTTGATAGGACTGGCCGGCACCCAGTAAACGTTTGTCAACTCTATGTCTACTGGTGTGATAGTGCCCTGTGCACTCACATACTCTCCCAGATTAGCTCTGATCGTGCCCACACCATACATGTCTAGCCTGCCCTGGTCAAGAGGCTGACACTGCGGCATATCTGGTGGCTTGATCTCGCAAAACATATCATAGTCAAAGCATATGTTTATGTCTGAGCCACTATCTATTAGGAAAGTGTACGGCATGTTGGGAGACGGCCCATCAGCACAGTCAGCTCGCAGCTTATCTAGGTCAACTACAGCTACCTGAGGGCCACCGCGGCCTCTGCCACGGCCTCGCCCTGCAGCTGCTTGCTTCTGCAGGAATTGTTTGACCTCTGCGGAGAGCAATGGACAATCCTTTTGCACATGTCCAGGCTTATCACAGTTGAAGCATTTCCTCTTTTCTGCTCCCCCTGCTGCCCCTGCTCCCACAGCTGCTACCTGTGGGGGTGAACCTTGGCGACCACCGTAGCGTCCACCTCGGTACCCACGTCCCCCATGGCGCTGTTGTCCACCGCGATCGTCCCGTGGGAATCGCGACGGACCCTGCTTGCTGTTCGTCTGGGCATGTGTCAACAGCGTAGACACTATCTGCTGCACTGGCATGGCCTGCAGCATGGGCTGCAACAGGCTGTACTCTTTGTCTACTGCCAGCAACCGTGATCTGTACAACTGATCAGACACAGTCTCACCCAGTCCTCTCATCTGGTTTACTATGCCCACCACCTCATTCACATGCTTCTCCAGCGGCTTGCCAGCCTGCTGGGTACTGCTGAGCTGGTGATACAGCTTCTGTATTTCTACCTCCACTGATGGCATATACTTAGCATGCAGCAACGACCAGACCTCATGGACGAAACTACAGTCTGCCACGAAGTCTCTATCCTCCTTTGGCAGTGTGGTGAACAACCAGTGCATGACTTGCTCATGAGCCTGGCTGCTCTGAGCAAGCGGATCATTGACTAGCAGGCTACTCTCACCCACCATCTTCGCCCAGCTCTCTACCTCCTTCTTAAATATTCGGAAGTGATCAGTCTTATAGTGCCACACCGGAAATCTGTTCTTCTCTACTAGAGATTTCCCCGGTACTGGCCTGGGCATGGCAAGCGACAGCGCTTGCGCTAGCGTGCTTACGTCAATTGATCCAGCCGTAGCTGGTACTCCTGATGACATCGCAGCCTGCGAAGGCTGCGGTATCGGAGGCGGTATCTGTTGGGTCATCCACGCAGCTGGCGCTGCGAGATGTGCTGGCTGTGTTCCTTGCGCCGCAGCCTGAGCTCCTGCTTCCCCCGTAGGATCAGCATTTCCCGGCAATGCTGCCTGCAGAGGACCTGCATTGGGATACCCGTAGGTCCCAACGCGCTGTTCTTCCCCGTAGGTCACGAACTGGTCCTCCGCGGCCTGCTCGCGGCGCGCTGTGGAACGTGTGTGGTGGCGAGGACGAACTTCTTCTCCATCCTCGCCGTCAGAGCCAATAGATCCCTGGCGAGATGCCATTGGGACTTCTCGGCGTGGTGGCATCCTGCAACACGACCTTCGTGCGTCGCAGGACACGCAGACCCGTAGGCCTTTCTGCGAGACCAGTACCCTGACAGAATGCAGTCCAGCCGTAGCGTTATGCATCTGTGTACTCTAGTCTCTCTACGGACTCTACAGCTAAACGCTAGAGCGGTGTGAATCGCTCATCGGGACGCTCAGCCGTAGCCGTAGACCCCTGGACTCTATCGCAAGCATACAACCATCGCTAGAATACCCACAAACATCACCGATACCATGTCGCAATTCAGTGGACCGCAGCCCTAAGGCACTGTGGGATCTAAGCACTGTGTAGCTGTGCGCAGGGGGTCGCGCTGTCACATACCTGGCTGGTGTACAGGCCTCCGCTGTGACAGTGCGCTCTCAGTCTTTGGAATATAGCACGTGAGACTTAGCAGAGAAGAGTGATTACACTTTGATCAGTAGAGCCTATATAAGCGTTCAACCAAACGTCTCATACGGATACGATCAGAATCATTGTCTGCGGCACGCAATCTAGCATGCATTGCTCGTGCATATGGTAAGCCATCGGTGCATGGCGTCCCATAGCCACTCCGGATCAGCACCGTGCATCCATGCATACATGGTCTCCGTAGTCCTGTGTATGCCACCATGCATGGTCTCCGTAGTCCTGTGCATGGCTGGATCACGACACTTTGTTGAGGTGAGATATCAGAAGTTTACCGAATTGGGTGATCAGGATGATGATGCAACGTACGCTGCAGGCGCAGTTGACACTGCGGTGTGCAACCTGTTCAATGCTGTAGTGGTAGACAGTCCAGGTGCCCTGCCGCCCGATCCGGAATTGGGTCGTCCGCCTGAGTTGTACATGGTTAGGTCTTTGTTGCCCGAGTCCGGGAACAGGTGGTTCGCAGGTTGCTGGGTGGTGGACCTTCGGTCTGTGACACTGAATCTATTGCCTACGCCGGCAGTCCAGAATGGGCGGATGTTCTCGACGGTGTCAAAAGCGTCTGGACGAGTGGGGAGCGTATCAGACAAATGATCACAGTACAACTTGTAAGTGACGCCTCCTCAGTACCAGTGTTCTGAACGGCGACTAGTGAAATTGCGACGGCCTTGTGTGTACCAGCCAGCCCTCCGAAGGCTGCGGGGAACTGGCATATAGCAGCGCTCTCCTGTACTCAACGCAAGCTACTGCCGGGCCTGCATTTGTAGTACAATAGTACCAAAATACCCCCACACTTCTTGCAAACACAAAAATGTCCTGACCTGGCAGTCCCTCACGCGATGCCAGTGTAGGCCACGATCCAATTCGCGCGGGAAAGCTGCCTCAGTAAACCTTTTGGATAACTCTAGATCCCTGTAGGGATTGATGGACCTGTTGCGCATAGGGCGCTCCATTGGCTGGCAGCAAGGTTGCCGGATACGTAGGATGGCATCAAGCGCTATGCGGCTTGGTGCGGTGCCATTCGACACGGTAGGTATCTGCAATGAGATGAGTCGACGCTCAGCATTGCGGCGCGTTTATCTGCACCGCCTCAGAGCGACGGTAGTCCGTGCATGAGGTACCTTGCACTGGTGGGCACCGGTGTGCAACTCGCGTGAGCGGGTACTATTGCGGGAAAGTATAGGAGGCCCACTAAGAAGGCTATAAAACTTCTGCTTACAGTGCTTTTCACTGCAACCGGATAGTTTATTTTGCCCGCCGGCCATACTCCACCATGACAGCGCCAGAATACGTGTCGTTGGAGACGTACCGACGTGAATTGAGTAATGCGATCCAGGACCCGTATGGCAGTGGTCATTACAGACTCTTCTTGCGAAACCGGGTTAGTAGCCTAGCCGATAGCGGCGTGGGACCTAGTGGGGTAGGCAGCGTGTCGTCGGACGACCTGCTGCACTTGATCCATCCTCGTGATCGTGCAGCGGCTGCATCTTGCCCTGAGCAGTACAATGCTCATAGGAATCAACTCCAGGCTGCGGCTGATCGGCAGCCCTCAGCTAACCACGCAGCACGTGCTTATTGGGACTTCAGGCTGAGAAGCCTAGCAGCGGCTCGCCTGAGTGCCACGGAGAACCCGCGTCGTCGAGAAGGGAGTCGATACTCCCTCCAAGCGCTACAAGCCGGCCTGGAGTGGAGCGGCGTACTGAAGCCGCATACCTCGGACAACAGGCGTGAGTCAGACGCGCTTGCGAGTGATGCTGGCCCAGTGGCCAGTATGGCTGTGGCAGCGACGTCTGCAGCAGGCCTGGCAACCTCGGACATGCAGGCCTCAGGCCTGCAGCCCGGTCTATGCCTCCCTCCTGCAGAGCTGCAGGAGGACACGAGGCATTCCCCGCGGGCACTGGGGCCGGCCACAAGCATTCCAGGTCTCCCATCGGCCATGGCTATGTCCTATGGCAGATAGCCCACCCCCGATCCCCCTAGAGAGGCCCGATGTTGAGTCCGGCGGTATGCCGGCTCAGTCAGAGGCCCCTCCCCCCCCCATGAATTACCTACAGAAGCTTGCCATAGCAATGGGCGGTACGGTACACCAAGTGCCCAAGTCTCGGGTGGGGGTGTCGAAGCCAGTGCCTGTACGCCCCCGTTGCCCCTACACTGGGCGAGGGCAAGTGGTTGCCGCGCGGGCTGACCTCAAACAGCCCCTACGGCCAGATGTTCCCCAAAGCAAGCCCGACACAGGGCCGGCCCCCCTTCCTCCCACCGCGAACCTTCGGGCCAAGAGGACCCTTAAGTTGATGGAGCCGCAAGAAGAGGCTGCCAGCGTCGAACATCCCCCCCCTGCCGATGGGCGATCCCCGATCGTCAGTGCACCACCCCAACGAGGTGCAACCCAAGCGGCTAAGAAACAGAAGCCGTTTCATGCGCCGCAGAAGCGCCCAGCGGCAGGGTCGACGCGCGCTGCCGATGCCATCGACCTGGTCGACGTGGATGATGAGGAGCCCACACAGCCATACACGGTATGTTTCTGTTTGACTGCCACCTTCACCCCCCCCCACCCCCCTTCCCCCCCCCCCCCCCCCCCCCGCCCATTCACACGCCCACGTATTGAGTTACAGTTTGCGTCGCGGGTGCAGAAAAATGTCAAGATCCGACTGAGCAGGGGAGTCACGGAGGATTTGCACTGGGAGTGCGGTCACTCAGATGTTTGCTCGCTCTTGCCACGAGGACAGGTGACCGCCAGGGCGCTGGACTTCATGTCCTCCCAGACTCTCGCGCGAGACTGGAGTGACAAGGACTACATACTTACCGATACGGTCTCGATGGGGCACATCCTCCAGAAAGTGACCGTCGACAAGAACCCGCGGCCCATTCGGAAGTGGGCCACCGCCAATGATGTCTTCCGCCAAGGCGACGGTGAGAGATTCGCCATAATCCACCACGAGCATGACAACGCTCATTGGAGCTTGGTGGCAATCTTCCATCCCGGTGCGGCCTCCCTGCAACCCCATGAAACAACCTACACGCTGATGTAGTTGTCGTGATCCAGCCATGCACAGGACTACGGTGACCATGCATGGTGGCATACACAGGACTACGGTGACCATGTGTGCCAGGATACACGGTGCTGATCCGGAGTGGCTATGGGGCAGCCATGCACCGATGGCTGACCATATGCACGAGCAATGCATGCAGATTGCGTGCCAGCAGACATTGATTCTGATCGTATCCGTATGAGTCGTTTAGAGAACGCTTATATAGGCTCTGTCGATCGTAGTGTAATCACTCTTTCTCTACTGTCCGAAGTCTCACGTGTCGTCGCCTCCAACGAAGATACAGTGCTGTCACCGGCAGATACCTAGACAGCAAGGTATGTGACAGTACCCTACCCCTGCGCATAGCTACGGCATGCTCAGGATCCCACAGGCCTTAGGCCGCGGTCCAATGGATTACAACATGGTATCGGTGATGATTGTGGGTGTTCTTGTGATGTCTATTAGCATGCGAGAGAGTCCAGGGGAAACCTGCGGTTGCGGCTGTGCGTTTCGATGAGCGAGTCACACCGCTCTAGCGTATAGCTGACCGTAGAGAGATTAGATACGGCTGATGCAGAATGCTACGGCGGAGCTGCATTATGCTGGTGTGCTGGTCTCGCAAAGAGGCCTACGGGTCTGCGTGTCCTGCGACGTACAGTGATCGTTGCAGGACTCCACCATTCCGAGACGATTCAATGGCATCTCGCCAAGGATCTATCGGATCTGACGGTGTGGAGGGAGCTGTTAACCCTCCGCACCACCGCACTCGCTCCACAGTGCGCCGCGAGCAGGCCGCGGAGGGTCAGTTCATGCCCCACGGGGAAGGACAAGACGCTGGGACCTACGGGTATCTCAGTGTAAACCCTCTGCAGGCCGCCATGCCGAGCAACGCTGATCCTACGGGGAATGCGAGTGAGGCAGCGGTGCACGGAGCGAAGCACGCGCAGCAAGTGGCTCAGGCTGCACACTGGGATGCACACTGGGTTGCACACTGGGATGCACACTGGGTTGCACACTGGGATGCACACTGGGAGAGAGTAGCTTGCTGGTGAACGATCCACTAGCACAGAATAGCCAGGCCCATGAGTCGGTCAAGCATTGGCTGTTTATTACTCTGCCAAAGGAGGATAGGGATTTCGTGTCCAACTGTAGCTTTGTCCGTGAGTTGTGGTCATTGCTTCATGCCAAGTACATGCCTTCAGTCGAGGTAGAGATTCAAAAGCTGTACCAACAGCTTAGTGGTGCTAGACAAGCAGGCAAACCACTAGAAAGGCATGTCAATGAAGTAGTGGGCATAGTGAACCAGATGAGGGGTCTGGGGGAGAATGTGCCTGACCAGTTGTACCGCTCTAGGCTACTGGCAGTAGACAGAGAATATGCGTTGTTGCAGCCGATGCTGCAGCAGCTGCCAGTGCAGCAGATAGTGTCCACATTGCTGACACACGCTCAGACTAGCAGCCAACCTGCTCCATCGCGGTTCCCACGGGAAGATCGCGGTGGTCAGCAGCGTTATGGGGGACGAGGGTATCGTGGTGGACGCCACGGTGGTCGCCATGGTACACCCCCACAGGTTGCTGCAGTGGGAGCGGGGGGAGCAGACAACCGTAAGTGCTTCAACTGCAATAAGCCTGGTCATTTGCAGAAAGAGTGTCCCTTGCTCTCAGCAGAAGTCAAGCAGTTTCTGCAGAAGCAAGCAGCTGCAGGGCGAGGCCGTGGCAGAGGCCGCGGTGGCCCGCAGGTGGCTGTAGTTGATCTAGCTGAACTGCGAGCTGAATGTGGTGATGGGCCAGCGCCCAATATGCCATACACGTTTCTGGTGGATAGCGGGTCTGATCTGAACATCTGCTTTGACTATAGCATATTCAGTGAGATCAAACCACCGGATATCACAGAATGCCAGCCTCTAGATCAGGGCAGGCTAAAGATATATGGCATGGGCACTATCAGGGCGAATGTGGGGAAGTACGTGACAGTGAAGGGTGAGCTGGTGCCTGTGGACATTGAGCTAGATCATGTTTACTGGTTGCCAGCCAGCCCGATAAACATCCTATCAACGACTGTGCTGAAGCGGTCGAACATATTCTTGCACACAGGCAAGGCAAATACAGTAGAAATGCCTGGCTTTCATGATCAAGCCCAGATGTTTGTGGGCAACTGTGAGCAGGGTGTGGATAGTGAGGACAACCCCACACCGAGCTGGTATTGCGGGACAGGCAGACCAATATGGGAACTGCGCCCTGTAGATTCAGGGACAGACTGGACCAGTGCTAACAATCTTTTCCACAGAAATAGGAAATGGGTTGGTGAGCAGGCGAGAGTCGCTGCAGTGGATGGTGTACCTATTGGTCAGAGATCTTCCTTCCAGGTTGATCCATTTTTCCTGGTGCATATCGTGTTTCACCGTGCTGGCAACCGGTTTCTCAAACTGATGCGAGATAATCCAGACCTGTTCGACCTCAAGCTGCCTGAACCTACGGGAGTAGCACTTGAGTGTCATGGTTGCCATGTGGCGGAACAGAGAAGTGGTGACAGAGCACAGCATGGGGGCAAAGTGACAGAGAATGCCACGTATGCTGGAGAAGTGTTGCATGCGGATCTGGCTGGACAGATAAAGCCAGTGGGCATAGGAGGAATGAACTTCATCCTGGTAGTGGCGGATGAGTACAGCAGGTACTCGCATGTGATCCCGCTGAAGTCGAAAAGCGGTGCTGCTGAAATGATATGCCTTCTGCTAGAACGCATCCGCACTCAGACTGTCTATGACAAGGAGATAGGGGTGCGGAGGCTGCATACGGACCAGGGACGTGAGTTCAGCTCTAACCACCTGGCTCAGTACCTTGAGTGGCGGGGAATAGTACACACGTTCACTGACACCGCCCAGCATGAGTCTAATGGGTTGGTAGAGCGAAAGATCGGTGTGCTGAACACGTCAGTGCGGGCAAGCCTGCTGCAGGCAGCAGTCCCTGCATTCCTGTGGCCGGAGGCATACATGTGCGTGAACCATGCACACAACCTGACGTCGAGTACAGCACTGGAAGGTGTTCGGCGGAGGGAGGCGAAGCAGAGGCTGGAAGAGAGGTTAGTTGCCACCAGCCATGAGCCATGGTCCACGAATGAGCAGCAGCGGGCTAAGCAGCTGAGGGTCCGGAAGGCGGGAGCGCTTGCGCTGAGCCTGAAGGAGCTCTGTGAGCAGCTGAATGCCAGGAGAGATGCGGCATTTGTGGAAAGGTGCATAGAGAAATGTGGATGTCAGGGAGATAGTGCCATACTTGTTGTGGTTTCGGAAAGTCAGTGAAGATGACTTCCGTCTCGTGGTGGCACTGGTGAAGCCTTCGGGTGCCCAATGTATGTGTATCCGCGGAGGGAGCACTTCAGGCACCTGGAGGAGCGAGGAATCCTCGGTGCCTATATGGGACCGGGTGGAGGTCCTCATATGGACAGGGTGTATGTGAAGCGTGGGAATGGGGGAGCAGTGCGGATGTACAGGCACACGGCTGCTCCACCTGCTCTGGTGAAGGATTTCGCGCAGCGATTTCACATGGCTGGGGAACCTACGGCGGACCCAGTTGTGCTAGAGAGCTATGAGCAGGGTGAATTTGAGATCCTGCCAGATCAGTTCACCAGTGTAGTGCCAGAGGCTGAGTTCTTGCCCAACATGAAGAAGTGGGTGAAGAGCACCAGTGTGCGGGCAGTGCGTCCACCAGCCAGTCGTGAACACATGATGCCAGAGAGGGGTAGAAATGTGGATTGGGCTGAGGGGGAGCATCCGGGTCTGGGCCATCAGCACTGGGAACCAAGCAGAACGTTGCATAGGCGTTTCAAACCACGAGAGGAGCTACCTGAGGGTGAGCCTGAGTTCTCTCCTAGAGTGTTGGGTGCAGAGCTGCTGGCGCGCCATGAGCGCTGGCGCACACCGGAGATCAGTGATGCAGTGGTTGCAGCGCGCTGTGATCTTGCAGCGGCTGACAGTGCTGCAGCTGTGCCGCACTGGGAATATGATGCAGCAGACCAGCCGTCTGGGCCACTGAACTGCGAGTTCAGGCCTGCAGAGACAATCCCTACGCGGGATAGAGCTGTGCTGCACATGGGAGACTGTGACATCTATCCGCTTCCAACTGATGAGGAGGCGGATGAAGATGCATCTGGTAGTGAGGATGACTCTGAGCCTGAGTCTAGATCCCGCTCACGCTCAGCGGAGCCAGTCCAGCGGTTGATGGGCAAGGAGCTGAGTGAGCCACCCCCATCTGTGCGAGCTGACGGTCACGGCGGCAGCCGAAGTTACCGCGGGTCCACGTTGTCAGGGCGTGATGACCGGGACAGATATGATAAGCCACGGCATATATCTAGGTCTGAGGGCCAGGGGCAAGGCGAGCTACGGCATGTGCCTAGGGGAATAGCGACAGGCGGTGATGGCTCAGGGGGAGAGTCAGCACCAAGTGCCGCGAGGGGCAGCGGAGAACGTCTGGATCCGCCACATGAGGTGGGGATTCGATGGGTTCCAAAGCCTTTTCATTTGATTCGCAAAGTCTTGAGACCTGCTGTCCATGCTGTGGGAGCCATTATGAGTGATGTTGCTGTTGAGCGCATCTCCCCGGAGGGTGCACGTGAGCATGATGCTGAGAGCTCCACAGTGTTCAATGATGAGAGTGACGTCGGTGACTTAGCTGAAGGAGTGTCTGCGACGGCTGACAGTGTGACTCCTGATGCAGAAAAGCCGACGGGGCAGGAGGTGACTCCGAACGGTGGCCCTACTGCTAGCCTTTGTGAGTCCAGGTGTGCAGCTACCGTGAGGAAGAAGGTCGAGGTCGTAGTAGATGATCCAACGGTGCAGCAGGCCATGCGTGGCACTCACCGTGAGCAGTGGATCACGGCCATGCTCGATGAGCTGACCTCCTTGAGAGAACATGACGTGTTTGAGCTGGTCGAGTGCCCATTAGGAGCGAAGCCTGTGACAGGCAAGTGGGTGCTTAAGATCAAGCGAGGAGCACAGGGTGAAATTGAGCGTTTCAAAGCCAGATATGTAGCCAGGGGGTTTACGCAAGTGGAGGGCGTAGATTTCTTTGAGACATGGGCACCTGTGGGCAGTTATGCTACCTTCAGGGCTCTGTTATCGGTCTGTGCAGTAGAGGATCTAGAGACGAGGCATATAGACATAAAATGTGCTTTCCTGAATGGTGTTCTGGAGGAGGAAGTGTATGTGGCACAACCTCCTGTACTAGATGATGGGTCTGGTATGGTGTGGCGTCTGAAGAAGGCGTTGTATGGTCTGAAGCAGGCTGCCAGGGAGTGGCACAAAGCGCTTGCAGAGCTCTTGTTGAGTATGGGCTTTGTGAGATCAGCCAGTGACCCTGCACTGTTTATCTGCAAAGTAGGACGTTGTCTTATTTTTTCTGTGGGTCGATGATCTGTTGATTTTCGGTCTGGTAGAGCAGATGGATGATGCCATCAGAAAGAGCCTTGAGGCATTTGAGGGTCGTGACCTGGGGGAGCTGGGATATGTGCTGGGCATGGAGGTCATACGTGATCGCGCTGCTCGCACTATCACCATCACACACAGAAAGAGCATCAGGGACATGCTGGAGAGATTCAGCATGAGTGAGTGCAGACGGGCGCCAACTCCTTTGGTGCCAAAGCAGAAAATGTTTAGCCTGAAGGAAGATCCTAGCCAGGAGAAGGCTACAGGCACAGAGCATAAGAGGTTTATGCAAGCCGTAGGAAGCATCCAGTATGTGGCAGTTGTGTCGCGTCCAGACATCGCGTTTCCGGCTAATGTCTTGGCCAGGCATATGGCTGGGAGTGCCAAATGTCATTGGAATGGTGTCCTTCACGTACTGAGATACCTGCGAGGGACCATAGACTTTGGCTTGACCTTTAGTGGCTCCAATGGGGGATGTGAGGTGTTGGCAGGACCAGCACTGGGAAAATTTCGAGATAGACTGCAGCTTGCGGTAGTTACAAGCTTAGTCTAGGGGGAGTGTCGTGATCCAGCCATGCACAGGACTACGGTGACCATGCCATGGTGGCATACACAGGACTACGGTGACCATGTGTGCCAGGATACACCGGTGCTGATCCGGAGTGGCTATGGGGCAGCCATGCACCGATGGCTGACCATATGCACGAGCAATGCATGCAGATTGCGTGCCAGCAGACATTGATTCTGATCGTATCGTATGAGTCGTTTAGAGAAGCTATATAGGCTCTGTCGATCGTAGTGTAATCACTCTTTCTCTACTGTCCGAAGTCTCACGTGTCGTCGCCCTCCAACGAAGATACAGTGCTGTCACCGGCAGATACCTAGACAGCAAGGTTGTGACAGTACCCTACCCCTGCGCATAGCTAACGGCATGCTCAGGATCCCACAGGCCTTAGGCCGCGGTCCCAATGGATTACAACAGTAGTAACCTGATGTACCCGGCATTTCAGAGTACTGACGCACAATATTGCGTCTTTGCAGGCCGCTGTATCGGTGGACAGAATCCAGCCAGAGTCAGCGCAAGGACCTCGCCCTGGCTGGCGAGGTCACCGTGATAGTACATGTGGACAGCCTGGGCGACGCGGGACACAATACGAAGCTGTGTCGGACAAGTGGGTGGCCGCAATGACCACCGTTCTCGGCGCACCGGCAGCCGTTGTTAGAGCTGGAGTGAAGACCTGGCGGGTGTGGCTCTACCAACCTGACAGCAGAGCGTGTATGCCACGGCGCACATGCACTGGACAATAACATGTACCCAACATAACTGACACTGGGGCACGGTCTGGCGCTGTGTGCATGCATGTGGATATCACCTTGTCACATGCATGGTCGTCTATACCAAACTAATCCCAGCGCAGGGGATTCTGCATGCATGCAGCCGTAGGGCAACTTGCCATGTCAACAGCCAACATGCTGGCATGCAGATTCCCACCGGCTTAAGCCCCAAGCAGCCGGATGTGTTCTCATGCGGTGTGTACACCATAATGAATCTAACGCACCTCCTGGATAGATGCCGGCCAGGTGTGACCTGGAATCAGGAGCATCAGCGACCAGAGGTCATAGCGCCAAGACCGTCAGAGGGCCCTCCCAAAGAAGAAATGACAAGGGAAGCGCGATTTGCGCTCCGTGTAAACGGGCCGCCTCGTCATGACGCCCTGTGGCACATACCGTGGCCCGGGACGAGACTACAGTGGTACAAGCAGGGCGACGTGCAAGCCTGTAAGGCACTGTACCGGGTGCACCTGGCCTTGGTCATGCACGAGAATAGCACCGCAGAGTCGGAGTCCGGCTTGAAGGCAGAAGTTGATGCCGCCATACGACACATCCCTGACGCAGTGGCGCGTAGCCCGCAGGCCGCACGGTGCGATCACGCCAATGCCTGATATAGGAACTGAACACCGAGATGCGTGCAACCTGACCTGCCGTGCCTTTGACCCATACATGAGCAGGATGGATTCCCATGCGCCCACACTGCCGTGTACTGTACAGCGATATGATCCAAGGATTCAGCTGGATGGCCCTGAGACATGACAGAGCGGAATGTCAAGCCTGGGCTGAAGGGGCGGCGAATCAGAGGACCTCGGATCGTGTACGGCGAGGGACTGCAGCTCCGTCAACCCCAAGCGGTGGCTGGAAAGCAGGACCCAGCCCCAGCCGCACCCGACCAACTAGGGCTACGGCGAAGGGGAGTCGAGGTAAACCCAGTCCGGCAGCGAAGCCCGCGCAGGCCAAAGGGAGAGCAGCCGATACCACGAAGCGGGGCGGTACCAGGGGCAAGCGCCGCACTGCGGGAGGGGTGCAGCGCAGCCCGGGCTGCGAGCCTGCGGAGGAGGCCGCGCAGCAGGGCAGTCAGGGGGGCAAGCCCACAGCACTGTGCGCAAGTACGCGCTGTAGTACGGCTGACTAGACAGCCTGACCTGACATAGGCTGTAATAGCAAGCGTGCCGGGACTCAGACCAGGTGGTGTAGCGTAACCTGTGCACACATATTGCGCTCCGGTGGATTGAACATGTTGCACGCACCACCTGCAGTTGGTCACTGTATTGGGTTTGTACTGCTTGCTGCACAGTAAGTCTCCGATAATTATTCTAGCAAGAGCAGCAGCGGGGGTTTCACTCGCTTACATGCTCACCTGCCTGGCGCTCTGTTCCCGGTCCATTTGCGGGTGCAATCCAATGCAGAAAAGCTGTGGCAGCAGGGGTGGCGTTCGCACCCACAGCATCCACTGTACCCATACCCCTCCAGTACATGCGCTGTGCATCCGAGAGCTTGCACTTGCAGACACCCAAGGGCATTCATTGCCGAACGGGATCCAAATGGTGAAGCGAGACCATCACACAAACACTGTGCGTATGGTGAACGTCCAGAATTCCTTCCACGTGCACAGAGTCGATTCGGAACCGCACCCATCGCCGTGTACACAAGTGATAGTATGGACCGTCTTCCCGAGCATGCAGAACAGGCTGCACCTGCCGTACAGTTGAAAATATATCCGTAGCAGATGCAGTAGCAGCTGGGACGGGCAAGTTCACCGCCGATACTATCGCGCGGATGAACCAATGAAGGCACATTTCGCGCCATGGTGGAGGAGTGCACGGGCCAGATCATCTGCCAGGGCAGGGTCCTCGGAGGCGCTGTCAAGATCAACACGTACTGGGCATTGATCCTGTTCTATGCGTGGATGCAGCACTTCGAGGCCCTGACCCCAGCATGGCGTTCTGGCACCGGCGCAGACGGCCCTGATGATGGCCAGCGGATCATGGATGCCGGGCTACAGAAGACGTCCTCATTCGCAGCCAATAAAACTATCCAGGTATGTTCCCATTAATATCTTGCATGACTGTGGCAGTTGTGGCTGTCGAGGAGGGCATCGGCAGAGCAGCAAGTGATTGACACGGCAAGATCCGTACGAAGAACGGCGTTGCTACGCAGGTGACAATACACGGACGCGCACAGCCGCCGCTCACGACTGTACACGACCTTCAGTCACCTAAGAGTGGCAGCGGTGCACCGACATTTGCCACTCAGAGCCAGACGGCCGATGTGGGTTTCGATGGCCAGCTTGTTGCTGGCCAGAGAACAGTCAGAGAGTGCCGCGAAGTACTGAATGCGCGTCAAACTTTCACGAAAGGTACGTTACAGGTCTACCAACATTTATGCCGCTAGGAACCGCAGAGGTCCTACTGTGTACACGTGATGCGAATTGGATGTCTCACCTGGCAAGCACATGGTGTCCTTGACTGCAGAGTACGAGGCAAAGAATCACGTGGAACTCCTCCGCCTGGTGGTGCATGCGATGTGCAATGAGCACCCCCGGGAGATACCTTCGGATCGACCGGGTGCCCCGGGCAGATGGGAGTATGCCAACTCCCCTGCCAAGGGCACAGATACCGCATCGTGGGCGCCCGGTGGATCCACGCTGCACCACTACCTCCTCATGCCGGGAACTACCAACCCGAGGACGCACCAAGCTCGCAGATGGGGGAGTTGATGAGGCACATGCTCGCAGGAACTGATGGCAGTTCGAAGGGGCTGCAGCTAATCAGGAAGGCCATCAAGCTGCCCAACAGCAAGAACGACGCCGTGCAGCCTATATCCATCATCCCGGTTCTGCAGATGATGGCTTGTGCTCCCACGTTACGGGCTAATGCTGAACACGGCGACACATGTATGTCAGGTGACGGTGCGATCCTACGCGAACACCCTGCCATTTTTGTGGGGGTTACAGCCTGAGGGGTAAACACCGCAGGCAATGATGTAGAGATAAGCGCAAATGACGGCTGTGCATACAGGAGGTGAACGTCCATGGGGGCAGTTCTGTGCGGCAACCCAGCAGATCGGTTGGCGTCGCCTGCGCGTATGCGGCCAGCTTGGGACCCCAGGCAACTCAGGTAAACCCGACCGCTGTACACAGTCATGCACACTAGGGTACAATACTGGTGCTGCTCCTGCATGGAACTGTACCGCGGAGCACGAATATGCACCAGGGGGGTCCCTCAGCCATACAGGGGCGGCATGCATGCAGGTTCCGGCCGGATCTTAGAGACGTACGAAGGACTAGTCCAGACTCTCGGTCGCAGTGGGACGTTTTCGACACGACTGAATCGGCGGTGGAGGCCGACATCCGCGGCTTTGCAAAGCTCCACCGCCTATTCAGATGCATCTGCGGGAATGCCACGAGCGGTGAACTGGCGATTGCTCAGGGACACCCGAGTGGGACTGGCGTCTGGGACTGTTGGGGCGCTGCACCGTGGCAGCACTCATTGCCGTTCAAGGTGTGCAATTTGGCAAGCATTGGCATCTTCCATTGCGCTCAATGTAAACCTGCATTGTACTCTCAGGCTGCCGTGCAGCATATAACCCACAGACATGCACCGCTGTGGTGCAGCAAACCTGCTATTCCCAAGTCCGGCTATGCCATCGCCCAGGACAAAGGCCATCCGGGTTGCAAGTAAGCATATGCCACAGCCCTGGTGGCAGTGGGGCTTCGCAGCCCTGGAGTGGTTCATGACCAACAAGGGCCCGGATGGAGGTGAGGCCGCGCTGTGGTTCACAACACAGCTCAAGACGGTCTCGCTGGCGTCAGCGGGCGAGGTGCGCGCTCTGACAAGGCGTGCATTCAGCGGCTCCTGGACGACAGGGACCCGGACATGAAGATGATGCTAGAAGGGGTGGATCTACGCAGTGCTGGCCTGCATGAACCGCCTCCGGCTCCACCTCCGGCGGACCCAGCGAGCGATGGGCACAATGATGACGGTGATGAGGGTCAGCAGGGTGCTGCGGGGAGCAAAGGCGCAAAGCCAGGGGCAAAGAAAGGGTCTGGGAGGGGAAAGAAGAACAAGAACAAAGGCGGGAACAGAAAGAAAACAAGTGACGGGCCAAGGAAGATGGATGCCAAATCGCCTGGCATTGCAAAAGGTGTGCACTGTCATGGCAATATGCCCACTGTATACCAGGAAGTGTTTTGATCCAGTAGGTGCTAATGCATGGCCTTTCCTTGAGTTTACATGCATGCACACTGCATGTGTTTGATGTAATGTCACCCGCTCCAACCAGGGGTTCATGCCCATGTAGGCCGTACTGAGATCGGGGGTGCCTGGGTGGACCTCACGCCGGACAACAGGGTCGTCGTCTCAATGGAGCTGCAAGAACCGGTACCGCCCGACACCCAGTTGACTTCAGATGAAGAGAGCGCCCGGGTCAAAGGCTGTCTGGACACCATGGTGGCGTTATTCACTGCCGCGAGGAAGTACAAGCCAGACCGCGATGACAAGTGGCTGGAGTTGTTGTACAAGGCCATGGAAGTGGCTGAGGGAGAGGGTGTCTCCCGCGATGACATCCGGGCAGCTTGGGAGCAACACGGCCCGCAGCCAACACAGCCTTCCGACTCGGGGCCACTGGCAGACAATGATGAGGATTGCCTAGCCGGAGGGGACATGGGCAACCCAAGCGCAGCCGATGAGGACAGCGTCACTGCCAGCAGTTCAGACAAGGGAACCAGTGGGGACGAGGACACCTTCAATCCTGGCCCAGCGGCGAGAAGGCGGCTGAAGGAGCAGCCCAGTCCCATCCGTACGAGCCGACGGGGTGCTGCGGTGCAGGGTGCTCAGGCAGAGGGAGAGGCTGCAGGTGGCGAGGGCAAGGTAGGGGCCGACGACGTGGCCGCGGGGGAGGCAGGTGGAGTACATGCCGCAGCAGGCGAGGGGGGAGCACGCCAGGCGGAAGGCCGGGCTGCTGCGGTGCAGGGTGCTCAGGGAAATGGGGCGGGCGGATCTGGCAAAGGCAGGGCAGGCGCAGGCAATGCGGGCAAGCGCAAAGGCGCTGGGCAGGGTGCTGAAGAGGCAGAGGGGGCTGATAGGAGTGTGAGTGACAGAAGCGCATGCAAGGCACAGCGCACTGACTGACAGTTATGAGAACAGCACGTCACACTGCTGGTTTGTGTTTGGTCATCTATAGGTGCCACGCGGGACATGTAAAGTCCCGCCTCGTTTTGTTTGCATGCTCGTGATCGGACAAGGAAACCATGATGGATTGCTTTCACGACGTGGTGACACGCCGTTGCACGCTCTGTTCTGCGAAAGTTCACTGCACTGCGGAAGGTGGCATTGGACAGGCACAGGTGACACGCGACCGACATCCATGCATGTGTTCTGTGGTGACAGGGGATAAGCGGCATGGCGCGGCTGCTGAGGCACGCGGGCCGACTGTTCGAAATATCACGCGACCCCAGACGAATATTCAGCCTTAAGTCAACCAGAATGAAACAGTATGTCGATCATGGTTGGCCTCTCGCTGATCTACGTTCGTGCAGCGAGCGATGTTTCACACTCCGGCAACAACGTCGACAGTCCATCACAGGTCGATATTGACCTCGTCGCACGCTCTATCTCATCTCTATAATGTCCTTGCGCCTGTGTTTAAGAGTTTTATCAGGTTCTAGGGCGATAATACGAGTTCTGAGTGCCTGCCCGGATATGGCGGGATGCTTGACGCCGGTGAGCCGTTGACGGAGCATAAGATCATCGCACCTTTATATTTAGATACTCTTATACATAGGTCTGCTTTGCTGGACTGAGAAGCGTGGCGCACTCGTCGGATGCAGCGGTTGTTGCTTCGCCGCGGGTGCTCTACACAGCACGCCAGCCTCCGGAAACAGGACAGGTGACATTCCCACCTGTACACGTTTCATGAACATCATCTAGCCGTTGTGCGATGTGGGATCCTTCCGCCGTGCGCCGGGGACTGCCGTGCTGCGTTGTGGACGCGGCCACAGTCCATCGCTCGGCTTGTCTGCCCCACACTGTCTCGGCGACCAGATCGAGCCGTGAATTAACGTAGTCACGCGTGTATGCACTGTCCTGTCTGATTCGACTTGCTCGACAGTCTGACAGTCTGAGCTGCATAGGTGGATGGTCGATTGTGCCCAATCGACTGCAGTGCCCCGGACGCCACTATGGTCGATTGTGCCCAATCGACCAGTCATGGACCACAGGCCACTATGCGCACTTGAGCACAGTGAAGTCCATGTGAACGCTCGTGACCTCAACTCGTATATACGCGTGCCACTGATGTCCAAGTCACCTGTCCTGTCTGATTCCAGTTTCTCGACAGTTGAACCGTCTGCACAGGTGGATGGTCGATTGTGCCCAATCGACTGCAGTGCCCCGGACGCCACTATGGTCGATTGTGACCCAATCGACTGCAGTACCCCGGGCGCCACTATGGTCGATTGTGCCCAATCGACCAGTCATGGACCACAGGCCACTATGCGCACTTGAGCACAGTGAAGTCCATGTGAACGCTCGTGACCTCAACTCGTATATACGCGTGCCACTGATGTCCAAGTCACCTGTCCTGTCTGATTCCAGTTTCTCGACAGTCGAACCGTCTGCACAGGTGGATGGTCGATTGGGCCAATCGACTGCAGTACCCGGGCGCCACGATGGTCGATTGTAACCCAATCGACTGCAGTACCCGGGCGCCACTATGGTCGATTGTGCCCAATCGACCAGTCATGGACCACAGGCCACTATGCGCACTTGAGCACAGTGAAGTCCATGTGAACGCTCGTGACCTCAACTCGTATATACGCGTGCCACTGATGTCCAAGTCACCTGTCCTGTCTGATTCCAGTTTCTCGACAGTCGAACCGTCTGCACAGGTGGATGGTCGATTGGGCCCAATCGACTGCAGTACCCCGGGCCACGATGGTCGATTGTAACCCAATCGACTGCAGTACCCCGGCGCCACGATGGTCGATTGTGCCCAATCGACCAGTCATGGACCACAGGCCACTATGCGCACTTGTAGCACAGTGAAGTCCATGTGAACGCTCGTGACCTCAACTCGTTATACGCTGCCACTGATGTCCAAGTCACCTGTCCTGTCTGATTCCAGTTTCCTCGACAGTCGAACCGTCTGCACAGGTGATGTCGATTGGGCCCAATCGACTGCAGTACCCCGGGCGCCACGATGGTCGATTGTAACCCAATCGACTGCAGTACCCCGGCGCCACACGATGGTCGATTGTTAGCCAATCGACTGCATACCCCGGCGCCACTATGGTCGATTGTAACCAATCGCCGCAGTACCCCGGCGCCAACTATGGTCGATTGTACCCAATCGACTACAGCACCCGGGACGCCACGATGGTCGATTGGGCCCAATCGACCAGCCATGGGCCACAACCTCGTGCCTCACAGTGGACGATACTGTGTCAATGTCGTACAAGATCTTCCGCATATGTGCATATTACTATCCCATCGTGTACGTGTCCCACACAACTCCATCCTGGACGCCCTCAGCAGTCCTCCCACTCCTGGACCTCTCATGCGGGTGCTGGAGAGACATCTCCCTTGGCGCGCATGGAGGTCCGCAGGACGTCCTGCAAGTGAACGGCTTAGATTACGTCATTTCGGCTTGAACCGCCGCCGACGTGACGTCACTCGACGCGGCTTATGGCGCTCACTGCCCACTACTCAGGTCATCCCAGTGACGACCTCTATGAGTCATCGAACTCGTGGTACTGGCATGAGGGCGTCCCGCTGTGCAGGGCGGCTTCAGGCCGCCCTCCCGGTGACACCAATTGGTCGTCGTGCATCCTCCAGGCGTCCTTCTGGAAATCTGGGCAAAGGACGTCCCGAAAGTGCTGGCAGCATTCTCATAGTGGAGCCCCTGCGAGACTACGGTGACCATGCATGGTGGCATACACAGGACTACGGTGACCATGTATGCGGGGATTCACGGTGCTGATCCGGAGTGGCTATGGGGCAGCCATGCACCGATGGCTGACCATATGCACGAGCAATGCATGCAAGATTGCGTGCCGCAGACATTGATTCTGATCGTATCCGTATGAGACGTTGATTGAACGCTTATATAGGCTCTACAGATCGTAGTGTAATCACTCTCTCTTCTACTGTCCTAAGACTCACGTGCATTCATCCTCCAACTGAAGGTACAGGCGCTGTCACGGACAGATACCTAAGACAGCAAGGTATGTGACAGCACCAACCCCTGCGCATGACGACATGCTCAGGATCCCACAGGCCTTAGGCCGCGGTCCACTGAATTACGTCAGGGACCTTTGCGCTGCGTACAGAGGGGCTATGTACACTTCGTGCGCTCCAGCATGGTCTCAGCTGTGGTTGCAGCCGAGCTTACGAAGACTGAAGATGGTTGAGCAGCAGCATAGATGTTCGGCATCACGAAACATTCAATTGGCACCGGCAACAGCACTCACATGTATGTACTGTTACATCGAGGGGCTCCGATCCAGTGCACCAAGCGAACGTACAACTAGATTCTAGACTCACATACTACCCAGCAGATGCAAGCCGGCCAGGCGATCACCTGGCACAAACTGCGCACCCGTGAGCCGTGCTACCCTGGACATGGTCTTTCTGATCACAAACCCGTTTCCTTTCACTGTCGCCGCACTGAACTCCCGCAAGGAGTTCTCAATCCAGCGAGCCTTTGCTCTCTTGTCGAACGGCCCAACCAACGACACTGCCAGCGTGTTGAGGTACTGCATGGCATGCGACCCTAGTCTGCCATATGTCTCGTGCACAACCGGCACCACCTTGTACGATCCCTGCACACTCTCTTTGTACTTGTTGAGTTTGAACTGTTCGCGTACGGCTGCCGCGTGCCCCTGTGCCCCCGATGCTTTCCCCACATGTATGTATACAAGCGCAGACGCTCAGAGCTCCACTAGCCAATCGAGGTTCTTATGGTCGTCCCATGCAGATGGCCACGTCTCTTTGAAGCAGGAGCGCTCCTTGAGGCGCTGTGCAAAAGCTTTCAGCTCAGGGTGCCTCTCAAGGGTTGCCCCGTACTGCATGCAGATGAAAAGAAACACTGCCACGCAGATGTCTGCAAGCGTAAACATTTTGCTGATGAGGAACTTGCGGCCGTCGGTGAGGTAGCCTTCGAAGAAATCCATCTCCTTGTGGGTGGCGTCGATGTGCTGCTGGAACTGATCCTGCATGCATGCCAGTGTCCAGACGCATCCCATCATGACCACACCAACATGACCACCTGCTGGCCGCCTTGCTGGACCGGGTGCCGCGGCTGCAGCAGCGCAGGCCGGCCCCGCGTCTGGTCGCGCTGGCCCGCCCTGCCTTCCCGCGAGCCACCGTGGGAGGAGTGATGCGGCGCCGCTAGTGCCCTTCGCGCCCCGCCCTGAGGCCCCTGTCGGGCGGCCGGGGGGGAGGGCTGGTGCGCCTTGCACTGTGGGGGGCGTGCGCCCCCGGGCTCTCATGTGCGGGGGGCCCGTGATGGAATGCTCCAATGGGGCAGGATGGAGTGGGGGTGCTGCTGTTGGGGGGTCGGTGGTGGCTGGTTCTGCTGGGGTGGGCAGTAGTGCGGTGGTGGTTGTTGCTGTGCGCGGTTGTGGCGCGGGTGCCGTAGTGGAGGGGTGCGGGAGTGCGCGTGCGTGTGGGTGCGTGGGTGTGGTTGTGTCGGCTGTGTCGGTTCGTTGTGGCTTTTTCGCCTGGGAGAGTGATTGCTTTTTGCTGCTGTCTACTTTCGGGGGTTTTGGCCGTCTACTTTCCTTCTGTTGCCCTCGCTGCCGGGCTGTTGCGTTCATCTCCGTGTAACACCAACATGACCACCGGACACAGTAGCGGTGCACCGCGGTGCATAGGTGCGCATAGGTATCACTGCACCTTGTTCTCGTCAGTGTTGACTTTGCCCGCAATCTTTGTGAAGAGTGCTGGCTGCACGGCATGTTACATGGCGCTTGACTCGTGCAGGCGCTGGCAGGCCAGAGCCAGCTCCGCCTTCCCGCTGGGAAGTAAGGGGGCTGAAGGATACTTGGCTTCAAGATAATGCATGATAGCCATACTGTCGTTCACCACGGCGTCGCCGTCGATGAGGATTGGCAGTTGTCCACGCGGATTGAGCTTCAGCATGGACTCAGACTTGTGCTCACCTGCAAGCGATGCACCATGCACTACTGAAACGCGATGGCAAATATGACATTACGACGGCATAACTACACGCATGCCTCTCGCGAGTATATGGTGTTCAGTGCTGCACCTGTCGCTGCAATGAAAATCTTGGACTCGTGCGCTAGGCCTTTCTCCTTCAGCGCAACCAGTGGCCGCCAGCACCACGGGCTTCCCGAAAACCATTACAAAGTACGCTTGTTCATCTTGTAAGCGTGGTATGCTTCGTGAGTCAGTCGAATCGTGTCTGTTTTGCCACTCGGTTCTCGTTTGTTCAGTGTGGCAGCTGGAACGCACTACTTCTGGAGAACGCTGGTGTGTTTGAAGCTTAGAACGAGATCAAAAAGGATTTCGCTGTGTCTTAAAGAAAATGTGTCCGAACGGCAAGTCTCACTGTCAAGCCCATGCAGGCCTTGAGACCCTTCTTCTGACACATTGAAGTCAGTCTTGCATGCTGCGCTTCTAGTCCCAGCACATGCGCATTGCCATGAATCGTGCCTCTGTGTTCTACCACCTTGTGGAGCATACATCTGTAACGTATCTCTGTCCCAGCACATGACATAGATCGCTGCGGCTCCGCTGCGTATGCGGCTGGCGGGCAGGGCGGTGGTGCCTGGCCACGATGTCCCGTCGGACGTGCTATAGGCGGTCGCTGGCCGCCTTGCTGGACCGGGTGCCGCGGCTGCAGCAGCGCAGGCCGGCCCCGCGTCTGGTCGTGTTGGCCCGCCGAACCTTCCCGCGAGCCACCGTGGGGGGAGTGATGCGGCGCCGCTAGTGCCCTTCGCGCCCCGCCCCGAGGCCCCTGTCGGGCGGCCGGAGGGGGAGGGCTGGTACGCCTTGCACTGTGGGGGGCGTGCGCCCCCGGGCTCTCATGTGCGGGGGGCCCGTGATGGAATGCTCCAGTGGGGCAGGATGGAGTGGGGGTGCTGCTGTAGGGGGGTCGGTGGTGGCTGGTTTTGCTGGGGTGGGCAGTAGTGCGGTGGTGGTTGTTGCTGTGCGCGGTTGTGGCGCGGGTGCCGTAGTGGAGGGGTGCGGGAGTGCGCGTGCGTGTGGGTGCGTGGGTGTGGTTGTGTCGGCTGTGTCGGTTCGTTGTGGCTTTTTCGCCTGGGAGAGTGATTGCTTTTTGCTGGTGTCTACTTTCGGGGGTTTTGGCCGTCTACTTTCCTTCCGTTGCCCTCGCTGCCGGGCTATTGCGTTCATCTCCGTGTAACACATGACATAGATGACATCAGTGACCGACGTCATCGGCCACACACAGCATCTTTGACCAAACGCGTGACAAACACATCACTTACTGCTCCTTGCTGTCTCTTCATGGGTCCTTCCTGACATCCACTGCTTGGGCTGTACTTGTGCCCAGGTATCAGAGTAGACTGCACTAGCTGCCCTGCGCGACTGCACGTGACGATAGCCATCACAATTGCAGGGCACTATAGCTGCTAGCATTTGTAGGGCTTATTGGCTGTGATGTGGGTCGCAGCCATGAGCTGGTGCCTTTGTCGTTCGCTCTACAGTGCGCCCATGGCCAAGGCAGCATACACTTGCATACGTAGCATGTACATGAAACAAAGTCCAGTCTATACAGTACATGTACTGATTTATAAATCAAGGCGAGTAGGTGCTCTTTCAAATGTGCGGAAACAATGTGAGTTGCACTGCACAGATGCCGGCTGCATCGATCCGTCTTTACCGAGCTCCCGGTGAAATAATACAATTAAAACGTAGCTAGTTGTGCATTCGTTGTACCTTCACTAATGCTGCTTCATGATGCTCCATTTCCTTGGTGTTGGCAAGCATGCACAAGCCATAACAAGCAACACCCACTGGCAGCTGCAGATGAGCGCTGTCTTGCATTCTGCTCCGCACAAGCAAGCAACACCTTACCAGGTAACACAGATCAATGCAGGCTCAGTGGTCGGCTGCTTGGGTGCCCTGTGCTGAGCTGAGTTGCAACAAGTTGCTCGGCTCCAAGTTTCACTTTGTTTCACTCTGTGCGTGCTGTCACCTGGTGCCTGTTCCTTTTCGATTTTGCACATGTCAAACTCGCAATTCTTGAGGCCTGTGGGGTGGCGGGGCATATGGTTCGCTTGATCAGCAATCCAACTATAAATCTGATGACCTCTGATAATTAATGTGCTTTTCAACGTACCGCTGCTAGGCATGAAAGCTCCGTGCGCATGCCCTGTTGGCTCCCAGACAGTGTCCCAGTGGTAGACCTCGACGACTGCCCCTGGGCGACCGCAGACACATGACAGCCAATGAAGCAGCACGAATATGCAGTACAGTATTAATTTAACGATAAATGAGACGGCATGCGGGCTGAGTGCCGTGAACCTATCTACCGGGATGACCGCCCGACAATCGATATCCAGTGCACAGCGAACATGCTAGCGCCGAACGGAGACAGGTTCATGACGGGAATGGCCAGGCGCCTCTAAAACCAGACTATTATATGAGTATTCACGGTCATTAGTGTGCACTGAATTGCATCCGTGGCCTGTTGTGAGCTCCGTGCCCTTGCGCACGAAAGCTGCTTTGATGGTCTGATGCATGGCGCCATCGCCACGCACAACACTTGTGGATGTCGCATATGGGTTATCATGACATAAACTGCTTGTGTGTCTAGTTGGGAGCTTATTTAGGAACGTTTGCGCTAGTTGTCACTTGGCGGGCTCGGTACCCACCTTTGGTACCAATGCACGCGTGCACGTGGTTGCTAGGCTCGTAGCCCTGTCATGTTTACAGAGCTAGTGTGAGAAATGGAACCACCCCATAAACCCGTCCGTCAAATATTGCACCAGACCTCATCCTTCAGCCCCCGACTCTATTGCATCAATATGCGTCAAATATATTAATGGGACAGTTGCCATTGTCTAGCACCAACAGCAGCAGCTGCAATGCAGAGATACGTTACAGGGATATGCTCTACAAGGTGGTAGAACACACAGGTACGAGTCATGGCAATGTATCAAATACATTCACCAGCAGCAGCTGCAATTGCCCACAAGCAAACACGCTCACATATTGATGAGCATGGCATATGCGCTCCATGCAACGCACATCAGCGCGGCTCTGAGCGATTTTGCCCCACAGCCATTTGGCAGAGAGGAGCCGCTGCTGCTGTCACTAGTATTTTCGAGGGTAGCAGTGGCTGAAGGAGGGCCGGACGGCGTAGGGCCGGCACTCGATGTTGAGCATTCCTCGACTTTGAGGCACCGGCCACTGGCACACTCGCCGTCAAGACCTCTTGGGCACGCCGTCATGCATTCGATAGCGTCTGCATAGTCATTGCCGCAGTAGTTGCCACTCTCAGGTGTGGTTGGTGATGGCGATGCAGCGGCGGCGGGGCCCTGAGCAGACGTTGGCGCGCTGCGTGGCACTGATACGCCAGCTGAGGGCTGAAGATCTGCAGCGCTGCTGTCGGAACTGGCGCTCTGCTGTGGAGCAGCGCTCTGCTCGCACATGTCGACCTGGACGGCAAAGCACTTGGTGCCGTTGCATTCGCCATCCAGTCCATTGGGACAACCCTCAGAGCATGCCAGAGCATCGGCATAGTCCGTGCCGCAGTAGTTATTTTGCGCCTTGACCGATGCATATGGCACGGCTTGCAAGCCTGCCATGCACATGATGCAGGCAGCAAGCACCTTGAAGCTTGCACGTGTGTCTGCATGCGGTGAGCATCATCAGGTAACAACGTCATCAAGACGCGGTGCATGCGCGCAGGAAGGCTGTCATGTGGTGGCACAACTTGCCAGAATCTCTCTTGAGATGTCTACAGAGGATTTTGCCAATGTGATCTCGTTCTGCTGCAGCGCACCCCTCACACTGTCAGCTGCAGGCCTTGCTTGCAAGGAACAATGAAGTGCACAGCTCAAGCTCGAGCACAGGTTAAAATACACGGGTGGCGGCAAACTTGGGCCAATGGATGGCCATGACCAGCTCGTGACCGTTTGTTCGACCTGCAAGCTGCAGGGCACGCAAGGCGTTAACGCTATAGCGCGTTTGATCGCCTTGCACGCAGGTGTAGAAACGCACGCGCGTGCTTGACAGATCCGACCATGCTTCAAAATAGCCTGTGCAAGGATATGCGAGGCAGTGCTCTGTTTCCGCCGCTTTGCCTGCAGTCGTCAAAGCAGTGCAATCGGCGTAGAACTAGCGCAAGCTTTGCTTACAGCAAGCTACAGGACGTCAATTGAGAAGCCCCAGGTCTAGTGATTGCATTTGCGTGTCTATACGTCATCAAACAGGCGTACAGACGTGGATTCTGCGCCACTGTCCGCTGAATGCACAACGTAATGTGAGAATGTGACTGTACAGATACGTTACAGATGTATGCTTCACAAGGTGGTAGAACACAAAGGAACGATTCATGGCGATGCAATAGCTGTACATAGTCGAGCTTTGCATCTGTCCGAACATCATGCATCAGACCTTTTCATGGACTACGTCATGATGTGACGCGTGACAGAGAATCGTTTCGGAACCGTGCAAGTTCATACGCTGACTGATGAAATGCGACGGCTCCAAGCTGTCCGCAGCAAAAGGTGACGGGCACTTTTCAGGCATTTTGAGCTACAGGCGTTCTTACAGGATTCACGAGCGAGTCCATAGGCAAGCGGACGCACGCGTGCTTGGCGGGCCTTCAACTCAGTTTCGGCGGGTCCTGGGCCCACACAATGCGCGGAAGCTTTGGTTGCCAGGTAGATATAATCATTCTGGCTGTATGCTACCTTTGCCCTGCCATGCGGCTGATAGCGGCGGCCGAGGCAGGCGAGGTCAGCATCGCCGTCCGGCTGCAGGAGGCGGCAGATGCAGCCAGCCACGGCACACATGCCACGCTACCGGACACATCCGGTAAGCATGCTCGTCTCTTGTGAACTTGTCGCATCACTGGCAAAGCGCCCGAGCGTGCGGACCCCGACGATCTGGTGCCAGTGTTGAACATATATATCGCATTATCGCAAAATGCGATGGATTTTTCCGGAAAAGCGCATATTCTATCGTTTTCTGGTTTTTTTGCGAAGCTGTATCGAGGTTGAGCGACAGATTTTTGGACGACATGGGTACCAGAATCAGGAATCAGCGATAATTTCACGCAACGGGTGATGCCTGTATCGGATCTACATGATATCTGGGAGAGCACGTCTGTGTGGTATCGTGCGTTTGCGATTTGGCCAAACGGAGCTCTCTCGAGAGAGCAGCCTGATCGCGAGCGAAGCGAGCCTCTCGCGCGCAGTGCGCCCTACGAGTGAACTGAGCATCGCGAGCGCAGCGATTGGACTTACAATACGTAATCAGTGTTCTTTTCTGTGTCGCTGGGCCGCTGGTTCGTAGCATGTTATAACAACGGCACGATGGACGAAGGTGGCTAGGGTGATGTGGCTGGTGTGGTTGTACGTGCACATGTATTATCGCGGTTCTGTTGCCTCGGCGCTGCTGGGTCCTGGATCTATCACTGTGTAACACATGTATTATCGCTGACCACTTCAAGTTGACCTGACTTCCACCCATTCATCGCTGTCTGGCAATAGCGGCTGCCTGGGCTGTGGACCTCCCATCGCTATCTAGCAATAGCAGCTGCCTGGGTCGTGGACCGCCTATCGCCAACATGCAATAGGCAGGTCCAGCTTGGAGACACCTGTCGGTCAGCGCCGAATTTCAAATTTGACAATTTGGTGCTATGGGCACCAGTTTTGGGCCGAAAACCCTTATGTTAAACACTGTCTGGTGCTCACCCCTGGATATCCTCTGCCATGATTTTCTGTGAGTGGGAATGACACTGCCAAGACCGTGCCCTGGCAGGACCATGAGACAGGCCATGCCTGCTACTGACTCGTGCGCAACGCTTGCCACCATGTAAGCTCGGTGCAGCAAGCGGTACACTGTATGTGGCACCTGGCACCTGCATGTCCCGTTGAACACATGCACTGGCGATCGTGCAGGGCGCATTCTGCTGCAGGCAAAGCCACCTGATGGGGACGTGTGTGGTGGCATTTGCCTTTGCGGTAAGGAAGGCGAAACGGACAGTGAGTATCAAAGCGCTGCTCAAAGCTGCAACGCATGCCCAAACGGCCGAGGATCTCAATGCTGCCCAGGAGAAGCTTGCAAGGATGTGTCTTTGACAGACAGCATCTGCCCAGCCTCTGATCTGACGGGTTAAGCATCTAAACGACTCAAGTCCTGTGTGCATGCTGCAATCATTGTTGCCTTTGGCGCAGACATGCCTGTTGCCGCCTGCGCAGCAGCCCGCTGAGCAGACATCATAAGAGACTGCTGGGTCCTAGCTCTATCACTGTGTAACACATCATAGAGACTGAAACGAGGCCACACCTTGTGATACACGATGTCGTCTTGCTTTAATCTCTCTGAGGAAGGTGCACCACGGATTACAGCTGCATTTCACCTTATTTTGCCATGCGAGTGCGTATTCCCAATTGTGCCAATGTCAGAGCGCGATTGCGCTCTGCTTGTGTACACGAATGGCAAGCCGCAGTCATGACCTGCTACGTTGTTCTATGATGTTTTGACATTGTGATCGCTTGCAGGCATAACCACGCGTATATCTGCAGGAGACTGCAATAAGCAAGGCCCAGGTGTGAATCTTGTTTGTAGATAGTCTTCCGTGCGCTGGCATGCTACCAGTCCGCATGGATCCCTGCAGTGCAGGCCTTCAAGTTGACGTTGTTGTTGCGGCACTGAACCTGAAGTTGAGCATGTACTCATTTCCAATTTGCAGCTCTGATTTGATCGAAACATGGATATTTGCATGCATGCACATCTTCAAGCTCACATGCAAGATTGACATGCTTGAACAGCTGCAAGCGTAGTACACATGCTGTACGACCGCACAGCTGCCAATCAGCAAAAGGAGCTGGCGTTGAGCTTTAGAGAGGTGAGCGTGTCATGTACAAGCGTTGTCGATGCATCATACACCGTGCAGGCAATGACACCAGCTTCTGGCAGACCAAAGCGGGCGTGGCCACTATCACGGCGATACCAGTTATCGTTGTTGCTTTCATTACAACGGTAGGATCCTGCGTCGTTGCTTGCATCAGGCCACAATCAAGTCTAGCGGAAAATTCAGTTACAAGAGTAGTGCTACAGCCTGCCCGTGCATTGCTGCGATGCTGCGGCATGCATCAATCCCACTCTGGTCGCCATGGCGGTCATGAGTTGGTCTCAAGACGCGCTGTTCCCTCGTATGGTGGCAGAAGGTAGTCCATCGACTCGCTCAAGCACCGCTGCTGTGGTGGGCAAGGTGGCCGTAGCACGGGTGCAACGCATGCCCAAACGGCCGAGGATCTCAATGCTGCCCAGGAGAAGCTTGCAAGGACGTGTCTTTGACAGACAGCATCTGCCCAGCCTCTGATCTGACAGGTTAAGCATCTAAACGACTCAAGTCCTGTGTGCATGCTGCAATCATTGTTGCCTTTGGCGCAGACATGCCTGTTGCCGCCTATGCAGCAGCCCGCTGAGCAGACATCAGAGACTGCTGGGTCCTAGCTCTATCACTGTGTAACACATCATAGAGACTGAAACGAGGCCACACCTTGTGATACACGATGTCGTCTTGCTTTAATCTCTCTGAGGAAGGTGCACCACGGATCACAGCTGCATTTCACCTTATTTTGCCATGCGAGTGCGTATTCTCAATTGTGCCAATGTCAGAGCGTGATTGCGCTCTGCTTGTGTACACGAATGGCAAGCCGCAGTCATGACCTGCTACAGTGTTCTATGATGTTTTGCCATTGTGATCGCTTGCAGGCATTACCATGCGTATATCTGCAGGAGACTGCAATAAGCCAGGCCTAGGTGTGAATCTTGTTTGTAGATAGTCTTCCGTGCGCTGGCATGCTACCAGTCCGCATGGATCCCTGCAGTGCAGGCCTTCAAGTTGACGTTGTTGTTGCGGCACTGAACCTGAAGCCGAGCGTGTACTCATTTCCAATTTGCAGCTCTGATTTGATTAAAGCATGGATATTTGCATGCATGCACATCTGCAGCTGATCTGCGGTGTGTACGCCTAGGTCACACCGAGATGGATGATGGCCTCGGTGGCAATGAGGGAGTCCCAGCGCAACCCTGAAGGAGCATGCTGTGCCAGCGCAGTGGCGGGTGTGCTCTGCACTTTTGGCGAATTGTGGCTTGTTCGGCGCACATACAGCCTCGTTTTGCTGCAACTGCACTCTCTGCGTTACACGGAAGTTAGCGCATGCAGCACTCTCTGTGTAATGCACCGCCTTGCCAACGTTAACTGTGGATGGCCGTGTACGAGAGCCTGGGTCGCCTCCACCGCTGGCAGCACGAGCAGGCAAACGCACGAGCTGCGATATGCACAGACTCGCCGTAGCTCACCTGAGTCTGTGCATGCCCAATTGATTATTACCAAATATATGGTATTACTACATGCCATGTAGCGCCGGCTGCGGGAGCATGCAGACCACGCTGCAGCAGAGCACTGCCGACCACCAGCCGATCCGAGCGGCGTCGTACATGCATGTTCTGAGCCGCTCAGGGCTCCTGAACGAAATGCGATGGACAAGGAGTTGAGCTGCATGCGCTTGTTGATACGCCTGCAGCTGCCTGCGCTACAGGCATCGCAAGGTCTCAACTCCCAAGGAGGGTGCCATGCATGCACAGGCGCTCAGCGGCTGCCACTCGCTGTCTATCCGTCAAGCCTTGTCCGAGTCTGTTTATCGGCCTAACCGCAAGGTGCTCAAGGCAGTGGCAGAAGCCCGGCCTGGTGTGCGACCGCATGCACGGTCTGTATGATGTTAAGCCCATGCACCGCAACACATGGGCCAGATGTGTTGATGTGTTCCAGTCTGCATCCTCGAGACACGCGTGCGCGGCACGTGGGTCAGACGTGTGGTTTTTGGGGCAACAGCTGTTGCAGTAGCGTCCTCAGTCATGCAGCCCTCAGTCATGCAGCGGCAGCCAGTAATTACAGCAGGTATATTTCAGAGCACACCTAGCAAGCCATAACTGTCTGTCTTCTTGGAACAGCCAGCCAGATCCGGCCTGTCACACTTCATGCAGCAGCGGTGATTTGGTTGTGTCACTCGCACACAAACCTGTCCACGGCAGACATCACCAACCTCGACGACTGCCCCTGGGCGACCGCAGACACATGACAGCCAATGAAGCAGCACGAATATGCAGTACAGTATTAATTTAACGATAAATGAGACGGCATGCGGGCTGAGTGCCGTGAACCTATCTACCGGGATGACCGCCCGACAATCGATATCCAGTGCACAGCGAACATGCTAGCGCCGAACGGAGACAGGTTCATGACGGGAATGGCCAGGCGCCTCTAAAACCAGACTATTATATGAGTATTCACGGTCATTAGTGTGCACTGAATTGCATCCGTGGCCTGTTGTGAGCTCCGTGCCCTTGCGCACGAAAGCTGCTTTGATGGTCTGATGCATGGCGCCATCGCCACGCACAACACTTGTGGATGTCGCATATGGGTTATCATGACATAAACTGCTTGTGTGTCTAGTTGGGAGCTTATTTAGGAACGTTTGCGCTAGTTGTCACTTGGCGGGCTCGGTACCCACCTTTGGTACCAATGCACGCGTGCACGTGGTTGCTAGGCTCGTAGCCCTGTCATGTTTACAGAGCTAGTGTGAGAAATGGAACCACCCCATAAACCCGTCCGTCAAATATTGCACCAGACCTCATCCTTCAGCCCCCGACTCTATTGCATCAATATGCGTCAAATATATTAATGGGACAGTTGCCATTGTCTAGCACCAACAGCAGCAGCTGCAATGCAGAGATACGTTACAGGGATATGCTCTACAAGGTGGTAGAACACACAGGTACGAGTCATGGCAATGTATCAAATACATTCACCAGCAGCAGCTGCAATTGCCCACAAGCAAACACGCTCACATATTGATGAGCATGGCATATGCGCTCCATGCAACGCACATCAGCGCGGCTCTGAGCGATTTTGCCCCACAGCCATTTGGCAGAGAGGAGCCGCTGCTGCTGTCACTAGTATTTTCGAGGGTAGCAGTGGCTGAAGGAGGGCCGGACGGCGTAGGGCCGGCACTCGATGTTGAGCATTCCTCGACTTTGAGGCACCGGCCACTGGCACACTCGCCGTCAAGACCTCTTGGGCACGCCGTCATGCATTCGATAGCGTCTGCATAGTCATTGCCGCAGTAGTTGCCACTCTCAGGTGTGGTTGGTGATGGCGATGCAGCGGCGGCGGGGCCCTGAGCAGACGTTGGCGCGCTGCGTGGCACTGATACGCCAGCTGAGGGCTGAAGATCTGCAGCGCTGCTGTCGGAACTGGCGCTCTGCTGTGGAGCAGCGCTCTGCTCGCACATGTCGACCTGGACGGCAAAGCACTTGGTGCCGTTGCATTCGCCATCCAGTCCATTGGGACAACCCTCAGAGCATGCCAGAGCATCGGCATAGTCCGTGCCGCAGTAGTTATTTTGCGCCTTGACCGATGCATATGGCATGGCTTGCAAGCCTGCCATGCACATGATGCAGGCAGCAAGCACCTTGAAGCTTGCACGTGTGTCTGCATGCGGTGAGCATCATCAGGTAACAACGTCATCAAGACGCGGTGCATGCGCGCAGGAAGGCTGTCATGTGGTGGCACAACTTGCCAGAATCTCTCTTGAGATGTCTACAGAGGATTTTGCCAATGTGATCTCGTTCTGCTGCAGCGCACCCCTCACACTGTCAGCTGCAGGCCTTGCTTGCAAGGAACAATGAAGTGCACAGCTCAAGCTCGAGCACAGGTTAAAATACACGGGTGGCGGCAAACTTGGGCCAATGGATGGCCATGACCAGCTCGTGACCGTTTGTTCGACCTGCAAGCTGCAGGGCACGCAAGGCGTTAACGCTATAGCGCGTTTGATCGCCTTGCACGCAGGTGTAGAAACGCACGCGCGTGCTTGACAGATCCGACCATGCTTCAAAATAGCCTGTGCAAGGATATGCGAGGCAGTGCTCTGTTTCCGCCGCTTTGCCTGCAGTCGTCAAAGCAGTGCAATCGGCGTAGAACTAGCGCAAGCTTTGCTTACAGCAAGCTACAGGACGTCAATTGAGAAGCCCCAGGTCTAGTGATTGCATTTGCGTGTCTATACGTCATCAAACAGGCGTACAGACGTGGATTCTGCGCCACTGTCCGCTGAATGCACAACGTAATGTGAGAATGTGACTGTACAGATACGTTACAGATGTATGCTTCACAAGGTGGTAGAACACAAAGGAACGATTCATGGCGATGCAATAGCTGTACATAGTCGAGCTTTGCATCTGTCCGAACATCATGCATCAGACCTTTTCATGGACTACGTCATGATGTGACGCGTGACAGAGAATCGTTTCGGAACCGTGCAAGTTCATACGCTGACTGATGAAATGCGACGGCTCCAAGCTGTCCGCAGCAAAAGGTGACGGGCACTTTTCAGGCATTTTGAGCTACAGGCGTTCTTACAGGATTCACGAGCGAGTCCATAGGCAAGCGGACGCACGCGTGCTTGGCGGGCCTTCAACTCAGTTTCGGCGGGTCCTGGGCCCACACAATGCGCGGAAGCTTTGGTTGCCAGGTAGATATAATCATTCTGGCTGTATGCTACCTTTGCCCTGCCATGCGGCTGATAGCGGCGGCCGAGGCAGGCGAGGTCAGCATCGCCGTCCGGCTGCAGGAGGCGGCAGATGCAGCCAGCCACGGCACACATGCCACGCTACCGGACACATCCGGTAAGCATGCTCGTCTCTTGTGAACTTGTCGCATCACTGGCAAAGCGCCCGAGCGTGCGGACCCCGACGATCTGGTGCCAGTGTTGAACATATATATCGCATTATCGCAAAATGCGATGGATTTTTCCGGAAAAGCGCATATTCTATCGTTTTCTGGTTTTTTTGCGAAGCTGTATCGAGGTTGAGCGACAGATTTTTGGACGACATGGGTACCAGAATCAGGAATCAGCGATAATTTCACGCAACGGGTGATGCCTGTATCGGATCTACATGATATCTGGGAGAGCACGTCTGTGTGGTATCGTGCGTTTGCGATTTGGCCAAACGGAGCTCTCTCGAGAGAGCAGCCTGATCGCGAGCGAAGCGAGCCTCTCGCGCGCAGTGCGCCCTACGAGTGAACTGAGCATCGCGAGCGCAGCGATTGGACTTACAATACGTAATCAGTGTTCTTTTCTGTGTCGCTGGGCCGCTGGTTCGTAGCATGTTATAACAACGGCACGATGGACGAAGGTGGCTAGGGTGATGTGGCTGGTGTGGTTGTACGTGCACATGTATTATCGCGGTTCTGTTGCCTCGGCGCTGCTGGGTCCTGGATCTATCACTGTGTAACACATGTATTATCGCTGACCACTTCAAGTTGACCTGACTTCCACCCATTCATCGCTGTCTGGCAATAGCGGCTGCCTGGGCTGTGGACCTCCCATCGCTATCTAGCAATAGCAGCTGCCTGGGTCGTGGACCGCCTATCGCCAACATGCAATAGGCAGGTCCAGCTTGGAGACACCTGTCGGTCAGCGCCGAATTTCAAATTTGACAATTTGGTGCTATGGGCACCAGTTTTGGGCCGAAAACCCTTATGTTAAACACTGTCTGGTGCTCACCCCTGGATATCCTCTGCCATGATTTTCTGTGAGTGGGAATGACACTGCCAAGACCGTGCGCTGGCAGGACCATGAGACAGGCCATGCCTGCTACTGACTCGTGCGCAACGCTTGCCACCATGTAAGCTCGGTGCAGCAGGCGGTACACTGTATGTGGCACCTGGCACCTTGTGGCAGATCTAGGCTTTAGGCAACTGAGTGCAAGCTAGTCGTTGGTGTGGCCGCAGGTGCAGTGCAGCAATGCATGCATGAGACTGCGGGAGTAGGATGTTGATGCATAGATTTGCATGGTGATCAGCAAGTTCGCTGTCACATATAGGACTGACTGCCAGTTCACCAGTCGTTGTGTTTGACTGGCTGAATGGCAGGTACGTGTCTCTTGGACTTTGTTTGCATACTGCTGTGAGTTGGCATTGATACCTAGGACATTGATTGTGCTGTGTGCGAAGTGCAGGCTGTGACGTTGCATGTTGCTGCGGGCGAACATCGTAGACTCACAGTGCACATTCTGCCACAGGTGAGATCCATACAGCTTAAGTAGTGTACAATATGTGAAGCTGTAACAGTTGTGTTTGACTGGCTGAATGGCAGGCTGTGACGTTGCATGTTGCTGCGAGCGAACATCGTAGACTCACAGTGCACATTCTGCCACAGGTTATGGGGCCCGTCACGAGAGTGTGAACCCGCTGCAGACAAATTCCGTAGTTGTGCCGTAACTGGGCAACAAATCCCGACGCAATTCGTAACTGTTTGCGTGGCCAGGCCGTAACTGGGTGGCAATATGGGGGATGTCGGATTTGGCAGTGGCGTGGGTCGGATCCAGCAGTTGGGGCGGGACGGTAACTTCCGTCAGTGGTTCGCCCACATGGAGGCAGCCCTCACCATGAAGGGGTGGGAAAGATGGCTGACCGAGGAGCCAGCTGAGGATGATGACGCCGGGGTAGCCGAGGACAGGAAGGCTAGGGCGGTCATTAAGTTCGGTCTGAAAGAAGCGTTGTTGAGAACGGTTCAGGGCGCGCAAACAACGATGGCGGCGTGGCAGGCGCTGCATCATGAGCATGAAGGGAACCAATACATGCGCAGACACTCCCTGTTGCAGAAAGCAAACGACCTGCGACAAGGAGATAAGAGTGTCCAAAAGTACATTGATGAGGTCTTGATGCTCCGCGAGGACTTCGAGGACGCGGGCATGCAGGGTCAGGAAACTCTTCTTGTCAGTCAGTTTGTCAAGGGCATAAGACCGACATTGGGAAGTGTGGTTGGGCCACAACTGGGCGCGGATGTGCGGCGTGGAGCGTCATTGGAGGTCATCTGCGATACCTTCAAGGATCTCGTAACATTTCTGCCAGAGCGAAAGTTAACAGGGCATGCGGCCGCGGCGCGGGCTCCGACGCAGGGGCCATGCCACTACTGTGGTAAGGATGGCCACAGATGGCGAGCATGCAGAAAGAGGAAAGATGACATGTCTGCGGGTCGGGAAATGAAGTGGTTCCGGGATCAGCAGCGTGAAGGGCCAGGTGGTAAGGAGAGTTCTCAGCCCGGAAAAGCACTGTCGGTCAGGGCAGATGCAAGAGTCGCAGCGGCGACTGTAACGGTCCGTGCAGATAGGCCGGACATGCTAGTGTTCGACACAGGCGCGACTCACAACTTTGTGAGTGACCTGAGCTTGGTCCACGACAAGGAGGACACGCCGGTTGACATTGTGACTCTAGCCGGGAAGGAAGAGCACGTGGTGGCATGCGCGGGCAAGGCGTTGCTGGAGATGGAAAATGGGTCAACTGTGACGCTGAAGCATGTGCTATGCGTGCCGAGCATGGACATGAATCTGCTGTCAGGTGGCTACGTGAACTCCGTCAACGGTTCATGGGAAGGCAGACGAGGTCAGCTGACAGTTCGTGATTCCGATGAAGATGTGGTGCTGACGGGAACACTGCGGGACGGGCTGTACTATATGAACTGTCACATGGTACCAGAAACGTCAGCCAATCGTCATCCAGCCCACGCGTACGTGGCCAAGCAGGCGGAGCTGTGGCACAGACGCTACAGCCATGTGGGCATGCAGAATCTGCGACGCGCCGAGAAGGTGGTGACCGGCATGGGCGAGGTGAAGTGGCCAGCCGATGATGCCAAGGCATGTGAGATTTGTCCTCTGGCGAAGCAGCCGCGGGCACACTACCCCCGCTCAGACTCAGAGGCAGAGGCGCCGCTACAGCTTGTGCACACGGATATGATGGAGATCCGGGTGCCGGGGCTGAAAGGAGAGAGATATGCAGTGACGCTGCTGGACGACTACAGCCGCTATGCTGAAGTCATCTGTGTGCGCACAAAGGATCAGGTCGCAGAAGCATTGGTGACGCGCCTGAAAGAGTGGGAGAGGCAGCTGCAGACACCGCAGAAGCCTATAATGTGGGTGAAAATTATTCGCTCGGACAACGGCACTGAGTTCAAGGGTGAGCTGAAGTGGTGTGCAGCAAGCGGGGCATCATCATGCCAGCACAGTGTGGCAAGAAGACCGCAGCAGAACGGCAGAGCAGAGCGGATCAACCGAACGCTGTCTGAGAGGACGCGTGCGATGCTGAAGGATGCGGGTCTGCCGAAGCGGCTTTGGCCACAAGCAATGGACACGGCAGCATATACTCGCAACCTGGTGCCAACAGAAGGCCAGAACAAGACTCCGCATGAGCTGTTCTGGGAGAAGGTGCCAGATGTGTCACACCTGAGGGTGTTCGGGAGCAAGGCGACGGAGCACATTCCGTCAGAGCTGCGCAGCAAGCTGGACGATGTCAGCAGAGACGTGATCTTCGTCAGCTACCCCAGGCACATGAAGGCCTGGACAGTGATGCACAAAGCGAAGGGTGTGTGGAAGCTGTCGGACAGTGCGGATGTCTCGTTCCGTGAGGACGAGAAACTGCAGCAGCCCAGAGAGCCAGAAGAGGCGCTGCCGGAGACAGAGTACGATGAACTCATCCTGTTTGATGACGAAGCAGGTGATGAGGACGCAGACCACGTGACTCTGGAGGACAGTGATGAGTGGTCCCTGAGTGACGATGATTCAGATGCAGCATGGGACGGCCAGGGTGAGGACCCGGGGGCCGGTGCTGATGCTGAGGGGAACCCTGATGATGGTTCCGGTGACGATGGGCAGGATGAGCCCATGCATGATGATGGAGGCGGAGGGGCCGCTGGGGCAGGTGGCCAGAGGCGCTACCCGGCGCGTGCCAGAAATCCGCCGAATCTGCCGTACCAGGCTCAGCTGTTTGTGGCTGAGGGGGTGCAGACTGCAAGTGATGAAGACCTGCTGGTCGCACCGAAGTCGTATCAGGAGGCGATGAAGCGACCAGACAGGGAGGTCTGGGTGAGTGCCAAAGATGAAGAGTATGGCTCACTCAGGGGCAAGGGCGTGATCGAGGAATGTGATCTGCCGCCCGGTCAGAAGGCGCTCCCGTCGAAGGGGGTGTGCGATCTGAAGTTTGATGAGAAAGGCAACCTTGTGAGGCACAAGTACCGGCTCGTCGCAATGGGCAACCTTCAGCAGGAGGGGGAGTACGGCGATCTGTTCGCGCCGACGGCCCAGAGCGCAACCTTCAGGCTGATGCTGGCTCTGAAAGCGGCAGATCCCAAGCTGAAGCTGCGGCAGGTGGACGTGAAGACAGCGTTTCTGCATGCGGACCTGAAGGAGGTGGTGTACGTGCGCCCGCCGCCCGAGCTGCGGCAAGGCAACAAGGTGTGGAGGCTGCGGAAAGCTCTGTATGGGCTGAAGCAGGCGCCGCGAGCCTGGAATGAAGAGCTGACAAAGGCGATGATCAGCGACAAGTACACGGAGTCAGAGCATGATCCGTGCTTGTTCATTCGAGGGACTGGACGCGACAGGGTGTATTTCCTGGTCCATGTCGACGATGCTGCCATCCTGGCAGCTGAGGGGGAAGATGACAAGGCAGTTGCGGACCTCAGCAAGCACTTTGAAGTGAAAGACCTGGGCGAGCTGAGCTACTTTCTGGGGCAGGAGGTGGCAGAAGTGAAGGGCCAGGGGGTGATGCTGAGTCAGGGGCAGTACGCCAAGCGCATGCTGGAGAAGGCAGGCATGTGGGACTGCAAGCCCAAGGCGACGCCGATGGAGGAAAGACACAAACTGCAGAAGACGTCTGGCTCGCCACTGACGGATGATGACCAGCGCAAGGCGGGCTACTCAGAATCGGTGGGTGCACTGCTGTACCTCTCCACTCACACACGGCCAGATCTCGCATATCCTGTGGGGGTGCTGAGTCGATTCATGTCGAGCCCCACAGATGTGCATTTCGCGGCAATGAAACGTGTGCTTAGATACGTGCGAGGGACCTGGGACTGGGGGCTGATGTACCAGTACAGTCCTCCACGTGGAGAGCAGGGGGTGCGGGCATACACTGAGGCGGACTTCAAGGAGCTGGGCATGCCAAGAGAGGCGGTGATGCGGCTCTACTCAGATGCAGACCTGGCAGGAGAGCTTGATGGTCGGAAAGAGCACTTCAGGGATGCTGATGACGATGAACGGAGGGCCGATTCTGTGGGCATCCAAGCTGCAGACGGTGGTGGCGACGTCTACGAGTGAAGCGGAGTACATCTCAGCAGCAATGGCTGTGAAGGAAGCACTGTGGGTGAGGAAGCTGCTGAGTGATGTCTACGGTAAGGTTCAGTGCATGCCATTGTACTGTGACAACCAGAGTGCGCTTCAGCTGATGAAGCAGAGGACTGCTGGAGTAGCTGGCAGGTCCAAGCACATTGATGTGCAGTACCATTTCATTAGGAACAGGTACTTGCGTGGTGAGGTGTCGGTGGAATTTGTGTCTACTGAGGAGCAGAAGGCTGACATGCTGACAAAGGCATTGTCCGGGCCTATGCTGACCAATGCAATTGCTGGATATTTGAAGCCACCACCAAGCGACAGTGCTTGAGGGGGTGTGTGGCAGATCTAGGCTTTAGGCAACTGAGTGCAAGCTAGTCGTTGGTGTGGCCGCAGGTGCAGTGCAGCAATGCATGCATGAGACTGCGGGAGTAGGATGTTGATGCATAGATTTGCATGGTGATCAGCAAGTTCGCTGTCACATATAGGACTGACTGCCAGTTCACCAGTCGTTGTGTTTGACTGGCTGAATGGCAGGTACGTGTCTCTTGGACTTTGTTTGCATACTGCTGTGAGTTGGCATTGATACCTAGGACATTGATTGTGCTGTGTGCGAAGTGCAGGCTGTGACGTTGCATGTTGCTGCGGGCGAACATCGTAGACTCACAGTGCACATTCTGCCACAGGTGAGATCCATACAGCTTAAGTAGTGTACAATATGTGAAGCTGTAACAGTTGTGTTTGACTGGCTGAATGGCAGGCTGTGACGTTGCATGTTGCTGCGAGCGAACATCGTAGACTCACAGTGCACATTCTGCCACACACCTGCATGTCCCGTTGAACACATGCACTGGCGATCGTGCAGGGCGCATTCTGCTGCAGGCAAAGCCACCTGATGGGGACGTGTGTGGTGGCATTTGCCTTTGCGGTAAGGAAGGCGAAACGGACAGTGAGTATCAAAGCGCTGCTCAAAGCTGCAACGCATGCCCAAACGGCCGAGGATCTCAATGCTGCCCAGGAGAAGCTTGCAAGGATGTGTCTTTGACAGACAGCATCTGCCCAGCCTCTGATCTGACGGGTTAAGCATCTAAACGACTCAAGTCCTGTGTGCATGCTGCAATCATTGTTGCCTTTGGCGCAGACATGCCTGTTGCCGCCTGCGCAGCAGCCCGCTGAGCAGACATCATAAGAGACTGCTGGGTCCTAGCTCTATCACTGTGTAACACATCATAGAGACTGAAACGAGGCCACACCTTGTGATACACGATGTCGTCTTGCTTTAATCTCTCTGAGGAAGGTGCACCACGGATTACAGCTGCATTTCACCTTATTTTGCCATGCGAGTGCGTATTCCCAATTGTGCCAATGTCAGAGCGCGATTGCGCTCTGCTTGTGTACACGAATGGCAAGCCGCAGTCATGACCTGCTACGTTGTTCTATGATGTTTTGACATTGTGATCGCTTGCAGGCATAACCACGCGTATATCTGCAGGAGACTGCAATAAGCAAGGCCCAGGTGTGAATCTTGTTTGTAGATAGTCTTCCGTGCGCTGGCATGCTACCAGTCCGCATGGATCCCTGCAGTGCAGGCCTTCAAGTTGACGTTGTTGTTGCGGCACTGAACCTGAAGTTGAGCATGTACTCATTTCCAATTTGCAGCTCTGATTTGATCGAAACATGGATATTTGCATGCATGCACATCTTCAAGCTCACATGCAAGATTGACATGCTTGAACAGCTGCAAGCGTAGTACACATGCTGTACGACCGCACAGCTGCCAATCAGCAAAAGGAGCTGGCGTTGAGCTTTAGAGAGGTGAGCGTGTCATGTACAAGCGTTGTCGATGCATCATACACCGTGCAGGCAATGACACCAGCTTCTGGCAGACCAAAGCGGGCGTGGCCACTATCACGGCGATACCAGTTATCGTTGTTGCTTTCATTACAACGGTAGGATCCTGCGTCGTTGCTTGCATCAGGCCACAATCAAGTCTAGCGGAAAATTCAGTTACAAGAGTAGTGCTACAGCCTGCCCGTGCATTGCTGCGATGCTGCGGCATGCATCAATCCCACTCTGGTCGCCATGGCGGTCATGAGTTGGTCTCAAGACGCGCTGTTCCCTCGTATGGTGGCAGAAGGTAGTCCATCGACTCGCTCAAGCACCGCTGCTGTGGTGGGCAAGGTGGCCGTAGCACGGGTGCAACGCATGCCCAAACGGCCGAGGATCTCAATGCTGCCCAGGAGAAGCTTGCAAGGACGTGTCTTTGACAGACAGCATCTGCCCAGCCTCTGATCTGACAGGTTAAGCATCTAAACGACTCAAGTCCTGTGTGCATGCTGCAATCATTGTTGCCTTTGGCGCAGACATGCCTGTTGCCGCCTATGCAGCAGCCCGCTGAGCAGACATCAGAGACTGCTGGGTCCTAGCTCTATCACTGTGTAACACATCATAGAGACTGAAACGAGGCCACACCTTGTGATACACGATGTCGTCTTGCTTTAATCTCTCTGAGGAAGGTGCACCACGGATCACAGCTGCATTTCACCTTATTTTGCCATGCGAGTGCGTATTCTCAATTGTGCCAATGTCAGAGCGTGATTGCGCTCTGCTTGTGTACACGAATGGCAAGCCGCAGTCATGACCTGCTACAGTGTTCTATGATGTTTTGCCATTGTGATCGCTTGCAGGCATTACCATGCGTATATCTGCAGGAGACTGCAATAAGCCAGGCCTAGGTGTGAATCTTGTTTGTAGATAGTCTTCCGTGCGCTGGCATGCTACCAGTCCGCATGGATCCCTGCAGTGCAGGCCTTCAAGTTGACGTTGTTGTTGCGGCACTGAACCTGAAGCCGAGCGTGTACTCATTTCCAATTTGCAGCTCTGATTTGATTAAAGCATGGATATTTGCATGCATGCACATCTGCAGCTGATCTGCGGTGTGTACGCCTAGGTCACACCGAGATGGGATGATGGCCTCGGTGGCAATGAGGGAGTCCCAGCGCAACCCTGAAGGAGCATGCTGTGCCAGCGCAGTGGCGGGTGTGCTCTGCACTTTTGGCGAATTGTGGCTTGTTCGGCGCACATACAGCCTCGTTTTGCTGCAACTGCACTCTCTGCGTTACACGGAAGTTAGCGCATGCAGCACTCTCTGTGTAATGCACCGCCTTGCCAACGTTAACTGTGGATGGCCGTGTACGAGAGCCTGGGTCGCCTCCACCGCTGGCAGCACGAGCAGGCAAACGCACGAGCTGCGATATGCACAGACTCGCCGTAGCTCACCTGAGTCTGTGCATGCCCAATTGATTATTACCAAATATATGGTATTACTACATGCCATGTAGCGCCGGCTGCGGGAGCATGCAGACCACGCTGCAGCAGAGCACTGCCGACCACCAGCCGATCCGAGCGGCGTCGTACATGCATGTTCTGAGCCGCTCAGGGCTCCTGAACGAAATGCGATGGACAAGGAGTTGAGCTGCATGCGCTTGTTGATACGCCTGCAGCTGCCTGCGCTACAGGCATCGCAAGGTCTCAACTCCCAAGGAGGGTGCCATGCATGCACAGGCGCTCAGCGGCTGCCACTCGCTGTCTATCCGTCAAGCCTTGTCCGAGTCTGTTTATCGGCCTAACCGCAAGGTGCTCAAGGCAGTGGCAGAAGCCCGGCCTGGTGTGCGACCGCATGCACGGTCTGTATGATGTTAAGCCCATGCACCGCAACACATGGGCCAGATGTGTTGATGTGTTCCAGTCTGCATCCTCGAGACACGCGTGCGCGGCACGTGGGTCAGACGTGTGGTTTTTGGGGCAACAGCTGTTGCAGTAGCGTCCTCAGTCATGCAGCCCTCAGTCATGCAGCGGCAGCCAGTAATTACAGCAGGTATATTTCAGAGCACACCTAGCAAGCCATAACTGTCTGTCTTCTTGGAACAGCCAGCCAGATCCGGCCTGTCACACTTCATGCAGCAGCGGTGATTTGGTTGTGTCACTCGCACACAAACCTGTCCACGGCAGACATCACCAACCTCGACGACTGCCCCTGGGCGACCGCAGACACATGACAGCCAATGAAGCAGCACGAATATGCAGTACAGTATTAATTTAACGATAAATGAGACGGCATGCGGGCTGAGTGCCGTGAACCTATCTACCGGGATGACCGCCCGACAATCGATATCCAGTGCACAGCGAACATGCTAGCGCCGAACGGAGACAGGTTCATGACGGGAATGGCCAGGCGCCTCTAAACCAGACTATTATATGAGTATTCACGGTCATTAGTGTGCACTGAATTGCATCCGTGGCCTGTTGTGAGCTCCGTGCCCTTGCGCACGAAAGCTGCTTTGATGGTCTGATGCATGGCGCCATCGCCACGCACAACACTTGTGGATGTCGCATATGGGTTATCATGACATAAACTGCTTGTGTGTCTAGTTGGGAGCTTATTTAGGAACGTTTGCGCTAGTTGTCACTTGGCGGGCTCGGTACCCACCTTTGGTACCAATGCACGCGTGCACGTGGTTGCTAGGCTCGTAGCCCTGTCATGTTTACAGAGCTAGTGTGAGAAATGGAACCACCCCATAAACCCGTCCGTCAAATATTGCACCAGACCTCATCCTTCAGCCCCCGACTCTATTGCATCAATATGCGTCAAATATATTAATGGGACAGTTGCCATTGTCTAGCACCAACAGCAGCAGCTGCCAATGCAGAGATACGTTACAGGGATATGCTCTACAAGGTGGTAGAACACACAGGTACGAGTCATGGCAATGTATCAAATACATTCACCAGCAGCAGCTGCAATTGCCCACAAGCAAACACGCTCACATATTGATGAGCATGGCATATGCGCTCCATGCAACGCACATCAGCGCGGCTCTGAGCGATTTTGCCCCACAGCCATTTGGCAGAGAGGAGCCGCTGCTGCTGTCACTAGTATTTTCGAGGGTAGCAGTGGCTGAAGGAGGGCCGGACGGCGTAGGGGCCGGCACTCGATGTTGAGCATTCCTCGACTTTGAGGCACCGGCCACTGGCACACTCGCCGTCAAGACCTCTTGGGCACGCCGTCATGCATTCGATAGCGTCTGCATAGTCATTGCCGCAGTAGTTGCCACTCTCAGGTGTGGTTGGTGATGGCGATGCAGCGGCGGCGGGGCCCTGAGCAGACGTTGGCGCGCTGCGTGGCACTGATACGCCAGCTGAGGGCTGAAGATCTGCAGCGCTGCTGTCGGAACTGGCGCTCTGCTGTGGAGCAGCGCTCTGCTCGCACATGTCGACCTGGACGGCAAAGCACTTGGTGCCGTTGCATTCGCCATCCAGTCCATTGGGACAAACCCTCAGAGCATGCCAGAGCATCGGCATAGTCCGTGCCGCAGTAGTTATTTTGCGCCTTGACCGATGCATATGGCATGGCTTGCAAGCCTGCCATGCACATGATGCAGGCAGCAAGCACCTTGAAGCTTGCACGTGTGTCTGCATGCGGTGAGCATCATCAGGTAACAACGTCATCAAGACGCGGTGCATGCGCGCAGGAAGGCTGTCATGTGGTGGCACAACTTGCCAGAATCTCTCTTGAGATGTCTACAGAGGATTTTGCCAATGTGATCTCGTTCTGCTGCAGCGCACCCCTCACACTGTCAGCTGCAGCCTTGCTTGCAAGGAACAATGAAGTGCACAGCTCAAGCTCGAGCACAGGTTAAAATACACGGGTGGCGGCAAACTTGGGCCAATGGATGGCCATGACCAGCTCGTGACCGTTTGTTCGACCTGCAAGCTGCAGGGCACGCAAGGCGTTAACGCTATAGCGCGTTTGATCGCCTTGCACGCAGGTGTAGAAACGCACGCGCGTGCTTGACAGATCCGACCATGCTTCAAAATAGCCTGTGCAAGGATATGCGAGGCAGTGCTCTGTTTCCGCCGCTTTGCCTGCAGTCGTCAAAGCAGTGCAATCGGCGTAGAACTAGCGCAAGCTTTGCTTACAGCAAGCTACAGGACGTCAATTGAGAAGCCCCAGGTCTAGTGATTGCATTTGCGTGTCTATACGTCATCAAACAGGCGTACAGACGTGGATTCTGCGCCACTGTCCGCTGAATGCACAACGTAATGTGAGAATGTGACTGTACAGATACGTTACAGATGTATGCTTCACAAGGTGGTAGAACACAAAGGAACGATTCATGGCGATGCATAGCTGTACATAGTCGAGCTTTGCATCTGTCCGAACATCATGCATCAGACCTTTTCATGGACTACGTCATGATGTGACGCGTGACAGAGAATCGTTTCGGAACCGTGCAAGTTCATACGCTGACTGATGAAATGCGACGGCTCCAAGCTGTCCGCAGCAAAAGGTGACGGGCACTTTTCAGGCATTTTGAGCTACAGGCGTTCTTACAGGATTCACGAGCGAGTCCATAGGCAAGCGGACGCACGCGTGCTTGCGGGCCTTCAACTCAGTTTCGGCGGGTCCTGGGCCCACACAATGCGCGGAAGCTTTGGTTGCCAGGTAGATATAATCATTCTGGCTGTATGCTACCTTTGCCCTGCCATGCGGCTGATAGCGGCGGCCGAGGCAGGCGAGGTCAGCATCGCCGTCCGGCTTGCAGGAGGCGGCAGATGCAGCCAGCCACGGCACACATGCCACGCTACGGACACATCCGGTAAGCATGCTCGTCTCTTGTGAACTTGTCGCATCACTGGCAAAGCGCCCGAGCGTGCGGACCCGACGATCTGGTGCCAGTGTTGAACATATATATCGCATTATCGGCAAAATGCGATGGATTTTTCCGGAAAAGCGCATATTCTATCGTTTTCTGGTTTTTTTGCGAAGCTGTATCGAGGTTGAGCGACAGATTTTGGACGACATGGGTACCAGAATCAGGAATCAGCGATAATTTCACGCAACGGGTGAATACCTGTATTGGAACTACATGATAACTGGGACAGTACATCTGTGTGGTATCGTGCGGTTGCAATTTGGCCAAACGGAGCTCTCTCGAGAGAGCAGCCTGATCGCGAGCGAAGCGAGCCTCTCGCGCGCAGTGCGCCCTACGAGTGAACTGAGCATCGCGAGCGCAGCGATTGGACTTACAATACGTAATCAGTGTTCTTTTCTGTGTCGCTGGGCCGCTGGTTCGTAGCATGTTATAACAACGGCACGATGGACGAAGGTGGCTAGGGTGATGTGGGCTGGTGTGGTTGTACGTGCACATGTATTATCGCGGTTCTGTTGCCTCGGCGCTGCTGGGTCCTGGATCTATCACTGTGTAACACATGTATTATCGCTGACCACTTCAAGTTGACCTGACTTCCACCCATTCATCGCTGTCTGGCAATAGCGGCTGCCTGGGCTGTGGACCTCCCATCGCTATCTAGCAATAGCAGCTGCCTGGGTCGTGGACCGCCTATCGCCAACATGCAATAGGCAGGTCCAGCTTGGAGACACCTGTCGGTCAGCGCCGAATTTCAAATTTGACAATTTGGTGCTATGGGCACCAGTTTTTGGGCCGAAAACCCTTTATGTTAAACACTGTCTGGTGCTCACCCCTGGATATCCTCTGCCATGATTTTCTGTGAGTGGGAATGACACTGCCAAGACCGTGCGCTGGCAGGACCATGAGACAGGCCATGCCTGCTACTGACTCGTGCGCAACGCTTGCCACCATGTAAGCTCGGTGCAGCAGGCGGTACACTGTATGTGGCACCTGCACCTGCATGTCCGTTGAACACATGCACTGGCGATCGTGCAGGGCGCATTCTGCTGCAGGCAAAGCCACCTGATGGGGACGTGTGTGGTGGCATTTGCCTTTTGCGGTAAGGAAGGCGAAACGGACAGTGAGTATCAAAGCGCTGCTCAAAGCTGCAACGCATGCCCAAACGGCCGAGGATCTCAATGCTGCCCAGGAGAAGCTTGCAAGGATGTGTCTTTGACAGACAGCATCTGCCCAGCCTCTGATCTGACGGGTTAAGCATCTAAACGACTCAAGTCCTGTGTGCATGCTGCAATCATTGTTGCCTTTGGCGCAGACATGCCTGTTGCCGCCTGCGCAGCAGCCCGCTGAGCAGACATCATAAGAGACTGCTGGGTCCTAGCTCTATCACTGTGTAACACATCATAGAGACTGAAACGAGGCCACACCTTGTGATACACGATGTCGTCTTGCTTTAATCTCTCTGAGGAAGGTGCACCACGGATTACAGCTGCATTTCACCTTATTTTGCCATGCGAGTGCGTATTCCCAATTGTGCCAATGTCAGAGCGCGATTGCGCTCTGCTTGTGTACACGAATGGCAAGCCGCAGTCATGACCTGCTACGTTGTTTCTTATGATGTTTTGACATTGTGATCGCTTGCAGGCAATAACCACGCGTATATCGCAGGAGACTGCAATAAGCAAGGCCCAGGTGTGAATCTTGTTTGTAGATAGGTCTTCCGTGCGCTGGCATGCTACCAGTCCGCATGGATCCCTGCAGTGCAGGCTTCAAGTTGACGTTGTTGTTGCGGCACTGAACCTGAAGTTGAGCATGTACTCATTTCCAATTTGCAGCTCTGATTTGATCGAAACATGGATATTTGCATGCATGCACATCTTCAAGCTCACATGCAAGATTGACATGCTTGAACAGCTGCAAGCGTAGTACACATGCTGTAACGACCGCACAGCTGCCAATCAGCAAAAGGAGCTGGCGTTGAGCTTAGAGAGGTGAGCGTGTCATGTACAAGCGTTGGTCCGGATGCAATCAATACACCGTGCAGGCAATGACACCAGCTTCTGGCAGACCAAAGCGGGCGTGGACCACTAGTCACGGCGATACCAGTTATCGTTGTTGCTGTTCATTACAACGGTAGGATCCTGCGTCGTTGCTGTGCATCAGGCCACAATCAAGTCTAGCGGAAAATTCAGTTACAAAGAGTAGTGCTGACAGCCTGCCCGTTGCATTGCTGCGATGCTGCGGCATGCATCAATCCCACTCTGGTCGCCATGGCGGTCATGAGTTGGTCTCAAGACGCGCTGTTCCCTCGTATGGTGGCAGAAGGTAGTCCATCGACTCGCTCAAGCACCGCTGCTGTGGTGGGCAAGGTGGCCGTAGCACGGGTGCAACGCATGCCCAAACGGCCGAGGATCTCAATGCTGCCCAGGAGAAGCTTGCAAGGACGTGTCTTTGACAGACAGCATCTGCCCAGCCTCTGATCTGACAGGTTAAGCATCTAAACGACTCAAGTCCTGTGTGCATGCTGCAATCATTGTTGCCTTTGGCGCAGACATGCCTGTTGCCGCCTATGCAGCAGCCCGCTGAGCAGACATCAGAGACTGCTGGGTCCTAGCTCTATCACTGTGTAACACATCATAGAGACTGAAACGAGGCCACACCTTGTGATACACGATGTCGTCTTGCTTTAATCTCTCTGAGGAAGGTGCACCACGGATCACAGCTGCATTTCACCTTATTTTGCCATGCGAGTGCGTATTCTCAATTGTGCCAATGTCAGAGCGTGATTGCGCTCTGCTTGTGTACACGAATGGCAAGCCGCAGTCATGACCTGCTACAGTGTTCTATGATGTTTTGCCATTGTGATCGCTTGCAGGCATTACCATGCGTATATCTGCAGGAGACTGCAATAAGCCAGGCCTAGGTGTGAATCTTGTTTGTAGATAGTCTTCCGTGCGCTGGCATGCTACCAGTCCGCATGGATCCCTGCAGTGCAGGCCTTCAAGTTGACGTTGTTGTTGCGGCACTGAACCTGAAGCCGAGCGTGTACTCATTTCCAATTTGCAGCTCTGATTTGATTAAAGCATGGATATTTGCATGCATGCACATCTGCAGCTGATCTGCGGTGTGTACGCCTAGGTCACACCGAGATGGATGATGGCCTCGGTGGCAATGAGGGAGTCCCAGCGCAACCCTGAAGGAGCATGCTGTGCCAGCGCAGTGGCGGGTGTGCTCTGCACTTTTGGCGAATTGTGGCTTGTTCGGCGCACATACAGCCTCGTTTTGCTGCAACTGCACTCTCTGCGTTACACGGAAGTTAGCGCATGCAGCACTCTCTGTGTAATGCACCGCCTTGCCAACGTTAACTGTGGATGGCCGTGTACGAGAGCCTGGGTCGCCTCCACCGCTGGCAGCACGAGCAGGCAAACGCACGAGCTGCGATATGCACAGACTCGCCGTAGCTCACCTGAGTCTGTGCATGCCCAATTGATTATTACCAAATATATGGTATTACTACATGCCATGTAGCGCCGGCTGCGGGAGCATGCAGACCACGCTGCAGCAGAGCACTGCCGACCACCAGCCGATCCGAGCGGCGTCGTACATGCATGTTCTGAGCCGCTCAGGGCTCCTGAACGAAATGCGATGGACAAGGAGTTGAGCTGCATGCGCTTGTTGATACGCCTGCAGCTGCCTGCGCTACAGGCATCGCAAGGTCTCAACTCCCAAGGAGGGTGCCATGCATGCACAGGCGCTCAGCGGCTGCCACTCGCTGTCTATCCGTCAAGCCTTGTCCGAGTCTGTTTATCGGCCTAACCGCAAGGTGCTCAAGGCAGTGGCAGAAGCCCGGCCTGGTGTGCGACCGCATGCACGGTCTGTATGATGTTAAGCCCATGCACCGCAACACATGGGCCAGATGTGTTGATGTGTTCCAGTCTGCATCCTCGAGACACGCGTGCGCGGCACGTGGGTCAGACGTGTGGTTTTTGGGGCAACAGCTGTTGCAGTAGCGTCCTCAGTCATGCAGCGGCAGCCAGTAATTACAGCAGGTATATTTCAGAGCACACCTAGCAAGCCATAACTGTCTGTCTTCTTGGAACAGCCAGCCAGATCCGGCCTGTCACACTTCATGCAGCAGCGGTGATTTGGTTGTGTCACTCGCACACAAACCTGTCCACGGCAGACATCACCAACCTGTCTGCTTGACCATGCATTTGAGCCTGTGCATACTGCTGTGCTGATTCATACATGACTGCCATGGGACAGATGGACAGGGACAAACCCAATTATTCCAGAGATTCAGAGAAATGTGTGCCGAGTTCAACAGTACCGTTCTCAAGATCAGGTTCAAGATCAGAATATATGTGAACTGAGGTACAGCCAAGACTGTATGTAGCTGCTTTGCCAGCAGACACAAACACAGCATCACCGTGCACCGCGCATAGCTCAGACACCAGAAAGGAACGGGGATTTGGCAATCATATCGTTGCACCATGCGCACAACAGTGACGTTGCATGTGCACCCCGCAGCACCTACAGCAACCCGCACGCGTAGAAACGGTGTACCTTGCTTGTTGTCGCAACATGACAACACCGCTGGCTTACATCTTGCTGTTGCACATGACGCCCTTTGCCCACCGCTCGCTTGCAGGAGCAGGCCGCAGCGGCCACCAACACTCAACCTGAATCGGCAGCTGTGCCGATCTAATCCAAAACTCGTTTCACAATACGGCAGACATGCGCTCGTGACCAACAACACGCAGGTGGCGCGCTCGCGCGTGAGTATCCAGGCTCCATGAGCGTCTAATCTATGTTGACCTCAGTCGACGTTCAGACACTGACACTCTGGGTCGCAACCCTAGGATCTTCACAGCCTTGTAAGCCGGAAGGCAGAGTTCGCTCCCTGCGCAGCTCTACAGGTCCAGCTCTACAGGTCCGCAGGCCAACCAGTCGCCAGGCGCCGCATGCATACTCTCCCGCCGCCGCAGCAGCCTACAGGTCTGCGAGCCAGTCCGAGCCGGGGGTCTCGAGCCAGTGGGGCGGCCACGAGTCCTTGATGGAGGGCCGGCTGCTCAGCCGCTCGGCGTAGTTCTGGATGCTGGGGAACTGCGCAAAGGTGGCGCCAGCGCGCTGCGCGAAGAAGAGTGTGAGCGCGACGCTGATGTCCGCGAGCGTGAACATATCGCCTGCGATGAACTCGCGGCCGTCCAGTAGGTAGCTCTCAAAGTACTCGAGCTCCTTGTTCGCCTTCTTGATGCCCTCCTGGAACAACTCCTGCACATCCCACGGCACGCATGAGGACCATGCAAGCTGGAGAATGGTACAGTTCACCATGCACGTGCAGTGCAGTTTTTTTCATGCAACAGGTAGCAGTCCCTTGGCAGGGACCTGGGTGGGCCAGCATGCAGCTCAGGGAACGGAGAAGGCCTGCGAGACGACCAACAAAACATGGTCTGCAAACGCAGGCTACTCAAGTGTGCTCTTAGAACTCTGTACGACAACGGTGCACCGCGGTGACCAGCAGAAACATGGATGTGCACAAATGAATGCATCCATAGCGCTGTAGCACGGCGAGGGCACATCATGCATATGACGCCGACCTGCGCATTCACCATCGAGCGATGAACGAGCGTGCAGGACTATACCTTCTCAGAATCGGTGTTGACCTTGCCGACCATCTTGGCATAAAAGAGCGGCTGTATGGCGCCGTACAATGAGGAGGCCTCGTGGAAGCGCTGCAGTGCCAGTGCCCGGGCGGGCTTGTCGCTGGGCATCAGCGCAGGCTCGGGGTAGGTCTCCTCCAAATACTGCATGATTGCGATGCTTTCGTTGACGACGATGTCGCCGTCCTTGAAGGTCGGCACCTGGCCGCGCGGGTTGATCTCCATCACGTCGGGACCCTTGTGCTCGCCTGCAATCCCGTCAGGAATGATTCACTTCGCTGCTGCCGTTTAGGTGTAACTGTTTCAAGCGCTTGGCGAGGGTGAGGCGGGTCATGTCAGCCAGGAGGATGGGGGGATTGTGGCTTGGGGTCGGCCTTCGAAAGCTTGCGGTGGCAGGCCAGGTTCACCTGCGAGGGTGCTCAGGGGTCAGGGACGGCACGAAAGGGCCTGCACGTGCTAGTTTGCCAAGGTGCCCGGGTTCCCGAACGTGGCGTGGATCTGGCACAGGTCGTGACGGTGTAGTGGACGGACTGAACTACAAGCTTGACTGAAGTGCCTCTTCAAGCGAAAAGGGCAATGACCTGCGGTGGCCACATCGATGCGAACGGTGCGAGTAAGCAGTAGGAGAGCTCAGCGACGCTCCGGGATGGTGCAGTACAGCGGCTGCAGTACTGAGCACGTGCGCTCGAGGTTCATCTGCGTCAGCAAGAAAAACGCAGTAGGGCGCTCACCCTCTACGAGCAGCAGCGCTTCGAGTTGCAGAACAGCCCAACATACTAGGAGTAGCGTAGTAGTTGGCCGAATCCTGTTGAGTGTGTGACGGCGGGGAGCGCGAGGATGCCAGCGCCAACTGCAGCGGCACTACGTGGATCAAGCTGGTCAGCCGCGCTGCACAACAAATCGAGTGCAAACCCACACCGCGGTACCATATGTTGCTTAGTGGGTCTCACCTGTACTCCCTGTCACTAGCCCTGCTCCACCAATGATAGCGCCCAGCGTATTGGTCTGCTTCGTCGCTGCTTCATGCTTGCTGGGTGCAGCCGCGTGCACACCTAGCCGGCAGGGCTTTGTTCGAGCAGCATTATTAGATACAGGGAAACTTCTTGCCTGCACGCTGACAGTGGTGACATGACTTGAGGCCTTCACGAAAGCGCGTACACGCAATTCACGCACCGCTGAATGCACACGCCGGTCCCAATGCCCCATATGGACTGCATGTAAGTACGCTGGCGTTGCTAAAACTGCTGATATAGCCAGAATGTATTTCGGGCTGGCCGCAGTGCCGTCCTCGTCACTGCACGTTTGCGCATGAGAACAAAAAATCGACATTGCCCTTGGAGGCAAGAACGCGCAGCAGGAAAAGCCACATGTTTACATAACACATCAAAGATTCACTATGGAGGCACGTATTGACGTCTCGAGGGTTACATGTGAACCAGGCGTTGTTCGCATGAGCAACACTGATATTTGCAGACAAGAGCGTGTTTGCATCCTCGTGGACCACTGAGCAGTAAATATGTACAAATCGCTATGCCGTATAGCGATGGTCGTAGCAGCAACGCACCCGTGGACGGCAGTTTCTGCGAAACACCGAGCAGCGCACTCCCACTGCTTCCGTATTGGACGATTTATTCATACGGGGCTAGCTGCACAATATCAGGCTTGTCTATACGTTAGCAAGTATCAACGAAATGTCTCTAGTGATGTTGAGCTTCAATCTTCTCCTGTGCAGCTGGCCGTTTGTCTCGTATGCCGAACGCGAACTTTTGGCGTTGTTATGGAAGTAGACTAATTGTGTGGTGGTCTGCAGGTAAGATGGTAATGTAACGATAGTGTATGTCAAACAGGCAGGCACGTTATAATCCACTGCGAAGGTGCCCCACAGGGCCCTTTCCAGGTAGTGACCTTGAAGGCGACGTGGATCCATGAGGTCGATCGCTGATCTGATATAACGAGGTAGTGCCGCGGTTCGCGTTGTCCACGAAATAAGATCCGGCCAGGCTCCGCACCGCCACGGCTCAGATATCAGGAGCTGGGGTGCAGAATCACACGTATCAGTATATCAGCCAAGGCTTTTGACACTTATTAAATTGTTAACAGCAAACAGTGTTCGATTCAATTTGGGACAACTGAAGTAGACCTACATATACAGGACCTTTCAAGCAAAAGTGTACCGTGTGTTGACGTTAACGTGTGAACGTTCAGAGTCATCATGTACACGTGCAGTCCTCACTCGCGAGGCTGCTGGCATTGCAGCTGCACATATGCATGGTCCTTTGCCATTGTTGTGCTGTAGTTATAACATTCAAAAGCGATTTTGGACTGCTCAAGTATACGCAGCTACAAGTAGACCTAGACGGTAGCCAATTGCAATGCCGCGCGCAGGGATGGATCGATCCGCGTCCGCCACATGTTGCAGCTGCACTGCAGTGTGGGACTGTGCCCGGCCGCGGCAAGGGAGCGTCGGCAAATCTCAGTATTCGTATCGGTGGCCAGGATGAAGCTGCTGTAAGCTCGACGGTCCCTCGAGGCCTAGGTATGCCAGACTCAGAACCAAAGGCCTTGCGCGTGTCCGCGGTACACCAGCCTGACTATAGCACGCGCACGGCTCCATTGGCAGAAGCGTGGTTTCCCAAACTTTCTTCCGTGTGCAACTTAAGACTTTCTTGCGCTGACGTGATACGATTGATACACCTGCCATGTTTTCCATTTTGAGGAGTCTACTGGTACTGTGAACCAATTCATTTGAAAGATGGACCCAACTGACCGTGCTCTTTTGCAATTGCTAACAATATGATATGTAGACACAGCAAAAACTAGGTGAACGTTTAATGACACCACGTTGATCGAATGCGGACGCGTGCGGATGTGCGATATTCAAGTGTCAGTTGACGCAGTCGCGTTCAAGCCGTGTTCATCTGACGCCCCCTCGTGTGTGTGTGGGCAACAAATGCGGGTTCACCATGTGACTGGCGGGTACGTAACGAAACTTTGGACTTTCGACATACGAAAAGCCGCAGATTTAATATCAATGAGAGATGAAAGTGTAGATGACAGTGCATGCTGGATCATGCGATGGCCATGGCGTGTGCTGGGAACTGTCCCTGTTTCAAACTAGAGCGACCGGATAGAGCAGCCCGTTGCAAACACCTGGACGAGCAGAGACCACCTTGGACACAGAAAACGACAAAGTTCAATATGCAAAAGGGTGCTCACTGTCGCAGCTGTTTACCCGTGCAGTCCGAGATGATGTCCGTGCGAGGAGAACAGCGAGAAGAATAACCGGGACATGCCCGTCGGCAAGCAATGAGTACCACGGCAACAGCTGCGAGTGACTACTAGTAGAGCGGCCATGTGCGTACGCGTGGTAACATCCATGAAGAACTGTGTCGATGCCCTGCGTATGCATGAGCTCGTGCTGTTTTAATGTTTGCGCCAGCTGATCTTGCCTGTGTACACGTAAACGTCACAGTGTGTTGTCCACTCTCACTGCGTGGGGTGTTTTGAGACGAGCAGGCCACTGCAACACAACACTGTCTGCAAGGAGGTTACACAGGGTCACTGACTGAAATCTCGTAGCATTTCGAGCACTCCATGGGAGGGGCTGCTGATCACAGGTACAAACACAGACTCCAATTGCCACACACAGCCTCACACCTCTAAAACAGGCCTCACCAGCGGTAGTGACTGGCTGTTGTGCCCATCAAACCAAGAAAGAGGTGATACAATGCAGCCCTCCAGGCACCAAATGAGAGCCTGCAGTGCCCCCATGCCCACAATGATGCACACCACAGTCGCAGGTTACTGTGACTCGTGACTACCCTCCCATCCACTGCCCTCCACCAGCCCTGTCCCTGCCCTCCTTTGCTCCATGGCAGACGAATGTTCACTAACTGGGCGAAAAATGCTGCACGTGTCCGCACCTGTGCATCAACTGATTCATCTGTTGCAGCCACACTCAGCAGTCCGCCTCCTCTCCTCCAGGTCTGCAGGGCACGCCCTGAACGCCGTTCCTCAGGAGCAGTAGAGCAGTTACAGCCGCAGGCCTACAGGCGCCTGTGGTCTGTTAACCGGAGATCGACGCAGGGAAGCCCACTAGCGAGGGCAGCACGAGGGCAAGGCAAGCAACCGAATCACAGCAGGCACCTGTGGTCTTCCTGTGGCCTAACTGTAGTGTGCCGGCCACCACCTGTCTGACACTCGAGGGCTGCTCACCACTCACCACAGCCATGCACGGGGCCACTCACCATGGGCTCCAGTCACATGACCATGACTACACCTCTGGCCGTCCCACCACATGTTCCGCCCACAGTCTACCAAGGCCATGGTCGCAGCTTGAGTTTCTCGGCCACATGGTCTTTGCGGATGGGGTGTCCATGCATATGAAAAAACCTCTGACGCACATAAGACACAGTCTGCATGCACTGTCACCATGCACTGTTGGAGTGCCCCCGGCAGTGCCGCTTTGTGCAGCACATGCGATCGCGGCCCCCGACACGAGCCCCTCCAGCCACAGCAGTCAGTCATCCTCTTCTGTGCCACGATCTCGACGGACCGCCGTGCGGAATCTCGCAAGCAGGACTGGCATCCATTCATACACGCTGTGGTATGCATGGCTCATGTGTCGCTTCCTGCCTGGATCTGGGTGACCAACGTTACAGGAGTATGCTCCACACAGCAGTACAGCATCAAGATAGGCAAGCATGGCAATGCATGAAACGCATGAATCATGGCCGGATGCCGTACACAAGCTGAGACAAAAACAGCTTCAGTAGTGCGCTGCCGTCTCCTTGAAACGTTCTCTCACTCCATTCCCTGATCCCTGATCTGGGTGACAGCACGGCAGGCGCACGCAGGCCTGCGTCCACCAGCAGCCCCGACTCTGCAGGGTAGACAAACACACGCAGCAGGGCCGCAGCGCTTTGCAGACGTTGCAAATGCCGCAAACCGCTGCCACAGCAAGCCTGTCCCCACCAACTGAATCAGTCAGTTGCATGTGGATGACGCCCCCCCCCACCCCCCCCCCTCAGCCGCCCCTGATTCCCCGCCGCCCGCAGCCTCTGTCACACCCTGGCGCCCCACAGGTGCCTTTCACGGTCTCCTCCTCTCTTCATCTATGCACACAGCGCATCCACACGTTGGCACGCCGCGCCGAGACACACCCCCGCACTCGCGCCATGCTGCTGCCACGCTGCCATGCCGCAGACGGTAGCCAGGCCTCCGCCCCGAGCCCTACGCACCGGTTCCGCCACGGCCACCCTTACCCTCCGCGGCCGCATCGGCCGCCTTCTGCTCCTCCGCCTCTGTGCCCACCACGATGCCGATGCCCTTCGTGCGGCCCTCACGGAACACAAAGCGCGTGCCGGCGGAGAGGTACTCCGGATGCTGCAGAAAGCGGAACCTCACGGTCGCGCGGTCACCGCTTCTCAGCCGCTCGCGGTCCATCGCGACGACGCGCGCGGCCTGCCGCACGATCTCGCAGTGGATCATTGCCTGGTACCGCGGCTGGATGGTGGTGGCATGCGTGAGGATCGATATGTCCGCGTCAAACTCCCAGGACGCCGCGGGCCGGACGTCGCGGTGCACGAGCACCATGCCCTTGCGCACCGTGTCGCGCTTCACCTGCGCTGTGCGTGGGCGTGTTTTTTTATCATCTTTTGGAACCAATTTACAGTTTTTCATGCACGTGATTGTAAATGTAATTACTTGTCGTAGCCGATTTGGCCATTGACAACTCCGGCAGACCGGGACCCACGAGGCCATTCGTATTCGTATTCGGCGGCGATCCAGCGCACCATGCACGTTTGCAGGTGGTCTGTGCATTGTGGCGGTAGACATGGCAACTGCTTGCAGAGTGAGGCTTGCAAGAGTTCCGCAGACCGGGGGCGAGCAGTGCACATGCGGTCCATGCATGTGCACTCGGTCCGCATGTGCACATGTGGTCCGCGGCAGTGTTTCCACGGCGGAGCGTGCATCCGTGTGGACGGTTCAGTTTGCAGCAAGAGACAGCGAGGTGGTGTGAGAACTTCACTGACAAGCATCGTGCATGCGTGTGGAACCTCAGCAGTGTGGGAGGCAGCAGGAGGCCTGGGGCCCAGCATGGCCAGCATGGCCCCGGGTGCCCTGACTCCTGGGCTGCACCCGCGGGAGAGCGGGAGCGAGGTGTGTGAGGAGGGCGCACCTTCTTGAGGGCGACAGCGGCGGTCTGGCCCGCGGCCGCCTCGGGGACTGGGAGCCGCTTGTAGTGGATGGACTTGATGGCCACCGGCGCAAACGAGCCGTCGGCGATGCTCGGCCCCAGCATTAGCGGCGTCTGCACAGCCGCTCCCGTGTCAGTTTATGATTTGATGTTAAAGATTTATTTTCTTTTCTTTTCATTTTTTAATGACGCGTGTAGAATCTTGCCAGACTGTAAAAACCCACAAAAGCGCCCAATCGAAGGGGTGGGACAAGTTCTGGTTTGAAGGACGTCAAACATATTTGTCACCGGGCTATTGTCACTGAGCGTGCTGTATGGCTCATGAAAGATAGCGCCGGTGCTGCTTGCAGCGTGACAGCAGCGTAACCGCAACAAATGAGGACACACAAGACCGTGCAGCGGACATCGGCCACGGCGCGGCGCGTACAGAAGCAGGAGGGCTGATGCCCAGATGATGATGCCCAGATGATGATGCCCAGATGATGATGCCCAGATGATGATGCCCAGATGATGATGCCCAGATGATGATGCCCAGATGATGATGCCCAGATGATGATGCCCAGAAGCGGGAGGGGCATCACACAGCACGTCCGCATGCATGTCATGGGTCGACAACCATATGATGTTAGGGGTGGGCAGAGTGACTCAGCCAACAGGGTGCTACGGGTGTCAGCAAAATAAAAAAAAGCAAAGACGGCAATCGTCGGCGGAAACGGGCGGCAGCTGCCAGACCGAGATGGTGCCATCATGGTGGATGGGCGGACCGGGGGCCACGACCAGGGAGCAGGTGTGGACGTGCGCGTGTAAGTGTAGATGTAAAACTTAAATTACTTGCTGTAGCCGATCAGGCCGTTGACATCTCCGACGAACCGAGACCCAGGAGCCGTGTATGGGCATCAATGAGTGTTGCGGCATGCATACAGGGCGCGCACCTGCAGGTTGAGCCGGCCCTTCTTGATGGTCCCCGCGACCACCGTGCCGACGCCCGGCACGCCGAAGGTCTCGTCGATCATGAACTCCAGCGGCTCGCCCTGCACGTCGCCCCACCGCCGCCGCAGCGGCGCCAGGTCCACAAACAGCCGCAGCAGGCTCAGCCCGAGCCCCGTCACGGCGGACGTCAGGAAGATCGGCGCGAGCGACTCGGACGTGATGGACAGCGCGCACGTCAGCACGTCCTGCACAGCACGCACGTCAGCACGCAGCAGCACACAGCAAGTAAACCACAACCGCGCGCAAGGTGAGGCTGGTGCCACGCAGCTGGTAGGGGAGCATGCACACAGCACAGCACGTCTACGCGTTGAAGATCCCGTGACCCTGCAGAGCGCAGGCACCAGAGGGCTGCATGCATGGCAGCGGGAAGCACGCTGGGCAGCCACCAAAGCGCAGCAGAGCATGGCTGTCGGATCACCGCTAACTGATGGCATGATGACGCCACTGACGGGCACAGGATACCTCATCAATTGGAGTCAAGGCAGCCGTGGCCGGGTATGCGTGTAGAATGCATGCAGACCACAGCAGACGAGGCAGGCCACAGCAGCCTGTTGCAACTCTACTGCTCCGATGAGAAACACAGACACAGACACCTCGCCCTTCAGCGTGCTCTTCGTACACAGATATGCGCATATAATAGTCAGTTATAGATACCAGGCACGTGCTCGTTGCAGATCCCTCGTTGTTGCGGACTCGCTCTCACTGCTGCATGTGCACCATCGTCACACACGGATCAGATGATACACGTGTATGTAAGAATTGATGCCCAAATCTATTGAATTTGTCATGAGCCATACTGTGCGCTCAAGAGTCCAGTGACACATAATACGACGTCGTACAGTCCAGAAGTAATACAACCCCTTGGGTTGGGCGCGGATTTCTGATTCTTGACACAATTGCCGTGACCGATTAGGCCAGTGGCATGTGCTGTGCATTCATGCTGTGCATTCTTTGTGGGCACCAAATGCACCTCATCGGCTGTGCGCGGTGGGGGGCGTGCCTGGACGGTGTTGACGATGAAGGGGCGCTTCTTGACGCCGGGGCGCTTGAGGACTGACGTCAGCTGCTGCAGGCTCTGCTTCAGGATGTGATCGGGGCAGATGTCGACCTTGGTGACAACAAAGAAGACGGGCACCTTGAGCGCGAGCGCCACGCCCAGGTGCTCCTTGCACATGCCCACCACGCCCTGCACGCTGCGCGCTGTGCTGAGAATGTGACCGCGCGTACGGTGCAGCAGGGGAAAGCGCCAGAGTGGATGGGCAGATGCGGAAATGGGTGGGCAAACAGGGATTTCAAATGAACGGGAGGCGAAGGGCGAGCCTGTGCACATTGGCATGGTGTACAACTTGATTGGCTCTCAATGGCAGCTGGTATCGCTAGATTGCGGTAGATCTCAGTGAGTGGAAGTAAGCTTTCCACTTGCTAGCTCGCTCCGCGAGCTAATTAACATGAGGGAGGCAATCTAGCAACGGCAGCCGCCCGGATCATGTGTCACCTAACGCCCTACATGCAAACACTGGCTGCGAGAGCGCTACCGGCCGGGCCCAAGTTCATTCTTGGGAGAACCGGGGGCTATTGGACACGACTTCTGGTTGTAACATCTTATGATGAACACAGGTTGCTGCTGTATCGGCTGACTACATCCACGTCTCAATGATCTGTGGGATGTCCATCGTCGAGGATGCAAATCGTCAGGGTGACAGGGGGAGGATGGGGGGGGGGGGGGGGGGGGGCGGGGGTGCCATACAGCGTTTGCGCCGACGAGGAGGCAGGCAAAGTCCGGGAGGTGGCCGGTGAGGCCGTAGGCGGTGGTCTTGAAGTAGCGCTCGTGGCCGGCGAGGTCCACGAGCGTGACGACCTTGGCGGCGCGCGACACGTAGTCCTGCGACGTTGAGTTCTTGAACGACACGTCGTTCAGAATCTTGCCCTGCACGCATGCGCCCGTTTGCTGGCTGGGTGTAACACCGGTGCCATTAGCGCTGAAATTGTGGTTGGCCGATGGGCAGACAGCGTAGATCGCTGTATTTGTGTCACTGGGCATGTACTGATTGCATTTCCAGCGGTTGCTCACGGACAGGTGCGGCAGCATTTTGGGTTGACCGGCTTGCTGAGTAGCCAGCACTGCTGTGGCAAGCTCCATGTCGTTCAACGCTGCAGTGGTGCCAGCGGTGAGGTATAAAAAAGCGAGACTGTGAGGAGGGTGGTGGCGTACCTTGGAGTCAAGGCAGAGGTTGTGCTGGCCAATGGCAGAGGTCCGGCCGGATTCGTCTTCGTGTGAGTGCTTGAAGACCTTGGAGCGTGCAGCTCCACGGCCATTGTCTAGGACGCCACGTGTGAGGACGCCCACCATTGTTGACTTTCCCGAGTCAACATTGCCTATCACAGCTACCCGCAGCTCCAACGGCATGCGGCCGCCCCCGGTACGACGCCTAACGAGGATGGCAGACGGCTGCTGCTCTGTTGCGGCGTCCGTGGGGGCTGAGGCTGGGATGGTGGCTTGTTGTGTTGGTTGCTCGGATGAGCTGTGGCAATTTGTTTTGGATGAGCCCTTCCCTCCATTCTTTTCGGAGACAGGGACCGGGCTGGGCCCGGTAATCTCCGATGAGATGAAGGTAGCATCGGCTTCAACCTGCGGTCCGCGGGCGTTCAGTTCTAGGGCACGCGGGCCGTGACTCGCTGCCACGTTGACAAGGCGTACCGGAACTTAACAGCGGACTACTGCGCAAAAGCCAGCCGCTCAACAGGGAAACAGTGGTGATGCATGCTCTAAATCATCGAGCCTTACCTCATCCGCAACCGCTTTAATTCTTTCCACCAAAACTGCATGTTGCTCGGGACTGAGATCTCCTGAGACAACGCTGCGGCTTCCGGACAGCTGTAGCAGAACTTCGCCCAGTCCCGTCACCTCTGACTTGATTGAGTCCTCTACCACTTGGAGTTCAGCCGCGAAGCGTTGCTCGTCTGTCAGGGACGTACCGTCTAACGCTATGTGCTGCTCCGCGGTGCCTCGGCTCTTGCTTTGGCTGCAACATCAATGTAACTTGAGAGCACATGTAAGAATTCACGACTTTTTCACTTTCTCTGGTAGAATCCGTGGGTGATCAGATGCCTGGCCTGGGCAGTAGATGCGGGAATCAGTGAACATCCGCACAGACTCGTAGATACGCAGTAGCGCGCGACGCAGGCTGTACAAAACCAACGCAGGCATTTAAGGAGCTCCCAGGTTGTCAAGGGGGTGCGAAGGAAGCACTCCGACACAACAGCGGACCTTTCGAAAACATCCACGTCACAGTCCACGGCCTCCCAGGCTGTGGATCCTGAGGCCTGCTGAGCAGCTTGCGACAGATGATGCACCATGTTTTTGTCTTGCTTTGACTGTGTCGCGTTTACCTTCTTAACTTGTATGGTGTACAGTACCGTCTCCGTTGTCTTAACCTATCGTCCAGTTGTCTCCGGACGCGCATGAAACAATGCAAACTGCAATCAGTTGATGCGAGCATATTAAGTATTTTCAGATCTGCCCCATCGTGATACCGGCAGGTGCAAGGACAATTCGTGCACAAATCCCTTGGTACGACACTCAGTACAAGTGCAGGTTGCACGACTCAGTCACATCGACCCTTAGATATGCCTGCTTAACGACAAATAGCTTGAATTCTGCATTGTATTCCATCAACGCGATCGATCCAAGCACAGAACTAGATCAGACGCGGGTGTGTCCGCGCGTATGTTGCCACAGCTGGACACGGTCGAGGCGCCTTCATGGCAGCTCCGCTCTGACGCAAGCTTCACTCATACCTCAGCACTGGCCAGACATACGTGAACAGAGGCTCATCACGGCCACTGCCGTTGAGTTCTGTTGACACAACGGCCATGCTACACAGAAGAGTCTGATATCTTCAACTGCAGAAGGATTGCTGCCGCTTGAGATACGCTTCGCTGTGAGCGAGCTCACACCGAGGCTACAGAGTCCACTCCGCCACAGCTTCTCCCAAGCACCACCTGCGGCATGCATCTGTGAATCCGCGACTGCCATACCGCTGAAAGCAAACTGGGCGAAGTTCACGCTGAATTATACACGCATCATCTAAATGCGCATTGGCCATGGCCGCACACGGGGCCGAGGGAGCACAGCTGTTCAGCACAGGGAGGTCCGCTAGCTGTGTCCCACGCACACGAGAGTTGGAGGCGCTTGTGCTGCCGTCACTTGGAGGCGCCAAGTTGGAGGCGTCAAGTTGGAGGCATCAAGTTGGAGGGGCCCAGTTGGAGGCGTTTGTGTCGCCGTCAGGGATCCATATGGAACTGCTTTGTGCGTGGGTTGACGCACAAAGCAAATTTGTGCATGGGTTGACAATTGTGTGGCAGATCTAGGCTTTAGGCAACTGAGTGCAAGCTAGTCGTTGGTGTGGCCGCAGGTGCAGTGCAGCAATGCATGCATGAGACTGCGGGAGTAGGACGTTGATGCATAGATTTGCATGGTGATCAGCAAGTTCGCTGTCACATATAGGACTGACTGCCAGTTCACCAGTCGTTGTGTTTGACTGGCTGAATGGCAGGTACGTGTCTCTTGGACTTTGTTTGCATACTGCTGTGAGTTGGCATTGATACCTAGGACATTGATTGTGCTGTGTGCGAAGTGCAGGCTGTGACGTTGCATGTTGCTGCGAGCGAACATCGTAGACTCACAGTGCACATTCTGCCACAGGTGAGATCCATACGGCTTAAGTAGTGTACAATATGTGAAGCTGTAACAGTTGTGTTTGACTGGCTGAATGGCAGGCTGTGACGTTGCATGTTGCTGCGGGCGAACATCGTAGACTCACAGTGCACATTCTGCCACAGGTTATGGGGCCCGTCACGAGAGTGTGAACCCGCTGCAGACAAATTCCGTAGTTGTGCCGTAACTGGGCAACAAATCCCGACGCAATACGTAACTGTTTGCGTGGCCAGGCCGTAACTGGGTGGCAATATGGGGATGTCGGATTTGGCAGTGGCGTGGGTCGGATCCAGCAGTTGGGGCGGGACGGTAACTTCCGTCAGTGGTTCGCCCACATGGAGGCAGCCCTCACCATGAAGGGGTGGGAAAGATGGCTGACCGAGGAGCCAGCTGAGGATGATGACGCCGGGGTAGCCGAGGACAGGAAGGCTAGGGCGGTCATTAAGTTCGGTCTGAAAGAAGCGTTGTTGAGAACGGTTCAGGGCGCGCAAACAACGATGGCGGCGTGGCAGGCGCTGCATCATGAGCATGAAGGGAACCAATACATGCGCAGACACTCCCTGTTGCAGAAAGCAAACGACCTGCGACAAGGAGATAAGAGTGTCCAAAAGTACATTGATGAGGTCTTGATGCTCCGCGAGGACTTCGAGGACGCGGGCATGCAGGGTCAGGAAACTCTTCTTGTCAGTCAGTTTGTCAAGGGCATAAGACCGACATTGGGAAGTGTGGTTGGGCCACAACTGGGCGCGGATGTGCGGCGTGGAGCGTCATTGGAGGTCATCTGCGATACCTTCAAGGATCTCGTAACATTTCTGCCAGAGCGAAAGTTAACAGGGCATGCGGCCGCGGCGCGGGCTCCGACGCAGGGGCCATGCCACTACTGTGGTAAGGATGGCCACAGATGGCGAGCATGCAGAAAGAGGAAAGATGACATGTCTGCGGGTCGGGAAATGAAGTGGTTCCGGGATCAGCAGCGTGAAGGGCCAGGTGGTAAGGAGAGTTCTCAGCCCGGAAAAGCACTGTCGGTCAGGGCAGATGCAAGAGTCGCAGCGGCGACTGTAACGGTCCGTGCAGATAGGCCGGACATGCTAGTGTTCGACACAGGCGCGACTCACAACTTTGTGAGTGACCTGAGCTTGGTCCACGACAAGGAGGACACGCCGGTTGACATTGTGACTCTAGCCGGGAAGGAAGAGCACGTGGTGGCATGCGCGGCAAGGCGTTGCTGGAGATGGAAAATGGGTCAACTGTGACGCTGAAGCATGTGCTATGCGTGCCGAGCATGGACATGAATCTGCTGTCAGGTGGCTACGTGAACTCCGTCAACGGTTCATGGGAAGGCAGACGAGGTCAGCTGACAGTTCGTGATTCCGATGAAGATGTGGTGCTGACGGGAACACTGCGGGACGGGCTGTACTATATGAACTGTCACATGGTACCAGAAACGTCAGCCAATCGTCATCCAGCCCACGCGTACGTGGCCAAGCAGGCGGAGCTGTGGCACAGACGCTACAGCCATGTGGGCATGCAGAATCTGCGACGCGCCGAGAAGGTGGTGACCGGCATGGGCGAGGTGAAGTGGCCAGCCGATGATGCCAAGGCATGTGAGATTTGTCCTCTGGCGAAGCAGCCGCGGGCACACTACCCCGCTCAGACTCAGAGGCAGAGGCGCCGCTTACAGCTTGTGCACACGGATATGATGGAGATCCGGGTGCCGGGGCTGAAAGGAGAGAGATATGCAGTGACGCTGCTGGACGACTACAGGCCGCTATGCTGAAGTCATCTGTGTGCGCACAAAGATCAGGTCGCAGAAGCATTGGTGACGCGCCTGAAAGAGTGGGAGAGGCAGCTGCAGACACCGCAGAAGCCTATAATGTGGGTGAAAATTATTCGCTCGGACAACGGCACTGAGTTCAAGGGTGAGCTGAAGTGGTGGTGCAGCAAGCGGGGCATCATCATGCAGCACAGTGTGGCAAGAAGACCGCAGCAGAACGGCAGAGCAGAGCGGATCAACCGAACGCTGTCTGAGAGGACGCGTGCGATGCTGAAGGATGCGGGTCTGCCGAAGCGGCTTTGGCCACAAGCAATGGACACGGCAGCATATACTCGCAACCTGGTGCCAACAGAAGGCCAGAACAAGACTCCGCATGAGCTGTTCTGGGAGAAGGTGCCAGATGTGTCACACCTGAGGGTGTTCGGGAGCAAGGCGACGGAGCACATTCCGTCAGAGCTGCGCAGCAAGCTGGACGATGTCAGCAGAGACGTGATCTTCGTCAGCTACCCCAGGCACATGAAGGCCTGGACAGTGATGCACAAAGCGAAGGGTGTGTGGAAGCTGTCGGACAGTGCGGATGTCTCGTTCCGTGAGGACGAGAAACTGCAGCAGCCCAGAGAGCCAGAAGAGGCGCTGCCGGAGACAGAGTACGATGAACTCATCCTGTTTGATGACGAAGCAGGTGATGAGGACGCAGACCACGTGACTCTGGAGGACAGTGATGAGTGGTCCCTGAGTGACGATGATTCAGATGCAGCATGGGACGGCCAGGGTGAGGACCCGGGGGCCGGTGCTGATGCTGAGGGGAACCCTGATGATGGTTCCGGTGACGATGGGCAGGATGAGCCCATGCATGATGATGGAGGCGGAGGGGCCGCTGGGGCAGGTGGCCAGAGGCGCTACCCGGCGCGTGCCAGAAATCCGCCGAATCTGCCGTACCAGGCTCAGCTGTTTGTGGCTGAGGGGGTGCAGACTGCAAGTGATGAAGACCTGCTGGTCGCACCGAAGTCGTATCAGGAGGCGATGAAGCGACCAGACAGGGAGGTCTGGGTGAGTGCCAAAGATGAAGAGTATGGCTCACTCAGGGCAAGGGCGTGATCGAGGAATGTGATCTGCCGCCCGGTCAGAAGCGCTCCCCGTCGAAGGGGGTGTGCGATCTGAAGTTTGATGAGAAAGGCAACCTTGTGAGGCACAAGTACCGGCTCGTCGCAATGGGCAACCTTCAGCAGGAGGGGGAGTACGGCGATCTGTTCGCGCCGACGGCCCAGAGCGCAACCTTCAGGCTGATGCTGGCTCTGAAAGCGGCAGATCCCAAGCTGAAGCTGCGGCAGGTGGACGTGAAGACAGCGTTTCTGCATGCGGACCTGAAGGAGGTGGTGTACGTGCGCCGCCGCCCGAGCTGCGGCAAGGCACAAGGTGTGGAGGCTGCGGAAAGCTCTGTATGGCTGAAGCAGGCGCCGCGAGCCTGGAATGAAGAGCTGACAAAGGCGATGATCAGCGACAAGTACACGGAGTCAGAGCATGATCCGTGCTTGTTCATTCGAGGGACTGGACGCGACAGGGTGTATTTCCTGGTCCATGTCGACGATGCTGCCATCCTGGCAGCTGAGGGGGAAGATGACAAGGCAGTTGCGGACCTCAGCAAGCACTTTGAAGTGAAAGACTGGGCGAGCTGAGCTACTTTCTGGGGCAGGAGGTGGCAGAAGTGAAGGGCCAGGGGGTGATGCTGAGTCAGGGGCAGTACGCCAAGCGCATGCTGGAGAAGGCAGGCATGTGGGACTGCAAGCCCAAGGCGACGCCGATGGAGGAAAGACACAAACTGCAGAAGACGTCTGGCTCGCCACTGACGGATGATGACCAGCGCAAGGCGGGCTACTCAGAATCGGTGGGTGCACTGCTGTACCTCTCCACTCACACACGGCCAGATCTCGCATATCCTGTGGGGGTGCTGAGTCGATTCATGTCGAGCCCCACAGATGTGCATTTCGCGGCAATGAAACGTGTGCTTAGATACGTGCGAGGGGACCTGGGACTGGGGCTGATGTACCAGTACAGTCCTCCACGTGGAGAGCAGGGGGTGCGGGCATACACTGAGGCGGACTTCAAGGAGCTGGGCATGCCACGAGAGGCGGTGATGCGGCTCTACTCAGATGCAGACCTGGCAGGAGAGCTTGATGGTCGGAAGAGCACTTCAGGGATGCTGATGACGATGAACGGAGGCCGATTCTGTGGGCATCCAAGCTGCAGACGTGGTGGCGACGTCTACGAGTGAAGCGGAGTACATCTCAGCAGCAATGGCTGTGAAGGAAGCACTGTGGGTGAGGAAGCTGCTGAGTGATGTCTACGGTAAGGTTCAGTGCATGCCATTGTACTGTGACAACCAGAGTGCGCTTCAGCTATGAAGCAGAGGACTGCTGGAGTAGCTGGCAGTCCAAGCACATTGATGTGCAGTACCATTTCATTAGGAACAGGTACTTGCGTGGTGAGGTGTCGGTGGATTTGTGTCTACTGAGAGCAGAAGGCTGACCATGCTGACCAAAGGCATTGTCCGGGCCTATGCTGACCAATGCAATTGCTGGGTATTTGAAGCCACCACCAAGCGACAGTGCTTGAGGGGGTGTGTGGCAGATCTAGGCTTTAGGCCACTGAGTGCAAGCTAGTCGTTGGTGTGGCCGCAGGTGCAGTGCAAGCAATGCATGCATGAGACTGCGGGAGTAGGACGTTGATGCATAGATTTGCATGGTGATCAGCAAGTCGCTGTCACATATAGGACTGACTGCCAGTTCACCAGTCGTTGTGTTTGACTGGCTGAATGCAGGTACGTGTCTCTTGGACTTTGTTTGCATACTGCTGTGAGTTGGCATGATCCTAGGACATTGATTGTGCTGTGTGCGAAGTGGCAGGCTGTGACGTTGCATGTTGCTGCGAGGCGAACATCGTAGACTCACAGTGCACATTCTGCCACAGGTGAGATCCATACAGGCTTAAGTAGTGTACAATATGTGAAGCTGTAACAGTTGTGTTTGACTGGCTGAATGGCAGGCTGTGACGTTGCATGTTGCTGCGAGCGAACATCGTAGACTCACAGTGCACATTCTGCCACACACCTGCATGTCCCGTTGAACACATGCACTGGCGATCGTGCAGGGCGCATTCTGCTGCAGGCAAAGCCACCTGATGGGGACGTGTGTGGTGGCATTTGCCTTTGCGGTAAGGAAGGCGAAACGGACAGTGAGTATCAAAGCGCTGCTCAAAGCTGCAACGCATGCCCAAACGGCCGAGGATCTCAATGCTGCCCAGGAGAAGCTTGCAAGGATGTGTCTTTGACAGACAGCATCTGCCCAGCCTCTGATCTGACGGGTTAAGCATCTAAACGACTCAAGTCCTGTGTGCATGCTGCAATCATTGTTGCCTTTGGCGCAGACATGCCTGTTGCCGCCTGCGCAGCAGCCCGCTGAGCAGACATCATAAGAGACTGCTGGGTCCTAGCTCTATCACTGTGTAACACATCATAGAGACTGAAACGAGGCCACACCTTGTGATACACGATGTCGTCTTGCTTTAATCTCTCTGAGGAAGGTGCACCACGGATTACAGCTGCATTTCACCTTATTTTGCCATGCGAGTGCGTATTCCCAATTGTGCCAATGTCAGAGCGCGATTGCGCTCTGCTTGTGTACACGAATGGCAAGCCGCAGTCATGACCTGCTACGTTGTTCTATGATGTTTTGACATTGTGATCGCTTGCAGGCATAACCACGCGTATATCTGCAGGAGACTGCAATAAGCAAGGCCCAGGTGTGAATCTTGTTTGTAGATAGTCTTCCGTGCGCTGGCATGCTACCAGTCCGCATGGATCCCTGCAGTGCAGGCCTTCAAGTTGACGTTGTTGTTGCGGCACTGAACCTGAAGTTGAGCATGTACTCATTTCCAATTTGCAGCTCTGATTTGATCGAAACATGGATATTTGCATGCATGCACATCTTCAAGCTCACATGCAAGATTGACATGCTTGAACAGCTGCAAGCGTAGTACACATGCTGTACGACCGCACAGCTGCCAATCAGCAAAAGGAGCTGGCGTTGAGCTTTAGAGAGGTGAGCGTGTCATGTACAAGCGTTGTCGATGCATCATACACCGTGCAGGCAATGACACCAGCTTCTGGCAGACCAAAGCGGGCGTGGCCACTATCACGGCGATACCAGTTATCGTTGTTGCTTTCATTACAACGGTAGGATCCTGCGTCGTTGCTTGCATCAGGCCACAATCAAGTCTAGCGGAAAATTCAGTTACAAGAGTAGTGCTACAGCCTGCCCGTGCATTGCTGCGATGCTGCGGCATGCATCAATCCCACTCTGGTCGCCATGGCGGTCATGAGTTGGTCTCAAGACGCGCTGTTCCCTCGTATGGTGGCAGAAGGTAGTCCATCGACTCGCTCAAGCACCGCTGCTGTGGTGGGCAAGGTGGCCGTAGCACGGGTGCAACGCATGCCCAAACGGCCGAGGATCTCAATGCTGCCCAGGAGAAGCTTGCAAGGACGTGTCTTTGACAGACAGCATCTGCCCAGCCTCTGATCTGACAGGTTAAGCATCTAAACGACTCAAGTCCTGTGTGCATGCTGCAATCATTGTTGCCTTTGGCGCAGACATGCCTGTTGCCGCCTATGCAGCAGCCCGCTGAGCAGACATCAGAGACTGCTGGGTCCTAGCTCTATCACTGTGTAACACATCATAGAGACTGAAACGAGGCCACACCTTGTGATACACGATGTCGTCTTGCTTTAATCTCTCTGAGGAAGGTGCACCACGGATCACAGCTGCATTTCACCTTATTTTGCCATGCGAGTGCGTATTCTCAATTGTGCCAATGTCAGAGCGTGATTGCGCTCTGCTTGTGTACACGAATGGCAAGCCGCAGTCATGACCTGCTACAGTGTTCTATGATGTTTTGCCATTGTGATCGCTTGCAGGCATTACCATGCGTATATCTGCAGGAGACTGCAATAAGCCAGGCCTAGGTGTGAATCTTGTTTGTAGATAGTCTTCCGTGCGCTGGCATGCTACCAGTCCGCATGGATCCCTGCAGTGCAGGCCTTCAAGTTGACGTTGTTGTTGCGGCACTGAACCTGAAGCCGAGCGTGTACTCATTTCCAATTTGCAGCTCTGATTTGATTAAAGCATGGATATTTGCATGCATGCACATCTGCAGCTGATCTGCGGTGTGTACGCCTAGGTCACACCGAGATGGATGATGGCCTCGGTGGCAATGAGGGAGTCCCAGCGCAACCCTGAAGGAGCATGCTGTGCCAGCGCAGTGGCGGGTGTGCTCTGCACTTTTGGCGAATTGTGGCTTGTTCGGCGCACATACAGCCTCGTTTTGCTGCAACTGCACTCTCTGCGTTACACGGAAGTTAGCGCATGCAGCACTCTCTGTGTAATGCACCGCCTTGCCAACGTTAACTGTGGATGGCCGTGTACGAGAGCCTGGGTCGCCTCCACCGCTGGCAGCACGAGCAGGCAAACGCACGAGCTGCGATATGCACAGACTCGCCGTAGCTCACCTGAGTCTGTGCATGCCCAATTGATTATTACCAAATATATGGTATTACTACATGCCATGTAGCGCCGGCTGCGGGAGCATGCAGACCACGCTGCAGCAGAGCACTGCCGACCACCAGCCGATCCGAGCGGCGTCGTACATGCATGTTCTGAGCCGCTCAGGGCTCCTGAACGAAATGCGATGGACAAGGAGTTGAGCTGCATGCGCTTGTTGATACGCCTGCAGCTGCCTGCGCTACAGGCATCGCAAGGTCTCAACTCCCAAGGAGGGTGCCATGCATGCACAGGCGCTCAGCGGCTGCCACTCGCTGTCTATCCGTCAAGCCTTGTCCGAGTCTGTTTATCGGCCTAACCGCAAGGTGCTCAAGGCAGTGGCAGAAGCCCGGCCTGGTGTGCGACCGCATGCACGGTCTGTATGATGTTAAGCCCATGCACCGCAACACATGGGCCAGATGTGTTGATGTGTTCCAGTCTGCATCCTCGAGACACGCGTGCGCGGCACGTGGGTCAGACGTGTGGTTTTTGGGGCAACAGCTGTTGCAGTAGCGTCCTCAGTCATGCAGCCCTCAGTCATGCAGCGGCAGCCAGTAATTACAGCAGGTATATTTCAGAGCACACCTAGCAAGCCATAACTGTCTGTCTTCTTGGAACAGCCAGCCAGATCCGGCCTGTCACACTTCATGCAGCAGCGGTGATTTGGTTGTGTCACTCGCACACAAACCTGTCCACGGCAGACATCACCAACCTCGACGACTGCCCCTGGGCGACCGCAGACACATGACAGCCAATGAAGCAGCACGAATATGCAGTACAGTATTAATTTAACGATAAATGAGACGGCATGCGGGCTGAGTGCCGTGAACCTATCTACCGGGATGACCGCCCGACAATCGATATCCAGTGCACAGCGAACATGCTAGCGCCGAACGGAGACAGGTTCATGACGGGAATGGCCAGGCGCCTCTAAAACCAGACTATTATATGAGTATTCACGGTCATTAGTGTGCACTGAATTGCATCCGTGGCCTGTTGTGAGCTCCGTGCCCTTGCGCACGAAAGCTGCTTTGATGGTCTGATGCATGGCGCCATCGCCACGCACAACACTTGTGGATGTCGCATATGGGTTATCATGACATAAACTGCTTGTGTGTCTAGTTGGGAGCTTATTTAGGAACGTTTGCGCTAGTTGTCACTTGGCGGGCTCGGTACCCACCTTTGGTACCAATGCACGCGTGCACGTGGTTGCTAGGCTCGTAGCCCTGTCATGTTTACAGAGCTAGTGTGAGAAATGGAACCACCCCATAAACCCGTCCGTCAAATATTGCACCAGACCTCATCCTTCAGCCCCCGACTCTATTGCATCAATATGCGTCAAATATATTAATGGGACAGTTGCCATTGTCTAGCACCAACAGCAGCAGCTGCAATGCAGAGATACGTTACAGGGATATGCTCTACAAGGTGGTAGAACACACAGGTACGAGTCATGGCAATGTATCAAATACATTCACCAGCAGCAGCTGCAATTGCCCACAAGCAAACACGCTCACATATTGATGAGCATGGCATATGCGCTCCATGCAACGCACATCAGCGCGGCTCTGAGCGATTTTGCCCCACAGCCATTTGGCAGAGAGGAGCCGCTGCTGCTGTCACTAGTATTTTCGAGGGTAGCAGTGGCTGAAGGAGGGCCGGACGGCGTAGGGCCGGCACTCGATGTTGAGCATTCCTCGACTTTGAGGCACCGGCCACTGGCACACTCGCCGTCAAGACCTCTTGGGCACGCCGTCATGCATTCGATAGCGTCTGCATAGTCATTGCCGCAGTAGTTGCCACTCTCAGGTGTGGTTGGTGATGGCGATGCAGCGGCGGCGGGGCCCTGAGCAGACGTTGGCGCGCTGCGTGGCACTGATACGCCAGCTGAGGGCTGAAGATCTGCAGCGCTGCTGTCGGAACTGGCGCTCTGCTGTGGAGCAGCGCTCTGCTCGCACATGTCGACCTGGACGGCAAAGCACTTGGTGCCGTTGCATTCGCCATCCAGTCCATTGGGACAACCCTCAGAGCATGCCAGAGCATCGGCATAGTCCGTGCCGCAGTAGTTATTTTGCGCCTTGACCGATGCATATGGCATGGCTTGCAAGCCTGCCATGCACATGATGCAGGCAGCAAGCACCTTGAAGCTTGCACGTGTGTCTGCATGCGGTGAGCATCATCAGGTAACAACGTCATCAAGACGCGGTGCATGCGCGCAGGAAGGCTGTCATGTGGTGGCACAACTTGCCAGAATCTCTCTTGAGATGTCTACAGAGGATTTTGCCAATGTGATCTCGTTCTGCTGCAGCGCACCCCTCACACTGTCAGCTGCAGGCCTTGCTTGCAAGGAACAATGAAGTGCACAGCTCAAGCTCGAGCACAGGTTAAAATACACGGGTGGCGGCAAACTTGGGCCAATGGATGGCCATGACCAGCTCGTGACCGTTTGTTCGACCTGCAAGCTGCAGGGCACGCAAGGCGTTAACGCTATAGCGCGTTTGATCGCCTTGCACGCAGGTGTAGAAACGCACGCGCGTGCTTGACAGATCCGACCATGCTTCAAAATAGCCTGTGCAAGGATATGCGAGGCAGTGCTCTGTTTCCGCCGCTTTGCCTGCAGTCGTCAAAGCAGTGCAATCGGCGTAGAACTAGCGCAAGCTTTGCTTACAGCAAGCTACAGGACGTCAATTGAGAAGCCCCAGGTCTAGTGATTGCATTTGCGTGTCTATACGTCATCAAACAGGCGTACAGACGTGGATTCTGCGCCACTGTCCGCTGAATGCACAACGTAATGTGAGAATGTGACTGTACAGATACGTTACAGATGTATGCTTCACAAGGTGGTAGAACACAAAGGAACGATTCATGGCGATGCAATAGCTGTACATAGTCGAGCTTTGCATCTGTCCGAACATCATGCATCAGACCTTTTCATGGACTACGTCATGATGTGACGCGTGACAGAGAATCGTTTCGGAACCGTGCAAGTTCATACGCTGACTGATGAAATGCGACGGCTCCAAGCTGTCCGCAGCAAAAGGTGACGGGCACTTTTCAGGCATTTTGAGCTACAGGCGTTCTTACAGGATTCACGAGCGAGTCCATAGGCAAGCGGACGCACGCGTGCTTGGCGGGCCTTCAACTCAGTTTCGGCGGGTCCTGGGCCCACACAATGCGCGGAAGCTTTGGTTGCCAGGTAGATATAATCATTCTGGCTGTATGCTACCTTTGCCCTGCCATGCGGCTGATAGCGGCGGCCGAGGCAGGCGAGGTCAGCATCGCCGTCCGGCTGCAGGAGGCGGCAGATGCAGCCAGCCACGGCACACATGCCACGCTACCGGACACATCCGGTAAGCATGCTCGTCTCTTGTGAACTTGTCGCATCACTGGCAAAGCGCCCGAGCGTGCGGACCCCGACGATCTGGTGCCAGTGTTGAACATATATATCGCATTATCGCAAAATGCGATGGATTTTTCCGGAAAAGCGCATATTCTATCGTTTTCTGGTTTTTTTGCGAAGCTGTATCGAGGTTGAGCGACAGATTTTTGGACGACATGGGTACCAGAATCAGGAATCAGCGATAATTTCACGCAACGGGTGATGCCTGTATCGGATCTACATGATATCTGGGAGAGCACGTCTGTGTGGTATCGTGCGTTTGCGATTTGGCCAAACGGAGCTCTCTCGAGAGAGCAGCCTGATCGCGAGCGAAGCGAGCCTCTCGCGCGCAGTGCGCCCTACGAGTGAACTGAGCATCGCGAGCGCAGCGATTGGACTTACAATACGTAATCAGTGTTCTTTTCTGTGTCGCTGGGCCGCTGGTTCGTAGCATGTTATAACAACGGCACGATGGACGAAGGTGGCTAGGGTGATGTGGCTGGTGTGGTTGTACGTGCACATGTATTATCGCGGTTCTGTTGCCTCGGCGCTGCTGGGTCCTGGATCTATCACTGTGTAACACATGTATTATCGCTGACCACTTCAAGTTGACCTGACTTCCACCCATTCATCGCTGTCTGGCAATAGCGGCTGCCTGGGCTGTGGACCTCCCATCGCTATCTAGCAATAGCAGCTGCCTGGGTCGTGGACCGCCTATCGCCAACATGCAATAGGCAGGTCCAGCTTGGAGACACCTGTCGGTCAGCGCCGAATTTCAAATTTGACAATTTGGTGCTATGGGCACCAGTTTTGGGCCGAAAACCCTTATGTTAAACACTGTCTGGTGCTCACCCCTGGATATCCTCTGCCATGATTTTCTGTGAGTGGGAATGACACTGCCAAGACCGTGCGCTGGCAGGACCATGAGACAGGCCATGCCTGCTACTGACTCGTGCGCAACGCTTGCCACCATGTAAGCTCGGTGCAGCAGGCGGTACACTGTATGTGGCACCTGGCACCTGCATGTCCCGTTGAACACATGCACTGGCGATCGTGCAGGGCGCATTCTGCTGCAGGCAAAGCCACCTGATGGGGACGTGTGTGGTGGCATTTGCCTTTGCGGTAAGGAAGGCGAAACGGACAGTGAGTATCAAAGCGCTGCTCAAAGCTGCAACGCATGCCCAAACGGCCGAGGATCTCAATGCTGCCCAGGAGAAGCTTGCAAGGATGTGTCTTTGACAGACAGCATCTGCCCAGCCTCTGATCTGACGGGTTAAGCATCTAAACGACTCAAGTCCTGTGTGCATGCTGCAATCATTGTTGCCTTTGGCGCAGACATGCCTGTTGCCGCCTGCGCAGCAGCCCGCTGAGCAGACATCATAAGAGACTGCTGGGTCCTAGCTCTATCACTGTGTAACACATCATAGAGACTGAAACGAGGCCACACCTTGTGATACACGATGTCGTCTTGCTTTAATCTCTCTGAGGAAGGTGCACCACGGATTACAGCTGCATTTCACCTTATTTTGCCATGCGAGTGCGTATTCCCAATTGTGCCAATGTCAGAGCGCGATTGCGCTCTGCTTGTGTACACGAATGGCAAGCCGCAGTCATGACCTGCTACGTTGTTCTATGATGTTTTGACATTGTGATCGCTTGCAGGCATAACCACGCGTATATCTGCAGGAGACTGCAATAAGCAAGGCCCAGGTGTGAATCTTGTTTGTAGATAGTCTTCCGTGCGCTGGCATGCTACCAGTCCGCATGGATCCCTGCAGTGCAGGCCTTCAAGTTGACGTTGTTGTTGCGGCACTGAACCTGAAGTTGAGCATGTACTCATTTCCAATTTGCAGCTCTGATTTGATCGAAACATGGATATTTGCATGCATGCACATCTTCAAGCTCACATGCAAGATTGACATGCTTGAACAGCTGCAAGCGTAGTACACATGCTGTACGACCGCACAGCTGCCAATCAGCAAAAGGAGCTGGCGTTGAGCTTTAGAGAGGTGAGCGTGTCATGTACAAGCGTTGTCGATGCATCATACACCGTGCAGGCAATGACACCAGCTTCTGGCAGACCAAAGCGGGCGTGGCCACTATCACGGCGATACCAGTTATCGTTGTTGCTTTCATTACAACGGTAGGATCCTGCGTCGTTGCTTGCATCAGGCCACAATCAAGTCTAGCGGAAAATTCAGTTACAAGAGTAGTGCTACAGCCTGCCCGTGCATTGCTGCGATGCTGCGGCATGCATCAATCCCACTCTGGTCGCCATGGCGGTCATGAGTTGGTCTCAAGACGCGCTGTTCCCTCGTATGGTGGCAGAAGGTAGTCCATCGACTCGCTCAAGCACCGCTGCTGTGGTGGGCAAGGTGGCCGTAGCACGGGTGCAACGCATGCCCAAACGGCCGAGGATCTCAATGCTGCCCAGGAGAAGCTTGCAAGGACGTGTCTTTGACAGACAGCATCTGCCCAGCCTCTGATCTGACAGGTTAAGCATCTAAACGACTCAAGTCCTGTGTGCATGCTGCAATCATTGTTGCCTTTGGCGCAGACATGCCTGTTGCCGCCTATGCAGCAGCCCGCTGAGCAGACATCAGAGACTGCTGGGTCCTAGCTCTATCACTGTGTAACACATCATAGAGACTGAAACGAGGCCACACCTTGTGATACACGATGTCGTCTTGCTTTAATCTCTCTGAGGAAGGTGCACCACGGATCACAGCTGCATTTCACCTTATTTTGCCATGCGAGTGCGTATTCTCAATTGTGCCAATGTCAGAGCGTGATTGCGCTCTGCTTGTGTACACGAATGGCAAGCCGCAGTCATGACCTGCTACAGTGTTCTATGATGTTTTGCCATTGTGATCGCTTGCAGGCATTACCATGCGTATATCTGCAGGAGACTGCAATAAGCCAGGCCTAGGTGTGAATCTTGTTTGTAGATAGTCTTCCGTGCGCTGGCATGCTACCAGTCCGCATGGATCCCTGCAGTGCAGGCCTTCAAGTTGACGTTGTTGTTGCGGCACTGAACCTGAAGCCGAGCGTGTACTCATTTCCAATTTGCAGCTCTGATTTGATTAAAGCATGGATATTTGCATGCATGCACATCTGCAGCTGATCTGCGGTGTGTACGCCTAGGTCACACCGAGATGGATGATGGCCTCGGTGGCAATGAGGGAGTCCCAGCGCAACCCTGAAGGAGCATGCTGTGCCAGCGCAGTGGCGGGTGTGCTCTGCACTTTTGGCGAATTGTGGCTTGTTCGGCGCACATACAGCCTCGTTTTGCTGCAACTGCACTCTCTGCGTTACACGGAAGTTAGCGCATGCAGCACTCTCTGTGTAATGCACCGCCTTGCCAACGTTAACTGTGGATGGCCGTGTACGAGAGCCTGGGTCGCCTCCACCGCTGGCAGCACGAGCAGGCAAACGCACGAGCTGCGATATGCACAGACTCGCCGTAGCTCACCTGAGTCTGTGCATGCCCAATTGATTATTACCAAATATATGGTATTACTACATGCCATGTAGCGCCGGCTGCGGGAGCATGCAGACCACGCTGCAGCAGAGCACTGCCGACCACCAGCCGATCCGAGCGGCGTCGTACATGCATGTTCTGAGCCGCTCAGGGCTCCTGAACGAAATGCGATGGACAAGGAGTTGAGCTGCATGCGCTTGTTGATACGCCTGCAGCTGCCTGCGCTACAGGCATCGCAAGGTCTCAACTCCCAAGGAGGGTGCCATGCATGCACAGGCGCTCAGCGGCTGCCACTCGCTGTCTATCCGTCAAGCCTTGTCCGAGTCTGTTTATCGGCCTAACCGCAAGGTGCTCAAGGCAGTGGCAGAAGCCCGGCCTGGTGTGCGACCGCATGCACGGTCTGTATGATGTTAAGCCCATGCACCGCAACACATGGGCCAGATGTGTTGATGTGTTCCAGTCTGCATCCTCGAGACACGCGTGCGCGGCACGTGGGTCAGACGTGTGGTTTTTGGGGCAACAGCTGTTGCAGTAGCGTCCTCAGTCATGCAGCGGCAGCCAGTAATTACAGCAGGTATATTTCAGAGCACACCTAGCAAGCCATAACTGTCTGTCTTCTTGGAACAGCCAGCCAGATCCGGCCTGTCACACTTCATGCAGCAGCGGTGATTTGGTTGTGTCACTCGCACACAAACCTGTCCACGGCAGACATCACCAACCTGTCTGCTTGACCATGCATTTGAGCCTGTGCATACTGCTGTGCTGATTCATACATGACTGCCATGGGACAGATGGACAGGGACAAACCCAATTATTCCAGAGATTCAGAGAAATGTGTGCCGAGTTCAACAGTACCGTTCTCAAGATCAGGTTCAAGATCAGAATATATGTGAACTGAGGTACAGCCAAGACTGTATGTAGCTGCTTTGCCAGCAGACACAAACACAGCATCACCGTGCACCGCGCATAGCTCAGACACCAGAAAGGAACGGGGATTTGGCAATCATATCGTTGCACCATGCGCACAACAGTGACGTTGCATGTGCACCCCGCAGCACCTACAGCAACCCCGCACGCGTAGAAACGGTGTACCTTGCTTGTTGTCGCAACATGACAACACCGCTGGCTTACATCTTGCTGTTGCACATGACGCCCTTTGCCCACCGCTCGCTTGCAGGAGCAGGCCGCAGCGGCCACCAACACTCAACCTGAATCGGCAGCTGTGCCGATCTAATCCAAAACTCGTTTCACAATACGGCAGACATGCGCTCGTGACCAACAACACGCAGGTGGCGCGCTCGCGCGTGAGTATCCAGGCTCCATGAGCGTCTAATCTATGTTGACCTCAGTCGACGTTCAGACACTGACACTCTGGGTCGCAACCCTAGGATCTTCACAGCCTTGTAAGCCGGAAGGCAGAGTTCGCTCCCTGCGCAGCTCTACAGGTCCAGCTCTACAGGTCCGCAGGCCAACCAGTCGCCAGGCGCCGCATGCATACTCTCCCGCCGCCGCAGCAGCCTACAGGTCTGCGAGCCAGTCCGAGCCGGGGGTCTCGAGCCAGTGGGGCGGCCACGAGTCCTTGATGGAGGGCCGGCTGCTCAGCCGCTCGGCGTAGTTCTGGATGCTGGGGAACTGCGCAAAGGTGGCGCCAGCGCGCTGCGCGAAGAAGAGTGTGAGCGCGACGCTGATGTCCGCGAGCGTGAACATATCGCCTGCGATGAACTCGCGGCCGTCCAGTAGGTAGCTCTCAAAGTACTCGAGCTCCTTGTTCGCCTTCTTGATGCCCTCCTGGAACAACTCCTGCACATCCCACGGCACGCATGAGGACCATGCAAGCTGGAGAATGGTACAGTTCACCATGCACGTGCAGTGCAGTTTTTTTCATGCAACAGGTAGCAGTCCCTTGGCAGGGACCTGGGTGGGCCAGCATGCAGCTCAGGGAACGGAGAAGGCCTGCGAGACGACCAACAAAACATGGTCTGCAAACGCAGGCTACTCAAGTGTGCTCTTAGAACTCTGTACGACAACGGTGCACCGCGGTGACCAGCAGAAACATGGATGTGCACAAATGAATGCATCCATAGCGCTGTAGCACGGCGAGGGCACATCATGCATATGACGCCGACCTGCGCATTCACCATCGAGCGATGAACGAGCGTGCAGGACTATACCTTCTCAGAATCGGTGTTGACCTTGCCGACCATCTTGGCATAAAAGAGCGGCTGTATGGCGCCGTACAATGAGGAGGCCTCGTGGAAGCGCTGCAGTGCCAGTGCCCGGGCGGGCTTGTCGCTGGGCATCAGCGCAGGCTCGGGGTAGGTCTCCTCCAAATACTGCATGATTGCGATGCTTTCGTTGACGACGATGTCGCCGTCCTTGAAGGTCGGCACCTGGCCGCGCGGGTTGATCTCCATCACGTCGGGACCCTTGTGCTCGCCTGCAATCCCGTCAGGAATGATTCACTTCGCTGCTGCCGTTTAGGTGTAACTGTTTCAAGCGCTTGTGCCAGCGGTGTGGCCACAGTGTGCGACGGAGGGAGCAAACCTTTGGAAGCGTTGACCTGCTTGGACTCGTACTCCAGGCCCTTCTCCGCCATCACGACCCTCGGGCGCCATGCGGGAGCGCTACCCGAGATCCAGTAAAGCACACGGTTGCTCATTCTGGCAGATAGACTTGGTAGGGATCGCTGGTTTACACTATTAAACGCGAGCTGGACGCGGCGCTGCTATTCGGTCAGATCGCTGGTCAAACAAGTCGTCAAACGNGTGGCACCTGGCACCTTGTGGCAGATCTAGGCTTTAGGCAACTGAGTGCAAGCTAGTCGTTGGTGTGCCGCAGGTGCAGTGCAGCAATGCATGCATGAGACTGCGGAGTAGGATGTTGATGCATAGATTTGCATGGTGATCAGCAAGTTCGCTGTCACATATAGGACTGACTGCCAGTTCACCAGTCGTGTGTTTGACTGGCTGAATGGCAGGTACGTGTCTCTTGGACTTTGTTTGCATACTGCTGTGAGTTGGCATTGATACCTAGGACATGATTGTGCTGTGTGCGAAGTGCAGGCTGTGACGTTGCATGTTGCTGCGGGCGAACATCGTAGACTCACAGTGCACATTCTGCCACAGGTGAGATCCATACAGCTTAAGTAGTGTACAATATGTGAAGCTGTACAGTTGTGTTTGACTGGCTGAATGGCAGGCTGTGACGTGCATGTTGCTGCCGAGCGAACATCGTAGACTCACAGTGCACATTCTGCCACAGGTTATGGGGCCCGTCACGAGAGTGTGAACCCGCTGCAGACAAATTCCGTAGTTGTGCCGTAACTGGGCAACAAATCCCGACGCAATTCGTAACTGTTTGCGTGGCCAGGCCGTAACTGGGTGGCAATATGGGGGATGTCGGATTGGGCAGTGGCGTGGGTCGGATCCAGCAGTTGGGGCGGGACGGTAACTTCCGTCAGTGGTTCGCCCACATGGAGGCAGCCCTCACCATGAAGGGGTGGGAAAGATGGCTGACGAGGAGCCAGCTGAGGATGATGACGCCGGGGTAGCCGAGGACAGGAGGCTAGGGCGGTCATTAAGTTCGGTCTGAAAGAAGCGTTGTTGAGAACGGTTCAGGGCGCGCAAACAACGATGGCGGCGTGGCAGGCGCTGCATCATGAGCATGAAGGGAACCAATACATGCGCAGACACTCCCTGTTGCAGAAAGCAAACGACCTGCGACAAGGATAAGAGTGTCCAAAAGTACATTTGAGGTCTTGATGCTCCGCGAGGACTTCGAGGACGCGGGCATGCAGGGTCAGGAAACTCTTCTTGTCAGTCAGTTTGTCAAGGGCATAAGACCGACATTGGGAAGTGTGGTTGGGCCACAACTGGCGCGGATGTGCGGCGGTGGAGCGTCATTGGAGGTCATCTGCGATACCTTCAAGGATCTCGTAACATTTTCTGCCAGAGCGAAAGTTAACAGGGCATGCGGCCGCGGCGCGGGCTCCACGCAGGGCCATGCCACTACTGTGGTAAGGATGGCCACAGATGGCGAGCATGCAGAAAGAGGAAGATGACATGTCTGCGGGTCGGGAAATGAAGTGGTTCCGGGATCAGCAGCGTGAAGGGCCAGGTGGTAAGGAGAGTTCTCAGCCCGGAAAAGCACTGTCGGTCAGGGCAGATGCAAGAGTCGCAGCGGCGACTGTAACGGTCCGTGCAGATGCCGGACATGCTAGTGTTCGACACAGGCGCGACTCACAACATTTGTGAGTGACCTGAGCTTGGTCCACGACAAGGACGGACACGCCGGTTGACATTGTGACTCTAGCCGGGAAGAAAGAGCACGTGGTGCATGCGCGGGCAAGCGTTGCTGGAGATGGAAAATGGGTCAACTGTGACGCTGAAGCATGTGCTATGCGTGCCGAGCATGGACATGAATCTGCTGTCAGGTGGCTACGTGAACTCCGTCAACGGTTCATGGGAAGGCAGACGAGGTCAGCTGACAGTTCGTGATTCCGATGAAGATGTCGGTGCTGACGGAACACTGCGGGACGGGCTGTACTATATGAACTGTCACATGGTACCAGAAACGTCAGCCAATCGTCATCCAGCCCACGCGTACGTGGCCAAGCAGGCGGAGCTGTGGCACAGACGCTACAGCCATGTGGGCATGCAGAATCTGCGACGCGCCGAGAAGTGGTGACCGGCATGGGCGAGGTGAAGTGGCCAGCCGATGATGCCAAGGCATGTGAGATTTGTCCTCTGGCGAAGCAGCCGCGGGCACACTACCCCCGCTCAGACTCAGAGGCAGAGGCGCCGCTACAGCTTGTGCACACGGATATGATTGGAGATCCGGGTGCCGGGCTGAAAGGAGAGAGATATGCAGTGACGCTGCTGGACGACTACAGCCGCTATGCTGAAGTCATCTGTGTGCGCACAAAGGATCAGGTCGCAGAAGCATTGGTGACGCGCCTGAAAGAGTGGGAGAGGCAGCTGCAGACACCGCAGAAGCCTATAATGTGGGTGAAAATTATTCGCTCGGACAACGGCACTGAGTTCAAGGGTGAGCTGAAGTGGTGGTGCAGCAAGGGCATCATCATGCAGCACAGTGTGGCAAGAAGACCGCAGCAGAACGGCAGAGCAAGCGGATCAACCGAACGCTGTCTGAGAGGCGCGTGCGATGCTGAAGGAATGCGGGTCTGCCGAAGCGGCTTTGGCCACAAGCAATGACACGGCAGCATATACTCGCAACCTGGTGCCAACAGAAGGCCAGAACAAGACTCCGCATGAGCTGTCTGGGAGAAGGTGCCAGATGTGTCACACCTGAGGGTGTTCGGGAGCAAGGCGACGGAGCACATTCCGTCAGAGCTGCGCAGCAAGCTGGACGATGTCAGCAGAGACGTGATCTTCGTCAGCTACCCCAGGCACATGAAGGCCTGGACAGTGATGCACAAAGCGAAGGGTGTGTGGAAGCTGTCGGACAGTGCGGATGTCTGTTCCGTGGAGGACGAAAACTGCAGCAGCCCAGAGAGCCAGAAGAGGCGCTGCCGGAGACAGAGTACGATGAACTCATCCTGTTTGATGACGAAGCAGGTGATGAGGACGCAGACCACGTGACTCTGGAGGACAGTGATGAGTGGTCCCTGAGTGACGATGATTCAGATGCAGCATGGGACGGCCAGGGTGAGGACCCGGGGGCCGGTGCTGATGCTGAGGGGAACCCTGATGATGGTTCCCGGTGACGATGGGCAGATGAGCCCATGCATGATGATGGAGGCGGAGGGCCGCTGGGGCAGGTGGCCAGAGGCGCTACCCGGCGCGTGCCAGAAATCCGCCGAATCTGCCGTACCAGGCTCAGCTGTTTGTGGCTGAGGGGTGCAGACTGCAAGTGATGAAGACCTGCTGGTCGCACCGAAGTCGTATCAGGAGGCGATGAAGCGACCAGACAGGGAGGGTCGTGAGTGCCAAAGATGAAGAGTATGGCTCACTCAGGGGCAAGGCGTGATCGAGGAATGTGATCTGCCGCCCGGTCAGAAGGCGCTCCCGTCGAAGGGGTGTGCGATCTGAAGTTTGATGAGAAGGCAACCTTGTGAGGCACAAGTACCGGCTCGTCGCAATGGGCAACCTTCAGCAGGAGGGGGAGTACGGCGATCTGTTCGCGCCGACGGCCCAGAGCGCAACCTTCAGGCTGATGCTGGCTCTGAAAGCGGCAGATCCCAAGCTGAAGCTGCGGCAGGTGGACGTGAAGACAGCGTTTCTGCATGCGGACCTGAAGAGGTGGTGTACGTGCGCCCGCCGCCCGAGCTGCGCAAGGCAACAAGGTGTGGAGGCTGCGGAAAGCTCTGTATGGCTGAAGCAGGCGCCGCGAGCCTGGAATGAAGAGCTGACAAAGGCGATGATCAGCGACAAGTACACGGAGTCAGAGCATGATCCGTGCTTGTTCATTCGAGGGACTGGACGCGACAGGGTGTATTTCCTGGTCCATGTCGACGATGCTGCCATCCTGGCAGCTGGGGGGAAGATACAAGGCAGTTGCGGACCTCAGCAAGCACTTGAAGTGAAAGACCGGGCGAGCTGAGCTACTTTCTGGGGAGGAGGTGGCAGAAGTGAAGGGCCAGGGGGTGATGCTGAGTCAGGGGCAGTACGCCAAGCGCATGCTGGAGAAGGCAGGCATGTGGGACTGCAAGCCCAAGGCGACGCCGATGGAGGAAAGACACAAACTGCAGAAGACGTCTGGCTCGCCACTGACGGATGATGACCAGCGCAAGGCGGGCTACTCAGAATCGGTGGGTGCACTGCTGTACCTCTCCACTCACACACGGCCAGATCTCGCATATCCTGTGGGGGTGCTGAGTCGATTCATGTCGAGCCCCACAGATGTGCATTTCGCGGCAATGAAACGTGTGCTTAGATACGTGCGAGGGACCTGGGACTGGGGCTGATGTACCAGTACAGTCCTCCACGTGGAGAGCAGGGGGTGCGGGCATACACTGAGGCGGACTTCAAGGAGCTGGCATGCCAAGAGAGGCGGTGATGCGGCTCTACTCAGATGCAGACCTGGCAGGAGAGCTTGATGGTCGAAAGAGCACTTCAGGGATGCTGATGACGATGAACGGAGGGCCGATTCTGTGGGCATCCAAGCTGCAGACGGTGGTGGCGACGTCTACGAGTGAAGCGGAGTACATCTCAGCAGCAATGGCTGTGAAGAAGCACTGTGGGTGAGGAAAGCTGCTGAGTGATGTCTACGGTAAGGTTCAGTGCATGCCATTGTACTGTGACAACCAGAGTGCGCTTCAGCTGATGAAGCAGAGACTGCTGGAGTAGCTGGCAGTCCAAGCACATTGATGTGCAGTACCATTTCATTAGGAACAGGTACTTGCGTGGTGAGGTGTCGGTGGAATTTGTGTCTACTGAGAGCAGAAGGCTGACATGCTGACAAAGGCATTGTCCGGCCTATGCTGACAATGCAATTGCTGGATATTTGAAGCCACCACAAGCGACAGTGCTTGAGGGGGTGTGTGGCAGATCTAGGCTTTAGGCAACTGAGTGCAAGCTAGTCGTTGGTGTGGCCGCAGGTGCAGTGCAGCAATGCATGCATGAGACTGCGGGAGTAGGATGTTGATGCATAGATTTGCATGGTGATCAGCAAGTTCGCTGTCACATATAGGACTGACTGCCAGTTCACCAGTCGTTGTGTTTGACTGGCTGAATGGCAGGTACGTGTCTCTTGGACTTTGTTTGCATACTGCTGTGAGTTGGCATGATACCTAGGACATTGATTGTGCTGTGTGCGAAGTGCAGGCTGTGACGTTGCATGTTGCTGCGGCGGAACATCGTAGACTCACAGTGCACATTCTGCCACAGGTGAGATCCATACAGCTTAAGTAGTGTACAATATGTGAAGCTGTAACAGTTGTGTTTGACTGCTGAATGGCAGGCTGTGACGTTGCATGTTGCTGCGAGCGAACATCGTTAGACTCACAGTGCACATTCTGCCACACACCTGCATGTCCCGTTGAACACATGCACTGGCGATCGTGCAGGGCGCATTCTGCTGCAGGCAAAGCCACCTGATGGGGACGTGTGTGGTGGCATTTGCCTTTGCGGTAAGGAAGGCGAAACGGACAGTGAGTATCAAAGCGCTGCTCAAAGCTGCAACGCATGCCCAAACGGCCGAGGATCTCAATGCTGCCCAGGAGAAGCTTGCAAGGATGTGTCTTTGACAGACAGCATCTGCCCAGCCTCTGATCTGACGGGTTAAGCATCTAAACGACTCAAGTCCTGTGTGCATGCTGCAATCATTGTTGCCTTTGGCGCAGACATGCCTGTTGCCGCCTGCGCAGCAGCCCGCTGAGCAGACATCATAAGAGACTGCTGGGTCCTAGCTCTATCACTGTGTAACACATCATAGAGACTGAAACGAGGCCACACCTTGTGATACACGATGTCGTCTGCTTTAATCTCTCTGAGGAAGGTGCACCACGGATTACAGCTGCATTTCACCTTATTTTGCCATGCGAGTGCGTATTCCCAATTGTGCCAATGTCAGAGCGCGATTGCGCTCTGCTTGTGTACACGAATGGCAAGCCGCAGTCATGACCTGCTACGTTGTTCTATGATGTTTTGACATTGTGATCGCTTGCAGGCATAACCACGCGTATATCTGCAGGAGACTGCAATAAGCAAGGCCCAGGTGTGAATCTTGTTTGTAGATAGTCTTCCGTGCGCTGGCATGCTACCAGTCCGCATGGATCCCTGCAGTGCAGGCCTTCAAGTTGACGTTGTTGTTGCGGCACTGAACCTGAAGTTGAGCATGTACTCATTTCCAATTTGCAGCTCTGATTTGATCGAAACATGGATATTTGCATGCATGCACATCTTCAAGCTCACATGCAAGATTGACATGCTTGAACAGCTGCAAGCGTAGTACACATGCTGTACGACCGCACAGCTGCCAATCAGCAAAAGGAGCTGGCGTTGAGCTTTAGAGAGGTGAGCGTGTCATGTACAAGCGTTGTCGATGCATCATACACCGTGCAGGCAATGACACCAGCTTCTGGCAGACCAAAGCGGGCGTGGCCACTATCACGGCGATACCAGTTATCGTTGTTGCTTTCATTACAACGGTAGGATCCTGCGTCGTTGCTTGCATCAGGCCACAATCAAGTCTAGCGGAAAATTCAGTTACAAGAGTAGTGCTACAGCCTGCCCGTGCATTGCTGCGATGCTGCGGCATGCATCAATCCCACTCTGGTCGCCATGGCGGTCATGAGTTGGTCTCAAGACGCGCTGTTCCCTCGTATGGTGGCAGAAGGTAGTCCATCGACTCGCTCAAGCACCGCTGCTGTGGTGGGCAAGGTGGCCGTAGCACGGTGCAACGCATGCCCAAACGGCCGAGGATCTCAATGCTGCCCAGGAGAAGCTTGCAAGGACGTGTCTTTGACAGACAGCATCTGCCCAGCCTCTGATCTGACAGGTTAAGCATCTAAACGACTCAAGTCCTGTGTGCATGCTGCAATCATTGTTGCCTTTGGCGCAGACATGCCTGTTGCCCGCCTATGCAGCAGCCCGCTGAGCAGACATCAGAGACTGCTGGGTCCTAGCTCTATCACTGTGTAACACATCATAGAGACTGAAACGAGGCCACACCTTGTGATACACGATGTCGTCTTGCTTTAATCTCTCTGAGGAAGTGCACCACGGATCACAGCTGCATTTCACTTATTTTGCCATGCGAGTGCGTATTCTCATTGTGCCAATGTCAGAGCGTGATTGCGCTCTGCTTGTGTACACGAATGCAAGCCGCAGTCATGACCTGCTACAGTGTTCTATGATGTTTGCCATTGTGATCGCTTGCAGGCATTACCATGCGTATATCTGCAGGAGACTGCAATAAGCCAGGCCTAGGTGTGAATCTTGTTGTAGATAGTCTTCCGTGCGCTGGCATGCTACCAGTCCGCATGGATCCCTGCAGTGCAGGCCTTCAAGTTGACGTTGTTGTTGCGGCACTGAACCTGAAGCGAGCGTGTACTCATTTCCAATTTGCAGCTCTGATTGATTAAAGCATGGATATTTGCATGCATGCACATCTGCAGCTGATCTGCGGTGTGTACGCCTAGGTCACACCGAGATGGATGATGGCCTCGGTGGCAATGAGGGAGTCCCAGCGCAACCCTGAAGGAGCATGCTGTGCCAGCGCAGTGGCGGGTGTGCTCTGCACTTTTGGCGAATTGTGGCTTGTTCGGCGCACATACAGCCTCGTTTTGCTGCAACTGCACTCTCTGCGTTACACGGAAGTTAGCGCATGCAGCACTCTCTGTGTAATGCACCGCCTTGCCAACGTTAACTGTGGATGGCCGTGTACGAGAGCCTGGGTCGCCTCCACCGCTGGCAGCACGAGCAGGCAAACGCACGAGCTGCGATATGCACAGACTCGCCGTAGCTCACCTGAGTCCTGTGCATGCCCAATTGATTATTACCAAATATATGGTATTACTACATGCCATGTAGCGCCGGCTGCGGGAGCATGCAGACCACGCTGCAGCAGAGCACTGCCGACCACCAGCCGATCCGAGCGGCGTCGTACATGCATGTTCTGAGCCGCTCAGGGCTCCTGAACGAAATGCGATGGACAAGGAGTTGAGCTGCATGCGCTTGTTGATACGCCTGCAGCTGCCTGCGCTACAGGCATCGCAAGGTCTCAACTCCCAAGGAGGGTGCCATGCATGCACAGGCGCTCAGCGGCTGCACTCGCTGTCTATCCGTCAAGCCTTGTCCGAGTCTGTTTATCGGCCTAACCGCAAGGTGCTCAAGGCAGTGGCAGAAGCCCGGCCTGGTGTGCGACCGCATGCACGGTCTGTATGATGTTAAGCCCATGCACCGCAACACATGGGCCAGATGTGTTGATGTGTTCCAGTCTGCATCCTCGAGACACGCGTGCGCGGCACGTGGGTCAGACGTGTGGTTTTTGGGGCAACAGCTGTTGCAGTAGCGTCTCAGTCATGCAGCCCTCAGTCATGCAGCGGCAGCCAGTAATTACAGCAGGTATATTTCAGAGCACACCTAGCAAGCCATAACTGTCTGTCTTCTTGGAACAGCCAGCCAGATCCGGCCTGTCACACTTCATGCAGCAGCGGTGATTTGGTTGTGTCACTCGCACACAAACCTGTCCACGGCAGACATCACCAACCTCGACGACTGCCCCTGGGCGACCGCAGACACATGACAGCCAATGAAGCAGCACGAATATGCAGTACAGTATTAATTTAACGATAAATGAGACGGCATGCGGGCTGAGTGCCGTGAACCTATCTACCGGGATGACCGCCCGACAATCGATATCCAGTGCACAGCGAACATGCTAGCGCCGAACGGAGACAGGTTCATGACGGGAATGGCCAGGCGCCTCTAAAACCAGACTATTATATGAGTATTCACGGTCATTAGTGTGCACTGAATTGCATCCGTGGCCTGTTGTGAGCTCCGTGCCCTTGCGCACGAAAGCTGCTTTGATGGTCTGATGCATGGCGCCATCGCCACGCACAACACTTGTGGATGTCGCATATGGGTTATCATGACATAAACTGCTTGTGTGTCTAGTTGGGAGCTTTATTTAGGAACGTTTGCGCTAGTTGTCACTTGGCGGGCTCGGTACCCACCTTTGGTACCAATGCACGCGTGCACGTGGTTGCTAGGCTCGTAGCCCTGTCATGTTTACAGAGCTAGTGTGAGAAATGGAACCACCCCATAAACCCGTCCGTCAAATATTGCACCAGACCTCATCCTTCAGCCCCCGACTCTATTGCATCAATATGCGTCAAATATATTAATGGGACAGTTGCCATTGTCTAGCACCAACAGCAGCAGCTGCAATGCAGAGATACGTTACAGGGATATGCTCTACAAGGTGGTAGAACACACAGGTACGAGTCATGGCAATGTATCAAATACATTCACCAGCAGCAGCTGCAATTGCCCACAAGCAAACACGCTCACATATTGATGAGCATGGCATATGCGCTCCATGCAACGCACATCAGCGCGGCTCTGAGCGATTTTGCCCCACAGCCATTTGGCAGAGAGGAGCCGCTGCTGCTGTCACTAGTATTTTCGAGGTAGCAGTGGCTGAAGGAGGGCCGGACGGCGTAGGGCCGGCACTCGATGTTGAGCATTCCTCGACTTTGAGGCACCGGCCACTGGCACACTCGCCGTCAAGACCTCTTGGGCACGCCGTCATGCATTCGATAGCGTCTGCATAGTCATTGCCGCAGTAGTTGCCACTCTCAGGTGTGGTTGGTGATGGCGATGCAGCGGCGGCGGGGCCCTGAGCAGACGTTGGCGCGCTGCGTGGCACTGATACGCCAGCTGAGGGCTGAAGATCTGCAGCGCTGCTGTCGGAACTGGCGCTCTGCTGTGGAGCAGCGCTCTGCTCGCACATGTCGACCTGGACGGCAAAGCACTTGGTGCCGTTGCATTCGCCATCCAGTCCATTGGGACAACCCTCAGAGCATGCCAGAGCATCGGCATAGTCCGTGCCGCAGTAGTTATTTTGCGCCTTGACCGATGCATATGGCATGGCTTGCAAGCCTGCCATGCACATGATGCAGGCAGCAAGCACCTTGAAGCTTGCACGTGTGTCTGCATGCGGTGAGCATCATCAGGTAACAACGTCATCAAGACGCGGTGCATGCGCGCAGGAAGGCTGTCATGTGGTGGCACAACTTGCCAGAATCTCTCTTGAGATGTCTACAGAGGATTTTGCCAATGTGATCTCGTTCTGCTGCAGCGCACCCCTCACACTGTCAGCTGCAGGCCTTGCTTGCAAGGAACAATGAAGTGCACAGCTCAAGCTCGAGCACAGGTTAAAATACACGGGTGGCGGCAAACTTGGGCCAATGGATGGCCATGACCAGCTCGTGACCGTTTGTTCGACCTGCAAGCTGCAGGGCACGCAAGGCGTTAACGCTATAGCGCGTTTGATCGCCTTGCACGCAGGTGTAGAAACGCACGCGCGTGCTTGACAGATCCGACCATGCTTCAAAATAGCCTGTGCAAGGATATGCGAGGCAGTGCTCTGTTTCCGCCGCTTTGCCTGCAGTCGTCAAAGCAGTGCAATCGGCGTAGAACTAGCGCAAGCTTTGCTTACAGCAAGCTACAGGACGTCAATTGAGAAGCCCCAGGTCTAGTGATTGCATTTGCGTGTCTATACGTCATCAAACAGGCGTACAGACGTGGATTCTGCGCCACTGTCCGCTGAATGCACAACGTAATGTGAGAATGTGACTGTACAGATACGTTACAGATGTATGCTTCACAAGGTGGTAGAACACAAAGGAACGATTCATGGCGATGCAATAGCTGTACATAGTCGAGCTTTGCATCTGTCCGAACATCATGCATCAGACCTTTTCATGGACTACGTCATGATGTGACGCGTGACAGAGAATCGTTTCGGAACCGTGCAAGTTCATACGCTGACTGATGAAATGCGACGGCTCCAAGCTGTCCGCAGCAAAAGGTGACGGGCACTTTTCAGGCATTTTGAGCTACAGGCGTTCTTACAGGATTCACGAGCGAGTCCATAGGCAAGCGGACGCACGCGTGCTTGGCGGGCCTTCAACTCAGTTTCGGCGGGTCCTGGGCCCACACAATGCGCGGAAGCTTTGGTTGCCAGGTAGATATAATCATTCTGGCTGTATGCTACCTTTGCCCTGCCATGCGGCTGATAGCGGCGGCCGAGGCAGGCGAGGTCAGCATCGCCGTCCGGCTGCAGGAGGCGGCAGATGCAGCCAGCCACGGCACACATGCCACGCTACCGGACACATCCGGTAAGCATGCTCGTCTCTTGTGAACTTGTCGCATCACTGGCAAAGCGCCCGAGCGTGCGGACCCCGACGATCTGGTGCCAGTGTTGAACATATATATCGCATTATCGCAAAATGCGATGGATTTTTCCGGAAAAGCGCATATTCTATCGTTTTCTGGTTTTTTTGCGAAGCTGTATCGAGGTTGAGCGACAGATTTTTGGACGACATGGGTACCAGAATCAGGAATCAGCGATAATTTCACGCAACGGGTGATGCCTGTATCGGATCTACATGATATCTGGGAGAGCACGTCTGTGTGGTATCGTGCGTTTGCGATTTGGCCAAACGGAGCTCTCTCGAGAGAGCAGCCTGATCGCGAGCGAAGCGAGCCTCTCGCGCGCAGTGCGCCCTACGAGTGAACTGAGCATCGCGAGCGCAGCGATTGGACTTACAATACGTAATCAGTGTTCTTTTCTGTGTCGCTGGGCCGCTGGTTCGTAGCATGTTATAACAACGGCACGATGGACGAAGGTGGCTAGGGTGATGTGGCTGGTGTGGTTGTACGTGCACATGTATTATCGCGGTTCTGTTGCCTCGGCGCTGCTGGGTCCTGGATCTATCACTGTGTAACACATGTATTATCGCTGACCACTTCAAGTTGACCTGACTTCCACCCATTCATCGCTGTCTGGCAATAGCGGCTGCCTGGGCTGTGGACCTCCCATCGCTATCTAGCAATAGCAGCTGCCTGGGTCGTGGACCGCCTATCGCCAACATGCAATAGGCAGGTCCAGCTTGGAGACACCTGTCGGTCAGCGCCGAATTTCAAATTTGACAATTTGGTGCTATGGGCACCAGTTTTGGGCCGAAAACCCTTATGTTAAACACTGTCTGGTGCTCACCCCTGGATATCCTCTGCCATGATTTTCTGTGAGTGGGAATGACACTGCCAAGACCGTGCGCTGGCAGGACCATGAGACAGGCCATGCCTGCTACTGACTCGTGCGCAACGCTTGCCACCATGTAAGCTCGGTGCAGCAGGCGGTACACTGTATGTGGCACCTGGCACCTGCATGTCCCGTTGAACACATGCACTGGCGATCGTGCAGGGCGCATTCTGCTGCAGGCAAAGCCACCTGATGGGGACGTGTGTGGTGGCATTTGCCTTTGCGGTAAGGAAGGCGAAACGGACAGTGAGTATCAAAGCGCTGCTCAAAGCTGCAACGCATGCCCAAACGGCCGAGGATCTCAATGCTGCCCAGGAGAAGCTTGCAAGGATGTGTCTTTGACAGACAGCATCTGCCCAGCCTCTGATCTGACGGGTTAAGCATCTAAACGACTCAAGTCCTGTGTGCATGCTGCAATCATTGTTGCCTTTGGCGCAGACATGCCTGTTGCCGCCTGCGCAGCAGCCCGCTGAGCAGACATCATAAGAGACTGCTGGGTCCTAGCTCTATCACTGTGTAACACATCATAGAGACTGAAACGAGGCCACACCTTGTGATACACGATGTCGTCTTGCTTTAATCTCTCTGAGGAAGGTGCACCACGGATTACAGCTGCATTTCACCTTATTTTGCCATGCGAGTGCGTATTCCCAATTGTGCCAATGTCAGAGCGCGATTGCGCTCTGCTTGTGTACACGAATGGCAAGCCGCAGTCATGACCTGCTACGTTGTTCTATGATGTTTTGACATTGTGATCGCTTGCAGGCATAACCACGCGTATATCTGCAGGAGACTGCAATAAGCAAGGCCCAGGTGTGAATCTTGTTTGTAGATAGTCTTCCGTGCGCTGGCATGCTACCAGTCCGCATGGATCCCTGCAGTGCAGGCCTTCAAGTTGACGTTGTTGTTGCGGCACTGAACCTGAAGTTGAGCATGTACTCATTTCCAATTTGCAGCTCTGATTTGATCGAAACATGGATATTTGCATGCATGCACATCTTCAAGCTCACATGCAAGATTGACATGCTTGAACAGCTGCAAGCGTAGTACACATGCTGTACGACCGCACAGCTGCCAATCAGCAAAAGGAGCTGGCGTTGAGCTTTAGAGAGGTGAGCGTGTCATGTACAAGCGTTGTCGATGCATCATACACCGTGCAGGCAATGACACCAGCTTCTGGCAGACCAAAGCGGGCGTGGCCACTATCACGGCGATACCAGTTATCGTTGTTGCTTTCATTACAACGGTAGGATCCTGCGTCGTTGCTTGCATCAGGCCACAATCAAGTCTAGCGGAAAATTCAGTTACAAGAGTAGTGCTACAGCCTGCCCGTGCATTGCTGCGATGCTGCGGCATGCATCAATCCCACTCTGGTCGCCATGGCGGTCATGAGTTGGTCTCAAGACGCGCTGTTCCCTCGTATGGTGGCAGAAGGTAGTCCATCGACTCGCTCAAGCACCGCTGCTGTGGTGGGCAAGGTGGCCGTAGCACGGGTGCAACGCATGCCCAAACGGCCGAGGATCTCAATGCTGCCCAGGAGAAGCTTGCAAGGACGTGTCTTTGACAGACAGCATCTGCCCAGCCTCTGATCTGACAGGTTAAGCATCTAAACGACTCAAGTCCTGTGTGCATGCTGCAATCATTGTTGCCTTTGGCGCAGACATGCCTGTTGCCGCCTATGCAGCAGCCCGCTGAGCAGACATCAGAGACTGCTGGGTCCTAGCTCTATCACTGTGTAACACATCATAGAGACTGAAACGAGGCCACACCTTGTGATACACGATGTCGTCTTGCTTTAATCTCTCTGAGGAAGGTGCACCACGGATCACAGCTGCATTTCACCTTATTTTGCCATGCGAGTGCGTATTCTCAATTGTGCCAATGTCAGAGCGTGATTGCGCTCTGCTTGTGTACACGAATGGCAAGCCGCAGTCATGACCTGCTACAGTGTTCTATGATGTTTTGCCATTGTGATCGCTTGCAGGCATTACCATGCGTATATCTGCAGGAGACTGCAATAAGCCAGGCCTAGGTGTGAATCTTGTTTGTAGATAGTCTTCCGTGCGCTGGCATGCTACCAGTCCGCATGGATCCCTGCAGTGCAGGCCTTCAAGTTGACGTTGTTGTTGCGGCACTGAACCTGAAGCCGAGCGTGTACTCATTTCCAATTTGCAGCTCTGATTTGATTAAAGCATGGATATTTGCATGCATGCACATCTGCAGCTGATCTGCGGTGTGTACGCCTAGGTCACACCGAGATGGATGATGGCCTCGGTGGCAATGAGGGAGTCCCAGCGCAACCCTGAAGGAGCATGCTGTGCCAGCGCAGTGGCGGGTGTGCTCTGCACTTTTGGCGAATTGTGGCTTGTTCGGCGCACATACAGCCTCGTTTTGCTGCAACTGCACTCTCTGCGTTACACGGAAGTTAGCGCATGCAGCACTCTCTGTGTAATGCACCGCCTTGCCAACGTTAACTGTGGATGGCCGTGTACGAGAGCCTGGGTCGCCTCCACCGCTGGCAGCACGAGCAGGCAAACGCACGAGCTGCGATATGCACAGACTCGCCGTAGCTCACCTGAGTCTGTGCATGCCCAATTGATTATTACCAAATATATGGTATTACTACATGCCATGTAGCGCCGGCTGCGGGAGCATGCAGACCACGCTGCAGCAGAGCACTGCCGACCACCAGCCGATCCGAGCGGCGTCGTACATGCATGTTCTGAGCCGCTCAGGGCTCCTGAACGAAATGCGATGGACAAGGAGTTGAGCTGCATGCGCTTGTTGATACGCCTGCAGCTGCCTGCGCTACAGGCATCGCAAGGTCTCAACTCCCAAGGAGGGTGCCATGCATGCACAGGCGCTCAGCGGCTGCCACTCGCTGTCTATCCGTCAAGCCTTGTCCGAGTCTGTTTATCGGCCTAACCGCAAGGTGCTCAAGGCAGTGGCAGAAGCCCGGCCTGGTGTGCGACCGCATGCACGGTCTGTATGATGTTAAGCCCATGCACCGCAACACATGGGCCAGATGTGTTGATGTGTTCCAGTCTGCATCCTCGAGACACGCGTGCGCGGCACGTGGGTCAGACGTGTGGTTTTTGGGGCAACAGCTGTTGCAGTAGCGTCCTCAGTCATGCAGCGGCAGCCAGTAATTACAGCAGGTATATTTCAGAGCACACCTAGCAAGCCATAACTGTCTGTCTTCTTGGAACAGCCAGCCAGATCCGGCCTGTCACACTTCATGCAGCAGCGGTGATTTGGTTGTGTCACTCGCACACAAACCTGTCCACGGCAGACATCACCAACCTGTCTGCTTGACCATGCATTTGAGCCTGTGCATACTGCTGTGCTGATTCATACATGACTGCCATGGGACAGATGGACAGGGACAAACCCAATTATTCCAGAGATTCAGAGAAATGTGTGCCGAGTTCAACAGTACCGTTCTCAAGATCAGGTTCAAGATCAGAATATATGTGAACTGAGGTACAGCCAAGACTGTATGTAGCTGCTTTGCCAGCAGACACAAACACAGCATCACCGTGCACCGCGCATAGCTCAGACACCAGAAAGGAACGGGGATTTGGCAATCATATCGTTGCACCATGCGCACAACAGTGACGTTGCATGTGCACCCCGCAGCACCTACAGCAACCCCGCACGCGTAGAAACGGTGTACCTTGCTTGTTGTCGCAACATGACAACACCGCTGGCTTACATCTTGCTGTTGCACATGACGCCCTTTGCCCACCGCTCGCTTGCAGGAGCAGGCCGCAGCGGCCACCAACACTCAACCTGAATCGGCAGCTGTGCCGATCTAATCCAAAACTCGTTTCACAATACGGCAGACATGCGCTCGTGACCAACAACACGCAGGTGGCGCGCTCGCGCGTGAGTATCCAGGCTCCATGAGCGTCTAATCTATGTTGACCTCAGTCGACGTTCAGACACTGACACTCTGGGTCGCAACCCTAGGATCTTCACAGCCTTGTAAGCCGGAAGGCAGAGTTCGCTCCCTGCGCAGCTCTACAGGTCCAGCTCTACAGGTCCGCAGGCCAACCAGTCGCCAGGCGCCGCATGCATACTCTCCCGCCGCCGCAGCAGCCTACAGGTCTGCGAGCCAGTCCGAGCCGGGGGTCTCGAGCCAGTGGGGCGGCCACGAGTCCTTGATGGAGGGCCGGCTGCTCAGCCGCTCGGCGTAGTTCTGGATGCTGGGGAACTGCGCAAAGGTGGCGCCAGCGCGCTGCGCGAAGAAGAGTGTGAGCGCGACGCTGATGTCCGCGAGCGTGAACATATCGCCTGCGATGAACTCGCGGCCGTCCAGTAGGTAGCTCTCAAAGTACTCGAGCTCCTTGTTCGCCTTCTTGATGCCCTCCTGGAACAACTCCTGCACATCCCACGGCACGCATGAGGACCATGCAAGCTGGAGAATGGTACAGTTCACCATGCACGTGCAGTGCAGTTTTTTTCATGCAACAGGTAGCAGTCCCTTGGCAGGGACCTGGGTGGGCCAGCATGCAGCTCAGGGAACGGAGAAGGCCTGCGAGACGACCAACAAAACATGGTCTGCAAACGCAGGCTACTCAAGTGTGCTCTTAGAACTCTGTACGACAACGGTGCACCGCGGTGACCAGCAGAAACATGGATGTGCACAAATGAATGCATCCATAGCGCTGTAGCACGGCGAGGGCACATCATGCATATGACGCCGACCTGCGCATTCACCATCGAGCGATGAACGAGCGTGCAGGACTATACCTTCTCAGAATCGGTGTTGACCTTGCCGACCATCTTGGCATAAAAGAGCGGCTGTATGGCGCCGTACAATGAGGAGGCCTCGTGGAAGCGCTGCAGTGCCAGTGCCCGGGCGGGCTTGTCGCTGGGCATCAGCGCAGGCTCGGGGTAGGTCTCCTCCAAATACTGCATGATTGCGATGCTTTCGTTGACGACGATGTCGCCGTCCTTGAAGGTCGGCACCTGGCCGCGCGGGTTGATCTCCATCACGTCGGGACCCTTGTGCTCGCCTGCAATCCCGTCAGGAATGATTCACTTCGCTGCTGCCGTTTAGGTGTAACTGTTTCAAGCGCTTGTGCCAGCGGTGTGGCCACAGTGTGCGACGGAGGGAGCAAACCTTTGGAAGCGTTGACCTGCTTGGACTCGTACTCCAGGCCCTTCTCCGCCATCACGACCCTCGGGCGCCATGCGGGAGCGCTACCCGAGATCCAGTAAAGCACACGGTTGCTCATTCTGGCAGATAGACTTGGTAGGGATCGCTGGTTTACACTATTAAACGCGAGCTGGACGCGGCGCTGCTATTCGGTCAGATCGCTGGTCAAACAAGTCGTCAAACGCGCAAGTCGTCACAACAGTGGGTGGCCATACCTGTATCGTCCTCTATATATGATCTTGACAGAAGTTGGCAGGAAAACTGGTTGTGAGACGGGCGCAGCATGCCCCGCCACAGCGCATGGCCTCATCAGTCGATCACCACATCAAGGCAACGCCGTCTTTGTCCCCACAGTCGAGGTATCGAACGTCATTATGCCATACTCGCGTGAAAATCAGCATCTGTGGCTGCTCGTATGCATACACCCTCGTTCGCTCATTTCACTTCATCATCATTTCTATGATTTCAATGCAAGGAGTACTGCACTGGGCCAAGGAGCGAGGTTGGCTGTGTTCTGCTGGCACAACATGGCATGGCCTAGCTCACAGTGTGGGTTCGCTGCAAGCGTCCATTCTCTGCATGCACATCTGTCCTCAATGTGGTCACATTGTGACACTGATGTCAGCTGTTTCAATGGTTCAGCAGTTTGCAGATCCTTCAGGCCAATTGTGCCGCCCGCCCCTGCCCGCAGGTCCGCTGTCGGTGCGCTGCTCTGGGGCCCGGACATTCTGCCGCGGTCTGCCCTGGCCAAATACCTTGGGGTGCTGCTGGAAGACTCCGGGCCGTTTGATGCGCAGCAAGCGGCGGCTGCGGCCCGGTGCTGGCGTGCCATTGGCCAGTGGATGCCGGCGCTGAAATGCGTGCACCTCACCGCTGCAACTAAGAGCACTGTCATCCGTACTCGTGTGGCCCCTTGCATGCTGTATGGCATGGAGCTGTGGCCTGTCTCCACATCTGGTGCAGACTTGGATGCCGTTCTGGTGGCCGCGGCCAAGGTTGTGGCTGATGTCCGCTGATGTCCGACCTCTTGTCCTGGCTGGGTGAGAAATCGCAGCGTCTCGAATGAGGTCCTCCTCACGGACCTAGATATACTGGCCTCCGCTGATCACTGCCGTGTCGCACACGCGCCGCAGTTCGCGCGCGACCCCGTGCATGACGCCGCAACGTCTGCCTTGCGCGCGCATGACCCCCTGTCGACGGAATTCACTGCCAGTTTGCCTGTCGGGATCTCCCCTGACTACATGGGCGCGGCGGTGCGCGCCTCCATGCATAAGCGCGGTGCATGGCTCCGCCGGGCGGCTGCCGCGTACGACCTCGCGGTCGCCCACATGCCGGTCCGCGTGACGTCAGTGCATGACGTCAGTGCACGTGTGGAGGCCGCTGCTAGCAACGCTGCTGACGTGGGTGGACCCACGACAATTCGCAACTCCGCCGTCCGGGCTGGCATCACCGCTTGGGCACGGAAACAGCGCTGTGTTGGCGCTCCCGTCTCTGCTGTGAAGCTCGGGCCCCTCGCTGGCCGCCTGCGGAATCGTCCTCGCCCGCCCCCTGTCCTACGAAATCCGCTCGCTCATGGGCTTTGCCTCCCGGACTCTGGTGTTGCGCCGTACACGCGGTCCCCGTCCTGCGTTGTCTACCACATTCTGTCACACTACATTCTGCCCACCTTCCCGGCGATTGCGCTGTGCAGTATGGCGATGCGCGCTGCCCCCATGCGCATCTCCGTTGTGAGTGCGAGGTGTATGAAGCGCATGCTGGTTTATGTGTTGCTGATCCGCGTGAGCACAGGTGGCGCCACATCAAACATTTCCTTCTGTCGTGCCCTTGCGTTCACCCCCCCGGGGTTTCTCCCGGCGCGTCCTGTCTCTGGTCTGATCTCGTGCGCGCTGTGGCTGGTGACGTGGCTGCGCGTGCTGTCATCGATCGTGCTTTTCCGGCTGCGCCCGAGTGTGATGGTGTTTTGACTGTGTGCCCTGTTCCTTTCCTCCTTGACCCAGCGGCTGCCCTGCCCTCGTGTGTCGCCCTGCCCGCACGTGGCCTCTGCTGTCGCCTTGCGGCCGCTCTCCTGCTTGCACGGCTTCCCGGACTTCTGCCTTGTGCACGTCTAGCCCGTTCGAGCCTGTTGCTGTGCCGCCTGTGTGGCTGCCGCGTTGGGCCCGGCTGCGTGTATGGTCATCTGAGTTGTGGGCATTGCTTGAGTTTGCGTCTGTTGACCGTTCTTCCGCCCCTGTCCGCAGCAGCCTTGTCATCCGCAGCACGTGCTGCCTGCTGCCAGGCTCAGCACACGACCGCCAAAACAATGGGTCTGACCAACGTCTCACATATTTGCGACTTAAGCTGGGTAGAAGCGATTGATAAACTGACTCACAAACTCGCCAAGGTAGCAGACTTGAAACAAGCATGAGCTCATAGTACCAGGCACAGCACATAGCACAGCGCCACTTGTGCTCTTTTTCAGTGCAACACAGCACAGCACATAGCACAGCACCACGTGTGCTTACACTGGCCAGCGCTGCAGTGATGTGTGCCGTGTGCCATGTGCCACTAGTGTTTTCAGCACATCACACAGCACCAGGGCCACATGATATCATGTGTGTGCACTTGGCAGTGGCCCATCACAGACCACAGGCAGTCAGCGAAAGAGATGGCATTGAGCGGCGTGCCTGAAGGACATCTGTTCCATGCATACATCAACGTCTGCCGCGGCAGAAACCAGCATTCAGCAAGCAAGGCTGCAAGCATGGCTGCGCTGTTGCACGCTGTGCTGCCGCCCCAGCGCGCTAGCACGCAACACCACGCATCAACACCATTTCAGTTCTTGGTGTGTTGCACAGTGATAGACATACACACAGTCCATGCACACGCCTTCCAGTTCTTGGTGTGCAGCCTGTCGATATACAGTCGGTACTTTGCCGCTCGGCTAATGGCACACATGCTCGCATTTACACAATAGTCTTGTGTACCCATTCGCCGCTAAGATGTCAGCTCCGCCCACCTACGACTTACCCAACCACATGGAAAGCGCCACAAACAACGGCACCACACCAAGAAACATGTCAATCAAGTGAGCACGATACCATAAGTCCTACATGCTTTATGGCCAATCAGGCCGTAATAATTGGCCATGAATCAGGATCGAAAGGAGGGAGAGCCAGCACGCACGGGCTTATCATGATTCCCGTCGGGGCAACCCTCAACCTCTGCGCAATGCCCCGAAGGCCGAGCGGACCATGCAACTGACAAAAACCGGACCCGCCTATGGAGCTCGAGTCGGTGTGTCTGCGCCATCACGTGCGGAAGGCCCCCTCTTGGCTCATCTACAAATCAGCAGCCAAGCTGCACGAGGCCCCCACGGCTACCATCATAGGAAGCATGCCTCCAATATTTACTGGAGAGGCCGGCATGGAAGAGAGCTTCACATTCATGTGCTAACGGCTGCACTGGATCAGAGCGTGCCAGGCTATCCTCTGGGCTCCCTCTGGTGCGGGTGCCGTGCTCTTCACATGTAACGAAGTCACGGGCACAGGCAGGGCGCCGCAACCACGAGAAAGGTGCCCCCCATGCCCTACATATTGGAGCGGGCCTCAGGCATTCGTCCCCCCCCTTGCGCAGCCGCGGGCACAAGCGCTCATAACACCCGCAACCGCAACGAGCATGCACCGAGCGCGAAAACCACCCGCGCGCGTGCAACCGCATGCAGCGCATCCCCGCCACGCGGGAAGGTTGAAGCATGCCCAGCCGCTGGGCCCCTGCGCGTCACAGGAACGGCGCCATGAACGTTTTGGCGTCGCTCGTCTTCCAGTGCGGCGGCCAGCTCTCGAGGAACAGGGGCAGCGCGGCCATCACGGTGGCGTAGGTGAGCAGGTGCGGGAAGTCCTGCAGCGTCGCGCCGGAGCGCTGCAGAAAAAAGAGCACCACCGCGAAGCACACGTCCGCGAGCGTGAGCTTCTCGCCGACGAGGAACGGCGGATCTGCCGCGAGGTAGCCCTCAAAGAACGCGAGCTCCTTGCGCGCGCCCTCCAGCCCCTTCTCAAACTCCGCCTGCATGCTGCGCGCGTGCTGTGAAGCGTAACGTGGAAACTGAACTACCTGTTGCAGACGGTTAGGCCATTGGCATCTCCGGCAAGCCGGGACCGAGGAGCCACGGAGGCACCGGTGTGCTGCGTGCTGCGGCTTCAATGGTGGCACTGTGGGGCTGGGCTGGCCGCTGGCCGCTTGCTGGCCAATGCGGCCCAGATGAATCACAAAGCCAATGCGGTGAAACATGGCTGTTGAATCAAGTCACAAGCCGTCAGACCGCATCAGGCCAGAAATTGAAGTCTGCGCAGGAGACCGTGCGGTCTGGGCTCCGGTGGTGTGACCCGAATGGATTGAGCGCTGCAGCCTAAGCCCCCCCAGCCACAAAATCGGCCAAAAAAATCAGCAAGGGTTGCAACATGATCAGCAAGGTTTGTGATACGGCCGCAAACATCGCCTTGCAACCTGTGCACTCTCCTCTGACGCTGTCAATCACAGCAGCCTTGAGTTCCGTGAGTACAGCAGCCTGAGTTCCGTGATGCCAGGGTGGCAGTGTGGGAGCCAGCTGGCGCCAGGCAATGCATGGATGCGACCATGCATGCTGCACATGCTGTGGAAAGTGACTACGCGTGGTTGCTATGGCCGTGGTGTGCAGAGTCCGCCTGGTGCTGAGTGCTGAGTGCTGAGCTGACACGCCTGATTTGCGAATCGCCAGATCAGCCCACAGCATCTCTCTTGAGAGCGTGACTGCGCTCCGCACGCGGCCTGGGCGGGCCCCGGGGGCCACATGCACGGGGGTGAACGGGCGTCGTGGACATACATGTTACAAGTGGATATATGACATGTGGCAGCTGCAGCTGCATGGGCGCCCGACCCAGTCGTCCGACCGGGTCGTCCGACCGAGTCGTCCGACCGAGTCGTCTGTTCGAGTCGGGGCAACAGCAACTGCGCGGCATTGTGAAGGCGGGCGGGCGGTGCGCAGGGTTGACTCTGCTGTGATGATTTGTCTTTCATACGCATGGCGGGGCATCTGCTTGGCCGGTGAGCCTGTCAATTGCAAGTGCTGTGCGGGCGGCGCGCGTTATGCAGGGTGTGGGTCTGGCATGCAATTTCTGCCAGATTACCCAACCGGCCAGATTGCCTATGCTATTGCGCCTGCCCGTACCCTTACGCCCCACTTTCGCTCTTTTCGAATTCGCAGATCATGCACAGCGTGTACATGCATGAGAAGACGGAGGCGGCTGGCAGTGCTGAGAGCAGAAGGCAGCCAAGGCAGCCAATGCATCGAAGCCAAACCACACCATAAACCTCAGGTAACACCTTCCAATTCAAGTCTGGCTGTACACACCACATACGCCTTGGTATGTCACAATGTAACACACCACATGCATGCCAATGTCCGGGTGCCACAGTGCGCAGGCCACAGGCACCACCACCCTGGGAGTGTTGCATCCACAGCTGCGTTGGCAGGGTATTACTTGAAGCAGCAATTGGTTGGCAAGAAAGCAGCAGCTGCACAGCCAAGCCCCATCCGTCCCTGCAGGGGCGCCAAAGATGGGCTGCGCCAATTTTGGACAGCAACACAAGGGGACTCTGCAGCATGCGTACGCGCCTGTAGCGGTAGAAGCAAAAGGGTCGCGCGGGGTTGGCTTGCAGGGTACACGAGGGGCTGCCATGCTGCGGGCATTCCCAATTACCTGTCTGGGGCAGGCAGCCTCATGCATGTGAACCTTCCTCCTCAGAGACACTGCATCGAAAACTTTGGCATGCTGTGCCACAATTGACCGCACATGCCCAATGCTGCAGTGCCATCGAGTAAATTACAGGGGCAGAAAATTGTTCTAGGGTGTGGCCGACGCGTATGGTCATTGTGCCTGTAGCTGTAGCGCTTGTGACGTACAGTGGAAGTGTTACACAGGGATCAACGCAAGAGCCCAGCAGCAAGGGCAACAATAAGCACGCAAGCGGTATTGCATTGGAGGCAGTGGCAGAGTTCGTTGCCAGGTTGCTCGTGGTGGCATGCATGCATACTGGAGGCCATTTGACTCAATGTCTCCAGGTCTCAACATGCTGCATCTAAGGTCCATGCACGGTGCCGCTTTCGCTAATGTTAGGAACTTCAGGTTTGCCACTGGGCAGGAAGGGGTGTGTCATGATGGTGGGCTAGAGCTCGGCTAAATGCTTGACTGATCGACTGAGCTTAGGCACTGTGAGCCACATACTGATGCATCGACGTCCCAAGGTCCTACAGAACGTAACTGTCGCTGCTGCTACATTATGTGACTGCAACAGGCTATCGTGACTCGTCCAAAGGCCTCGTGAGACAGTTCGAGCGTGTCAAGGATCTATCAGTGGCCGCATTAGTAGACCTAATAGTCCAATCCTGACGGTTGTAGAACCTCTTTCTAGTGCTTACCAGTTCGTACTACCGCCAGGACGAGCGCTTTACCGTCATCATGCTGCTGAGCACCGCGAGCTTCGGAGGGGCCGTGCTCGCATCTGTGCACACCAGCGCATGGCACTACTGTAACGCCAATCGCAGGCGACCGCACCTTCTTCTCGTCTCCACCATCTTGACTTGCCATGCCCATGTGAAACAGCGGCGTGAGAGATGCTTGCAGCACCATAGCCTCGTGCATGCGCTGGTACACCGTCGCTCTCTCAGCCACGCTCGTCGGGAGCAGCGGGGTCTCCGGATAGGCTTCTTCCAAGTATTGCATGATTGCCATACTCTCATTCACAACCACATCACCATCGTGGAAGGTGGGGGCTTGTCCCCTGGGATTGATAGCGAGCACTTCCTCTGTCTTGAAGTCTCCTAGCGCGAGCAAAGTGTCGATCTGGTCCAGGCATGGTGGCAGACATTGACACGTTGAAGGTCAAGTGTGTAAGGGGTCACACCTTTGCTGATTGATCGCATTTTCGAATCATAAGGCAGGCTCTTGGCGTGCAGCACTGCCATGACGCGCCAGCAAGGAGGGCTGCCTGATGCCCAGTACAACGTACGAGGCATGACTTTGACTACTATACCAGAAGTTTCGCAAAGATTTTGGCTGTTGAACACCTTTTGCATCCGTCCAGAGGGCTACTTCGTAATGTACCTTGAGCAAGTAGGGCGTTGCACAACAATGCAACACGAACTATATTCGGAGCACACCACAAGAGCGCAAGCAGAGCAGACCAAGGACTGATATGCATTGGAAGCAATGCACGTGGCGACACCAACCCCTCGGCCTCTGAAGCAGAGGCCTCGAGCCCTGGTCCGCGGACTAACGAACGATGGGCACCTCCCGGTGACGCCATCATCGTGTGAGCCGGCCGCGATAAGTCACGGAGAAGCACTGATAGGCAGACTTGCATCATGCGATAGGTGGCGTGGGTGACCGCCTTTTTTCAGAATCGCCAAGCCACAGCAGCAGGATGTGCCTGCATGCGTTCTCCGGCTGCTACTTGCATTAGCAGGTCTAGATCTGCATCATCACAGCTGTGCCGCTCAGGAAGGGCCTCTGCAGAAGCTGTCTGACCAACATGAGGCCAACATGTCATGCGCCTGGCAGACGTTGGCGCCAGTTTTGACTGACAGCATACAGCGCAATGTCACGCTTGGCACAATCAAACGCGGCAATGCCATGCACGGATCGCACACAGTAGTGTGGAAGCAGTGCATGGCCGCAAAGCTGACGCATGTTGACGCTGCGCGGCGGGTAGTGTTGGCTGATGCCACTCAGGCTGAGCTCCTATGTTTACGGAGATCGATGCAGGAGTCCAGCAGCGAGGGCAACAACAAGCAAGCAAGCAAGCATTTGCCAGCAAGCCAGGTCCAGGCGTGGCTCCTGTGCCAGAGCTCTAGAGGCCCCCCAGCTGCAGCTGCTAACCACGGACTCCTGCAGCACTCAAGGGCCGGCTGCTGCTTGGCCGGCTGTTCGCCTCGGTCGCGCTGTGGCGAGCTCTAGCACTGTGTAATGTGACATTCAGTGCGCGCACTGCAGCTATGCATGCCTCCTCTCACAGCAAGGGAGCGCCTGCGTGAGTCTGGCGTGACGCCAATTGCATGGGCTGAACAAACGCCTTCTTGACTCGGCCGGCTGAATCACGAGGCCGGCCTGGACGGCTCCTAGACCTAAGACACCATCATGGTGCCACTGCTGCCTAAGGATTCTGTGTGACATTGTGTGTGGAAATGTGTGAACGCATGCGCATTTACCTCTTCGCAACCTCACACTTGTTGGCATTGGCGTTTACAAGTGCGTTTACAAGAGATCAAGCTAGCTTGACGACTAGTAGTGTGACATGTGGGGTACGCATTTGCTTAAACGCGTATCCCAGTTCAATAGTTGTAACCTGTTTGATATGCCCCACATGGCGGTTCCTCTGCTGATGTTCTGTCTCTGTAAGCAGCGATCGGCAGGCAAACGACAACTGTCCACTGCACGACTCCTGTACCCCTGTAGCCAATATGCGGCATCAGTGTACAGCTACGTACTGCTGCGGCCCGCTCACCCGCGAATGGTGTTGCACCCATTTGCAAAGGGTGCATCTAATACTGCTGCCCACGGCGAATTTCAAGTTCGCGCTGTGCTGCTCGACCTGTTTCATCGGGTTGCGAGCGTGTTTCACCGCACCATGGCGTGCCCTCATCCTGCCGTCTTTAGCAAGTCAACCTGTACATATACTTACGCTCCAGCAATGCATCCTAGTGTAAAAGCCGCACTGCGTGCGTCTAGCCGCTCAAGGCTTGATCGAAGGCGCGGGGCTGCGCGACGTGTTTCGGCGGGCAGCGACAGCGCCAGAGCCTACAAAGGCGTATGGCTCGATCAGCGGATGCAACGCAGTGAAGAGAAGCATGCAGGCTCATCTGTGCGTTCTCTCACCGTACCAGACGACAGTCTGACGCCGTGCACCTGCGAGGCGCAGCTGCAGTGCACAGCCGATGTTACATTACACAATTTGCCCCCATCCATGTGCAGGCCAGCGACCTTGCCCTTCAGCACATCCGAGTGGTGGCAGTTGCTCCGAAACACGCGTCCAACGTCGGCGCAATCGTTCGAGCATGCGAGAATTTTGAATGCCCGAACTTGCACATCGTTCAGCCTCGCTGCGATGTGTACTGCGATGAAGTCCTGAAGCTGGCGTGTGGATCCGCTCTGGTCAGCCACATCGTTGTTCACGACTCGCTACAGGTGTGTGTCATGTACTGCTTGCCTGCCGATTGCTGGTGGCCGGCCAGCGGTCGGGACTCACTTCCACTGACAGTCAAGGCACATGTAGCTGCACATTTATCCACCTGTGCATCCCACTCGCACCTGACCGCCGGGATTTGAGACGACAGAATTTGAGACGACAGTGATACACTCCAAGCATGCCACAAGCGCAAAGCCCAAGTAGCTCCCATGGTGTTGTGTGAACAATGTTCACACAATATTGGCACGCAGCCATTGCATGCAAATGTGCTTGCATGCAAAATGACATTCCCATTCTGTGGTGACTGCGAGGTGACCGTGCCACTCATGACGCGGGGATCCACATCAAGCAAGCCGATCCATCTGATCGTGATGCAGGCGGCCTTATCCGAGTGCTCAGCAGCCGTGGCCCTCACCAGGCGCTCTATCGCCACCCGCCCACCAGCCCACAGCTGGGCTGAACTCGCCCCTTCCATCCCATACCTAGCATCACCTCCTGTGCCGGCAGCCATGGCAGAACCCACACAAGCGGCTGCAGCAGGCGCTGGCAGCCGGCCGCTTGTGGCTGTGGTGTTTGGCCGCGAGGAGTCCGGGCTCACGGCGGCAGAGGCGCTGCAGTGCTCGCATGCATGCGGCATCCCTACCGGCCGCCTGCAGCCGTCGCTGAATCTCTCGCATGCCGCGGCCGTCATTCTGTCGCGCATCTACGAAGACGTCATTTGCGAGCTGAGCGGCAACAGTGCACACAGCGCGCCGCAGCATGCAGCACAGCGGCCCGCGCTGCCCGGCAAAATTGAAGCACCCGCAGCAGCAGAGCCGGCAGGGGATAGTCCCCGCGGCAGTGAATCGGGTGCGCTTCTGTAGGATGTGGGTGCATGCGCTGAGGCCGCGGTGGTTGGGATACTGTTTCGTGGTGACAGGGACCCTGTGCCGGCGAGGCCGTTGCTGCATCGTGCGGCGTCACGCCCGATTAGGCCTGACGGGCGGTTGGAGCAAGTGTGTGCCACAGAATGTGTCCAGATGCATGGAGCGAGGTGCAGCCGGGTGGTAACGTTCAGCGATGGCTTTAATTGTGTGGCTTGGCACTGTGTGTTTTGGTTGTCATTGTTGTTTTTGGCACTGGCGCTACAAGGGCGCTTCAGTGCGCTCCACCCGCAAGCAGATGCTGCTGAAGTTTGGTATGCAGTGGTGTGCGTGTGCCGACCACAGCGGGCGCCAGCCCATGCTGTGCTTGGCACGTGCTGTGCTTGGCACAGTCGCCGCCATGTCGGTGTGGTGGTACACAGTAGGGGTGCCAGCCTCATGTGGCACAGAACCATGTCGTGCCTCAGCCTGCCGTCTTCAGCAAGTCACACGTCGTCCCTACTGCCTCTCACAGCGATCAGGTCATCACGGGTCATCACACCAGATGCAACAGTGCAGCCGCTCGCAACATGTGCTCCTCGGGACTGGGTACTGCATAGAGAAGCGCTGGTACTTGTTGCTTACCCAAGTTGCGCCTATAGCAGAAACTGATCAGTGATGCGTGTTTATGACGAGCACTGGGCGTACCTTGCTGTGGTGTGTGACTGCCAACACTTGTTTCACATCGATATGGTAGCCGGCCATGTTTCAGAGCAGGCCCTGCTGCAGGGGCTGCTTTGGCAGCGGCTGTCGGCCGGCTCAGCAGCCACAGCCACAGCACGCGAGACGGGGGCGGGGCAGCCGCGCAGCACCCAGCGCAGCACGGCGAGGTCCAGGCTCTGGTCGCACGGTGGCAGAACATAGCCGAGGCTGTTGGTACCAGGTGTGCTGTGCTCCTTTGCAGCATGCCGCGCAGCACCCAGCACGAGCGCAGCATGGGCCAATAAGAAACAGTTCTACAGCCTGGCAGTGCAGTCGCCTGCTGTGAGTGCAGGCTCCTGCTGCTCGCGCTGTGCTGGCCGGCGTCTCTGATGAGGTTTTGGGGTGTGCATGAACGTTCAGCTGCGGAGGCATGCATGCATGCAAGCCCGCGCTACAGCCATGTTGAGGGGCCATGTTGGGGGTGCGGTGTTGGTCTTGCGGAATGCGCCTGTGCGTTTGAGTACGTGCCTGCTGGGCACACTGTCGGGTTGACACGGTCAACAAGCTTCCCACTGGCCATTGCTTGACACGACCAGGCTGTGATGCTCTCCCGCGTTCCACACTGCAGCTGCTCGCTGCTTGCTGCTGTTGCTTCTGCGCGCGCGCGCGGCAGACGAGGCGGCAGACCACTTGTGGGGTGGCGGCCAACCACACACGCATACGCCGTTGCCCGGCCACACGCAGCTGTGTGTGCCTTCTCATCTGCTGCACACACTGTGCAGCCCAAAGCTATCTGAACTGCCTGGCATGAAGTGAGGCTTCAGCACAGTCGAGTGACCAGAATCGGCTGCATTGTGTTATCAGTTTATGTCATGTTATCCAGTGTGAGGCGGCGGTGCCCGGTTGAACTGTTCCCACTGCACAGCGGCGAACTCACGCGGGGGGGCGGCGCGCACGGCCGAAAGCTCACCGAAGTTGGCCACCTGGCAGCGCTGCTCTCTGCCGCGGCACCCAACACCACCCAGATCCGTGCCATGCATGCGCTTGCGCGTCGCGTCGAGGCGCGTGTGCTGCCTGCCACACCGCCGGGAGTCTCAGGGACAGCGCCGCGGAGACGCCAGGATCCTGCAGTGTTGGACGGATGATCTGCGCAGCATGATTTGCTGCACGCGGGCGCAAGACCAAGTGCCGGGGGTGCAAGACCAAGCGGTTTCAGCTAGCTGGAACGGTCAAGGGAATGGTGCGCATCATGGGTGCACATGTGGACACTGATGGCACGTCTGGCGTGTGCGCTGTGAAATGTGCAACTAAACCACAGCACGTAGCCAAGGCACAGCAGCCAGCACAAGGCACGCCACATGGCAGCATTCCCGATTCGAGGGTGCGCCGGATCTTCACTTTCGAGGCGATTCTCGCCAAACATGCGCTTCGAGTTGTGTTGCGTCGAGAGTGATCGTGGGCAGGATGCTGCTGCATGAATCAAGTGCATGCATGTGAGGTGTTCCACGGAGATGAACGCAAGAGCCGGCAGCGAGGGCAACCGCAGGAAAGCAGACGACAGTTGCATGCATGTGAGGTGTCGGGCTCCGAGTGCGCACTTGTGCATCGATGTGCGGCCTGTGCGAGCTGCAACCAGCACCGCCGGTGCCAGCCTGGTCAGCAGCCGCAGTTGCTGATCTGCCATCTCTGCGGATTGCTTCGCGGAAGGTCAAACGGCAGGTGTCGACGGGCTTGCTGATCCACGGGAAACAATTCACGGGAAACACCAGATTGGCGCTGAGCGCGCGCACCGAGGCATCAACTGTGCCTCCATTGCCATGTGATTCTGGAGGTGCTCTGGTTCACTTTCCGTATGGCACTCGGCCATGTTGAAGGAGTTTTGGCGCTTTACCATGAATTCTTTCCTGTGTGTTCTACCACCTTGTGGAGCGTACCTCTGTAACGTTTCTCACTGCGCCTCCATTGCCATCCTGCCAGGCATTGACATCCGTTCAGCACCGAGGCATGCACCTGCGCCACCCTGTTTCCCCATCCCTGCACCACCGCCCATACGCCAGAGTCATCTCTCTCAGTGCATCGCACAACCGTCATCTGCTGAGTCAAGTTCTGACCGGGTCCGCATGCATGCTGCAGGTGCGCTGGCATTCATGCCTGCTCGTGCAGAGGCGCAAGAGCATGTAGCTGTGCGAGCGGCCTTGTGGCCACAGCACTGTCAGGATCCAGCGGGACGCGGGCTCATGCGCCCAGCGCCCACCAACTGCCACCCCGACCCGACTAGCATGCGTTCTTCCGGAGTCCTCCGCGCTCTCTCAGCTACCACTACGCCACTGCCGCCTGACCTCGGGGGCTGCAAGATACCACAGTGCTCACCTTGTGTACGGCGCTCGGCCATGGTGAATGATTTTGGTGCATTGCCATGTATTGTGCCTCTGTGTTCTACCACCTTGTGGAGCATACATCTGTAACGTATCTCACTCAGTGCTCACCTTGGTGTCTCGAAAATCCCTTGGGTGGAACGTGCCTTGGGTAAGACCTTGGACGGGCAGACCTTGGACGAGCAGCGCCAGTGGCAAAGGTGGGTGCGAAGTTGCCGTTTGCAGACACCAGTATCGGCCATGTGCCTGGTCAGCAATTTCAGCATGGGGGTGTGCTGTGTCCACAGATTGCGGTAGGGGGATTGAGGCACCTAGGTGTAGGGCCTGAGGCAGTGTGTCATGGCTTTGATGCACTGCTATGCACGCGTCAGCACGTTCTATCATGACGTCATGACGCGTCAGGCTTTGTGGCCTGCAGGGTGAACAGACGGTTTCGTAAAACGCTTTCTTAGGATTCGACCAAAACACTTGTCTAGATATCACTTGGAGAAGCCGCAGAAGTGCCAGACTTGCACAGAGTGCAGACACGCTTACGGTGCACATATGCATGAAAGTGCGATGCCCAGCAGAGCAAGGCAAAGGGGGCCTTATTGGCTCCCGCTGAAGGCTGTGTGAAACAGCTGGGGTTTCGGTGATTCTATAGCATGCTCGCACGCCTGTTGAAGTGGTGTGGCCGCATGGCAGTAGCCCGTTCAACCCCCTGGTAGCACAGCCTGTCGAGCTGGCTACAGCCCACCGCGATCGAGAATACCCACTTCCACGTCAACGAGAGTTAGAAGCGAGTGTGTGACGGCACAGTGTGGGGCCGGAGGCGGGGCCGTGCGCGCAGTGCCTGCGGGCTAGGACCAGGCCGTGTACCAGCGTGAGGTTGGGAGGACACACAGGCTGGACTTGCTGTGGCTGTGCTGACGTTTCGAAGCAATCCGCTCCGGTACCACTGGTCTGCAGCAGCTGTGACATAGCAGCGTCGGGCAGTTTTTGGGGGCAAGCCGGGCTGAACGAGCCTTAAGTGCGCGTTCTGCAAAAGCCATGATCCACACCTCTCACAAACCTGATCTTGCAGCCAGAACAAGTTGAAGTGTACATATGTTGATGTTGGTCGTGGGGTTGGGCAGTGCTGTGGTGTGTGGCCGTACATGGACCAAGATTCACTGGATTGAATCCTAAGATGTATTTTGATGTGACTGCAGGTTGTACGCGCGCGCGCCACGGCCGTGCACGGCCAGCCGTGTCTGCGGCTGCAACGGCTGTGGCCATAGAAGGCTATCCCAGAATGAGATACTTTACAGATGTATGCTCCACATGGTGGTAGAACACAGAGGCACGATTCATGGCAATGCACCAAAAAACAATCACCATGGCCAAGCGCCGTACACAGACAGAAACACAGCAGCTTCTGTATTGCGCTAAAGTTCCCTCGACACATGCTCAAACGCTATTCACTAGTGCTGCTCACAGCACGGCTCACAACACACTCAGAACTGCTCCACCGGCACGTCCAGGCCCGGCATCCCAGAATTGACGGCCGCAGCGGTGGTGGCGCCGCGGCCACCAGCGCGCTGCAGCGTTCCCGCGACCCGCATGCTCGGCCGCACACAATCACAGGCAACATCGACATTGTGTACGGCATCTGTCTGTGTACGGCGCTTGGCCATGGGGATTGATTTTTGGTGCATTGCCATGAATCGAGCCTCTGTGTTCTTCCACTTTGTGGAGCATACATCTGTAACGTATCTCACATCGACATTCAATATGGCCCGAATACCCACCAATGACCACCTTGGGGCCACCGCGGGAAATTCACCAAACACCAACTTCCGCTAAACAGCTCGAGGCTAATATAATTTGAAAGCATGATTAAAATGCTATTCAATTGTCGTAACAGCTTTGAAAATCGACGTCTGTGGAGCACGCTGGCGGATTTTGCGACGGACCATGCTCGCGTCTATTCTGCGTTATTCCGCGCCCAACTGTCAGCCTCCATTTTGCGTCACATGTCACAGCCAGACAATTCCAGTTCACAGATGCATGAGACTACATCAGCATCATGGCGAGCACCATGGCGCTCAACACGATTCCTGAGATGTCTCAAGATACTTGGGCAGTGCCGAAACCAAATGTCAAGACACGAGACAGCTCCTATGAAACGAATATAGCTTATTTTTATACGTATTGACTTTGTTTCCTTTTGACACGGGCTCGTCACAAAGTGCTAGCTGTTGTTTGTTTCGGTCGAGCAAGCGACCTCGGGAAGTTGGCCATGGCTACGAACGGATTCGTCGCCAAATGCCTCAGATAGGAGTGAATGCTAGAGTGTACTTAATGTAGATTCATATCGTGGTCTTGTCTCACTTTTTACTGACTCCTGTTATGCGAGCGTTGTCGCGCAAGAGTGTGACTTCACAACAAGTGTTGACACTGCACCCATTCAGGAAACCTCCCGTAAGCTGCATAGGCTACAGACGTAGTACTGCATTTTCTTGACGGGCTTCGGTGGTCTGGCAGGTGTTAAGCATCCACAGGCAAGAATGCCAGCTCCATGGCTCTAGGAGCCGCCTCATTCCAACAATATAGATGGACTGCAAACCCGTGGATTGTCTAGCAAAAGTTCTGCTTAATCAACTATGCACTCAATGGACATTATTGCTACCTTTGAGGACTCTGAAGAGCATCAGTGGCTGCTGCACACCAAATCAACATCACACATTTGGCTGCAAGAGGCAGTCAGATGGGAGAGTGATAACTATTCCGTCTATATTTACACCACATTGACAGGGAAGTTGTGACTGATGTTGGTCAGTCAAGATCAGGAATTCATCGATTCTACAAGAATGAATGCTGGTTGTTAAAGCTGCCATGACTCGAGGACTGCGGGACAACCCAACATAAAATGTACTCAGTCTGCAGCCGGAGCATAGCTATCAACGAGTAAATCACAGTCCATAGAACAACAAGCGATTTGAAGTTTCGCTGTGTGCAGAACACGTCTGGCAAGCTGAGTTGAAGTCAGACACGACCAGAAGCTGGTCAACATACACAGAGTTGATTGGCTCAGGTCGATGTGGGCGATCCTTTGAAAAGCAAGCTTTCCTGCCAGATGCTTCGTCACAGGCCATGCTTGAACACCACAGCAACCGTGTGTGACAGAGCAGAGTTCCAAGGTCTCGCACACAGTCCGACTGAGTCAATACAAGCCCACAGAAGGAGCAGCCACATTATCGCAATACTGGACAAGCAAAACGGCGGTGTTCTCTATACCCACCAGCACTGCTGCCCCAATGTCGGCCGCAGTGCAAATGGGAAGGTGAAGTCCTGTTGTTTCTCACAATCAGTTTGTTGCAGCAAGGCCTCTCATCAGCACCACACCCGCTCACTTCTGGAAGCTCAAACACTGACATGGTGCATCTCATCAGTCTCGTCGGCTGAATTGATGACTCTGAGAACAGCAACCAGCTATGAACAGACTGCAAAGTTTTAGAACGGTGAGAGCGCCCTTGACATCGAATTGATGCATTCGTTTGCAGTTTGCTGATCTGACTAGTAGGTGCTGTCAGCTGTGGGCATGATGCACACATCGCCTGTGGCCCCAGCAAGACTGTCGTTGAGCTACACCGCCAACACAGTGGTGCAGAGCAGCTTTGGTATCCTACTTTGAATGCATGATGCTGGAATAGCGAGCCCATGGTTGGTTCAGCGCACTTTGCAGCTCCGTACTTGTTCAGCAAAAGAGCACCGGGCTAGAGTAGATTGAATAACGTACAACGGGTAGCACGCAGGTCTTTGTTGCTGCTTAAATAGCTGCTTTGTAACCGTGTTTTGCAGTGGCAGCAAGTGGGTGCATGCTCGCGCCTGCGCTCGTATGCGCCATGGCGAGGTCATGCACATGCTGGCTATAGGCGACTTCAGGACGATGTACGCCCATGTACGTCGCGGCCAGCCCTGTAATGCCCACTTGTACCGACCCGTATCTCAACTATACGGGTGGTCCCAAGTAGTCAAATAGTCCGTGTTCGGGCCATATTGCGAATGTCGATGTTGCCTGTGCAACGTGGCGCCCGGGCCGCCTCCGATTCGTGGGTGGCGTGGCCGCCAACAGTGGCGCGGAGTGGTTGGCGCTGCAGCACCCTGTCGGACGCGTGCGATGACGTACATTCGGTCAAAGAGCTGGCACGCCATAGCGGCGTCGCCTACCCCTTCGTAAAACCGGCACCCCGCGGCAGCACTCGCTCACCTGCAGCAACGATTCATCTCCGTGTCACAGCAACGCGTTGCAACGGAAATGTGTTTTATGCATTTGTGAGGAGCCTCGGTGTACGTACACGGCTATGCCGACCTGCTCGTCCCGCGGCCGACGCTTCCGGTGGTTCGAACATCTGCGGACACATGCACATGTGTGCACGTTTTTGCAGTTCCAAGTAACGAACTAAAGGTCACGTAACTTGCAATTGCAGCCTCGATCAACACCCTGCAAGGCTGGCAGGCTCCCCCTTATCATCATGGGCAGGTTCAGAAGAGTAGTATTTGTCGCTGCCAAGTCCTGCATCTGGAGCTCTGGGCGAGGGCTTGAATTGGGTCAACCCCGGCAAGTGCCAGCAATCACACATGCGTGCGTGTCCACATGTACAAGCGCGCCCGGACGGTGATCAGCCGTCATGCATGGCCGCACACTGCCACGCGCGCTTAGTAAACTCAAGCCATTGCCATGTGCACAATCGCTGCTCAGTTCATACCAAGCGCGCGAGGCCTTGCGCCAGCTGCAGGGCACGCAGGATTTGTCTACAAACCCAAAAGAACAATCGAAAGTTTTGCGACCCGGAGTGGCCGGAGGTGATTCCGGAAATGGTCCACAGGTCGTGGGAAGTGGGTGCATGGGTGTGCCCCACGACGTGAGACCGTCGCGGCCGATGTGGTGCTGTGCGGGATATCCATAGTGGCAGGCTGGCCGTGCAAATTGTCGAGCTAGCGCTGCAGGGAGCTGCCAAAGTCAGGCGTCAGTGTGCAATTCTTGAGTTCGTTGTGTGACTAGACGCGTTGGCCACGGGCCAAATCCTGCACGCGCACGAACCCTGAGGAAGCTGCGGCTCGTAAGTCGGCATCTTGCGCGCAAGTTTTCCGCCCACGGCCGTCTCAGCCCTACAGTTTGCGCGCGCCGGCTGGCCTGAAGTAGCAGTCGGAACAAGTGTGTTGCAATCAACAGAGAGGAAACGCCCAGCCTAGGCAGGTCCATGCTGAGCAGTCCAGTCCGTTGACCGTGTTGGAGACATGGGTCGGTCGATCGGTGCAGCGACGTTTGCATGCTGAGCAGCACGCTCATGCCGACACACCCAGTGACGATCGCTGCAGGCACCAAGAGGAAGCCACTGTCGTCATACACTTGAGTGTGTGCGCTGCCTGCAGACAGCCTCTAGCTTCGCGCTTGGGCTTACGCATTTGCATTCTACCTCGGCCGTGCAGCTTTAGTTGTCGGATCTATCCGCGGTGTGTCGAATCACACGCATCCCAGCTTCGCGTGCTCTTTGTGCATGAGGTGCAGTTCGCACCTATGCCACCTCGCAGCGGGCCCGGGCAGCATCAATGCGAGGGTATGAGATAAGAGACTATCGCCCGAGCGAATGGATCGAGTACCGTCTTCTGTTGCGGATTTTGGCGTTGTTTCTTCAGATTGCATTCAACTGACTGTCAACGGCCCGTCCAATACGTCTCGTCCCGTCAAGCTGTCATCTTCTTCAGTCTTTTAAATCGACAATAGGCCTGTTCAGAGTGGTGGTGTACTTCTCCAGCGCTATGAGTGCATTTTAACTTTGAGGTTGTTAGCTGCCAAGATCGGTCGCAATCGGTCTACATGAGTTTCATGTGCCTGCCATGTCGGTCAAAAGACCGTAGGGCAACAGATGACACTCTTTTCAGGCAATCGCCGAGATCCACGGTGCGCAAGCTGCTTGGTTGCGTTCTGAGCAGTGCGAGAGCGTGCGGGCCGTCGACTCGCGGCTGGTGTGTCTTTTCGACTCGGACAAGACGTGCTGTTATGGGGCCCAGCTGCTTTCTCATAAAGAATTACCATGCATCTGGGCTCTCGGGCACATTTGGTCCCCTAGGATGACTTCCTAGGTTTCAAGTCGTCTGCAATTCGGCTGTCGACGTAGTTCAGATGTGATCGGATAGCGTAACAACGTACGAGCATTTCATATGGTGCAGATGCTCGGGTCTGACGGTTCTCACGAAAAAAGCGAGGGCAAGGAGAATGCTGATCAGAACAGTAGATTGGCTCTGATCAATGCGCAGCTCATTGAAGTTCACGAGCACCTGGGTCAGATCCACAAGGCAACCGAAGCGGAACGAGACGGCGCTCGCAAGGAAGTAATCGAATTGAGAACGGAGCTCTCCACGATAGAGGAGGATCGGTATCAGCTGCAGGTGTGCTACGCGGCTGTGGTGGGCACGGTCAGGGAAGCCTTGCCCGGACGAACAGGACACGATGGCGTGCGCAACAGCAGGCTTCACCCAGACGGTTTGTGCAGGTCGCATTGAAAGCTGCGCAAAAGCAAGCTGCTCAATACCCGCCAGCTCTGGAGAAGTTGCAGGAGGTGCAGAGGGAACTGCAGGAGAGGACACAACAACACAGTATGGCACTACACGGTGTTCAAGAGGCTCAGCGTGTGATCACTAGTCAAGAGAACATGATAGCAGAGAAAGATCGAGTCGTTGCTGAGCTCCGAGCAGAGCTGAAAGAAGCACGGAGAGATGGGGACAAAAGCAGGTCCGTGTCTTTGCTTCCATGCCGGAGTGACAGCTTTTCTCGTAGCTTGCGAACCTGAACCAACCTCACCATCCACTCGGTAATGCCCTGGCCGTGCGGGTCGAAGGACACCTTGCGTTTTCGTTGGTTCAGGTTCCAGCCCCTCCCGTTCGCACAATTCCGAGAGCTGAATGGGAATGACAATCGATGTATCAGTCTGCAGATCACTGACAAGCTTCGGTGCTGGTCAGCGGTTTTGCACACGTCCCGTGCATGTGCAGGCAACAGTTGCAGTGGATGAAGGAGCTGATGGGCCAGATCGACTCCAAAATCAATGACTCGCACGAGGTCCGCAGGCGGCAGACCAAACGGTCTACGCAGTCCGTCTTATCAGCAACATCACTGGCAGAAGAGTCAGTCGAGGCCGCCGGCCTGCCCAGCTCCCCTGCATCCGACCGGTACTATCACAGCGAGCACTCACGACCTCTGCCCTGCACCGGTTTTTGATCAGCCGCACAGTCCTGGATCGCCAGAACATCAGCTTGAATCCCCGCAGCCCCTAGTTACAAGTTTCATTGCTTACGACCAGTTTTTCGCTGAGGCTTTGCCAGCGCGCCTGTTCCAGTGCGCACGCTCGGCCAGGAAACCCGCGCCGAACCATAACCTTCACCACACCACCCAGCTGACAGGCAGCACAGATAATCGTGCCGCAAGCATGGCTGTGCAAAGCTGCAGCCCATGCTAGCCGCTGTGCCTGAGCCTTGGCAGGATTTGTGAGAGACAGCCAGCATTTTACAGCAGGTCCATATCTGTTCGTGCTTCTACTTAGGCCAGCAGGTGAGGCTGTGCAGCACGCCAGTGCCTTTTAAAGTCTCCTTCAGAGAATGCGCAGGTTTTGTGACGCAGGTCGCAGTTGAGTCTCTCGGTGCACCTCGGCTGCGGCTGCCGCCACGTACCTGTAGCCATGCAGGGCTGCCTGTGGTCGGCGGTGCACTGCAGTGCTCGAGAGTAGTGCTTAGGCCCGGCCGAATGGCGGCCCCTCGCTCACCTGTGTCACGTGGGTGTTGCATGATAGTTTCTGTCTAGTCAAAGCATTGTGTGCTGGCCATCCATGTGGCGGAGCTCTTTATGCTTCATTGGTATAATATAGTTGTCACACTTGTGTAGGGCTGATCACTCCGGCTGATCGCTCCTGGTCAGCTGCTGCTGGGCTCTCTGCCGTGCATTTGCCTGCCTTTGCTGCAGCCTGCCAATGCCTGTGACGACAATGTGGTCCCCATACACGTGTGACCTGGCAGCACTGCCGTCCAGGTCAGGCGCCACAATGGCCCTTTGCTGGCATTTGGGGCTCCTGCTGATTAATCCCTTGCCTCCAAACGTGCTGTCCCATGCTGCAGCACGCAGGGTGACAATGTATGATCCTGCAACGCGTGCCGCAGTTGTACAGACCAGTGGATCAAGGGGTAATACCCGCTCTGAGCACCAGCAAAGCTCTGGATGTGGGTGTTGTGTCAACAAACAAGGCACACATTGGCTTCACCCTCTCAGTGCACATCCATCAACAGGCTACATGGGTTGCCGACCCACTAGATGCAGTGTGTGACTGCATTTTTCATGTACTTGCCGTAGCCGTTTACATCCTTACCCACCTTCTGAGCAAGAGCGTAGCAGGGCACACCCCAGTGGCAAGCCTCCCGTGGCACGGCTGGGAATGTGAGCATGTGCTGCTTACAATTGGTAGCTGCGTTCCTAACAATTCATCCAGACAGCACTTGTTCCCGTCAATTGAGATATCACCAGGCCTGGTCGAAGCCTGCCACTTGTTAGTCCATTGCAGCTGTGAGCTGCTAACATCAGCTGCGCTCGTGAGAGCAAGCACAAGGGATGCGCCACGCATGGGCTTGACGATGATATAACACAATCATGCATCTGCGAGATCCGGGACCACTCGCGACCCTACTCGCTGTCGGCTGCAGGGCCCGCAGAATAGCCATCATGCAGAGTCCCATCATCAAGTGCAGGGAACGAAGTATTCATATGCACAATCGAAACGCACAACAAACATGCCAGCCCCTGTTCGCGGGGGTGTCGTGGCCACAGCCCGTGTCGCTCTGGCGTGATCCCCAACCCTTGTTATCCCCTGCCCGTTCGGATTTGACGCGATGCCAGATTGGTCTTTTTTTTCTCAGTTGCTCTTTGCCCAGCTGCGACATCTTACACCTACCTTATGACACCTCCAGAAGGGAGGGAGGACCTCTCTCGGTGCCCGTCACCACGCTCCCATACTGCCCGCCCATACTGCCCGCCGATGAATTCAAGAAAACAGCCATTAAAAATGCCCACTATGCACTACCAAGGAACCGAAAAACCTACAACGCTACGTTGCGGAACGCTTATGCACCTGATCACTCCTACCTTATTCCCGCCTACAAACCATCGGCACTAGATACTAGTGCACCATCGTTGACGGCACTGGTCAACCACAATCAGCGGTGCACAGCTGTCCACATGAATATCAACCAAATCATACCCCATTCCGGCCATCCGCATGCTTGACGACTCTGCCTCTGCCACGTATGGGTCCCATGCTATGCCTGCTTTGGCTATGCCGCAAAGCACATATGCATGCCCTGCGACTAGTACACATGCGCAAGGCGCGGCGGCAGCACCCTTCTCTGATGTCCGCGCGGCGCAGAAGCCACGGCATTCTTCTCTGATGTCCTCTCTATCCTGTTGCGATGGCCACTCACCCTCCCGAGCCCGCCTCCCGCAAACGCCCACATTCCTACCATAGACACAACACAGTGTTTCATGTGTTCAGTGGCCGACTCTTGTGTGCTCTTCACATCCAGGAACTCCATGGCGCAAGCCTGCAGGCTTGCCAAAAAGGCTTGCAACAGTGCCTACATGCTGCCGACCACGCTGGCGCTCCCACCGCCTCCGTCTGCTCATGTCAGCCGCACCAGCCGCCGCATTCACCGCAACCTTTACACTTGAAATCGGAAACAGCCACACGCGTCTGGCCCCTGCCCGAGAGCGGGCAGGTGGTGCGCTCAGCGTCAGCTGGCACACCGGCAAGCCGTTCGCAACACTATGGCGGTGCACGGTCCACCAAAGCATGCTGCGCATGCTCCGTGCTGTGGATGCACGAGCCTGCTGCGCCAGCACATGAGCCCCCCGCCCACCGCGTGTGCTGTGGCACGCAGGCCACACTGCGCTGAATCATACTGTCCCGGATACTACGGCCATGGCACGCCTCCTCTGGCCACCTAGCTCTATCCCAAGTCTGCCTGGTTGGAGCCACGAACTGCACCTTTCTTGGCACCGGGCGCAGGAACTTGTCCCATGGCAGGCGTTCGCGTCACACGCTGAACCGCTGCAAGGCGCGCTGCTGCGCGTCGGTCACAGCACGGCCGCTGTGGCGCAACGCTGCGCCGGCCATGTGCCTGTCGCGGCCGAGGGCGCGCTACTTTGCGAGCTTCTTCTGGAAGCGCATCATGCATGCGCGGGTGACGAGGCCATGGTAGACACCACCGGTGGACACGATGGGCACGATCTCGAGCGCCATGTTGTTCATAATGCTGAAGATGGCCTCGAGGCTCACGCGCGGGTCCATCTGAATCGGCGGCACCTGCAGCCACAGCCGCACGGTGATGACCGGTCAGCGCTGTCACGCGGCTGCAGCAAAGTTGAGCAAAGAGCACACCAGCCCCCCCGCATGCATGCCCATGCGCCGCCGCTGTAGTATCAACCCGGCGATCCCACATTCTAGGTTCGCCGGGAGGTCCCAACGCCAACCAACCCCCGATATTCTCCATCCGGCATGCTGTTCCCACAACAAATGTCCCACAGTTGGCAAACAGTATGACATGACGATGGTGCATACCCGGCTTTGAACCAGAAGAAACGCGGTTGCACGCTGTGCACGCTGTGCTGTGCCAGGGGTAACACACCTGGATGGCGCTTGAGAGGTCAATCTTGGCGTCGAGGAAGGCTGTGGCGTCACTGGCCGCGCGCTCCACGCCCGCGCTGCCGCCGCTGCCAAAGAGCCCGTCCACCACCGCAGTGGGCGACGGCCGCGGCCCGGAAGTCCCCGCCGCGGACTCCACCGCGTCCGCCACCGCCGCGATCGCCTCCGCCTCGAGCCGCTTCTCGTGATCCTCCCCGCTGCCCGCCGGCGGCGCGTCGTCACTGCCGGCGCTGCGCGCTGCCGCAGAGCGCGCCCCGCCGAAAAAGTCGATTGACTTGGAGGGGGAGAGGTCGCCGTGGGGCACAGACATGTCGATGACGTGGCGCTCGGTCTCCTCGCGCTCGCCGACGCTGCCGGCGGGGGCCTCCGCCGACCGCGGGCTTCCCAGCATGACGTCCTCTGCAGCCGGACATGCGCCGTTGCACCCGCAATCAATTGCATACATGCGCACTGAACCATTGCGCCACAAGGCCAATTCGGATCGCGCCACCTGTCCTGTAACTCGCCTCAGGATCGTGAGCTGTTGCTGCAGCCGCCGCTGTCCCCAGAACACAGCACGCATCAAACAGCACCGCACACAGCATGAGGCAATCCAAGATGTAATTTTTCTGTTCCTATGAAACACACGCAAGGCTGAGAGAGGCCTCCCCGTCCTCATCAGTGCGGCAGGCGTCTCACAGGCGTACTGATGCACCCTACATCATCACATCAAGAATGCCATCAACCACACATCAAGACCACGCAGGTGGCCTGTTGGCATGCCGCAGATGGATCCTGGGGAGCGGCTGGAGGGGGATCGCACCGTCGCTCAGCATGGCGGCCTGTGGCGACGCGCCGCGCGTCGTGCCACGCGAAGCGCTGCGCGAAGCGCTGGGGATGCGGTGCATCGCCTGCACCCAGTCCCGTGACATTGACTGCGACTGCCGCTGATACTCCAGCCGGGCGCCCTCGCTGCGCTGCACCGGCTGGTTCGGCGGCCACCGCGGCGTCTCGTCGGACGCGAGCTCCGCAAACGGCGATGCGCGCCCGCCCTCCGGCGCCGACGCACCCGGCCGCTGGTACTGCTGCAGACGCGCCGCGGGGGACGCTGCGGCGGTGTCCTCTGCCCCGTTCTTCCCGGAGTTGGCAGCAGAGGGGGACGTGTTCTTGAGGAGCGCGCTTGCGAGGTTCTGCTGCTGCTTGGAGAGCAGCGCCTGGTCCTCGTGCGCGTCGAGGAGGCTGTCGCGGGAGCCGGCGAGCGACGATTGGGTGTGCGTCTTGGAGAGCGTCTTGGAGAGCAGCGGCCGGGATGGTGAGTCGCCGTGCAGCTCCTGTAGACGGCAGCGGCGGGGTCGAGGTCAGGTCAGGCATGCGGCTGCCGGGCGAGTACGCAGTCGTGCATCCCGAGAGCGTGTTACACGGTAATCAACGTAAGAGCCCGGCAGCGAGGGAAACAGGAGGCAAGCAGTCCTGTATGAGTGTATGGAGCCTCTTGCAGCGGGCATGTGGCTGTGAAGGGCCGGGCACGCTGGGCACGCTGGGCACAGCAGTGGAGGGCACGCAGCACGATGGCATAAAGGAGCGGGGATTGGCCGGATGCAGGCTAGCATTGATTGGGATGCCACTAGCGATGTCTCCAAGGGCACCCTGACAGGTCACTGACAGGTGTCAAGTCGATGTGAGCGACGGGGCTGAGACCGAATGCGTAGAAACTTGCCGCGAGGCATCTCCCGCATCTTCATGCAAGATGAGCTGCAGACTCCGACAGGCTGACAGGGGTTGACCTCATGTGCAAGTGGCGTCTCGGAGCGGCCACGCCGGAGGGGGGGACGATGTGGGGACGCGCTCTGCAGGAACGTCGCACGGCGGGGGAGTCTGGCGCACCTCGGGGATGGAGTCGTCACGAGTGGGGCCGATGCCGCTGCAGCCGGAGCTCATCGTGATGAGGCGGTCCGGTCCCGCCGAGCCGCCGCCGTTGCGCACTGCCGTCATGACCTCGAGGTGTGCGAGCAGCTTGACCAGCGTGCTGCGCGCTACGACGCCCAGCAGCACGTGCTTCTGCATGCATGCGCGCTTGGCGGTCCAGTACTTTGCAAGAAAAGGGTATGATCATGCCGGAGTGTCAGATGCGGTACGAGAGAGTGATCACGCGTGAGGGGGTTGGAGGCGTGTAGAGCGCGCGCCTGGGGGCTGCCGCTGTAGGCGGAGGAGGCAGACTCCCAGGGGGTGGCGGCGCCGTCGGGGAAGGGCGAGGCGGAGCCGGGCTGCCAGGAGGGCGCGCTCGTGAGCGACGCCTCGAGCACGGCCGACGGCGCCCGGCCGGCCGCATGCGACGACAGCAGCGCCGAGAGGTCCGCCGCCGGCACGCCCGGCCCCGCGTACGGCCGCACCACCACAAAGATCGGCTTCTGCGGGTGCTGATTCAGCAGCTGCCTGATCAGATGCCCGCTAGGCTCCCTGCATTGCAGCCCATGCATTGCCGGCAGCTCCTTGACCGCACCTGGCGGTGTGCTGCTCTGACTGGAATGCTGTGCCCATGTGTCAGCTGTGCTGTGCATGTCATGAGCCATACTGTGCGCTCAGGAGTCTAGTGACACATATATACAACGTCCTACAGTCCAGAAGTAATACAACCCCTTGGGTTGGGCGCTTTTCTGGTTCTTGACAGTGCACTCTTGCTGCTCTGTGCTACATGCTGTGCTGTGCTACGTGCCATGCTTTGCTGCTGTGCTGTGTGCCATGCTGCTCCAGCAATGTGGAAACGTGTCAACGCGGGGATGGGGCGGCGCACGGCGGGAGGAGCGGGAAGTCGGCTTTGCGGACGATGGTGGCGGCGGACAGGCGGCCGCGGCGCTGAGAGAGGTGCGGCATGCGCGCGATGAAGGGCAGGCCCTTGAGCTTGATGCGGCGCACGACGAGGGGGTCGCCGAGGCGGTCGGCCGTGCCCTTGGCCACGATGATGACAACCATGAGGAAGGGCAGCGTGCCCTGAGTGTTGCACATCTCGAGTAGCACCACACATAGGCTCACCGTCATGCGCATCTGGCCTGCACGTGCACATGCCAGCTGCCCAAGCTGCCCAAACTGAATCTCAACAACATGTGCTGAACAACAATGCCACTCATTGCAGCCGCCTCGCCTGACAGTAACGCATTCATGAACACATGGCCCCGGTCGGAAAGAGATCCCGCTCGTTCGAGTGATTTGGAGTTGAGTTTTCAGTCGATCATCTAGCAGTGCGGGCTGGCAGCCATCTGCCGACATCCCCGGCCCCACTATGTGACCGTTGGAGTGCTGCGGAGTGACATCAGCTCATCGCATTCGGCCACAACAACCACCGGAACAGTTGCTGAGTGCAACGGATGGAGGCAGGCGCCGACGAGTGCAGTATGATAGCCAGCGAGTTGAGATGCACAGCAAGCCGGGGCTGTTTGTACAGAGGGTACAAACAAGACAGACTGAGCATGCTGGTTTGCACACGTCCATCGCGCAAACGGCAGACCGGATCAACAGGATGGATGAAACACCGTCTCTCCCTCGGTGAGCTTACCTGTGAGAACTCCCGGTGCAGCGCAGCGCAACGAGGCGAGCGCACGGGTAGCAGGGGCTGCACATTGTCAAGCATGGGCAACTGGCACACAATTGTTCCACAGGGTGGGCCAATTTAAACGGCGGGGCGGGGGGGGGGGGGGGGGCGGCACGCCTGTGAAGAGTCCGGCGGCGCCGAGCAGCGAGAAGAGGGGAGCGTCGGGCTCCGGGACGACGCCGGCAAGCTGCACGAGGTGCGCCATGATGCGGCCGAAGCAGGAGCCGAGGAGGATGGTGCTGCTGAAGGATCCGCTGGGCAGCGCGAGGCCCGCCGTCCACGCCGCCGAGCAGAAGTACGCGACCGAGAAGAGCACGAGCGCGTGCAGCGAGAAGTCCTCGAACCGCACCGTCCACAGCGACGAGATGTTCTCTCCTGCACCCCGCGGCCCACACTCGTCCGTTTGCCTGTGGCGGGCTGGCCCTGGGAGACCGTGTGCTCAGCATGTGCTGAGGAACTCCGCGACGCGGCCTCGAGATGGACGCAGCAGTGATGTGTACTCGGACACAGCCAGTGCGACGCGCCATGATCGCTGCAATCTTGATCGATCAGTACTGCCTGCTAGACTGGCCGATTGATGATGTTCCAGGCGTTCACGCTGATCTGCGGCGGAACAGCGGGCGGCTGGCGCACCGTTGGGGGAGGAGACGAGGGTGGCTAGGGGGTTGTACTGGCCGTCGTGGCAGTTCATGGTGGAGAAGGCGTTGGCGAGGCCGGGGTTGCAGTTGTTGGGAGCGCTGGGGTCGCACGGCCGGCAGTCGCCGGTGGCGGCGATGGTGTACATCAGCATGCTGTACAGCCACGTAAACGCCACCGCCTGTACCGCAGCATGCGTGCTGACGTTGCTGCATGCACCGCAGCCACTCGCTCTGACACGGGCCGTGCGCCTGTGTCTTACGCCTGTGTCTGGTTCCGACATCATCTTGTACGTTTTCGGAGCTTGCCGTTCTGGCAGCGCCGGATTTCAAAATGCGAGATGGGTCAAGGCATCGTACTGTTATTGATTGGGCAATCTTACCGGCAGTGCATGCTGTGCCACCGTGGCCCGCTCTGCTGGGTGTGGGCTGACCCGGGTAGGATTTGGAGGAGGGTAGGAATCGGACACCCAGATCGCACACTTCCTTAAGAGGAATGTCCGCAGGCGAGGGTGCAGCGACCGCTCCTGTGGGTGGACTCTGCCGCGGCAGTCCGTCCTCGGACGCCAGCACCACTGAGGCAGCACCCCTCCTGGCACACAGCAGCATGGCGCCACATCGGAGCGGGAGCGAAGAGCGAAGTCCGAGCATGCACAGCGCGCAGCACAGCATGTGCTGTGTTCAGATGTGCAGGATCCACAAGCTGGCAGGCCGCCGTGGCAAGCATGAAGTGGCCGTGTTGATGCGCAGCACACCCAGCATGACACAGTTTCTGGAAGGCACACCTCGAGCAGCAGCAGCGCCTTTGAGTGCGCCCAGCGGCGGCGCAGCTTGACGATCGCGCAGTTGAGGGAGATGAAGGCGGAGCCGATGGCGCCCATGGCGGCCGCAAAGACGATGAGCACCGGGAGCTGGCCGTAGGGGCGCGTGAAGTGGTACGTGTAGTCCGTGGTACCACTGACGCTGAGGAATGACTGCACTGACTTGCAGACGGAGTTGTCCTTGCATGCATGGGAGAGCCCCTTGAGGACGAGGACGGTGATGGAAGTTGAGAAGAAGGTGCGCCACGTCAGCTCAAGGCGCCAGCGTGTGGAGAGCTCCATGAGGTAGAGCATGCCACCGATGGGTGCGCGGAAGGCGGCGGCGGCGCCGGCGGCGGCGCCGCAGGCGACCTGGTCGGCAAAGGTGGTGGAGGCGATGAAGTGCACGCGGTCGAGGAGGCTGGCGGGCGTGGTGGGGGGGCACGCGGAGGCCCGCGCCGGCGCGGCGGGGTTGCTGCGGGGGCTGCCTGTGCCTGCATGCATGTGCGCCGAGGGTGAGGTGTTGCAATGGCACTGTACCGCATGGGATTGGGGCAACACGTGCCGAGTGGAACACAACGACTGTGCAACGCGATGACTGGGCGGTGTGTGGTGGAGTTTGAGCATACGGGCCTGCTGATCGTGAACAGTGTGTAGCAGCATGCTGTGAACGCCCCTCGGAGCATGAGGAAGTGGGCATACTCCCTGAATGCAGGATCGCGTTGTGGCAAGGGGGTGAGGTGCCTCAGCACGCGGAGCATGGAGGGGGCGTCGCACCAGGCAGCCGCCGCGCAAGGCCCTCGACGAGGCGCGGAAGCTTCCGCATCCACTTGGACGTCGGGAAGGCCGCATCATCGTCGTCGAGGTACTCCGCAAACACGGACGACGCACGCACCTTGGACATGCTGTAGTTTAGCTGCCGCCGGGCGGCCTCGCAGCCGTCCGCCGCCGGCGGCCCCCCAGCCGGGCCGGGTCGGTCGCCCCCCGCCCCCCCCGAGTCCCCGCCGCTGCCTGCCCGGCCGCCGACGGTGATGGCGGAGGCGTTGCTGACGGCGCGTGCGAGGCCGCGGTCGGCACGCGCGAGGCGCTTGGTGCCGGCGGTGAGGTCAAAGTGCGGCAGCCAGGAGGCGAGGATGCCGGCGACCATGCCGCCGATGTGAAGCAGCACGCCCTGGTAGCCGAGGGGCAGCGAGGCCGCGACCGAGGCGCACGCGCCGATGGACTTCATGAGGAAGGTCCGCAGCGTCAGGAACTGCGGCACCTCGACGCCGTTGAGCATTGTCACCAGCTCCTGCACGTAGCACGCAGCATGCCAGCACACAGCACGGCAGCATGACAGCACGCAGCATGGTAGCACGCAGTGTGGTGGCATGCAGCTGTAGTGTGCATACCACTGTAACATATCTCGTATGCTGTAGCTGCAGCTGCAGGGCTGGAGAGGGTCAGGCATTCGCGTGTGTTGGGGGAGGGGAGATCGAGCGAACTAGCTGGTGGACCGACTGCAGGCGGATGAGCATGTGGCACGGTGCATCAAGGAAATGAATGAAATTACTGGGTATCATGCTTATTGACGTCCAGCATCAGCCCCCCAGTGCGGACACTCGCATGCATGCTATCCACAACATACTTGCGGAGGCCTGGGCTTGAGGCCGCCGGGGTGCGGTGCGGAGATACAGGAGACAGGAGCGGCAATGCATGGAGGTGGACGAGCAGTGAAGGTGAACTTAGGTGACAGGCGTTGGCGTGGTTGAACCTCGGGGTGCGGCGCTGTGTGTGCGCAGATACAAGTGGTGGAAGGCGGAGCAGAGGCACTGGTTTGTCAGGCCCAGTGGTCAGGCACTGTTCAGGCACTGGTCAGACGGTCAGGTGTCAGACGAAGGCCGGTGTTCTCATTGCCATGGGCAGGCAGGCGGGGGTGTGATGTAGCGGTGGGGTTTCTCCAAGGCAGGGCAAGGACTGTGTTGCACTGAGACAGATCTAGGACCCAGCAGCGACGAGGCAGCAGAGCAGCCAGCAGGCAAGTCGACAAACAAAGACAGGGCAAGGACTGTGTGCCGTACTCTGCAAGGTGCTGACAAATCGCCTGACCAATCGCGGGGGTTTTGGAATAGACGGGGGGGATCGCAGGTCCGGATGTGCGGGTCAGCGCAGAGCAAGCTTATGCAGTGAAAGCATCACCACCGGACAGCAGCGGATGGGTAGAAACCTGAGTTCTGCGGTTGCTGCACATCCGCAAAATTGCTGCGCATCCGCGGCATCAGCAGGTACAGCTGGAGATGCGTGTGACTGAGGCTGTCGCTGCAGCTATGTTTCACCACAGTTTCAGCACAAGCAGTGCGCGCTCATGGAATGCCGCAGTGGCTGGAACCATAGGCAATGTTGAATTTACTCGATCGTGTGTTCCTATGCCTTTCGCAGATAGCATGAGCTACACAGATTTTAAGCAATGGTGGTGCCATGCAGCAGTGGACGTTCGGCTGGATTGATCTGTTCGGCAGCCCAGTCCAGAGGACTGGTCAGAGATGCTGGCATAATTCGCCACACGTGGAACCCGGTACGAACGTACTGGTTGCGTCAGGCTGCAGAGGCTGGTGTACTTCGTGCACGGCATGCTGGCTGTCATGGCAGATGTGTTGGTGACCTGTTGTGCTGTCTAGGAACAACGCGGTCCGAGTTGGCTTCGCCAGTCGATACAACCATGGACTGGAAGCCTTTCCTCGTTACCGCCTACCCAGCCGCACGAGAAAGCATCTGCCTCAAATCTGATGAGATTTTAAGCTGATTTGACCTCATTTGGCTCGAGTCATACTGGATGCACGAGCAACGGAATCCGGTCGACACATTCACGCGCCACGCCTTTCTGTGTTTTGCCAGCGCCAGAAACGCGCCGGGGCAAGTTGCCACACATTGTTACATATTCAATCTGCCGATGTGATTGTGTAGTGCGGTTTAGGTGCGTGAAAATGAGGTGGTCCGGACTGAATTCAGGCCATGTCCAAGCCAAACAAGGCACAGATTGCACAATTGCGTGAACTGCATTACTACCAGGAATCGCAAGTTGCCGATTCGTGGCTCGCAATCAATCGCGATGTATGCGCTGAGTGAGCAAGCAGACAGCATCCAGACGTCGCACCGGGAGCCCTGATCCCGCTGCTGGCATTGCTCCATACAAAACGCAGCTCGCCGCAAGAAATGCACAGGACGCATTAAAGGCGCCATACATCAGAGAGGCGCCTCTGACAGAAACGACACCGTCGAGGCCGTCAAGCTCCGTGATAATCATCTGCCGTACTGTGTGCGCGCCACTGATCAGCAAGCCCATGGCAAACGCGACACAGCTCACCAAGACAGCCGTGACAGCACAGAAGAGCCATTTAAGCGCTGTCACGTTGCTTGGAATCCGGATCTTGAAGCCAGCCCTCATGTCAGCCTGCGTGTTCGCTACGAAATTGAAACGGCACAGGAGAAACCGGCACAGGCGCTCATGCTCTGCATGAGCAGAGTCGTATCACCCAGCGGAGGACTGAATCAATCAGATCAATGTCATCAATTCCTCTGCGCGTGTCCTAGACATACAGATCGCGACTATCTAGATCTGCCAATCCTGCCCAGTGCGGTGATACCCAAGTAGATGACATGTACAGCGGCTGGCACTATGCGCAGTGGCCACGAAGGTGTAGCGACAAAGTACTCCCTCCACTGCATGCACATGCTGACTGTTTACAAGCGTTGCTGCGGATGAACGCTTGAATGGTCACAATCCAGGCTGGCCAGCTGCAAGTGTCACACGTGCCTGTCTGCGCGCATGCAACAGCCTGCGACTCCTGTGGCCACGGCAAAAACGGCGACCTGACCGCATGGCAGCCGCGCGCCTTGGATGAGTCAAAATGGGGCGCGTAGGGTGCAGCGCCTGAGTCAGCGTCATCAAAAGCCTGACAAGCTTTCGATATCCCTTGCGCGCATGCGTTTACTTATCGCTGTGTACTATCAATGAGGTAGAAGACACACTGGATCGCTGTGCCTTTGGGCTCGTTGAAAAGCGCTACAACCACGGTGGCATTCCGTGGCACAATGAATCTGGGAACGCCAACTTACGCCGTTGGAGACACGCACAAAATGATGAATTTATGTGTTCCAAATATTCTGCGATCTGGAGAATGTTCGCCATTGGTGCAGCGCATTCCGTTGGGCACCGCTGTCTGTCGACTCGTTTGCATGCCCACGTTCAAGGCGCCGGCAGGTCACCGAGCACGTGGTACAGTGCACATATTGCAAACAGCAGATATTCTCGAATGCAGTAGCTCAGGCGTCTATTTCCATCTCACTGCTCCGACCGGCGTAGCAGCTTGCTATATTCTGGACCCGACGGGCGTCTGTGAGCGGCCACAGGCCTGACCCAATTGCGTGTCCTCGCAAGCACAAGTGCGCCCATGGGCGGACACCCCGTACCATGTTATGCAGACAAACAAAAAGACAGTATCAAGATGTAATGATGCATCATGAAGCGCACAGACTGCTGGGTGCGGCGTTCAGCAATACTGAAGCCCAGGTCGTGCATGGATGTGCATATCAGGATCTGATCACTTGGTAGCGTTCCTTAGCCCTGTCTCCGGTGACATTCAGCTCTGAGTGGTAGGACGTGGCTTATTGTCACACTCAAAGTCTCTTGTTGCTTGGCATGATCATGTTGAATGTGGATGCCTGTCACAACAGCACAGCATTGCAGTGCTCTGTGCACTCAAATGCAATTCCCTACATCAGCGCCTACACGTAGGTGAGAAATCAACATATAGGCGGCACATGTATTAGTGTATCAAACCGCCAGCTGATGCCCACCCCTGCAGCGTTGAAACAATGTCTGCTGCACCAGGGTCGTTTGAGTCTTGCAGCATGGCTAGAATTTCATCAAGCTTATCCGGAGAAGCGTTCTTGTGCTTGGCAATCATTTGCTGCACAAATCCGATGCATGCACCCCGCTTCCCCTCGTAGTACTTTCCATCTGGATCCAACCGCTCCAACACCTGGAAGTGTTGACACTGTGTTGGGCAATATCTTGGCCTGCTCGCAATCTAAAACAGAAGCAGTCCCTCCATATGCCGTTGTGTATGTATGTATGTGTGTTGCTGACAACACATTCAAGGCCACCTCCTGTGCATGCCGTTGTCGCCAATACTGGCTCAATGGTTGACAATCGTGTTTGCCGTGGTCAACCAAATCCTGACAGCAGTCCAAGCGAGCCGATTGTCCATACCCTGCTCCCTTTCCAATTTCCATGATGCAATAGTCACAACGCAGCCAAAGCATGAGCTTAACACTGGTTCTGATGCCAGAGGCAGATGTTGATGCTCACGCGGACGTCCCAAACTGAGCCAGAACGGCACATATTGCTGCAGAAACGGCGAGAGCACATGTGCACCTCTGTCAGATAGTGGCAGCACCCCGTGCTCAGATCACCGCACACCATGGACGCAGAAATGTCCATCGGCATCTCCACATTTTGATGCAGGTCCACAGCATATCCAACTCAAGCTGGGATGCCTGGGATGCCTGAGCACCGGTGCACATTGCTGACACCAACACGGAAGTGTGCAGACCTGGCATGACGGCATACATACCTGGAAGGCCTTTGCACTGTAGTCAAAGTGCCCCATGCCATAGCATTCATCTGCGATTACATGGAGCAGCCGGTATGAGTCCTTGGTGTCCGCATTCTCCACGTACAGTTGCCATGCTGCATCTGGCCGCTTCCGCATGATGTGGCAGCGGGCCAGCCAGGCCTGCAGCCAGTAGTCTTTCAAGTATGCCTCATTCTTGATGCCCTGGAGCGCCTCGGCGGCCTGCATTCCGGAGCACCATCTGTCAGAAGCAGTTGACATGAACATGATCAGCCACTGACCATTCCGGTGTGCATAACGAAGCAAAGAAAGCAACCAGGAGGGACCGTGCCTCGGCCCAGGAGCCAGTGTTGGCCAGTGCAAGCCCAAAGTTCCACGCGAAGTCATCGTCCTCCTTGAAGTACTGCATACCAGACTCAAGATGTTGGGCAACAGGCAGGGCATTGTTGATGCTTGCAGGTCAGCAGGTCAGCTGAACAACTCAAGACAAGCTTATTCTCAGCTTCGTTAGTGAGGCAGCAGCCGATTGGCTCGGACCATGAAGCGGGCAGTCCATCATGCCATCTGCACCTGGGACAGCTAGTGGGTCACAACGGGTCACCAGAATACAGTGCAGAGCAGACAGTAGCGGTGTGTTCTGAGAAGCTAGTCACTGAGATGAGAGGTCAGCGTGCCTGAGCGATGGAGTTGAGGAAGATGAGGACATCGTCAAACTGGCCGAGGAGGTGGAAGCACGAGGCCATGCACTGCCTGCCCGGAATGGTGTCACACTCGCTCGCGCTGGCACCCACCAGCTGGAAGTACTGCTGCGCTGCCTTCAGCATCTCAGCATCCTGCTTCTGCTGGCCGAGAGCTGCGTGCACCACTCCCTGCAGGATGTACTCCTGCAGCATACTGCCGCACGGTTGATTCACTGCACGACGAGTGAGAGGTTGTCGGAGCCATTGGTCGCACAGTACACCACTTCGCTACGATACAGCTGAGCAGCTTGCATGTGCATGCCGAGAGGCCAGTGCAAGACTGTATGAGAATGCGACTCCTGCAGCAATTCTGGACGCATATGCTGTGGTTTGCGATGCGGGGATTCCAGCCCGGCGAGCAGCCACGTATCTAAATGCCACATGCAAATGGACGCGGCCACACCAATCGCACTGGGCCACTTCCCGAGTGGGCATGTGATCAAGGACCCGATGCGGGCGCTGTGAGTAGGCCATTCCCAACTTACGGCCTGCACCAGCCCTACCTGCGTGCCTTGCGAAGTTGCGCACGCCTCTGACTTCACACAGTCTGTTTCCAACTGCTGGGCGAGTGTGGGATTCAGCCACCACATCAAATCACAAACAAGCCAGTGGCCTCAGGTGGGCAGGTTCGCTGTACATGTTCATGCAGCACAACATGGTCATGGCAGTCATGGCATGCCTGCGGCAAAGATGCTTCAAGGCCTTTGATGAGGTCAAACGCTATCTGGGTGTCGCCTTTCCTCAGATGAAAGATCACCAGGTTGAGCCGGGCCTCTGGAATGACGCCAAGTAGGGGCTGCAGGTCTCTCAGCGCATTCTCGCCTCCACGAAAGACGACCAAATTGTGCCTGCAGCCACACAATAGTGAATCAGACACATGTCAGTGGACATAGCGAGCAGTCAAAAGGTGTGAACTGGGGCTGGCAAATGGCAGCCAAGAGCAAGAAGACCACTCTGTGTACAGGTGATGCAGTATTCACAGTCACCAGGCAGCACTTGATCTACAGCTGTAGAGCGCTCGTCCAACATGCTCGTCCAAGACACTCTTCCAACACGCCCAGGCTCCGTTACTCTAGGCTGTTGCAAGCCATAAGCTTGACAGCCACTGCCTGACTTGAATGGGCTGTTTTTCTAACTACCTCACAAAAAACAGGGAAAGATACATCATGTAAGACAGACCATGTGAGGTGCTCAGTGGCATGTTCAATTGACCAACACCAAGTGCATCAATCCAATCCAGACTTCGAGATTTCCATGCGCATCCACATTGTACAACAATCCGCACCGAATCAAGTCATGAGCAAGAAGATTCACCGCCATCTGAGATTTTAGCTGCTGCAGCTCTTCCTCTGCAGCCCGCCCATTGGAGAGCCTGAACGTGTTGCATGCTTTGAGATTCACCGCTAGAACTGAGTCTGGAACCTTTGAGAGGTATTGCTGCAGCCAGTACCACCACTGTCAAGCAAATAATTGTGGATTGGCCTATAGCCATGCCAACCGTTTGTGAGTTTGCTGTGACAGCTGTAATAATCGCAAGTCTGGTCCACTGGATCATGGCCCAGGCAGTGGATAGAAAAGCGATGACAAGCAATAATCCATACAATTTTTGTCTCGGAGCAAGGCACAAGAGTGCTGCATACCTACCTTCAAGATCTCCTGACTGATGTCGTAGTAGTCCAGTCTACTGTAGCAAAGGGCAATGAACACATTCAGTGCAAGAAAAGTCTTGTTCTCCAACAGCAGACGCTTGTAAATGTCGGTCGCCTCTTGAAAGTGACTGCGGCGGAAGTGCACAGCTGCCAGGCTGAGTTGGTCTTCAAGAAGCCTCTTGTCAAGCTTTCCATGTGCCTCCACAAGCTTGTCTTCACTGCCAGAGGCATGTGCACAATGGACAAGTACACGTTTCTTGAGCTGGCTATCTGGCCCCTTCAGAGCGGTTTCCTCAGAAAGCTCATACTTTCCCATGTAGAAGTAGCATGCTGCCAACTGTGCATGGTAGGCAGGGTCTGGGTCAACACCAGCCAACAGAGCCTGATAAACTGTGCATGCTTGCTCGTATTGGCCTGCGTGGAAATGACAGTATGCAAGCCATTCCTTAACTTTGATTGGATCGTCGTCAGACTTCTTCACTTGGAGCAGGGTAACGGCTCCAAGGAAGTCTCGCTTCGCCACCAAGTCAGGCCATGCGGGCACCTCCTGCTCAGGATCATCTTCCTGCTGCATACAGAGCACCAATTTGTAGTGGACCGGGGCATCAAGCCCTCGCAAGAATAGATGTACTTGCCTTCGACATTGGCGCCTGCGCGGCCACGCGTTGCACCGGGCCTCGCATCATCTTGCCGACGCTTGCCGGGGAGAATAGGGAACAGATGAACCTGGATGTGCTGCTAAGATGTAACGTGCTGCTAAGATGTAACGAGATCTTGAGGTTGCAATCTAGCTCTAATCTGGCCTGACGTTTTGAGACAACCGCGACAGTCACACAAACGCTGAGATCCGGTTGAGCCTGCTCGGGCTCATACAGTTACAACGTTTTGGAATGTGGCGCCGTGGAGAACTGTCACGCCCGATCTTGGCCGACAATTCGGGCGCTGAATTTCATCGACATGTCGCAACAGCACCTGTCGCCATGCACGATCCCAACTCATTCTACGACGTCACAATGGTAAGTAAATTTTGCCTTTCGTGAGTCACAGGCTGAGATCTGAATGCACGCGCAGGTCGATGCAGATTGAATAATTCTGTCCCGTATCAGAACTGCAGCTGCAGATGTTGACGTGTGCACACAAACCAGTTGTGTCTGGGGCTCCACAGTGCCTGAGGCACAGCCTGTTCTGGCCGTGATCACTGCGATCTGTAACGTATCTCACTGCGAGGATCTACCTGTGAGAGATGAGCCCTCCTGCAGATGGTGGGTGTGGCATTACCACGCACCTGCGGACACAAATCATGCACACGTGGACACCACACCACGCCTGCCTCCCTCCCCCACCACCTCAGGACAACCATGTGTGCCAGACGGCCTCTAGCAGCGCACTGCAGTGCCTGTACCACATGAGCTCCATATGAAGCCAGGCTGTCCTGGATCCACAAACTGACTGCTGACCCAAGGTGCCCGGGCTTGCTGTCCTGGCACCACCGGACTCGTCCGCCATCCCGAGGTTTATGCAGCATTCAATTCATGTAGATCAGGCTCAACAGCATTCCAGTGCTCCCACAGCTGCGCAGCAGCACATGCAAGCACCACGCATGCGTGAATGCCATACATGCATAGACAGCACAGTAGCATGAGGCTAGAAAATAGCTGTACTTACGATTGCCATGCGCTGGCCAGTGGTGCACTTTCTCGGAACCCCTCCCATGAAGGCTGGGCCCCCGCGCCATGTAACTTTGAACAGCACACTTACACCGCACAGCGCAGCCCGAGGCGCAGAATGAGGCCCATGCGAGGATGGCGGTACCATTCCACCAGACAGCAATCGATGTAGCACGTCGCGACATATGTGATTCGATTGCAGTCTAGTGGTGCAGTACTGCAATTCTGAAAGCCCATCGTCACAACACTGACAATACATGCTACCTCAGAGGGCGTGGGGCTTGTGAATGCGGACGGCTGTCTTCTGTCAAACATTCGTCTGTGGCCATGGCTGCAGCTTCCCCCCTGGCGTCCCGGTTTGCTTGTGGGCCTGGTGTGCATGCCGGCTCTTCAGGTTGCTGCCCACGCTGTGATCCTGCCCACAGCCCTGCTGTGCTCCTAATTTCTCTCAAGCAGCGCCCTTGTCGGGTATGACGGGTCCCATCCTTTGGGCACAGTTGTGTACACGATGGCAGTGCTGACTCGGCGCACTTGTAGCCACTCAGATACGTGCACAGTCAGGGCCCAAACGTCTGACACGGCCGGGGTCCATGGACCACGGTACGCTGTTCGAACTCTGCTCTGATGCATCACTTTTTCCATTCTGCGACACGGCTCTGTCATCTGCATGCGTGTATTAGCTGTTCCCAACGTTTGCGCGCGGCGTGACATGAGCATCATGCCCAACGGATCTGCATTTGTAATAGCTGTAGATTTCTGTTCACACCAAATTTGATAGCCATGAATGCCAACTCACATTACTAGGTATATTCTGTCGCTGCTATTTCAAGCATTGTGGAACCAACCCTCATCTTGCATAAGCAGGTCCACCATGATTCAGCGGTTCGCCCGGCTGGTTTTCATTTTCATGCTGGTACGTACCTAATTCGAGTAAGTTTATCTTCTTTATTCCGCGAGCCTTGCCTTGGACGATGGCGTGGCTGCGCCTGGCATGTACTTTCACTGGAGGTGAAGCGTTACTCCTCAATTGCGCCCCGCCTCGAGCGTCCACGCTGCGGCGTGACAGCCAAACTACCACATTAGAGGGTACAGGGGTGTATTGCGGTACGCCGGCGTGTCTTCACGCCGTGCTTACACAATTGCGGGTCAGGTTCTATTCACACGCATTGTGCCTCCGCTCTGCGCTACCTTGGATCTCGCGGTGGGATGTGTACACGTGTGCGTATAAATTTACCATTTGGAGCTCTTCGGCTTGCAGCTCGTCTTTCGGTGGCGCATAGACGCCTATGGAACACAACATCGACCTATGCACGCAGGCCTCGCCTGATTTGCATGATTAGCGTCATGGCAGATGCCGACTTGTTCGCTGCGACAACGCGCGTGCCATAAATTCTACAAGCTTGACTGTCCGTGGCACAATCCCGAAGCTGGCAGTGCCGTGCGCGCCTTGGCAATGTTGCTGCGGGCATGCGTTGAAAGATGCGCACTGTCGTGCTTGAGGGTTAAGCTCCGGTTTCAACCGTATGCCGTCAGCCCGCAGTCCATCTACGTAATGTCGCCGCACTGAGGCTCCTCACAACTCGATGCGTGAGGCAATGGTGTTGTGACACAGTGTGCACAGTGGCTCAGTGGTCTGGGCCACTTTGACTGTTACATGCCAACTGCCACAATACCAGCCAACAGGCATCACGCAATACAGCAGAAGCTCCAACAAGCAGCACGTCTTGCAGTCAACACGCATTGCAGATAGTTGCTGTGCGCTCTTGCTCACATGTTTGTAATTGCCGCCTCAAACAAGGTCAGTACTCATGCAGTAGCTTCTGGCAATAAAAGTCTACATGATCTGCTGCATGCTGGCTGCAATAATCATACCAAAGAGCGTCATCCAAGCGCAAAAGCCTCACATAGTGTGCAGCATGCCCTGCATCAGGCAAGTCAATTGACAAAAGAAGCTGTCATGCATCATTCCTGTCTTGTATACACTGCCATCATATCTGTGTGGTCAGCCATCTTACTTGCACGACGCCTGCAATCCCTCTGTCCACCACTGCGTCCACCACTGCGACATTCAGACATCTGACCATATCCATGATCCTCCCATGGATCCCACCCGCTGTCAATCAGGCCATGCACAAGGCTGTGTAGAAACCTGCGTGTACATGCAGCCTTACAAACACACCCGCTATGGCAAGTGATTCATTTCAAGTTTACATCTGCATTCACATTGAAGGCTGGCTGCATAGCACATGTGCACATGTGCTACATGCATGCATATTCTCACCACTCTGTGGCACTGTTGTTGAGATGCACACCCCTGAGAGGGGCCCTTCCCCCATCATGCAGGTGGCTGTGGCGCCGGCTGCCGCAGACTATGGCCTCGCAGGTCCGCCTCCCCCTCCAGATAGCCCCCCTCCAGATGGCCCCTTCCCGCCTCCGCCTCCGCCTGCACCATTTCCTCCTCCGCCAGCAGCCAGCCCCCCTCCGTCGGCAGATAGCCCTCCTCCGCCGGTAGATAGCCCCCCTCCGCCGGCAGCCAGCGCCCCTCCGTCGGCAGATAGCCCTCCTCCGCCGGTAGATAGCCCCCCTCCGCCGGCAGCCAGCCCCCCTCCGCCAGCAGATAGCCCTCCTCCGCCGGTAGATAGCCCCCCTCCGCCGGCAGCCAGCCCCCCTCCGCCGGCGGATACCCCTCCTCCGCCGTCAGATAGCCCCCCTCCGCCGGCAGATAGCCCTCCTCCGCCGTCAGATAACCCCCCTCCGCCGGCAGCTAGCCCCCCTCCGCCAGCCGATAGTCCCCCTCCACCAGCAGCCAATCCGCCCCCGCCAGCAGCCGGTCCGCCTCCACCGGCAGATAGCCCCCCTCCGCCAGCCGATAGCCCCCCTCCACCAGCAGATAGCCCCCCTCCGCCGGCAGCCAGCCCCCCTCCGCCACTCCCTCCACCTACGGGGTCTCCCCCACCACCAACAGCCCCTTCCCCACCACCGCCTCCAGCCTCCCAGATCCCTCCCCCGGCTCCATACCCTCCCAATCCCGGCCCCCCCAGCCCCCACCGCCACTTCCCCCCCGGCCCCCGCCCCCGCCACCACCCCCGTCCCCACCGCCGCAATCGCCGCCACCATCACCCCCGCCCGCACCACCCCCGCGCCCGCCCCCCGCCCCACCAGCCACTCCAGTCGATACCGACCAAGGCACCCACCCCCGCCACCACCTCCCCCCCGGCCGTCCCCCAACCCTCCGCCCCCAGCCACCGGCTCGTTCCAAGCGCCCCCCATGCCTCCATCCCCACCTCCCAGCCCCCCACCGCCCCCGTCACCCCCACCTCCTCCCTCCCCCCCCTTCCCACCACCGCTTCCCCCGCCACCGAGCCCCCCTCCTAGCCCCCACCAAGCCCGCCTCCCAGCCCACCTCCTAGCCCGCCGCCTAGCCCTCCACCATTTCCCCCTCCAAGTCCCCCTCCAAGCCCCCCTCCAAGATCCCCTCCGAACCCGCCGTCCAATCCCCCCCCACACCCACCCCCTCCCCCGCTTCCACCCCCTCCTGCGGCCGCGCTGCGGTCCTCACCCCCTCCCCCACCCCCTCCCCCGCCCACTCAGCCTACACAGCTTTCGCCCCCATCAGTCGCACCGCCTCCCCCCATCACTGACACCGCAGCCCCACCTTCCCCAGGCTCGGACTCTAACAATCTCAACATAAACGCATCAAACGACGATGATCCGTCGGCTGCATCTGAGCCGTCCGGTGTGCTCGGAATCTTCCAGAACAATGGCAGCCGCCCCTGGGCCCTGGCCACGGTTGCCGGCACAGCACTAGCCCTGGCCGGTCTCGTCTGGAAGGGCTCTAAAGTTCTCCTCAACAGTCAAGCCCTTCGCCCGCGTGCCAAGCGCGCCTCTGCCCGCACCTCCAATGCTTACAAGCGCACGCGCCGCAGCGACAGCGGCGGCAGCAGCGGTGGCAGCAGCAGCAGCGGCACATCTGATAGTGGCCATGGTGCACGGCACACAGCACGCAGCATGCCGGAGGCCTCAAGCGAACGTGGCAGAAGCCGCCGGAGCCAGGCTGCGGTTGATCTCGGTGGGGCACGGCACAGCACAGCGCCGCACAGCAGGCAAAGTCACGCTGCGCGCAATCATAAGCAACGTCAGTCCACATTGGCGCGCGCTTCGTCGGCGCCAGAGCATGTGCAGCGCGCAAAACGTACAAGCCAATCGGTTACCGCGAGTGATGCCCAGCGCCGCGCCCCTGACCCTGACAAACCCCGGCTGCTAGTGCCTAGTGATGGCGCGCGAGGTCCACCAGCGAGCCCGTGGCGAAGCGCCAGCGCACAAGTCGCCAACGTGCCACGCCGCAGCACACAGCACACGCAGCGCGGGCGCCGCTCAATGCGGGACCCTGCTCACAGAACGTCCCAATCGCAGGTGCGCTGGGGCCGCAGCACAGAGCATGAGCCGCGTGGCCACTCGGCTTCAAGGCCGCACAGCGCACATCACAGCACGCAGCAGCGCAACGGCCGCGGTGATCACCGCCGCTCCAGCGCGCGGAGGCCCAGCTCCCGGCGGCGTAGTGCGCACAGCAGCGGCACCTCGCGCTCTGCTTCGGAGGACTCATCCGACCAACGTGACGCTCGGAGCGACAGCTGGAGCTCTGGCAGTCGCTCGGATACATCAGCATGGTCTCTCAGCGAGTCAGGATCTGGCAGCCTCTCGGATGGGCGGCGCTCGTCCAAGGCAGTGGAGGCCGATGCCAGGCCCCCAGCACGGCAGCGTGGAGCACAGCATGAAGCAAAGCATGCAGCGCAGCGGTGATGACAGCGCCAGGGTTTGGAGGATGACAGGGTTTGGAGGGTACGCACGGCTATCTCACTGTTGCAGGGTCTGTCCAGGCACAGGCACAATCGCCATCTATCATCTATTTATGTACCACGGAGCCACAGAGTGTCTGAATACTCGTGAATCAGTGAGTGTCTGCACCACGTATGAAAGTATTCATACTTCCATACCAGATTGGTCGCAGCTAGGGCTGCTCTGTGTGGAGGGTGTGAACATGTAGTTGCTCTCAACAGAAAATATGAAAGCTTAGCCAAAAGTAGGAAAGGTTGGTCTGAAATGTGCTTTGCCTGCTGACATGTGCAGTTGACATGTGTTACACAGTTGACCTGTGCAATTGGCGCCACTGGGCCTCCCGCACATGTCGGCGCCGTCTCAGGCTGCTGCCCGTTCTGGCTCGGTACTGCCCGAGCAGAGCACCGAGTCGTTGCCGCTTGTTGCTCTGTTCGGCGGCATGCATCGCCAGATGGAGCAGCCCATTCATACTTTCAGACGAGCTTGGTTGCAGCTACATGCATTGCCGGATGGAGCGGCCCATGGCTATGCGGCTCTTGTCAAGCACTCTTCACCTTGCATTACTTTGCAAGGCAGCTCCAGCACGGTGCAGCGCCTGCAGGACGGCACCGGAGCACGCAGCATGTGTGGCTGGGGATCTCCAGCGGAACGCAGCTGCATGTACCCCCCCGCTTCTGCACGCAGGAGGGACTCAACACTCGACCCATCCCCGCAGGACTTTCTCCGAGGCCCACCTCGGGGGGGGGGGGAGATGCACCCAGTGGTCTTTGGCAGGAGCGACGATCTGGTCCGCAGGCGGCAAAGGGAAACGCCGCCGCTGGGAAGTGACTTTCGTGCGTCGATCAATCAGTGTTGATCAGGCAAGGACGGCAGGCGATGTGCTGAATCTGAAAAGGGGGGTGGGGCATTGTCTGCTTTCCAGGTTGCCAGCATGTGCGGGGGACGGTGTGTGGCAGGCGCAATGGACGAGTGGTGGACCATGCTCAGATTGGAATCGCGGAATGATTGTTCTAAACAGCAGGGCGGAAGCGCGGGGTTGGATGCGGAGGACTGACGGTTCGAGGTGTTGTGGGCCTGAAGGCTGAGATTCAGCGATGTAAATCCACGTGCAAGGCTTGATGTCAACGTACAAGACTTGATCAGGTCGGCGTCTGGACGTGACAGCACACACAGCGACACAGCAGGACACATAACGGCACACAGAGTAGATGCACCAGCTTGGAAGTGATGACGAGTGCGGGACCAATGCTGGTCATGTCGCGTGAGGGTTCTACATGTGCCAGGGTCTGCATGAGAGGCATCTTGGCGCGTACGTGTATAGAGTAAACAGTGAGCATGCACCTATGAGCGTTGGACTGCAAGCAGGTCACAGAATGATGTTGTCTAGCCCCTAGTGGACCGAAGGCCTCGTTCATTGCTGGAGCCCATGTGGGGTAAGAGGTGGCAATCTCCATGCATCAGCACCCCCGTCCATGCGCGGTGACACCCTCAAGACACCTGGATACCAGAAGTCTTAAGGCCTGTGTATTGATCAGCTGCTTCTGCTTTCCATGTTGCAGCCGGTCATGAGGCAGTATGCTGCCATGGAACAACTTAGATGCTCTGGTGGTGCCACAACAGCACATCTACAGCGTGAGCTTGCCGAGTATATACAATGCACTGTACGCAGTGCACAGGCGTGTGTGATACGTTTGGCAAGGTATACGTACTGGAGTTGCGCAGCAATGCGAACGGCAGGTACTGGGACAACGGAGTGCCTCGTAAACCCACGATTGACCAACAAAGAGCCGTTGTATCAAGGATGGATGCAACTGTCTCACTCCCGCCAAAATTGCTTCGTCGCATCGGTGGCAGATGCGACCAGTTGGTCCGTCGGAGCGCATGTCCACGGGCGCACCGCAGGTCGAGCCACGTCTGAAGCTGTGCACAGCTTATACGTGTACAGTGCCCACTGCGTACTATCCTGCCAAAGACGTGTGATTGTGGGCACGGTGAGGCTGCAGTGGGAGCCACTGTACGCATACGTCGATTGTGCCAGACGACCTCTGGCCAGTTATGGCAAGCTTTGGCCACAGCTGCAGTAGACTAGCCACGGTAGCCTGTGTTAGTTCTGTAACCAACAGCATCCAGTGTATCTTCTACCTCTTTGTTAGTACACAGCTGCAGTAGACTTGACGCAGTGGTGACAGGTGCAGCTTTGCCTCCGCTGCACCTCCATGGAGGTGAGAAATCGTGTCCAAGGTTGGTACTTCACACGCAATCATGTATATGAGCGCATTACTCAGATCTACTTGTAGAGGAGGGATCTTGGCCAAGCTTGGGTTCGATGAGGATGGGGGGTTGCACTGTGCTTTGCCAAAGCTTGTTGCATGAAACTGGGGCCTCCCATGGTGCACCATCTGCCACATCAACTGTGCGCTGCGCTGTTGCCTCGGCGCTGCTGAGTTCTACATCTATCACAGTGTAGCACATCAAGTGTATGCTGCTGGTGGACACCTGCGCACCTCTATCCAACCGCTGGCGCAATTAATGCTGTCTGAGTGAATAGGAATCCTGCACGCCATCTGCATACACTGTACTCAAGGGAACAGTCACTACATGCTTGTGCAAATTCCTTGCTCAGAGTGCAGTAGCTGCTCGTGGGCATGCCCTTCTGCCCCGGCATGTACGCGGCACACTGAGGCCTTGATCTATCACAGCGTAACACACTGCTATGTACTGCCAATGGCAGTCTGCCACTTGTTACACTGCAGTGTCTAGATCTGGACCTGGCAGGCCATGCGGGCCTGTTCCCACCTGCAACACCCTCCGCTGCCCGGAACGGAAAGCAGCCATCGCAGTGATACACCCCTCCCTGCCTGTGGGCTTCTATGCGTCTTGCTCAGTGCACTTGGGTGCCATGCATGCACTTGGGTGTCATGCTTGCCTCAGCACGGGACCGAAGTGGGGCGGGGGGCACGGGCGCCACGCCACTGTCCGTGGGCAGCCATGTTCGTGAGATCTCGCGCAGCACATCCTCAGCGTCTGCGAGGAACGCAGGCACAGCACACATGCGCAGCACAGCACGCAGGCACAGCATGCTGCATAGCACAGATCACAAGCTGGACAACCATCGGCTCACACTGGGAATTGTACTCACAACTGTGTGTGTTACACAGTGATAGATCTAGGACTCAGCAGCGCCGAGGCAACAGACCAGGCAACAAGCAAACAGACAGACCGGCCACCGCAAGCACCAAGGCCACGCGCCGCACAACTGCGTGTGACATAGTGGGATGCACTTGCGGAACAAGAACAAGGACTCGGACATCACGTGCACGCCAGACAGATCTGTCCGCATCTAGATGCAGCCTGCCACAGCATGGAGCGCAGCAGGGCAGGGATGCGAGTGCTGGGAGAGACTTGGCTGTAATGTGTCAAGTTGATGTGTTACACAGTGATAGATCTAGGACCCAGCAGCGCCGAGGCAACAGACCAGGACCAGGCAACACGCAAACAGACAGACAGGCCACCGCAAGCACAAGGCTACTCTCCGCACGAGCAAATGCCAGTACGAATGCGTTCGAACTAGCGCCGGCACACTGTGTTCAAGTAATGTGTGACGCAGCAGGAACTGCTCTCATAAAACGGCACCGAGTGCTGTACTGCTTGCAGGCAGCGTCAAATGGCCGAGATCTGGGCCCAGATCTAGACTGAAGGCGGCGCTGAGCCGAGGATCCACTTCCACTCTTCTGCACCACATACTCCAGGAATTGCTCGGCACCTCGTGGCACCACTGGGGTGAGGGGAAATTCTCCCCGAACCCCGACGAAAAAGCTTCTGGGATTGGAGTTTGCTCCACGTACTTTCACGTCGGTGGTGCTGAGACAGGTCAAGGCCCCAGCAGCGCCGAGGGGATGAAACATGCAACACCATCAACACTACAGGCGGGACGGACAAGCATGGCCGGCTCAGCGAGCAGCAGCTCCAGCACTACAACCCCCTGTGGTGTTCCGCCTGCGGGACGCTCAAGCACCTCCTGACGCGCTGTCACGACCCTGCGCTCACGGAAGGGTCCTAGATCTATCACTGTGTAACAATCACAGAAGCAACGCAATTAATTGGAACCAACTCAATTGTAACCACCGGCAGCGCAAACGCCCAGTGCCCTCCCCTTGCGCAACATGACGAAGTGAACATGCAAGCACCAGGTGCTGCGCACAACGGCACTTGGTCGGCGCAAAGTCGGCGCGAAGCCGGTCGTGGCAGGCGGCGGTGCTGTTGCGCAGATTCTCGAGCTCCCGCCCTTGCTCGCAAGGGTGCCCTGGCTGATTTCCGTCCGGTTCTGGCTTGATGCCCTGGTTTCTTTCTCTTCTTTGGAATTGTGACATGTTGGGCTGTTGTCCTACACGTGGTACTGGCACTTTAGTGCACTACGTCAGGCATACATTTTGTGTGATTTTGTGTGATGATTGCCTGATGTCGACCTGTAGCCAGTGCCCCTTGTGACAGCTTCTGTGAAACATCTTATGCCAGGGTGGGCTGAGCTGATTTGTGCTGCCAAAACTTCTGCCCTGCTGGACCTCTCCTGCGGCCGCGTGACACATCAGACCTCTGCGTGGTACTGCGTGGTGTGGGAGTGTCTGCTTTCGAGCCGGCGCTATTTCGTTCTGGCATTTGCTCGTGCGGAGAGTGGCCTTGGTGCCTACGGTGGCCGGTCTGTCTGTTTGCTTGTTGCCTGGTGTGTTGCCTCGGCGCTGCTGAGTCCTAGATCTATCACTGTGTAACACATCAGACCTCAGGCTGTGCATAGCGTGTGCATGGACTGCGTGGTGCCGCGCTCGCTTTGTGCGGTGTGTGTGCGCTGCTGTTTCTGTCGGCGATTGGTGTGGATCATGCTGGTGCGGACGGTGCATGTGCTGCTTGTTCAGATTGTTTGTGTTTTTGTTGTTATTTTATTTCCTGCTTTTTCCCTCGGTGCTGCTGAGGCCTTTTATCTATCGCAGTGGAGCACATCAGGACTGTGACGGGATTCACTGTGATCCGTGGCTGATGTGCGCTGCCGTGGCATGCCGCTCCATGGAGCTCAAGCAGCGCTTGAGGCCCTTATGTCGGCGTGGAGGTAATTGATCATGTGCACGCTCAAACTTGCGCAGCTTGTCAGAGCTGCGGCTCGCAAGTTTGCTTTGACGCCCCTGATGGCGCGCAAAAGCACGTATCACTTCTGCAGCCCTGACCGCCCCTGATGTTTGTGAAGAACGCTGTACTTGGCGCCAGACGCAGCATTCCGGCGCTTCACATGTTTGGTTGCTGCTCTGGCTTGGTGCAGTCTCTGCTAGCAGCCGGAGCGTCCGTGGTGGTGCTCTGTAGAGCTATCCATTGATAGCGCGATGGCCATATGCAAGTGCCTTCCTGGTACGCGTTGCGGTGGTGTGCAGTATGCAGCTCCGGTAGACAGCAACCTTGGCATCACGTTTTGCGTCAGACTTGACCATGCCTGATTCCATGGAGCTCCAGCGTGCGAAAATTCTAGCCCCCAGCACTCGCGGTTGGACGAGACGAGGTTAGAGTTGAACTTGAGTGAGAATGGGCAGCAGTCGGAGGACACATGCGGGGCCTGACTCATGTTTACCCTTGACTCTCCGATGACACGTAGGCGTGGCATAGCGCAGGTATCGGAAGCTCGGCTTAGCTGGCGTGGTGTGGTTTGCGACGCTCCGGGACAAGAACTGTGGCATTGCTGTGGCTTCCATGATCGCGGGAAAGCCTCATATTTATCGTGGCTGCAGCGGGAAGACATTGGAGTGAGCAGCATTTTAGAGTGCAAATTGGAAACTTGGGGTACGGCGATCCGTGGCCCTCGCGCGGCGACATGGCATAGCCGGATTTGACCGTTCAGAGGACGAACTCCCTGATTGGACTATAACGCACGCGGTCAACACGTCACGCCTGATTGTTGGGCTAGCGCAACATCTGCGCGCGACCGCGCACCACATCGGGCCACTGAGTTGTTTGCGTCCCGATTGTTGAGCTGGATCTGCCAGAAAGATAGGCAGTGTCCTGCTTGTGCAGAGTAGAGGCGCATGTGGTGTTCCCTCGTCGGGTATGACCGGACAGCAACTTGCGTGGGAGCCTCTGGCGTTGTCTGTACAGCCGCAGTACTAAGTATTGCATGCTTTAAGCTTACCTGGGTCCCTTATGTCTAGCCGTCTGCAGAGTTAGGCTGTTGTCGTTGCGAGCCTCGCTGGTGTTGATTGTTCGTCACTCCGTGGCGCGGGCAAGTGCCGAGCCATCGAGCAGTCTGTTGGCCATGTAGATACACCACAAACCTGGCATATCTGCTGTTAGAGTGTCCAGCGGCTTGTTCCGCCAAGGTGCTTCCTCCTTAGCTTGACGCTTCTCAAAATGCGCCAGCAGTCGGGCAGTGCAAGACGCTCGCATAAGGCGCACTGCCGTGTAACTCCAATTGCACTGACACTATAGTTCCATGCAGTAAGGCATACATGCTGTGTACCAGGTTCCGCGGCCAGCGCGATGCCTGGAACTAGCTGACGAGCAGTGCGAGTGCATCATTTGGAGCGCCCTTCCGGCAGCGACACAGGTCACCATTCCGCCTACACGAGACAGCAGAACTACACACACATCTTATGGACGTGCCTGGTGGCACCGCAGCGCCGGCTGAGCCGACGTCACCAGCGCCAGTGCGTGTTGACCGAGCAGTTCGGCAGAGCGACGTCATTGGCGTAACGCTCGCCGCAGTGGCTACCCTCTTTATCACCTTCGCCGCGATTCTCATATTCTACTTCTACAGGCACAGAAAGCTCGAGGTGCACGAGCATACGCAGAAACGAAAGGCACGCCTCTCCATGTTCTCTGTGTCCATCTCGACATCCCAAGACGCTTCTGTCGCGCGCGTCGCACCTACACCGGCACTCTGCATGTACCTTTTGTGCAACCATATCTTGCGCTCTACGGCTTTAATGTTGCTTCTGTGCGTCTGTTTAGTCACCTAGGCAAGCACGACATGGAACATGTTCAGCCATGTGCCCCCCCCCCACCCGCGCTAACCCATGCGGTCAGCCTCGCCCCTCCTGCAGGTCCGCACACCTGAAGCTGAACTCAGCCTCGGACCAGGAAGCTCGACCGACCGTTCCGTCCTCAAGTCAAACGAGGCTCTCCGCGCCTCAGCCGCAGCCACACCAGATAGCCATGCTGACGTCAAAGTCCACCTCGAGCCCAACACCAAGCCCCCCACCTGCATCCCAGAATGCCCCCGCCCTCAAACCACTTCCTCCACACCCCCCTCCAACCCCCCAGCCCAACCCCCAACCGCTCCCACCTCCCCCGCCGGGTCTTCCATATCCCTCGGCTCCCACTCCGACGGCAACGGCCGCCCGATGCCATCCCCACCCTCCACCGGCAGCCGTGGCCCCCTCGAACACTCCCGCGCGCTCCACGCCTTCTCCCCAGCCCCAACCGACCCCGACGACGCCTGGGACTCTGACGAGGCCCCAGGCATAGAGAGCCTCTCCTCCGTGGCCCTCCTGCCGCCCCCGCCCACCTCCCACACCTCGTCCCCCAGCACGCGCCACGCCACGCTGCTCTCCACCATGCGCTCCTCCACAACCAACGCCTCATCCTCCCGCGGCGTGCGCACTCCCACCACTTCTCCCCTCCACAACACATGGGCGTCATCCCCCAGCATCGACGCCGCCGCGATGTCCACGCTGCGGTCAAGTACACCCTCCCCCCCCGCATCCCCCCTCAGCATCGCCCCAGCCACCATCATGTCCACCATCCGGGAAGCCCGGGCCCGTACTCCCGCCCCCGATCAACCCCCACCCACCCCCCCACGCAACACCCACCTGCCTCCCCCCTCGCCGACGTGCCGGCCACAATCATGTCCACCATGCATTCTGTCTCTGGCTCCGGCTCGGGGTCCACGTCCAGCGCGTACTCCCGGTCACACAGCGGCAGCGCCTCCGCCACCCCGTCAGACACAACCTCGTTCACCACCTCTGAGGACCTGACCGGAAGCTACACCGGATCCTCCTCCCCCTTCAGCAGCCCCTCCGCCACCCCCCGCTCCAGCTCCCACTCGCGCCACCGGACCCCAGACTACGGCGCTGACGTCCACGCCACCCTCACCACGACCGCCACCTCTAGCCACCCCTCCCCCCTCGGCACCTCGCACAGCGGACCCACCACCTCCCCCGGCACCACCTCCGCCTCCCTCGACACTAGCGGCCGCCCGGCAAACCCGCTACCGCCGGACTCCGCGGCCAGCGTGCCGCTGTCCGACGCGGCCGCCGCCGCGGCGACCGCGTTTGCGGCGGTGATCAACGACACCGGCATGGAGGCCCTAACGCCTCCCGCGATGCCCCCGGAGCTGACGACGCAGGAGCTCCAGGAGGAGATGCTCTTTCTGCAGTACCAGCTCGACTGTTACTCCCACGACCAGGAGTTCCTGCCGGGCCTGATCCTCCTAGGCCCCGGCCCCCGCACGCGCTTCTACGGCGGTGCGCCCCACCCACGTCCCTGCCTCCTCCTCCTTGTCCTCAAAGCCCGGGAAAGCGTGCACGCTTCCGCGATGCAGTCCCCCTGCACACTGGCACCCCCGCCTCCTCAGTGCAGCGAACTCGTTCTGCAGTGCAGCACAACTACACAGCGGAGCATGGCACAGCGGAGCATGGCACATCACAGCGGAGCATGACACAGCACAGCGGAGCATGGCACAGCAAAAGGGTGCCTGCTGCAGCCATGGTGAGCTGTGCTGTGCCATGCTCCGTACGCTGTGTGCACGAGTGCTCACACGCGGCCGGACTGCGCCAATCAGTGGCTCAGGAGCATACAGGGTTGCGCCGAGAGGGGACGCCGCGGGAGTGTGTGGGGAGGTAGCAGGTGAATGCCAGGCTACAAGAGGGTGGGTGCAGCAGGCCGCACGACCGCGTCAATCCTCTCTTGCACAGAGTGCACCAATCCCAACTTGCCATGTCATGCTCAGAAAAAATGTCATGCTCAGCGGCCGTCGGCAGGCGGATCATGACACGCTGCTGGCTGCCGCAGCGGCGCTCTGCGCTGTGTTGATCTCAGCACACAGCATGCAGAGTCGGCGATCGTCCAGCTTGCGCACAACGTGCTCAGCGGCCGGGAGGTAGCCATCAAGGTGTTCGCGACGCGGCCCGCGTTCACGGCGGAGGCGGCGCTGCTGTGCAACACCGCGTCGCCGTTGCGGGGCTTCATGCCCGCGCTGCTCGCGCTGCACGACAACCCGGCGGGCGTGCTGCAGGGTGCGGCGGGCGCTCCGCTGCCGCCATGCATTGTCATGGACAAGGGGGAGCCCCTGGACGTGTTTTGCCACTTGCGCAGCCCCAGCCGGAGCGCCACCTTCGTCGTGCGCCCCCCACCCCCGCCTCTATATATGGCCATGGAGCTACAGCATGCTGTTCAGTTGCGCGTTCGTGCATGAAACGCATGCATGTTGGTTCTTGTGCACCAGCTGGCACAGCCCGAAGGCCGGCTGCATTGGCACGGCCGGACGAAGAGCAGATCAGGTGACGCTTTCAAAGTGCAGCCGCCCGGGCTTGCCAAGCCTGCACACATATCTCAGAGATACAGAGGCTGCTCCGGGGCTGTGTGGCGGCATGCATTGCGCATGGCTGACGCGGCGCGGTGTGCAGATGATCGTCCAGATCAGCGCCCTGCTGCGCGATGTGCACTCGACCGGCTACGTGCACCGGGACTTCAAGCCCTCCAACGTGCTGTGGATTGACGACAAGCAGCACTGGGCGATGGTCGGCTTTGACCAGGCCGCCGTCGGTGGGCAGACGGGGTCGCTCAGCACGAGTACACTGGCGTACACCGCCCCGGAGGTGCTGGCGGCAACATGCGAGGGCGACAGCGCCATGCACGTGTCGCCGGCGATCGACGCGTGGTCCCTCGGGGTCGTAGTGCTGGAGCTGCTGCTTGCTGAGCCGGCCTTCCCGCCATCGTCCAGCCGCGAGGAGGTGCGAGCCGCCCCATGCATGCCGACCCCCATGCATGTTGATCATTGGATGAGTAATCACTAACACACCGCAAGGCCACGCCGACATGAATATGTGAACATGTGATACAAACGTGCACACGCGGACAGCTCTGAGGCGGGTAGTTCGAATCTGGCGTTTGCCTGGCCAGGTTGGTTCCACTCAGTGACTCAGTGACTCGGTGGCCGATGAAATTGAGTCCAGAGGCGAGCTGCGGGGCTGCATGGCTGCACTGGCATCCACAATTGACATGCATGAGGATCGGCAGACAAGGATCAACATGCCAGGCGAGCTGCGGGGCTGCATGGTGCTGCACTGCATGCAGCTGCACCGGCATCCAGAATTGGTATGCATGTTCAGCCGGACGCCTGTTCACAGAATACACTAGCTGCGGCTGTCAGCGGCAGGAGTCGGTGTATGGCTGGCATTGTTGGCACCCTGATCGAGCATGGCGGATCATGCTCGGGACATCGTCTGCCCGGACCCTTTTGGGGCCAGACGTGCTCCTGCGCTCCCTCGCACCGGGGTTTGTATGCATGTATGATTATATTGCCATATCGATGAGGTCATCTGTGGCCAGTGCCCCCTGGCTCTGGCGTGTTTCCGCTCTGGGTCGCTTTGTATCTGTTGGACTGTGTGCGATTTATGAATACTGTTCATTGCACCGCAAATTACGCACAGCCTGATGTGCTGCGTGCGATGCGTGCGGAAGAGGCAGGTTCCAGCACGGGGCTTTGCAGTTTTCTCCCCGACTGTTTGTTAGTGGGATGTCGTCGTGTGCATCGGGGTGTCTCCTGTGTGAGTGGGATGCTGCACCTGAGGGAAATAGCATACATCATGTTTGTGTGTTTGGTCTCACTGACAAGGAGCTCGCCGTGCTGCTGCTTCAGCTCGTGTGGCTGTGGCCCAGACTGCATGCTGCACAGCCCTGCAAACATCAGGGCTCACACAACGCGAATGGCTGAATTCTGAGGTCCTCGACGGTTTGTGTGGGTCGGCTCATCAAGGGTGTGACAGGCCTGGTGGGTGTGTAATCCTTGAGGCCTCAAGTCACAGACTGTGAAAAACCCTCAGGAGGGTATCCTTGGTGGGATACCCTGGCAAGGGCTTGAACTGTGCATTTGGGCAGCATGCATGTGCACAATTCGAGAGGTGATGCATGCATAGGCCCAACATGGTGCTGCATAGAGTGTGTACTGTCAAAGAGTGTCAAAGGCAAAGAGTAGAGTGTGGCCACAGTGTGTTCAGTGTTGCTGATCTCATGCATCATGTGGACGTTGTCGGGTGCCACATCAGCATCTGCACATCAATGCAGCCAAGCTGTGTCAAGCAGGCAAGCTGTGTCACAGTGTGATACATCTAGAAGCAGACAAGCTGTGTCATGACTCGCATGTGTGCACATTACGCGTGCACATTACGCGTGCAGGCAGGTGGAGCACAGTACGCATGCAGGCAGGTGGAGCACAGTACGCATGCAGGCAGGCAGGTGGAGGCATCCGGGTCCAGCGTGTGTGAGCTGCTGCAGCAATGGCATGAATGTGAACAGGCATAAATGTGAACATCACGCACGTTGTGCATTGCACTTGCAGCTCATGCACTTGCAACTCCTGCAGTTGCAGCTCTTGGCGACACTCTGCCCAGCCTTCCCAGGCTTCCGTGCATGTGCAACTGCAACATCTGCAACTGCAACATCTGCAACATCTGCAACTGCAATATCTGCAACTGCAACATCTGCAACTGCAACATCTGCAACTGCAACATCTGCAACTGCAACATCTGCAGCTGCAACACCTGCAGCTGTGGTGCAGGCCTGCTTACTGCTTACTGCTTACTGCTTCTGTCCCTTCCAAATGTGTCCTGGCCAAACTGATGGTACAAACGCCGATGAGCTTAGCCATGAATTCAATCCACTCCAGCATGTCTCACGGTGCGTATGGGCTAGGTCGTGCGGTGCCGCGAAGCAGGCAGGAGCAGCAGTTGAGTCAGCCAGAACAGCATACCGCTAAACATTGTACCCCTCAACTCCAACTTCATGGTTGAGTGTTCCCGAATACAGCCACTTTTATGGGCATCTCTAGGAGCGGTCCATTAATTTACAAGGACGTGGTATGGCGCAGACTCAGCCCGTGCACCGTGCAGGTTGTGTCGCAGATCCTCGGGGAGGCCGGCCACCGGCTGCCGTGGGAGGACCCCGTGGCGGCCGCCGCCATCCGGCCGCGCCTCGGCGTGCTGCGGCCCCTCGTGCTCGCGCTGCTCGAGCGCATCCCTGAGCGCCGCCTGCCCGTGCACGCCTTTGTGGACGCGTGCAAGGCCCTAATGCGCAGCGCGCGGGGCCCCCGCAGCTGATGACAGCATGCCTCTCTGGCCCGCTGTCGACAGTCCTTCGGCTGCCGCACGCAGCTCCGGAGGCGCCGCGCCAAAGCTGTAGTGCTGTGCGCCACAAGGTGCTGGGCAGCAAGGGGGGGGCGGAAGGGGAGGGGGGGCGGCGCAGCGGCGGTAGGATCGGGGACTGGCTGGCTGTGTTGATCCCACCTGGCACCAAGCCAGAGCGGCTGCAGGGCTGCGGGGTGGGGTATGGTTTGGCTGCAGGCAGGGGAGTGGGCGACTTTGGAGAGCATTCACATGTGTCCCGCGGCCGGTGTTTTTTGTTTGTTCATCCTTACCGCGGCGCCGCATGGAGCGCACAGCAACTGTGAGGCGCTGCTGGCCACTGCGTCGCAGCACACGCGCCAAACGGGTGGCCTGCTGGCGATCGCGGCCGGCAGCACGCACAGCACGTACACGCAGCTGGTCGCAGACCGGCGACTGTGTCTTTAGCTGGGGCTCCCTGTTGGGACCTCCCTTTCCGGGGTCTTTCATCTGTGTTTCAGTGCTTGGGGCCGTTGTGACGTATTTCCTCATTTCGTTGTTTGTGTTTGCTGCAGCCATGCGAGCGGCTGCTGCGCGGGCGGCCCGCGGTGGAGGGGCCCCTGGGACCGCTGTGTGCATGAGACAGCAGCGGCACTTGTGCCTGGAAGGGGGTCAGAGCTCTGCAGAGCAGTGGGCGCGGCTACAGGCGCTACAGCACAAGGCTGGTTGCCATGTGAGGGAGTGCGCTGACACTGGGTCGGCAGTGACTAAACTGGATAGAGAGACGGGTGCGGGCTTCATCGAATCGTTGGAATACGCGATTGCGATTGCGCGGCTGCGGTGCACCATCTGATCGGAGGTCGTAAATTTGTGTTGTGTTGGAATGAGATACACGCGGCCAGCGTGTACGGTGAGAGAGCGCGGTGAGAGAGCGCGATACGGCAGGGTCGTGAGCGTGAGCGGAGGATGGATTCGTGCTGCTGTCATACAGAGTTTGGCAAGGGCTGGTCTGGCAATGAGCAAATCCAATAGAGAAAGCGCGTGCGCGCGCGCGCGCGTGTGTGTGTGTGTGTGTGTGTGTGTGTGTGTGTGTGTGTGTGTGTGTGTGTGTGTGTGTGCGTGCGTGCGCGCAACTATGGCATGTGCCAGCCGCGCAGATGAGATGCAATTGCAGCTTCTGGTGGGATGGCTGACCAGCAGGAGCGTGGTGCGGCAGAGCGGTGCACGATCTGTGCACAAGAAGAAAACAAAGCAGGCACTGTATCGCAGGATATGTGTAATGTGTGTGTTGAGTGTAGACAGTTGTATGGGGACTCGGCATGCTGCGGCATGCATGCAAAGAGCCTGGATTGCAGGGGAGGGGTGCGTGCTGAGCGGTTGAGCAGAGTGGGGCGGGCTTAGAGTGAGCGGCTTGCGCATGCATGTGGCATGGCGGAAGGGAGGCCGGCCGATCAGCGCTGAGGTGAAGGGGGCATGCCGCACAGCTGCCAAAGGCAGCAATTCTCGAGGCAGGACGCCTTGAGAGATGCTGCAGAGAATAAGTTATGTGTAAGCATATTGTGCCGGGCTGTTGATTCAGCAAATTTGTTGAGTGTGGAGAGCTGCAGTGTGCCGCGGCTGAGGGGCATGTTTTGAGATTGCGAAAAGCGGACAGATCTTCAGACATATGTGTAATCTGCCATGCGATTGTGGTAAGCAGCATGACACGTAACATAAGTTGCACGTGTATGTATGCACTTGTGCATCCTCCTAGGCGCAGGGCACTGCAGCATTGGCCTGGGGCAGACACCACGAACAGCATGCGGCGGCCGTGGTTGCTGGCGCGGAGGCTGTGAATTATGGTGCTGCTGTTGCTGATGCTTGGATGTCACTCACCTGTTTGCGCACGCATGCAGGACGAACCACCCACGATACCTGATTGAAAATCCTGTACAAGTACAGGACAGAGCTCTGGCATGTGACACATGGCCATGGATGCTATGCCAGTTGAGCTGTGAGCTGGAACACCTGCCATCTGCTCCAAGCAGGTCTCTCACATACTGAAGGTGTGTGTTACACGGAGATGAAAGCAAGAGCCCGGCAGCGAGGGCAACAGCAGGAAAGCAGACAGCCAACACCCCCCGAAGGCAGACAGCAACAAGCAGCAACCATCTCAGGCGAAAAGTCTAGACGAACCGACACAACCAACACAACCACACGCACGCACGCACTCTCTCTCTCTCTCTCTCTCACACACACACACACACACACACAAACACACACACACACACACACACACACACACACACACACACACACACACACACACACACACACACACACACACACACACACACACACACACACACACACACACACACGCGCGCGCGCGCGCGCATTCCCACACCCCACCATCGCGGCACCCACGCCACAGCCTCACAGCAACCACCAGCCACACCGCGGACTACCGCCCACCCCAGCAAACCCGGCCACCACCGACTCCCAACAGCAGCACCCCCATGCTGCACGCCAGCCGGCCCCACTTGAGCACTCCATCACGGGCCCCCCGCCCATGAGAGCCCGGGGGCGCACGCCCCCCGCAGCGCATCGCGTACCAGCCCTCCCCCTCCGTCTGCCTGGCAGGGGCCTGAAGGCGGGGCGCGAAGGGCACTGGCGGCGCCGCATCGCTCTCCCCTGAAGGTGTGTATCAGCATAGTGTGCGGAATCAGTTTTTCGCTGCACTCAAGTCACAACCTTGTCGCATGGACTCGGGCTTATTGAACGTGCTTATACGTACGAGCTTATATGTAACGTATCTCATGTATATGTACGTGGCCATGGTATACGCGGGAGGGTCCATCCATTGCATGCTAAAACAGTTTAGCGTTTTTACCAGTCAGCTCCTCGCATTGTTCCAAATGGGGTTGGTCCAACTCTCATCTTCATACGGGATGTCAAAGGTGGCGAAACGGAGCGGAGCAATGTCCGACAAGCATCGGTAGGCTTCTTTGTCAACAACAAGGGCTGCCATTCTACTTCACATTTTTGTTGTTGTATGAATACGTACATTCCTCCGAGTCTCTTCAGTTATTGCAGGCCCGCACTCAAGCGCCTACAGCGCGCAACGATGTCCATGGTCCATGCTTCTAGTGGCGACCTTGGCTTCTCACGCACCAGAGGCCAAGTCTAAAGTTCGGGCCTAATTCTCAGCTGATGTGACAGCTGTGTATACTTCATGGAGCATGCAACTTTGTGAACACGCAAGTTATCGCACACATTGCCACTTCAATCTGCGTGCCACAGCTCGAACTCGCGAGCAATAGTTTCTACAACGTCTCCAAGCCACGCTTCTGACATATCAGGGCAGGGTGTTTTCTGCAGGATCCCCCGCCTGCCCTGGTCACCTTTGGTGGTCACCTTTGGTGGAGGTGAAGGCGTTGCTGGAGGGCACCAACCAGCGTGTGGACACGTTGGCTGATAACACAAGGCGCGATATAGACCGCCTGGAAAGGTCGGTGAACTCGGCAAAGGGTGACCTGATAACTGCACTTGTGGCAACAGGTGGTGAGGATTTAGCTTGATAATTGTCCTGTACGCCTGGTCGTGGCACATGAGCGGTGGTGCTGTTGCCTTGAAGACTCGACAAGATGTCAAAGACGTGGTAGCTTTGAAGTGAAAGATATTGGCTCCACTTGTAACGAGTTGGTGTTTATTCACTGCCATGTACTTGAGCGCACGCTTGGCGACAAGAGGGGGCCTCTAACTCAGTCCTATGGTCCTCCCAGTCCTGTCGCGGACACCAGAAACATCCCAGACCCACTTTGGGAGCACTATAGGGCATAACTAGGTACTCTGGGAAGGGCTGTGGGCTTGTTTTGGACGTTTGGGGAAAGTGGTACGTTTGGGCCAAAAACGTCTCAGTGTTTGGGTATGTGGACAAATCGTCCCAAACTCTCTGACAGTGCTGTATCATGTCCCAAATGGCCTATGGGCGCCCCAAACTCGGCTACAGGGCACACGAATGACCTGATTCTGATCAGAGTGTATGCACGCACTGCATGGGACGCCTCACGCCACCAAGGACCCATGTGGACACCTCTTCCTAGGTTGGGCAACGTGTGGGCTGGGCAGCATGCAGCACCTTACATAACGCCACATTCATGGTGACAACTGCGGTTTGTTTGGTCGACTAATAGCAGCTGAGCGATTGGGCAACACATATAGGTCCCTTACTGTACACAATAATCTTTATGTACGTGTGTGATACAGCAGTAAGCACCGTGTGTAGCCAGCCATCCACCAGTGGAAGCTGCTGCATGCAGATCTGACTTAAGTAGCCTGCCTTCTTCAGCTCTCACCTTTGAAATTTGCTGGCCATGGGAATGAGCCTATAATATCGAGTTCTGAACTACAGGAGTGGAGGAAAAAGAATGGACCGAAATGCCCCGCTAACGAGGAAGTTGGCATATTCTACACTAGAACCTTTCATGTATGGGAAGGTATCACGTGGCCACAGGGGCAAACGTTGGGCATATTATACTGCTCACAGTTGCAAAGTCACTCGTGTACGCCTGAGCTGATGTAGCTCTGAGTTTGCTCTGCCTTTCAAATGTCGTAGTGTCATGTAGGTTGCACTATGCTCCTTGTATACACTATAGAAGACAGGTGAAGCACCCCTCTTGAAGTTATTTGGCGGGAAACGCTCATGGAAGACATGTACATGATGAGCTATTGCGCATTCAATGAAGTTGATCATGCTATAGTGCTTTGTGATCGCAGTCATGCAGTTGGAAGGTTCAGCATCCGAAACGTTCACCAGCCTTGTGACCAGCCCTACATCGCAGCACCAAAACATGCAGCACAAGCACTATGGCAAGCTCACATACCTGACAATGCAAAACAAAATCTCAAATACATTACTTTGAGCAGACTAATACACTCTGTCAGCGGTCCGTACATCAAGTGTGTACAGTCGGTACCCATGGCGGACACGCCGGCGGACCACAGGCGGATCACGAACGGTCGAGAGGTGCAAGTGAGACCACTGGTTGGTGCTTTTTAAGTGTTGTGTTTGCTTTGGGAACGATGGCAGTGCTTTGGGGCGAGTTTGGGGCCTTGTTGAGGCAGTTTGGGCACCGAAAAGGTCGCGAGGTTGGGGCTTTTCGTCACATCGCCTAAACAGCCCGCAGCCCATCCCAGAGTACCTAGTTGTGCCCTATAGTGCCCCCAAAGTCGGTCTGGGATGTTTCTGTTGTCCGCGATAGGACTGGGAGCACCATAGGACTGAGTGATCGAGAGGCCCCCTACCTGGCAAAGTGCATATATGCACCCAGGTGTGCTACCCTGGATGGGTAGCACAGCTCACGGGTGCGCAGTTCGTGCCAGGTGATCGCCTGGCCGGCTCGCATCTACTGGGTAGCACGTGAGTCTAGAATCTACTTGTAAATTCGCTTGGTGCACTGGCTCGGAGCCCCTCGATGTAAGTGCACCCAGGTCCACTGCGACAAGGTGTATGCAAATTGAGGCAGTCGGTGCGACACTCGCTTTTTGCATGCCGTCCGGGCTTGTCGTCACGCGGTGTCGAGCATGTCACACATGCAGTGGGTTTCCGTTACTTTGCTCAAGGTCGGGCCCGCCGAAAAGTGACTGTCACGCACGCCGTCATTGACGCCCGCCGCCACCAAACCAGATTCGCACTGTCATCACCTGTCCGCGTCAGTGTGTGCGGTCGCCTGCCTTGTTTGCGCCCAAATGTTACGACCCAGCATGCGTTTCTGTGGACAATTCCAAGTCACAGATACTTGAGTTGATGGCATCTCCGCTGTGGTACTCGCGCGTACCAGCCCGTTCATAAATTACATGGCGCTGGGCAAGCTGTCGAGGCGCGCATTTGTGTGCACCGGCCACTGCACCCCACGCAAAACAAACAGCATAGGTGCACTCAGGCATAAATTACATGGTCTACAAGCCCGAAATGAGCGTCTAATTCAATCTCGCGCACTATGCTCGTGCGTGGCGTGTCACGAGCGCTGGCCTCTCTCATCTTTGATCCAAAATGCTAACCCACAGAGCTTTGAACTTTTTGAACCATTTAAGAAAGTTCACTCGTTAAAAATTCTCGCGGGCGCTTCCGCCTGGGTGTATCCTATAGGCCTAATACACGCACATGGTTCGTGTGTACACGCATGCTTAAGCGTTCGCGAAAGCGCTGCCGCTGGAATTTCCCAGAGCCGATGCCATCGAGCTCATGCAACCTTCATCACTGTATCCATTTGACACCGCATGAACGACGCGATCCCCGCGCCACAATGGAGATAGGTCATCAAGATTTGTTCTCAAGGTGTTGGCGGTGCGAGTGTACATTCTGGAAAACAGAGATTTGGACTGTCGCGTTGCTGACGTGCCTGGAACTTTTCGCGACATGAACGGGCAATCGGCGACGGAGCAGGGCATCGTGGGGAACTACTCTGAAACGTGTCGCGGCTGGAGAGGCTGCGGTGCGGAATGCACTGAAATTAAGACATGCCAAGCAAGCATGCCACAATGAGTGGACTGACAGCTCCGGGAGCTTTGGCGCCAGGGATGCGCAAAAACAGTTGTCTAATTACATGCCCTGGCCCGTGGACGCGGTCTAGAGCTGCGGGGGCCACACAACCTGATCATCACACAATGGTGTGTGTTACACAGTGATAGATCTAGGACTCAGCAGCGCCGAGGCAACAGACCAGGCAACAAGCAAACAGACAGACCGGCCACCGTAAGCACCAAGGCCACGCGCCGCACGAGCAAATGCCAGAACAAACTAGCGCCAGCTTGAAAGCAGACACTTGCACACCACGCAGTACCACGCAGCCCACGCGCACACCAAACACACAGTCAGCACTCGCCGGACCCACAAGCGGTCGCCGACTCGACACTAGCAGTCTGCGCGGGCGCGCCGGCGCGCGCTACGGCCATCTCTGAGGCCGCGAGGCACCGGTCCGAGGAGCTGCAGCCACAGCCAGCCTGGCAGCACGAGCGGTGTCCGGGAAGGGGGGCAGAGGAGAAACGGCGGACGTGCGCTGGGAGGAGGGAAGAGGGAGGGATGAGGAGGGACGGGTGCGGGGGGGGGGGGGGGGGGGGGCTGCAGGGCGAGATGGGTGGAGGGGGGGGGGGCACGACGCGAGCCTATGCGCGATGGCCTGTCAGCGACGGCAGGCCGTCTGTGGGGACAGGAAGGCCCGGCAGCAGCGCCCGTCCGACCAGTCTAGCACGGAGGGGCGCGGTCGCACGGGCTTGGCGCGCCAGCGCGCGGCACAATGTTGTGGACAGGTCGCGCATGGCATTGAGCAAGAAAGTACGCTTTGCCACCGCGCCGTGTCCCGCGGCTATCTCCGCGACCGTCTGGAGGCAGCGGTACGCGTCCCGTCCAACCCTGCCATACGTCTCATGCACGAGCGGGATGAACTGGGCGGCACCCGTGACGGCGCCATATTTGTCGCGGTTTTGCCGTGCGCCCTTCTCGGCGGTCGCGCCAGCCTTACGTGATGCACCGCGCGCATGCGACCTGGCAAGCGGGTGCATCACCTTCACGTCCAGCAGCGCCATGCGCGTGGTGAGGAATGCCAGGAGGTCGCCGCGCTGCGGAGGCCGCTGCGATCGGGGCGGCGGGGGTGCAGGAGGGGGCGATGCCTCCCGGTCGGGGGCAGGGGGCGCGTCGCGCGTCGGGGCTTGGGCCGCGGCGGGGGGGGCGGTAGCGGCAGTGGGAGTGGGGGACGCCGAAGCCGGGGCTTGGGTGCCATGAGGGGTGTGGGGCATGTCCGAAGCCTGGGGGGCCTGCGAGAGATGGGGTGGGGGTTGGATTGGCGCAGCATCGGCTGTGGGGTCCGGTGGCGGCGGCGGCGGTGGCGGTGGCGGTGGCGGCGGTGGCGGCGGCGGCGGAGGCAGGCCTCGCTGACACGGCGCGGCCGGTGCACTCGCAGACGGCGCAGCCGGCAGGCGCGTGAAGTCCGCCGGCGGCGCGGCTGGTGGCGGCTGCCGGCTGCCGCGGAGGGGGAGCACGCGTATGCCTCCGGGGAGCTTGCCAACGTGCGGCTCAAGCGATGAAGCGAGGGACGCGCGCATGAGCACCCGCCTCCAAGCCACGGTGATGAGGTCGTGCTTTAGGACTGAAGTCGCCCATAGCTTGCCGCATATGACACTGTGCGTACCGGACGCAGCCACGCGGCCGCAGGGGCAGGCCTCATCCCAGTCCAAGACGGGTAGCAACGGCTCACCCAGTCGCAGCAGCACAGCCACCTGGAATTCATGGTCGGTCAGGCCCGTCACTGGGCCGGGGCAGGCAGTGAGGAACGCCGAGGCCAGCGAGCCAGAGCAGCTGAGGAGGCGAGCGAGATCAGCGCACGCCGTCTCCGCCGTTTGGGGATTCGGACCGTGCTTCAGGAGCTGGAGTTGGTTGCGCGTGGCGGTCCAGCGCGCGTCGGCCTCCGCCCGGCTGAGCGCGCTCTGGAGCTGCGTCATGCGCAGCTTCGAGCCAGTGTCAGACGCCCAGGCGTCGGCTGGGGTCGGGCTGTCTGAGATTCCCTGCACGGCCGGCCATGCCTTCCACAAGCGTGCGAGGCGGGCCTGGTGCTGGACTGTGGCGTCGCCGCGGAACGGCTTACCGGCGTCGATGCCGTCCGCGAGCACCGCGTGCGCAACCGCTGCCGACGCGAGTCGCGCTGCGTCAGCAACGTCGGCTGTGTAGTGTCGCAGACCCATGCCGCCATGTCTATGAGGGAGCAAGGCCTGCTCACGCTGCAGGTCGGTGAGCTGCTGCGTTTCGATGATGCGGCACATGGCGTGTATGCTGGCGTTCTTGACGCCCATGAGCGGCTGCTCGAGGTGGGCCCAGTCGGTAGTGCGCAGCAGGTGTGCTTCGCGATGCTGCAGGCACTGGAAGAGGACAGCCCACCGGGTCTGGGCTGCCAGCGGGTGGCCTGCCAGCTTAAGCATGAGCTCGACGGTGCGGTTGCATCTACGGCGCACATACGCCTCCACATAGGCAGGGGTGCCCAGTGGCGCGCCGCATGCGACCATTCCGTCAGTGGCGACTGTGGCGCGTAGGCAAGCGGCCGCGCGCGAGGCCTTGGCGGGATCGGTGCAGTGGACGAGCGTCTTCTGCTTGTTGCACTGGTGGCGGGATTGACCAGGCAACAAGCAAACAGACAGACCGGCCACCGCAAGCACCAAGGCCACTCTCCGCACGAGGAAATGCCAGAACGAACTAGCGCCGGCTGGAAAGCAGACAATGGTGTGCAACATTTGAAAATGGACCTCCACCTGACACAAAACTTCGATCACATAATTTGTCCAACAGATTCGCACACAGTACACAACAGCCATGTTGCGGTGTGCGAGTGTCTGCTTTCAAGCTGGCGCTAGTTCGTTCTGGCATTTGCTCGTGCGGCGCGTGGCCTTGGTGCTTACGGTGGCCGGTCTGTCTGCTTGTTGCCTGGTCTGTTGCCTCGGCGCTGCTGAGTCCTAGATCTATCACTGTGTAACATAACAGCCATGTTGCTGCTGCTTTCGGGGGCTGGCTTATCCGGAAACGGCTGCACCTCTTTTACAGCTCATGCACCTCTTTTACAGCTCATTACACCTTCAGCTCATGTGGCTTTGGCCCCATCTGCACGCTGCATAGCTCTGCAACCGTGAGGGCTCGCACATGGCGAGTGGCTCAATCGTGAGCTGCTCAACGCATTGTGTTACTCCTCAACGGATTGTGTTTAGACGGAGATCAACGCAAGATTCCAGCAGAGAGCGCAACAGCAGGCAAGCAGACGACCAGACTCCAGCCAGCAGGGAGCAACAAGCAGCAACTGTCACAACGTGTAGCGCATAGCCTCAACAAACCGGCACAAGCGAAACAATCGCACCCTGACATTCACACACGCTCACTCCAGCGCACCCTACCACCACGGCAAGCACACACAAAGCGACCGTCCGCACCCCGCACCGCCGTTCGCCTCCAGCAGGCGCAGCCGCCATCATCTCACACCAGCACTACCACCACCGCAACCAGCCCCACCAGAGAAGTTCCACGCAGGCACCCAACAGCAGCACCCCCACAACAGCCGGCCACTCGAGCACTCCATCACGGGCACGCCACTCATGAGAAGCCGGTGGCACACGCCCCCCTCATGATCAGGACGGGGCGTACCAGCCCCTCGACGGCGGCCCGGCAGGGACGGCAGAGCCAGGCACGCAGGGCACGCATGACGCCACAGCGCGGACCCTGCGGCCCCGTGGGAAAGCAGGGGGGGTGAGCACAGACAGACGTGGGCCTGGCACTCGCCGCAGCTACCGCGGCGCCCGTCCCGTCTCAGCGGCCAGCGCCCGCCTATAGAATGTCCCACGGGACAGTGTGGCCAGGCAGCACCAACGGCCCTGCGAGCCGCATGCGAAGCGGAGCCGCGGCGAGGACCTGGCGCGTCACACCACGGCAGAGAGTGGTGGAGAGGTTACACATGGCATTTTGCAAGAAAACTCGCCTGGACACAGCCCCTAAGGCAGCAATCTGATTCAGAAAGGCGAACGCAGCCGTGCCCACAAATGCATGCATGTGGCCGCAAATGCAGCCGTGCCCACATGGCCGAACGTCACATGCGGCAGGGACACAAAGCGGCGCGCGCCCGTGCCGGAGCAGCCGTACTTGTCGCGCTTTCTGTCGTCCATCAGCTTGGTGGCAGCGCCGGGCGCGCCGGGCGTGTTCACCGCGGCGACAACCACGTAGGGGGCCACTGGATAGGTCATGCACTCATTGGCCACGACAGCTGCAGTATTGCAGGGCATCATCACAAGGATGTTGCCCCGTTTTGGGTCACGCTGCGAGCGGGAGGGCAGCGAGTGGGCGCAAGCCGCGGCCGCGCGGCCCCAGCGTCCCTCGGGCAGAAGCTGCAGCGGACCAGGAGCCGCCGGGCTAGCCAGCGGCATGGACTCATGCCGCACCGTGGAGAGGCCAGCCGGAGCGTCTTCCACGGCGGCGGCGGCGGCGGCGGCGGCGGCGGCCGGCCTCAGCTCGACGATGCCAGTGTGTGGCCGACGGCCGCTGTGCTGAGGACGTCGGCGCCCAGCACAGCGTGCTGCACTACTCAGCGCCGCTCAGTACCGAAATGTGCCACGGCGGCGGCCTCGTGGGCTGTGGCAGCTTCGACCTCGGTTGTGGCAATGACGGGCGAGGTGGCAGCAGCGGTGCCGGCGGCCACGGCAACGTCGCCGCCCGGAGCGGGGGTGACCGCTGGTCCGGAGGGGCGCACAGGGGCCGATGGGGAATGCGTGGGCGCTTGGGTGCCTCGTTGGGTTGAAGGCACGACCGAGGCGATGGGAGGTGGTGTGGGTTTGGTGGCCGCACCAGCGGTTGCGCAGCCAGCAGACTCACAGGCGGGGCCCGGCTGGTGAACCGGAAGCCGCGCGCCCGGCACATCCCGGTACTGTGGGAGGCTCTTGATGTTGGGCTCAAGGGACGTGGAGATGCCCGCCTGTATGATGAAGCGGCGCCATGCCTGTGTGATTGCATCGAGGCGGGCGACCACCGTGCGCCACACCGTGTTGCACACGAGGGCATGCGACCCATCAGCAGGTGATTGCCGTCGCCGTCGCCGTCCGCCTCCTGTGGCCGGTGCAGGGCGCCTCATCAAGCCGCAAGCGCACATTCACACGGAACTCCATGGCAGTCAGGTCAGTCGCACCGGGGTTTGGCTTTCAGGGAAGCCGAGGCCATCGAGCCCGCACGACTGTGCAGGCGCGTCTTGGTTGGCAGGCTCTGTTCGTGTGTCGCCGACGATGAGCTACGCGTCCCCGCGTCCATCGCTGCAAGCAGCGCAGCCGCACGGGCGTCAGAGGCGGCCCGGCTGACAGCATTCTGCATCCGCGACATGCGGATGGCCGACCCACCACCGCTCAGGCCAGCCCACTCTGCTGGAGCGTCGGGGCACTCAGACAACCCCGGGATGCTAGGCCACTGCTGGCGCAAATTGTCGAGATTGTGACGCATGGCGACTCCCGCAGAGCGTCGGAACAGCAGGCCGCGCTCTGTCCCTTCCGCGAGGGCTGCATGGGCGCGCGCGGCAGACGACAGGCGAGCAGCGTCAGCGATGGGCTGGGTGAACCTGCAGAGGCCCATGCCGTCGTGGCGATGGGGGAGCTGGGCTTGCAGGCGCTGCGTCTGTGAGGCTGGTCAGGCCCAGAATGTTGCCGAGGCCCGTGAGCAGCGCTTCCTTCACCGGGTGCAGCGGGCCTCCGCGGGTTCGCCCAGCCCATCACTGACGCTGCTCGCCTGTCGTCTGCTCCTGAAACCACCACTGCGTGCTGCGTGCTGCCTGGAGCACACTGCGTGCTGCGTGCTGCCTGGAGCACACTGCGTGCTGCGTGCTGCCTGGAGCACACTGCGTGCTGCGTGCTGCCTGGAGCACACTGCGTGCTGCGTGCTGCCTGGAGCACACTGCGTGCTGCGTGCTGCCTGGAGCACACTGCGTGCTGCGTGCTGCCTGGAGCACACTGCGTGCTGCGTGCTGCCTGGAGCACACTGCGTGCTGCGTGCTGCCTGGAGCACACTGCGTGCTGCGTGCTGCCTGGAGCACACTGCGTGCTGCGTGCTGCCTGAAGCACACTGCGTGCTGCCACTGCGTGCTGCGTTCACACTTGGGTTGTGTGGGTGGGCTCACGAAGGGAGCCACAGCCCCGGCAGGATTGTAATGCTTGAGCGGCTCAAGTCACGAACTGTGAATGCCCCTTACCAGGGTGTCTGCGAAGCAGGATGCCCTGGCAAGGGCTTGATCTGTGCACGGCTCGGGAGGTGATGCAGCACGGTGCTGTGTTCAGTGTGGCCGAACATGTGCCATGCATATGCATGGCCACATGCACGCATATGGTTGCCATCAGATCTCATGCATCATATGGACGTTTTCAGGTGCCACGAAGCCATCAGCACATCAACATGCATGCAGGCAAACTGTTTACGCTGTTTACACACATGTACGCGGAGGCGGAGGCATCTGCTCCGGCGTGTGCTGCACACATGTCGCAGCAACGGCATGAAGTAAACCAGTTGCACCACACCCCACAGCACGCAGCACAGCGTAGCCCGCGCACGCACCACCCTCAACACCCACAGTCTCACCCACTACCACACGCATCTGCCACGAGCCCGTCCCCCTGGTCCTGGCGAAAGTCGTAGTTGGACGCGGTCCCGCTGCAGGGCTCGTGCACATCGTGCGCGAACAAAAACACCATAAACACTTTTCCAAAGACTACGGCGTGCAATGCAGCCATGGTCGGCGACGCTTTACCGGCCATGCATGTTGGGGGCTGCCTCCGCACCGCAGCTCCACGCCGCTGTGCTCTCAAGCATCTCCGGTCGCTTGATGGCACCACATCAGTCGGCGTCACAGCACCGCAATGATTGGCAGTGAAATGCTGTAGCACAGGCGGCCCTACAGCGGTCCACACTGCGCTGGTCAGCACCCTAGCACTGAGCGTGTCGCACTCTCATGCACCAGGCTTTGGGGTCGGCCGAGCTCCGATCTCAACTGCCGTGCGGGCGCGGCACAGCCTCCCGCACAGGCGCAACCCGACCAAACCCGTTCTGTGCACTGTTCCTGCAACTGTGACAACACTGCACGTCACGTCCTCCTGCTGCTGCTCCACTCAAGAACCAGGACATCCGGCATCAACACACTCCGCGGCACAGCGAGCCGGCTGCGACTGGAGCTAGAGCCAGGGCCCCACCGCCTTCCACGGCCGCGCAGCTCCAAAACATCTTTCAAATAAGACAGAACTTGACTACCAAAAAATTATCCTGCCTGCTGGTGCCAGCCGGTCCGCAGCCCACCGGGCCCAGCGGCTGGCACAGCACAGCATGCCCAGTGGCAGGCACAACACAGCATAGCAAGCACCGCTGTGCCTAGTCCTTGCTCTACTCCGCAGAAGGCACTCCACCGCCTACGCCTCATCCCCCCCTGGCACAGAGGGTTGTTGCCGAGATCGCGCAACTCTGATTGGCTCGGCTCTGTGCAGCACGAGCCTCATGCTGCGCATCCGAGCACACCCACAACCCAAAACCCCCTCGCCAGCGACTGCCTGTCAGCTGGCGTCCTCGTTCCAGCATGTAAGGAGCCCGCCAGCATGCACACACAACACTGTCCAAGCACAAAAAGCACAGAACCCTTTCAGAGTGACCAAAACTTGGCATGCCGTGCTGTGTCGACACGCACACCGCCACCCTGTCTCCAACGGGGCAGTGGCAGCGAGCGAAACATCTTTGCATAAACAAAGCACATAAATGAATGACGTCTCGACGAGACGCGGAACGCGGCTGCAGCTCCGCCGCTGCTGCGCTCCTACACTCCTAGCACGCGCACTGTATGACGACCATGCATATGGCCCCTTTTCATCTGCACACGATGTCGCATGCGTTCGCCGCACGCGGCACACACGCACGCCTGACGTCGTCACGTTTCATCTGTAACTTTCATGCGGCTATCTTCAAACTCTGATCTAAGACCTGCAGTGCCACGTGTTGTGGCTACAGGTGCTATCGCGCCATAGCATGGGCAGTTCTGCACTCCCCAGACGAGAACGTCTGCAGTTCATCCCAGACCGCATTCTCCCACAGGTTATTCACATGCACTTGCTCCCAGGCCGGCGCCTGGCCGCGCCCGCCGTCTGCAGCTGCTGCGAGGTCCGCCGCAGCACCCACGGCCCCCCGGCCGCTGCCACCTGGCATCACGACACACGCGAAACCGCTGAGGCGCTCTGCGTCCGCCCGGGGCAGCGCGTTGTCATCCAGGCGCACCTCCTGCATACGCGGCAGCGCCGGCAGCGCGGCCGCGAGCGCTGCGCACGCCCGTGGGCCTACGCGATTGCGCGCCAGGCCCAGCAGCTCCAGCTGCGCTGTGCGCTGTGGCAGCATCTGCAGCAGCTCAGCCGTGGTGTCGTCGCCGATGCGGTTGCCGCAGAGACGCAGCCGCACGAGCCGCTCCGGCACGGGCAACGCGGCTACGAGCGCCATCGCCGCGACCTTGATCCGGTTGTGCCGCAGATCGAGCACCTCCAGCCACGACAACCGCGCCAGGCCGGAGACGAGGAGCCGCGCAGCACCCTCGCCGATCCCAGCACGGTACAGCCCGAGCTGCCGCAGCATCGGCAGCCGCCGCAGCGCAGTGGACAGCGCAGCGCAGCCGCCGGTGTGGATCTCGTTGAAGCCTACATCAAGCTTCTGCAGGCCTCGGAACCGAGAGATTGCGGTGGACACTCCCGCGTCGACCCAGTCGCGCTTCTGGAGGTTGTTGAAGCTGAGGTCCAGTGCGGTCACAGACTTGAGGGACTTGCGCGCGAGGCCGTCAAGCAGCGCGGAGGCACCGGCAGAGCCGATGCCGTTGCCGCTGACGTCAAGGTCTTCCACGCACGCCCACGTGGCCACCAGCGCGCCCAGCGCGGTCGCGCCGAAGCTCTCGAGCTTGTTGCATGAGATGTTGACCGACTTGGGGGTGCGGAGCGCGATGATGTGTGGTGCGAGCTCCTGGAACCCTGAGCAGTCGATGAGGTTGGAATGCATGTCGAGTTCCTCGAGGCCCGTCGCCGCCGCGAGCGCGCACCCCAGGCCTGCGGCGGCCGGGGACTGGATCAGGTTGCCTGCCAGCCGGAGGATCTTCAGCTTGCCAGCCTGCTGCCGCAGGCTCGGCGCGAGGCGCGCCATGCCATCATCCCCGAGGGAGTTCTGCGAGACATCGAGGGTGGAGAGGTGGCGCAGGTGCGCCAGCACGTGCGCCAGCGCGTCGAGTGCGCCCGCTCGATCGGCGCTGCTGGTGCGGAGGTCTGCATGATTCACGAGGACGAGGCAAGAGACGTGGGATAGGGTGGGGAGGGTCCAGGGGGAGAGCGCGGTGGCTAGGGGCGCGGTGTGGGAGAGGTCTGCGGAAGCGCAGGCTGTGATAGAGGGGATTGCTGCGTGGAGGGCGAGGGAGTGGAGGGAGGGCGGCAGACGCCGGCACAGGTCGGCAAAGGCCACGCCACAGCTCCGCAGCGCCGCCATCGCCACGTCCACCGGCAACCAGGAGAACTCCTGCACCCCACCGTAGCCGTGTCAGCACAATGCTTGGATGCTTGGATGAAGTGTGGGTTTTTAACGTGGATGTAAATTCAATTACATGTGTACGTGGCAACATGCGTGGATTCGAGAGCGCAAGAACACAAGCACACGAGACTGCGACAGGAGACGAGGGACAAGGGAGGGGCGGGGTGGTGGGGGAGGAGGGCATACGTCAACGGCAGCGGCGGGGGGCGGAGCAGGGGCCAAGAAGAGCGCAGCGCCCAGCATTGGTGCTGCACGTGTTATGGTAGCCACATCGATGAGCACGTCGGCGACTTGCAGCAGCGCAAGCAGCTCCGGTGTTGTCAGCACCGTGGCCTTGCGGACAGGCGCGTGGGCCGCAGAGACGGCATCACTGGCGGCCGGGGGCGGCTCCGTTGACAAGGCAAAGTCCAGCCACGCTGCAAATGCGTCGGCCGGCACCACGAGCTGTACTGTCGTGGCGCCAGGCCCCTCGATTGGGGCAGCTGTGAACGCAGGGCTGGCGGCGCGGAGGGAGGTGAAGGGGCTCTCCATGCATGCGGCCGTGCCGCAGCAGACGAGAGAGGAGACTGACTCTGATGAGTTTGGGGAGGGTTCATCGGTGCAGCACAGAAGGGAGGGGCAGCGCTGCGACGGAGGGTGGCCAGAGGGGCAGAGGCTTGCAGTGGAGGTGTGTGTGTCGCCTCCACAAGCAGCCAGCAGGTCTTGGAAAAACTGCGAACGCTTGATGGCCTCCTGTGGCAGGCATGTGAAGGTGTATGGGCTGGATGAGGCCGAGCCGGTGGCATCCCAGTAGATGTTGCTGGCAGTGACCAGCAGATTGACTGGAGCACCACCCGTGCCGTACTGCTGCATGGGCAGCTGCATCTGCATAAGGGTTTCAGCTGACTGGTGACGTTGTGAGGTGTAGACCCCACGCAAGGGGCATGTGTCAGGCCGAACTTGGTCAGGGGGCATGTGTCAGGCTGAACTTGGTCAGGGGGCATGTGTCAGGCCGAACTTGGTCAGGCCGGCGTCAGCACCAGCTGGCCGCGGACGTGTGGATAGAGTAATGCATGTTGGCGGATTTCCAGGAGTGCTTGTGTCACTCCGAAAGATGATAAGCTGACCGTCTGGCGCACGAACAAAATCATTCAATTCGCAGGATTAGGAGGATCGGATCGGTGCAGTCCGTGCAGCACGTGAAAGATGCCACAGAAGCGTTGGTGAATGCTACCGACTAGTGCTACCGATCGCGACTGTTGGATTGGTGTCAACTGGCGTCGGGGCGCGTCACGAGTGCAAGTTCGTGTGCCACAGCAAGACCGAGGCACCTACAACGACACCAAAAAGATGTATCGTCAAGCCCCAGCACCAGGAGGTTTGAGCACCAGTTTTCGCGGTGTCTGCTGATCCGCTCATGATCAGCGAGCCTGGGGCCAGGGAAAAGTGCGAAACCTGCAACAACGGTGGCGGTGCCGCGAGGGTCGCGAAAGAAGGGGCCGCCGCGGACACGTACCACATGTGCATCGAGCGCTCGGTAGATTAGAACCCACACGCATCATCACACCAACCGGGGGCTCAGTTCCAAGATCACGGTCAACGAGAGGATTTTTGATGCAACATCTATGCGGCTTTCGACTTGGCGCGCACCGTGAGGCAAACAGATCGCGCGCGGACCATCTCTCTGTCACCATGAAGCTACCCAAGGTACGGCCTTATGGGCCTGCGCAAAGCGTCAGGCTATCAAGGGCTGTCAAAGGCGGAAGATTGCACATGCAACGAGGACGAAAGACCAGTTCGCAAGACCGGGCCGCAGCTTCTGGTCTTGCCTGCGCACTAAGTTACGCGCGATTGGCTCAGCCCTAGACGGCACAGGCACTGCGAGCACGGAGAAGGCCTGTACTGCGCGCAAAAGGCTCAGGCTTCATGCATGAACTCATGTTGGGGTGATTTAGCGGTGCAAGGTGTCGCTCGAATGTTTCAGTGGACAGGGCTCATCGGCTGACACGCTGAATCGCACCGCTTCGGAGAGGGCTTGCCAGACTAGATTCGCGCCGGCTGCAGCATGCTTGTTACTTCATCTAAATTACATGAGAGGTTCCGTCGGGCTGCACAACCGATGATGAGACGAGCGTAAGCCGTCGAAACAAACCGACGTCCAGTCGGGCACTCAGCCGGCAGAGGTGATGTCACCTGCGCTTTACTTCCGACTTGTTGACGGGTTAGCGAGGATGTATACAGTGCACTAAACGCTTTTCAGGTGGCAGAGGGCCAGGGCATACGGTGTATGCAACCGCTCCTTCTGCCTGGGGCGCTCGATGTGCATGTCTACAGGTGCATCACATGTCAACGGAAGCTAATCAGCACTGTGTCCGCACCTGTCGCGCAGAACGACGCGGCAGCAGCCAACTAAAGACGCCACTGAGCCAATGACGCATATTAATGACGGACTCACTTGTTGCAACCGGATTTCTTTTGCCACGCTGGTGCACGATTCAAGTGGCGTTGTCGTACAACAGCAACCGCTGAAGCCATTGGCAGCCGCACACGTGTTGCATCGGTGTTCCTCAGTCTATGCCATTATTTCGTCAGCGTCTAGTTTGCTGAACGGCGTGTCCGCCTTCGGGCCTGGGCGTGGGGTGTGCCCATGAGTTCATACGACTCGCTGATCGAAATCAGGCGCAGTTAAACGCCGACTCAAACGTCCACAATATCATGGCTGAGTCTGGCGCCATGGATGAAGCTGCCTGCACTGCAAATAAGGCAGGCGTCGCTTCGCAAGGCGCAGCAATCGCAAGTGTCGTTGATCCAACGGCAGAGCTTGATCTGCTGGACACGCTAGCAATGGAAGCGGGGATTGACATAGCTAAGCCAGAAGAGGTGACGACTGCGGGTGAGGACACCCAAGATCGCTGTGCCACAGACTGACGGGGTAGGGCATGCTGACAGTTTTGCTGCTTTGCAGGAGGCGATGCGCCAGCAAGCTCTGCTGCAGCAAGCTCCGGCGCTGCAGCCGAACAAGTAAAGCCCGAAACTGCCAACGGCACTGCAATGCCGGTGATCAAAGATGAGAACAAAGATCGTGCAGAGATCAAGCCAGACGGAGAGGAAGATGAAGATGAAACTTTCGAGCGAGATGCTGCTGAACTGTTGGGGTCGTTCACAGAGGTGAAGGAGGAGACAAAAGAGGAGCAACTCGACGAGCAGGAGTTGATGAAGCAGTTCATGGATGCGATGCGAGCCGCAGATAGAGATAACGAGGTGCTCCGAGTTCTCGGTGCATTCAAACTGAACCCATTTGAGAAGCTCAACCTGCGCTTCACTGCTACTGCCTCTGAGGTCAAGCGCCAGTACAGGTATACCTCTATCTGCTACCTCCTCTGATTTGTCCAAACTGCCGGTAGGGTCGGTACCTGGGCATAACGACGATGGCCTCCGAGGAGCTCCGTGCTGCTTGCATTGAACATGCGTGTGTCATCGAGCATGGCCAGCTTCAGAGCGACACAGACACTGCTTCAGTGGACCAAAGACACAGTCTTGGCACCTGGATCATGCCCATGACACCTTGTTGTCCGTGCCCACACAGACGGCGGACAGCCAGTTGCCAGCCTCATGCCCCAAGGCCCAAATGCCGCACAGCTGCAGCACAAATGCGCATTGATGTAATCAAGTAGCTCCTGAACAGTGGGTGTCTGCGTATATCATCATGGAGCATAGAAGCATCGAGCCATGTCACCCGGCTCTGGTCTACAGAGTAATTTTCACATGTTGCCCGTTTCCGCCATCGCACATGCTTCCTTGCTGCCGCTGGCAGAATCAGCATCCCTAAACGCCTGCGGAATCATACGATACCCGTGTGATATTGCCATGGGCAGCCGACCAGGAGTGTGTGACCGTGGGTGCCCTGCAGGCGCATCTCCTTGCTGATCCACCCGGACAAATGCAAGCATCCAAGCGCGGCAGACGCGTTTGAGGTCATCGGCGACGCCCAGGCCGAAATCTTGGACGAGGCGCGCCGCGAGGCGCTGATGCGGGTGCTCGAGTACGCGCGGGGCGCTGTGCGGGAGGTGCGGCGTAAGGCGACCAAGCACGACAGCGCGCTGCGGCTCGCCGCGAGCATCCACAAGGACGGTCGCGAGGGCGTGGAGCGGGAGTGGGAGGAGACGGAGGATTTCCACGAGAAGTGGCGCGTCAAGTCGCAGGACGTGCTCGCCCGTGCAGCCTTCCGCCGCCTCAAGCTCGCCAAACGGTGCGTCTCCCGCGCTTGTCTGGATGCGGCACCTCGCCACCTCCAGGGCTGACAAGACGCGACCGGCAGCGACCGCACCCTGTAAGGGTGTCTGGTGCGCCTGTTCTGTTGTTGCCCCCGCGACATGACTTGTGCGCTTCTGATTGAACAGCTTGCATGCGCAGCAGCGCTATGCTTGACCCGTTTGTGCCGTGACGTCCTGTACGCGCCTCGAATCTGACGGCCCTCGTGCGTGCCAGGACTGCGCTGCAGCAGCAGGGGGCCTTTTGGGGCAGTGGCCACCTGTGGCCTGATACAGGCTCAGATGCTCTCTCTGCATTGATCCGAGCGTCTCAACTGGGCATCCACCAGGTATTGCTTGTCTTTTGAAGTGATCATCCATGGCCGCCAAGAAGATGCTGCTGGGAAGGGTCATGGCGTGACAATCAACTTGTTCTCCCTGTTTTGTTCAATCACGAGGTGTGGAACGGCCCGCATGTACAGGATGCGGGAGGAGGAGGACCGAGTGGAGAAGGAGGAGAAGGCGGACGCAGAGAAGCGCAAGAAGCAGCGGCAGGAGAAGCGTGATTTCATGAGCACGCGAACCAACCGCATCAACTCCTGGCGCGACTGGAGCAAATCAGTGCGCTCACCCTTTCTCTGAGGCCTGCTAGCTGCTTCATCTTGCTACCTATTTCGTGTCTTGCTGGCGATGTTCATAGTCCAGGTTCAGGCTGTGCCACGGTTTGGCGAGGCGATTGTGGCGCAGTGTCCTCGCCTGGGAGCGGGTAAGAGATAAATTCTCGCAAAGTCAGCATCTGAAACCCCGCAAATCCCTCCACCGCTCACCTGATGTGGTCTCCTCGCCTGCTCAGTGTTTACCTGGGCCGGTAGATACGGGAGATGTCAGTGCTGAGGGGTCGCAAGTGATGAGTTTGTCAAGCATGCCACAGTCTCAGTCCGGAGGTACCACCCAGTTTGGATGATGTGGTGAAGCATGAGGCAGCGGCCTCCAACACTTTGCAGGGCATGGCATGTACATTCACAGTTGTCTAAGGGAGCAATGCATGGATGTTCAGGGCAAGAAAGTGGCGGGCACCAAAGCACCAACGACCAAGACGTGGGACACACAAAAGTCGTATGTGCAGCGGGCGACGACCGAGCAGTTTGTGGGCAACTACAAGAAGCGACCACCAAAATAGGCCTACTGTTCTGTTTGGTTCATTGCCTCAGGCTCCAGCCGGAACAAACGCGTCGCACATTCGTGGTGCCTCCGAGCACTTCGACAGCAGTGTTTCTGTGAGAGGGCAGAAATGCATGCTAGAATCTGTCAGTACCTTCTCAGCGCATTGTGTGTGTGTGTGTGTGTGTGTGTGTGTGTGTGTGTGTGTGTGTGTGTGTGTGTGTGTGTGTGCATGCATGGCAACACGTTTTGCCATACACCGGCGATTGCATGCGTCCAGTAACAATGTGGTTATGTAACTGATTTGTTTGCACTTTTATCAAGTGGTGACTAGTCCTAATGCTCAGTTGAAGCCACGATCCTGTGCAGCATGGAAATACTGTCTGCATGAGGTGTACATTGCGGATCATTTCAGATCGACGCATTGATCTGGTCATGTATCATCTGGAGTTCAACATCTGATTGTGAATGCGTTAGCTCGATCTGTTTCCCACGAAGCACACATTGGATTCGCACAAGGACAACACATCCCGTCCAAGGTTGTCATTGCGTTTGCTGCTATACTGGAGAGCACCCATGCCAGCAACATGACTGAATGCAGGCCTCCAAAGCTTTGTGCTCAGGCGGGTAGTGCAAGATATACAGTTACCACCTCCTCATCCTGACGAAATTTCTGCATAATGCACACTCAATCAACACTGGCTCCCTCACCGCTCATGACAATGGACCCAGCAATGGTGGACAGCAAATCCTGTGCTGTCCAGCAGAATGGCCCAAAACGTAGCATAAGAGAGCCTGCGCACTTCGCTGGCGACACAAGTTCTGGAGAGAGGCAGTGTTTCATCCTACTGTGCGACAGCATGCAGGTGGGCATACACTTCCTGAGTACTTAAATGCTGGGTGTTGCATTATTGCACAGCGGAACGGGGCTTGAAATGGAGGTGCTATTACCATGTCTGATGGAGGCCATGCTTCACCCAGGATCCCCATGTATGGCTAGCACTCTGCTCTATATCCTACTGTGCAGCGCACAACCACATCCTTGCCTGCACGGAAGCGGACAGGATGAGCGGTGGTGCCTTGTCTACAGTCCACAGATCACTTCTTCCTGCTGGCACGATTGGCCGCTTTGATGCGCTCTTTGCGTTCGAGCTTCTGCAGGCGCCTGAACTCGTCGTGAGGGAGGCCTTCATAGCCCACCTGCTCAATCTTTTGATGTATTTGTTTCGTGCTCAGAGGCGGCTTGATCAGATCCCACAACCATGCCGGATATTCGTCATCAGGGAGGAGCTTCGGGTCCTCACCGTCCTTGAAAATGTTACAACCAGTTGCATATTCTTTGCTCATTTCTTGACCTGCATGGATCGCCGCTCTCAGCTTTCAGGCGTTGCCTCGAGGCAGCCTCATGCTGAAGCATGCTCACACAGATTAGGAGAGGTTCCATGCACAACCCAGCTGCCTCCAGCTCATGAAACATTACTTTCCATTCTTGTCAGCGATAAAATTGAGTCCCAGCTTGTCCTGGATAGGTAGTGTGGAAGACGCACTGGCGCAAGATGTGCTGACAAGCCTGATTTGAGACAAACATTGGTCTCGGCCAAGTGCAAGCACTCTTATGAGACTGTAGCGTTGGGACATGTGCCGCAGGTCACGCTTAGTGTTGATCGGTTGTCCTGGTGGGTGAGATGGAGCGACGCTGCAGGGCTGCGATACCGGTGTATGAAGACCAAGGTATAGCTGATCGGGGCCAAGGCGCGCGGTCACGCATGTAAAACTAGTAAAAGTGCTCGGCACTTCGGTGATTGATAGTGCGCAAGGGGCTCTGGTAGCTGCGTCGCTGATCCGCCTCGCAATCTCTTTCAGGCGCGAAACTGAAGCCTGGACATGTAGATACACCGGCCGCCAGGACACACCTGAATGCCTGACATCGCAAAGTGGCGCATTGTCTACACAGTCCTGTTTCGTGCATTGAACGTGTGCCCATGGCCAGGCGAGAGCAGATCAGCATCAGCATGTGCACGCGTGTGTTGCCGCATGCGAGTCGCACTCAGCCACTGCCGTTGTGTAGCATGAACCAGTGCACCCACGCGACCAGAAGGAACAGACGCTCCACAAGTACTTGAGCTGAGAGTTGGGCCACATCTACCACTTCTCGCTAAATTTCTCTACAGAGAATTCCTCGTGCCTGACTTGCAGTCCTTTGATACACGCAGTGTGGTTACCCTACTTTGTCAATGTCAGTGATGATGCGTGTACAAACGAACAATGCGCGCTCGACTGTGGTCAGCCGATGCACACCTCAAGTCCCACCTGCATGGCCAGGTCGAGCAGCTCCGCCAGCGGACTACAAGAACCGCACAACGCCAAAGGTACGCTCAGCACTGCATGGCTGCGTATCTCCAGATGCCTTGCCTGGCTGTCCCTGGCGAATGCGTCAATCCAATAAATCGGGAATTTAATTAGCATGGAAGGTTCATGAAAGTTGGCTTTGAGTATTGCAGCTGTTTTTACTGCGCAATGGTTGCACTGTGCTTGAACAGCCCAGAGGGATTCAGATCAGGTACACCAATACATCAGCACCGCATGATGAGTAAAGCTCACGTTTTTCTGTAGCCTATTTCTTTGCTTGGCTCGACGGGCTCCATCGGGACTCAGACACTGGATATCTGCGGGGAATTCTCTGACCGCTTCGACGTCGTTGCGATGGCCGCTGGTCGCAACATCGAGCTGCTCGCCGAGCAAATCAAGCAGTTTCAGCCAAAGCTAGTTGGTATCAGTCATGGCGACGATGCGGCTGCGCTCAAAGAGCTCATCAAAGATGCCCCCACGCAGCCAGAGATCGTCGTGGGCATCGATGGACAGTGTGCGGTAGCTTCGCATCCCGAAATTGAGGCCGTAGTGACGGGAATTGTTGGCTGCGCTGGGTTGAAGCCAACGTGTGCGGCCATCGAGGCAGGCAAGAACATCTGCCTGGCCAACAAGGAGACTCTGATCGCTGGTGGACCAGCGGTCCTGCCACTTGCCGCCAAGCATGGCGTCAACATCCTCCCAGCAGACTCTGAGCACTCTGCGCTCTTTCAATGTATTCAAGGCATGCCAGAAGGCGGCTTGAGACGCATCGTTCTCACAGCTTCTGGCGGGGCCTTCCGGGACTGGCCAGTCGAAAAGCTCAAAGACGTGACGGTGTGCCTGCGACGTGCTTATCCTGCTCACGCTGTAAGCATCGAGCCCACCATGCCTACACACTCATCAGCTCTTTGCTTTACAGTCCCGATGCCATGCTCGCGGCAGCAACGCCATCGGAGTGGTTGTCAGTCAGGCCGTTTCAGGTACAATCTGCACACTATGCATCGCGGCGAGCGCACTGTGCGCACGTTCCCGCCCAACTCTCCCAGTAAACACACTGGCACAGCACCGTGCACGTAGCACGGATGCACGTTGTGACCGAGCCACCACGCTCTGCCTGAGCCCGCCACACAGCACACCTGCACCCTGCCACAAACACATGCCGCACATGCATGCCTTGCCATTCCGCCCTGAGACCTCTTCCCCTCACCCCTAGCCACAGCGTGTTCCCAGTCACGCCCCTCTTCACGAGCACATGCATGCCTCACCAGCAGCGCGCCCACCCCACCCCACCCCGCACCAGACACGCTCGCTTTCACGCACCCCGACCCACCCTCCCTCCACACAATCCCCTGATCACATCACGAGCACCGTCGGAGCTGGAGCGCAGGTCACGCGCTTGCCAGTGTGGCCCTGCTGATGGCCGTGCGCGGCCTGCGACACGAGCCCTCAAGCATCAGATTCAGCCTTGTCTTTATATGATTTATATGATGGCACGTTCAGACAGTGTGCCGGGTGTGCGACCCGCGTCCGCAACTGTGCCCCGTATCCGCGACTGGGGCCCACATCTGCAACGGCCGGGGCCGCCGTGTAGGTGGCGGACGCGATCACGCACCCGAACTGGTCCATGGGCAAGAAGATCACGGTCGACAGCGCGACGCTGATGAACAAGGGCCTCGAGGTCATCGAGGCGCACTACCTCTACGGCACCTCCTACGACAACATCGAGATCGTCATCCACCCGCAGTCCATCATCCACTCCATGGTCGAGACCGCCGACTCAAGCGTCCTCGGCCAGCTCGGCTGGCCCGACATGCGGCTGCCGATTCTCTACACGCTGACGTGGCCCGAGCGGTTTGACACGTCGGAGCAGACGTGGCCGCGCCTCGACTTCCTCAAGATGGGGGACCTCACGTTCAAGGAGCCGGACCACGCAAAGTACCCGAGCATGCAGCTCGCGTACGCGGCCGGCCGCGCGGGGGGGACCATGACGGGTGCGCTGTGCCTGCTGTGACGTGTTTCTGCGCTCATTTACGCCTTGAACCTTACGAAGCTGTTCAGCATGCTGCATCGTTTGCGGGGTGTGGGGGAAGCAGGGGTGTAGTCCTTCCGCCGGCCACCCTGGCCACCCTGGTGTGGTCCTTCCCTGCTGGTTCAGGGGTGTGGTCCATCCTGTACAGCCTGGCAGGGGAACCAGGGGTGTGGTGCAGCCTGGGCGGAGGGCCGTCGTGTGGTGTTTCGGGGCAGTGTGCGGCGGGGTTGGGGGGCGTTTGTGTATGTGCTGGGGACCGCAGCCAAAGCGCAGTCGCCTGGTTGTGCTGTGGCGTGTATTTGCTGTGTTGTTATTTCTGGCTGGGTCTGCATCAATCGAGCCGGTGTGTACATACCCGTTTACATACCCGTGAATCCCGTGCTCGGGCGCGGGATTGCCTATCTCCGATAGGCTAATTCCGATAGCCTATCTCTGATAGCCTATCTCCGATAGCCTATCTGACACCAACAAGCATGCTACTAGTGAGCCTATTAGTGAGGCTACTAGTGAGCCTGCGGCCACTGACCTGACACCCACCTATCTGGCATGTGCCTAGGGAAGCGGAGAGTGTCCCAATCCGTGAGCCCGCGTGCTGCTGTGCAGGTGTGCTGTCCGCGGCAAACGAAAAGGCGGTGGAGCTGTTCCTGGAGGAGAAGATCGGGTACCTCGACATCATGCGGTACGTGGGCGCGTGCTGCGAGGCGCACAAGGGCGACCACGCTGTGCAGCCCTGCCTCGACGAGATCGTGCACTTTGACGGCTGGGCGCGCGACTGGACCGCCGACGCCGTTGCCTCTGGCCGGCAGGCCGCCGCCGCCGTGTGAGAGGGCGCGTGGCCGGGTGCGAGGGCGTGGCGGGTTGACGGATACACCGGCGGCGCTGGGTCGTGTGGATGTACCTGTGTGAGCCGCCAAGGGGTTGCGCGCGTGCTGCGTGCTGTGCCGCACGCTGAAATAGAGGCGGGCGGGAGCTCGTGGTTTGCGGGCGGCGTTCAAGTGTGCGTTGGCACGGCAAGGAGCCTGGAGCTCCTGTTTGAGACGGAGTGCTGGAGAGGTGGTATGGTGCTGTTCCGCCAAGGGGTGCGCGATCCCTCCGAGTCGGCAGGGACGTGCTGGGTCAGCCGCGAGACGTGCTGGCCCGCTGTGAGCACAGGGTGCAGAGAGACTTGCTGGCACCGGGAGAGAGCGTGCATGGGACAATGGCGGTGCGGTTCAGCGAGGCAGCTTGCGGCAGCGCCGGCTGCGGCATTGCGGATGTACCGGCATTGCACATGGCAGTGCGGGGGGGGGTACTGGCTGCCTGCTGGAGGCGTGGCCGTGGCCTCATGCAAGCGCTCGCGGGCTGCTGTGTCTTGGCATGGTGTCCGCGGCGCGCAGCGCAGCTTTCACGGACCGTGTTGTATCTGCACAGTCGAACGTGCTTGCATCTGCAGGCGAGTACAGCACGGCAAGAGAGCCAATCGGCGCTGCTCTCGGGGGCCGGCAGTGCGCAGCATGCAGTGTGGGAGGTATGTCAGCATGCAAGCACCTGTCACCATGCATGGTGACAGTTGCTTGCGCCTGGGGCACCGTGGTGCAGGCATCTGTTGGCAGGGAGCACTAGCGTTTTCTACCTGAGGCACTGTGATGTGTAAGTATGATCGTCATCACCGAGTCCTGCTGCTGTGTGTGTGCATGTGTTACTGGTGATGCACGCTTCGAATGCGGCACATGGATAAGTGATTCCCCAATGAACCAAACCTCAGCAGACGCGCTTTACTGGCTTGTGTTGGCAGTTGCTCTTTCACACAATGAGATTGGTCAACGGGTGTGTGCGGCGTGGCATGAGCTCGGTGGTTGCATCGAGTGCAAACCTTTCCTGATCGTAGGGGAGTAGACCTCCAGACGGTTTGGCAAAACGTTTTCTTAGGATTCGACCAAATCCAAGTCTAACTCTGGATATTATCGGAGAAGCCGCAGAGGCGCCACACTTGCACAAATTGCAGACACGCTTGTGGTGCACATGTGCACGAAAGTGCAATGCCAGCAGATCAGGTCAAAGGGGGCAATATTGGCTCCCGCTGAAGGCATAGTGGAATAGCTGTGCTTTCGGTGATTCTACAGCATACATACACGCCTGTTGAAGTGGTGTGGCCGCATGGCAGTGGATAGAGTTCTTCGATAGCGGCCCGAAAACCCGAGGCCAGCGGTGGCCACTTTAGCAAACCGGCACGGATCGCACACTTCATCAAGTACCGCTGTGAAACCTTCTATGATAGCCTATGGATATGACCGATCTGGTTGTTTCCCATTCCGATCGCCAGACATTTGGACGTTCGTGATATTGTACAATGCACGTTTCTACCTGAACTCACACACCTGGCCGGTACTTCCGGGACCCCGCACGCACCTTGCTGCCCATACGTGTGATTTTATGTAGAACACAATTACAAAGTGTCTATGTCGGTGGTGTTGATCTGGGTTGCTAATGACCCCGTTTGTGACCCGCAGCCCAGGCATGCTGCCCGGTTCCGGATGGTTATCAGTACATGCTCTTGACGGCACCTCACTGTCGCGTGGATGACCTGATCACGGCATCAGTCTCAAGCGCAACTACTCAGACTCTTGACCCGTTGAACCCGCCGGTAGCGCAGCCTGTCGACCTGCCTACAGCCCACTGCTTAGAAGCGTGTGTGTGACGGCACAGTGTGACGGCACAGTGTGGGGCCCATGGGCCGGAGGCGGGGCCGTGCACGCAGTACTTGTGCATGAGGGCTACCTAGGACCAGGCAGCGTGAGTTCGTGAGCACGCACAGGCTGGTCTTGGTGTGGCGTTTCCAAGTTATCCGCTCCTGCAGCTGTACACCTGATCTACAGCAGCTGTGGCATTGCAGCATGGGGCAGCTGTCGCATTGCAGCATGGGGCAGAAGTTTGTTGGGGGCACACGGGGCTGACTGAGCCTGAGGTGGGAGTTTTGCAAAAGCCATGAGGTGGGAGTTTTGCAAAAGCCATGAGGTGGGAGTTTTGCAAAAGCCATGATCCCCTCTGAAACCTAACATTCCAGCGAGAGCAAGCTGCAGAACACATATGTTGATGTTGATTGTGAGCCTGGGCAGTGCTGTGGTGTGGGCCTACATTGACCAAGATTCACTGAATTGATTCTTAAGATTTGATTTATGCACATGACTGCAGGGCGTGTAACCGCATGCACCGTGTGCGACCGCGGTGGTGGAGGCGGTTGGGGTGCGCATGCAAGAACTTGCTCTGTCGGTCGATCTTCGCATGCCGTGACGATGCGGCCGTTGGCCAGCATATGAGCAAGGCAATAAGAAGACACAGTCACTCACATTGTGGCAAGGTATGCGACGTGAAGCAGAGTGATTGAACTGTGGACGCAATTGCAAGGGACAGTATCGATATCCACGGATCCCGAGTTTTGAGGACGTCCGAAAGGCACAACTGAAGTACTTACGCACGCCTGGTGATTGATTGCAACCGGACCAGCTGCCTGCAGGCCAGTGGAGAACCCAAAGCCCGGTGCGCACATGAATTATTCGGCACCATGCAGCTGTGCATGCTAGTGTTTGGATCCATCATGGATGATTGGACGCGAATTTGATCATGAACCTCCGCGCTGCCGCCAAGCGCAGCTGTATATCGCGCTGCGCCCTGGGCACGTTTGAGGTGATCGCTATCTTATCACTGACGGTGATTCTGCATTTACAGTCAGCGCTGCAGTTTTGCCCGGGACTTGTGTACGTGCAGCCCCTGCGCCAGTTGAACAGAACGCGTGCGCAAGCTGAACGCGTGCGCAAGCTGAATTTAGATAGCTCAAAATTACTAGCGCATGCTTCGCAGACCCAGGAACTCGTCGCGGACCCGGACTGCGCTGGTCAACGTTCCGTAAGGCCTGTTCAAAGCTAGACGAGCACTGGAGACACAAGTTTGCTGGTAGACGGGCGGCCGTGTATTCCCACGACCATGCATGGACATAGTGAATCGAAAGCGAGACGTGTAAATGTACATGTATATTTAATTACTTGCTGCAGCCGATTAGGCCATTGACATCTTCAGCGAATCGGGACCCAGGAGCCGAGTTTTCTGGCCTGGTCTCTTGTCCTTGGTGACACACTGCACTGTGTCGTGACCGCCGCCATCACAGGCGTCGACAAAATCGGCATCGGGCATAACCCCCCAGGATGTCACATGCTGCTAAGCAACCTGTTCCGGCGGCCGAGGCTAGCCGCGGAAGCACTCGTGAGCACATGCTCACGTTGTCAATTGTACATGCAGCGTCTTGGACGTCATAGCTGCAGCGTGGCCGGAGGCCCCGTGTCTACGGGGGTCACGTGCGCCCAGTTGCACTCACCTCGCATCATCCCGATGCATCGTTTGCCTTTTGACCCCTACTGGTACAGCCCACTGTCAGGGCCCTGCCACACAGGCATTTCTATCCCCCACGCGCAGCTCCCGCTCCCATCCACCGGATGTGGCACAGCGCTTCACAGCATGAATCCTGGTCACGTCTGCACGCGATTCAATTCAATTTGATTTGGCACAGATGCATCATGCATGCAAACGCATGGGTGCAGAGGCATACTGTATAGGTTTCCATGTTGCTGTGGCTACACGCGCACTGCGTGCGTATGCCTGTCACAGGTATTCAAAGCGGCATGCAATTGTGGCCATTGCTTAACCGCGGGGCGTGCCCTGTTTAAGCTTCCCTGTCCCGCGCCATGCGCCACGGCTGATTGCAACCTGACCGTAGTGGCGTGCTCGAAATTCCCCATGTCCACTCAGTCATGCATACACTTCCCCTACGCCTTCTACTCTAGGCGACCAATCGCCCGGGCTAGGCTTCCACGCCTGCGCAGTGACATCATCGCACAGCGTCAACCCATCCCCCCCCCCACCCCCCCGGCCCCCAAACCGCCGGTGGTCACGTCATCACTCACCGTGCACTGCTGCAGGCAGCGACTCCCAGCATGGCGCCCACATCCGACATCATGACACCCTGCCGGCTTGCAGCCGCACTGCTCATCGCCGCCGCGCCGGCCGCCGCCAACTTTTACTATTACTACCGGATGGGTGAGTGCGGCGAGCTGGCATCACTCTGCTGCTCTGGGGACGGCGGCTTCGAGTGCGACGACGGCCTGGTGTGCGAAACCAACGTGCAGGCGTTGCTCAGCCCCGGCTTCTGCGTCGAGTGCGGCGCGCTGGACGAGCTGCCCTGCTGTGCGCTCCCCACCGCCCCCTCCAGATCTCCGGGTCGGCTCATGCCGAGCAAACCGGTCCCGCTGTGGCACATGCGCAGCACAGCGCAAGCTGAGATTGAAAGAGAGTATAGAACAGGCTATTGGCACCAGTTTGCGGCGTTAAATCCGTCACCCACCAGCTTCAAGTGCGGCGTTTGGGCGCCGAAGTGAGCCCACCTGCACGAGCTCATGCTCCTCGCTGTAGATCCCACTATGAGTCGGTTTCCATGCATGCTGTGCCACAGGACAGGCAGCCATAAGCATGACTGGCTGAGCCCCGTCCGACAGCCAGTGTTGGGTGTCTCCTGTTCGGATGCGTGTGGTTGCCAAACGGTGTGCCTGATGTGCCGGTCTGCCGATGGCCACTCCCACGCCTGCTTCCTGACGGTACCCGCTTGCTCTTACGGAAACAAAGCAAGGCGTCAATTGCAAGGTGCATCACCAAACTGCTGTGACGCTCCTCCCGCATGCAGCCGACGGTTCGTGCGACGAGGGCCTCGAGGATGTCGACGGCGTCTGCGTCGACCCTGGCGCCCCCCCGCCTCCCCCTTGCGGTGCGACCGGGGAGCCGTGCTGCACCGGCGTGAACATCCCCTTTGACTCGAACGGCTGCGAGCCGGACAACAACTGCGATTACGTCGAAGAAGGCCAGATCGACCCCCGCATGTGCACGCCATGCGGGTTTGCCGGTGAGAAATGCTGCACGATCCTCAATGACGATATCATTTCTGTGGAGTGTGCTGTGGGGGAGTGCGGGCCAATCAACGTGTGTGAGCAGGGCCCGGAGCGGCCTGCGATGCCGATGCCCGGGCCGATGCCGGGGCCGATGCCGGGACCGATGCCGGGACCGATGCCGGGACCGATGCCCGGGCCGATGCCTGGGCCGATGTGACTACTTGGGTTGTGACTGCTGAGACATGGCTGAATGAACTGCGTACATCCAGGTTGGAATTAGCGCACATATGGGGCGAAATCAGCGGTGGAGCGCAGACGGGCGCCTGGACAGTGTCGTGGTTGTGCTAGTGGCGCGTGGGAGCTAGCTGTGCATGGGAAGAGCGTGCGGCGATCGGTGCTCCGGTCGCAGTGCGGCGACTGGGGCCCCGTGGGGCAGCCGAGGCTTGTGGCCGCACCAGCATGGGCTTGAGCCCCTCTGATGATGCATGCATGCATGCCACACGTGAATCGTGTTGTTCTGCAGGCTCTTGTAGTCTCAGATATGTTGGGGCCCATGGGGAGCTAGTCATGCATTGCGGCAGGCTTGGCGCATGCGGTCTGCAGTGCAACACTGCAACTGGACCACTGGCTGTTTGCAAGCTAGGCAGATGGTTGCAATTGGTGGTCGGCCCACGTGTGATGCTGGCGGTGTTGCGCCTGTTCAGGGCGCAGTGTATAGATCGTACTTTAGATGACCGTACTATAGTCTGTATTGCTACAGAGGCTCCCGGGCCCAAGGAATGTGTCTAGTGTACATTGAATCAGGAGTGGTCTCACCAATGTGGTTTCTATAAGTGTGTGAGAAAGGCCGGAGGCATGTATCAGAGAGGACGTGCAGGCTTCTCTTGGCCCCATGCATCCACATGTGGGACAAAATCAGCCCGACTGCCCACAGCATATGTCAGTCACGAGCACACAGCCAGGCACGCTGCCCCTTCCAATCCGCAGCAAAGGCGATTTTTCTGGGCAGGGGACGGCTGAGGTCAGCGGTTTGAGAGAGGACCGTCACCTCATGTGCAGTACATCGAACCTATGAAGAGCAAGTGTGCTATCGGTGTTTGGCTGTCAGAATCAGAATTCAGTGCTGCAGGAGAACTCCGGTAGCCACAATACACTGCATGCATGATGGACTGCGCGCGCCACTGCACTGGTGGCTAGGCTGCGTCCGAGGGCATCCGGTGCGCGTAGGATCGCAACGCCGGCCAGCTTCAGACGACTCAGCGACAAGTATTTTGTTGATAGCGCTGCATAACTTTGAGCTCGGTAGCTGGTGTGCTCTTGGTGTAGGACTGGTTTGCGTTACACGTGACACTGCAGAACTTGCAACAGGCAGTCAGCAGATCTCTTCGCGTGGCATAGTAAACCGCATAGAATCCAGCCATGTCTTGTGTTTCAGCTGCCGTACAGCGGTCTCAATGTCTGTCGCAAGGACTTGCACAGCGCACCGTGGGGAGGAGCGCCGTTCGCAATGTGGTCGCAAGAGCTGCTGGCAAGACAGGTAAACAACTCCCGAACGATTAGAAACCTCACAAGGCTGCCGTAGCTGTCCATTTGTGCAGCTTCAGCGCCAAGGGGCCGGCGCAGCTGCCGTTTCAGCCTGCCATGCTTGGCGTTGTTTTCGCCGCTTCACTCGCGCGACACAGATGCGATATTTAGCCAAGTAGAATGTCAACGATATCGCTACGCATGTCTTTATTTGACTGCTGTCTTGCCCTTTGCGCTTGCCACCATTGCCACGCGCACGCCACTGGCCATTACAGAGGTATCGAGAAAGGAATCAGATCTGCACATGCTTGTGCAGTAACAAAGAAGATTAAGCTCGCTATCGAGGCAGGCAAGGCTAACCCTGCTCCCCCCATTGGTCCTGCTCTTGGTGCAGCGGGCCTGAATATCATGGACTTCTGCAAGGCTTACAACGCGCAGACACAAGACAAGATGGGCCAAGTCATCCCCGTTGAGATCTCAGTCTACGAGGTAAGATTTCTTGACGACCTGCAGCAGTTCCAGTGCCAAGCGTACATTTGCAGTGCTCAGTTGCTGTCCACAGCATTGGTGTCATCTCGCCAACACAAGGCTATCCTGCAGGACCGGACATTTGAATTCGTGCTCAAAACTCCTCCTGCGTCAAAGCTGATCCTATCCGCAGCCGGCTTGGCCAAGGGGTCAGGCACACCGCAGAAAATCGTCGGGTCGATCACAGAGGCTCAGCTAAAAGAGATCGCAGAAACCAAGCTCCCAGATTTGAACGCAAGGGACGTTCAGGCCGCGATGAAAATCGTGCACGGGACCTGCCGGAACATGGGTGTGGATGTAGTGAATGACGAGCTGGAGTGGGCGCACCGGGCTTGATAGTCATCAGCATGATTGCAGTGTTCCGCCTGGGTACCATGCAGCCCGAGGGTGTGCAATGTAAGCATTGAGTTCCGGTTTCATTCCACGTTCGTGGGGCGCCCTTGCTCGGTCGCAGGGAAGCAAGCAACCACTGTGTTGGACATCCAACTCCCAACTGACACACTGTCACTCACAACAGCCAGCGGGGCACATCATGAACACTCACGCATACGCAATTGAAAATCGCTCCACCACAGTCGTATCTCGAGATACTCTCAATTGTTGCTGGTGTCGAGGCTGCAGGCCTATGTCACAATCCCTTTACAGCACATTCCTACTAAAAAACGCCACGATGATGGGCCAGTTGGTGGGAATACAAAGCGTGGGCCTGTCAGGGACTCTGGGAACTGCACAGAACACGAACTTAACGCGGTGCCACACTGTGTTCCCTGCAGTGCGCACGGTGATCGTCAAAGTTTGAATTCTGTGACTGACCTGTGTGAGCAGTCCAGATGCGGCTTATGGCCGACTATATTTATTTGGGTCGACATTGAGCTGGTTGCCTAGCCAAATGTAGCTTTAGCATCGCCATTGCAGCTGGAACGAAAGTGTCTGCAGCCTTGGTGTATCCATGGTGTATCCATGTTCGTGCAAGATGTTGATTGGGCGCTCAGCCCGAACGCTTGGTGATGTGGAGCATGCTTGCCCTAGGCCTGCAGATTCCTCTGCGCACCAGTAATTGACGCACCGGGTGCCTAGCTACGTACACCCAACCTTGCACAGCTCCAGGCCTTGCTATATCACACCGCTCGCCACATAGTACCGCGATAAATCGCGCAGCAAGACAGCCAACGAATTTGAACACGCTCAGTTGAGCTCTGAAGGCTGCACCATACATATCGCCGTCACTCATGTTTTACAGAAGCTTTGATTGTGAAGTCTGCATCGTCGCCCAAGTCATCTCAGCGGTGCTGGCCAACGCTGGCACGACGATAACAATTGCACGACTTTGATCGACTCTACAGGTGCAAGGCTTCATTACATTGGTGGAAGAGCTGCACACCAGTGGTGAGCATTTGCTGACTTACCGCGAAGAACCGTCTCAAGTCGAGCGCATGCGCAATCAAGGACCCCCGGTCCGGCCGCACGCCTGACACTGCCTTGCCCACCTACATATATGTACAACATATTTTGCACTGCTGCTAACGTCAATGTTCGTTGCGCGGGCCAGGGTCACGAAACCAGTGACATCCACCGCTCGCACGTCCTCACGTTCGCTTTCAGCTGGTTATCTCACTGATACCCGGTGTGATTAGCAGTACAGAGTTATTGTGGCAACGCATCCCCATGTTGCGGGCTCGTCCTCGTACACCATGTTCAAAGACTTCGACACTGAGTCAGACCAGCAGTCCGCACATGTGCAAGGATTGCAACATCCCAGTGCACTGCAGTGCTCCACAGTGGCGGACGGCAACATGCCCAATTCCAGCAATGTCTCTGCCCAATACGATCTGAGTCCACAGCTAACCAGGGAACGGTGAAGACGAGGGTCTGATCGTGACTTTGGTTGGTGTGTAGATTCCTCTCGATTCTGAGATGAGGGATGGAGCAGCAATGTCCACCAACCAGGCCTGCAAAGTCCCAGAGCCGAGTGCGTGCTGCGCTCATGCCCTCATCATGCCGCATCAGTCATCCTCACACACAACATGCACAAGCGTTGGGCCGTTGGTTGTTTGGCACCACTTGCCTAACTGTGTCTGCGGAAATTTCTTGATTTCGATATGTTCTGATAAAGATGATTGTGCCAAATTATGTGCTTCTACGATCAGGCTCGTGCCAGCGAGCCAGAGATGCGAAAGATGTGCAGACGCCGAAGCAAAGGTCATGCACAATACCAGGCCAAAGTCATTGAAAGCATTGCCAATTGTGGATAAGCGAGCTGTGCAGAAGGTGAAGCTGCCAAAAACTAAGAAAGGCTGGCAAGCCATACATGCTGAAGCACGTCGTCGTGCAGAACTGTACTATAAATTGCAAGGGATGGATCACATTGTCATCTGCAACAGGTTTCAGCTTAAATCTGGCTCCAATACAGTCAGGCTCATGCCCCAACGCGTGCCGCACTTGCCGGCAAAGGCTGTACAATCATTGGCATCTGGCAAGCACTAGGCCATGAGCAGCAGATGATTTTGTTTTGTGCATATGAACTTGTGTCAAACCGTCAAAGTGAGAAAGTTTTGCATGAAGGATCCGATCGCAGGGAATTTGCGCATGGGGCGTTGTGTACATGGCAATCTCCCAATGACCGGGGCTGAATGGTTAGCCAGCCATACACGCTGAAGCACGTCATTGTTGAGAAATTTACCACAGTTTAAAGGAGCTGGAGGCATAATGGCAGCCGATCAGCATCTGCAACACGTCCAACATGGGACCAAATTTAAGGTTAACCCATCCATCTCGCAGCCTTTCATCTGCCTCGTGATCTGAGCTGGCAATCTCTACATTGCCGAGACCTCGCAAGCCACCGCTAACAGAGGCCACAAGACACAGATGCCTATTCTTTCTTTCACTTACACTCAGAATGTGAAATTACACTAGGGCATGCCTGCACAGCGACCGCCCGCTGTCAAGCAAGGCTGTGAAATTGCTGTGCCTGCGCCTTCTTGGGATTGGAGTGATGCTTGATAAAATTCCGTCACAGGACAGTCAGTGTGGCCCTCCTGCCAGGCGCACAAGAGCAGATCACCAGCAGGCGAGGATCCTGGTCGTCCTGTGTGATGATGGCCAGCACAGCTTCACCGAATACCAGCGGCATGTGTTCTGTGTTTTGTACAGGAGCCGTTGTTTCGTCTGCACTATACACTGTATTTGTTCTAGCAACAAAAAAATGACCGATTAGTGCATGAGGGCTGATGCCATGCTTACTCTCTGGCACAGTGGAGTGCTGCCAAACTCATGCATCCACTTGTAACATGGTATGGGGGTGCCCAAAGGGTGCGCACTTTATCATCGCGCTACACATAAGCACAAATTCATGCTCTCGCAGTACCGTGCATAATTTCTGCAGGTGTACATATGTCAGTCATGCTGCAAGGATACGTTGCAGATGTATGCTCCACAAGGTGGTAGAACACAGAAGCACGATTCATGGCAATGCACCAAAAATCAATCACCATGGCCAAGCGCCGTACACAGACAGAAACACAGCAGCGTCTGTATTGCGCTAAAGTTCCCTCGACACATTCTCACAAGCTATTCACTAGTGCATGCTGCAAGAGGGACCAGCGCCAACGTTGGACCACACTGTGAGCCCTTTCAGACACAACACACAGTGCTCTAACACCAGGCTAGCTAGTGATGTATCTAGCTAATGATGTATAGCAGCCTTGCATCTCAGGCCCTGCACATCTCCATGTGGGAGGTGTGAAGGAGCTCGCAGTGGGAGGTTGAAATGCATTACAATGATGAGCTTACATGGGCAAAGCTGGTACATTGTCAAGCTCCACACAGTGGCATGCTGTTGGATAGCTCAACACAGGCAACCGTGCCTGTGAGCCTGGCTGAGCTTAGGTGAACCATGGCAACGCGAGGAGAGACGGTGCCTCCTCCTCCCACAGGCACCCGGCCCCTCCCGGAGAAGGCAGGTGTCAGTGTGCCCTCCAGAGACTCAGTGTTACATGGAGATCACTGCAGCAGCCCTGCAGCCAGACGGAGTGCCTCTGGAGAGCACAGGCTTCACTGCTTCGATACCAGTCACAAGGACGTGTCATTACCACCACATAGAATGCGGTACCAGCAGCCTACACATCATGTGAGCCTATACATGTACATACACGAGATGCACATGCGATCAAAGCTCCGCGATGTACGTGTGCATTCATGAGCATACTATGCCTGTCTACGCAATCCAATGTGGCAGAGCCACTTGAGCTAGGCAGGCACACATGTCTTTGTACAGAGACACATGCTGAAACAAATGAACCAGCCGATATAACATTGAACATTGACGGCTCCATGTCGGCAACACGGCCACAGGACTGTGAGCTGGGAAGCTGCCTGAATATCGTGACAGCCTGTAGACACCCATGACGGGTCGCGGCAAGGTCCGCGGCAAGGTCCAAGACACGGTAAAGCTTTATAAAGCACAGCTGTGCACAGGGTCAATGCTCGCTGACCTCACTCGTGAGCAGCACTACGCTTTAGCCACGTGGTCCATTGAGGCCCTATGTAAACAGTTCTATGCCATAGGATGGGGCATCTGCCTCTTGTATTACACGGAGATGATTGCAATAGCCCGGCAGCGAGGGCAACAGCAGGAAAGTAGACGGCCAAAACCCCCGAAAGCAGACAACAGCAACAAGCAACAACTGTTTCAGGTGAAAAGGCACAACGAACCGACACAGCCGACACAACCACACCCACGCACCCACACGCATGCGCACTCCCGCACCCACCACCACGGCACCCTCGCCACAACCGCACACAGCAACCACCTGCCAAACTGCGCACTACCGCCCACCCCAGCAAAACCGGTCACCACCAACCCCCCAACAGCAGCACCCCCACTCCATCCGGCCCCACTCGAGCACTCCATCACGGGCTCCCCGCACATGAGAGCCCGGGGGCTCACGCCCCCCACAGTGCAGGGCGTACCAGCCCTCCCCCCCTAGCCGCCCGGCAGGGGCCTGAGGGTGGGGCGCGAAGGGCACTGGCGGCGCCGCATCGCCCTCCCCGCGGCAGCTCACGGGAAGGCAGGGCGGGCCAGCACTACCAGACGAAGGGCCGGCCTGCGCCGCTGCAACCGCGGCACCCGGTCCACCCAGGCGGCCAGCGGCCGCCTATAGCACGTCCGACGGGATGGCGTGGCCAGGCACCACCGCCCAGCCCGCCAGCCGCATGCGCAGCGGAGCCGCAGCGAGGACCTGGCGCGTCACACCACGGCACAGAGTGGTGGAGAGTTCGCACATGGCATTCTGCAAGAATGCTCGCCTGGACACGGCCCCCGAAGCCGCAGCGAAGTCAGCGATCTTATTTAGGAAGGCGAACGCACCCGTGCCCACACGGCCAAATGTCTCATGCGACAGGGACACAAAGCGACACGCGCCAGTGCCGGAGCGGTCGTACTTGTCTCGCTTCCGGTCGTCCATCAGCTGGGCGGCAGCGCCTGGCGTGTTTGCCGCGGCGACGACCCGGGAGGGGGCCACCGGACAGGTCACGCCCACATCGGCCACGATGGTATCGCAGGGCAACATCACAGGCAGATCACCCCGTTCCGGGTCGCGCTGCGAGCGGGGGGGTAGCGGCCGGGCGCAAGCCGCGGCCGCGCGGCCACGGCGACCCTCGGGCAGGCCCTGGGGCGGACCAGTGGCCACCTGCGGCAGGTGCTCACACCGCACCGTGCACTGGCCGGCTGGGGCGGCTGCCTTCACGTCAACGGCAGCGGCGGCAGCTGCCGCGCTGAGCTCCCGCGCTCCACTGTGGCCGATGGCCGCCTCGCCGGGGATGTCGACCTCCATGGCGTCTGCCGTGTCGGCCGTGGCAGCCTTGACCTTGGACGAAGCAACAACGACTGCCTCTTGTGTAAGCTGGCCTGCCACACGAGTCCAATTCAAATTCCTGTAAGATTGATTGGTGTTTGTGAACATGAAGAGGCCCATTGTGCGTGCACACCAGGGGCATACTTGTTGTGATGCCCATGCAGTTTCCAATCCGCGCGACAACACCGAATTTTATGACGCGATCGCTCGCGCGCGAGGTCGAACACTGCGACCGATCGTGTATCATGGTCTGGTGTACATGGAAAGACAGATTTAGGCACGACGCAAGCCTATGCGCGATGGCCTGTTAGCGCCGGCAGGCAGTCTGTGGGGACAGGAAGGCCCGGCAGCAGCGCCCGCCCGACCAGGCTAGCACGGAGGGGCGCGGCCGCGCGAGCTTGGCGCGCCAGCGCGCGGCACAATGTTGTGGGCAGGTCGCGCATGGCATTGAGCAGGAAAGTACGCTTAGACACCGCGCCGTGTCCCGCGGCTACCTCCGCGACCGTCTGGAGGAAGCGGTACGCGTCCCGCCCAACCCTGCCATACGTCTCATGCAGGAGCGGGATGAAGTGGGCGGCACCTGTGACGGCGCCATATTTGTCGCGCTTTTGCCGTTCGCCCTACTCAGAGGGAAATTTTTTTTTGCTGAGCTTGACACACACTGCCTGGCTCAGCAACGTAAGATGCGGCAGTCAGATGGAGTGGTGCATCTGTAGCGAGACGCAAGCCTGAAGCACGGCATGGATTGTAAGCGCTGCCGCAACTTGAATTACTACAGGCTATTGCTGGGCGCTTGTCATGGCACAGAGGCAATGTCTGTGGCTGCTGCCGATCTTACTACTGTCGCTCCTTAGCTGCTGTTTACATATTCGACTATGTGAAAGCATGGAGACAGACCAGGCGCAGCCTGTTGCGCCGTGTTCCCCGACGAGTGCACAGGATCTTCCTGGGATCACCTTCAACAAAACCCAGCTGAGCGGTGGTCGAATCACCTTGCCTGGCTGCGACAATTTAGATCGCATCGGCTTGGTCGTGTTCCACAACGGCTTCGCGGTACGCCTGCGCGCAGCTGCGCTTCCGTGAAGTGCAAGTCATCCATTGGGCAATCAGAGGGCAGTTCCTAACTGTCTTGACGTCCAGTAGTTCGGCAGCTACTTTGTGTACATTTCGCCTGAGGCCAGGTTCCTACACGCAGTACATTGACTGCACGCCTTCCGAACGTTGTGCTCGATCCGGTGTGATATATACGCGGCGACACACTCCTGTACATACAACAATGCGTCACTCTTGTTGCACAGCACCGCTGTTAATGCGAAGGCATGCACTGTCTCCACAGCCTTGCGCCGAACGCTGTGTCTATTGCCAAGTCAGCCATCGACACATCGTAGGACACATCATCCAGCGGCCCCCAAAGCAGAGCCCATGTGCAGGCCCGCAAGGAGAACTACGACGAATATGCTGCCACACTTGCGGAATGGGGCTGGGCTGTGCTGCAATATGACCTAAAGTGCTTTCCAGTTCCATCTGGCTTTCCATGCCTGTTTTTACAGAATGCCATGGACGAGGTACTCACCCCCTCTCCTCGGTCTCTCTGCCAGCCCTCCGCCAACTCCTCGTACCGTGCTTGGGCCCGTAGACTGTCTTGGCACGGGTTGTCTGCGGGTTGTCACGCTACATGTGAGACATGTCGCCATGCACTTGCTGCACAGCACCAGGCCCCCCAACTTGCCTCCAAGACACATAGACCCACCACAGCGGCCCGCCTCCCTTCTTCCATGCCCAAAGCCTCAACACAGCTGAACTTTTCCCTGTGCTTCCACTCTGATGCTATAATGAGCCAGTGGACCGGCAGACACAATCATGCACACCACTCACGTGTTGACAGCCACAGCACAACCGCCAAAGCAGTCACGTCTGAGCCGGCTCTGCAGGCCGAGGCGTTTCCAGAAGTCCTCGAATGGGCGCGGAAGGCCCTTAAAGCCACGGATGCGGCCCGCATAGATTGGCAGAACGTCATCATTGGTGGCCACAGCCGCGGCGGTTCGGTCGCAGCAGACACCGCCGTCGCGTTCCCGGCGCTTGTGCCGCCCGAGGCGCTGCAGCAGGAGCCCCCGCTGCAGCTGCCGGCCGCCTGTGCAGGGCAGGGCTGCAGCGTAGCGCGGCCGCGTGTCGTGGCAGTGCTGCTGGTCGACCCCGTGGCGCCGCGGCTGGTCACGGCACCGCTGATCAGCCCCCAGCAGCCGTACTTTGCAGTCGGTGCGTGCTACCTAGAAACATCCACAATGGATATATCGGCCGCACGTCCGCGTCCAGATCCTTCCACATGTGCAACAGACGGCAGCGGCAGGCTGTTGCATTCATTGCCCCTGCCCCCGCGCATCTGTGCGTGCGTGCATGGTATGCGGTCCGCATGACCGCCATGCGTGCACCATGCGCTGATTCATTAAGGTGGGTGCAGTCGGCAGGGGCGGCCTGTGCGCGCCAGCCGTTCTAGGTGCGGACAACTTTCTGCCGGAGGCGGCGCCGCCGCTCACGGCCGCGGTTCACGTGCCGCAGGGGGGCCACGCGCAGTTTCTGCAGGCCCCCTGGCAGGCGACATTTGACGCGCTCTGCGGCACCGGCTTCGAGGCAGACGCGACCATCCGGAGCTGGACCAGCCGCCTGCTCTCCGCTTGGCTGCTGCGAAACTTCCCCCTGAGCATTGACCAGGTGCGCTTCCTGTGCTGCGCGCTGCCCTGTGCGGTATGCTGTGCTACGTGCTGAGCTGCGTCCTGAGCTGAATGCTGTGCTGCGTGTCATACTGTACTGTGCTGCATACCACACTGTGCCGCGTGCTGTGCTGGTGTTGGTGTGTACTGGTGTGCTTACTTCAAGTTATTTGCATGGTCTGACGTGTGTCCTCGTGTATTGAGCATGTGCCGGCTCACAGCATGCTGCGCCAGACCGCATTCAAGTTGTGTACGGTCACGGGGCATGGTAGCAATTGTGCACTGGAGGCAGATATGCAATCACTGGCTGCCAATCAGTCTGGATTCAGCTGCCCGCACAACAAACCATCGACAGTTCAGTGAGTCGAAGCAGATTCGAGGCGGGGTGCCATTACGTGAAAGCTGCTCCGTTTGCAGCATGTGAAAGCCACTGGCATATCACTGTGCACTGACATGAAGGTTTTGGTCCGCAGGAAACCTTGGCGCACAAGGTGGAGGATGACAACAGGTGGATTTCGAAGAGGGTATGTGCTGGGGACTTCCAGCCTTGGATCAGGTGGCACAAATTTCTCCCACACATAGACGTAGGTAGGCCGGATGATTCATGTGCATGTGACGATGAACTACAAACCGGCCAAGGCTGTCGCAGAGAAGAGGGGAGTGGACACTGACGCGAGATGGATGCCATTATGCTCTCCTGCACTTGAATCCCGTTTGCACAAACAAGTCGAGCGCCCTGCACTGGTTCACGCTGTGCAGGCATCCCACCTCTGGTATCTTAGTCCACGAAGAACTATGTGCAACCCCAAGTCTCCTGACTTCGTTCCGCTGTGGGGACAACATCCATCGGTTCACAGCTGCAGCAGTTTTGTTGAGTCCGCTGCCACAGCCTATGGCGGTTTCCTTCACCCTGTCAGTGTATTATCTCCAGGGAGATTAAGCAGTCATCATACAACCATGATTCAGACACAGTGAATGCCAGCAACGGACATCTCACAGATGGGCTGCAGCTGCCATCATGTCATAATACTTGACTGAAGCCGCGAGGGCTGTTCATTGCCATACCCATTGCACCCTTGAGCCACGCAGCACGTGAAGCACGTGCCACTGACCACAACATACACCACAGCATGCACTGCAGCATGCACAACACCATTGCATGCTTCTACAAGGCTCTCCCTTCTACAAGGCCCTCCCCCATCCGTCTGTACTGCCACAGCCCAGACGACACATCACACCCCACCGCCGGTCAACAGAGCAAGCTGCCCTGCACTCCCCCTCCCAACACATCACTTCGCAGGTATGCATTCTCGCAGTGTCTTCTGCCCGGCAGCCAGCTCCTTCTTCCCGCCCCGGCGGCCCCCTCCCCCCCCTCTGCCTTGCCCCCGCCCCCGGCCTCTCCCAGCCGCAACATTATTCCGGTGTTTCGAGTACTCCCCCGCCTTCGCCACCGGCCCCCGCAGCCCCGGCACTGTGAACACGCGCACCCGCCCGCCGCTCGCCCCCTTGGCCGCCCCTGTCGGCACGTCGATCACGTCATACCCGCCGCCGTCAATGTCGGCCGGGTGCTCCCGAGCGTGCGCCTCGCGCGCAGCGCGCAGCGCGAGCACGTTCTCGTGCCGCAGCTTGCTCATGTCAGCGGTCGTGACGCGTTGGGGGTATGTGTCACCTAGCCGCACACCAGCCTTCTCGAGAACCGCGACTGGTGCGTCCCACGGTGTGTGGACGTACTTGGTCGGCAAGCTGCCCACCTCCGGCACCCACCTGCGCGAACCACCATTCAGCCGTCTAGTCGTGTTGTCAATTCATTCTCTACCAGCTGACCTCAGACGTCTATAAACAAGCGCCCGTGTCGGAATGGCCGCTGCAAGCTTGCACATGTCTGTCGCTGCTCCGCCGAGTCACTGAGCCTCCACAGGCCGTCTCGGTTTCCAGCGATCGGCAGCTTTAATGCAAGCTTTAATGCAGCTTTAATGCAACGATGTGATCTGGGCAGCAGGGGCACACCGGCGGATGTAGTCCCCCTTGCTGTCGGCAGCCTTGCTGTACGGCAACACGGAGAAGTTCCACTGGTCGAGACCTGCCTTGCCGGCGTTCTGCCACATCATCGAGTTGATCGCGAGGTCTGCGTCTACGAGCGTGTCGTGGAACCACCGTGCGCCGTGCACCCAGTGCAAGGACAGGTACTCTGTCAGGAAGCAGGCGACGACCATGCGCACGTTCTGGTGCATATACCCCGTCGCCCAGAGCTCCCGCATGCCCGCGTCGACGAGCGGGAACCCTGTTCGGCCCGCCTGCCATCGGCGGAGGGTCGCCGCGTCGAACGCCCAGGCCTGGCGCTCGTACGCGGGGCGGATGCTGTGGGTGGGCATGCGGGGCCAGTGGTGCAGCTGCCAGTACGCGAGGTCACGCCAGACGAGGCGGCGCCAGAACGTTTTGGACACGGATTTCGCGCCCGCGGCGGCGAGGCGCGCCATGACGGTGCGGGGGGAGATCATGCCGAAGTGGAGGTAGGGGGAGAGGCGCGATACAGCGTCGCCGCGGGCGAGCGCGCGGCTCGACTCGTAGATCTCAAGCTTGCACGCGATGAAGTCTTCCAGAAGGTTCAGCGCGGCCGCCTCGGAGATGTCCCACACCTCCCTGCACGCGGAGTGAGATTGTCTGACGGCTAGCCGCAGCTCAAGGTTCCATGCGAGGCTGCGTGATAGCGTCCTGCTGACGCGGGGAGCGCAGGGCGCCATAGCACAGCGCAGCAGCTGCCTGGCCTGCCGGTGTGCAGGGCTGCGGCGGCCGGCGGAGCGCACTGCGGCCACAGGCGCTGCCACGTGGACTGCCTCCCACGCACGGCAGCCAGAATCAGTGCGATAGTTCTGTTATTATGATAGATATATTTGTTTGAAAATGTTTATCGATATTCCACGTGATGTAAATGAGGCACGTGCTTCAGCGATGACATACCAGATTCACACTAAAAATAGCAAAAACCCAGCCGGAAGCTGCGGTGCGCCTGCCCGGAGGAGCTGGCGCTGCAACTGCTCCTCCGCGAGGCGCACCACAGCCACACCAAAGCTTGATTTGATCAATACGCTGGCACACAACCCATCGCTGATCATGATTCCCTCGACACAACCTTGTTGGTACCGCCGGGGTCACTCTGGCATCATGCGTGTTGGTATGCATGCAGCTACTGTACGGTGGCATCATGCATGTAGCCAGGGCAGCCCCCGCACCGGATCGAAGCTCCCCAGTCCGCCACGCTGCCATCGGCCCGCGTCGGCGGCGCATAGAGCTGCAGCTCCGGAAGCTCCACAGCGCCCGCCTCCGCCAACGCCTCCTCGCACGCCTCGCCCGCAGCGCCGGGCAGCGCGGCAGGGACGTCCGCTGTGCGCTGCGCTTTGCCCACAAAGCCGCCCGCCTTCTCGCACGCGACGTAGAACGGCATCAGCGTGCCAAAGTGGCCGCGCCACGCAGCCATGTTGATGGTGATGGTTTCTGGCGCGTGCAGCAGCAACGCCTCCGTCCACTCGACCTGCGCGGCAGCACATGCGTGTTTGGGCATAGTGCAGGGACGGTCGACCGCAGTGATAGCTGGCCCCTGCTGCTCGCGTTGACACATGTACCATGCTGTGCCGTGCTGTACCATGCTCTGCCGGCAGGGGCAACGTGCACACACAACCGTGCCGGCACGGAGACACAGGCGCAGCCGCAGTTACTAGTGAGTTGGATACCACCTCGACACTTGCGTTGCAGCTGCTGATCCCATGCATTGTGGCACGCTGTGCTACGCGCTGCGCACCTGTATGCCAGCAGCCTCCAGAGTTGCCTCCGTGCGCGCATCCGCAGCGCGCATCGCCGGCTCGTGGCGGCGGCTGGCAACGACGCGCGCCGCGCCGGCTACAGCGCACAGGCGCGGCAGGGCGTCGGCGGCGGGGCCGCGCGCGTACACGATGCGTGCTGCGGCGCCGTAGCGCAGCGTGAGGTCGGCGCTCATGGACTCGAGCGCGTGCTGTGTCCACAGGAGCGATGCCTGGCCTGGCCGCCATGAGGAGCCCGTCCACACGTCGTCGCCATCTTCCTCTGCATGTATGCCACGGCGTGCTATGTGCTGTAAATGTAAATGTAATTTGAATTACTTGCTGCAGTCGATTAGGCCATTGACATCTCCGGCAAACCGGGACCCAGGAGCCGAAGGGATAAACCAACCGGAAACCCCCCGCAGACGCGCGCATGCAATTCACAGGGCGTATTCCTGTGCTATGCGAGTTGGTCACATGCGCACGCACGATCCAACCGGCGACCTCTCGTGACGCGATAAAAAAACGCGGCGCGAAAGGAGTCAGCTTTTTCAGTCGCTCCGACCACTGGACCGAGCTGTGAGCTCTGACTCGTCCTCAATCTGTGCATGCTGCATAGACGAATGCATCACCAGTGCCATCAAGGCGGTATGCATGCAAGGGGATGTATGCCAAGTTCATGTGCGTGCTGTGGTGCCAGAGCAGGTGTGCATGCGATGGATGGGATAGGGAATGGGGAGTGGCTTGTGGGCACTGTGGGCGCTTGTCATGACGGGTGCAACAACACCAGCAGACGGGCTCTGCTTGCACTCCGTGCGCAACAACACCAGCAGACGGGCTTTGCTTGCACTCCATGCGCGACATAGCATGTGATGTGTGTACCGAGCGCATGCATGCGAAGCAGACACAGAACCGAGGAACAAGCTGGCATCGCTAGCCTCTTGATGTATGGCGCGAATTTGAAACCAGACGTGTGATCAGACGGGGCCGATGCAGAGTCTCACAGTCATCCGGACGTCACATCCAATCAGCCACAGACAAGGCCCGCTCGAACGCATTCCGCATGTCAACACACAACACGCAGCACACCTGGCGAGTGCACGAACGCGCACAGCACCTTCCCACCTGCAGCCGCCGCGAGCTGCGCAGCACGGCACAGCGCGGGGTTGTCGTGCAGCCGGAAATCCTGCCGGATCCAGTACACGACGCCCGCAGCTTCGGCATCCCCCCCACCCTGGACCCCTGCCGTGTCTGTGCTGCTGCCGTCAAGCAGCGACAGCGCTGACCCCTCCCCCCGCTGCATGCCACCAGCACCCGCGGCTGCCGCAGCAGTAGACCGCTGAGGGCTGCGCTTTCGTTTCGCGCCTCTCTCAGAGGACGAGCCGGGGTGTGAGTCGTCCACCTGCCCGCCCCAAAGCTCCGGGTTGATCCCAAGACTCGCGAGCGATGCCTCAGGATTGCCAGTGCTCGCCGCTGCTGCGGCAGTGGCTGGTGGAGGGGGGTCTGCGTTGAAGGCGGGTGTGGGCCCTTGCGGGCCCGAGGTGGCTGATGGGCTACCGGTAAAGAGCGGGGCAGGGGCGCCGTGCACCTGTTGCCGGTCAGGGCTCCCCGCCTGAGTCGTGGTAGATGCTTCCGGCGTGTTGCTCCGCTGTGCTCGATCGGCTGGGATGGTGGCTGGGGTGTCGCCTGTGGTGTCCTGGGTCTGAGCAGGCATGGCTGAAGGCGTGGCTGTTCTGTGGCCCCGGACTGGTGTTGCACGTGAGGCTCGTGGTTCTGCGGAGGTCGTGTCGTCTGACTCTCGTGTGTCGGGGATGAGTGTGCCAAAGCCGGCAACGGTGATGAGCTCGGAGCGAAGTTCCTGGTCAGGCGCAAGCTCTGCTAGGTCAATGAAGAGCAGCAAGCTCTCGTCTGACTGGCCGTAGAGGGAGACGAATGACTGGAACAGCTGCAGAGGGGATCCTGTTTGGTTGCGGAGAAGGGCTGATGCCTTGGAGCGGAACTGCTGGTAGGCTTCAGGCGAGGGAGCTGCTGCTTGCAGCCGGTTGGCAAGGGTTTCGTTTGCTGAGCTCTGGTGGGCCGGGTCAGTGTGTGGTGTTGGGTCGTTGTTGCCGTGTGCCGCTGAGAGGGTGTCACGAGTGGGTGTGGTCCTGTGAGGCTTGGATAGATGGGCGAAGCTGACCTGCAACAGCGAGTGCTGTGCACTTGATCAGACATCAACTGAGCGGATGAAGGAATTGCATGCTCATGTGTGCCATGCTACACACTTAAGCCTCAATTGCTGCGCAAATGGACGCCCGTCGTGCGCGAACACGCGCCACATGTCTCGTTGACGAGCCCCTTCAGGTCCGCGATCCACCAGGGGAGCTGTGCCAGCCAAAGGGATCATAAACTAAATAGTCTATTCCTGTCACGTCATAGAAGCTGTAGCATGCGCACCTGCGTCGATAGCAAGGCCACTCGTGGCCTCTCTCGGACTGAACACGGACGCAACGAGCGGTGCAAGAAATTCCTGACACCGGTATTCATGGCAACGCGTGTAGCATAGTATATAGCTGATAAGTCATACTTCCGACGGGGGATGAATTGCTATGGTCATGGCGGGCATGCCATCGTATCGTGCGTCGATACTGAGGATTGCTTGGGCACTGCTGATGTCCAGATGTCGTCAGAGCAGAAGAAAAGATTATATCACAATATGTATCACTCCACACCTGCGTGTCCTGCAGCAGCACGCAAGGGTGCGGCCAGTCAACATGACTCTGCCCAACTTCAGTCAGAACCGATCCGCAGAGTCAGCAGTGGCGAGGGGTCCTGTGCATGCGCGTCACGCAGCCTGCCGAATGCGTCGCGCATGTGAAACAACAAACACGCTCAAGCGTCCACCTCGCGTGGGGCCATGGGGATCAAGCCATTGTAGCAGCCGAGTCGAAGTAAAATCTTATCCAACTGCAAAGCTTGTACTGTAACCCGGTGCTTCTGCACAATTTCTGTTGTCGAAACCCATTGGCTTCGAACGTATCGTCCGCTAAAGTTGAAAATGAGCAAACTGTCTGACACTCGCTACCAAGGGAATGCTGGAACGCATGTTGCAGTACTGCTTGTCGGTGTTGCAATCGGCTGGGGTACATGCCACTGGTATGTCAAGGTATGTCCTGTCCCATCGATCGCCTTTCATTGGTTTTCACGCCGCGCCAACAAACGGCCATACAATGTTATGTATACGCTGGTCACTCGTTGGAGATGTTTGGCTCGCAGGTAGTGGTTCATGCCATGAACGACAGGGATGTCGCGTCCCTGACCTCCGAGATGTTGTCTGCAGGCCCGCAAGAAGGTTCTTTCCTGGGTGAAGAAGGAGCTGGACGAGTAGATGATTTTTTCATATAGACGCTGTTACATCTATTTGATCTGTCTTGAAGATGCGATGATCAGGCAATGCAGGGCTGCTGCAGACACGAGAGCACGTTCGAAATGGGAAGTTGATGCGCTAGGTAACATGTAGACACCTTCAGTTACATCATTCGATCTGTAAGACGACTGGATTATCTCACTGGACACAATAGACGACCTGGGTGAAGGAATCCGCCGCAGGCTGTGGCAGCGGACCCGAAAATGCTGCAGCCGGCGTCAATGGCCACGCCCCTCTTCTCAGCGACTGCTTGCGTCTTTTTGCAGTTCATATTTTCATATACATCAGTCATGATCCCGTCTTGGCAGCGCTACGTTTTTAATTGTCGAGGCGCTCAGTTCGATCTGAGCCAAGGCTGGAAGTCCCCTGCATCTACCCGCTCCGCAATCCACCTGTCGTCGTCCTCCACTGCATCAGCCAAGTCTTCCTGCACACCCAAAACCGTCATGTCATTCCACAGTGGCATGCCAGTGGCCTTCACACGCTGCAAACGGATCAGCATTCACGCAGTGGCACCCTGCCTCAATAATCGCATTCAGTCACTGAGCTCTCGATGGTGCTTGCTGTGTTGCGGAGCCTGCTCCTGCCAGAAAGAGTCTGCAAGTGCCGCTAGCGCACGTTCGCTAGCACTGTGACCCTGTGACCCTCCGCACTCTCTGGCTGCATGCTCGGCACAGGCTCAACACCCACACACATTAGATCTATCACTGCGTAACACACATTAGGCCACGCCAGAAACTCACAATAGGCACGGTTGCGCCTGAGCAAGTCAACGCACTGACCTCTCACAGGAGTCTGTTTCACATCTGGTACCAGCACTGAATCGCACACCAATGTAGCAAAGCACGCAGCACAGCACGTAGCACAGGGCGGCAGGTAGCACAGGCAGCGCACCTGGTTGATGCTCGGGGGGAAGTTGCGCAGCAGCCAGGCGGAGAGCAGGCGGCCAGTCCAGCGCCGGATGGTCGCGTCTGCCTCGGAGCCGGTGCCGCAGAGCGCGTCATACGCCGCGTGCCACCGCCGGGGGGCCTGCCAGAACTGCGCGTGGCCCGCCTGCGGCACGTGCACCGCAGCTGTGAGCGGCGGCGCCGGCTCCGGCAGGAAGTTGTCCGCGCCCTGCGCGGCGGGCGCGCACAGCCGGCTGCCCATGCCGACTGCACTCACATCGGTCGGTGCACGCATGGCTGTCATGCGGAGCGCACATCAAGTGTGCACACACAGATGTGTGCGGGGAAAACCCAGCAGCGCGCCGCTGCCAGCTGTTGCACATGTGGATGGATCTGTACATGAGTGTGCGGACGACACAGCTAGATGTACATGTGGTAGTTGTGAATAGATACCTGCTCTAGGTGTTTCCTTATTCATGTTCGTTTTGTTTGGTCGATTTCAAGACATTGTCCCCGAAAATCATAATAAGATGTAGCTTGCATGTGGCACGCACCGATGGCGAAGTACGGCTCCCGGGGGCTGATCAGCGGCACCTTGACGGGCCGCTGCGCCACGGGGTCGACCAGCAGCACCGCCACGACACGCGGCCGCGCTACGCTGCAGCCCTGCCCTGCACAGGCGGCTGGCAGCTGCGGGGGGGGCTCCTGCCGCAACGCCGCGGGTGGCGCAAACGCCGGGAATGCGGCGGCAGTGCGCGCCGCGACCTCGGCGCCGCGGCTGTGGCCTCCGGTGATGATGTTCTGCCAGTCTACGAGGGCTGCAGCTGTGGCGTCAAGGGCCGTGGTGTGCGCACGCGCCCAGCCAAGCACTGCTGGAAGCGCCTCGACCTGCAGAGCCGGCTCAGACGTGACTGCTGTGGCTGTGGACATGCGAGTGGTGTGCATGTTTGTGTGTCTGCCAGTGCGCTGGCTCATCACATCAGCAGAAAGCTCCGCTGTATTGAGACTTTGGGCACGGGAGCATGGAGGCGGTTCCGTGTGTCTTGGAGACAAGTCGAAGGGCTTGGCGTTGTGTAAGTACATGTCACGTGATCGGCCTGCTCGCACTATCACCATAACGCACAGAAAGAACATCAGGGACATGCTGGAAAGGTTCAGCATGAGTGAGTGCAGAAAGGCGCCAACTCCGTTGGTACCAAAGCAGAAAGTGTTTAGTCTGAAGGATGATCCTAGCCAGGAGAAGGCTACTGCAACACGTGGCCAGTGGTATGCAAAGACAGGCAGACAGTGTGTGCCCAGACGATCTACGAACCCACGGATGACACGAGGAGTTGGCGGGAGCCTGGCAGAGAGAGAGAGAGAAGGAGACGAGAGGGAGGTGCACCTCGTCCGTGATGTTTTGGAGCTGCGGGCATGGACCTCCAAAGGGAACCTGAATGCACTTGAGGTCGTACTGCAGCACAGCCCAGCCCCATTCCGCAAGAGTGGTCGCATATTCGTCGTAGTACTCCTTGCGCGCCTGCACGTGCGCTCTGCTGTTTTGCGGGCGCCTGGATGATGTGTCCCCATGATGCGACAATGGCTGACTTCTGGAGCAGAGGCAGCTTCCAGCCCAAGGCTGTGCGGACAGTGCATCAACAACGCTACAGAAAATCCAGAGTGGCGTGGGACAGGCATTACGGATACATACGGGAGTGTGTTGCCGCGTGTGTATCACGGCGGGTCTAGCACAGTTCTGAGAAGGCGTACAGTCGATGTACTGCGAAAAGGAACGTGGCCTCAGGCGAAATGTACAAAAAGTAGCTGCCGAACGACAGGACGTAAAGACACGCAGGAACCGCCGTTTCGACCTTCTGATTGCGCCATGGATGACTTGCACTTTACGGAAGCCGCAGGCGTACCCCGAAGCCGTTGTGGAACAAGACCAAGCCGATGCGATCCAAATTATCGCATCCAGGCAAGGTGATTTGACCACTACTCAGCTGGATTCTGCCTAAGCTGCCCCCAGGAAGTGCCTGTGCACTCGTCGGGGAACACGGCGCTGCAGGCTGCGCCTGGTCTGTCTCCATACTTGCACATGGTCGAAAACGTGAACAGCAGCTAAGGATCAACAGTAAGATCGGCTGCAGCCACAGACAATGCCTCTGTGCCATGAAAAAGGCCCAGCAACAGCCTGAAGTAACGCAAGTTGAGAGAGCGTTTAAAATCCATGCCCTGCTTCAGGCGTGCTTCTCCCTACAGATGCACTAGATGGCATGCCATCTGACTGCCGCAGCTTATATTGTTGAGCCAGGCAATGTGTGTCCAGCTCAGCGAGAAGTTTGTCTTCCCACTCCTACCCAATCATGTATACATGAGCAGTCGAAGTGTGCGACCTCGCGTCTCATCAGTATCGCACCACCTAGCTAGCATGCGGCTCACAGCGATCGTGCGGCGCCGTCACGTGTCCTCCGAATGGTTGAAACCGTCACCAACGCGCTGCAGCGGGGAAACACCTCAATTTACGGGTACGTGTGTTCCACAGCGGTGAAAGATCTAGGACCCAGCAGCGCCGAGGCAACAGACCAATTTACGGGTACGTGTGCAAACGTACATACGTATGCACTGCTTTTCTGCTGTTGCCCTCGCTGCCGGGCTCTTGCGTTCATCTCCGTGTAACATACACGTGCACTGGCGGCACTGCATCTTGTACTGACGCATGTCTAGCCATCGGTCACACGCATTGCGCGCAGTTGCGGTGCACCACGTGGTGTACCTGAACATTCACAGACGAGCAGCAGCAGATCCACGGGTGGCGCTGCTTACCTCGAGGAGCTCCGAGTCTATCCAGTGCACAAGCCACAATCGATGCATGCTATGGTAGTACGAGTGAAAAAGCACACGTGGCCACGTGATACCCATCAAAACTGGAAGTCCAAGCGAAGGTGTCAATCGCTCCCGCAACATTCACGCTGCAGCTGCCAGGGTGTCCAGATCATCTGATCTGTGTGCCAAACAGGGTGCAACTACACCACACGGGTCACAGCCAATCCACGAGTACGTATACCTGCGACCTCAAAACAGATTTTTTTGCAACGTTAACCCAGCCTCCCAGCCTGTACATGTACCATTGTGCATGCATTGTGCACAGGCCAACTGGTAGGGCATGGAGCCCCCTGAGTTCATGAGTCAGTCCATGCATTGTTAACGTTGTTAACACTGAAGCATACTGCATGCAGTGTGCAGTGCGGGAGGGAGTACAGCAGCACAGGTATGGTGATGTGCACACGGCAATTGTTAACCTGAAGCCTCCCAGCCGCCCTTCTTGAAGTGGAGGTGCGTGCTGTGAGCAGCACCAGCTCACCAGTCAGCAGCAAGGGAAGCTGAAGTAAGCTACTCAGTGACTGAAGTGGGTTTGTTTCTGGGTGCTTCAACGCATGAAGCATGGCCAAAATCTAAGCACGGCCAAATTTGAACGCCTCAGCACATGCAAACAGACAAACCATCACAAGCCCCAAGGCCACTCTGCATACGAGCAAATGCCAGAACGAGCAAAAGCCAACAAACACAGGAAGCGAGCGCAGAACCTCTCATTTATGATCATGAGTGTGATCCATATGAGTGTATGATGTCGAGGCCGGTGCTGGTATGTGGCCATGGCACGCATCCTCGAAGCGGCGCAACCTAGGCAGCTGCTCTCTCCTGATTATGAGGCACTTCGCCTCTGGAGGGCCCTGGAGGGAACACTGACCTCTGCCTCCATGGAACTCCACCTTCTTCGGGAGGGGCGTGCACGTGGGAGGAGGTGGCCGCACGGTCAATGTTAGGATTCCATGTGTTGGTTGACTTCCAGACCTCAGTACTGGCTCGGGCATGCACCTGTGCCCGAGACTACATATTCAGAACGTCACAGTGTCGTAACGGTGTAACGCTCGACATCGACACCGTGTTCGCATGCATTCTGCTCTCACCGAACAGTCACTACTCGCCACGCATCGTCACGCGTCATCTGAGCTCGGCTCATTCGCAAGCCCTCATGGTTGCCTGTGTTGGGTCATCATCCTGCCCAGTAAGGCAGGACATCCTGCTTTATTGATCAGCGGCTGTCGTTCTGCTCCCGCCACACTGTGGAGCTGAACGGCAGCTGCCTCGTGAGCCTAGGCCTCATGACCTCCCACGCAGAGATGTGTGCAGCAGCTGCAGCAGGCGCCTCACGGAAAGTTTGAGTCACATGACTATCTAAATATGCTAGTGGTCGAGCGCTGTGTGCTGTGTGTTTCACAGCGCTGGCCAACATTGGTGTTGCCCAGCCTCACTCCGGGTTGTGGTACTCTGTTGCAGCATTTTGTACCGACGTTTGCATCAAGAATGTGCGGGTCAATTGCGCCCTCCACTACAGGCCGAGGATTCTGCTCTGCCACCAGCATCTGCCATGATTACGGCGAGCGGTTCAACTGTGTTTACGCTTGACACTTCACGACGGCAGGAGAATTGTCGCGGCTGCGACGACGGGGTGCTCACCGTGATATTTCGAATATAGAGAGGCGTGAGATAGAGAGGTTGTTGGTCCACAGTACGTTGTGTGTTGTTCGATACCCTTGAAGGTCCAGTTGCCTTATATACAATTGGCGACCTGTGTGCGACTCCCGCCTTTAGCACATTGCAATGTACTAATTCCCCACACACACCAGCACCCCTTTCGAGAAGGGTCTATGCTCACGTCAGCCCTGCTCTTCGTGAGCAGGTCAACTGAAGCAGTGCTGGTGACCACTTAAACAGTGTCCCTACGGCGGCGCAACGGGTACGCACGGGTACGCACGTACGCAACGGGTGTACCACCGGGACTTTCCTGGAACCTTCCGGAAGTCTTACGTACTGTGTGCATGCTGGCACGTTACAGAGCTCCCCCTCCTAGTCTTGCTGGACCTCCAGCAAGTGTGTCAACTCGTTCAACGACTTGGGGAAAGCATCATCCGGTGGAGTTTGGTTGCATTGGCGAAAGCATCATCCGGTGGAGTTTGGTTGCATTGGCGAAAGCATCATCCGGTGGAGTTTGGTTGCATTGGCGCCAATACTCCCGGATGTAAGGCTGACAGCCTTCAAGCAGCATGGCGTCAAACCAGCCGTGTCCACCACCAACCCAATGGATCAAATACTGTCTGTGAGGCTCAACCCTGCTATCAGAGATATGATCAACTTGCCATTCGAACGTGGTGTCCAGAATATGTGGCAGAGTGGGAGGTTGGAATGTGCCATCAGCGTGATATCTGCGCAGAGATGACACGTGAAAGACGTTGTGTTTCTTCTCCAGTGGAGGAGGTAAATGAACCCGGTAGCTCAGCTTATGTTGCTCTCCAACAGCTTCAGTTACTTTGAAGGGGCCCAAGTATGTAGGCGACAGCTTGCGTTTCAAACCAGGCTGCAACTTAAAGTGCTTTATGTGTATCGACACTTGATCGCCAACCTCATAGCGTTCAGCAGGGCGCCGATGGCGATCAGCGTATGCCTTCTGCCGTGCTTGGGCTGCAGCGATATAGTCTTTCGCGATTTGTAGCTATTCACTCCACCTTCCCACGAACTGATTCACGCTCTGGTTCTTTGTGCGCAAGAACTGTGTTTGAGGCGTGTCGGGATGCTGCCCGTAGTTCAACATGAAAGGCGTAGTCTTGATCGTGCTGTTGTACGCATTGTTCATCGCAAACTCGACCACTGGCAACAGTGCGTCGTAACGTCCCAACGTTAGGTACATACAACCGATTGTCGGCTTAAACAGGGACATTGTTTAAGTGGTCACCAGCACTGCTTCCGTTGACCTGCTCACGAAGAGCAGGGCTGACGTGGAGCAGGGCTGACGTGAGCATAGACACTTCTCGAAAGGGGTGCTGGCGTGTGTGGGGAATTAGTACATTGCAATGTGCTATAGGCAGGAGTCGCACACAGGTCGCCAATTGTATTTAAGGCGACTGGACCTTCAAGGGTATCGAACAACACACAACGTACTGTGGACCAACAACGTCTCTATCTCACGCCTCTCTATATTCGAAATATCACAGTGATATCGGTGATTCCGAACTCTCCTACAAATTATAATTGTGTCGAACCGACTTGTTGCTGAGCCAACCTCCTCCGGTCCTGCGGACATGGACGGTGTGGTAGTAACCGCTGGTACCGGTTCGACGGGTGCTCCCGCGGCAACCACGTCGGACCTCCGCAATCTTGCGGGTCAAGTGCAACAGCTGCAGGTGGGTGCTGTTAGCCAGGCGGTTTCTAGTGTAGCAAATCCGTCTACGCCGTTACCGGCATCTCTCTCGGTCCTACTATCTCAGGTGCAGCAGACGCCGCCAACAGTCTCGGCAGCGGGCACCCAGCCTCCGCTTGCGCCACCACCGGGACTGACATCGCCCCGGCACATGCTGCAGAATCTCACATTCGAGCAGCTGAAGAACCTGGTACAAATCGAAGCACAGCGGCTTTTGGTTGCTGGCTTTCAGGTGCCGTCTCTCGCGACTCAAACTATGGGTCAACCTGTGCTGCCTAGACCAATGTCACGGCCACAGCTGTCAATGGGTCTGACCGCGTCGGTCGTGCCACCATTTGTGCCCCCGCTCGTGCCAAGCCCGGCTCCGACCGAGCAGGTACCCGTTGACAGCTGTGGCTGTGACATTGGTCCAGGCAGCACAGGTTGACCCATAGTTTGAGTCGCGAGAGACGGCACTTGAAAGCCAGCAACCAAAAGCCGCTGTGCTTCGATTTGTACCGGGTTCTTCAGCTGCTCGAATGTGAGATTCTGCAGCATGTGCCGGGGCGATGCCAGTCCCGGTGGTGGCGCAAGCGGAGGCTGGGTGCCCGCTGCCGAGACTGTTGGCGGCGTCTGCTGCACCTGAGATAATAGGACCGAGAGAGATTCCGGTAACGGCGTAGACGGATTTGCTACACTAGAAACCGCCTGGCTAACAGCACCCACCTGCAGCTGTTGCACTTGACCCGCAAGATTGCGGAGGTCTGACGTGGTTGCCGGGGCAGCACCCGTCGAACCGGTACCAGCGGTTACTGCCACACCGTCCAACTGTGATATTTCGAATATAGAGAGGCGTGAGATTGAGAGGTTGTTGGTCCACAGTACGTTGTGTGTTGTTCGATGCCCTTGAAGGTCCAGTCGCCTTATATACAATTGGCGACCTGTGTGCGACTCCTGCCTTTAGCACATTGCAATGTACTAATTCCCCACACACGCCAGCACCCCTTTCGAGAAGGGTCTATGCTCAGTCAGCCCTGCTCTTCGTGAGCAGGTCAACGGAAGCAGTGCTGGTGACCACTTAAACAGTGTCCCTACGGCGGCGCCCCTGTGTACCACACGAGGCTAGCCCGTACGCAACGGGTGTACCACCGGGACTTTCCTGGAACCTTCCGGAAGACTTACGTACTGTGTGCACACTGGCACGTTACACTCACAGCAGGATGTCTGCGCAGGCCATGCCGCCGCCAGAATACAGAGACAGGGTCACAGAACTGCGCGGTGGGTCAAGCACTGCTGTTTTTATGACTGAGACTCTCTGTGCGCTTGCCAAGTGACCTCTGGGCCTGGCTGTTATTCGTGTAGCTGCGGCTGCGTGTTTCGTAGGATGAGATGCTGCTACGCATGCATGCCTTGCATGCGTGTTGCGCGCATTGCTCACGCCTGTGGGCCATGTGGACACGCCGATCCCGTCATCCGGACTCGTGTTGTTTCTCAATCTAGTGATGGAAAAAAGCAGGTTGAGACAGCTACACCCTCGAGGACTACATGAGGAGCCCTACGCTCGTGATCGCCGTTGATCGCTAGACTGCATACCATCCGTCTGATGAGGCCATTGGCACTGGCCGAAACTAGTCACGGTAGCCTGTGTTAGTTCTGTAGCCAGCAGCATCCAGTGTATCTTCTACCTCATTGATAGTACACAGCACTGCCAGGGGCAGGCTGCCAACTCAGCATGCCGCAGAATTGTATGACATGTTGACATGCATGCCAGCAGGTGCGAGGCCGCATTCACATGTTTACATTGTTAAGGCCTACATGGGTCGGAAACTGCATCTGCGCACGCATGAGCATGCAGCCCCGGCCGCAGCACACACAGAAACCTCACATCTAATCGCAGCCAAACCAAAGCGTACGGTGAAGAAACTTTAGCAAATCCTGCAATCTGGGACCCAGAAAGCAGCCTGCCTCAGCGCATCGTTACTGTTCCTCCATTCTCCCTCTTACTCCTCATACTCTGTAAATGAATTTAATCCGCCCATACACATCCTCATCCACAGCCTCATGGCACATCTGATCAAACAAGACCGACTCAGCCAGGACACTCCCCAGTCAAACCTGCAGACCACCAGTGCCCGCAGGCGAGTAGTGACATCCAGACACATTCCCGACCATCTCGCCCCCCAGCGCCCCCGCCCGCCCGTCATTGTTGGGGGGGTTGCTCCAGCTTCCTCAGCGCAGCATGCGCCACCTTGTTCTCCGGCTGCAGCTGCACACACTGCCGCAACAGGGAGCACGCGTCTTCGCGCCGGCCCAGCGCGCGGCACGCAGCAGCCTTGCGGTACAGCACGGTGGGGTGGTGCGGCTGCGCGGCCAGCACCGTGTCGCAGTCGGCGAGCGCGGCGGCCGGGTGCCGCAGCTTGAGGTACGCCAGTGCGCGGTGCCCCAGCGCCGTCAGCCGGAGCGCCTCCTCCTGGGGGCCTGCCGCTGCCGCGCACTTGCCGAAGAATTCTGCCGCCGCAGCGTGGTTGTGCGCTCTGAACGCTGCGTCCGCTTGCTCCTGCACATTCCCACATCATGCTCGCAACTCCCCCACTCTGCGTCTTGCATCCAATCACAAATGTGCCACAACTCAGATCAGCTCTTGCACGCAGTACGCAGCACGCAGGAAACACCTATACTAGCAGGTTGACGAATCAGCTCAGGCAGCCGTCATGTGCCACGCCTGCGGACCGCCTCATGCACCCCCCAAAGTGCAACCTAGACGGCAGCTGACGCGGCGAATCCCCGAGTGGATGCATGCTGTGCTGTGCTGTGCTGTGATAGGACACAGTCACGGGCAGCGCGGGGAGTTACCTGTGCAGCTTCTGCGGCGGTGCGCTGCCGTTTTTGCGCGCTCTGCTGCATGCTCTGCTGCTCGGCTTCCCTCAGCTGCGCAGCCTCGTTCTCGGCGCAGTAGGCGCGGATGCGTGCGAGGATGGTCTGCGCGGGCTGCCGCAGGAGGCCGATGCGCTGCTGCGCGGCCATGGCGATCCACGGCGCCGAGGCCTCGAGGTCGGCGGAGTGGAAGTCGAGGCGCTCAAAGCTGTCCTCGTCGTCAAACACACGCGCGACCCACGCGTCGCCTTGCACCTGCACCCGCCCCGTGAATAACAGAATTGTTGGGGTGAAGCGGCGTCAGAGCATGCAGGCGTGGCAACGAGCGGGGCAGACTGCTGCAGCGCGCGGCGTAATAGCAGTGGTGCGTGTGCATTTGTGTGTTTGATCACGCATGTGGTGCAGCAATTGAGGCGGCTACGCGGCTGCGGGCAGGAGGCCGGTGCAGCGTTGCTCATGAGGATGGCTGCCGTGGTATGGCACCAGATGCCACAGCGCCGCCAGTCAGCACCTGACATTTTGGCCATGACACCGGGAGATGCCGGCGTTTGTTGGTTGTCGACGTTGTAAAACCCGAAGGCAGTGATCAGCGCTACGTGCCTGTGATGAACAATGGTGGTTAAAAGTGGTACATTGTGGGCATCAGGCACCTGATGCCAATCAATGGCAGAGTCCGTGCGCAGTGCAGTACACATCACACGGGGCAGCATCTACATGGCGTGCATGATTGCTGTGTACTGCACTGCCGATGACCTTGACATTATGTCGATCACAGCTGGAATGTGGCACAAAGAGAGCACATGACGCGGCGCAAGGGGTGACTTTGGGCATGGGAGGGTTGGTTGGTGGTGGGCTGATGTTGGTGATCAGAGGATGCAGTGTCACACCTTTGCTTGGTCCTGACCACACAGCCTGCACAGCTGTTGTGCCCGTGGGTTCTCTGGCAGGTTGAGCTTGGCTGCGCTCCCATCGGTGTACATGTTGACACCAATGTAGTCGTTTGCTCTGGTGTTGCGCAGCAGAGCCGTGCTGCTTACGATCTTGATGGGCCCTGCATTGAAGCGAGGTCCTGCCAGATGCAAGCAGATTTCGCAGCAGGATTGGCTAGCGCTGGTTATGTGAAAGTTTGTGAAGCAATTGAGGCGGATCGGCAAGCTTAAGGAGACAACTAGTGAATTGGACACAGGTTGACAGCCTGCGGATGAGTTGATGGGGCAAATCGCGACGTCATTGGGTGCATTGTGCAGGTGAGCGGTGCAATGGCCGATAACGCCTTCACAGTCGTTTGCTGATTAGCTGGGCAGGATGAGGTGTGGGTTCAGATGCGGGTCCTGCGAGCGACTGCGTATTGCAGTCTGCTGTACGTCACCGGAGCACCCGAAGCGGTGCGACACTGTGGGCGGCTGCATGAACACCCCAACGAGTGAATACGAACTATGTACCGACACGCAAGATTGGACAGACATTCAGAAAATGGCGCATCTGGCGCATCTGCGATTTTGTGATGCTGAGCACGACGGATGCCTTGAACGGATCGACAGGCTATGTGGACGGCCTCTCGCTAGCCTGTGGAAGTCACTGACGGCTGGAGGCGTACCATTGTAGCTGGAGCATAAACTGCCATCAGAGGTGGGAGCGTTGGCGTATATACCATGCGCACTGCGCGCTGAGGCGTGCTTGGCCGGACCTGATTGGAGCCGTTTCCGGAGTTCCTCGAGCAAGCACTCGATGTCCTTGCCGGGTGAATACTGCATTCGCTGCTCTTGCACATCTTGGCTCCTGCAAGCGTAATTTATGCTGCCTAGTCCAGACGGCCCAGACCGCTGAATCGATGATCGAGTAGCGAGGCGGGTGCTGCACAGGTACAAGGCTGAAGGGCGTGGGGAGTCCAAACCAGCATCGAGGAGCGCACGTATCATAAGGTATGTATACAAAATTAAATGTACCCATGTTTACTAGCTCCGCAGGAAGCGTTTGCGACGGCAAGTTCAGGACCAGACCAAGGCACTATGGACCGAAGTCCGAGGAAACCGAAAGATTAAATAGTGGTCTATAATGCCCAGTCATCGAGTGCTAATGTTGTGATAGCCTACAATCTGGAGACTATCTGCCAATGTTTCAGGCGCTCCCGGCCCGTTGCGGACTCGTGACGTTATCTCAGTCACACCATAGCATCTCGCACTCGCGCGCGGTCACATACGAACACGCCACGCATGCGGCCCGCCGCGTCGGAGCGTGCATGCACCGCCAACATGACGTGTCAGAGGCGCAGTACTGCGCACGAATGGCCATCGTCATTCACAAAGGTGAGATACGTTACACATGTATGCTCCACAAGGTGGTAGATCACAGAGGCACGATTCATGGCAATGCACATCGTCATTTACACAATGCGTGCCTCACAGCGCGCTGCAGCAGAGCTATGAGTCGCACTGCGAGCGGGGACGAAGGCAGGCCTCTAAAGATCCGGATCTACAGGCACCTTGAGGTAAGAATGACAAGTTTCCCGGTCAATTGTGCAAAACGAGAACTGGGTGTCCCTTTCCAGACAAGATATCAAACGGCATTTCCGGTTTGGTGCTGTGGAAATAACCGGGGTGCAACCCAAAAAAATGAGCGATGACGGACGTGTCTGAATTGTTCCACCACATGTCATGCCACCATGCCATACACAACGTCAGGCTGTCACAGATTCCCTCCTCAAGTAACCTGGCCATATCCGCTGCTTCGGTCCGCTCGTGCAACGCCCATATGGGCATGCACGTCTCTGCGCTGTCAGCCGGCCGAGTCAGGATCGCCAACATCAGCAAACAAGTGCACAAGAACCTCTGCCATGGTTGATGACTGCTCGGATCTAGTGCCTGGTGCATTCGACTCGACACAGACGAGGGCGCCTCCCTTGCTGGCGAACGATCAACACTGTTGACCCGGCCCCATGGCTCAACGGGTGGTGAGGGAACCCTAGGCTTGCCATACACAACAACAGCGATGTCCCGTCGGACAGTCTGTAGACGGCCGCCGCGCCGAGCTGGGGGCCATGGTTGCTGTGGCGGTAGCCTGCCCAGCGTCTATCTGGCTCGCATGGGGGGGGGGGGGGGGGGGGGGGATCGCATGATGGGGCGTGGGCGTGGGGATTCTTAGGTGGGGCTGGTTGCTGTGGTGGTGATGCTGGTGTGAGACGGTGGCGGCCGGGCCTGCTGGGGGCGGACAGCGGCGCGTGGCGCGGACGGCTGGTATGCGTGGCTTTGGCGTGGTTGGCGCAGTCGAGGAGTGCGCTGGTGTGTGCATGTGTTGATGTGCGAGCTTGTGGTTGTGTTGGTTCGTTGTGGCTTTGCGCCTGTGCGTGTTGCTACTTGTTGCTGCCTGCTTGCGAGGTCTAGGTCGTGTGCTTGCCTCCAGTTGCCCTCACTGCCGGGCTCTTGCGTTGATCTCCGTGTAACACAAACACAGCATGACGACCACACGTGTGCACCACACGCTTGCAGGCCACGACGTCATGCATGCCGCAAACGCGCCTCGCCAACGCGCAGAAGCCATCCCACCGTCCGCAGCCACTGTAACTACTCTGCCAAGCAGACACCATAGCAGTGCCACACTGTGTGGAGCAGTTCGTGGCAGGGCACACACGGAGTGAGAGCCAGCATGCATGTACACGAGGGCCAGCATGCATGTACACGAGGGCCAGCATGCATGTACACGAGGGCCGCATGCAGACTGCAAACGTGCCACGGCCAGACAGCCGCCTGTTTGCGTGCCACAGCGACTGGCAAGCATGCCAACGCACTCCCAAACCGCCCATGCATGCCAACGCACTCCCAAACCGCCCATGCCGGCGGACGGGGGCCTGGCCGCGCGCCATGCATGCACCCCCACACTGGACTCCTTGCTCACCTATCTCCTTCCGTCTCGGATCCCCGAGTGCCACTATGCGTGCATGCCACATGAGTTGACCCAGTACCGGCGGAACTTGGGGCTGAGCACCTTGCGGAGCACCCATGCGTGCATGCCCCAACATGAGTGCCACTATGCCCCAACCTAGGGCACTCGGGGACCAAGTTGGGGCAACCTGTGGGGTGGAGTTCCACCGCCTCCACACCATCGCGAACACCCCCCGCCACTTTCATACAAGGGCAGCCGGCATGCCGGACCCCCACCCGGCCCTCCACCGGCTCTGCCATGTACGCCCACGTCTAAGCTGCCCCACCCTCAGCGGATGCCCCCTCAGCCCCCACGTCCCCGAGCTTCTCCAGCGCCGCCTGCGCCGACACGTTCCCCGGCTCCAGTTCTAGGCACCGCCGCAGCAGCCCCCGCGCGTCCTCCTGCCGCCCCAGCAGCCGGCACGCCTCCGCCTTCCGGAAGGTCGCCTTGACGTTGCCCGGCTCCGCAGCAAGCACTGCGTCGCAGTCCGTGTACGCGTCCGCCGGCCGATTCAGCTTGAGTAGCGCGAGCGCGCGGTTGTTCGCTGCGGCCACCCGTAGTGCCGCTTCGGCCGGAGTCGCGTGCTCTATGCATTCCCCGTAGAGCTCCACCGCAGGCTGCAGCTTCCCCCCCTTGAACGCGATGTCGCCCTGCTCCTGCACCACACCGCCGTGTGAGTTACGCTGAGTCTGATTACGGCGTCGGCGGTGCAACGGCAGAACGCACGCCGTCAGCATCCCTTGCGTGCTGCCTTTGTGTTCGCAACGGCCACTCAGCATACGGACACGTTTGCGCTAGCGTATGCATTTCGCATCAGGGTTGCAATCGACCTCCAAGGTTGTGGCGGATGGCGACCAGACATGCATTGCGTGACCAGACATGCATTGCGTGGCCAGACATGCATTGCGTGACCAGACATGCATTGCGTGGCCTGGCCGCCATCTTCATCTGCAGCGATTCCACCACAGCTCCCCACAGGCGCAGTGCCGCGAGGTCTGGAGACAAGGCGCCGAATTCCCTCGCCCATTTCAGCACTGTCGGCAGAGCTGCTCACACACTATCTGAAACACAGCATACAGCACACAGCATGCAGCGAGCTGAAGCCGCGATGAGTAGGAGAAAGGGCAACTGGCGCTGGGCAAGCGCTTACCCACAGCGGGGATACAGAGCCGTGGCGCGGCACTGTGAGCACCGGAGAAATGGCAACTGGCGCTGGCTGGTGGGTAAGCGCTTGCCCAGCGACGGTTGACTACTGACACCTATCGGCTGTGCACTCCGCGGCTTCGCACACAGAAGTTCCTAGGTCCCACACACACACACACACACACACACACACACACACACACACACACACACACACACACACACACACACACACACACACACACACACACACACACACACACACACACAGAGATCATGGCTGGTGTGTCTGGGAAGGCAGCCGTGGCGGGCAGAGTCCGCCGGCGTGCTCAGTGATCAGGTAGCGCGTCGGATGTGCCAACGGCATGACCGGCACATTGCCACATTCTGTAAAACACACACAGGACTCGCCCCGCTACGGTAGCGACTACAGAGTCAGACTCCGCGCTGCGGGCAGAGCAGAACGGCGGGCACCGCATGCACACGCAAGCACCGCTTCGCATGCACACGCAAGCACACGCCGCAAGCCGCACCAGCGACACAGCTGGCACCGCTCCGGCCCCGATCCCGTGATGGCATGTGTCATACAGACAGCTGGTGCGCGCTGCCGGGTGCCGGGCAGCTAAGGCCTGCGTACCTTTGCAGCTTCGGATGCCGTGAGCTCCTTCACCGCTGTTTTGGGCGCTGCCACCTGGGCTCGGCGCTCCTCCTCCATGCGCTTGAGCACAGCCGCCGGCTGCTCCTGCCGTGCCTTGTCGCGCATCTGCTGCGCCGCCGTGGTCACCCACCCCGCGCTGCTTGACAGCTCGGCGAGCCCAAAGTCCAGGCGCTTGAATTCGTCCTCGTTGTCAAAGATGCGGCCCACCCAGGCGTCGCCGTGCACCTGCAGGTGGCCAGGGGTCAGAGCATGCCCAGCATGATCACATGACGCGGGACCGCTTCGAGCAATGCCACATGCACACCTGCATGCTGACCGTGGCCGCGCTGCATGCCAACACCGGCAGCTGTCCGGACACCCACACGTGTCCTACAGCCAGTGGCTGCGGTCTGATCTCATGCATGCTTGACATGCATGCAGCACGCACACTGCCTGATGCATGATTGCTCGGAGTCTCTGCAGGTGCTGGACACTGGAGGCCGGTGCACCAATGTGAGTGCGTATGGCTCTCAAGACAGGCTGTGAGAGAGGAGGTCAAGCAGAGGAAGGGTGTGGAGTGGTTGATCGTTGCAGCTCAAGAGGCAGGCAGGGCGCCAGGCGGACCCTGCAGCCGTGGCAGCTGACCAGGTGTCAGTGCAGAGTGTGAGGCGGGCAGCAGGAAGGTACCTCTACGGCGTGTCCACAGGTGTGGCAGATGCCAGTGGCTCGGACGTTGACGGGCAGGTTCTTGATGGCCCCAGTGTCGTCCACGTACAGGTTGACGCCTATGTAGTCGTTGGCTTTGCTGTTTACGAGTAGTGGCACAGACTCCACCAGCTGCATGTGCTCTGCAGTGCAGGCTCGGGTTCGGAACAGCATGAACAAGTAAGAGCAATGGAGTGGCCACAGATCAGTGATTTACAGCGCCAGATGCGCGTGCCAGCGCAGGGTGGGCCTGTGTCCGGCTGCTGCCCCAGCCCTGCGCGTGCTCAATGTTGATTTCTGCTGTAGCAGGCCTCTGGCATATGTAATGGTCATTGTCGCTGGCGAGGTGTTTCCTGGCATCCCCAACAGCATGGAGATAGCTTTGCACGTGCATGTAGCTGCCATCACTGCCAAGCGTGACTTAGTGGCCAGGCGAACGTTGCAGGAAGGTGGATGGTCCGGGCAACGGCAATGGAATCGCGAGCCGCTGCTGACAGGAATCAAACAGGTGGCAGCAGTGGCACCTGTGGCTTGCAGAAGCTCTTCGGGGATCTTTGTGCCTTTTGGGACGTGCTGCATCATGGCCTGACGCCGAGCTGCTGCGTACGCCTCGGTCTGAGACCCCGGGGATGGGCTGAGGTGCCGCTTAATTTCGTCCATGAGACACTCGACCTCCTTTCCGGGCGGAACCTCCATGACATGCTCAGTAATTTCTTTGCTCCTGCACAATTGCCAAAATCCGTACGTGCGTTTGGACGTCAGATCATGCTTCGAAGCGGCCAGACAGGCAGCTGGAACGTACGTGTCCGCGGGTATGTGGACATATGTAAACTTTTGTGGTTCCGTCATTGTGTAAAGGTCGTTATCCCGTGGTTATCTGAGCGGAATTCACGTCGAACAAACGGCTGCTTCACTTTGCGTGCGTTGCACTGATCTCTATGTACATGTACATACGTTGAACTTGGCCAATGTCACCAGAGCTTGCCAGATGTTGTTGCACAGCTCCTGCATTCACCCCTTGCGTGCATCCCATCATTCTGAGCGCCGCTTGAATCTGTGCGCAGTGCCGGACTTTCTGCCACTTCCATGGCAAGCTATTACCACTTGTAGACACGCCGCGAGGCGAATACGCACGTATGTACGAATAACCCTTCGTCGGACAAGCCGTCAAAGAGCCATTATTTCAGTGCGGAATAGGTTGCGCATATGCCGCCTCGAGATTTTATGCATCAATTGCAGGTGACTCGTGTTCGTTCAGCTCGATCAGGTCCACGGCGGGCTTGCACGGTACATTCAATGCTGAGACAAGATGTATGAACTGTTCCATGAATATTCTGCAACCGGAAGCAGAGGTTGGTTGATTTTTCGGCAATGGGTAAAACCAGGATCCCGGGCGACAGCCTGCCTGACTTGAGGGCGAACTCTCATCAGTACCTGGGACAGCATTGTGCAATAGAAGATCGGCGTAACAAGTTTGAGGACGTCGTTATCGTTGATGCCGCGAAGCTGCCTGTTCCGCACTCCAAGGTCAGGATCAGTGTGGGCCGTGTGTGCTCTTGTTTCGACAATGTTGTCTCACCGAAATCGCGCATGCAGAACGGAGAGGAGGATTTCTACTTCCGCTTCGTCGACAGAGAGGACTGGTTATTGAAAGCTATTAAAGTGCGAGATGCGGCCTTGGACTTGAGCCGCTCGCGCTTGCCGAAGTACAAACGTCTGGTGTGCATTTTCCTACTTGTCAGCATCGCGAAATGTTGTACCACTTAAATTGCCTGCTCCTACCTATCTTATGATGGTCTCTCACATTATTGCAATGTTGGAGTAGTGCTGGTATTAAATGTTTACGGAAGCATGACCACGCTGTGCGACACAGGAACGCAGCGCTGCCGTGAAGGCCACGGCTTTATATGGTGGTGATGAAAAAGGGAAGCAGGCCTTGAAATCATCACGCCTGGAGGGCGCGCGCGTGAGAATCTGGCGAGAGATCGAGTGCAAATGGTGCGACATGTTCTGGTCAGGTTTACAGTGATGATGCTCCTGCACAAGATGTAGTAATCAACCTGATAAAGCAAAATTGAACACCTGAAGTGCAGCGGACAGTCTTATGTTGCAGGCTGGAGGGATCTGTTGAAAACCTCGTCCGGCGTGGCCAAACAGAGCACACCTGGTTCTTCGTGTGCACGGTGTTGGGGGACGATAACACTCAAATTCCAGATGTGCATCTCAACGAGACGTCATGGGAGCTGCTTGACACAGCAAGAGCGTCCGGTGAGTCAGGAGGCGGTGAGGAGGATCGCCGTTCCAAGCGTCGACGAAAACGTGTCGATGTAAGTGAAGCTTACGGGATATATGAAGGCAATGTGAACTCACATGGGGGCGGTCGTCGTACGCGGACTGCGCCCCCACGTCCGGAGTCAGCTGACCCAGGGCAAGGCCACTCAGGCAGGGCCAGGCACAGTGTTCCGGATCATGGTGCGACCACAGATACAGATGATGGTGACGAATTTGTACATGAGAGGCGACGTGGTCGACGCAAGTCTACAACCACGAGGGCACCCACCGCCCGGGGCCGTTCGGCCACAGGCCGCGGCTCCAGAGGCCGGGGCGGGCGGAGGAAGGCAATCAGACAGCCTTCCAGTACGCCTGAACCCAAAAGCGGCTCAGATGACGATGTGGAGGAACCCGAGGCCTTCGACCGTGCATCCGACTCCATGCCAGATGCTGAAGAGCTTGTGTCTCAGCCGTCAGCTGATGCAGAGGGTGCCGCCGAATCGCAGTCGCTTGATGAAGAACGCATTTTGGAGGACGAGGCACCGGAGCGGGAGGAGCAGATGGAGCGTGCTGCGGCGAGACCGACACGTGGCGGGAGGGGGGGACGGCGAGGTGGCAGAGGGCGAGGAACACGCGGCCGCGGCGCGGGCGGCCGTGCAGCAATGCGGAGACGTTCCCTTGCAGGCGATCTCAGCGAGCCAGCAACAGCTGAGCGCCGGCCCCCTGGCAGGCCCAAGCGGCGCCGTGAGACTCAGTCGCCTCTGGCACCAGCCCCGGATGCAGAGCATCCCGATGCGGCAGATGGCAGCGCAAGTGCTGCGAAGGGTTCCCAGCAGCGCGCCGCGAAGGCCAGGCGTCGTGAGCTGGCGGATGAGGGTGCTGGGGCTGAGGCTGAGCAGGCAGCCTCTGCTTCCGCAGCCGCGGCGAAACATGAGGCGCGAGGGACAGCAACGACACGGCGGGCGCTGCACGGCGCAGAGGAAGCGAGGGGCGAAGCCTCCGGCGGGCGGTCCACGAGGAGTGGGGGGACGCAGATGGGTAAGGGGGCCGGGGACGCGTCGCACAGCGTTGACGACGGTTCGCGTGCTGGTGATCCAAAACGCACCCGTACGTCATCCGGGCGTGCAGCGACGCGCAGTCAGCAGGGGCAGGGTCGTGAGGCGGTGAGCGATGCCGCTGCAGCCGGGGGGGGGCATGCAGTCGCGGCGGCCGCGGCAGGGGAGGGGTCCATGCCGGGGGCCAGTGCTGGTGCGCAGCCGGGGTCGCTGCAGCGCCCCGCTGGTTCTGAGGCCGCGGCTGAGCAGGCGCAGGACGTGGGGCATGCGACCCTGCCGCGCGGCGGTGGTGGCCGTGGCGCGGCGTCGAGAGACGCGCATGCGGCTGCCGTGTCGCGTGGCAGCCGCGGCCGCAGCCGCGGCAAGGGTGCGGGTGCGAGCGAGGTGACGCAGAGTGAGGTGACGAAGGACAGTGTGGGAATGGGTAGCAGGGACGGGTCGCAGCGGCGGCGGGTGGCTGGGGTGCCGCTGCCAGCTGGCACTGCGCCGGGGCATGGTGAGATTGGCATCCTGTCGAATCGGCGGATGAGCCACGCAGACACCGCAGGTACTGCTGAGGCAGCGCCGTCCGGCCTTGCCTTACCCAGCGGCTTGCTGCCGAGGGGAATCCCAGAAGAGGACCAAATGGCAGATGCGGTGCTGGATCCGGCTGACATGCACGATGCGGATGCACCGGGGGTGGCTGGGGGGTGTGATGACGACGAGCGGATGGCGACTGCCTCGGAGGGGGAGGGCCAGGGTGTGGCGGAGGGGGGGGCCGGCGGCGCCAGGGAGGGGGAGGTGGGCGAGGTGCTCGGGCGCGGGGCACGGCAGGCGGCGCTGCGCGAGGCCCAAGAGGTTGCAGACGCGATGGAGCAAGTGGAGTCCCGCGATCAGGAGGCGCCGGCGGGCCGCGAGGCGGAAGAGCTCCGTGCTGGTGCGAGCCCGCCATTTGTATATCTGAACGCGTGTGCAGGGCTCTGTGGTGCTGTTTGAACATGGCCACCCAGGCCGCTTGTCTAGGTCCCGCTGCAGGCAGACGTGCGCTCCTGTTTGGTCAGTCGCTGTGAGGTGCTGGTGACTCTGTTTGTCCGGAGGTATCGCGGCGGCCGCGGTTCGGTCGGTGGCAGGCGCACCTGACTCAGGGACCCCGCGTGCGCAAGAATCTGTGCAGGGCAGCATCTGCTGCAGCGTGGACCGTTACTGCCGGTGTTACTGCCGCATTACTGCCGCGCCTGCATGCAGGTACCCCGGGCTCAGGGCGGCGCGGGGGCAAGCAAGGGCGAGCGTCACCTATGCCGAATCGATCGCAGCCGACGCCGAAAAAGACACGCGGTCGCGACGCCAAGGCGGAGGCCGTAGACGAGCCAGAGGATCACGCCGCTGCTGCCACCGCTGCAGAAGATGGCGTGGACCGTGAGCTCAACGGCGGAGATGTCACACTAGCAGCGCCGTCAGCAGAGGAGCAAGCTGTCCTTGTAGCCGCCTCGGCCGCCGGCGGGCCAGACAGTAGAGGAGGCGTGCATGATGCTCTGCCATCTGGTCCATCCCTTCTGCACGCCGGCGCGAATGGAGCGAGTGGGAGGGCAATCAGCGCGGGTGATCCTCCAGTAGACGGGCAGGAGGAGGGTGGAGGTGCGTTGGGTGGCGGGCGGAGCGAGGATGGCGCAGACGCAGGGGCGGAGGCGCACATTGCCGTTGCCGAGGTGGGGGAGAGTGAGGAGGAGATTCTGCCAAAGAAGCGGCAGAAACGTCCGTCGAAGAAGGTGTGCACTGCTCTGTCTGTTCCAGGTCGGCGCTGGCTGCCGTGCTGCGCTTCTTTCGCATTGCGGCCCACTGTGCAGCCTCGAGTGTCGAGTGTCATGGACATTCCAGCTGCAATACACCCCCAGGGCGGGTGCTCCTGCCACCCTGGCTGCAATGTCAGGAGGTCGCATCGGCTGGTGTGAACAGCCAACGGTGATCCTAGGTCGGAGATCTCAACGCCCTGGTGGACACAGCGATGTCATCGTACATACACACTGTCCAGCGTGCATTGCTTCAGGCTGTTGCCAACGGTTCAGACATGGTCCGCCGTGGCTGCAGGTGGTTGCGCCCTCCGCTGCCCCCCCCGCCGCTGCGCCACCTGCACAGCAGGGCTCTCCGGGCGAGGCGTCCAGCGAGGGCGGCCGCAGCGCAGCGCGCCGCGCGCGTCCGACCGACGTCGCTCCCACATCTCAAGCGCGCAAATCCCAGCCCTCCATCGCCAACGGCGTCGGCGCGCCGGCCGGTGCTGCCGCTGTGCGGCGCGGCCGGCGCGGCCAGCAGGCCGTCGACGCGGCCCGCGCAGTCGCCGCTCCTGCACAGCCGCAGGTGCCGACACGGCCACGCGTCGATCGAGCACCGGCCGCGCGCCCGGTCACAGCACTCCGCCTCGGTCCCGAGAGCCTCGTCGGGCCGACAGCGTCAAACAAGTTTGTGCGTACGAGGCCATCATCCGGGCTCCAGCCGCTGCATGGGTCCCTGCACACCTCAGACCACACTGGCAGCACCATGCCGTTGTCACGCGTGGAAGACCTCCCTGAGTCGCCGCCGTCGCTGCTCCCCCCCGATGCCCTCAACGCAGTCGCGGCAGAGCAACCGGACGATGCAGCTGAGCTGGCGCTGCTTGAGCCCATGCGTTACGAAGACGCCGAGCCGGGAGAGCCGGAGGAGGGCCTGCCGGTGTTGACTGCAGATGACGAGCCGCAGCAGCAGAAGCCAGTGGATGAGGTGGGTCAGGCGATGGCAGAGGTCGCGCACACCGCGGTTTCAGCCATGGAGGCCGCGGCTGCAGCCGTTGCTGACTCGTTGATGCCGATGGCGCCGCCAGCAGGCCGGCCCGCACAGGTGGCCGAGGTGAATGCCGCCCTGGCCGACCCGGAGCTGCCTGTGAGCAATGCGCTGCCGGTGCACCATGCGGCGATCTCCGCGGCCGCGGCGGCGCGGGAGGCCGCAGAAGCGGCAGTTGCGCCGCACACGTTCACCTCGGCTGGCGCGGCAGGGGCTGTTGGTGAGTGGCCGGCGGAGGCGGCGCCGGCCGCCGCAGCGGCAGCCGCGACTGCGGCAGCGGCAGCCGTGACGACAGATCTGATGGGCGTCACAACGAGCGGTCAATCCGCACAGCAGATTGCGTTGGCGCCTGCTCATCGAACGCTGACCGCATTTGGCGAGGTGCACGAGCTGCAGCATCCCGAGCAGCACGCGACCGTGCAGTCCCCGCTGCCGTCGGCCGACGAGCTGCAGCGCAAGCAGCTGCCGCCGCTAGCCCCGTCAGGCGCCGCTGCCGCAGCAGCAGAAGAAGCTGCCCAGCCAGAGTCGATCCAGGCGACCGCTGACGCCGCCCAGGACCGCGACTCGCCCGCCGCACAGCCGGGGGGTGAGCAAGCGGGAGGCGATCGTGCGCCGGATCCCGCAGCTGCGCCCGAAGGCGATGCTGCCCGCGCCACCTCAGCGCAGCGCGCGGAACAGGCAGAGGGTGGCAAGGCTGCCGGCAAGACGGGAATGACCTGGATCATGTCGTCTGTTACAGGGTTACTCACGCGGCCCTGGTTCCACCCGCCGACATCTCGCGAGCCCTCAGCCGCGTCGAGCCCGGTGCGACCTGCGGCGGACGACGTCGACGGCACAGCGCCGGAGCCGGCGGGGGACAGCGCCACAGCCGCAGAAGCTGCCGAGCAGCTGCAGCGGGGCCGTGATGCGGCGCAGCAGTCGGGCGCGGTGTCGCCGACGCAGGCCGCACATGCGGCTGTCCTCTCGCAAGTCGAGGGACCTGAAAACGCGCCGCATGCGGCGCATGCGGAGCGTGCGGAGCACGCACATGGTGTGCTGGCAGCAGACGGTGTTCCGGGGGAAGGGGTAGGTGGCAGCGGCGGCGAGGGTGCTGCACTGGCGGCAGACGTCGAGGCGGGCCCAGCAGCAGAGGAGGGTGCTGCTGCGCTGGACGGTGCTCCGGCTGCAGCTGTGGCGCGGGATGGTGATGCTGGCGCTGACGCAGCTGCGGCTCCAGCAGAGGATATGGACACTGATTCGGCTCATTTCAAGGACGACCCCGCTGCTGCGTGTGCAGCACTGGACAGCGAGATGCAAGGTGCTACCCTCCCTCCCGCTCCTCTTGATCCCTTATGTTGATCGATCCACCTGGATCTGCCACTGAATTGCTAGATCGGTGCTCTTTCTGCGTCATGAACAGCACAGCGTGTGTTTGGGGTCGCGCAAGTGTCCGTCACGCATACGCATGAAAGCCCACCGGTCAGAGGCAGCCGTACTGTCCGCCTTGACCCCCAGCAGCTCAGCTGCCACATGCATGCCAAGGCTGAGCCGCCCGAAAGCTTTCGAAAGCCCGCGCCGTCAAGCGTGGTCATGCTGCTGCGCCTCATGTGTTCCGGTGATGCAGACGTTGCAGCAGGCGAGCCGAGTCTCCCGCACACCGCTGCTTGCGGCGCCGCAGCCACGCTGACCCCCGGCCAGCACGGCGCCGGGTTGCTGCAGCCGGCGCCGGCGTCCGTCGACGGCAGCGGCACGCTGCTGCAGCCGTCACCGCCGGCGTCGCCGGTCGCCGACGCGAGCCAGAACGGCGACGCTCTCCTGGAGGATGGCCCCGAGGAGATGCGCAGGCTGGGCTCTTTGGACCTCCCGCTGGCTGAGCAGCTGGCACAGCCGGCGGACATAGACATGGAGGACGCGGCAGACGTGGACCCCCTTGCCGCGCTGTCCGACGGGGCTCCGGCAGGCCTGCCGCAGCCGCCGCCGCCGGCCGCCGGCGTGTTTGCGCAGTCTGGTGCAGGCACGGAGGCGGCTGCAGCTGGGGGGGCGGAAGTGGATGGTCACGGCGGCCTTACCGCGGCGACATCCCTGGAGCTGCTGCGGCAGAACATGGACCATGCACCGGGGGCCACGCGCGCACAGCGGGACAGGCAGGCCGCGGCGACCTCTGCAGCAGCCCGGACGGACCACGCGCCACCTGAGCAGTCCGCCACGGCGCCAGCCGCCACTGCCGCCACTGCCGCAGCTGAGGCCGGCGCGCCTGCTGCGACCGCGCCGGAGCCGGCTGCACCTGCGGCTGCGGCCGAGGCGGCACCTGCCGCGGCGCCCCCGGCCATCCGTGCAAAGCGCTCCGCGCGGGCGCCTCCGCCGCCTGTGACCGTGCCGCCGCCTCCGGCTGCTGTCGCACCACGGGAGAACCGGAAGGCCAAGATCCGGATCGCGCGGCGGCCCAAGAAAGCTGGAGGAGCGCCCGCGCAGGGCACGAGCCCCACTGGTGCGGCGGCTGCGGCACCAGAGGCAGGGGTGGATGGAGGAGGCGCGCCCGGAACCGCTGTGAGATTCATCTGCACTGAAGGCGGCGGTCCTTGCTCTGGCATGGTGCGTCCGATTCACATTGCATCGAGGCCCCATCACCCCATAACCCCGATCCTGAGGCTCACAGAACCGATCTGTTGCTGCACAGCATGCGTCTGCATGCTCACGAAGCGCGGCCCCCTTGCATCGCCTGCATCGATGCCACACTCTATTTGTGCATGGTACAACATGTCAGCAGGTGGACCAGCCCAGCCTGCAGCGTTTGTCAGAATCTCCTCCGAATATCAGCTATGCACCAACAAAGTATTGGTGAAATACTCTCAACAGCCGCCGAACCATGCCGACTACGTGTGGGGCCAAGAGGTGGCCCGGACGTCACGTCTGCGTGCTGCGCAGGAACGGCTGGCGCCGTTGTCCGATCCACAGCAGCTCATCCCGAGCGACCAGACCATCGGGCAGCGGCTCGGCCTCGGCATGACGCCTGCCGGGCCGGCGCTTGTGTGGGAGGTGGACCTCGACAACGTGCACGACCTCAGCACCTTGCAGGCACGCCCCCCTCCCCCTCATCCCTCTTGATTGTGAGAGAGCACTGCCATGTCGCCCCATGCATGTGACGTGTGTCTGCATTCATGTGCATGCATGCGTTGATGGCTGCAGTGCCGGAGGTCGTTGCGCCGTGCATGGCACAGTCACAACGAATAGGAGCAGAAGTGGTGCGCTGTGCGGCAGGACTGATGCGCCATGCCATGCGGGGGGGGGATGCCATGCCTCGCTCTGACCCTCAAGCACTTGCAGCGTCCGCTTCGGTGTGTTGCGATGGCGCGCCGCAAGCTGAGACCGCTCCAGCACACTGCCGCCCAGCGCTATATCCCGTGCATGGCGCGGCGCAGCGTTTAACACATAATACGGCTACAGCTAACACAGCTGACACGTAATCCGGCTTCCGCATCTGGTCATGTCGTGTCTTGTGCAGTTCGAGAGCGGCGAGCGCGGGGCACAGCTGACGATGTACCGGCCACGCAGCTGCGACGCGGACTGCCCGCAGGGCGCGGACGAGAGCGAGGACGACGAGGAGCCAGAAGTGTACCGCGGCAACAACGGCGCGCAGGTCGGCAGCGGCCCCGAGCCCACCACGGAGGAGCTCCTCCGGGCTGAGTGCGCCTCCGCCACCACCCGCACCTCTTTGTCTCTTTTAGTTCCCGCGGAACATACACATGTTCTGCAATTGTGCGGCAAAGTGTATGTGCGTGAAAGCCAGACCAGGGCAAGTATAGGGCTCTGTGTCCCGAGGCCACCAAGAAGCGCAACAAAGTGCATGGCCTCTGCTGCAGACGCTAGCTGCGGCCGGTGGTGGTGTATGTGCCATTTTGCATGCATGCGCATGTGGCGCGCACTTCACACCGCGCACAGCCCCTACACGTCGGTGCAACCTCTCCGTCGCCTCGCGTCTGCTATGATCCGATTACCCGCACACGGCCAAACGCATGTGCCTTCCCCGCATGGTCGTTCAAAACCGAGCGCACGGGATTCCTGATGGCGGCCCGCGCTGTGCGCGGCACGTGCTGACCGACCGCGGGTGCAGGCGCGTCGCGTACACGATGGTGGCTCCGCAAACGATGCGGCTCGAGACGGTATCTGCAGATGGCGTGCGCGCCGAGGCAACTCCCGCGCCGGGCGTCGCGCGCCTCACATTTCGCCTGCGCGACGGCTTCGGCATGCCGCCCACCACGTGACCGCAGCACGCGCAGCACACGGCCGCACCACGCTGCCGCCAGAGCGCTTCCCATCATGGTACACACCTCAAGGTGGACTGGTGCTGCGCTGTGCCCGCTGCGCGCTTGCCGCCGTCCAAGCAGCGGCGTGTCCCAGCACAGCGTACAGAGGCTGTGGTGAGCGGGTCTTCGTTCTCCTTGGAGGCTTGGAAGGCCACAGAGCGGAACAGGAACAGAATTTTCCGGTGGGGTCCCACCCATGGGGCGCATCAGCGACTGCTGCCCATCGCGACTCGATGGCACCGTTCACACCATCGATGACTCGATGGCACCGTTCACACCATCGATGACTCGATGGCAACGTGTGTACCCTCTGGCGGCCGTTGAATCTCCGTGGATGCACCGCATCGCTGAGCCACGCGGTTTGTAAGAGGCCCGTTTCTGCATGCCTGTGATTCAAAACACAGCAGAGCCGTGCCCTGCGACTCGCGTCGTGCTGCGTCGTGCTGCCCCAAGGTAGAGCTGCGTCGTGCTACCCCAAGTTATTGCTGCGTCGTGCTGCCTCAAGGTAGTGCTCCCAGGTCTTTGAAGCCAAGTAGCTTGCTTGGCTCGATAGACTCCTTCCAACTGCTGCCAGCTTTCCAATGTTGCCTGACACAAGAGCATGGCTCCTGGAATCAGGCACGTGAGGTTGTGGCTGGGGCGCACGCAGCCCGTCCTGAACTGCTGATTCGGCCTGGTTCGTCAAGGTGTTGATGCGTTGTGGCACGATTCAAGAAGCTGTGTCATGGCTGGCTGCCCTGCTGATCGGTTTGCGGGCGTGGGGCGGCAGCGTCTGGACGAGGTGCTGATTGCCATCGTCCTGCGCCTCTCGCACTGTCATGGTCCGTGACCTGGACGCGTGCCCGTTTGTGGACAAGGTGATGACGGTGATGTCTGTTCGGCGGTTCAGGCCCCAGAGGTCTAGACAGCCGAGTTCTTTACAGCACGCCATGTAAGCTGTACAGTTTTCGAAACCTTACGATTTTTTGAAACAAAACACCTTGCGAATATGTTCTGGAATGAGTGAAAGCCGACATCCTCCGGCGAATAAGTTACAGAGGCCTGCTCCACAAGGTGGCAGGGCGAGCAGGCTGGCTGTGTCCTCCTCGAGCGTGGTTGCCGTCGCAGTGTCAATTTAGCAAAAAGGTGTTAGGAAACACTCTGTAACATCTGCGAGTATCTATGGAAACGCTTACTTGTTGATGAAGTCAGGTGTGTTGTGGTGCGGCTTCACCGACTCATGCACCGGTTGTATGGGGTTTTAGTGTGGCTTGAACGAGGCATGGCAAGGGAGCCCCACAACTCAAAGGCGATAGCTGCTTACGAAGTGATGTGTTTCCTTCCAATTGGCATGTGGGAAGTGTACACCTGTAGACCAAGTTTCTCAGACACCTTGCCTCATGCGGTGATGGTTTGCGCCAGTACTCTGGTCCCTAATTCAGACGGCAGATGCAGTATGAAGTGTGAATTCACTGTTTTCGTAACTCTGTACCACATACCTCTGTACAAACGGGATATGTGGTGCGGTCCAGGCACTGGGCAGTGCGTATGCAGTGGTGTACACAAGGTGCTGTGCAATCACGCACAATCAGCGAAGCAAATATGGGTCTTGAATTGACATGTCCAGTCTCGAGACAGAGCGTAGGCGATCTCGCTCGCACAAGCAGCTGGAGACGTTGTTTAAGGCGTGCGTCCGAGAACAGTAGATCTATTGCAATAGATCGTTATGTGTAATCAGTAGAGCAAGACCGTGAGTGCTTAGTCTGTGCTACGTGTTAGAACGCTGACAAACTGCGGGCGAGCTGAAGGCTCGTCTGCAGCCTAAAGCAAACGATGCAGTGCTGGTGCCCTTGTCACCACCCGTGCTACAGCGGTTGGCACACAAGATTTGCGAAGCACAGAACGGTCAGATGATGCTTAGCTATTCTTCTGTTTGATCCAATATCCTGTACCAAGGAAGAGCTCACTGCGGAAGCTTCCAGTGAGTTGACAACTCGGATTTGTCGCGTTGCTGGACAGACGTGCTTTGTTCGTCCCGCGATGGCGGCACTGCGAAGAGCAGCTGTGTCTGGGCTGAATCAAGTCATTCGGCAAGCGGGCGGCTCTGTTGACAGCGTGCCCACCAGGTACGCGCCTCTGTTGCTGCCTGCCAACGCTGCCCCGACACAGACAGGCTTACAACCGGCTGCACGCAGGACATCACTCGTGTGGCAGCAAGCCCGAAATTTTGCATATGATCCCAATTCTCGAACTAAGCCTCACTTGAACATTGGGACCATCGGGCATGTGGACCATGGCAAGACGACGTTGACGGCCGCGATCACAAAGGCGTGCTCCCTGCGATTCATGATCATGTAACGCTGCCCGTATACGAAAGAGTGGTGTCGTATTGCAGGCGAAAGCTTTCAGCTTCGCTTAGTATCACACATTAATTGTGTGCGTGTGCAGATTCTGGCGGAGACTGGAGGCAGCACTTTCCTGGACTACGACCAGATCGATCGGGTGCGCACTCCGAGCGGCCCAGTACGGCCCAGTAACAGCATATATGTTCAATCTACCTTGGGCTGTGGCTGACAGCTGCTATATCCATAACGTGCTGAGACCGATTCGTTGAGTAGCCACGACCACTGACCATGCCTACTGCATCCAGGCGCCAGAGGAGAAGGCCCGAGGAATCACAATCGCGACAGCTCATGGTACGCAGCCCTGTACATGATAATGCAGGAGTTGGGGATCCTGTTACCGCGTTTCATTGGCTCGAAAGTTTGCCACACGGCCCAGCAGTAGCAGTGTTGAGTGCCATCTGCTGCAGTCTTTTCTGAAATAAAAACATAGAAAGCGTGAATGCCCCCACTGCGGCAGCTATGCACACGAACACACCTCGTGTTATGTCCACCTGCAAACACATGCAGTCCCAGGAAGTTAGCATATTGCCAAGCAACCCAGACCACATTGTGTGCGTGCCTGCTTGCTCTGGTTTACATCAATCTGTCCCAGCCAGGCATACGTAGAAAATAGTTTATGCATGGCCGCCCAGGCATGTATGCGCTGCAGTCAGTGTCCACAACTCGCAGCATCATGGTCTGCCCACCCACTGCTGGTTCCCGGTGAGCGGCTCGGTGTGTCACCGCCTGCGCTTGTCCACGACGCAGCTGTACAGGCAGCACGCTCGGCCAACGCTTGCAAGCAGCATCCCAGGCGTGGCTTGGCTGCTGAGCCTGCCTTTCCATCACAGACTGACTCACAGCCCACAGACTGACAGCAGGCGGCAGGCAGCATGCCCCCCCGCCCCCTCCCCCCCCCCCGCTGTTGAGCCGCTGCGGTAATGATCCCAAACCCCACATTCCATTCCAGTGCCGCTTCACCCAAGCCTCGACCCTCAGTGGAGCAGACAGTCCGTGCCGCACATATGAAATCCCGACCCATTGCAATCATCGCATGCGCATGTCGGCGGTGGGTTGATCCACACACTGACTAGCTGGCCGTGCAATTCGCACACGCACACGCCCCCCCCCCACCCCCCCCCTGGCCAATCACACGGTCATTGTTGAAATTGCTCGTGCGTGTTGTGTGCAGTGGAGTACGAGACGGCGAAGCGGCACTACGCGCACGTTGACTGCCCTGGCCACGCCGATTACGTCAAGAACATGATCACCGGCGCCGCGCAGATGGACGGCGCCATCCTCGTCGTCTCGGCTGTCGACGGCCCGATGCCGCAGACGCGCGAGCACATCCTGCTCGCGCGCCAGGTCGGCGTGCCGGACCTCGTGTGCTTCATCAACAAGTGCGACGCCGTCGCCGACGAGGAGCTCATAGACATCGTCGAGATGGAGCTGCAGGAGCTCCTCTCCTTCTACCAGTACGACGGCGAGGCCATCCCAATGATCCGGTGCGTGCTGTGCGCGCTGTGAAATATAAACAAATTTGGGTGATTTAATTCAATATTGGCAGTTTTGGCAGTTTTTGTCGTATGCATGTTTAGCTGGACAGGAACGGACAATGGTTGGATTTGTGAGGTTGGTTATGTTGGGGTTGTTTTGGACGGCGGGTGACACAGTGGTGCAAGCGGCGGGGGGGGGGAGGGGGGGGGGGGGCGAGCGGAGGGTCCATGCGCGGGCGTGTGGTGTGCAGGGGGTCTGCGCTGTGCGCTCTGAACGGCGACAAGCCCGAGCTGGGCAAAGAGGCAGTGTTGAAGCTGATGGAGGCGGTGGACGAGCACATCCCGGACCCAATGCGCGCGCTGGACAAGCCGTTCCTCATGCCGGTGGAGGACGTGTTTGCGATTCAGGGCCGCGGCACCGTCGCGACGGGGCGCATCGAAACCGGCATCATCAAGCCGGGCGAAGAGGTCGAGATCTCAGGGCTCAAGCCGTCGGCCAAGACGAACGTCACAGGTGTTGAGATGTTCAAAAAGTCGCTCAGCGAGGGCCAGGCGGGGGAGAACGTGGGGCTGCTGCTGCGGGGAATCAAGCGCGAGGAGATCCTGCGGGGGCAGGTGATCGCAAAGCCGGGCCACGTCAAGTCGTCGACCAAGTTCACAGGGCAGCTGTACGCGCTGAAAAAGGAGGAGGGTGGGCGGCACAAGCCGTTCGTGTCGGGGTACCGGCCGCAGTTCTTCTTCCGGACGGCCGACGTTACGGGGTCGATCGTGCTGCCGGACGACGTCAGCATGTGCATGCCGGGGGACAACGTGACAGCGCAGTTTGAGCTGATCTCGCCGACGCCGATTGAGAAGGGGCTCAAGTTTGCGATCCGCGAGGGCGGGCGCACCGTCGGCGCCGGCGTCGTCGCGGATAGCGTCGCGTGATTGCGTGTGCTGTGCATGCTGTGATGTTCAGAGGGGGGGGGGCATGCTGGGGGGGGGGGGCTGGCAGGGCCTCGGCGGCCGCCAGGAGCAGTGGTGGTGGTGCGGGCGGTGGCCCATGCGTGGCCACTTGCTGCCCGATCCCAAATTGCGGGGGTGATATGGCCGTGCTGGTGGCACTGCAGTGAGGAGTGCGCCTGTTGGGGCCGTGACGGTGCAGGCTGTGAAGGCCACTGTGCAAGGGCCAGCCGTGCTAGGGAAGGGTCAGCCGCGCTCCTCAGCATCGTTCCGGTCCCTCGGGAGGCCTTGGTTTTCATGTCACTGTCGCATGCGGAAGTGCCCTGCACGTGGGACGCTGCCGGAAGGCGGGCAGTGCAGGATGAGGGGTCGTGTGTTCTGTGGCAGATGTGTAAATGTTGCCTGCCTGTGCGCCGACAAAGCAGTATCGTCCAACTCTGCATGCAATACGAAATGCGTGCCAGGTTGCAGTGCTGTGTGCCGTGGTGTGTCTGGCCTCGATGCGAGACTGACCACTGGTTGCATGAGCGATTTGAGGCAGGCCCCGGTGTGCATGCATGGGCCCATACACCTTACCACTGCCGCCATGTGTGTGTGTGTGTGTGTGTGTGTGTAGCTGTGGTGATGTGTATTGGTGGCCTCTGTAAAGGCCTTCCAGCTGTGGTGATATCATGATCAGCCTGCACGTTGTGACTTCTCATGTGCTAGCCAGGCTAGGGTTGGCGCCGCGGCAGAGCTCGCAAGTCCGTATTCTCGCGGTATGATGTATGACTTATAGACAACCCGGAGATATGCAGGCAACGTAGTTTTGGCAAGTGGGACCCGCGGTGAAGAATTGGGGGCATTGTGGCCGTGCGCAGCCGTGGCTACCTGGGCCTGCAGCACAAATGGCGGCAGGTACAACGCGGAAAGCCAAAGCATAGTCACAGGACTCATCTGGCAGCCTCAATCGCTGCTCCGCGGACATGTGCTCGCTCACAGATACAGGACGGGTAAACAGCGTCTGCTTTAAGCAATGGTACTGGCGCTTTGTGAGCGCCTTGCACTCGCTCTGATTCGACCGCGCGTCGGCGCAGATATGCTCTCATGCCGTTCAAAATGGCCACTCGCAGCACTCGAAAAGACGGGTTGCCCCCGGCCACCGCGCTGCAACCATGCACCGTTCTCAGCATGACAGTACAATGCATGTACTGAGTCCCACCCAGTCCCGCCCAGCAGAGTATGTTTGTCACACCGTGCGCCCCAACCATACATGACCATCTGCAGCTCAAACACAACGCCACCACTCCCACGTCGCCGTTGCATGATGTGTTTCATATGCCAATAGCCAGCAAGAAACAATCCCCCCCTCCCAATCTGAGGTCCCCGTGAGTCAGGAGGCCCTGGTTGCACATGCTCCACGGTGCAAGTCCGACGTGCTGGGACGGGTACGCCTCGTGGTGCGATCCCCGCGGGGCTCAGGAGGCGCCCAGGCCGTGCTGGAGGCTCGCGTGCGGCTCCCAACGGTCAGCGGCGGGGCGCACCGCCTCCAGGAACTCGGCGATGACGCGGTCCGCCCACGACGCGCCCAGCGGCCACAGCCCCTCGAGGTGCGCGCAGTGCCCCCCGGCCGCCGTAACGACCAGCGCCGTCGCGGGGTTGGCCGCGCACTCGGCAATCGGCAGGTCGCCAAGGAAGGGGTCGTCGGAGGAGACGAGGAAGAGGGTGGGGGTGCGGATGCGCGGTATGAACTGTGCGGACGAGCCGGCCGCGTAGTACATCTCGACGGAGGGGAAGCCTGTGGCCTTGCAGGTGGCGGCGGCGTCAAAGTCGTAGAGGGTGAGCGCCTCGGCGATGGTGCCGCAGTCGACGCCCGGCACGAGCGCGACCTGGTGCGCGTGCCGCCGGATGTACTGCTTCAGCCTGCAGACAGAACTCGGGGTGCAGGGGGGGCGGGGGGGGGGGGCGTCTTCAGGCGGCACCTGGCGGAGCGTCGTGTCACAATTACACAGTGTGGGTGCCGCGGGATGTGCTTGCAGGAGTCGTCGACTTGCCGGCATATGGCCAGCGGAAAAACCGCCCTGATTGCACATGCAGCAATCGTTGCGGTGGTAAACAGTTTGGACAGAATCAGACGGGATCGGATGGCCGTTACGCGGCGCAGTGATGCTGGACGGGGAAGTGGGCGATTGGGCCGTACAGGGGCACGGCAGCATGTCATGCTGCGCTGCGCTGTGCTGTGCTGTGCATGCTGTGCTATGCATGATGTGGAATCGGACACACCGGAAGGTGAGCACGAGGTTGTAGATCCACGGCATCGTCCATGGCTTGCTGATCTTGTGGCTCGCGGTCGCCATGCAGAAGGGGTTGCTCACGACCACCGCGGCACTCAGCCCCGACCGAGGCCGCCGCTGCGCGCTCGGCTTCTTCTCCCCCGGCGCCTCCGCCCGCGCAGCCGCCTGTGACATGTCCACCTGCACGCTGCCCTCAGCACCATCCGCTGCGGCGGGGCCACGTGCGCCTGCGGCCGCGTTGTCTGTCGCAGCGCCCCGGGGAAGATCCAGGGACACGCCGCGTGGCGTCGCGCTGCGCGAGTCGGTGTGCTCGCTGCCGCTCCACCAGATCGGCCGCGACACGCTGCGCGCTGCGGCTGCTGTGCCGTTTGCGCCTGTGGACGTTCGCGTGGCCGGGGGTGACAACAGTGTGCCGTCCATCGCGACACACACCTCCCCGGACCCTCGCGCGCTGCGTGCTGGGCTCAGGTCCGGCGGGGCCAGCATGCTGCGGCGTGCTGTGTCGCCGAGGCATGGAGGCGCCGTCTGGCACCGCTTGTACATGCCGTGGGTGGCCACATCGGACGGTGCGGAAGTGGGGGACCGGGCCGAGTCAGCGGCGGTCGGCGCAGCCTCCGCCGCGGCCGCCGCCGGCACGACCTCCGAGCCGAACGGCTGCAGGCTGCCGCTGCCGCCGGTGCTGTCGGCGCCGCTAGCGGCGGAGCCGCCGCGCAGCGGCGGCAGCGACGTCGGCGAGCTTGAGCCGTGCTCCGAGGCCGGGCTAGCTGCGGCGGCAGCCGCCGCCGCCGCCGCCGCAAACGTTCCCCAGCTGCGGGGCAACGGTGTTGCCGGCGCGCCGACAGCGGCGGAAGCAGCAGGCGCAGCATGGGCGGCAGCAAATTCGCCCGAGTCGGCTTCGGCAGTGTACTTGGTCAGCAGCAGCGCTCCCAGCGAGTATCCGACGGCAAAGATCGGCGCTTCCGGAAACTTCCTGCGCAGCACAGCACCTCACACCCCGCGCTCGTCAAACCTTCCCTCGCCCACACGTTCACAGCACGCCACGCAGACCTTGTCAGCCAAGCTGCGATCCGTCCGCACGCCCGTGAGCGCATCCGATGAATGCACTCTGCACCTGCACTCTGCGCCGCGGCCGGTGCGTGGACGTAGCAACTCCCGCAGGGCACATGAACCAACGGCGTGGCTGAGGGGCGCACTGGCAGATGTGTTCCACCGCCTCATGGATGTCATGCGTGTGCACCGCGTTGTAGCACACTGGCGTCGTCAGCGCGAGCCCCGCACAGCCGCGGTAGTTCATCACCACAGCTCGCCACCCGCGCCGTTCCGCCGCACGGCACATCCACTTCACGTACCCCTCCTGGCTTCCCCCTGCACTCGGCACACCCACAATTACAGTGCACAATACACGAGCTCAGAGCACAATACATACCTAGAGAACACCGCTGGCGGCCTGGCCGCACTTGCGCGAACTGGCCACAGCACACACGTCATGCGCTCTGGCACCAACTGGGAAATGTGAACACGGAACGCGTACGTGGTGTGGACTCATGCATCTGCAAGTGCTGCTAGCACGCTGCCACATCATACCACGCAGCCAACATGCCGATACGGGTACATTTCCAATCGGACAAAGGATCAAACAGGGCGACCAGCTTCGTGCAGTGTGGGCCGTAGGTCACGACCGGTCGGCGCCGTTTCGGTGCCATCATTCTGTGTATTCATCTTGATAATACCTCATCATATCGGGCTTGTATCGGGGACCGGAGCTTTTGACGTGCGGCCACGGACTGGAGCTGCTGTCCGTGGAAGGAAATGTCCGTGGAAGGAACTGCCAGCACAGAGGGCAGGGGAGAGGGGGGCGTACCGGTGATGCCGTGGAGGATGAGGACGATGGGCGCGGCGCCCTCGTGGCTTCCGGGGACCTCGCTGCCGCGCCACCAGTCCAGCGCAATGCAGCCGCCGTCGCGCATGCCCCGCACCTCGCGGTAAAAGTTGCCCAGTGCCGTGCCCTGCCGCAGCACTGCATGCATTGTTCATGAATCATGACACGATGTGCGCTGGCGCTGCTGCTGCTGCTGGCGGTCATGTGAGCACAGCTGTACACAGACCCAACAGCAGCGGGAGTGATTCTTGCAGGATGAGTGGGCCATGGAGGTCTCAAAGAAGCTGAGCAAACAGTGCGCGAGGAGACACATGCAGAACCAAGCAGGAGCAATGCTATTGGGGCCTTTACATGTGTACAGGCACGGCAGCCTGTAAGCTGTAGGCTAGTCACGCACCAGTCAGCATGGTCTGCGCATGTGCGGAGAATGCAAGCGGGGCCGGCCAGTATGGCTCCTGAAGGGTGGGGCATCTTTCCACGATGAGCTTTGCCAGCGGACCCGACCCGAGGAACAGCTTCGGCGCTGCAACTGACTTGAAGTACTCCCTACGCACGTCTATGTGTTAGTTTTCAGCTTTGGATGTGTTATGATTGGCTACGATGGTCGCTGTTCTGTGATGCGAGGTATTGCTGTTCATGCCTTGACTGTTGATGCCTCGTCGCGGAACCACTCGAATGAGTAGGGTGAGAGCGCACCAGGTGTAGACCGCGCAGGCGCCGGCAGCAACAGCATAGGGAGCGCATTGTGTTAGCAATTGGGGGATACTTGTTACAGCTCTGGTTGGCGGCATGCTGTGTAGCCGTGTAGTGCTGTTGAAAACGCTGTGTCAGCCAGGCTTCTCGGGCATCAGCCGGCGCCCTAAACGACACGAGAGACAATCAGATCGATTTCAGCCGATTCCGTTTGATTATACTGACGCACGGCGACAGATCCGGGCTTTGGATCCTCGACAGGAGGCAGATGATCGGCTCCATTTCTTGTTGGGGACGACCTGCCCGCCTAGCTGGTCAACTGCACCTGCTCAATTGCAACGCTGCTGGGAATTTCAAATCAGAGCGCCCGTGTGATGACGCACCTAAGTAGCTTCAACCGCTTGTACACATAATGCGACCAAGCCGACGTGGCTATGGGGCTGATGCCATGCCCGCGCGACGATCGGGCCCCACAACAACCCGTCGGACTTCTCGCACTTATCAGCACGCGCAAACACACGGCAGACAACTGGTGCCTCATGCTACCGTGTGGCGTGAAGTAGACTGGCTTGCTTGCACCGCTCCAGCACTTTTGTGAACACTTTCAAGCCCAGGCCTGGTGGAGGACTGCCGGAGGAGCTCGGCAGGCAATACCTGCATCTCACTCAAGGCCAGGTCTGCCGGGACACAGGAGGTCATGCATCGATGGCTGGGGAAAAAACTGTGCTCGTGTACATGGTGCCTCATGCTGTCCAGTGGTGCCTGGTAACGAGCAAGGCTGCTAGTGGCCAGTTCCAAGCGGATTTGTTGCAGAGACGCTGTAGACAGAGTAACGGAAAAGAATGAGAATACCTGAGGTTGCTGCAGTAGATTGCAGTCAGTCAAGCCAGCGTAGATATTTGCCCAGCTGCAGCAGATTGGCAACAAGTTGGTGATCTGGGCCCATTGTCACATTGTTGAAACGCTAACGAGTTTCGCGGCGCCACAATGAGTAGGTGCAAAAATAAACGCTGTTTGTTACACCTGCTATGCTGCGTGTCCGCATCCGGTGTACCGTGAACATCGTGAGAACTGTTGTGTTGTGTTGATTACATGCATGACCATGGCTGTGCTTGCTGCATGCATTACCATCTGGACGAACACATGGGGCAACAAACTCGAAAAAGCAACAGATCGTGACGCAGTTGACATCCTTTGATCATATCGGTTGAGCCATGTAGAATGGTTTCAGGCCACCGCGGTGAACCGGTTCGAATGCGAATGAGTCAGACTGTGTCCATAGTGCGAACACGCCCGTGGCTTCGGGGCGAACGCTGTGGGATTGCGCGCAGTTGCGCAACTGCACGCAAGAACGTCAACAGCCGCCAAAAAACGCTTCTCGTCAGAGAGGCTGCAGTGCGTGCATCTGCGTGCTCTACAGTGTGTTCGTGCCAATTCAACATCTGCTTGCCCGTTTTGAGTAGCTTCTCGATACTTGCCACAGTGGTGCATTACGTCGATCACCTTGCAGCATCATAATCAAAGCTCAACTGCCTTGGTTTCTGCTGCTTCGTGCTCTCTGCTCCCCATGCGGGCCCCACCTGGCAACGTGCCGTAGGGCGAACAATTCGTCACCGCTGCGACGTCGATCCTTGTTCCCGAAGAAGGCAGCTAACGCATAAATAGACCGTATGGACGATCAATCTGCTGCACCAGATGTTTCAGCGTCGCGATTGCGACAGACCGCAGCATCCGGTGCACGGCCAGAGCAAGCTGTTTCTGTTGACAGGGAGCTGATCCCGCTGCCTAAGGCGCAGAAGCTATGCACAGCAAATACGTCCTCCTTGCCCATTGTGGATGATGTTGCGAGAGTTTTGCTGTGACTGCCACCTAACGCAGGTCGTGGTGCACTGTTCGTTGCAGGATGCTTCTTCCTCCCATGGTTCTGGCTCACGAACGTGTGGCTATTTTGGCCGTACGTCACTAGGCAAAGAAGAAATGCAGTAATCGAAAAATGTGCGATCTGCCAGGCGGTGTTCGATGCGCACATTAGGTCTCCATGTCACAAGGACAGGCAAGCTGGCTGCGACATGACAAGGCTCCTCTCTGAATGCAGATACCCTCTACTCGGCTGTAGGATTTGCGGCAATCTCGCCGTTCTTCATCTCATGGATGCTGCTGTACATGATTGGCTACGACCGAGTGTTTCCTCAGGATTTTGTGGACAGCATAGATGCCACCAAGCTCAACCTAAAAAAGATCGGCTGGGTCTTCTGAGCAAACTGCTGTGCGCGAAGCCAATCCGTTCCGCACAGCTCTGTCCACAGCGGTGTTGGGGCATCCTCCGGCGAAGGTCCATCAGCTCCGGCGTCCCCTCCTGAGCTCCTCCTGAGCTGACAGGCTAGATCTCTGTAAATAAACAGCGTCTGAGCAGCATGAATGTCAACGGGGCGTACACCGCCACATGCCATCCGTCCTGTGCTGATCCCTCTGCCCAATATGCAAACGTTCAATGTACACGCACCCGCAGCAACGTCGGGCCCTGGCTCATCCTGGCACCGTGCCAACGGCTTCAAGTCAACGACTGTGTCCTGTTTTTTCATGCCAAATGTCATCAGTGCAGAAAGTCGCTCACACTGACAGCCTGTCCATGCCTCTTGAAAGACAACTGGCGAGTGCTGTCAGACACACGGTCGCATGCCCCTGTATAACATGTTCAAATGCGGAACCCCGGCACTCTGGTACATGCCGGCCGATATGCCCCTTGCTCAAGCCTGCGGCAAGAATTTTTTGTCGCCTCTCTCTGTAAGCCACTCACCGTGCCAGGGTGTGCTGTCATTGAGCTTATGAGCCGGGCATGTGGCGGCACCTTGACCTTCCCTTGATGACTGCATGGCAGAAGAGGAGTGTGTGAACACATGCATGAATACATGCATCGCCACACTTCAACCCTCGCCTCTGTTTACATGCACCAAGCTCGTGCACAGCTGCGTCCCTTCTCTAAAGCCTACAGAAGCCCCCAGCGTAGCTTTCATACACATGTGTATAATTCAAATTCAACGTTCTCTGCGTCTAGCTTTGCCGCAAGTCCAACACAGATTTGCAGACCTTGACATGCGCACACACTCACACACTTACAGTGTGGCAGTAGAAAAGAAGAAGTAGCAGCCTGCGCCTCAGAGCCTCGCAACTGACGGCAGTGTGTACTCAGCTGAGCGGGCGGACACTCTGTGCCTGCATTCAGCTTGTTTATGCCAACACCAGGCCAAAAACAAAACTTGCCTTGCGCCTGCCGAGCAGTTGTCGAGCAGCTTTGTTGGCAGTTGCCCAACCCTCTTGGAGTCCGCAAGCAGCTGGCCCCCTGCCTCAAGGCTGCAGCACAATCACAGCGCGCTGACCACTCACAAAACGCCAAACCTTTGAGAAAATGCTGGTGAATACGGGGGGTGCTGCTCACCCACCAAACGGCGGAATATCAACCAGAAACAACGAAAGATACTGTGCGTAGCTGTCTGGAAGGAAACAAGATACCAGAAGCCTATTTATGGAACTATGGACTGGTAACTGCACTGCCCCCAGCCTGAACGAATGCTAAAGCAATCGAAAGGCAGCATTCCGCAGTGCTGTGGATGCCGACCGAGCTGCCGACCACGGGACCGCCCTTGCATATACGCACTCCCCCGTCTGCCCGCCGCCCATACAAGCCTAAGTCTATGTGGTATGCATCGTACACAGCAGCCCGTGGCATGTGCTGCCCTCACAACACAGGTATCCGTCCGACTGGTAGCCGCCGCCGCCGCAACCGCTGCCATGCTGCCACGCTGCCGCGCGCCACTCTGGCGTGTATCACGATCAGTTCTCACGCCTCCGGCTTTATTCTAGCTACGTATTGTCTCTAGGTATGGTATTTTCGCTATTGTAGCAACAGCCGCAGCAGCGGCCTCTGCCACGGTCAGGCGATGCCACTGCAACCCCGAGCCTGCAGGTCGCCTCATGCTGCGGCTTGCTTTGTCTGCTCAAGCATGCCATAGCTTTTTGACAAGCTAGTGTATTGAATCACAGCAGCAGCTGCAGCTGCGCCTGGCAGCTGATTAGTCATTCAAGGGGCCCCACAGCTGCGCTCGTGCCCGGGGCTGCGTCCTCACGTGCCATCCACCTGAGCCAGCTCTGCTCCCGGCGCTGCTGCTGTGTCACGCAGCAGCGGGATACCCTGCCAGCATGCCCGGCTGACTTGTATACACATGTGTGCTTGAATGCATGCAGCTGCACAATGCGCGCAATTCAATGCATGCCACCACAGCACCATGCCGTGGTGACGTGTCGACAACGAGAGTAATGGGCCTGGATATTGGACCTGTTTTGGTGGCGGCTGCAAGACACATGTGTGCTTGATGGGAGCTGCAGCCGCCGAGGGCCGCCCATCCTGCTCGCACACTCGGGCAGCGTTGATCCACAGCGCCATATGCATGGGCGGCTCTACTCCCCCGACACAGCGGCGGGACCCTCCGTCGGCGGCATGCACCGAGGCGTCAGCCGCGGCGTCAGCAGGCAGTCCCCCGCGTCGCTGCGCGGCAGCCCCCCGGCCGCCGCTTGCATCGGCAGCCCCGCCGCCTCCTCCAGCATGCTGAGCCGCAGCATGCGCAGCGCGTCGCGCTCAGCGTGCAGCACGCCGGCCTGCCGCTTTGCGGATGCCTTTGCGTCGAAGAGCCGCGTCTGTGCCGCGTGGGTTGCAGTGGACAGTTGCGCCCCGAAAAGCATTGCCTCCGCTTGTGCCACCTGCAGCCCCGGCAGCGGCCCGCGGGGCGTGTCCACATGCATGTGCATCTCCCCGGCCTCCCCTGCGTGATCCACGGCCATGGCCGTGTGTGCTGCGTGCTGCGCGACCACGATGTTGGATATGAACGCCGGGGCGGTCATCGCGGCCGGGGCGGGAGCGGCGATGCGCGGATCAACGTCGTGTGCCTGCTCGGCAAACAGTGCTGCCGTCTCCGCATGCATGGCTGCGGCAGCGATCGGCGCGCGCTGTAGGAAGTCTGAGAGGCTGGGCGGCCGCGGCAGGGGCGGGCACGGCTCCATCGCCTGCTTGAGCTTGTGCTTACACGCGGCCATGGCGTTCACAGCTCCGAGGAGCAGCTCAGCGGCTCGCTCCTGCGTGGTGACGCGCTGAGTGAGCACGTTGAGCTCGGCCTTGATAGCGGCGACCTTCATCTGCTGCGGTGCCTCTGGCAGCTCTAGCGGCTGCTCGGCGAAGATGTGGCGATGCAGCGCGACGAGTTCGGCCTGCGCGCGGTCATGCGCAGCCTCGTCGCTGCGAAGAGTTGTGGCCTGCTGAGTCAGCTGCGTGACCTGCTTCTCGAGGATGCCGATGCGCAGGTCGGCGCGTTTCAAAGCTTCCGTGGCACTCAAAAACTCAATTTCATGTCGCTCTAGGCCGTTGTGGTCAGCAGCATGGGCGGGATCGCCGAATACTTGAGCCAGGCGCCTGCAATTGCAAGGTATGGCCGTGGCATGCATGAGTAATGCTGCGACATTGTCACCAGTACGTGCTCGCTCCACGGCTCATGCGGCAGCCGAGACCACTCAAATCGCACCGAATCACGGCCTCTTCAATGTTAGAGTGCTCCTCAGTGAGTTTGACGAGGAGGTGCTGCTGATCCCGAAGCAGTTTCTCCTGTTGACGCAGGCGGTGCTCGGCATCTTGGATCTGGGCCTGCTTCTGACGCAACGCAGCGGAAGCATAATCTGTTCTTGCAAGAATTAGATTAAGCTCGGTGTTTCTGGTCGCGGCTTCGTTCATGCGGCAGTGGGCGCCCATGACTACCGTGCAATTCGGAGTGAGGTCGACCGCGCAGTTATGTCGGTTATGCGAACGCATGCCACAGTAGTCTGTTTATAGTTTGAGGGATGTCGTCTACGCTGCATCGAACAGTAAATTTGTACGGACGACCGTGCTATTGCAACTGGGCACTGCGTCGAGCCCGTTCACTGAGCTCACTCAGAGCCATGGCATGCAGCTGGCTGCACACCCACTGCGGCGCCCCCTGTGGTCATGGTCAGTCATGTAGTTGCTGTGGCAGGCGCTGCTCGCGCAACGTGGAGCGCACATGATTGTTGATAGGCATGCCCATGTTGGACTGGCAAGGCTAACATTCTCGCTACCTCAACTGTTTAAAATGGATCACGACCGGGAGTGCGTAGATTCAGGTGTTCACCGTCTGTCGACACCATCTGCCGTCTCTCAATGACAACATGAGCGGTCATTTGTCAGGCATGAAGCAAGCTGGGTAACCTGTGCAGCGCTGACCCAGGTCGCCTTTGCTGCACAGTACCAGGTCTGTGACATATCTACAGCATATTTACTCCCACTTGCACAAGTCCAGATCCTACTGATGTGACATTCATGAGTTCTGGTCATGCCATGTCACCACAACACCATCAGCCATACCAACATGAAACACGCACTCAGCTCCAACTCAGCTGCATCATGCACCAACAACATGGCACAGCCCCATTCCAGGCCTACAACATCTGCCCCACCACAGCAGCGCCTGTGTTTGCCCCTGCACAGCGCTGCCAGGTGTGGTCTACAAACAAACCACGAGCTGGAGCCACCACACACACATGCCCACAGCCACGCACAAGCGGGTTGGGCAGGACGTCTGGCTAGCATGCCGTTATGATCTTCACTACGCTTGCTCCTAGTGTCTGATACTCCGATGCGCAGGCACGACGAGGCAACTCGGAAGGTGCAGCCAGGGCGCACAGATTCACGCACGGCTTCCGCAACACACTCTCCAGGATACTCCTTCTGTCGCTCGGTCGCGCCTCCCCCCCCCCCCCCCACGAACGAGTGGTCCCACCGCCGGCTGCCCTTGCCGTACAGCACAGCCATGCATGCAGGTGGCGGTACGCCCATTCGCTGGTCCTGATCGTGCAGGGCGCCGCGGGCGGCAGCTCACTTGTGGGAGCGGGGGCCGTCCGAGGCCTGGGAGATGGGGCATGAGGCGCCGAGGGCGTGTGCGCTCGTGACGCTCTCCCGTGACATGGACGGATCCCGGGACATTGCGGACATGATGGAGCCCATGCTGGACAGGCTGTCCTCGCTCATCATGACGTGCGCGCCGGCGCCGCGGCCGGCGCCGCCGCCGCCGGCGCCGCCGCCGCCGCGCGGCGCGTGCCGGCCACGGCGGTCGTCCGCGCGCTGAGTGCGCGCGAGCGCCTCGAGCCGCTCACGCGTCGCGTGCAACGTCGCGCCGGGGCTGCCGCCGAGGCTGCGCGCCATGCCGGGGACAGGCGCCCGCGCGCCCGGCGCAGGCCGGCGGCCAGCCGGCACGGAGGCGGCGCTCGGCGTGCTAGCCGTGGGTGCGGACTGCCGCGCAGGAGCGTGCGGGCTGGCGTCGCTTACTGCCGCGGACAGGGCCTCCTGCGAGGCGCCCTCCTGGGACACGGTGCTGGCTCGCGCCAGGCGCACCCGCGGGGGCGTCTGCGCGGCCGCCATCGGCGTGATTCGGATCCCATGTTCATGCATCGCCTGCATACAATACATCCCATGTAGCCACCACTGCGCCTCCAGAAAACGGGTTCCCCTCCTGGAAGTTTTCCCCTCTGCACAGGAGTTCTGAAGCTCTCACCCCAGGCTTGATCAAACAATCAGTCTCCCCAAACACAATGTTCACGTGCACCAATGGCGCAACACTCCTGACCCCTGACCCCTGCGCTCCCACGCACCCACACCCACCCTGTGCACAGCCACCTGACACTTCCCGCACAACATCAAACACTTCCCGCGCTGATACTTCATGGCATACTCCACTCAAGCTCAGCAGCTCAGAGTTGACACGTCACCACCAGCTCCAGCAGGACAGGTGCTCCTCGGCTTCTCCTGCTGCAACTCAAGCAGAGCCCGGGCGGCAGCAGAGTGGTGACGGGGAGGAGGGGCGCACGCGGTCCATTGCCTGGTAGTTCTGCATGAAGCCAGATAGCTGGCGCACGAGGTTGTTGATGAAGGCCTCTTCCTCCATCTCGAGGCTCGCCTCCAGGTCAACCTTGTCCTGAGTCAGCCGCTCCACACTGCCCTGCATTCACCCTACCCCTTGACATTGCTGAGCCGGCAGCCCCTCAGACCACAACCTGCGCAATCTACACAACTGGCCCCGTTTTCAGACAGCTCTGCAACCGTGGCAGTTCAGAGCGCATGCATGCCAGCAACCTCGCAGTTGCACACAGCTGTCTGCACACAGCTGTGTGTGCAAAATCACCGCATGCCTGCTCACAGTCCATTCAGCCAGATGCATTATGCCAGACCTCCTGGGTGAGATGTGGTATGTGCAGTAACATGATGGCATACTGATGGAATACTGATGGCACGCTGATGGAATTCTGATGGAATTCTGATGGAATACCGAGGGGCGTCACCTGCGTCACCATTTTTGCCTGAATTGGCCAAATTTGGCCAATCAGAACGGACTAGATATGGACTGGAGTACTGCGAAGCTGCAGCTGCAGGTGTCCAATGTGGACCAGGCGAGGATTAGGCATGATGGCTGTGGCAGGACCATAGCCTGTGCACAACGTGTGCGAGTGCACTGTGGCTGTACAGATGTCTCTGACCCATTCGAGGCATGATCGGATACAGGCGCGGCAGAGGGGATGGCAGTGTCGCTGATGCAGTCTGGCTGATGCAATCTGGCGTTAGGGCAGTGGAAGGGGCAGTGGAAGGGGCGCCACCACACCTGCAGAGACTGCACAGTGCGCTTGAGCTGCTGCCGTTCGAGTGAGAGCTGCTTCTTGTCGTGCTCGAGGATGGCCATCTGCATATGACCCCAGGAATCTGTTCTAGACGTTCTGCTGAGCTGAGCAATCTAAAATCTTGACCGATGTGCAAACTTGGGTAATGCCTGAATCAGTCTGAAATCTTGCTGTTGGCTGCAGATGCAGCAACTTGCCCTGCCATCTGCCATACACTGTACTGCCTCTTCGGCGGACAGGGATGCTGCTTTAGGCAGTGCCTGTCAGATGAGAATGGAAAGCCCCAAAGTGTGGGTACCAACGTCCTCTGGTGCAGCCAGATGCTGGGCACCAGGCAGGGCTACTCAGCAGAGAGCACACACAATTCTGAGAAGGCATGTCATGCATCTTGCCATTATGGTATGTGCACATGCATGCATGCACCTTGCATGGGACAAATTTGGGCAATTCTAGGCACATCTCGAGATAGTAGATGTTGCACATGGTGTGGCAGCTGCCAAACTAGAAACTACAAGGTTTTGAACTGGACCAAAGAGAAGTACAGGGCCAGGAACCATGCAGGTCAATGGAATGGCATTCCCATTAGCATATTGTAACGACACAAGTCGCTACGAGATGAGAGTATGTCTGTGAAAGGCATCATGTTTCAGCATGTCAGCTGATCAGTTCTGGGCATCATCAACGCGAGAGCATCCATGTTGCATTGCACTGAGCTGGCAGCAAGTGACAGAGTGGGCAGCACACCTGCTTTCTCAACTTGTGCATGATGTACTCCTGCTCCGCTTCAAATGCATTCTCTGCCCGCTCCGCAGCCAGCCTTACCTTTTCCAACGACAGCTGCTGCAGCTACAAGCATCACAGTCGATCAGGAACGACATTCTTAAGAAGAAGGAACACACAGCAGCGAGTAGATCGTCATAGGGCATGCATATGTGTCTCAAACTGCTGGTCGGCTACCAACGGCGTATCTTGCCGTGATCGATGTGCATCGGGCGTTTGTACCTCGCATGTGGCGCATGTAACGCACCTCCGCGGGAAGATCGCTGTTCTGTGTTCCACTTGAAACCCGCGCAGCCTGCGGAAACAATACTACTGTTTAGCAGACATGGCGATGCTCTAGTTGATGTTGGCTTCGCGATGTGACCGCAGTAAATACGTGGTAATCACCAGTCATACAAGCCAGCAGCAAACGCCACATACGAAGCTCGACTAGATGCAAACGGTGGTGTCCCTGTTCAATGCGTGCACACAGGCAAGAAAAGCGCGTTTTACAGACACGCAAAACGCATCAGGTTATGCCACACGCGCTCACAGGTGCCCGCCACAGCGGTGTATCGCACCTCGCTACTGCATTGCAGCTCTGAAAGCTTCTGACTTAGGCTTTCATTCTTTCGACGCTCCTCTAAAAGGCTGCGTTCAAGCTCTTGTACCTGCACAGCAGTTCGATGCGCATCAACTGCGCACACGCGACACACATGCCAATTGACACGAATTGATGCATTGGAGTGCTATTATGAGTTTACATCGAATCATTCGCAAGCATTCAGGCCGCACTCGTTGCTCAACCTCTCCTGCGGTGGCCATATCTTCGGGGCCCGAGAGTGCTTCGGCACAGAAATCACCGGCACTTCGAGGTCACGCACACAGCCCCTCCACCGTGAACATGATACAAGCTTTCTCAAAGATGGGATCCGCGCTGCGGGCGACGACACATGTGATTGTAGCAAAGTGATTCAGCCAGCGATCCTACCAAATGTTCAGCCGTAAATTCGCTTACTCGTTGAAGATAAAGGGCCGGGGTCGTGTCTCCGTCCGAACATAGTTTATGCAGCCCCGTCCTTCGCGGTTTTGCTCGATCACAGAGTATTGTGTGCATAGTCAGCAGCATCCCGATATGTCAGTGCTTGCGTGCACGGGGCCCTTCCGGCCGCGCCGTACATATATCTGCTGCCAAGATCCGTGATATCGCCGTGCGCATTCGAAACGATGGTTGCTGGACATCACATCACGCTGGAACTTCGGCTGTGATTACCTCGAACAGTAGGACCAGCATGGCGATAGATGACTCCCAGCCCACTGTGTCTTCAGCAGATCAGCACAAAGTCGAGCGGGATGCCGCGTTGCTTTACAGATCACTGTTCAAGTACATACTGAAAACTCCCGATTCAAGTGCTATTGATCTGCATCGCCAGAGCCATGCAAACTTTCTGCTCCGGGCCCTTGGAAGTCTCCCAGGTAGAGCACCGTCACCTTGTATACCTTGTTTGCTGCGATGATTCTCCGCGCACAGCTTTGTACCTGCAGGTGGATATGCATCCGGCTTGGACGCATCAAGGCCTTGGGTGACATTCTGGGCATCCCAGGGCTTGTGCCTCCTTGGTCTAGACGAGGAGCTGCATGGTGTAGCCACTGGACTCCAAAGCTTCATATCCAGCTGCCAGAGTCCAACAGGCGGCTTCGGAGGAGGCCCATATCAGCTGCCCCATCTGGCTCCCACGTACGATCATCCCACTGCATCAAGCCTGGGATTTACAGGGCCCACATCCAGCACCCCACCTGTCATGCAGGTACGCAGCTGTCGCGACACTGGTGAACATTGGCACCCCGAGCGCACTAGACATCGTCGACAGACAGAACATGCGTGCCTTCCTGCAGCAGATGTGTGTGCCTGAGGAAGGCGGTGGCGGCATAGCTGTGCATGAAGAGGGCGAAGTGGACATCCGTTCCTGCTACCTGGCCCTCGCAACAGCGTACATGCTCCACCTGGACCTCAACGACCTCGCAGACAGGAGCAGCCTGGTCAGGTACATCCAGCGCTGCCAGACCTACGAGGTGCGCCCGAGCCTCGCAGCCCCACACGTGCCAGACACCGATGCCTCACAGCAACAACAACACAACTGCTCCTCCCCCCTCCCTGCTCAGTCACAACGCCCCAGCTGTGGTGGAGTAACTCCTCTACCCAGCTGTGTGGCGCTGTGACGCCGGCGTCTGAGTGGTGAGCCAGCACACGTGAGGTGGCAACCTGTCATCCGCAGACCACGGCGTTCAGCGGCCCACACGCCTGCAGGGCAGGTGTCACTTCCTTCCCTGCCTTGGCGCTGTGCCGCTGTGCGGAGGCTCTAATCTGTCTCATTGTCACACACCTGCAGGGCGGACTCGGTGGCGAGCCCGGCAACGAGGCTCACGGCGGTTACACGTACTGTGGCCTCGCGGCCATCGTGCTCATGTGCCGCGCCGAAGGAGCGTCAGGCCCCGCTCAAGCCTCCGCCCGACCCTCGCCTGCAGCCGTGCTCGACCTGTCGCGGCTGGAGGCCTGGGCCGCTGCAAGGCAGGCCGCCGTCGAGGGGGGATTCAACGGCCGCACCGGCAAGCTCACCGACGGCTGCTACTCCTTCTGGCAGGGCGCGCTGTTCCCGCTCATCCAGGAGGCGCGCACGCATGCCGCCCAGGCCGTGCGGCATGCGGAGGCTGCCCCGCAGCTGGCGTCGGCGGCGCAGTCCGGTGATGGCAATGCCCCTCTGGTGCCCGAGCTGCCTGACTGCCTGAAGATCGGCACCGGGGTGTGCGGTGTGGTGGATCTACAGCAGCCAACGGCTGAGTGGCAGCCTTGGTCCCAGGAGGCAGAGGAATCGGTCGATCCACACCAGCACTCCGAACATGTGTGTCCACCTCATGCTATCCTCCCTGTGTCGTGCATGCAGTCTGGCCACGCCCGCTGCTGGGGCACTGGCGCGCGGCAACACAGAGGTCACTGCCGGTGCTGCTTGCCAGGGGTATCTTGCAGCTGTGGTGTGCACCTGCCGGGTGCGTGTGAGTGTGTTTGTGTGCTGCCAGATCTTGGGCTGACGATGGTGAGTGTGTTGCAGGTGGCTTGCTCTGCCAGTGCTGCCATCATGCCCGGGGCTCCGGCTGCGGCCGCATTGGCGGAGCTGATGAGCGAGTACACCCCACCTGCTCTGCCACCACAGAAGGCGGACCTGCAGGCAGCTCTGGCCAACGCTCAGCAAGAGCATGAGGGCAGTTTGCCTGTGGCTGATGCTGGTCAAACAGAGGAGGCGTCCAAGCAGCAGCAGCCTCTCGTGTTCAATGCAGTGGGGCTGCAGATGTGGCTGCTGCTTGCGTGTCAGCAGCCATCGGGGCTGAGGGACAAGCCAGGCAAGTCGCCGGACTTTTATCACACGTGCTACTGTTTGAGCGGGCTGGCTGTAGCGCAGCAGTGCTCTGGGCGTGTGTTGGGTCAGCCTAGCAATGCGGTCCGGAGGACGGATGTGTGTGTGAATGTGATGCCTGACAAGATGGCTCACTCGCGGAAACGCTTTGCTGAGATGACGTCCTGACCTTGAGCTGGTCGTGCAGAAAAAAGACATTGCCTGACAAGATCTGCTTTGACGCTGCTTTGACTGCGATTGAGTTTCAGATGTGCGTGTACTTGTTGTGTTGCTGCCGTGATGCCTGCGATGGCACCTTTGCGCCCCACCATTGATCCGAGATGGCCATCCATCTGAGACACCTGGTGCTGGTGAAAGGGCAAACCACTGGTGGTTACAACGGCCACCGGTCGTTGATGGCTTGAGAATACACTCGGTTGAGATTTGCCAAAGCTCATCGTTGTCCCATGTCAACAGGTCCCAGTGTTGCTGATACATCTCTTGAAAGTGCACGGCCTGGGCGCTTGGTTCGTGTCTGCCGTGCTCACAACAGCAGCTCACTTTGAATTCCATAGGACAGCCTGCGCTCCGGATCCACCATGACGCACGCACATACGTGCAGACATACTCTAATCAGAATCTCGAGTGCGTCGCCGCGCGCTTGCTCGGATGCTCGGATTTCCGGAACACGGGGATCCCAACGTACGTGTACGGGCGCCGTGCCCCGCATGGACGCAGCGTCATGCCTGCGTCATGGGAGATTTCCGACGGCTGTGCTCATTAATATTGAAACTTCCATTAGCATGGCCTGATGCCATTCTTACCTCATGACTGATGCCCATGCTTTCATCGGCATCCTTCTGCAGTCGGCGCAAGGCACGGGCTAGCTGGCGAGGCGTTCCGGGATCCTCGCTGTGCACCATGTCTGCCTAGATATCCAGTGGCAGTATTTGGTGTCTCCATCTCATCTGATCTGACCTAATCCAACCTGCCTGCCTAGGCTGGCCCCTACACTGCAGGCCCTTCACTTCTGGTTGACATGTACGAGGGAAACATGTGCAAAAGTCTGCAGGTTGCCAACATCAACTTGAGCAATGCAGCCCGGGGGGCCAGGGGGAGGGGGGTAGAGTGGAGAGGCCATAATCGCGATCGCAAGGGTGCAGTAGCAGAGCATGCTCGTGCAGAAGCGTCTGTCAATTCGTCGATGCCTCCCATGCAGCAGTAGCCTAAAGCGGATCCACGCAAATTGCCAACACCCTTGTGATAGTGATAGTCACTCCCGCAGAGTTGCGCCAGACGTGGCCTGCCAGTGGCCCCACACACACGCAAGGCACTGATAAGAAGCAAGGTCCATACCAAGCCATGCACTACGTCTGGCAATGGGCTGGCTCTCAATTGCCTCCACTGTGTTGTGTGGCCAGGAGCTGCTGTCTCGTGTCCAGTGGAGATAGCTGAAGCTGTAGCTGTATCTAGTGGAGATAGCTGTAGCTGTAGCTGCTGTGCAAGAGGTCTCAGTCCAATTTCCTCTCAATGACGGTTTGAGGAAGACTCTGAGAGACCAATTCTATTTGGCAGAGCAGCAACGTCAGGGCTGCAAGCTGGTTCTGCCTGATCCTAAAGCATTACTCGATATGGGAGCACATGCCATGAGCATGGCCACTTCAGCTGGTCCTGCCTAGGTCTGGTCATCTTTATGTTGGAGTGTGCCATTATCTGCTCAGCGCATCATGATGATGTGGCTGAGAGAAAGCTCTGGATGCCTCTGAGTGGTGAAAGCTGTATGGTGGACCATGGGAGAACACATCACATACCGTGGGAGAACACATCACAGTGACCACATCATTGTGGCGTTTGATGCTTGGAAAAAGGAAAAGTGACCGCCCATGGCAAGCATGCTCAACCGTTTATCACGTAGGCCTGCATGCGGGTGGCACCTATTGATTCATGCAAGTGTGCTGAGATGTTGCCATGTGACTGTCTGTGTGTTACACAGTGATAGATCTAGGACTCAGCAGCGCCGAGGCAGCAGACCAGGCAACAAGCAAACAGACCGACCACCGCAAGCACCAAGGCCACGCGCCGCACGAGCAAATGCCAGAACGAACTTACGCCAGCGCGAAAGCAGACACGCACACACCACGCAGTACCACGCAGGCCACGCGCACACCAAACACACAGTCAGCACATGTGACTGTCTGTGTGTACACTGCAAGTGGCCTATCAATTGCTTCAGTGCATTGGGCATGCACAGGTTCATCGTAGGTAGCCCTGATATCTGCTATGCATAGCTATGTGCGTTTTGAGGCATGTTCGGCTGGCTGCACGCGGGGTCTGAGACAACGAGCACGGCTTTGCAGATCGTTGTTCAATGAGCATTGAAGCACGTGCACTGCCGATAAATCCCAACAACAGTGGCGAAGGTGCCCTGCTGACGCGTCTCGGGTCTGAGGGATCCGCCCAATCCAACAAGTGCCGGGATTGGTGCATGAAAACAGGCAAAGGTGTCGGAATTATGCATTCATGACGCAGGTGGCTAGGTGGGTGGGAGCTGCCGTTCGTGGACGGAAGCATAGCTCGCAAGCTTCAGCACATGCACAGCGCGTTTTCCTCGTTGCAGCATACGATCGTGTACAGGTTCGGGGATCTTCAAGAATGAAAGACAACCGAAACTATTGCAGCCCCGTGTTGTGAGCTTATCCCTGATCCTTAACGGCCAGCCGCAGCGCTGCCCGGACACACCTGAGCTGTCGCCACAGGCGATCCAAAGGGCCGTTCCTGAGACGCTCGGAGCGTTCAAACGGATACCACTAGAAGCTACATAGTTAGGTATGTGACCAGCCTCGTGTAATATTTGTTGCATATGATGTGAAATGCTTGATGACTTGTGCCCGTGCCCACACCTTGGCAGCATGTGCAGCTAGAATCCATACTCGCGGCAGCCGGCGCCGGCCCCTCCGACTTGTAAACCTCCGACTCAATAGTCACGCAATTCTGCCTTGTGCGCAGATGGCAGCAGACTCCAGGAAGCACCAGACGGGACGGGGAGGGGCCAGGAAGGGAGCTGGCCGTGCTGGTGTCAGCAATGCAGCCGTGAGTAAGAACGGCAAGGGCGGAGGTGCCAAGCGCACGTCTGCTCTACGACCGAGCATAGCAAGCAAGATTCGGGGGGTGGAGCGCTTCCTCGCCCGACCGAACCTCCCGGACGAAATCCGCACAGCTCAGGAAGCAAAGCTGCAGCAGCTCCTGCAGCAGAAGGCCTCCCGGACCATGACAGCAGCGGAAAAGAAGATATCCAATCGGTACAAAATGGTCCACACCACTCCTTCCTTCCCTTCCAACAGAATGTCTGCAAGCATCAATCACGGACACGAGAGCCTCCTCTGGCTTTCGTCTCCCTTGCACACCGTCTGCAGCAGTCTGTACACGTGCTACGCCAACAAGCCCATGCACTGCAAATGCAGTCCTGAGGAGAATGTTCTAGAAAACCAGACCAGTTTGTGGTCAATTGTTGTGCACCAGAGGCAGTTTTTGCTAGAGCCACTGGTTTGCGCTGCCACTACCAGTAGTGACTTTTACGTGTCGCACCTGAGCGCACCTGTGTGCCGACAACAGCTAACAGACATCTCATTGGTCACAGGTCTGTCAACACTGCGATCGTGCCCACAGGTGAGCACAAGTGCCCAGCGGTGATACACGTGAATGTCGATGCTGCTAGTGTGCTGGAGCCACCGTTTTGCGCAGCACCGCACAGTCAACCCCCCAGCCAGCCATCCTCTGGGCACGCCGCAAACAGTCTGCCACAGAATTTGGCCTCAGCCGTGGCCGCTGTGCTGCAGGTGCGCTTCGCGGAGAAGGTGAAGCTGCAGAGGCGCCTGCGCAGCGCGCAGCGCGGCCTCGATGAAGCCCTTGCTGCGGAGCCGCAGGACCCCCAAGCTGTGGCAGAGCTGCAGGGGAAGGTGGGCAAGCTGCAGGCGGACCTAGACGTGCGCCTCCTTCTTCGCTGCTCAACGCGTCTCCCATGCATGTGTCTTCTGATGCGCTATAACTCGGGTTCACTCCTTCGGCCGCACCAACTCTTGCAAACCCTGTCGCTCCATGGCGATTGCTGTGACAGGTGGCCGCGGTTTTTCGTTTGCGTGGCGTGGCGCAGTATTTGGTCGATTTGCGATAAGCACGAAGTTGGTCTTGGGGCAGAGAGAGTGTCCCGCCACTGGAGCTAATGTTCCCCGCCAGCATGCCGCCAGGTCACGACCAACTCTGAGCCTGAACACGACCACGCTGATCACGGATGGCCCATACACGGCCACTAGCATGTGTATGGCATGCACCTGAGGCAGACGTGGTGTGGATCTGCCTCGGCATTGACTGGCACATGACTCATGCGGCATGCGTATGGCCATACATATATTGCATCGTCCGGACTGAGTCATGCATGTCGCGGTCGATTTCCCAGTAGTTCCAATCCACTCTGAGCCCACGCGTGGCCACGCCTGACCGGAGATCGACGATATGATTGTGGTGCTTCAGTCGTCGGATGCATTCGAGCGAGCTGAAGGCTCTGAAGAGTGGGCATGTGTTCACATGCATGTGTGTGGTGCAGTATGTCACAAACTTCCCGCCGGGGGAGAAGTATGTGTCGCTTCTGGTGGACCCTGAAGGCGCGGAGGACCGGGTACGTGTCGAGCGGGAGCGGGCGCGGCTGCACGGCCTCGTGCATGACCACATGGCCGCGCGCGCCACTGCGTCGGCGGAGCGGCAGGCAAAGCACCGCAAGAGCGGCGGCGCCGTCGTGGTGGCCCCATCCGACGGGGGCATTGTCGACATGGACCCCGATGACATCGGCATGATAGTGTTTGATGACGTCGGTGCGAGGAGTGGCGCCGTGGGGGCGGCTGCTGCGGCTAATGATAGGCAAGGCAAGAGCCCGGCAGAGGGACCGGGGGCGGCGGATGGGGACAGCCGGGCTGTGAAGGCGGGGCGCGGCGGCGCAGAGTCAGCCGAGGATGCTTCGACCGGACAAGCGCTGCGAGCGGTGTGCTGCGATCTTATCCCGGCCAGCCGCTATGCTGTTTCTGCAACGCTGTGCTGGGCCTGCTGGAGCGCTGCTCCTCATGCATGTGGCTACATTGCAGCTTTGAGGCCTCGTGCGATAATTGTGCGGGTGGGTGGATTGCGGGGACTGTGTGAACGCCGCCGTTCGTGGCGTCACTTGTGCATCCGGTGCAGGCTCAACAACAGCCAGCAAGCAGTGACAGTAGCTCTGGTAGCGATGGCGACACTGAAGCTCCGGTCCACCCAGATGACGTCCAAGCCTTTGCTGCTGCGCCAACGGGGAGACGAGCAGCCGACGGTGCGCCTGCGCAGCAGCCGCGCTCAGCCACGCCGCGGCGGGACGCCAGGCTCGCCCCGCCGGAAAGCGATAGTGATAGCGACGGCGGCGGCGAAACGCCGCAGCAGGCCGCAGCGGCACGAGCGGCGGTGGCTGCCGTGGTGGCTCCGGGCAGCGGGGATGACGGCAGCGGTAGCGACAGCGGCAGCGGCAGTGGCGGGGCCGGTGGGGGGGAAGAAGAGGGAGGTGATGAATTCTTCGCAGATGGTGATGGTGATGATGACGGGGCCGGTGGGCGTGCTGCGCGCTCTGCAGACGGCGCACGCAACGGCGTTCCGAAGGTGTGCCGAAAGTGGCCGCCTGCTGTGCCTGCTGCGCTGCGCCTGTATATATGCCACAGCATGCACAGCATCTGCGAATTCACACCAGATGGCCGTGTGCTCAAACGTTCGGACTTGTTGTGACTGCGGCCAAAGGGCATGCGTGCTCCGTGAGTGCAATGCATGGCAGCCGCAAGCATGTTTGGGCGGGCATGGCTGTTATGGGACGCGCGGCCGCAGCGTGACCGGTGTTGGCGTGCTTTCCTGGCATGCTGCGTGGCATGATGCGTGGCGTGCATGCTGGCACACCTGCGGGCCGGGCCGGTGAGGTTGCGAGGGGTTGTAGCTGAAGAGACTGCGCATAGGCTACCCACAATAGATTGATTGCTCTTGATCAAGTATGCCAATGGCCGGGGAGCGCTGCATAATGCTGCAGAGAGCAGCTTGCGCTCTGGCGTTCCAGGCTTCCTTGATTGCCTGGGATCAGATTCCATGTCTGCTGTAATTCTCCATCTCCATGCGGCATTGCCCATGTGTGTAAGGATGCCTCCATTCATGCAGGCACTCGCAAGCGGCGGTGGCTCCGATGGAAAGAAGTCGAGGCAGCCGCATGGCCAGAGCGCCGGCAAGGAGCAGAACGGTGGAAAGTGGGGGTGCACAGCATCGGTGTCCGGCAGGCGGGGTGGAGCGCCGGAGCGCCTCTCTGCAAAGGGGCGGAGTGATGCGGGGCGCATGCCCGCAGGCGTTCGGACGAAGGAAGGCCGGTCGCAAAGTGCCGGTGGCTTCAAGCAAGCAAAGCCAAAAAGTGTGGATCACAAAAAGCGGGCGATGGGAGGTGGTGCTGCTGATCGGGGGGCTGCGACTGCGGCTGGGGCTACTGGGAAACGACGGGGAGATGGGTCGCCCGTGGATGACACGGCGCCCAAGCGGACTCGTGCGGAGGGCGGCCGGAAACGGCGGAAGAAGAAGTGAGTGTCGATCAGCAACAGCATATGTTACAAGTTTTGGCAAAGGGCCGGACCTGTGATTAGCCAATGAAATTAAAGCACTATCATCGCAGCACTCGGACGGCTGAACAGTTCTTTGAATGCTTGTGTGGGGGGGTTGGGCAGCAGACATGGCCTCGCACTCGTCTCGGAACGCTGTTGTTAGCCACTGCTCAGCCTGGCAGCACGCTGATCTGAATTTGGATCTGCACGATGCGATCGCTGTCAAGGTGTGTTGCGATTTGACATGGGTTTTGCGATCTGTGTGTAGTTGTGGCCTGACCTGTGCCAGCAGCCCAATGGCTGGGAGTTGTCATGGGTCAACTTGTTTCTTGCGGAGCGGTTGATGCATCAGGTGAACCTGACTTGCAACAGTGAGATACATTACAGAAGTATGCTCCACAAGGTGGTAGAACACACAGGCAAGAATTCATGGAAATGCATTAAATACATAACCTGACTTGCACCAAGAAGTTGATCGCGCTTGGCAAGTCAGTCGCAGACAATCTGGAAATCCTATTGAATGGCATCCGTGCTGTACTGTCAAGCCATCCGTGCTTCATGGTGACCTCTGGAGTGGCAAGTAATTCAATTTACATTTACATGGCAAGCGTGCAGGAGACCCCTCCAGATATGGTTTGGGTCCGTCAACACACTTTGCGCCCACTGCACACTTTGACTGCGGTTGCTGCACTGCTCATTGTGGCTTTTATTAGGTTCGAACTCACGGTGTTGAATGATGACGACAATGTTGCAGTATGACACAACGGGCAGATGCTGCTGCTCAACTGTATCTCACATGCAAAGCCGGCGAAGGTGCCTTACCACCTGATTGTCAACGGAGGACTCGGGGAGAGACCTGTGAACAAGGAACGCCCATGCACCGAACCACGCTGCTGCGTGCACCAGCACTTGTGCTCGCGCACGCAATGTAGTGATTGCGCAGCCCTACAATTCTCAGTTATGGAGGCATATGCGAGGGCAGGTTTCTGACGCCTGGCCGCGCATTCACCCCATGTGAAGATTGGTGTACATCGATATCGGAACGTTGGTTGGGCGCTTATGCATGGCGACCGTTCTGCCAGCTGATGCATGATACATGATTGTGTGAAATGGGTTGCCGCGGCCGCGGCCAAAGGCCCATTTATAATGGAGCGCAACAGTGCACCAGCGCACCACACCACGCCACACGACAACAGCACCACGCGTTGGCCACGCCAGTGTCTGTTTCGGTGCAGCACCAGCGCCGTAGTACAGATGTGCAATGAAGCATGTGGCAGGCCCATCTGCTCGCGAGCGTCGCTATCATTTGCATGAGTGCATGATCACCCCGCTGCAGATGGACTGTCAACGCTGCGCCTTCCCCGTCGTTGGCGAACGCTGATGAATGGGTACCTCAATAAAGTTGAGTCAGACACTAGAGTTAGACAGCTATAATTGCTGCATATTCTCGGTTTTGGCAATCGAGACCGCTCACCAGGCACTGAGCCATATGCATAGGTCAATCAAGATGAGTATGACTCAGTGATGCTCGCCGACCGCCGGTACTACCAAGCGTTGCTGCTAAGTTGCTGCGCTGACAGCTAAAATCCGAGCTCAGCAAGTACGAACGCTCTGCATCCATTTTGCACCTGGCCTGAGCCGTGACGTATTGACTGAGACTGTCGAACGGGTTCAGAGGCAGCCCGTGCTGCTTGACCTCCCGCGCGCTCCGCATGTCAAGCATTAGCGTTATTTGCCCCACATTTGTGCATGTGAAGGTGGAAGAGAGTGCGCTTTGGGTGTATGGCCGCGATGTTGCCAATGAAGCGAGCTTCGGGCTTTGCCGGGGACATGATCGGGCACCAGCCGGGGCTATTCAGCACCATCAGCACCAATCCATCAAGACGGCTAAGATTGTTTAGTTTGCTTCCATGGGTGCTTCTCCTGATGGCCACATACCTGCTTCTCAGCAATCGGCACCAAACCAGTGTTGGCGTTTCTCCGACGCATCTGGACACTCGAGCGGTCACATCTTCGCGGGGAAATATATTTGTGTCGTATTCTTACTTTGAGAAAGATGGGATACAGGTGCGTGCACGCTGCACTGTGCCATTCATCATTGCCTCGGGCGCACAATACGGCGACACAGCTGCAGCTGCCGCACGAGTGAGCGTCCCTGGCTCCCGCTCACCAGCTATTTGACATGGTCGGCGCTGGTAGTGCATGCACAAGGATGATCGGGCAGCGCATGGCAGTTATTTCAGTCGCAGTGCTGAGGTGTTTTGCTGCCGGGGATGGCAAGCGACGCGCTAACTAGACCAGGCCTTGCCTGCAGAAAGCCAACTTTGATTTCTTCATCCTCAGTGCGATGGGCATCCATTCTGTCGCCGGTCAGGACATGCAGGCAGACTACTTCATAGTGGTGAATGGCGATGTGTGCACACCTTGCAAGGCGTTTGACCAGCTGCTATCGTACGCCACACCTTTCAAACGCAACGCTGCGCTACGTTTATATGGCCTGATAGTGTCTCATGTTCACCGAAGGTGTGTTCAGGCCCCAGAGCCCGTCCCCCATGGAAGGCATTGCCTGGGTCAGACGGGCTCCCGGCGTCACGATGCTCAAGCGAATTGAGAACGAAGGCATGGACTTTGCCGCGCACAACACGACGATGACGTATGCAATGGACGTGCTCCAGACCTTCTGGACCAAGTATCGCTACTTCCTCTTCTTGAATTCATCTATCAAAGGCCCCTTCACACCCAAGTACTACCCGTTCCACTGGTCCGAGCCGTACCTCTCTCGGATCAACGCAAACACCAAGGCCATCGGATCCTCTATCGTCTGCCTACCCGAGGTCGATGCAGGTGCGTCCTGCGCAGCAGTGCCACTCCACACTGAGCATGAAGCAGCATCATGTGACGGGGATCCTACCAAACTTCCGCACCATGCATCTGTGCAACTGCTTGCCACCATGCAATGCTCAACTGACTGGCTCACGACCATGGTGCAGTCGGCTCCCTCCGTGTGAACCAGTGCGGCTGGCTCCATCAAGGACCCTGCCGCTCTACCCTGCCGGTGATATCGTTGCACAGGTCATCACCCCAGTCCATGCGCATACCTCCTCCAACGCACCCCCACATCCACACGTCCATCCTGCACTTTTGGACAATCGGCATTCCTAAGGCCTGATACAGCCTGTCCCTCATCTGCGTAATCACCCATCATCCTCCGCACCACATGCGCCCGTGACTACAGGCGGCCCGGGCCCCAAGCTGGAGTCGTGGGCGTTTGCGATCGACGCGGAGGGCCTCAAGGTCGTCCTCGCGCGGGGAGTCTTCCACCTGCACCTCTGCAAGCTCTGCGACGATGGCGTGGTCGTCATGGGCGAGTACGGCATCACCACCGCGCTCTTCGAAGCCGGCTACACAATCGACACCCTCATGGCCAAGTACGGCAATGTCGACTGGCACGACCGCGCCAACTGGAACTGCAACGATCAGGCACGCCCCCTCCCGCCTGCACAGCGCCGGGACCCGTGGCCGCTGCTGCGTGCTCTGCCTGCATGCTGAGCACACAGAATGAGAGCCGTTTGCACGCCTTTCGCACCCCGGCGCGCCCTGTTGCACAGGTCGCCAGCGCTGTAAGTGCGCCCGGTCCTAAGCGGCACTGCTTGCTGCGCAATCGGGCGCGTCGTTTCTCGCGCACGCCCTTGTGGTCACATGCACGATCTGCCCATCGGGCAGCTATGTCGCTACTGTCCCTGGCGCATGCTCCAGTCAACCTCCCCATCATCGAGTCAGCCTCCCCGTCATCAAGCAGCGTCACAGCAGCATGATCCACAAGGCGGCAGAGCAGGCAGGTAGGCAGGCACGCATGGCAGTGCATTAGACACAGAAACCCTGGCCAAAGCCGCACACGAGCTGAAACACAACAGCGTGTTGTTGTTTGGCAACACTCCCGCACACAAGCTGAAACACTACAGCGTCCCGATCATCAGCCGGCCCTCGCGACAGCCCGTGGCTGCAGGTGCACCCGTCGCGGCACGGCACGTACGACGGCATCAGCATGAACCCGTACGAGGTCGTCTTCCTGAAGGCCTCCTGGCACGTCGGCGAACCCTTTGCCGACAAGTACGCCACCTGGCAGACGCGCATCCTGCGCGGCCAGCGCTCAACCTCGGGCGCCTTTGATGAGCCCATGTACCGCTTCGCTGTACAGTGCGCTCCTCCCATCACTGCCCCTCCCACCTCGCCACACACTGCGGCATTTGCTCTGCAGATGCTGCGGGCCGCCCCGCCCTCAGCAGCCTCCGCTGTGCACAGCCTGGGTCATATAGATAGCGTCATGTAGAAAGTCATGTTCCGCCTTTGCATGCGATGAGCACTCCTGGTTTCTCGTTTCACTCTTGATGCACTGTCTTGAGGGGATGCGATGCGACGTCATGCACCGTGTGAGCGCAGTCTCACTGTGAGGCAAGTTGCGGTCTGACTTTTCCTGCGCCCACTGTTCACGGGGGCGCAGGGGTGTCCAGGAGTGCGTCCCCATGAACAGTGGGCGCACTCCTGGACACACAGTGCGATCAGTCCATGTGGTGCTATTGGCTCTAGCAGTGGAGTAATGCACACTGCATCGACATAGCAACACGGGTCCGATACTCACCTCAGAGTGCACCGTACCCACCGTACCCAGCCAGACACATTCTATGGTACCCAGCCAGACACATTCTATGGTACCCAGCCAGACACATTCTATGGTTGTGTCTCCATGCCTATGGGTCTGCCCGGATAGCCTCTGTTGAACCATGTTTTTTTTTCTATCTTGGTGTTCCTGCCATTGACGCTCCAGCCAGTTCGGACGGCATGCTCGCAGGACAGCTGGGCACAGTCATTGGAGCAATGGATCCGGCAATGTAATCATACATACACACAGCTCATCTCAGCCTGGTGCACCATCGTGAGGGATGCGTACAGTGCTCATGCATGCACATGCAGGCCGGAGGCGCAGGAAAAGCACGCCTTCATCGAGCGTGCGTACCAAGTTGGGCCCCGGGTTCCCCCTGATGTGTGACGACGGCGCCATGCATACAGCCAGCGCCGTGGTAAGCCACGTCCCGTGACTGCCGAACACTTTGATGTGCTCCCTTGTCCAGGCTTCACAACGAGCTGCTCCAGGGTCCCAGTGTCAACCAATGCGGGGCTACTGCGTCTCAGGCAGGCTGCTTGGCCGGGCAGCTGCCTGTTGCTGTCATGGCCCCTCAGGGCCTTGCAAGCGCATGGACGCTTTGGCGATCGGGCACGTGTCAAACAATGGACATCGATGAGATCAGATCTTGCATTGCATAACACCAACGGTTTCCACAGCCAGCACTGCACCTTTCGATTGCGATTACGCAGTGATATGGATGATGCCAGTCTTTTGCGCTCTGATGGGTTGCACCGAATCGGTGCAGATGCATGAGTGTGTTGTTGAGGTTGTACACTGTCGACAGTGGGGGGCCAACAGCACCAAGTAGACAGATGATAATGATTTGTGACCCTGGTTTGCATATCAAGGACGCTGTGACGTTGTCAAGGCAGGCATTCTCTGTATATGGCTGCTGGCAATCGTTCAGTGTTGTCAGATTTCCAGTTTGTACACTGTGGGCTGCATTCTACTGCGTGTGACTGTTTCAAGTATTAATCACTCAATTGCGCATGGGCTTGGTACTGAAAAGGAATGCTTCATTATGGTTGGCACGTCATAGCAGTTCTGCTTGTAATCTTACGCGGATACTTCTTGCAGTCTACAAAGCGATTATGTCAATGCTTTGCAACTGTTGCTGTCAGCTGATGGTTGGGCGGATGCTGGCATCGTATGTGTTGGCCCAGCCATGAACACGAGACAACATGCTGCTCTGTGTTACACCGGCTTCACACAGAGGGCGGAACCACACACGCCAAGCAGATTTGAGTGTGCCATGCAACACAGTTAGCAGCGTATTACACGAGGTGTTCATGCTGCATCACACCGATGCAATGCAGGGTGCATCCCAGCAGGTGACAAATTGGGATGACACAGCAGTACGGTACACAGCCATACAGACACCAAATTACAATGTAAACATAATTTAATGCTTGCGCTTGGCAACACGCGCTACAAAGCCCTGTTTGATGGTTGTCACAGATCGTGACGCACCACACTGCTGACATCTCAGATAGCTCAACCTGGTCGCACTGTCCTTATCAAGAAGTGTGTCCATAGATTTGCAGGAGTGGCAAAGGACGTAATCTGTGATGTACCTTCGCAGCGTGACCTCGAAAGCTTTGGGCTGGAATCGACCCTTCAAGACGAGCCGATTTGTACCGTCAAGATTGCCTGACGTACCCAGCTCGGCCAGGAGGAACTGCTGTACGTGCTCACTGTTTCTGTTCATCATCTTGCACAGATCCATGAAGTTGGCAAACACTGTCTTCTTTGTGCCTTCTCGTTGCACCTCTGGAGGACGCAACAAGATCCTCTTCTTCACCGATGAAAGCTCGGGGTTCTTCTCTGAAAGAATGCCGTACACTCGCTCCAGCAGCTCTTCGTACTTGTATTCCCTGTCTGTCCCAGACCACGGGAATTTGCCACCCACTGTCTCCCCGTCCGCAGGCGCCTTTTCCGTCGTGTCAACGTCCTCCAACTCGTCGGCACTACGAACTTTCTTCTTCTTCTTCTTCTTCTTCAACGCTAGGTCCAGCTGCTCGGGAGCTGCCTCTGCCTCCATTGCCGCAAGCTCTTCACTGCGATCAACCTTTTTCTTCTTCTTCTTCTTTTCACCAAGAGTCAAGTCTTGAACAGGAAGATCAGCAACTTGCTCCTCGATGGGAGCATTGTCTACATCCGCCATGGTGCCTGAAAGTCGTCGGCGAACCTGTGCTGAAGGTGTGCGCACGCTACGGCGAATTCAAACCAATGAGATTGAACGAATGCATGCCGCACACAAAATGTGCTTGTTCCGCCCGGTGCTCGCTGTTTGACCAATTGATCGCTGCGTGTCTGGCAGGTGCTAGAATTGGAGCCGTGTAGACACCCGCTGTCGTAAATCACCGGTGGTCACCCTAGCCACCCGTTGGTCCGCCGGCGGACCGCGCTGCCCATCTAGATACCGACATCTTCCTCATTATGTGCCATCGGCCATCTTCCTCCCGATTCCATGCTTCCTGCTGCAAATGCACTGCGTTGCTGCTTTACAACCAGCTGCAATACAGGCATATGCAGCAAGCCTGCACCCTCTACACTTGTATGCATTTCTACTCTGCCTGTGCATCTATTTGCATTGGTCTGTCTCAGCACGACCCTCTGATCTCCAGAATGACAATGACATACAACCACTACCGATATTGCTCAGCCTGAACACCAGGAAAAGCTCAGCCTACACAGCACCCAAGGTGCGCTGAGCTACCTCGCAGATACTCCAAAACCCAGCGATGCCCGCCAAGCCACGCGCTACGCGCAATCACGCCATGCGTGGTTGCATCGACCCTGCCCCGCCCCTGTCCTGTTCCTGTGCATCACAGTTGACAACCATGATCTGGTCAAACTGGACATGCCCACTGCAACAGACCTGCCGCAGGGGCCCGTCATGAGCAGGCCGCAGTGAGGCTAATTCCTACCACCCCTGTGCTTGTCACTGACACGGCCAGGCGCTATGCCAGTGACCGCGGCGGTGGTGGCACACGGACCCGTACGGACCCACAGGCGAGGAGGCTCTGCAGCATGGTGCAGCATGGTCTACGAACTGTATGGAGCATCGCAGGCACTCCATGTAGCACCGTAGGCACCATAGAGCTCAGAGGCCAGTGCTGCCGTGGCATGCCGTCCTGGAGCACCATGCATCTCAGGCACCAGTCTGCCATGGCGCCGCCCGAGCTGGCCAGGCGTCGGACGCCACTCACAGTGGTAGTCACACAAGAGACCACTCACACTGGTCATGACCGTCATCGCCGGTTGTGGCCTGTGCTTCGCCGCTGTGCATGCTCAGACATCGTGGCCCAGCTGCTTGAGGCGTGCCAGAGCCATGGTGCAGGTGGCCAGCGCGGGCAGCAGCATGTTCCCCGATATCATGATCTCCTGTAGCCGTGGGATGCTGACCCTTTGCACCTGCAGGCAGCCGGCAGTCACTGCAGTCACGCCCTGGCCACGCCCGTGCATATGTCACCAGGATCAAGCGCCTGTGCGTGATTGAGCGCTCGTGCGCGCTTCTGCTTGACACAGTGTGGGTGTCTAGCCTTGACACCCACTTCCAGCAGCAACGTGTGGCGGTGGAACTCCGTGGAAGTGGCTGGCGAACATCTCATCAGCTCTTTGGTCAGCAAAGCTGGTTGGGACAGTTGCCCTGCCATGTCGAACTCAGTGAGCAGGAGAAGCCCAGGCTGGTAGGTGTCACCCGCAGCACTGCTGCTGCACAGGACCTGGTGCTGTGGCCGTACCTCGAGCAGCTCCTCAGCATCTAGTGGCCCCGGGTTCGGGTCAACCTCGGGGTCGATGACCAGGAAGGGGGAGAAGCGGTTGCAGCACCACTTCACCTCGTGCACGCCCCGGTGGCCCTCAGGCAGCAGCGAGTACCAGCTGCCACCTCGCAGCGCTGCCTCCTCTGACAGCTCGGCCTCTGCACACGCCTGCAGCGAGGAGTGCTTCTCCGGGCTGAAGCCACCTGCAAGGCGAGTGGCTGTGCCTACCTCGTTGCTACAAAGCAGCCTGAGCGCAAGGTACAGGCCGGAACAGCTGCTGACTGCAATCGTGGGGATCTGGATTTGGTATTCTAGCGTTCTGTTGTGACGATGGTGTGAGATGGCGGACATGGCGATTGTGCAGTAGCGGTGAGCTTCATATGGACAGCCCACAGGCAGTGCAATGCAGCAGGATCAGGACACATGCGGATGCATGGAGAAATCCAGGAGGTTAAGCAAAGGGCGTGCCAGTAGGGAGGTTGTACAGAATACCGTTTGCGCCCTGGCTGTACTCTCGGAGTATGGTCACCTCTGCACCGGCTGGCGCGGGATGGTATGGGAAGGTTACAGCGAAGCTGAAGTCGGCCTGTGGGGCGCCCACTATATCGTATTCAACAACACGAGAGGACTTGGATCCGTTTGAAGGATCCTGCACGCTGTGAAGCTGGTTGTGGTGCTGATAGAAGCTGAATATTGGGCACAGTTGTGCGTGTGCATGTGTGGCACGCCCTCCCCTTTTCATGTTGCACTTGCAGCACCACAATTTGTATCCGTGTTGTGGCCATGCATTGCCGTGCTGGCAGCCGCACACACGCATACTGACGTATCTGCATTGGGCGTGCACATGAGTTCATTGCACAAAGCCAATCGGCCTGCTATGTGGACTCACCTGGATCTCAAAATGAACATGTCTGTCGTACATTGTTAGCCACCTGGATGTCACATGCTGATTGCCGTGTATGTGCTCTGCATCAGTCAATATTCCTTTTGACTTGATGGCCTCGCGGTCAAAACGCTCATTTTAGAACAAAGAGCCAGTTCAACACCTCTGATGGGTTATCTTCTCTGATACAATTGTTGGCTTACATTTTTCTAGCGAAATGGAGCGTGCTGATTCGTCTGTGCTGCTCATGGCGCCGATGCACCGACTGTGGTAGGCAGACCGCACAAAACGAATCTCTTGGCCAATCTGGTAGCGACAATTACAAAAACTGCAATTCTGAAACAGCAAAATATGCCTTTGCATATTTCTTTCGGTGGCTACCGCTTCCGAAGGATTGTGGACATCATGGGAAACATGCAGTACGTCGACATGTGACCGCGCTGTTGCAGGCTGACACGAGATGCGCTCGACCTGCCAAACGTCCAGATTTAGAACTGTATATGAGCAAACACACGCTACTGTCGGCGACTGCAGCTAACGGTGAACCAACACGCGGCCACGATGAAGGCTCATGGCCGCGCACAGTGTTCACAGTGCCAACCACGGCGAGTCCAGGGCACGTATAGCCACCGGAGCGACAAGCGCTTGTAAGCCCAAGCACATCCGGCACCAAGACATACAAGCATGCACCATTTACTACAATGTTTGATTGGTCCGTGAGCCGGTCAACTCCCAGCATTTTGGATCAGTCTTGGCGTTCTGTCTGACAACCACTGGCAGACACTTACAGCGGTGTAGCTACGCAGCTTCCCTTTGGGATTGTACGGCTTGCACAATGTAAAGTGGTGTGTTACACGGAGATCAATGCAGGAGCCCGGCAGCGAGGGCAACGTGGTGTGCAGTGGGACAGCTTCAGCAGCATCAAGCATCAAGGCCAATGCTGTATCATGCCTGTCTGTACCATGCAACCCACCGAACTGCTCTTCCCGCACCTGTCTCGACATCGCAGCTGCGGAGCCACGCGCAGCGTTACCTGCACCACCATGAGGCCTCGGAAGCTCCAGCTTGGGGTCCCTCCCTTGCATAGACCTATGCTCTGACCTGGTCATGGACCCCACCACCACTGGAGCACCATCCACAGATGCAATTCCTACTGACATACTACCACATACACTCGGATGTTCCCACGTTTCCATGCTTCTATTCGGCGCGCGCCACGCTTGCTCAACCCAGACCGCGACTCAGCCGCACTGCCGTCCGCGCCCGCATCAAAAACAAAACACCGCTGCCACTGAAAGACAAAAACGTGCGAACTGCATGTGCACCACAAACTGTGAAGGCTTGTCTTGGCACATGGGGGGGCGGGGTGCCTACTTTCCTGGAAATTGAAACGTCATGAAGCCTCAGAAACGGGAGGGTGAGCAAAGACAATCGCTGGCGCAACGGACGGTCGCCGTGCAGCAGCTGCGCTGTGCAACCCGTGGGTGCCGGCTGGGGCCGGCCTGCGGCTTTGCTCGCACACGCGTCACGGCGCCCAACTCCCCGATGCAGCAGTGTCTGCCGTCCAGTGCCATGCAGAGGCCGCAGCACACGGGCCAGAGCCATTCAGGCTACGCAACGGGCCACACCGGCCGGGGGTCTGCGCGGCTACGCAACGGGCCACACCGGCCGGGGGTCTGCGCGGCTACGGAACGGGCCACACCGGCCGGGGGTCTGCGCGGCTACGCAACGGGCCACACCGGCCGGGGGTCTGCGCGGCTACGCCGGGGGTCTGCGCGGCTACGCAACGGGCTGTGGTTCGCCAAACGGGCCCCGCCGTCCCGGGGCGGCGGGGGTCTGCGCGGCTGCGCGTCAACGCGCGCGGTCACACGGCGGATGGGGCGGCGCCGCCGGTGCGGCTGCTGGGCTGCATGACGACGTCGACTGGCGCCATGCCGCGTGTCGCGGCCAGCACGGCCTCCGCGGTGACTGCGGCGCCGTCCAGGCAGCCCGGCCCGCCGTTGCACAGCCGCAGCTCAAAGCCGCGGTCCTGCCAGCCGCGCAGGAACTCGTCCGCGACGCTCCCCAGCGGCCGCCCTGACGCCTGTGGCATCTTGATGGGGTCCACCCTCGCCACGACAAACTGAACCGACTCCAGCACAGACCCTGCACATGCCGCCGTGTGTCATCGCCAGCATGCATGGCCCACACACATCACAGCGCACAAACTTTGAAACTGATACCACCCATTAATACCAGCATGTCGAGCACTCCACAACAGCCGCAGCGCGGCACACGTCATACACCACACCCCAGACCCCCTTGCTGGGACAGCAAACACCCCAGGTCCATCACTGATGAATGAATTGTCTCGATGACTTTGGCGCTGTTTCGGATGTTCGAAGGACTGGGTCTGCGGCCCCAAGACAGTGTTCGACCGGCCGGTGCCGAAGGGTAGCGCCACACTGCCGTACTGCCAGAGCATGCATGCTGTGCTGTGAGGCACGCTGTGCGTGCTGCCGCACCTGCGCCGCTCAGCACGCGGGGCTCATAGCCAGCCGAATCGATCTTCAGCACGTCGACGCGCACGCCATCGAGGTAGTCCCCGAGCCGCACCGACCGCACCGCCGCGCGGGCGGCTCCCATCGCGCCGGCGGCCGCCGGGACGGTGTCACCGCACACCACATGGCCGTCGGCCGCCCCCGCCTGGCTGCTAGCCACGTGGCACTTGCGGTCGGCGCCAATGGCCGCGTGTGGGAAGAGCGTGATGCGGTCGTGCAGGCTAGGGTTCCAGCACAGGGTTTGGTAGATCGCGTCGACGCGGCGAGGGTCGGCCTCAAACGCGATTACGTCGTAGCCGAGCGCTGCGGCGGTGACGGCGTGAGCGCCGAGGGAGGCCCCGATGTCGACGAGGACTGCGGGCGGCGCCTCGGCGGTGGTGTTGGCGCGGCGGAGCGCGGCCAGCACGGTCTGGATCTCACGCACAGTCGCGCTGCCTGCATGCATGCATGCATGTCGCCAGCGTCACTGCATGCGCTGCAGCTGGCGCAGCCGGCCAGCACCGAGGGCGGCACGTCGCAGCGTGCGCGTAGCGTGCCGTGAACGAGGTCGGCCTGATACCGGCATGTCGCAACATTTCCATGTAATCTGCTGAGCCAGTCGCGAGTGTGCCTGGGGAGGGGGCACTCGTGCGTGTGCATGCCACTGGGCACCTGCCATCTTGCTCAGCCACAATGCGCAGCTTGACGCTGACTCGTTCTTCGGATTGCCACGACACATGCCCACGGCCATGCACGAGCTGGCGGAGCACGGCTGTCACGGCGCAGCGCCTACCAGCAGGCACGCTGTCCGGACGGCCTTTCAACGGCTGGTATATCGCACCTGTCGCAGAGGCGGCGTCGAGCCGCTCCATGTCCCCTTCCTCTGCCGCGATGCTGATCGCAGTCGGCAGCTGCTCGCCGTCCGGCTGCGCGCTGGCCGCAAACCCTGCGGCGATCTCCGCCACGGCGAGCTGTGCGCGCACGAGCTGCTGCGCGGCCAGCGTGCTGGGCAGCCGGTCGCAGGCGCTCTCAGCGCGGGCCCGCGCGGCGGCCTTGCGGCACTTGAACATCGCCGCGTTCTGCTCTGCCTCTGCACGCAGCACGCAGCACGCCAACTGTGCAAAGTGTATTGACTTGCAGCCGATCCCTGCTGTTGGTACGCGTGGCATGCATGCCACTTAATTGCAGCCATTCGGGCCAGCGGCAGAGCATAGCGTAGTCGCGTGACCGTGAGCGGGCGACATTCTGCTGTGCATGCAAAGTGGGATACAGGGGTCGCCGACAAGTGTGCACGAGCAAACAACGCATCACACGCATGGCCTGCAGGCATTACCCCAAGTGTGACTGTGCGCATGCCATGCCTTCAGCAGCAAGCCTGAACACTGCATAGTAACACATTAACAGCCCTTCTGCGCAAAATGAGGCAGAGGTGTCGCTCGCATCGCACAAACCATAGCGGGTGTGAGCGAGAAACAACGCACCGGGCTTGTCGCGGTCAACCTCCGCGAAGCAGCTGCCCCCCGTCAGCGGCGCCGCGGCCGCCTCATGCTCTGCGGGCGGCTCCTCCACTGCCATCTCCACCTCTGCCGGCGTCGGCGCCCCCGGCGACAGCGAGGCCCCCAGCCCGACCCCCACCTCCTCTATCGCCCCCCCTGCCGCCCCCCCGAGCATCTCATCCACCGGCCAACCCCCCCCAGCCACAGCCTCCCCAAGCGGCAGCTGCGCTCCGTCACCGGCGGGAAGCGCCTGCGCCGGCGCCGGCGCCGCAACGGCACCAGACGGCACGGGGACGGCACCGACAGCGGGGGCGTCATGGGCGGCGGGCGCATGCTTCTGGAAGAGCACGTTGATGATGCCGCCGTTGACGGCGGCCGCAAGCGCCTCCTCCGCCGTCAGCGGCGTGCCTGTGAAGCAGTCGGCCTGCTGGAAGCACATCGTGATCGTGAACCCCCGGCCGTACCACCCCGCAAGGTACTCCTGCCCCACCTCCTCGAACGGCCGCCCCGCCGCCTTTGGCATGTCCACCGCACTCACCTCCGACAGCACGTACTGCACCGAATCCAGCGCCGTACCTGCATGCACCCCGCGCATGCTGCGTGCTGTGTGCTACGCTGTGCGTGCTGCTTGCAGCGTGTTCCGCACGCACTGCGGCTTGTCCTGACACACAAAAACCACCACCCGGTGACCACAGCATGCTTAGCACGCACAGCAGGGACGCACCGGCGCCAGCGAGCACGTGGTTTTCATAGCCCTCCACGTCGATCTTGACCACGTCCGCCGGCACGCCTGCGAGGTAGTCCCCGAGGCGCACCGAGTGCGTCGGCGCGCGCGACTGCGCCCCGGCCATCGCCGCGATCTCGGCGTCGTCACACACGAGGTGGCCGTCGGCGACGTTCGTGTTGTCCGAGACGACGAGGCAGGAGCGCTCGGCGGCGCCGAGGGCGTACGGGAAGAGCGTGATGCGCTCGCGCAGCTCAGGGTTCCAGCACAGCGTCTGGTGGATCGCGTCGACGTTGCGCGCCATCGCCTCAAACGCGATCACGGGGAAGCCGAGCGCGGCGGCGGCGACGGTGAAGACTCCGAGGTTGGCGCCAACGTCGACGAGGATGGCCGGGGGCGCCGCGGCCGACGCGTTAGCGCGCACGAGGCCGTCCAGCACCGTGCGAACCTCGCTCGGCTCCCAGTACCCTGCGCGCACATGCATGAGCCCGGATGTACATGCCGATGTGTTGTACATGCGTGGTTGCGATGTCAAACACAGTGAAGCGGTCAATGCAACTTATCAGAGGCCTACACCGTCCGAGTGGGGGGGCTTGTGCGGGCTGCTGGGCGGCCCGCCGCTGATCCATGCGGGAGGCCATCCAGGAGCGCTCTCCACTCTCTACAACCATGTGTGGGCGACATTACACAGACCGTACAAAATCTGCTCGGGTATCGCTGGCGGCTCAGGCGGCGGGCATGCGAAGGCGTCCACGATCGGGCTGCATGGATTGGACATCGCGCCCATAGAGTTGGGGGCGGGGGCGGCGGCTGTCTGTGGTCATCATGCAACACGTGAGCAGCTTGGGCCACGCGCCGCTGGTCGCGTGCTGCGTGCTGCGGCGGCAGGGTTGCGAGGCCGCACCTCGCGCCATGATCTCGTTGCTCACGATGTCTGATGTCGCCTCGACGGCGATGTCTACCGCAGCTGGCACAGCGCGCGCCGCGCCGGCGCCGTCGGCGCCGGCCGCAGGGAGGATGGTGTCGGTGTACATCGAGAGCTTGAGGCTGGAGCGCGTGAAGGGGGGGCTAGGGGGGTTCTGCGCCAGCCGGTCGCACGCGGCCTCCGCCTGCTGCCGCGCCACCTGCTGCCGGCACTTGAAGGTGGCCGCGTGCCGCTCTGCCTCTGCACATGCTGCGTGCTGTGACTTCAAGAGGGTGGGGGTTACTGAACATTCAGCTGCAGCAAGTGGAGGACGTGGCGCAATGTGCACGGGTGCTGCATGCGTGCGGCGGGGTGGTGGGAGAGTGTGCACACGCGCTGGAACATGGCCTGAATTGTTATCATGAAAGCAGCTGTACACATCTGTATGCATGCAAATGGCTGGGTGCTCCGTGCGCGCCATGCGCGTGCATGGGACATAGCGCTGGTTCTGTTGGACGCTGCACTGGCGCGAGCGTGTGCGGGTGAGTAACGAGAGCGGGGTCGGTGCGGGCGCCAGTCTTGCAGCACTCAGTGGCAGCAGCAGCTGGTGACTGGTGGCCGGTAGCACGCTGCTGCGGCAGACAGCAGTCAAAGTTGCTCTGCTTTGCTGTACGGATACCGTGCACTTCTTGCCGTGTGTCACAGTGATGGCACCTGAGTCTGGGACCTGGGCCAGCTGGAGACTGCGATGCAGCCGTATGTCGTGCTGCGCATGGCTGCGACCCACTCTGGCCGGAGTGTTCACACGTTGGTTTCCTGGTGTGGCAGGCATAGATAGGACTGCAGGTGATGCATGTATGTATCCCTGAGGCCAAGTGCTCAGAGGCTTTGTGGCAGCGAGTGCACACAGCAACGCATCACGCGTCTGATGTGATGCAGAACACGCACGGGGCGACCAAGAGTGACCTGGATGACGCTGGCTGCGGTTTCGGACGGCGTTGCACATCCGTGGATGCAGAAGGGAGGACATGGCATGGCCTGCTGTCCTTTACAGCTGGCTTGGAACTGACTTATGCTGCAAACATGAGACGTGCACAGGCTTCCACCGGGTTTGAGCACAGGCCTGGGCAAGAACAGGCCATCAACGTGCTTGTCGTGTTCCTATGGTGAATGGAGGTAGAGTGCAGTGGCATCCGTGCCCGACGTGCACTGCAGCTGAGCCCTGCTGCTGATGTTGAGTAGGTTGAGTGCCTACCTGGCAGGGCGGCATCGACTCCTTCGCTGCAGTGAGCGTCTGCTCGCGGTGGAAGCTGCGTGATCGTGAGCGGCTCGGCCTGCGGAACAGTTTGAATCTGTCCCCGCTCGACTTGCACGGCCTCGTACTGCGTGAGGGCCTCTGCTCGGCTGCGGGCCATCTCTTCCTCTGTGTACTCTGCACGGCGCTGCGTGCCATCATCACACACACGCCCCCGCAGCGGGCTGACGGCAAAACGAGCAGCAGCATCGACTGCAGATGTGGCTCGCTGAAAGCTGCCTGTACCGCTGGGATGGCTGCGCACCGTACTGCTGCCCCGTTCCAACAAGACGGTGGATGGGCCGCGGAGCTGGGCGGTGCATGAAGAGCACGCTCCACACCAGAGGCAGAACCAGAATGGCGCCACAACCAAGGCATCTCTGTGACCTGACGATCTTTGTCAAGAGAGCTTCGAGGTCGCTTCGAGGACGCCTGATCCGCATCCTGCCCTAGCTCTCCTCGATACGATCGAGGAGTGAAGCGCTTTCGGCCTCCTTTGAAGCAACCAGAAACGCCGATACACTCCGTCCAGGCCTAAACCGTTATGTCATTTCCTATGTGCAGTATAGATGGATTGCGGTACGAACAGCTGCGTGTACGGACGGCCTGCTCATTGCCCTTGCGACGTCGCGGGTGGCAGATGTACCCACGGAAACAGGCACAGCAGCCTGTTTGTGCAGCGGCGCAGGGAGAATGCTTGTCCCTGACCAGGTTATACGCCAGTTTGGCTGCACTGGCGTGGAATGCGCTAGGATGCTCGCGTGTCGTCGTCATGTCGCATGAGTGAGTTTGCATGCACCGGAGGCCCGCCATCGCGCCAGAGCTCCGAGATATCCGCGGCTGCGACCAGCATATGACCCCGCACTCTGCCTCTCTAGCATAGCATCTGTGCGTCTCAAATCAGTGTGACTAGTGCGACCGGTGCGACAAGCGGGCGCTGTGAACGCGCAGTGTCTTCCGACAGAGAGTGTACTGTGTACGTGCACTGCATATTTAACGCGCCTCACAATGGATGCAGATATGTTGACAGCAACAGCGACAGCCCCGCTTGAGCATGTCCTTGCCCGCTGCTTTTCATTAGTGCAGATTGGCACAGAAGTATGCTGGCGGATGTGTTGAGGGGCCTGTGGAAGCGGGAAGCTTGGAGCATCAGCCGGCTTCACAGCGCACAGCGGGACGTACCCTCGCGAGGCATGATTTTCGATCCGTACTCAGCATCTCGTACAAACCCTTGATAGTTGCCGTATAGATGTCAGGTAAAATCGCGGTACTGCGGCTGTCAACGCGGGTTGCTTCCGTGCTCTTGCAAGCACCCGGTTCACTCATTGCGGCAGTTTTGACACGACGACCGATCTGCACCTGTGCTTGACCAAACCAGTGAGGAATGCCTGTACCCATTGCGACGGAATGAAGTCAGCGGAGCGCCGCATCAGGCAGCATGAGCACGGCGAGCTGTCGCAGGTGTCCATCGCAAGCCCGGTGCTCGGGTCAACTGCAATGTGGCACCGTCGTAGCGACCCGGAACCCGCCCGTGGCGACAAGGCAACAATCTTGCACAGAACACATAATACTCAGGAAAGCTGAGGCGGTTTACAACTCTGGACGTAGACCGTTGCCCGGGCCAGTCCCTGATTGACGCAGAGCAGTCTAGGGTCGCAGACTCGCCACTCAGGCAACCAGCTGCCTGTACTCGACGCTGGAAGCCCTGCACATGTAGCCGAGGCGGCGCTGACGCCTGCAGGAACGATCGGACCGGAGCCATGGCGGGCTAGCACAGCCATCCCACAAGCATAGACAACAGCTGCGCCGTTGGCCGGTGGCCGCCTCATGTTTGAATAATGTGCGTTTAGTTACATGGGTTGCACGCAATTCAATTCGCACTCCTGGAATTTGGCTGTATTTGTGTGACATGTCCCGCTGCAGCCACCCAACAACATGGACGATCAGTTAAAGAGCTGCCACTCGGTCCTGTGCATCCAGACGCTGGATCCCAATCAAATAATGGATCGTCCTGGCTGCTGCCGCTGTTGCGCTGCCGACCACCACGCCTGACGTTCCATGAATCGTTGTGGAACTTTTCCCATCGCAAGCTCAGGCTGGTCTCATGCAGGCCTGCAGCGCCACGGCAGCTGGGTCCGAAAGACAACGCTTAGAAAAGCTGGCGCACACAGAAAAGCAGAAATCAAGCATCCAAAACACACATGCCGGGGGAGTCCCCGCAGGCCCCGAATGCAGCTGGCCGCAATGGCGGCATGTAATAGTGTACACGGGCTGCAGCACCAACTCGCTGCGCCTCGCATGCATGCTCGCTGGTGTATCCAAAAATCCGCATGCATCCGCTCAAAAACCATTCGAATGATTGCTTCCCCCCTCCCTCCCCCCGTCAAGCCGCAAGCTGCAGCCAAGGTAGCGGCCATCATACCAGTGGGTCCGTATGCACTCCTGCGCTGCGTTGCGCTGCGCACTCCTGCGCTGCGTTGCGCTGCGCACTCCTGCGCTGCCCCTTCCAGCAGTCGCACTCTGCTGTCACTGTCAGTGACACACTGATCAAGAGCGAGTGCACAGGCTGCATGCTAGTAGCACCCCAGAAAGCGTGCCGCACTAGAATGACACCTAGTCGGGTCATATCATGAGCCACCGCAGCTGATCTATCGACACAGAAGCCCGTTGCCTGCTTGCGTGCTGTTGCCCTCGGTGTCGGGACGTTGCCCTCCGTGTAACACAGCAGCCTGTTGATGGCTGCCGGCCAGCGCTGCAGACACAGCGCAGAGCCTGCCTGCCGACCACCAGTCCGGCCCACCTGCGGAACCCCGGCGCAAGCCACCTCCCCGGCGCTTCCGACCCCCCCTGCCCCCTCTCTTGCCCCGGCCCCGCGGGAGTCGGCCCCGCTGGAGTCGGCCCCGCATTTGGCCCCGCCGCAGTATTGCTAGCGGAGTCCCGCAGATGCCGCGCTCCCTCCCCTGCCGCCTGCTACACAGCAGCCGCCACAACGCCGACTCCTCGGGGATGCCGGTGCTCATCAACCTGCGGCTTTCTGCGCACCCGCAGCACGCACAGCACGCAGCATGCTCACGCATCAGGCCCAGCCGCCTCGGGCTCCATGTCATCGTCTGTGTCAGGGTCGATCGGCCGGGTGTCGCGGCGGCGCACGAAGAGGGCGTTCGAGAGGCCGCGAGCCTCCGCCTCGCGCGCCGCGTCGGCCATCGGCCACGCGCCCCCCATGAGGCACCCGAAGCCGGGTTCGCAAAAGTGGACGTCGAAGCCGCGCTCGTCCCAGGTGTGGAGGTATTCGCGCACGACGCTCCGGAAGCTCCTGCCGGCCTTGCTGCCCATGTCGCTGCTGATCTCGGACAGCGCGAAGTGCACACCGTCGAGGACGGAGCCTGCACGTCAGGCAGCAGTGGGATGGCGGGAGTGCAACAGCAGGAAGACAGCAGCTTCAGTGCACTCGATCCAAGGCTTGCTGAAGCCCGGCACAAGGGGTGCTCAGCTCGGCGGCGCCGTTGACATCCGCCGGGACAGCCGCGCATGACACGCTCGTGCAGCTGCCATTTCAAGCTGCACGCTGCTGCGGACGGTGGTCACCGCTGGCAGTTTTGTACTGATTCTCCCACTGCTGGCCACGCTCTGTTTCACATCGGCTCGTAGCGTCAGCGCAGCACGCAGCTGCAACAGGTGGTCCCGCAGTATATCCACATGTGCGTGCATGGCCAAAGCGTTAACTGGATGGCCACAGCTCAGCGGTGTGATGCGCAGCAGCTGCGATAGAAGAATGTGCCTGCATGCGTGGTATGCTACAGCTGAATTGTTAGAGCAGATAAACCTCACGGCCTGCCGCTCACTGGCAGCACTCCCGCCAGTGTGAGCGCTAATGCTGCCGCACGGACCCAATCTTCAGGCGGAACACGTCGAACAGGCCAGATTGCAAGCCTGACACACAGAGCAGGCTGCGGCCACGATGCAGAGTGCCGCACGCGATGCGGTGGGGCGCAGCGGTGCGCCCCATGTGGAGGCGGTAGCTCTGCGCGGCTCACGCACAGATGGCTAATGCATGGATGCCATGCACGGCGCACCCGCCCCAGCCAGCACCATCGGCTCGTAGCCCTCGACGTCCAGCTTCAGCACGTCCACCGGCACCCCGGCCAGGTAGTCCCCGAGCCGCACGCTCTGCACCGCGGCACGTGGCGGCATGCGCTTGCGCAGCCTGCTTATCACCGCGCCGTTTGTGCACCCGAGGTGGCCGTCGCCGACGTTACCGTCGTCAGACATCACGACGCACGACCGCTCGGCGGCGCCGAGGGCGTACGGGAACAGCGTGACGCGCTCTGCGAGCTCAGGGTTCCAGCACAGCGTCTGGTGGATGGCCGCGACGTTGCGGGGCAGCGCTTCAAACGCGATGACGGGGTAGCCGAGGGCTGCCGCGACGATGGTGTAGACTCCGAGGTTGGCGCCGATGTCGACGAGCACGGGCGGCGCGGCGGGGGCCGCGTCGGGTGGTGGCGCGCTGAGCGACGCTATGGCGTTGCGCAGAACATCGGAGCGCTCCAGCGCGGTGAGTACCGCCTCCACCTCGCTGATCTCCCATGTCCCTGCAACAGCACAGCATGCTCAGCACACACATACGCGTGGGCGTTTGCGAGACGGCTGCATGGCTGCATGCGCTCGTTTGCACACACCCTGTCGTCACATATGGTCCACGTGTGGCCGTGAAGATGAGTGACAACTCACGTCAGAACAGACGGGTGCGACGTCAGAATGTGATCCCAGGGCGTTGCGAAGATGGCATGTGGCAGCTGGTTCGAGCAGCACCACCAGGCGCGCCTTGTATGCGGCCATGCATTGAGAGGTATGAATGCGTAGCGGGTGGGACGCGCATGGGGTGCGTACGCTGGCATGCGGCACATGCATGCAACTGTGACAAGGCAAATGTGACATGTCATCCGCACGAAGATCAGCCCAGCCGCCGGCAGCGACGGCAGCGGCATTCACTGCACACGTCCGATACCGCCACAGCACCTCATAGAACCCTCCGCTGCCAGCATGCATCGCCCGACGCTGGTGCCGCAGCGCCGCCGTGTCAAAGGGCTATAGCTACCTACTGGGTGTGCCACCATGCATGGCCATGGAGGGAGGCGCCTGCAGCTGCGCGCGTGCGGGTCCACAGAGTAGGCCGACAAACACGCACCTCGCCGCTGCAGTGCATCGCTCACGATGTCGGCTTCCGGCTCAACCGCGATTGTGAGGCGCGCGGGCATCTCCAGCGGCTCTTCGGTGTAGTTACGCGCCAGATCCCGTAACGGCGCGTGTCCGGCGATGTACCGGCGCAGGTTGAGGGAGGCCTGCGCGAAGGGGGGGTCCGGCGGGGCGCGCTCGAGTCGGGCGCACTCTGCCATGGCTCGCTTGCGCGCGACCTTGGCACGGCAGTCGAACAACATCGCAGCACGCTCGGGCTCTGCATGGCCATGCTGTGTGCTGCGCACGCGCCGGTAGAGTTGATGAAACACTGTTGCGCGGGGGATGGTGAGAAACGTAGCAGATGTAAGCGCATCTTGGCTGCAGCAAGCCTTGTGCGCAAGGATGGAAGGCGTAGATCGGATGCACGGAGAAATACCCTCAAATTAAAAGAGCAGAATCGAGCATCACGCAAAACACAATCGGGCATCAACCACAGCACCCCGGTGAAGAAGGGTGGCAGAACGAACAATAGCTGCTGCGATGGCTGGCCAGGCCACAGGCACGTTGCATATGGGTGAGTCAAGCACGAGTCATATCGGGGTGTTGTGTACAAGGTCTAGCCACAGACAGGCATCATTTAAATGGACGCCAAGCAAACGCAGGCATTGATCAGCAAGCATTTACATCGCAGATGTTTGTGGCTGTCTCTGGGGCCGCAGAAGCTGCAAGCAGTGCCTATTCTGGCCTGCACGATGGCTCAAGTGCTGCAGTGCATCGTTAGCGGTGTTAAAAGAGCGACCGTCCATGTGCCGCAGTGAGGCGGCAGATATTAGCATTGGCGCAATGAAACACTGTGCCAGGAGCTGGAATGGAGTTTGCTCAGCGTAGCTCAGCGCCTAGGCCATTCGCCAATTTGAACATTTGGCCTGCCAGGTCTCTGCAGAGAGCGACTAACAGGGCTTTCAATGTGCGGAGAGCGTACCTGCAAGCGTGGGCTCGACTGCTGTGGAGCACCATGCATCCTCCCGTTCTCGAGCGCTGTGCAACGTTGGGCCAGACGAGGCATCGATGGTGTATGGCCGGAACTGCAGCAGACACAACCGTGACCGCTGCAACCGCAAAACGTTTTTACCACATAGCTGTTGGAGTGCGTTACCAGGTCAGTGCTGCGGCTACTGATTGCTTTTACGCGCCTCAGTTCTGCACAGCTGCTCGAGCGTGAGCGTTGCAAATGACACATGTGGCATTGGAGCGACGCATGAACCTGCCGGGCCACAGAGTGTGCAGAAATCCGATGTGAAAGTGTTAAATGTGGGTCACGTCACCCTTTGCAGTCCACGCTGACCATACTTCGCCCTCGTATAGTCCCGTTCTGGCGCAGCTGTAGATGCACAACAGCAGGATTGCTGACCCACACCATATGAACACGCGCCGACTCAGACTCATGGGTGTCTGATGTGATTGCTGTTGCTTGGCTGCATGGCTGCTCATCAGCCTGCTCCCATTGTGCAAATGACCTGCGTACGCGTGCCTCGTCGATGCGCACTAGGGTGTCGAGTCCTCAGCCAGAGAGTCCGATATTGGGATGGAGAGCAATGGAATAATGCGTGAGGTTGCACTAGAGATGATAGGACGGCATAAGCGATGGCAGTTTATTTGTATGCTCTTTCTGAGATCAGTTAGCCAATCCCCTTGCATGCAAATGCTATTGGCTTCCATGCCGCGCATGCCTCGATGGCGGAGCTCCCGGGAGTCCCAATTACACTTGTCCGCAGAGCGGCAGCGTAATACGTTTAGCCAGACTGGTCATGGGATCGGTCACGATTGCTAGCTGGTGGTTATGATGGTCATTTGACCTGACCAGCTCGTCCAGTATGGGAAATCGTTGATATGACGTCACCTCCCTCGTGCACAAACTGTGTACAGGTCTGGCCATAATCTCCTGTCAGCGATGGAGCTCCATCCGCTGTCACCACGGCTGAGTCGCGATATAAAAAATGCACAGCGCGCTGCATGCAGCGAACTGCCGCGTAGGTAATGTGCGAGCGGTCGACGATGTGCCGGAGAAGATTACGGCAGGCGATACAAGTCGTCCTTTTGTAGCAGTGGTAGGAACTCTTTGGCTGATGAGGCAGTCGGACTCGCTGCCGTTCCGCGCAAGGGATCGCTACTCCAGTGCTCGCCGCACCACATGTATAGCACAACAGCTTTTATGATCAATACCATATAGCGTGTTCGGATGGGCACAACTCGAGAATTGACCGGATGCCCGAACGTCGCTGCTCTGATGGCACGAATTGCTGCCTGGTCGCAATTTGGCACAATAAGGCATTCTGGAACGTGCATGGACCACGCAAACCAAACGTGAAGCTCTCCAACTACACCTGTACTGTTGCACATTGAGTGTGCCCCTATCCGGTCTGTATTGGGGTGATGTGCTGACTGTGAGGGTGAGACTCATACACAACACCCATTTTCTATGCGCCCACACAGACCTATTCATGGCCAGCGATCACTCACTGTGCCAGTGGCCATCTGCGCCCGCATGCCACCCAGTGGGTGCTGCCTCCTCAAATCACCACTCACCGGTGACCAGCACCGAACAGCGGCACATGCAGGCAGCAACTGCCGCCACTGCCCACAACACCGCAGAAGTGCGAGCGGGTCGTTGCTCAGGCGGCCACGGTGGCCGAGCGGGAGAACAGCACGTTGGACTGCCCATTCTCTACCGCAAGGTCCAGGGCGGCCTCGATCCCCAGAGGCTCCCCGGCAGCGCAAGGCTCCGCGCCGCAGAAGCGGATCTCAAAGCCGCGGTCCTGCCAGGCACGCAGATACTCCCCGGCCACGTCCCTGAACTCACGGCCGGACTTCTTGGCCATGTCTTGGCTGAGCTCCGTGAGAGCCGTGCTCACGCCGTCCAGAGCCCCACCTGCACCCCACACCGCGTTCACACACGTGCAGTTCAGCACACGCACATTTGCGAGTCAGACACATGCGCGAAACGCTTGCCATACACAGCAGCAGCTATCTCCTCTCGCTACGCACATACACTAGCACGTCAACTATCGCCAACAATCCCCGAACGAGAGGGGAACAAGACACATGTGAACAATTGCGAGCTCAAGCACACACCCGCGCCCTGCACGACGGCAAACTCGTAGCCCTCCACGTCCATCTTGACCACGTCCGCCTGCACCCCCGCCAGGTAGTGCCCGAGCCGTACGGCGTGCACCGTGTCCCGCGCCTGAAACTCGCCCTTGTACGGCGCCCACTCCTCCTCGGAGCACACGAGGTGGCCGTCGGCGACGTTGAGCGAGCCGGATAGCACCGCGCACGACCGCTCCGCGTCGCCGAGGCCGTACGGGAAGAGCGTGACGCGCTCTGCGAGCTCAGGGTTCCAGCACAGCGTCTGGTGGATGGCCGCGACGTTGCGGGACATGGCCTCAAAGGCAATGACGGGGTAGCCCAGGGCTGCCGCGACGATGGTGTAGACTCCCAGGTTGGCCCCGATGTCGACGAGCACGGGCGGTGCGGCGCCAGGGGCGCCGGCGGCGGCAGAGGAGTTGCGCACAGTCTCGAGGGCGGTAAGGATGGCCGACACCTCAGACGCCTCCCAGAGGCCTGCATGCAGCTCGGGCGCCGGTGGGATGGAGGCGAGGAGGGCGCAGTCACATGGGGGAGTGGCAGCTGCTAGCAGTGCCACTTGGCCATGTGCAACAGTGGTAGCAGGTGGAGGAACAGATTTGGGTGCTGATCCCCTGTACCGCTGTCTAGGGAGGGGGGTTGCTGCAAAAACGCATTATGTCGCCCTGCAATCTGCTTCGGTCGAAATGTGGCAAGAGATTCGAGCCGCATTGTCACAGGCGCATTGTCACATCACCCGAGCTACTTGTGGCTTGCGTCATCCGACCACGCGACCGGCGGCCCGAATTACGTGCCTTGCAGAAACCAGTCAACGTAAGAGGCAACAGGTATGCAGTTTGCAATAGGCGCACCCTGGCCAGACAGCTCTTGGCTGACAAAGTCGCTGTTGGGCTCGACTGCGATCGGTATTCTTGGTGCGTCGGGCAGGACGGTGCGGTCAACGGCGGTGTTGGTCAGTAGGAAGTGGCCGACGTCGAGGGCAGCACGGCGGAATGGCTTGCTGACGGCCGTCTCTGCTGGCTGTTCACATGCCTTCCGTGCAGCATCCTGTGCGACCCGTTGCCGGCATTCGAACAGCTGTTTCAGCTGCTCATCGTCTGCATGCACAGCACAGCGTCATGCGATGTGGTGATGCTGCCCGTCGATGTAGGCATGGCAGAGATTCCGCCTATCAGAGTCTCCTGAGATCAAGATGGTGCTCACTGGCAGCATGGCCAGGACATGAGGTGGTGTGGGCTTGCCATTCCAGTCACGCTAGCTGTGCGGAGTTTGGTGTGGGATGGCAGTGCAGGCACTGTGTCCGGGAATCATGATCGCTGACTTCTTGGAGTCTGGCATGCGGTCAGGTAGGTGGCAATGAGATGCGCTGAGCACTGAGTGCGATGATGATCAGCCTGCCATATGATTTGCACACTGTGCAGAATGCGTTGACGATCGGGGTGTAGATGAACCCATGGCACAGTATCAATAAGTCCTCAGATTGGGCGCTGGCAGCATCGCGTTCTTGGTGGACCCGCGACCGGCACACATAGATTTGGAGAATGGTGTCAGCCATTCCACAGATCTGATGTGTGCACAACGAGGACGCCCGGCCACTCCCGCACGATCAATACAAACGGTGTGAGCAGCAACCATACGATCTGTATTCGGGTCTACATCTGACTCGCAATGAGCATCCGGCCTGGGCGGTAGCTCCAGCGAAGACACTGCAGCCCAGTCATTCGCTTGGAGACCTGCATCGGCCCGGATGACTTCCACAGAACCAGTTCCACCTCCTTCAAACGAGCTGCGGGCTACTTGACGGAGGTCATCGTGCCGGTTGTCGGCATCGCTGCCGGAAATGCTAGCTTGAACGCCATCTTGCGTCAGTACTGCATGGAAAGCCCGGGTGAGACGAAGCTGACAAGCCAACAATTGATTTGTACTGAGATGAGCTTCACACCTGGTTGCTAGCCAACCTCACGACATACATAGTGGCTCTGACTGACGTTGTTGCCAACACATCGGATGCAGCTGTGTTCATGGTGAATAGCAAACGTACCACCGCCGGTCCGTATTCGCAGCGCAGAAGGACGGTCGGATCGAAGCCATGCCAGGAGCAGAATGCAACCCGTCACCGAGGTCAACAGCAGCACCCAACGAGATGGCGCACACCGACCGGTCTGCCGTGACCTTGCTGGAAGCAGAGCCATCGCTTACTCGGATTACCAAATCGCCATAGGCTGCACAAAAATGTGTTATTCGGATATTAGCACAGGCCGCGATCGCGACACGTCACGCTGAGCTCCTTCCCGCTTCGATCAGAAGCTGGCATGGCAATTGTGGCACGCTTCGCATTCTATCGGGTGAAGAGGCCTGACCAGTGTTGTGAGTAATAAGAGGCTCACCGATGTAAGAGCACATTATGATGCTGAATGTGACAGCCAGCGCTCTTGAGTACAGCGCATCAGGTGGACTTCATGCATGCAACGTGAGAGGATCACACCAAGTTGCAAAAGGGCCTGAAGGGCGCCCTGATGTGCCCCACGGCTTGGAGCAGGTTACCAAAAGCAGACCGGTGGATGCTCGTGACATTCCAACGATTGAAGACTGATGCAGGACTGGCAAAAAGAATCTCGCGAAAGGGCAACACAAGAGGTGTCTTTGCCATACTGGATATATGATACTGAAGGCAAATGGATTCAAAGCAGGCCATGATGACATTGCCATTGGGCGGGTCCAAGGAACTCACCCAGGTGCATGCTGCTTGTATCAACTTCACCATACCACCCCCAATCGAGGCCAGCACACCACTCATGAGCCATACAGACAAGCTCTTGTTGTGCCCCGTGGAGGTGAAGAACGTTCAGTACATCAACCAATTTTCGTGCCTCTACCATGGCGTCGTGAGGTGTGGACAGCGGCTGTAGCAACGTGATGCCTTGGACCTTTCCTCGTGTGCCGCCTGTGCCTTGCTCTCAGCATAAGGGTAGGCATAACAAATCCTGTAAGCAAAGATTTGAAGTTTTGGAGAACTGACGAGCCCCCAGTGCTGGCGGTGGGCAGGCTTGCGGGTGTGGTGTCAGCGGTGTGATACAACTTGTGCGTACCCTCGGGGCTCTGTCCTGCTAGCTCACGCGCCCGAATCTGTGCTGTAGAGAGCAGTCGTGCTAGCAGGAGCATAGGGATGAATAGTATCAAGAATGCCACAAGGAACAGACGAATCGAGCCATGTTTTTGGAAAGACCACCCGGCCGTACGTCCACGCTGCGCTGGTTGCCTAGCTGGCATATTTGAACGCCAAGGACGACTATAGCTGTATATTTGCGTCTGTCAAGAGCACCGCTGATGGTCAGTGTGCAATGTGCATCCGTGCCAGCGTTGCCGGGGCTTCGTTGACTTGTGTAAGCAACAAACACAGCTTGCTAAACACGCTGATAACCAGTCGCAATGCTGCGTTGATGGGATCTGTATGCAATGTACGTGCTGCAATCTTGTGGCGTTGCCACGCAGCGCTCGTTCGACCAGCGTTGCTGCACCTTGAGCTCGAAATGGAGCGCCATGCATCTGCCACGCACGCGCGGCGCGTCACGACGATGCGTCATAGCGTCGCAGGACTGGTCCGCCTAGAGCTGTATTTTATACTCTAGGACCCCTAAAGTCAACTTTGATGGCTTCATCATAGGCCCTTTAATAAGCCTTACAGAGGATTTTAATCGTTCAAAGTGACCCCTTCGTCGACGTCCAGGGTTGGAGACTTCTCTCGTGAACCCGCACGGCACGGGAGCCGGCCTTCATGCTTCAGTGGCCACAGTAAGGGAACTAATTCGTATACATGTGTAGGCAAATGGTGCGGCTCACGCGCGTGCAAGGGTGTGTTTTACACTGTGTATATAGATCAAGGCCTCAGCAGCGCCCGAGTGTGCAGTTCGAAAGCGCCGGGTGATCACCTGGCCGGACCGCATTCACTGGGTAGTATGTAAACGTTGAGTCTAGGAAGTAGATGTGCATACGGGTGATGCACTGGCTAGATACAAATTATATCAGATCTGTACCTACACTGACATCTGTTTACTCTAGATCTGCGCACCTGCGACACTGTGCACAGCGCCCGATCAGCTGTCAAGGCCCTCTTCATCCACGTATCCAAATAAGAAACATCCACATGTGCGATCGGTGCCTTAGAGCGATGGCGGCCATGCAGACTCATCGCTTTGCCCATCTGTCTCGCACAAACATATGCACACACTGCTCTAACAACTCATCCTGTGGCCCCCACCTCCCAATTGCTTGCAAGCACGCAGCACAGACCAGCTCGAACTACCACAAACACACCACATGCGGAGTAGCGAGCACCTTCAGCCGCCCACCATGAGCAGACACAGCTGCTGCGTGTGTACAGTTGGTCCAAGGTCCCTTGATGGACTGAGCAACACTGCCGCTTACATGTTGAACACATGCATATGCGCAGGGGCTGAGGCTGGCACACCATGGCACGCTGCTATCTGAAAGACATCGCTACGCCAGCGTTTGCTCTTCACCCTCAAAGCCACAGCACAACACCTGCGATGTGCCCCACCCACCACGCCTCGAATCTCTTGCCTCGCCCACCATCAGCATCGCGCGCATGACCGTACATCTGCTTACAAGGCACGCCGACACCGACACCGTCACAGCCGCTGCAGTGCCCCTGCTTCGTGATGCTTCTTTACGTTTGAGTGCAGGCCCTGCACTGTAGGGGCAGCTGCACGAGCCAGGCTGCCGCAGGCATGCACTGAGAACCGTCTGCAGCAGCTGTTCGCCGCGGGGCATAACTGACCGCCTTTGCTGCTCTGGAGACTGCGGTTCCCACTGCGGTGGGACTCGTCCATCGGTCCAGACAGCTGCCAGACGCCTGTGCCTGCCTGCTCCGCATGCATCCGCAACCTGACCTCACAGACGCACACGACAAGATCACACATGACAGGAGGACACAGTGATACACTCGTACTGCAAGAGGCCGCTGTCTCCAGTCAGTGCGGCCACATCGTTGCCAGGGAGCCCTGTCTCGCCTCAGACGTCCCAGCCCGAGCAAGCCCCCACTGAACCTGGGCCAGCAGCACCTCCAGCACTGGCAGGTCAACATACTGCTGACTGAGGGCAAAAAATAAAGAAGCGGTCCACCCGGCGCCGGCCCGCGGGGCTAGCCATCGCCATGCCTCGAGCTGCCTGCCCGCTCCAGGTGCACCGCAGGCAGGTCTGACGACGCGACCGACGCATGCAGCAGCGAAGACCCGATCTCCGGCAGTGTGAGCGCCTGCTGCGCCGCGGTCTCGCAGCGCGCAGCAGCTGCCTCCGCTGCAGTGTCCCCCCCGCCCGGCACAGCCGCAGTTGCGCCGCCGTCCTCCTCCGCTGCATTCGGCTGCGGAAACACCGCATCTGCTGCCCTGCAAAGACCCGCGTCTCCACCCGCTCCGCCGTTGCACCCTGTGCCTCCGCGTGCGTTGGTGGCAAGTGGCAGCGCGGACCCGCCCTGCTGTTTGGGCATCCCAGCCATCGGCAAACCGCCGGGGGTGCCATGCTGAAGGTAGCCGGATGAGTGAAGGTAGCCTAATCCTTCGCCGGACGGCGACGCGCCGTTGACCGGCGGCACAGCGGCCGTGGCGGCACCAACTGTGGCGGTGGGTGTAGCAGCGCTGAAGGGGCCGGATGAGGGCGCCGCATCCGGCCGCACGGCGGCAGGGCAGCTCGTGCGGGCTTGCAGCTCTAGAGGGCTCGAGCGGCCGGCGGATGGTGCCTTGTCGGCGGTTGCAGCTGGGAGGTGCCCTGGCACTGAGGCGGTGAGCTTTGTTCGCCTGCAGCAGAGGCATCAGATGAGCGAGGCACGATGCGTCAAAGCTGTTTTGCTGCGCGGCATTCCGGCATGTCGGCCCCAATCCGTAGCATGGCTGCTGCGTGGCGGTTGCAGGCGGCGCAGCTTGATCGGTGTGCATGTGCTGGCTGTTGAGCGGTCGATGGGGCATGCGTTTGTAGCGGAGCAAGCACAGAAGATTGACAGACAGCGCGGCAAGTCATTGTACAAGCAGAAAGCAGTGGGCTCAATGTCATTCCTGCACTTTATGCTTGTGATGTGATCATGCTTTCACATCACAAGCATGATACAGATAGGCGAGTCATCATGTGGCGGGAGCGGCCGCAAAGTTGTAATGGCAGGCTGTGGGATGTCCGTGCCATGCACTATTGTTAAGCGCAGTGAAGAGGCTGCGCACTTATTGGGATGTTGAGAGGAGCCATGGGCAGCTCCACTGGAATGGCGCTGCCCAGCAGCGTGTGGTTTGGGATGTGAGGCGGTCGATTTGGCAAACATCGAGGCACTTGCGACCTTGTTCTGTCGGAACTGTGGCGCTGCAGTGACTGTGTGTTGACCTGCACAGACAATATGTAGGCCACGTCGAGCATGTCAGGGAAGCACTACACATGCTGCACAACGGTGTGGTAGCTTGTGCTGGTATCGTTCAGTATCCGCCTTTGCTATGGTTTGGTGATGGAGTTCAGCAGGGTCACGGCAGTCAAGAACACACAGCGTCCAACTGCAGGGACTGAGGCAGTGCTGAGACGTAAACCATGAACGTGCCATAACGCCAAAACTGCCGAATCCAAAAAGCGGTATTCAGCAGTGTCTCACCTGAGAACAGAGCAGCATAGCCAGACCCCTCTGATGCACGAGATATGATGCTGGGCAGGCATGCATCACCTGGCCTGCCCTCCAGCAGAATTGCCTCAATGTCGTGATAGCTATCACGCACGGTGAAGTGCGTGTGTTCTGCTGGGGACTTTAAGGACGCTTGCTGGCTTTTACAAATGAAAGTGTCTACTGTGGGGCACAGCTGGTCGCAGTTGTTGACTGTCACGCTGTCCAGCGCCTCAATGAGTTCTTTAACGCTGTCACTGACCTGCACACAACAATGCATCGGTTAGCGTATGGTCCGACAAGGTTTGGTGCTGGCGCCTAGGCAGGGCCTAGGGGGAGAGAGGGGCGCGTACGACGCTGGCGCGCCAGCAGCGTCACGCTGAAGGAGGTCGCACTTCGCTTCTCCCACGCTGGAGGGACTCCTCATCTAGCCGTATGCTGGCATGCTCAGGATCTATGCTGTGTCCAAGTGCTTGTACCCACTCGTCCTCATCCTTTTGCGCCAGCTGTATCACGTTTCTGAGGCCTGGCATCAGGGCTGGCTTTTTGTCTGGCGGAGCAAGACAACAAGCGACTAAGAATCGAACTCTGATCAGCGGATCGAGGTCTTTGAATGTGGCCGAGACGGCTTCCACTAACTGAGGCGTGAGGTCATCAACAATGCCGGACGACGTCCACGCGCCCGATGAAATTTGCGACAGCTGCGATGCAACCGCGGAATGAGTAGCACTCAGCTCCCGTTGCATGATGTAGCCTGGTTGTTCATGATACAAGTGATGGCACCATGGCTGGCGCCGAGCAGCGAGCGGAGGCGCGCTTGACTATCGCAGCGGCTTCCACGACGGGAACCCGGCACCGATCAACGGTAGACCAAAACTGACCGCCGGCCTGCTAATACGCAGCTATAAGATGTACACATTGTTTACCTGCTCGGCCATTCCTAGTGGCGAAATCCAGTAAACGTTTCAAATTCGCCTTGTCTACACTCAACGCTGAAGCCTTGCAGAAGCACAAATAGAGAGGAGACGCCTACATAGCAACGCAACATAACTACCCGCCACGTTTGTGCAACACAGCTTCTGCATTCACGGTTACTGGCACGTCCTGCAGGTGCTCAGCCGTGTTGAGATCGATGGCTAGCGGGGTGTACACACCCCACAGAACGGCCCTGCGTGCTGAACGACCAGAATACCTCAACGAGATGATGCAGCCACATTGAAGGTTTTGATTACGTGGGCGCTGGCATCGCTGTTGTGATCTATGATTATGAGAAAAACATGGCTGTTTGACGATTCTCTCGGGAGCGCCTCGACTTGGTGGCGCTATGCCCGCTCGGATGCACGATCAGTGGATAAAATAAGACTTTAAAGATATATTTGCTTGTCAAGGGAAGGCACCCCCTCAGGTCTACCTTCCTCATCTGCTCTGGCGGATGTGGAGGTTGACGACGTGTTATGACAGTGGGGGGCACCCGTTCCTGCAGTCCACCAATGGACACCAAGGGAGGCAGGTATGGGTGTATGAAGAAGATGCAGGCACCGATGCTGACAGAGAGAAGGTGGAAGGCCTGCGTGAAGCGTTCACGAAGACGCGCCTGACTCAGAAACACAGCAGCGACGAGCTTCTACGCCTTCAAAAGATCGATCGGTCCAAGGTACGCCTGAATGTTCACCTGTTTGTGCTGTTTTGACTTTCGAGGCTGGCCGTGTTATTGGTGCGTGTTCATAGCTATCTGCAGGGGCGTTCGTGTGACTCCTGCCTGAACTGCAGATCATCCAGCCTCCCTCGCCTCCGCCCAAAGGAGCCACACCTGAACCTGATGGGGTCAAAGCGCACCTGGACGCTGGCATGCAGTTCCACTCGATGCTGCAGATGGATGATGGCCATTTCCCTGGCGATTATGGCGGGCCCATGTTTTTGTTGCCAGGTCTGCTCATCGCATGCTATGTGACCGGCTGTCTTGACAAAGTCTTCAGCCCCGCGCACAAACGTGAAGTGCTGCGATACCTCCGAAATCATCAAAACGAGGACGGCGGGTTCGGGCTCCACATCGAGGGGTCGTCCACCATGTTTGGCACCGGGCTGTGGTGTGCTCCTGCCACACTCCCGCCTGTCGCTCCCTCCTGTCACACTCCCTCCTTTCACCTGCCTTGCAGCTCCGCTGCAATGCAGACCCCGCCCATAGAGCAAGCTCCTGCGCCCAGAGAAGATGCAGCCACTTGCCAGCCAACACAGGCATGATTGTTCTGTTTCTGTGATGCAGCACACAAAACATTAGCTCGCCAACACCTCCAATGACACCTGCCTCGGTGCCCTACAGCAATACGGAGTCTGCCCATGTCATGCCTTCTTGCACCCATCCAATAGGCACAGCAATTCTCAACATTGGCACACAGTGCCTCGGTCTGCCCACGTGCCTTGTGGGACACAACGCACAGGCATGTAGACTGCAAGGCAACACAATGGGACGTTCCGAGCATGTCCCTCCAGCTGACTGTCCGCTGCCATGCAGCTACGTCTCCATGCGCCTGCTCGGAGTCGATGCTGAAGACCCCAGCACCGCTCGGGCACGGTCCTGGGTACGGCAGCCTCCCCCCTGCCTCCCATTGCTCCCAGCAAGGGAGGCCGCTCCCGGCACACGATGCACCCGCACAGCCAGTCTCTCGACGCACATCCACACGCCACTCACACACCCTGCGCATGGCACCCGGCCAGGCGATCGCCGCTGGGATGAATCGCACGCTTGTGAGCCATGCATGCATGCAGATCCTGGCACGGGGGGACGTGACGTACATCACGTCGTGGGGCAAGTTCTGGCTTGCGGTGCTCGGCTGCTTCAGCTGGGACGGCATGAACCCGATTACGCCGGAGATGTGGCTGCTGCCGTACAGCGCGTGGACGGGCATCGGCTGGGCGCACCCTGGCCGGTACTGGTGTCACTGCCGCATGGTGTACCTCCCAATGTCCTACCTCTACGGCATCCGCGCCACCGGCACTGTGACGCCTCTCGTCGAGGCCCTCCGGTGCGCCCCCCCCCCCCCCCCCGGAACAAGGGTCACGGCAGGGTCAAAGGATGCTGCATGATCCAGGGATCTGTATGGCATATTTTGATGAGCTGAGCTCAACCGTTGAGCTCCACCGCTCTGTGGCCCTCCACCTCACACGCTCGCTCCCTTGCTCGCCCGATCCCCAGGAACAAGGCCAGTCCACACAGTTGAGGTCGCTCGAAGGGGGCACTCGCGTTCCCCGGGAACGCGCTGCTGTTGAGCGAGGTGCAGCTGTGCTGCGGGGCACCGCATGCATGCAGGTGTGGTGCCACTCGCGGCGTGCTGCGCTGGCGAGCTGGCCGGGGGTGTGAGGGTGTAGCGAGGGTGTCAGCCGGAATCCGGCAAGCGGATCTAGCAGTGACCTCGGCGAAGGACACGGCACGCCCGCCACAGCACATCCGCATTGTGGGCCCTCTGGAGCGGCTTCGGCCTGGTCCCGCCGAGACACTGAAGCGCGTTTGTGGCGCATAGCGTGGCTGCTCAATCAAGCAGGGCATTTGCACCGTGCACATGTACCGCAAACCACCGCTGGGTCATGGCTGTGGACCCGCATGCCTGTGCTGCGTAGTTCATAATCTACTGAATCATAATCTACTGAGTCAAAATCTACTGAATCATAACTTACTGAATCGTAACGCATGGCTGCGGTGCAGGCAGGAGCTGTTTGACCGCGACTACGGCTCGGTGGACTGGAACGCAGCCCGCAACCGCTGCGCGAGCGAGGACCTGTACTACCCCCACCCCTGGGTGCAGGACGCGCTGTGGTGGGTGCTGTACAAGGCAGAGAACGTGCTGCTCGGCAGCGCGCTGCGCCGTGCTGCGCTGCGGGAGGTGATGAAGCTCGTGCATTACGAGGACGAGAACACGCGGTACATTGACATCGGGCCCGTGAACAAGGCGCTCAACCTCGTGTGCTGCTGGTTCGAGGACCCGGAGGGCGAGCCGTTCAAACGGTGTGGCCCCGGCACCGCTGCGCCTGCTGTGCCTGCTGTGCCTGCTGCGTGGCCAGCTGGATGCATTTGGCATGCTCGTGTAGGGCCCGGCGTGTTTGTGGCTACGCAGGTCATATACCGGCTGTGGCATGTCGTGGCATGCTGTAGCTGTTCTGTGCCGTGCTGGGCGCCGTGACGGCCTTGGTCGCAGTGCCGATGGCCAAGGCGTGGTGGGGCCTCACCCACACCACACATGCGGCGTCGTGCCTGCTCCACCCGGCTCGCGACTCAGCGCAGCGCAGCACAGCACAGGAGCGCTTGCCTGCTGTGCGCTGCCTCTGCTGCCCCCCCGTGGCTGCGGAACTGGACGATGGCGCGCGCTGCTCGTGCTGCGCGTGCTCTGTCTTAGCGTGACACACAGCGCGGCTGTGCAGGCACCTGGCGCGGGTGCCCGACTACCTGTGGGTCGCGGAGGACGGCCTCAAGATGCAGGGCTACAATGGCTCGCAGCTATGGGACACCGCATTCACGGCGCAGGCCTTTGCCGCGACCGGCGTGCTCTCGCCCGTCGTGCGGCAGACTCTCACCCGCGCCCACGCCTACATCCGGAACAGCCAGGTCCGCACCCCGCCCCCCCCTCCCCCCAGCCTGCACCCTCGCAGCCTGTTCTCCGTGCTGCGCTGCTGCAGACGCACTGCATGCCGTAGTAAATGTAATCGCTCGTGAATGTCACATCATGCTGGCACGAAGACTCCGAGGCTGTCTTATCGTGTAACACGGGCAGCTGACGAATCCACGAAGGCAGTTTAGGGGCATGCCACATGAAGCGCCTTTTCGGGGATGTTGCTCGCATTAACGGGGACATCTGTCCCATTTTTTGGCTCCATGTGCCGTGCCCCTTGGCGGGACTGCGCTGTCACATGGTGTCGCGAATCTCCAGTTCCTTGCCTTCGCGCAACAGTATCACATCCAGGTCTATCGTAATCCAGTGTATCCAGTGTTACACGATGTAGACTGCATGCACAAGATCATTCTTTGAGCGTTCCGTTGTGCACGTTGGCCTTTGGCGCCACCCCGATGCAGCCCGATGCAGCGCTTGCTCGTCCGCACACTCAACTCGCTCGCTCACGCGTGTGCCTTTCTGAAACTCACCAGTGTCTTTTTGAAAATCCGGCTTCGTGACATGGCAAACAAATTGTGTACAGCTTGTGACTTTGGCTATCATCATGTGTGACAGCCGCGGTTTCATAAGCAATCAGGTTGCCTACGGTACACCAAGTCGGCAGTGTATGACTGGACTATTTCATGGCCTCGGCGGCGCCTGGCGGGGCAGGCAAGCGTGCAAAGCGCAGCACAGGCAGCCAGCGCACAGCCGTGACGTATGCCTCACGATCCTGCTCGTTCTCTGGCCTGAGGGGGTGGTCTGACGAGGGTGGTGCGTCAGCTCCCTCCTGGCGACCCCCGCCAGCGAAGCACAGCGCAGCATAGCGGAGCTGCTATGAACCCACAACGCAACACACAATGCACTGCCACTGTCCAGTTTGTGCCGCAGCAGACTGCCACTGCGCAGCAGTGTCGGCCGATTCGCGTTTTCATGTACATACGATTTCCCCCCCCCCCGACTGTATGTACACTTACATCCAGGGCTCCGAGCCAGTGCACCAAGCGCATGTACAACTAGATGCTAGACTCATGTTCACATGCTACCCATCAGGTGTGATCGTGCCAGGCGGTCACTTGGCATGCATTCGCTTTCCCCGCAGACTGTGTATGTACTGTGTGTATACTTTTGTATCTACCACGGGTACATGTATGTGGACACAGGCAGCTGGGGTGGGTGCAGGTGGTCACGGAGGCGGCGGCGCCGCTTGAGAGGTACTACCGCCACATCTCCGTTGGCGCTTGGCCGTTCAGCACGCGCGACCACGGCTGGCCGATCTCGGACTGTACCTCTGAGGTTCGCGCGCCTGCTGCTGCTGCTTCCAATCTTGTCCCATCATCTGCTGGTTTGACGCTTCGTCTCTGTGGCGTGTGCTCTGCACTGGTTCAGCACTCCGCCACGGCAGTGCAGCAGCATGCCCCAAAAGTGCATGGCTGTTGGGTGGGTTGGTGCCGACGCTGATCGAGGGAGCACCAGCCAGAAGCCATACAGCCCAGCAAACCATGTGGCTGCCAGTTGAGTGGGGTTCTTTTGTTGTTGTTGTTGTTGTTGTTTTTGTTGCACAAACGCTGCAGCCAATACGCTGCTGCCATTGTAGCAGCCCTGATTCATTCGCTCAGCAACTGACGCATTCTTGATCCCAGCGATCCATGCGATCCTCGTCTTGTGTCGTGTACCCGATCATGGCGTTCCTTTGCTCTCATCTTCCCGGCGAATATGCTGTGCAGTACGATGCTGCGCATCGACCACATGCATGTCACCTTTCTGAGCGGGCGGGGGGGGGCGGGGGGGGGGGGTTGTACGGCACGCATGCTGGGCTGTGTGCTGCTGTTCTGCGCTAGCACAGGTGGCGTCATATCGAGCATCTACTGCTGCCCTGCCCTTCAATTTGTGTCTGCCCTCCCGCGGTGTGTCGTGGTGTTGCCTGCCTCCGGTCAGAACTTCCGCGCGCTGTGGGGGATGACGTGCCTGCGCGTGCCGTCGTCGGCTGTGCTTCTCCGGCCACGCCTGTGTGTGACGGTGTTGCGGCTGCGCGCACCGTTTCTCGTGCTGGATCCCGCGGCTGCTCTGCCGCCCCGTTTCGCCCGGCCCGCTCGTGGCCTCTCCACTCGCCTTGTGGCCGCTTTTGTGACGGCCATTGCATCCCGGGTTTCTGCCTTATGCTCGTCTGCGCCCGTGGCGGTGCCTACTGTATGGCTGCCCCGTCAGGCCGCGTGCGTGTGATCGTCGTCTTAGTTGCGTGCAAAAAAAAGCCTGCACATGCTCCCCTGTCTGGTGGGGTTGTGCGTGTGATGTGGGGGTGATGTGGCGGATGCCCGTTTGGGTTAGGATTTGGTGTGATGCCCGATTGGTTTTGTTTTCAAGTAGTGTTACACGGAGATGAACGCAATAGCCCGGCAGCGAGGGCAACGGAAGGAAAGTAGACGTGTTTTCAAGTAGTGTCCCATGGTCTGGGGTTCGCTTGTCCAAGACTAGTACCTCAAGAAAGCGTGCTTTCTGCCCGTCGAAATGTCGTGCACTCGCATATTGGATCTTGTTTGGAATCGCTCTGCGCTGTTGTCCGCGTGTGAGTTCCAAGTGTTCCCGTGTAGACCGGGGTTGGCTGATCATAATCACTTGCTGAAGTGCTGCTCCTCTTCGCGAAGCTTTGTGCAACACCGGCGCATGTGCATCTCGAGAATGTTCGGATCGTCAAGTGCCGTCGGATCCCATAGGAACTGTTCCCAGTGGAACTTCCCTCCCTCGCGAGCCCTCGCTGGTGCGAACGAGCCCGCGACGCGTCGCGTCGTGATTCGATTACCACAACGTATTTCGGTAGTCGATCGTTCGTTGAATGATGTTACAGAACGCTCAGCTGAGCTCAGTCGTCTGCACGCACGCTTCGGATGTCCATGGCTCGTTGTAACAAGGTTGCCTTGCCGGCGCGTCCTCGCTAGTCCAAACCGCCTCTCGATTCCGAGACCTTCCAAGGTCCATGGGCCGCACGACTCTTCATAAATGCGCTCTAGATTCGTCAAGCTCCGTTACTCATCCGTTACCAAGATGACATGCAAGGCCAGACGCAACGTCAGCCGCTTCCGCAACCTGCACCATTATGACATCTGACTTTGTCAATTCGTGCATTCTGAGCTTGATTCAATGCAATTGCACCAGCCAGGATATCACCCTTCAAGAACGTTCACTGCCTTGTCCCACCACCCGTGCATCGTACATTCAGTGGCCCCCACTTCTCCCGCACCGCACTCACCACCTCTTGCACTGTTCTTCACCGACCTTGTTCTTCACAACCACTCTACAATGTTGTGGAGCTGCCCAGGCATCATGCCTGCCGCGACCTCAGTCCCCCGCTGTACCTCTGTGGGTCTCGGAAAGCAGCGCATTTCTGTTGTACCTCTGCAACAGAAAAGCGGACAAGGAACAACAAATCGTGCACACGCCTTGCTGCCCCGAGGCCACACCCCCACCCTGCCCAGCTGCTACAGCCGGTGATTGTGCAGCCGTGCCCCTCACCCCCCGCCACCTCACGGACCGCTCCGCGCCCCTGCAGGGTCTCAAGGCATCACTCGCGCTTGCGGCGCTCCCGGCCGCCGACGTCGGCGACCCCCTCCCCGACACCGCCTTCTTCGACGCCGTGAATGTGATCTTCTCGTACCAGAACGCGAACGGCGGCTGGCCGACGTACGAGCTGCAGCGCTCCTTTGCCGCGATCGAGGTCCTCAACCCGGCGGAGACGTTTGGCGACATCATGGTGGACTACTCCTACGTCGAGTGCTCCTCCGCATGCATGACCGCGCTGTGCGCCTTCCGGAAGCGCTTCCCGGACCACCGCGCGGGCGAGGTCACCGCCGCGCTGCGCCGCGGTCGTGCGTTCATCGAGAGCATCCAGCGTGCCGACGGCTCATGGTACGGCAGCTGGGCCGTCTGCTTCACGTACGGCTGCTGGTTCGGCGCCAAGGCGCTGCGCGCGCTGGGCGAGACGGTCGAGACGTGCGAGGCGCAGCGCAAGGTCGCGGCGTTCCTGACGCAGCGGCAGCGTGCCGACGGCGGCTGGGGCGAGTCGTACCTCTCCTGCCAAGACAAAGTGTACACACACCTTTCCCGTGCGCCTCCCTGCGTTTCGCCCCTTGCGGTGCCACTCCTGTGCCGGTGGCCTCGTGCTTGTGCCATGCACCGCCCCCATTGTCTGTCGATACTTGAGACGCGGCGGCATGACTGCCCACTCAATTCACGCCAGCGGCCGCTCCCCCCCCCCCCCCCCCCCCACCCCGCACACCATCAGCAAAGCACCTACATAATGGTCTTGCGGCAGGCCCGCAATCTATTTGGACTTCCTGGCGGCACCCACGTCAGCCGGACGCCGCCGCGCGTGACTCGACACTTGACGCTCGAGTTCCGTCGTGCAGGGGAGTCTCATGTGGTCAACACCGGGTGGGCCATGCTGGCGCTGATGGCGGCCGGCGCACACGAGACCGACCCCGCGCCGCTGCACCGCGGCGCCGCCTTCCTCATGCGTGCGCAGCTGCCTGACGGCGACTGGCCGCAGCAGCACATCAGCGGCGTCTTCAACCGCAACTGCATGATCACGTACGCCAACTACCGCAACACCTTCCCGATCTGGGCGCTTGGGGTCTACCGGCGCTGCGTGCTGCTGCGCGAGCCGTACGCAACCGGCATGTAACCCCCCGTAATCCACGCTCCCTGCTGCGGCCCGCTCATGCGCGCTGCCCCCGGTGAGCTGTGTGCTGTGTTGCCGTGTGCAAATGGGTCTGATCTGATTATGGTTGGCAGCACGACAGGCCCGGCTGGGCCCAGAGACGTGGCGTGGTGGTGCATGCATGAGTGGGGTCCGATCTCTGCTGCTGCGGGAAGCTGGTCTGAGCGGCGCTTGCGGCTACTGGACTAATACCGGACGCCCGCGGAATCTGGCTGTGTGGCTACTGGTGTGGCCGCTGTGCCTGCACGTGAAGGCAGTCAATGAAAGCGCTTTCATGATTCGTCTGACTGGTTCGGGCACCGAAGGCTGAATGTGGCGTGCCTATCTATATGGCAGGCCCGATTTTCTGCTGTCAATGCGGTCTTGTTCGATCGATCTCATTCCAATTTCATTCCATGAGGAATTGATACTTCTAGCCACTAGAATCTGTGCTGCTTCTGGAAAGCTCGTAGTGTCGTTCTTGATTGCGGGCCGCTCGTCTGGCTCGTGTGGATTCAAAAGTCATTGATGGAACAAGGCTGGTGTGCGCTTTCATTGCACTGATACATCTCGGTCCAAGCGTGGGACAGCTGTGTGATTGCTGGCACGCCAAAGCAAGGCTGAGCAGGATCGGTGGCAGATCTTTCGTGTCACTGTGGAGCAAAGAGCAGCTGTGTAAGAGACAAGCTGGCTCAGCTATGTCATATGGTATGTACTATGTCATTGGTAGCTTGCGAGAGAGTGTAATCCACCTGAAAGCCACCTGGGGCTTTGTTGTATGCACCTCTGATCATTGCACCACATCGGACGCGCCATTTGCAATCAAGCCTGCATCATGCTTGCAAAAGAGGAAGGTTTGATTCGAAGGCAGAGCAACCCTAGACAGTGTGATCCACCTGGCAGGTACTACCTTCCTGTGCCAAGTTGGTTTGATTAGCTGCTGCAGGCAAACTACACGTTTGGCCTAAATCTGACTGCAGAACAGAATGGTTGAACTGAAAACCGACGTTGTAGCGTGTGAATCGAGGACGAGAATGTTGAAGTCAAGGCCGCTACATGCGTGGTGCCACAGGAGCTATCCTGGGTTGCAGTGAGACTGCTGCCAGGAGGAGTACAAATCGCAGCCGCCCATCTGCAGGCAGACAACGTGACATTTGCAATGTCCATGGCATCACGTTGCAGGCTGGCAGGTTACAAGTAGCCTGCCAGTGTTTGATAGGGTCAGCGAGGCACACAACTGGACACACAAAAGCGCTGCATGCCTTACGGGTGCCAAACTACAAAATACTGTCCAACGCTACTTGCTATGGCAACACATGATTTGCCCGCACGCCGCAAGCCCGCATGCATCCACCGCTCGCTCACGGCCCTCCCCATCTCTCGCGCTCTCAGTCCCACATTGAACTACCCACCACAGCTGCTGCAGCCTCTGATCTCGGCACAAACTCGCTCCTATTGAGCTCAGCCTCTCGCCCACACCTCAGCTATACGATGCTTCTCCGGCGTACTGTGTCAGTCTTGGGCACCTTACAACAATGCACCCTCTCAGCACACATGACCATGCTCAGATGTGCACTCTCAGCAGTGCCGACCACAGGCCCGCCCATTGAAGCTGTCCATGGTGGCTCAGGCGCGTGCCACCCACCATTTGAGGCCGCCATGGCCATGACGGGACGTGCCATGCATGGCGTACATGCACGTTACTCTGATTCAAAAACGTGTAGCCTATCAGGTACTCACTCCGCCCCCCCCCCCCTCATCTGCTGTGCATGCGACTGCATGTGGACGGCGGCTGGGCTGACAGACGCCAGCAGCGCGTGCATCCTGCACTTTCCTAATTATTTTACTCAGCACATCGGACCATGTGCAGTGTATTCATGCAAACCATTCCCCCCACAAATTGCGAGACCGCTGCCATGTGCATGGCGCCCGAACACACCCCACAGCGTGATACCCCCCCTATGCCTCCCACCGTGCAGCTGCCTAGCACTTTGGCAGATCTGTCCCCCGTGGTGCGACGCCTTTAGCATACATCGCAAGCTCCCCAGGAGCCGCGGCCACCTGCAAAGTGTGTGCTGTCCCACATGCCGGCACTCGGCATGCGTCCCCACCGTGCTTCTCACCGGCGGCCACGTGCTCCGGCCGGGCGTGCCATGCGCCAATTTTCGCGCTGTCTGCAGAGCCGCCAGAAGGCAGCGCGCCGCCCACGCCTTCGAGCGTCGCAACAGACATCACGGAAGCGCTCGACTCCAGCGACGGCGCAGCAGCCAGCTCCGTGCAGCTGGAACCACCTCCCACGAGGCTCGCGGCGTCTTTATCTGCTGCTGCTGTGTGTGCTGTGCACGGCATGGTGTCGCCGATGGCCTGCGTGGCGAGCCGCACTGATGCCACACACTGCTCGGCAGCGTCCTGTACCCCGCAGCCGCTGCTGGCAGTTGGCTTGAGCGGCGCCGGGCCACACCGCGGCGCAGGTACCGAGCCGGGCAGCGGCGGCGTGGTGTTGTCAAACACAGCCTGACCATGAGTGAAGCGCGCGAGCCAGGGGTGGCCATACAGCTCAGCGGCCGTCGGCCGCGCAGCCGCGTCCTTGTGCAGGCACTGTCGCACAAAGTCGCAGCATGGCGCGGAGAGCTCTGCCGGCATCTGCGGCTGCTTATTGTTGATTGCCTCATGCACCTCCTCCTTTGACACCTGCACCACATCACATGTCACTGCGGCCTGCATGATATATCCATCACGAAATTCCAAGTCCATTGACTGTCGCCATCTGTTCCCAAAGCAGGTGTGGCCGAAAGCCACACCCCCCATACATTTACTGTTTGATATCATTTCACCGCACAGACAATGGTCACAGGAGCAGCACGGGGGCCATGTGGATTGACAATGCTCACCGATCATGTTCGGGCGTAGCTGTGTGGTAGCATTGCACAAGCATGTGGCAATAGCTGTGGCGGGAGGTGCGCACCGCAGAAAAGGGCGCTGTGCCGACGGTGAGCTCGTATACAAGCACCCCGAGCGCCCAGATGTCAACAGCGGAGCCATACACGAGGTGGTCCTGCTCCTTCCACTGCTCGGGGTGGCTCTTGCGGGGGCACCGCACGACCTCCGGGGCCATGTAGTCCAGGGTGCCGACGCGTGTGACGGGCCGATCATCGTGTGCACGGATGCTGAGGCCGAAATCGGCGAGGAGCAGAGTACCGGCGTCGGACACAAGGATGTTTTCGGGCTTGATGTCCCGGTGCACGATGCCGCTGGCGTGCAGGTAAGCCAGCACCTCGAGAAACGGTTTGACCACATACTTGGCCACCTGCGGCAGGGAGGGTCAGTGGTGTCAGATTGGCAGCTGCAAAAGTGCCAGCTGCGAGGCGAGATGGTGTCTTGACCAAGCTTGTGCGCCACTCCCGGAGGGCTGCCTAGCTACTGTGAACGAGGTGGACTGAAGCGTACCTGGCTGTCTGTGAGGCAGCGCTGCTTGGCACGGAGGTAGTTGTAGAGGTCCCCCTTGGCGCAGTAGTCCAAGACCATGTAGACGTGGTCTTTGTCAGAAAAGCTGCCAAAGAAAGGCAGGACAGAGGGATGGGCGATGCTGCTATGAAGAAGGGCTTCGCGACGGATCTGGTGGAGGTTTAAAGGAACTAGGTTGCGTTTGCGATAGACCTTGACCGCTTTTCGGGCACCGTTGGTATGGTCTGTGCATTCCCATACACGGCTAGCATGCCCCTTGCCTATGAGTCGCTTGAAGAAAAGCCTCTCCGCGCACCTGCATGACATAGGCGTCCAGCTCTACATTGCAATCTGTGAAAAACTTGATCGCAGGTGGTTCATTGAAGAGATGCCGCCAAGCGTTGACATCTCAACGTCATTGTACATTGCGAACTGCAGCGGAGACTTGTGCAGCTATGGCAAAGCAGGGCCATCAAATACAAAACGCAGCAAAATCATGAAGATAGCGAGATACAAAATGGCATGCTTTTGCGTAATTGCTGTGCTTACGATCGCGAGCGCGCCGCGAGGCTGCCCAGTTGCATAATGCATTAAGAAGCCCTGTGCCACGCCGTACGCAAACGGGTACAGCACCTCGAAAACAACATAAACCGCAAAATACCGCAATGACAAAGCTACTGATGAGTGATCTGAGTTCGGCAGCGCTTTCGCTCGTACCATGGCATCGTCTCTGGCTGTGTGTGTGGCAGCCACTGCCCGTGCGTCTCCGCTCCAGTATCTACTTGGTCAGGGCATGCGTCCTGCATCCTGCAGTATGAGAACGGTGACAAGGTAGTGCTGCCAAGAAAAATGCTGCAAACGATGTTGGAACCGTCGTGTCGGAGGTGAATGGGATCAGCTCACAACAAACGAGACGGGCAGTCGAACAGTCTCCACCAGTTTCATGCACAGCCCCGATGTAGTTTTGTCGAGATGATCAAGATAATCAGCCTTCCTTCCTACTTTGAAGAAGTTTATATAGCATCGGCCATAACACATCGTCGCCACGCAGGCGCGGCGCACTGTTGGCCTCGACAGCGCTGACCGTCGGGTGGCATGTCACCCCACAATTGCGCATAGCACACGTACAAATCCAAATCATGAAGATAAGCATGTACAAGTGACACAACACGCTCAAGCATTGGCGGCGAATGCTTGTCGCACGGTCTGGGGCACCTCATCGCAACAGGAAACAACGTACGTTGCAACCGACTGGACCAGATATACCAGCCCGAGATATGGTCCATGTACTAAGAAAACGTATGTTTATTGCTTGTTACTTGATGATGGGATCATCGCAAGTGAAAGACGCCAAAACATTGCCGGCAACAACGACTCAGACCCGCATGCGCAGGAGGATGGTCACAGAACAATTGCACATGAAGCTGAGTCACGCTTCGGAACAGGCATGCTACTTGATGGATGTGCACCCATTGGCTTGGAGTGACGTGACCGCGACATGCGCTTGAGGATGTTCTCGTGGCGAAGGTGCAGCTGCATCATGTGTTGCGATGCAAAAGCAACTTCTTCCAACGACCTCCGAACGAGATGCAAATATCAGCCTTTCTCGAGCCCAGGGTCAAGCTGATTGCTGTCCCACAATTAATGCCGCTATCAACGCAGCCCCGAACATATCGCGTGCATGCAGGGCACATATGTACGCGCGGAATCATGGACATCACAAGTTTGAGCGCCTTCTTCGGGGCATGATTGTTGCCGGTACAAACACACGGACACAGACGCTAGTCTTGGATACACCCGCAACACCTGACTGAAATCAAGAGGGCTTTATGGCCGTATATCGACCGTCTCCGCAGTGCCTTTGTAGATGCCCACACAAACGCGAGAGGCCGCGCGTACCTGTTTCCTTCAGCCTGCAGAGCGGCAGCCTCAACGTGGGCGACGGAAGTCATCAAGCAGATAGCTAGAGCTAAGAAGTAATCGTTAAATCGTCAATCCCTGAGGAATGTTGGTACTTATACGGAGCTGAGGCCACAAAAAGTGCTGGTTTCACGCCGCGCGGTACCAACGTGCAATTGCAGCCTGAAGCTCAAATTTCAGCGCTTCAATCTTGAGTCTCCGCTGACTCTCTTCTAGGTCTGTTACGAGTATGATTTGCTGCTGTGCAAACATGTGAGCACAGATGTCAGTGCTCAGGCACGCACTCTCTATTCAGTACCACTGCTCCCGCCACTGACGAAGGGCGCGAGCAGACTAACACACGCATCAAGTATCCGCATCAAGTATCCACTGAATACGAGCTGCTGGGTCTCGTCGCAAGCTGTGGCTCGTGCCAGACCGTGCACATGTACGAGAACATTGCATGTGTCCACGTGGCACATCCACGCGTGAAATTTGAATCTCGGAGGCCCGAAGGCCATATGAGCATATCCGGCCCTTCTGCTGTGCACCAGCTGCAATCTAGTACGCCTCGTCACCAACGATGATCCCGTTCTCCGTCCCGATGGCATCTCACGAACTTTGGATACTTGTATACGTATCCACGACGAACCAGCCTGCAGATGCAGGCAGCTCAGTTGAACGCGCGCTCCAAGGTGTCCTATTTTTGCATACCTGGCATGCCGTAGGAATCGATGGAGGAGAATGTGTGACGGCATGTTCCTGTCCACTAATCCAATGCAGACCTTGTGAATTTTGTGAATGGATCAATTCGGGCGACCAGCTGCAGTAGACGTTGTCGACGGTGGGGTACACTTGCAGGAAACACAAACCGGAGAGCTCTGTGCACACCACGGCCAACCCAGCCCAAACGACCTAGTCGCCCCCATTCTTGTGAAGGGATTATGGGAACGTTTCCCGACCGTGTTATTGTCTGTGTTCATGCAAAGTGCGCCATGAAGCGCGCCATGAGCTCGAGCACGTAGAGTAGACAACACACGAGAATCGCGCCACGTGTGCACACCGAACAGAATGGAGTAAGAAACCCGGGTCTGCCATGTTTGGTGTGAACCAAAAACTCTAACTGGAGTCTCATTAAGAGGGAGAACATCAGCACTCCCAGGCAGCCAAGCTTGTGCACAATGCACAAATGTGACACACACATGTATGAGAGCTTGCATGTGCCCTTGGTCTAGTCACAGGCCTGATGGGACCGAGTTTCCCAGTCCAAGCCTTGTTGAAACAACAAGAATTTCGAATTTGGAGTCCAGTGAGGTTAGCTGGGCCTCGGAACAGGTGCAAGCTCGTGACGTCACTACAGAAGGCAACCTTACTTCCATCCCCATTTAGATGTGTGTTACACTGTGATAGATCTAGGACCTAGCAGGGCCGAGGCACACAGCAGTTGACAGGCAAACAGATAAAGCATCACAAGTCCCAAGGCCGCTCAGACCTAAGGCCACTGTGTGACCAGCTGTTATCAGCAGCACGTAAGTCCCAAGGCCACTCTGCGGACGAGCAAATGCTAGAACGGACCAGCGCCGGCACACGCATATGCGCGCGCACGCACACACGCACACACACACACACACACACACACACACACACACACACACACACACACACACACACACACACACACACACACACACACACACACACACACACACACACACACACACACACACACACACACACACACACACACAACACACACAACACACACACCACACACACACACACACACACACACACACACCACACACACACACACACACACACACACACACACACACACACACACACACACACACACACACACACACACACACACACACACACACACACACACACACACACACACACACACACACACACACACACACACACACACACACACACACACACACACACACACACACACACACACACACACACACACAACACACACACCACACACACACACACACACACACACACACACACACACACACACACACCACACACACACACACACACACACACACACACACACACACACACACACACACACACACACACACACACACACACACACACACACACACACACACACACACACACACACACACACACACACACACACACACACACACACACACACACACACACACACACACACACACACACACACACACACACACACACACACACACACACACACACACACACACACACACACACACACACACACACACACACACACACACCACACACACACACACACACACACACACACACACACCACACACACACACACACACACACACACACACACACACACACACACACACACACACACACACACACACACACACACACACACACACACACACACACACACACACACACACACACACACACACACACACACAACACACACACACACACACACACACACACACACACACACACACACACACACACACACACACACACACACACACACACACACACACACACACACACACACACAACACACACACACACCACACACACACACACACACACACACACACACACACACACACACACACACACACACACACACACACACACACACACACACACACACACACACACACACACACACACACACACACACACACACACACACACACACACACACACACACACACACACACACACACCACACACACACACACACACACACACACACACACACACACACACACACACACACACACACACACACACACACACACACACACACACAACACACACACACACACACACACACACACACACACACACACACACACACACACACACACACCACACACACACCACACACACACACACACACACACACACACACACACACACACACACACACACACACACACACACACACACACACACACACACACACACACACACACACACACACACACACACACACACACACACACACACACACACACACACACACACACACACACACACACACACACACACACACACACAGCCAGCCAGCCAGCCAGCCTGCAGCAGCTTCTAGATGTGTGTAGCAATGCAATGTGGAGCCACTGTTACAGCAAGGCCCTTCAATTTCACACATTTCTCAGCCAAGTTCAAGTGACCCTGGAAGAAATGAAATGCATCATGGAAAGGTGGAGTCGACCTGGGAAGTTGCTGTGAACTGCAACTCAGATACTGCAATCGAGGGGACGGGCTGAGGTTGCAAGAAATGGCCAAGGGTCAGCCAGGCCAGTCAGCAGGCGTCGCCTGGGAAACGGAACGGATCGTGTACTCAACCATCACTGACGCCAGCAAGCCTCATGGTCAACATCACTGCCAGACGGGCAGGCCGGTGCCGCTGCCGACAGCGAAATGAGATGCATCTCAACCTGTGGCTTCTGTTCGACTTCCAAGCATTACAGTGTCAGTCATGCAGTCTGATCAGGACCGCACAGCAGTGGCCAGAGCTGGCTAGGACATATTCTGATACCCAAGACCTGCCCAAGGCTGCGCACTCTCTGCAGTCTCTGCAGTCTCTGCACTCTCTGGTGCTGGTGTGGCGGGCTCAGCTGAACTCCATCCCAATAATTCCAGTGGAGCTGCATTATTAAAAACTCAATAGTGAGACTGGAACACCATACGACACTGATGTACTACTAGTGCTGTAGCCGAAACGCTGGTACGGCACGTACAGTACTGCAGTGGCTTTGCTCCGGGGCCCTCACGTGTTCGCTGCGCAGTACTGCGCAGTGAACACGTGTAGCCAAGGCTGCACTAGTTCTGGCATTTGCTCGTGCGGAGAGCAACCTTGGTGCTTGTGGTGGCCTGTCTGTCTGCGTGTTGCCTGGTCTGTTGCCTTTGCGCTGCTGGGTCCTAGATCTATCGCTGTGTAATACTAGTGCAGCCGCGGCTACAGCGCAAGGTCTGGTACGGTTTGCATAAGTTATGGTTTCAACAAGCTTGTGTGTCTTTAAACACTAGCTGCAATGGCTGTGAAAAAGGGCGTGCACCGTGCCATTCTGACACCAGTCGCACCACAGCAAGTACCAGCAATCAGTCTGTGCTTGGGCACAAGCATAGACAAACTGTAGACTGCACCGGTGAAGACCGAGCCACAGGCCCATGCGCAATGTAAACGTGAATGTAAATGTAAATTGAATTACTCGCCGCAGCCGATTAGGCCATTGACATCTCCGGCGAACCGGGACCCAGGAGCCGAAGGGGTAAACCACCCGGATCCCCCCTCAGACGCGCGCATGCAAGTCACAGGGCGTATTCCTGGGCCCCAATATTCCCTTTTGTACCTACATGTACACCATGTACACAGCCTCTCAAGCACACTGCATCAGTGCCACTACACTCCCCAGCCTGGCTCGAGCTGATCAGGCCTGCACAGAGTCGCTGCCAGGCACACAGGACATCCACACATGTGCGTCAAGGCTTGCACGCGTAGCGAAGCCATACCAGCTCTGTGTCCGCGGCGCAATGGCTGAAGCACAGCTGCGCACATGCTCGCATGATGCACTTCTGGTTTGTATACCTTGGTGAAGCGGCACCAAAGTGCACCTGCGCTGCTCTACTCACAATTTCGGAGCGTTGGAGTGAGCGGCTTTGGCGTGGGGGTTCAGTTGCTTGCTGGCTTGCTTGCTTGTTGTTGCCCTCGCTGCTGGGCTCCTGCATTGATCTCCGTATAACACTGCTCTGCTCGCAAAATCAGAGCGGTCAAGCGGCTGGAAATAGCAGGACTGAGGCAGGGAGCTCCTCGCCTGTTTCAGATGGAAGCTTGGCTCAGGTTTTACACTGGCTGCTCAGCAGAGTCAGGCTGCTGCATTATCTATGGGAGCAGCTGAGCCAACCCGGGTGCATGTGCTCTGCAGGTCAGTGCGATGTGAGTTGAAGATAAGTGCAACATTGCTGCACTGAATGACCACTGCAGCAGCTGCTGGTACCAGTTGGCCACATGAGGCCCGGCCAAGTGGTACATGATGACCGAGCTTCAATTTCTACAGAACACATCTCAGCGCAGGCAAGGTCGATGACCTGGTAGAAGGCAAGGTTGATGGGCTAGTAGATTGAATCTGTTGAGCGGCTGTGCTTGTTGCAGATGCACCGTGTGTTCATTAGCCAAGGCATTCCTGCACTTCTGACCCTTCTTTCGGACGGGGTGGCAATTTTGTACAAAGGGAGATTGATTTAAATTCGGGTATCTGCTGCATGCATATGCTGTCAAATGTAGAAATACTCATATTCTACATTCCTGTTGCGTTCGTCTCCGTGTATCAACATAACAACAACATTCTTGTTCACATGGGACTTTTGTGGGCCACTCCGTACAGATGTGGTCCCTCGAGCTGGCCAAGCTCTGCTGTATATACACATGTGACAGAAGCAGGGTGGGGGGTGCCCAGGATAGTATGTGGTTGGAAAAGGGGCATGCTTACGTATATCTGCCTTGGACACAACTATATGTGCTTCGAGCGTGACCACTGGCCAGCAAGCGGCGTACGGCACGGCTTCCCACAGCGAGGTGTGGCAGAGCTGGTGGTGATGCTACCTTGCAAGGTGTGGCTTGTGTGCAGTACTAGTCCGGCAGACGCGTGCTGAGCGTATGCGGCAATACTATTGCCGCAATAGTAAAGGGCACGAATCCAGTTGATAGGCGTTCAGGTATGATTGCAGTGACACCTCCGCGAAGCTCCGTGGATCCGTGCTGGCTACCATGTGCGTTCTTGACGCAAACAGGTACGTAGGGACCTCCCGAGGGATCGTTGGACCGCACAGCCGTGCAGCCTTGGTGCCTACGGTGGCCTTGGTGCTTACGGTGGCCGGTCTGTCTGTTTGCTTGTTGCCTGGTCTGTTGCCTCGGCGCTGCTGAGTCCTAGATCTATCACTGTGTAACACAGCCGTGCAGCGCGTTGGACCTGTACATAACGACCCATACTACATGCGCTCAACCTTGAGATGCTGAGCTGTGAGGTATTACGCAACAGATGTTTGCGACTCGCGATCGCTGCACGGCGACCGTGCGTGATGTAAATGTTGCCATTTACAGAACATTGCCACGTGCACAGGCCTGCGCAAAGCTGCAGAGCTCTTACGGCGCGCAAAGGCAGCTCAGAGCAGACGGGATATCGAGGGTAAAAATCCATATGTATTGTAGGTCTGCAATCCGATATTACAGTGTCACCCACCCCGTAAACAAAGCCAGCTGTTGGAATATGTGGAACACATGCTGTCTGTGTCACACAGCTAATCCTAAGCAGACATCTGCTCAAGCACAAAGAGTGCCAGGAAGCACCCTGGGCTTCTGTAGAGTCTGGGCAGCACCATTATTCACACATACTACTACTTGTGATGGTTTTTCTGGCTACCTGATGACTGCTCTGTTGCCTCGGCGCTGCTGGGTCCCAGATCTATCACTGTGTAACACACATACTATGTGGCAGCACTGCTGTGTTACAAGGAGAGCAGCACATATACAAACACAAATGCATCCGGACGTGGACGTGTATGTACTAGATGTCAGCTTCATCCACCATCTGGGGTGGCTGTGGTGGGGAAAGCATCGGGGGCACAGGGGCACGAGGCCGCCGTACGCGAACAGTTCAAACTCAACAAGGACAAAGAGAGTGTGCAGGGATCGTACAAGGTGGTGCCGGTTGTGCACGAGACATATGGCAGACTAGGGTCGCATGCCATGCAGTACCTCAACACGCTGGCAGTGTCGTTGGTTGGGCCGTTCAACAAGGGAGCAAAGGCTCGCTGGATTGAGAACTCCTTGCGGGAGTTCAGTGCGGCGACAGTGAAAGGAAACGGGTTTGTGATCAGAAAGACCATGTCCAGGGTAGCACGGCTCACGGGTGCGCAGTTCGTGCCAGATGATCACCTGGCCGGCTCGCAGCTGCTGGGTAGCATGTGAGTCTAGACTGTAGTTGTACATTCGCTTGGTGCACTGCCGACGCCTCAGAGCCCCTCGATATGAGACTGCATGCCACCTGAACCAAACCAGACTCCACTGCAGCATGGCCCCACAGCGACGCACGACCAAGCGACGCAGAGCCCTTGCCCCTGGCACCGGAATGATCCCACTGCACCCAGCCCCCCAGAGATGACATGCTTGCCAAGCCTGCGGATAACCCCCGCAGGCCCCGTGCAAGGCCGCGAACTCGGATAGACCCCCCCCGAAAAGCGTGCAGCCCCTGCTCAAGGGCGTCGCGGAGACGCTAGAACAGAAAGAAAGACAGAAAAAGTCGGGCATCACGCCAGACCTAATCGGGCACCGGCCACAGCATCGGCCACAGAACGCAGACACAGCCACACTCCCCCATGCCTGTGCTCCTCCACGCGCTTGTGATGTACCACACACATTTGTCTAGATATTTCTCTGCGTCCGGATATCTGTAGACTACCCCCTCTCCAGATACGTCTGTGCTGACGTCAACACACAGCCAGACATCACGTTCCTCTAAGTTGTTCCGGATGATTCCGGATGCTTCACCGACAATCATTGCTTGTTCCAGTGGTTCGGGTGTGCTATAGCTACCCCTTGGTCGGGCCCTCATGCAGCTGCATCGCGCAGGGACGGCTGGGGACCGCTGCCACATGCCAGGATCCGACACATATCAGAATTAAACTAGATAATATCGTGACAGATCATGCTTTGTGAGCTGCGAGCGCTAGCTCGCGATATACATGTGAACGACATGGACGACCGACAAGTGTCTGCTGCCGTTCCTGGCCGTCCCAACCCGCATGTGAGCAACGCACGCAGATGTTTGCATGCTTAACATATATAAATTAATTGTAGAATGCCAGTATTTGCGTGTGGCGCAGTTGTTCGCATGCAAGTGCCGACGAACGCTGCATCACAAGCAAGTCAGCCTGCAGCGGCCTAAGCCTTGCTTGAATAGATGCTGTCCTCACCGATTCTCAGAGCGCGCAATTGCATACGTAGCGCCTTGGTTGCGCACAATGATGTCGTCTGCAGAGCACCGCGGCCGGCCTGAGCGTACGCTGAAGCAGACCGAGTGTATGGAACGGTCGAGTGAGATATCTGTATTGGGCAATGCGGCACTATCATGATGGATTGATCAGAGCAGTTGTACAGAACAATCTGCCAGCTCCGCTTCGCCATCGAGTTTTGTGGGATGTATCACCATGGCGCACCATCGTGCACCAAGCGCGGACGTGCGCGAAATGTCGCGCACGGCATGCATCGAATTTGCATCTAACCGCGCTTCCAGATTTAGGAGTTCTTACACAATTTGCGTGTGTCAGTTTAGATGTGTTGGTGACAAAGCAAGCCCTGTTCAACATCGGTCTGCACCGGACCGTGCACGACCGTGTGCGACAGGCCTTGCAACCTGGTGCCATGGCCGGCGATAGTGATTCATGCACGTGCGTTGACCAAGGCCATCCCTCCATGAACACACCTCGGCACAAGCACTCGTAGTAGCTCACGCGTTACTAATGGTGATCCGCGTCGGCCACCGTCAGCTGCTTGTCCAATGCTGCCCTTTAGAACATGTGTACAATTGCAAGGTGTGCATGCACGTTGCAATGCGGATGCTGTGAGCGGTCGTCACCCAAACGTCGAGCGCTGGCAGCCAGGCACAGAGCTGAGCTGTACGGCATCATGGTGCACCAGCGCACTCTGCTTCTTGACTGCACGCCAAATTCTTTTCTATCTACGCGTTCAAAACCACTGGGGGCCGCCCATCGGAGCTATAGTGAGGCTCTATGTACAGCTAGCTCTAGCGGCAAGCTTGCACGTTGACCACGCCATGTGTCCAGCCATCGCGCATGTGAGCGCAAGCGCAGGCCTGCCGTGTCAATGCATATTATATAATCTGCAGCTGCTGGCGAGGAAATTGGGCGGCTGCATCTGTGCGCCTGCTAGCATCCAATTGCAGTTCTCAACAGCTCATCAGGCAGCTGTGCGGCGCGGAGCAACTGGATGGCGTCACTGGCGGATCATGTCACGATCCAATTCGTGGATGCAGCGACGCCACAAGTTGACCACAGCCAGCACCACGTATCACATGCAGAAATATCTCACCAATGGATCATGCATGGCTCGTCGACTGCATGATCTTTCACGACGCACGTGAGCACTGCTCACGGGCTGCCACAAACGCGCGTGGCACGTATGATTAATCTTAAAATATCCCGGATCTAACACATCCATGTGGATTATATCTAGTTTGTATCTAATGAGAGTGCCATCGGATGCGGCTGGCCATGTGCGCTGCGCCACGGCCACTTCCAACCAGCAGGCTGTATCCCAAGCCCAGTGCCTTGATGCAGCACAAGAAAATGTAATTGTGACACAATACTGCGTATGTGACTGCTTACGCTACAGAAAAGTACTGCCCAATCTGCAACATTGCAGACAACCCCTGCATACGAACGCTTCTCCCGCCCAGAGCCCACGAAAGGCTGCAAAAAAGGATTATTATCTAGTGCGGCCACTTTCGCTGCCTGCAAGCCGGAACTGCAGCGATTCGGAGGCTTCTTGACGGCATCATGAAGGCGAACGTAGACAGTGCTGGCGGGCATCATCTGCTCAAACACACGGCTCCATCGATAGAGAGAGTCGTCGAATGCTTTGATGGTGCGCCGGTGAAGGAGATTTCCAAGCTCATCATGCGCATGGGCCAACGGGAACTCCAGGTAGGCGTCTCCTCTTCTCCGCTTCGTTGCATGCTGCATGTCAAGCCTGCATCCTCCGCCCTCCCTCGTCACATTCAATCTTTTGAGCTATGCTGAATTTTGCCGTTTCGGCTTGTCTCCGCTACGGAGTAGTCCTTCGGTCCGCACTGTCATCACAATCGCTTCCGACCTGCCTCGTGCAGCCGTCCCGCCTCCTCAAGCCCCAGCTGCTCGAAAACTCGACAATAGGTAGGCTTTGATAGCTTTCGATTAATGCCGGCGCTCAATGCGCTAAATTTTGTTTTTCGCTTTTGACGCCATTCTGCCGTATCTGAATGATGCCGGTGCTGCCTGCCGTTCCCACGTCAGCACCACGTCAGCATATCAGAAGCTTCTGCCAGTACATGAACGACCTTTCAGCACAAGCATACGACACCTTCGCGTAAGCATATGCCCAGCTGAAGACGCTTTGAGCTGACATCGCCTCAGCTTTTTTTTACCGTACATGATTGCCTTCGTTGCGGCAGCAGAGGACTTGCACTGCCTGCCCCGCTCCGCCTTCGTAACATGCGCCTTGACCGGATCCAGGCGAGGATCACTGTATCTGTGAATGCATGACAGCGACGTTGCCATGAATAGTCACGATTCTCATTTTATCAGCTGCGACACGTGACCTGCCACCGCCCTAGGTCGATGAATCTCAGACATATCTGTGCTTTGTACTTCATAGTTTTAGGAGTTCAAGGATGATCAATGCCAGTCCCAGCAGCCACTTACCGGCGCTTGTACCGATCTGACCGCACATGCACAGCATTCGCATCCTGGCAACAGCTTCTGCGCGCTGCGCGAGTGCAGTGGAGTGCGTCGTGGACAAGCTTAAGCCTTCCGAAATCCCTCCGACACAATGACAGCTAGGTCACGAAATCCACTGGATCCCAGTTGTTTCGACAGCGCTTAACTCTTGCGCGGCGCTGCGCATCTCACGAATGTGCACACCGAGCTCTCGCCGAGCCCCTTTGTTTTACAGCTTTCACTGCTCGCCTTGATCATGACAGGGCATTAGGCAGAAGAGCCGGATCATTCGTAGTTCCAGGCTCGCGATCGACGGATGATGCCGGCCGCTACTCCAGATGTCTGTGCAATTGACATGACCTGTGCGTTTGTGCAGGCCAAGTTCAATGCGGTGTATGGGACGGTCACCCGATCAAACAACAATGACTGGCTACGTCGTAAACTCTTCGAATGTGAGCTTCGATATTTCTTTTGGCAAAGCCATCTCCTGTCAGTCCTCATCTGCGCCATCCTCTTGCCATTGACATCTGCTGCATGTCAAGTTGGATGCCCGCTTCACGTTTCCAAAGCATCAACCATGCGTGTTTCGTTCATGTGGAATCATACAGCTGTGGCCTGATCTAACCAAACTTCACAGCTGGAATTCTTCTGCAGCGATCGGCGTCAAAACGAGCAACAAGTCAAAAACAGCTGCCAAGCGGGACAACAAGGTCGGCCCAGCCAAGGCAAATCGCATCACCAAGATCTCAAAACCTGCCATGTCCCGGAGCTCACTATCCAGCCCAGACTTCAATGAGTGCGCCTCTTCCTCGTACTGTCCCGTGCCTGCAGTTCCAGGCACCCGACTCCTTGCACCCATGTCATGGCGAGGGCTCCACAGGCAGCTGGCAACCAGCGCTTCCATGACCCAGGCCAGGCCCATCGTACACATCCTTCCTGTACCCCACAATCTACCGGCAGTCCCCCACACTGCTAGCATTTCCAGTTCCGGGCTCCCAGGCCAAAATACTCTGGTGCACGAGCGCTCGTGTCTGCCAGCGCACAGCGCACAGGCCAGTTGGTGGAAATCTGCGCCTGAGGGGTGTGTGAATGCAGGGACTCCGCCGCGCCGGCCAGCGTCGCTCTCCCCGAGTCTCCAGCAACCGTCACACACGGCGACGGCACGCCGCACACCCCGTTCTCACAGCAGGTGTGGCCTGCTACGTGCTGCGTGCTGTGCACCCCTGCATCCTGCCCCCCCTGCATGCTGCCGATGCTGACACCCTGCCAGCGCTCCACAGCATGTCGAGCCCCTGCATCGTTCCACCGCCAGTCATGTGCTCTACCCCTCGCGCGCATCAATCTCGTGATAGGGCTCGTCTGGCACATGTATCTTGAACACAGAGCCCAAAAGTCCCCATTGCAGCCACTGCTGTGTATCAGCGGTGAGCCTTCAGAGCTCTCAACTTCAGACCAGTTTGATCTGTGCTATCCTGCTTTCAACTTGTAGGCCAGTTTGATCTGTGCTACCCTGATGCGGCTTGAGTGCTGTTACACTATCAGGTAATGACTGCCCACCCACCTCATCGCCTGCCGTATCCACATGCCACCCTGCAGCCACCCAGTGGTGCTGCAGCCACCCAGTGGCCTGCATGTGATATCCCATTGTGGCATGCAGCACCAGCAGCACATATGCATGCCTTTGGCCATAGAGCAGCATCCACCTGGTCACCCAGGTGTGTCTACCATACATGAATGAACTTGCCATAGCCAGGATGCACTGCTGCGCGCGTACACCAACGTCCGCACACACGCCCCCAGCTCCGCCACCTCACTACGCTCCGCATGATGTGCAGATGTCGCCCATGCTCGCCGGCCCGCCGATGAGCGCGGCATCTGGAGAGTCTGGCTACATGAGCACCCCCCCCATCATGCATGGCGGCGGCTACCCCATGCAGCGCCTGGCCTCCATGCAAGGCCCCCACTCCGGCCCGCTGCCGATGGGCTGCGGCCCGGTGCGCATCGTGTACGCGCCCTCCCACATGCAGCCCATGCTCGGTGGCCCCATGCAGCCGCCAATGGTCCGCCTGCCCTCCTCCGGCGCCACCTCCCCTGCCCAGCACTCCTTCCCCGCCGCGTACTTGATGCAGCCGATGGGCACGCCGCCCCCGACGCAGTACGGCGCCTCCGCTGGCCACTCGGGCTCCCTCTCCTCCATGGTCTCCGCCGATGTGATGCATCAGCTGCCGACCTTGCCCTACCCGAACCACAGCGACGGCCTCTCCCCGCACAGCTCCGGTCTCGTGCCGCTCGCGGCCCCGTCGCCGGCCCCTGTCAGCATGCATGAGCCGCCGCCACTGCTCACACAGGCCTCCGTCCACGCCGGCACAGCCGAGGACGCAGTCGCCAACTCCTCCGATGAGGAGCACACGCTGACTTTCCTGCACAGCGGCGGCGACACGGCGTGCGGCGCGGAGCCGCGCGCCGGCGGCAAGCGCCTTGGGCACGCTGTGGCCCCCGCAGCAGGCGCAGCGGCCGAGCGGCTACCGGTCGAGCGCAACCCATGGGACTCTGCGGCGTGCGAGGCGGCAGAGCTGCTGGTGAGCAATCCCATGTTTGATGATATGCCGCTGGACACTCTCGGCTGCGGCATCGCGGCAGGCGACTGCAACATGAGCGACGCACGGCTTGAGGACGGCGCGTGGGGCTTGGCCGACATCGCAGCGTCGTCGTGTGACGAAGGCGGGAGCTTCGCTTTCGGCGCCGCAGCCGAGTTTGCACATGACAACGCTGAACCATCGCTGCTAGACAGTGACAGCCACTCGCAACTGGATGACGCCATCGGGTCCCTGCTGGACGCCTCGTTCTCTGATAGCTTTGGGTGCGCCTTCCATGCTTCCAGCCCATGCATTTGCAAGCTGTGTTGTCAATTGACTTGCTGTCACGTGATCGATGATCAGTGCCGTGGGAGTGCTGCGAAATAGGTGTTTTGCTGCGGAACAGATGTTGCGAGGCAGATGGGAGCGGCCCAAGCGTGGCGTTGAGCGTGTGCTGTGCTGTGCGTGCAGGGACACCGTGGCGCAGGTGACGCGCACCATGACGCGCGTTGGCTGCTGCCTGGTACAGTGGCACCACAAGCTGGAGTCTCCGCCATAGGCGCCGCGTGGCACCGCGCGCGCGACTGCCGCGCGCCTTCTGCATTCAGCCTTGTCCATTGGCCTGGTGCAGACGGCACCGGCTGCGCTGCGAGGGGCGGACCCTGCGCTTGGGTTGGCCAGCAAGGGGTGAACAGCTGTAATTACGGGTGGTCTGAGGGGCCCCCATGCGTGTATGTCTTAGCCGATAGAGGCCGGGGCAGTGTGAGAACAGCGAGATGTGTGCCATGCTGCGTGCCATGCTGCGTGCCGCGGCCAGTCGAAGCGCACCGCCGACGTGGCAGATGGGATGATGTACAGGGAGGGACTGCACCGAGACGTGCCTTGTGTTGGTAAATAAGATGCACGCTGCGATTGCGAGGCAGCACGCGTGCTGCACAGCGGTATGTGGTGAAGGTGGCCCGGCGGCAGTGCGAGTGCGCGGCCCGCCGGGCCCTGTGAGCAACCAAGGCGGATTTGTATTTCCGAGAGGGTGTGTGCGTGGACGGCAATGCAATGACGTCGAGCGTCCGGATCGTGCGCCGCCAGAGCGACCGTGTCATGCTGCGCGGGCGTGCTCGTTTTTGGCGCGACCGGCCGTCGCCGAGCGTACTTGCGGCGCCGTTCGCGCCCACTCCTGCGATGCGGCCATGCTGTGCTCACCGCACTGCGCAGTCGAGACTGTGTCTTGGCGTGAGGTGGTATTGGCGACTGGTGCAATGGCGGAGCCTGCCGTATCGCGGTATTGGTGGACGGGGCGGGCGATGACTTCGGCGCTGAGTAGCGTGCGTTGCAGTCGCGGCATCTGAGATTGCTGCAGCAGAAACCCCCCTGCAGGCCGGTTTTGCGGCCCCACTCGGCGGACGCAAGCCAAGTCGGCGGGCGACACATGCATGATGGTTTGAGGTAGGCGTTGTGATTTGGCCAAGCGGCAGAAGCGGCTACTGCAAGGAGCGGCGGGGACGCCGCTGTGCTACGCGTGCTGCGTGCTGCAGTGGCAAGGCTTCCCCGGCGAGAGGTGTACCTGTGACGTCCCTTTGACGTGCTCGGATGATTGAGTTGTTGTGTGAGAGGCGCTGAATCGGCGCAGCGAGCTGCTGCCGACCTGAACCACACCTGTGCAGAGTGTGCGGTCGGAGCCCAGCGGGTGCGAGCACCGCGAGTGTGAAGTGTGAAGTAAGCAGCGGGGTATCCGGCTGATGTACTGAAGAACTATGAGAATGGCGGTGCGGCAAGCGTGCCGTGCTGCAAGCGTCTCCATTTGCAGATGCTTTGCGCGCAGCGCACAGCACGTCGCAGTCGACACCGGCGCTGAGTAATGTGTCGCAACTGACCCAACAACACATGTACACATGTGAGCGGTGTTTGCATGTGTCGGTGAGCGCTCCGCTGCCTTGCATGGCTGCCGCGGTATGCGGCCTCATGCCACGTGTGCAGCTCAAAGAATTATGGCCCAACTGTACCCACCGTGGCTGCCTGTGGCATCTGTCAATGAATTTGAACACCTGATGTGGCTGCCGGTGGGCGGCTGCATCAATGGCCACTGTCACAACACATGGACGTGCCTGTTCTCAAAGCTCCCCTCAAGCCTGATTTTGAACCCTCAGACACCTGCAAGCGGGGTGAATGCTTGCTCCGAGCGGGAGAGGTGGTGTGCTACATTGAGCTGCCGCTTGAGCGCTGGTTGGCACGACCAGGAGCGTCTTCAACTGGCAGACATCTGCCACGGCCTGCAGCACTGGAGCGCTGGGGCACTGGAGCACGTACAAGCGCACTGCGCATCATGTGACTGATGAGGGAACTGCTGCTGCTGCTGCACCGGTAAGGCCATAGAAAACTTTCAACCGATTCGCAGGGGCTGAAGCATGGCATTGTGCAACGCCGTCGCTCAATGCTGAAATGGTCGCGACACGACGTACGTGATTGCCGTGTGCAGGTTGCCAAAAATGGCTATCAAGATCCAGCGCTAGAGCTCGAAAGCGTAAGTTGCATAGAGGAGATCCCTATTAGTCTTGGCCAAGGCACAAGTCGGTTGCATGTGCAAGCGCACTCGAGTTTTCAAGGCTGACTAGCTACTCTTATCCACGGCATATGCATCGACAGGCCTGCCAGACCGCCCGGGCGAGAGTCCGTGCCGGCTCGAGGCTGAGACTGATCTGTTGATGGAAGTTGGGATGTCAAATGCATCGCAGTACAAGTCGCAGTCTTTGGGTGTGTTACACAGTCTTTGGGTGTGCAGTGGACCTCAGTGACAGATGCATGTTGATCACTGGTCGGCAATCTCCTTGACAGTACACAGGTCGGCAATCTATCTCATGAGTGCGAGCGCATCAGCGGCCTCGACGGTCACTGCTCTTCTGGATACTTCTCCCCGGGATGACGTGCACGATGCACCACGCAAGCGCTCATCCAGAGAAGTCGGTAAATGCGTGCACACACCCGTGTTGCACAGATTGTACATGCACATGCACTGGTCCGCACGGGGAAGGTGCAGCATGCCTGAAGTCTGCATTCACCTTTGATAGCGCATGCTGCTATTCCTCTCAAACAGCGAGCAGTGGGCACACGGGCATGCAGCTGAAGTCCTTGCACATGCCCACACATCACCCGTGCACGGCCGTGGTTGTGTCGCTTCGCAACAGACTCTGCAGGGCGCTAGTGTGACGTAGTCCACGAAAAGGTGTCATGTTCAGACGGATGCATAGCTCGACTGTGTACCGTCACAGAGCTCCCCCCCTCATACGCCTCGAGCCCCTTCGAGGCTGACTCGAGTTGGCGTAGGGGAGAGAACCCGACCAATTCGTGCACCACAAGGACCATGCGAGCATGACCACGCCTTACGTAATCCCGGCCCAAAGGAATCGAACTCGGGCCATGCCGCATTGGAACACCAGACCGATACCACTGTGACGTAGTCCACGAAAAGGTCTCATGTTCGGACGGATGCATAGCTCGACTATGTACCGTCACAGCTAGTGCTTGCTGAGTTGGGGTTTGCCTAGGTGTATTGCTTATGCATGGAGTCTGCAGACCTCGCAACGAGCACCAGGCCTCGGCACAGCACACAGCACACATCACATGGCCACCCTGCATGATTGGGTCTCCGCCGCCGTGCGTGCGTGGGGGGCCTGGGGCGCATCGCACCTGTGGTTGACCTGGTTCTCAGACCTTGCACTGTACAGTGTGAGTTGGTCACTCCTGGAAGTGTGCCTATTTTGACTTGTACATGCAAGCCTTCCCGCAACACCGCCATCATGATGTATCATACAGCCAGTGCGATGGATTGATACAGTCATGAGGCCTGAGCGGGTGCTGACCCATCAGCAGGTGCTGCTGCTGTGCGCTCTGCCAAGTGGTCAGGGCAGAGGGCAGTGCCTGCACACACCTCAGGCGCACATGTGACAGCAGGGTCATGTATGCCATGCATTGTCTGTCTCGAAAGCCACGCTGACTGGATCACCAGGAGCAACCCGGTTGAGGCCGGGTCACGGAAGCAGATGACAACCGGGCAGGGACCCCTGATTATACCGCCAGGTCGAGTAAAACAGCATGGTTTGGTGTTCTGCGCTGGGCTGCAGCGCTGGCGCGGCCGGATTGGTGCACACAAATGAGTTGTGGACACCTCAGTCTTGGTGAGCATGGGGCAGCTTCCTGCTGTCCGCAGGGACAGAGCATTTGCTCTGCACCCCTTGGGCCCCAGCAAGAAGGATGATGCTGCGCACAGCTGTGGCGTGTTGTGCTGATTGGGTAGAGGCTGGGCAGGTAGCTGAGCATGCCGGCTGTGAGTGTCATGTCACCACAAATGGATATGCTGACAATCAATACGTTTAAAAAAAGTGACGGCGACGTCCATCGTAATGTTATGAAATTTTTTCGTGCTGAACGAGTGCTGTGCATGCTGTGGCGAGAATTTGGGCAGCCTTGCCACTGCATTGGACCAGACCTCGATCGCATGTGAGCTTGCCAGGTTTATGTCAAGGGCAGGATGCATATCTATGTCAAGGGCATTGCAAGGTTTATGTCAAGGGCAGGATGCATATCTATGTCAAAGGCAGGGATGCATATTCTGAGCCATAAAGGCAGTGCATCGCTCAGGACGAGTGTGTGTGCTGCCTGGTCACGAGGTGCTTGGAGGTGCTGCTGCATAGCACACGAGGTGCTGGGGCGTCCTGCTGTCTGGCTAGGACTACACGGCATGGACAGGAACATTGGAAAGTGTGGCATGATGGAGCTGTGGCGCAAACAGGTTGCCCAAACAGGTCGCCGGGGTTGCCACTGCTGAGCAGTCGCCTGTCTTGGCTGTGGCCACACCCGATGGTAGTGTTCAGCTGGGTGCTTCGCCGGACACAGCGACGGGCGGCAGCTGCGGTTCAGAGCACGGTGTGGCCGAAAGGAGGTGCCGAGAGACGCGGGGAGTCTGCGTGGGCGTCTGCATTTTGGTTTGTGGATGTACTGCAGTGGTCGGGGCCAGCTGCCCTGCAGTTGCATGTGGAGTGTGTGCTGTGTGGGGGGCTGCACGAGCACCCCGGATGCCATGCTGACGTGGCAGATTCGAGAGGCTTCCACGCCGACATTGGGGCCGGCGGAGTATTCCACAGCAGTATACGGGTCATGCATATGCGCGGCGGCGGGCCACTACCCGGCGCCGCCGTGATGTTCCCCCCAAAATGGTTCGACAGTCAGGGCAAGCCATAGGTGGCCACGCGGAATTGTCGAGGACAGCCATGGCCCGGCCAGATGGGTACTTTTCAGGGGATTTCCCGCGAGAGAATTAGAGCAATCCAATGACTGTCCTTTGCAGTATCTCTGTGGTGTAAGCCTTCATTGGAGATGTGACGTCGCTTGTTCACACGTTCGTGAAACACCAACGAAGGAGCATTTCCCCTCGGAATGCGACTTCAAACCCTGCGATATGCGGGGGAATAGTTTAGTTCATGATGGTTTTGACTGTATGTGATCGAGCCTCTTTGTCCTGCATGGTTGGTCACAGTTCGTGCTTGTGAACTCGTCGACGCTCCTGACGCGCGAGTTCAAAGCTTCTTCATACTTGCTTCGCAGGCAATACATACCTACTACACCTCGATTACTGTAGGCTGAACGTGAAATGTCATCGAAGCGCGAGTCAGCACGGCTGAGCAGAGGTGCGTACGCTGAGCCGAAGGAAGACGAGTTCTCAGGAAACACCTCGGACGGCACGGAAGACAGCCACGATACAAACAGAACGGTATGATGCTCATATGCTCGCAGACTCGCTTGTTACATCTCGTTTTGAGCGTTCCTGTTTGCATCTTAGGTACTCTGGCCCACCTGTAGACACAAAGTTTTGCTTCGCCAGTGCTGATGCTGCTGTATAAAGCACATGCTTTTGAAGATGTACTGGTGTAATCGTGCCGCATGATGTGTTCAGAGGCCGCAGATTCTGCCTTGTTAACAACCGCTCCTGACAGCCGCAGCATGCATGCAGCGGGATGACACTTGTTTCATCTGCGGGTTGGGTGTCAATGGTGGCGAGGAGGAGGAGGTGCCATGCACCTACTCAAAGAACACGTTTCAGTGCACGCACATGGCGCATGCCTCGTGCGCGGAACACTCAATCACGTGCGCTGCCAGCGGGAAAGCATGCCACCGCTGCTGCCCCTCTCCCACCCCTCTCCCACCGTGCTGCCAGCTCCCCGTGCCATGGCAGCAGTGACAGCGATACTGCTACACACACACAGACACACACAAGCATGGCAGACTGAGCTGCTGTACAGATAAACACTGATGTATGTGCCCCGGAGGGGCCCTGGCCTTGATGCACCTTCCACTCAGTGTGAAACTGCCGGTCCGACGGGCGGTCGAGCGTGTGCTGGGCTGCATCCAAGCACAGCGGACATCCGCGCATGTCCCTCATGCCGAGCGGCGCCACTATGAAGCCTTGCACAGTGAGCTGGATTCAGGGGATGGCACGGTGCAGGGACTGGACCGGATCCTCGGGATGGTCCTGCCCAGTGTGCAGTGTCTACGAGGACATTGAACGGATTGAGAAGATCCTGAGCGTGCGGTATGCGGCGGAGGCTCCAGAAGGCAGCTCCGCAGGCGCCGCGGCCGGAGCCGCCGAGCCCGGCACCGCCGCGGACCCAGCGGCCGCCTCCGCCAGCGGCGCGGACGCGGCCGGTGGCTCCTCATCAGCTGCGGCAGTCGCGGCCGGCGGCTCCTCGTCAGCTGCGGCAGCCGCGGCCGGCGGCTCCTCGTCTGCGGCAGCCGCGGCCGGCGGCTCCTCGTCTGCGGCAGCCGCGGCCGGCGGCTCCTCGTCAGCTGCGGCCGGTGGCCCCGCTGCTGGGGCCGGCAGCTCCTCCGCCGCAGGCGGAGGCTCCACCGCCGAGGCCGGGGGCTCGTCCACGGCGGCAGCGTCCTTGCGGGCCCCGCCGCACGCAGCACAGCAGGCACTGGAGTTCCGGGTGAAGCTTTCAGACATGGCATATGTGCACGCTCAGTGGGTCCCCGAGGCGATGCTGGTAGCTGCGACCAAGTTCATGCCGCCGATCAAGACCAAGTACCGCAACTTCCTGCAGCGGGTGAAGCTGACCGGCGGTGTGGAGGCGCTGGCTGAGGCGGATGAGTCCAACGGTCTCGAGCATGGCGTGAGCCCGGACTGGACGGTGGCGGAGCGCATCATCGCGTTTGACGAGAGCGACGGTGCGCGTGCTGCGCATGCTGTGTACGATCCTGCCGTGCTGTGAGCGCCATGGAGCTCTCGATGAGGCGGGGTGTCACGAGGTGCACGGACGGATGTGTGCGTGTCACGCAGATTCGTGCGCGTGTGTGCAGCATGTTGCTAACGGTCGGTCATGCAAGTGGCACGTTTAGCGCACTCGCGCACAACTCAAGCACCCGGCCAGACTGGGCCCGCCACGGCTGCCTTTTGTGTATGTGCACAGCGCGTCGTTGTATGTGTGTGCTCAGCCGCGGTGATCAGCAGCGGGTGTGGCTGTGTAGGTACGGCGCTGGTGAAGTGGAAGGGACTAGACTATGATGAGTGCACATGGGAGGAGCCGGAGGACATCGCGGCCCTGGAGCTGGGAGGCCTCGTGGACGACTTCAAGGCGCTGCTGTCGGCGGAGGCGGCCGCGGAGGAGCTGCGGACAGCGACCAAGGCCGCAAAGCGCGCGGGGGGCAGCCGCGGGGACGCGCGCACCTTTACTGAGACACCGGTGTGCCTGCGCGGCGGCGAGCTGCACTCGTACCAGCTCGACGGCCTCAACTGGATGCTGCTGCGGCACCGGCGGCAGCAGAACATGATCCTCGCGGACGAGATGGGGCTCGGCAAGACGGTGCAGACAATCGCGATGATCGCGAGCCTGCGGTGCGCGCCGCGCGGCACACTCTCCTGCCGCGCAGCACACCCTCCTGCCGCGGCATGCAGTTTCTGCCTCTCAAGCTGTGAATGCGTGTGATTGTGCGTGCCTGGTTATGCAGAAACGGTGCAACTCCAACGCCAGCCGGCTCAGCAGCACTGCTCCGGCTGCAGCTCCACTTGGCCGCCAAGGTCAAAGTGCCTGCCCACCTGCCATGTGCCACCCTATGTGCTGTGTGCTGCGCTGTGTGCTTGCACATGTGCTGCCCTCAGGTGGGCATTGGTTCGTGCTTCCCAGGCCCAGATGGGATGTTTGTTTGTTTGTTTGCGTGTCTGAGGGAACCATTGGTTTATGCTTGGTGCTGTGCTGTTGGATCCCTGCATGCATGCTGAGCCATGGGTAAATCAGTTATGTGAAGATTCTGGTACTCAATTCTCATCAATGTGCATGTTCGAGGGCCCGTACAGGGCCAGGGCGGGTCGCCCCAGCACACCCAGCACACCACAAATGTAACCCAGCACACCACAGATGTACTGCATCAGCACACCTACAACCACACTGAAGTAGGTGCCTGCCAAACAACACGCGTAATCCCCTCAACATGCCTGCCCTCCCCCGGCCCCTCACAAGGCCCCAGCCAGTGGCCATGCTGTGATCCCACGCTGTGCGCTGCGCAGGGAGCAGGGCACGCCCGAGCCGCACCTCATCGTCGTGCCGCTGTCAACGCTGCCCAACTGGGAGCGCGAGCTCGCAAAGTGGGCCCCGCAGGTGTATGTGGTCGTCATCAAGGGCAACGCCTCCGCGCGCGCCACCGCCAAAAAGTACGACTGCTTCATGCCGGACAGCGACGCCTCCGGCCGCAAGCGCGCGCGCCCCGCCGGCCGCCGCTTCTCTGTCATGCTCGCCACCTACGAAACCGTCATCCAGGTGCCTCCCCCCTCACCCCCGCCCTTCAGTTCACCAGTGCCATACCAGTGCAGAGGGGTTGTGGTGCACTTCGTGAAGTGGCCTAGTGGTGATCTTGGTGGTGAGGTAGGATGCCGTGAAGAGAGGGGATGCCGTCCACCCCCCGGACCCCCCTTTTCCCAACGCACAGGGTTGCCGTGTAAGTTGCCAGTCCACGAGAGTGTACAGTGTGGTGATGCGTCTGGGGGCTTTGCGGCGGTCCGCCGGGCGGTGCTGGCTGTCCCACCGTGGATCCCTGGGACCCTGTAGTGGGGGCCGCCGCAATGCCCGTGCTCACGCGCCCTGCCTGCTGTGCATGCGGAGCCCCTCATGCTCTTTGTCCACCGTCCGCCCACTGCCACGGCACAATTACTCTCTCACCGCTGCCCGCCAAGGACCACGGCTGTCCCTTCGTTGCTTGCACTCGATCACAGCGCCACCTTCCCGAGCTGCCTCTGCTGCCATCTTCGCTGCAATCGATCACCGCACTGCAGTGGGCAATGGCCGCCATGCCATGGGCCGGTGGCCACGAAGCAGACACGTTCGTGACACCAAGCCGCAGCACGAGCTGCCAGCGACAGCCGGCCGCGCATCTCCATCTGACCGCGCAGGGTGGCCACGCACGTGCAGGAGATCTCCTTCGTGAAGTCGTTTGCGTGGTGTACGGTCACCGTGGACGAGGGCCACCGGCTGAAGAACGCTCGCAGCCGCCTCTACGCCGCGCTCGACCAGCTCCGCACCTCCTCACGCGTCCTCCTCACCGGCACACCCCTCCAGAACAACCTCGCCGAACTCTTCTACCTCATGCATTTCATCGAGCCCGGCAAATTCCCGGACCTACTCGCCTTCCAGACCGAGTACGCCGACCTCTCCACCGACTCTCAGGTCAAGAAGCTGCATAGCATGCTGGCCGACCACCTGCTGCGGCGCGTGAAGAAGGACGTGCTGACTCAGCTGCCGCCGAAGCGCGAGCAGCTCGTGCGCGTCGAGCTCTCAGAGCAGCAGCGCGCGTTCTACAAGCAGATCCTCGTGAAGCAGTTCCCGGCGCTCGCGGGGGGCTCGAGCACGGGCGCGGGCGCGCTGAAGAACGTGATGATGGAGCTGCGCAAGTGCTGCAACCACCCGCTGCTGTTCGCGGAGGAGGGCGAGCTTGCGGCGGCGGCGGCCGCGACGACAGAGGAGCTCGTGCGCGCCTCCGGTAAGCTGGAGCTGCTGGACCGCATGATGCCGCACTTCAAAGAGCAGGTGCGCGATTCGGTTGCTTGCTTGCCTGCTTGCTTGTTGCTGCCCTCGCTGTCGGGTTCCTGCGTCGATATCCGTGTAACACTTGCAAGAGCACTGCCATGCATATGTACCTCTGCCATGCATGTGTACCTCTGCCATGCATGTGTACCTCTGCCAACCAACTGCGGCTGGTGCACATCTGAGCTGCGCATATGCACCACGCCGCCCGCACCACCGCAGCTGATGGCCGAACATAGATCATAAGCAATCAGCAATCGTCTGATCCAGCCTCATACCCGCGCTCCAGCGTGCCCGCATGCGTCGAGGTGTCTGGATCTGTGACCCGCGGCAGGCCTGCAGCATGGTCAGTGCTTGGGCCGCTGTGGCGTCACCGCCACCAGCGCCCCGGTGATGCGTGCCACGATGGGTGCTCTGCTGAGGTGCAGGGGAACCGGCTGCTAATCTACAGCCAGTTCACGCGCACGCTCGACATCCTGCAAGTGTGGCTCGCGAAGCGCGGCTGGGCGTTTGAGAGGCTCGACGGAAGCATCAAATCATCTGAACGCCAGGCACGCGCCCCTTCCTCAGCCCCCTCCCAAGCCGCACGCCCACACCCACCGGACACGGTGGACGCGTGCTGTGATGCCACGGCACATGCTCTCCTGCCTGCTGCATGGCTTCTGCACCGCCGGTACACTGAACCGGCTGATGGCGCCGTTACAGCGCGGGCATGCATGCAGGCGCGCATCGACCGCTTCAACTCGGCGGCACCGGACTCGTCGTGGGTGTTCCTGCTGTCGACGCGTGCCGGCGGCGTTGGCATCAACCTCGCGACCGCAGACACAGTCGTCATCTTTGACAGCGACTGGAATCCCCACAACGACATCCAGGCGCAGGCGCGCGCCCACCGCCTCGGCCAGCTCAAACCCGTCTTCACCTTCCGGTGCGCCCCCCCCCCCCCCCCCCCCCGTGTCCACACCGCCTGTCTCAGCAGCATCGGTGCGCTTCATCAGTATACGGCAGCACCGCACTGCGCCACTGCACTGCATCGCCTCACTGCTGTGAGCGGCAGCGCGGAGGCGGGAACACGTGCTGGTGGCGGTGAGCACACTGGCCAGACATTTCGTGGACGGAGGTCCAAGCCCGCCCCCCCCCTCCCGCCAAGAAACTTTTGCTGCCATACCACTGCCCCGTTTGACTCTGAAGGTTGCGGCAGTAATGTACTGTGGGGCGCAGGTTTGTGACGCGGGGCACGGTGGAGGAGCGCATCATGCAGCGCACGAAGGAGAAGCGAGCCCTCGAGACAGTCGTCATCGGCCGGCAAGACCTCCGCCAGCAGGCACGCCCTTCTGCCCCACCCCCTTCTTCGGCCAGCCACCGAGTCTAGCTTCCCATGTGTGAGCAGCTAAAGTGTGCAAGTGATCCGGCATCACAGCACGCCACAATTCCAGGCAATCCTAGCGCCACCGGGGCGCTGCAGCGCTGCTGCCGGTGGCGTTGGATAAAGCCACGTCTTCATGGTGTATTGGCGTCACGGTACTCGCGTCACGGTAGTAGCGGTTGTTGATCGACAACCGGCCGGTGAGCAATGGACACAGATCGCCACTCGGCCGCCTTTGATTCTTGGTTTTCCGCTGCTTTTCAAAAGATAGTCATCACTTGCTGTGAGGCCACCGCCGTGCAGGACCTGGACGACATCCTGCGCCACGGCGCGGAGGAGTTGTTTGCGGATGAGGTCGGCGACGAGGCGGCGCACGAGGCGGCGACGCGCAAGCGCATCACCTACGACGAGCCGGCGCTCGCAGCCCTCCTCGACCGCGAGGCGCGCCTGAAGGAGGCCGAGGCCGACGACGACGGCGGGGGCGGCTTCATGGACGACTTCAAGGCGCGCTGCGTACTATGCGTGCTGTGCACTGCATCCCCGCTGCATATCACTGGTGTTGCGGCGGACTATTCCCAACTTCTCATTGCTCTCATGGACATCTCCAACAGCGGTTGCTGGATCAGGAGGTCAATTGCTGCACAGACATAGGGGGGAATTAGCATGCTGTGCATGCTGTGGGCTGGCGGTGGTTGGCAGCAGGGTGGGGGGGGCGGTGGTCAAGGGAGTGCCTGCTGTGTTGAGGTGGGGGGGAGTGAGAGGTGGGTGTGTGTAGGTTGCGAACTTTGAGCTGACGGAGGAAGAGGCGGCCGCGCTGGAGAGCGAGCAGTCAGAGGCCAAGGCGGCGGCGGAGGCGGCTGCGTCGCAGCGATCGCGCGCGGCGGGAGCCAAGTTCTGGGACAGCCTGCTCAAAGCGCAGCACACGCAGCATGCGGAGGCGGCGGCAGAGGAGCTGGAGCAGCTGGGGCGCGGCCGCCGCAGCCGCCGCGCGATCAATTACGCGGAGGACGGCGAGCCTGCGCGGGTTGGTGACGTAGGGGCGGGGTCGTCCAAGGCTGCGGCGGCCGGGGGCCGCAAGCGTGGCCGGGATGATGAGTACCAGCCGGATGAGGAGGAGGAGGACGACGATGCCGACGCGGCAGAGGCCGGGTTTGACCCGCTGATGCCGCGGCTGCCAGATAAGACGCGGGTTTCGGCGCCAAAGCGGGAGGCCAACGGCACGGAGCGCGTGCTGTACCGTGGCGTGCCGGGGGACGCGTCGTTCACGGTGTGCGGACTGGACGCGGCGCAGCGCGGGGACTTTCTTCAGGCGGTGCTCCGGGTGGGGCTGCCGCTGGGCGAGGACGGGCTGATGGACTTTGGTGCGGCGCGCATGCATGCATGGCGTTTCTCACCCAAATGCATGCATGGCGGGTTGCTACAGGATGACAGCAAAGCATGACCACTGCACGCCTCCCACATCACAGTTGTGCGGTGCGTAGCCACCAGTTAAACCAACACTGCACCTGGGCTGCAGGTGCGCTCGCGATGCATGCGCGGCGCATGAGCAACGTGCTCGACGCGAGCCACGATGCCGCGCTGCGCAGCTACGGCGGCGTCTTCCTCGAGTTCCTGGAAGCCGCGGCGCCGATGCGCGGCCGCGCCGTCACGCTGCCGCACGCCTCCAAGGCCGTCGACCGCTCCGTCCTTCTCAACGACTTCTCTCCGGACACGATCATGAAGATCGCAGCGGCGATGCACTTTGTGCGCCTCAAGCTCGCGCGCCACAGCGCGGGCCTTCTGAAGCCGCCCGGTCCCGCCAAAACCTCCGGCAAGACCGACCGCGACGAGCGGTTCCTCATACACGGCGGTGCCAACGCGGACCCGGCCTGGCTCCGCAAGTTCGGCTCAGTGCGGCGCTGCTGCCTCTCTCTCTGTGCTGTGCCGTGCTGTGCTGCTTGTTGCTCTGCTGGTGGCTGGGCGTGAGTGTGGCTGTTGTGAGGACGGCGTGCCACCTGCGCGAGTGTGCGGGCTGAGGGGATGGTGTGGTGGTGGTGCAGAGCTCCGGAGACCATTCGCAGTGGACGACAGACGATGATGTGAACCTGATGGTCACGGTGCTTGAGTTGGGGCTGGACATGTGGATGAAGGTGCGGGAGAGTGTCAGTGCGGCTGTACGGTTGCACATGCGGGCCGCCCTTGACTTCCCGCAGGACTATGACAGCGTGTCGGCGGTGGCGGGCGGCGAGAATGCGCCTGCGCCGCCGCCGTCGCCGCCGGCGGGGGGGGCCGCAGTTGCAGACAGCACCGCAACGGCGGCGGCTGCGGCAACTGGGGCGAGCAGCGCGGGCGGGGCGGGTCAGGCGCGGCCCGGGCAGGCTGGCGGTGGCGATGCCGCGGCCGGCGGGGCTTCAGGGGATGGGCAGGCAGCGGCTGTGCAGGCAGCGAGATCGGAGGCGGACGGTGCACCACATGCCGATGCCGCAGCCGCGGCCAGCATGGCGGCGGCAGCGTCTGCTGCCGGCGGGCCGGCTGACTCTGGACGAGGGGCAGGTGCGGAGGCCGCTCCGAACCGGGAAGGTGCTGCGGAGGCAGGCGCCGCTGCCTCCGCCGCTGCGGTGGGCGGGAGCGGCGCGGCCAGTGGCCAAGTGGCACAGAATGGCGAGACAAAACCGGCAGGCGTCGGCGCTGCGGCGGGGGACGCGGCGGCCGGCCGCGACTGCGGCGCTGCCGCCGCCGCGTCCGTACCGGCCAGCCCGGCGCCTGCGGCGGCGGCCGCGTGTGCTGGACCGACGCAGCAGGCAGCGTCCACGGTGGCGGCGCAGCAGCCAGCATGCAGCACGCTGAGCGCAGCAGAGGTGGCCGGGCTGCGGCAGCAAGAGGCGCGCTTCCTGCGGCAGCGGTTCGAGTACTTGCTCGGCCTCGTGGTGGATGAGACATGCATGCTGGAGCCGATGAAGGTTCCATACGCAGGTGCGCTCATCGATTCATTCATGTACTATTTCATTTCGCGGCTCAACTGCCGTGGCCTCCTCATCGGCGCGGCCCCTTGTCGGCCCGAGCCGTCCTTAACATGTGCTTCTTGGTTTCTCCCGGGCACTGAAGATGTAGGGGAGATCTTGTGTGTCTGCGTTGCGGCACTGTGCGTCGAGCGTCCGCCTGCCGCCATGGGCACATGAGCCACCGCAGCGGCCCTAGCGGCTCCAGTGTGATCGCGCTGTGCCGCCCAGCGCAACGTACCCAGCCCTCGTGGGTCCGGCACCGCAGGCCTGCCGCGCGCTGCGGCCGCCGGAGCAGCTCGCCCTCTCGCGCCTCGTTGCACGCGTGCCCCGTGCTTTGTCTCGTTACGGGGTGTTACAGGCGTTGTCTGCGTGTGGCTGTGTGTGTGCGCCCCACTGCATCTGACCGCTCTTGCCGCTGCTGCAGCGGGCTACTCCGTGCCGTGGCCACTGGTGCGCGGGCCACTCGGGCAGGCGCAACTTGCGCCGTTTGTGCGGCTTGTGAACGAACTCAACCAGCGCTGCCTCATGGTCCAGGGCCAGACCAAGGACCCGAAGAACCCCGCCAGCTCAGGCCGCCCCACCGACCCCGCTCAGCACTTTCGCTCCCTCGTGCAGGCGCGCCCCGTGCTGTGCTGTGCTATGCTGCTGCTGTGAGACGCTTGACGTTCGTGTGCTGGCATGCCGAAAAGCTGCGCACCTGAGTGACACGTGGGCTGCTGTGCTTGCGCGTGCACAGCTGCCCCTCAGCGTAGCCCTGCACGACATGGCACATGAGATACTTTCCGGGCCCATTATCCAGTGTTTTGGGGACATGTGCCATAATTGTTGGCTTTATGTGGCATGCCCCTGACGAGGCGGCTGTGCAAGAAGGGCGACGCCTGGTTCGCCTGCATCAGCTCCACACCCCGGCTGACTGATGGTGGCGCGCGCCGAGCGTGTGCGTGGCTGCAGGTGTACAACCTGAAGCTGCGGGAGCTGCACCGCACGACGCTCAAGCTCCTCGCGCAGTACCACCGCAACGGCGTTCACGACATCTCCCCTGACTTCAACGTCCTCCCCATCTCCAAGTCCTTCCAGATCGACAGCAGCAGCAGCGCCCGCCAGAGCTTCCCGCTGCCCACGTCCGAGACGCTGTCGCGCGCACACGCGCCGGCCTCCGCCGCGGCCGCGCAGCGCGGCCAGCAGATGGTGATGCGCAGGCAGCACGGCGCGGCGGCCGCCACACAGCATGCACAGCAGGCGAAGCAGATGTATGTGCAGCAGCCTCAACTATCGCACGCGCAGCTGCTGGCACAGGCGATGCAGAATGCAGGCATGCGGCCGGCAGCGCAGCCGCAGCAGGCACAGCACGCTCGGCCGCCGCACATCCGGCCCCCTCCGCAGGCCCCCCGCGCGGTGTTCACGCCGCCACGAACCAGCGCCGTCGTCGGCACGCACGCACAGGTGTCCATGGCCAACATCGCCGCGGCTGCGGCGTCAGCGGCGGCGAGCTACCAGGAACCCTACGCCGCAGCCGGTGTGCGGCCCGCGGGCCCCGCGACACAGCAGATGGCCGCTACTCAGCAGCAAAAGCATGCTGCGCAGCAAGCCGTGATGGTGCGCTTCGGCGCCACATGCATGAGCGCTGTGCCCCACGTAAACCACATGACGCCGTGCTACGACACGCAGGACCCATGCATGAGCCGTCAGATGCATTCACGCTTCCACCGCTCGCGTATCGCGCATGATGCGCACCGCCGGCGCATTGCTGTACAGCGCACGCTCTTCATGCAGGCGGCGAATCTCGCCATGCGGCCCCAAGCGCAGCACGTCGCCGGGCTGGTCGCGCCACACATGGCGGCTGGGCGGCCACACGCGGCGGCCGCCAGTGGCGCCGCTGCCGCGGAGCAGTGGCGCGCGCGGCAGGCGCACGCAGCGCACGCAGCGCAAGCTGCGGCAGCCAACAGCCGCACCCCGCCGACAATGTCGCCCACCGGCGGCCCACCGGCGCTGGGCAGGACGAAACCAGTCATCACGATCGATGACTGAGCGCAGCACAGCGGCCGCTCTCGTGATTTCAGTGCCGAGCGGAGCTCTGCGCATGCATGATGGCGGCAGTGGGTTGGGCACGACGTGTGCACACCGTGGGTGCATGATGAGGTTGGGGGTTCACTTGGTGTGTGATGTGGTTGTGCGGAACCCGGACGCTGCAAGATGGGGCACCCTGAAGGACGCCGCTCGCCCTGAAGGACGCGTCGGCATATGGCCGCTATGCGTGCCAGCTTTACTTTGCCCAAGGCTGCCTCGGCTGCCGTGGGTGCTTGACATGGCCGCGCAGCGCGCACAGCATGTGTAGCATCTGACGGGGCATGTGCACCTTGCCAGTCTGTCTTGGATGTGGCTGCACTGGCAGCAAAGCAGCAACACCTCAAAACCAGCAGTGGAGGTCCTTGCCAGGATGAAAAGAAGCAGGGCCAAGGTTATTCTGGCTGCCATGATGCATGGTGTGTTGGATTTGGTCGCTTGCGATGCGTCGCGATGAGCAGTTTGCAATTGCATGGCAGGTACATGTCACGATGTAATTGTGCCACTCGTATTTGTGCCCCTCGTCGTACAGGTGCAATGCAGATGCAGCCTGCAATGGCATCTCGCCGCACGTGTGCACAGATCGGCGCCACATGCATGAGCGCTGTGCCCCGCGTGTGCACAGATGCTCACAAACGCTGTATTAGGGTGTTCAGCACGTGCCGCGCGCAAGATGGGCTGCAGCTAAAACGAGATGAATCTGGGCCGCATGCCGCGCACCCATTGCTGGGGCCTGCAACAACCACACTCGTACAGCCACACAGCATGTTGACACACGTACATTCCCACATGTGCGATCACTGATCACCAATGTCCTGTGCCACACATGTGGCTTGCATCGCGTGTGTACATCAGCGACTAAGAACAGTATGACCCGGCCCTGCCGGTGATGTACGTGACTGCCTCCGGGAAACCGATACCATGTGGCAGAATGTGCACTGTGAGTCTACCATGTTGGCCCGCAGCAACATGCAACGTCACAGCCTGCACTTCGCACACAGCTCAATCAATGTCCTAGGTATCAATGCCAACTCACAGCAGTATGCAAACAAAGTCCAAGAGACACGTACCTGCCATTCAGCCAGTCAAACACAACGACTGGTGAACTGGCAGTCAGTCCTATATGTGACAGCGAACTTGCTGATCACCATGCAAATCTATGCATCAACGTCCTACTCCCGCAGTCTCATGCATGCATTGCTGCACTGCACCTGCGGCCACACCAACGACTAGCTTGCACCCAGTTGCCTAAAGCCTAGATCTGCCACACACCCCCTCAAGCACTGTCGCTTGGTGGTGGCTTCAAATATCCAGCAATCGCATTGGTCAGCATAGGCCCGGACAATGCCTTTGTCAGCATGTCAGCCTTCTGCTCCTCAGTAGACACAAATTCCACCGACACCTCACCACGCAAGTACCTGTTCCTAATGAAATGGTACTGCACATCAATGTGCTTGGACCTGCCAGCTACTCCAGCAGTCCTCTGCTTCATCAGCTGAAGCGCACTCTGGTTGTCACAGTACAATGGCATGCACTGAACCTTACCGTAGACATCACTCAGCAGCTTCCTCACCCACAGTGCTTCCTTCACAGCCATTGCTGCTGAGATGTACTCCGCTTCACTCGTAGACGTCGCCACCACCATCTGCAGCTTGGATGCCCACAGAATCGGCCCTCCGTTCATCGTCATCAGCATCCCTGAAGTGCTCTTCCGACCATCAAGCTCTCCTGCCAGGTCTGCATCTGAGTAGAGCCGCATCACCGCCTCTCGTGGCATGCCCAGCTCCTTGAAGTCCGCCTCAGTGTATGCCCGCACCCCCTGCTCTCCACGTGGAGGACTGTACTGGTACATCAGCCCCCAGTCCCAGGTCCCTCGCACGTATCTAAGCACACGTTTCATTGCCGCGAAATGCACATCTGTGGGGCTCGACATGAATCGACTCAGCACCCCCAAAGGATATGCGAGATCCGGCCGTGTGTGAGTGGAGAGGTACAGCAGTGCACCCACCGATTCTGAGTAGCCCGCCTTCCGCTGGTCATCATCCTTCAGTGGCGAGCCAGACGTCTTCTGCAGTTTGTGTCTTTCCTCCATCGGCGTCGCCTTGGGCTTGCAGTCCCACATGCCTGCCTTCTCCAGCATGCGCTTGGCGTACTGCCCCTGACTCAGCATCATCCCCTGGCCCTTCACTTCTGCCACAGATTCCCTACGTGAGACTGCTACCGCTGGAGGCAAACGCTATGCGTTGCACAGACCCAGGGGATGGCACAACCACCTGCTGCATGCCAAAGGCAAGACTGTGAATCAGCATGCTTCACAGACGAGGCTGATTGCGTATAGAGATTGCTTCGCAACGGGCATGCCCATGCACACTCACAGGCGCCGCTGCAACAGTTTGTGGTTCCGGGGAATCCGTCGCTGCGTCGTGCCTGGTGCACCCGCTCCACTGGATGAGGTGGACGAATGCACCTACGGTGCGATGTGAACAGTTCGAAGCTCACGACTGTGTGCACACGGCAGGCACCTACATATGACAGGTGTCTTCCCCACGAAATCGTTGTGGGTGGAGGCCACATCGGGGCCTAGGCATTTCTCAACCCTTGAAGTGCTCTGTCGCGGAGGATGGTATCGCTTGCTGTGTGTGTACGAGCCAGTCGGACGTAGCGATCACAGAGGGCATGACGGGTGCGACACTGTACTGTGGTTACACTCTACTTGGACCAACGATCTGTAACGTAAACTACTCACGGAATACCGAAACGCAGCTGCCCCCGTTGCTGGAGACGGCTGCCGCGGAACTGTACTGGCTGGCTTCATATTTTTGGTCAGACATTGGCCACTTGACCACGCTGTTTGCCTCAGCGTGGCGGCCTGAATCACCCCCTGCATCCCCTTTCATGGCGCCTTCTTGACGGCTGCCACACGCCACTCCACTGGCAAGGGACAGCATTCCACCGTAGCAGGGGCTGCATCGCCCACATCCCCACGAAGCAGCCCCCACTACCGATTGCACGGAAACCTGGAAGCTTACACACCCTCTCCTGCTTGAGAGGGCACCTCGAAAGCGGAAACACGCTTTTGGAAGTACGGCTGAACTGCCGCCCAGCTTGGGCTGCAGCTCAGCAGGTGCGGGAAACTGGTGGGGCATGAGCAGGGTCGGCAGGAGCCTGGCCAGCCTCACAGGCTGGATATGTTGTGCCTAACAGGCTGCCAACGTTGCGTCTAGCAGGCTGGCAGAGGCCAACGCTCGGGCATACTCGCCGCTAGCGGGATCCATGATATCATAAGCCCACAATGCACAGCCTTGCTGTGACACATGTACAATCTCAACAGTCACAGAACACGTGTACAATCTCACAGAAGAATCGTTGCGCCAGCCTGGCAGTGTGAGGACAGCTCGGGAGGCACGCCATGCGTGACTCGCCCGGAGCTGCGTGCCGGGTGGACGCCCGGAGCTGCGTGCTGGGTGGACGCCCGGAGCTGCGTGCCGGGTGGACGCCCGGGCACACACTGCATGAGTGACTGCAGTCCAGCAGGAAGAGGCGCTGGCTGCTTTTCAGCAACAGATGCTCCACCAGTCGATGGGAGCGGAAGCTGCATGACCGCACATCTGCCCCATCCATGCATCTAAACGGCGCCCATGCAGCTGAACGGCTGCGGACTGGGTTACCTGGTTCGTTTGAACAATTGCCAATGCGAACATACCACCGGGATCATCACCGGTCAGGCCATGTGGAGACATGCCTTCCCTGCTAAAGCTGGGATGACGAGTGTCACAGCCACACGCGGATCGGCCTCAAGAACGTGGGCCCTTGCTAGGAGTCCCACTCTTGAGTGAGCTGCTTCGAACGCAGCTTGTGCCTCTCTGGCCGCTACTCACAGCTTGGCAAAGCGGCGTGTCCAGTCGGCAGCAGTATTGTCATGTGCTGCACGTTCCTTGATGTATAGATGCGCGACGGAGCCTACCAGCGCTTGCTCTGCAAAGCACGCTCACTGCTTCAGTCTGCGTAAGAGGGCTCCGCCAAGGGGGCACACTATGCTAAATCATGCAAACGCCATGAAGCTGCTTTCGCTTGCAGTCAGCTTGAGCAGCATAATGTGCTGTAAAACCTCATAAGACGCACCCGGGCGTGGTTCGGCAAGCAGCTCTTGTATGGCGGTCAGAACGGTGGGGATGGTCAGAGCCGGCCGCCATGCTTCGTGCAAGATATCTAATCCGACGGAGCCATCTTTACGAATATTACAATGGTAGATGGGCGTCCGGAAGGTCACCTGCACCACCTTCGGACAATTGGCGTAAGAAATAGCCGTCGTGCATGCGCACTGCGAGCAGGATGTGGGGACGCGACGCAGGCTGAACCAAATGGCAGATACAGTCATAACTGGTGCCCGCCTCAGCTTGATCAAGACAGGTGCAGGTTCACAGAACTGGCCCGCTGCGGCACAACATGTGACGAACAAGCTCCCACGCTGTGGGCAGCGATTACCTTTGGCGGAGCTGACGGGTACTCCAGTGGCAGAGCCAAATCGAGGAAGAATATTCCTCCCTCATACGGAGAGCCTGCAAGCAGAGACGATATAGAGATGCTACATCCGTGAAACGCTGGGTTTGGAGAGCATGGGCTGCAAGTATGCGCACACCAGCGGGCCCTGTGATAGCGCACGACCAAGAGTAGATGTTTCCGTCTTTCGGCCCGGCGGAAAACCCATTCATAGGCTTGCGGCTGATTTCAGCCAGTTCATTCTGTATGCGCTTCGAGCTGGCAGCCATGGCTGATATCAAGCCCTCAATTTACCATAACCACAAGCCGAATCGCGAGAATCCACAAAGCCGTTCTCAGGTTGCGCAATACCGCCTTCAAAGCCCTACTGGAATGTTGAACTCCTGCAGGTATGCAGAGATCACGCCCGACGCAATATTTCCAGCTGGGACTTAGACGGGGGTGACCATACCACAGTCGACAGTCCTGAAACTTAGAGGCAGTGCCCACGCTCACAGTACGCTCCGCTACACGGTCAGTCGTTGATAGACTGCATACGCCATGGCCGCAAACGCAGGCTATGAGGTTTCGAGTGCGCACCAGCTAGTCAACTCGCGCAATGGTTACGCCCCCGCTTGATAGATGCAGTGCTGTTATGCCGCGCATACGTGTAGTGCGTCGCAGGTACAGTCGTGAAGCACGTATCATGCTACAGACTATGGGATCATGATGGCAGGACCAGGGCGCCGCGGCGCCAGCTTGGTGCAGCCCAGTTCGCCGAACGAATCGATCGAATCGCTTGTGTGGTTCTGTCATCGCACTCTCACCACCTTCTGCGAGCTATTTCACCACTTATAATCTCGATTTAAGTCGACCGCAGTTACTGCTTTACACACACCGCTGTCAGCAGTACCAGCTGCAGCGCAAGCGTAACTGGCCGCACCTAAAGCCAAGCGGTGACACTGCAAAGTGTGCGCGGCACTCCCACACATGCGTGTGTGCGTGTCGAGCGCCCGAAAGCTGCACGTGTCATCATATACTGGTCACGGACGCCCGGCAGTGGTAGCTGCTTCTTTCAACTCGTGGACAGCGTTGGCCATGGTGCGATTTGTTTGAGCGGTGTCATGCATGCCTGCCTACTTCCTCTGCTACTGTGTGGAGCACGCCCCTGTGACGTTTCTCGAGGCGTAGCAAGTATGAAGCGTTACATCGAGGGGCTGCCGACTGCTGGACGTTGCGCCACAACATTGCCGTTACGTCTTGGCGCCGTCGAGTAAGAGCGGCAGGGGTGTCCACATCAATTGAGCCTGTGATGCGCAGCCTGGACAGACGCTACAGGGACGACAGTAGGGGGGACATCCTAGCAAATGGTCCGGACGTGGACGTGTATGTACTAGATGTCAGCTTCATCCACCCATCTGGGGTGGCTGTGGTGGGGAAAGCATCGGGGGCACAGGGGCACGCGGCCGCCGTACGCGAACAGTTCAAACTCAACAAGTACAAAGAGAGTGTGCAGGGATCGTACAAGGTGGTGCCGGTTGTGCACGAGACATATGGCAGACTAGGGTCGCATGCCATGCAGTACCTCAACACGCTGGCAGTGTCGTTGGTTGGGCCGTTCAACAAGAGAGCAAAGGCTCGCTGGATTGAGAACTCCTTGCGGGAGTTCAGTGCGGCGACAGTGAAAGGAAACGGGTTTGTGATCAGAAAGACCATGTCCAGGGTAGCACGGCTCACGGGTGCGCAGTTCGTGCCAGGTGATCGCCTGGCCGGCTCGCATCTGCTGGGTAGCATGTGAGCCTAGACTCTAGTTGTACGTTCGCTTGGAGCAAGTATAAATGTATTGCCAAAGTTGCGACTTTGTGGAGCATGTCCCTGTCACGTGTATCAGTCCCGTGGGCTACACGTGTCTACCAGACCGCGCGCGCTGCGCGCTGGACCGCCCAAGCGTTGACTCCGACTTCGACCTCGAGTTCGAATTCTCTGGCCAGTCTGTCAGGCCCCGACAAAAGGACGCGTCCAGCCAGGACGCATGCGCATGGCTACGGCATTGCAATTGCCTCCCTTGCAACATCTGATGTGCTGGAGCATGATTGGTCCTTATACTCTCAAAAGCTTGAGCAATAACGTTGCAGCGTGATGCAAGCTTATGAGCGCGGTCTAGGTCAAGATATATCATCCAGATGAGTAGTCCGTGCCTGGGGGCATATAGATTTGGATGTGATCATGATCACATGGCACACCAATCTGCGAATCAGCTGCGTCTGTGTGACAGATCCCGGACAAAATGCCAGCTGACATTCATGGATGTGCCAGACCCGATATATAGTCGATACGAATCTCGAGAGGCATGTGGCCACACGGGCATGCATGGTGCCTAATACGGCGCAACCCCTCCACTCACGCCACACGCTAGTACGTACTGCTGGACTGCACACCATCCGTCTGATGAGGCCATTGGCACTGGCCAAAACTAGTCACGGTAGCCTGTGTTAGTTCTGTAACCAGCAGCATCAAGTGTATCTTCTACCTCATTGATAGTACACTCGCTAGTACATCCAACACGCTGTGGACAGGAGCTCCTGCCCACAGAGTGTCAGCGCATGCAGACCGGCACAACAGCCTGGTCCAGCAGCAATGGCAGTGAGTGAGCCGAGCGACAAAAACCCAAGCGGCACAGCATTTGTAATGGTTTTGTAGTTCCGAAAATTGCTCCACAGGTGAGGTCATGGGCTGTGTCCCCATGCTGCCGTGAGCAGCTCACAGCACAGGGCAGGGCAACTGAGTCCAAATGCATGTGGTGTCAGTGAATGACTGGTGCGTATGTATAGGCTAGGAGATACGTTACAGATGTATGTTCCACAAGGTGGTAGAACACAGAGGTATGATTCATGGCAATGCATCAAAAACATACACCATGGCCGAGTGCTGTACACAAACAGCAACACAGCAGCTATTGTATTGCGCTACAGTCCCCTCAAACATTCTCACCCGCTATTCTCCAGTGCTGCTCACAGCAAGGCTCACAACACACTCAGAACTGCTCCACTGGCACGTCCAGGCCCGGCATGAAGTGCTTGCCGGTCAGACGCGCAATGGCCGACAACGACTGAGCATGAATGTTGGCGTTCCCCCTCTGCAACGCACAAGACAGCTTCTTGTACGTGTTTATGACAAACACCGACTAGGAGATTAGAGATCCGCCCCGATATGGCAGCGGTGTCCCCAAGCCTTTTCACATACTCAATCGCTTTCTGGCCCAGCCGCCCATACGGCTGTACCGCAAACGGAAAGAACTCATTCTGCGGAGCCTCCACAAACGCCAGCCAATCACGCTCCTCGCCCTGCTCAGCAAGCTTGGCCGTATAGCCAGGCGTGTAGGCCGCCTTGGGATACACATGCTTCACACCCGTGTGTGAGATGGTCACATCAACCATGACATGCTCGCCCTTCACATGGATGGCCAGCATGTCTGCCCTGTGCAGGCCCTCGGCGCCACCCGTCGCACGTGCCCCCCGGAGGTGGCGGTACGTCGGCTCGGAGCTGCTGCTCAAGCCGGCCGCTGAAACACGATGGCGCAGTACATCACGCAAGATACATGTAAGCTGCCATGGCGCATATGTATAAGCTGGTTGGGTGTATGGTGGTGAATACGTGGTGCCAACGCGCCCCCTGATTGCCAGCCCTGCGCTGGGACAAGTGCTGTGCTGAGAGCTGCGGAACAGCTGCCCTGTGCTGTGCTGTGCTGCTTGCTGTGTTCCCTACCTGACCTCACAGCACCGTACTCATCTGAGGGCGTGCGCCTGCCAGACGGCCACAGGCAGTGTTTATCATAGCTATCGCATCATCGCGATATGCGATAGGTTTATCAGAAAAAGCGAATATTCTATCGTTTTCCGCGTTTTTTCGAAAGTGTACCGCGGTTGAGCGACGGGTTTTTAACGAAATGGGTACCTGAATCTGAAAACTGCGAGAGGTTCCCACAATGGACTATTTACTGCATCGATATCCTACGATAGTTGGGAGTGCTTGTCTGTGTGGAATCGTGCAGTTGCGATAGGGCGAGAGGCAAGCGGTGGGCTAATCGCGAGCGAAGCGAGCCTCGCGCGCGAAGCGCAGTCCGCGGGCGAAGCGAGCGTCGCGAGCGTAGCGAGCGTCGCGAGCGTAGCGAGCGTTGGTGGTTTTGCTACGCCAGCAAATGCGGCTGGCCCAGCGAGCGAAGCGAGCAGGGCCAGGTCAAAGCACCACAGTGAAAAATTGGACACAGAAATTGGCCACAGTGAAAATTTGGAACCACATCCAATCGCAAATATGCAATAGGCAGCTCCGGCTGGAAGGGTCCTATCGGGCAGGCCCAATTTTCGTTTTGGCGATGTAGGGCCCTATCGAGCAGGTCCGATTTTCGTTTTGGGGATATAGGAGGCTATCAAGAGCTTTTTTTTGACTGAAACCCCATATGTTAAAACACTGGGCACAGGGCCAGTCCGGACTTCAGTCTACACGCTGGTGTTACACGGAGAATTCAGTCCGCACGCTGGTGTGGACCGCAGGTCTGCCACCACTGGCCAGCCACCATGCGTGGTGTACCACTGGCTGTTGTAGCAACCCTACGAGGCATGCATCCATGACATGCATATTAGCCGGCTATGGCCATATGGGCCCTGGGCCCGAGAAGGCCCTGCGGGCTGGTGGGCTGTTCCATGTGATCACACATCAGCAAGCACCCTGTGTCTGTGCCCCGGGCTCCGTTGGCTAGGGGTCTTTGTGTGCTGGCGTCCGGAGTGGCACCGCACACGCGCCGCACACGCCGGAGGTCTACCCCATCATGGCGCTCCACTCGTCACATCTCCCGCATGCATGCACGTTCGGGCAGGGCGTCTCCCGGGTGCTCCCACTGTTTGTTGTGGCGCACACGAGGCCCCGCACGCCTGCTTGCGGTGTCTCAGGCCATATGCATGTGTAATCCCCGGGTGGCGTCAACGCTGAGCACAGGTGGCGCTACATTGAGCACCTGCTCCTGACGTGTCTGCATGGGTGCAACTGTGCAGGATTTTACGAGACAGACTGCCTACGCGCTGACCTGCAGCATACGATGGAGTCGGACTCGGTTGTGCACGCAGCTTTGTGTTGCTCCTTTTGTGAGAGGGGTCTTTGTGGTGCGGCCGTGACTGTGTAGTTCCATTTATGTTTGGCCCGTCGGGTGCGTTGTCGCAACCCGCCGGCGCCTTTGTTCACTCCCTGCGTGTGCACTTGGTTGCGTTCGTTGCCGGTGCGGCTGTGTGAGTGTTTGACGTGTGTTTGCCACCGCCGGCGGCGGTGATGGTGGTGTGCTTGCCCTCATGGTCGCAGATGCGCGCTTGGCGTGCTGGCCCGGGTGCCAGCGTTCCTGGCGCTGCTCTGCTCCTGGTGGACTTGATGCTGTTCTGTGCGTTGCACGTGCTGTCCCTTGTCCCGCCGCTCCTGCTCGCAGGGGTGCCGTGGCCGATGCCCGGCAGGGTGTGGCGTGATATCCGTTTTGTTTTCCTTTCTTTTTTTCTCACTTATTTATATGCCCGCCATGCATACATCCACTGCTGTAGCTCCCAGCACTGAACACGCCTGCATGGAATTACACAGCTAACGACTGCTGGATCCTAGTACGACCCGGGATCTACCACTGTGTTGTTACACAGCTGACGGCCACGACCGCCCAGGCAGTGCACGTGCGCATGGTTGCGTGGTAGCGGAGGAGAACTGCAACGCCCGTGCACTGCAATCCCCTGGTCCAGTCAATCAGCCACGGCCACACGGCCGCCCATTCAGCCATGCGCACCCTGCCCACGCGACGATGGCGCTGCGCGCGCTGTGGCTACAGGACATTCCGCTGCAGGCCGAACGCCTCTGCGGCGGTCCGCACGGAGCGCACGGCGTCTCGGCCAGCGCGGATGTGTGGCTCGTCCTCTTCCACCGGCAGCACGGGCGCCGGCACTCCGTAGTCAAGGCGCTGGCAAACCAGGTTTGCCGCAATGAGCCCCGTCACATACGCCCGCTCCTGCACGCAGCATGCACAGCACGCGCATCAGCCGCAGTGCTGGCACAGTCAGACCAACAGCACTCGAGGGCGAGTGATGCACACACGCTACGCCCGCCGACACAAATGTGCCCGCAGCATGCACAGCACGCGCAGCACGCGGGCGCACCTGGGAGAGGCCGTTAGCGCCGTGTGGGACGCCCTTGACCCAGTCGCCGGCCATGAAGACGTTGGGGATGGAGGTGGCCTGCTGCGGGCGGTTGCGGTAGGAGCCCGGTGTGAAGTGCGTGACGGCCTTGGGGAAGCGCAGCACAGCGTAGTCCTCGACGGTGGCGGCGCGGAAGGCGGGCTCGCACGCGTCCAGGTTGGCCTTGACCTTGGCCACGATGGCCTCGTCCGGCAGCGGCATGATGCTGTTGCTGTGGTAAAAGTCGCTTGCGATCACCGTCTGCTCCGAGTCGCGGTACTCATCCTGCATGCTGGCCGCGCTGTGGCCGCCCGCCTCTGTGCAGCACGGGTCTGCCCGACCCCCCGCGGCGCGCCACCGCCAGATCCGGACCGGCGCTGCAACCCCGCAGCACAACAGGCACCGCCGCACCGGTTGCCGCAGATCCGCCAAATGCATTCCATCACGACACGCAACAGAGCGACGGACAGCGCTCGTGTCGCGCTCAACAAAATGCCCGAGTTCCCTGACGTAGTATATGCATGCAATGCATGCATCTCACGAGTAGCAGCACACAGCACATGCAGCGTGCATTTCATGTGCAGTATGCATAGCAGGCGCAGTTCGCATAGCAGGTGCAGCACGTACAGCGCAGGGCGCACGTGGAGGTCGTTGAGGTTGAAGTAGGTGGAGCCCATGTCGTCGTCAAAGCCGGCGAGGACGTTGGCGGGGAACTGCGTGGGCACGCGGCGGTCGAGCCAGAGGCGCGTGGAGACGACGTCGAGGCCCTGCAGGTTCATGACGCGCCGGAAGTCGGCGCGGTCGCCGAGGGCAGGGTTGGCCGACACGATCTTCTGCATGCCCGTCACGCCGACGGCAAACACGACCGCGTCCACCGCGTGCTCCACCGTCTCCCCGGTCGCCGTGTTGCTGCACAGCACACAGCATGACTACACGGCAGCACTGTAAGGTTGCGGGCGATGGCCGCCGGCGATGGTGATGCAAGTCATGAACAGGTGTCAAGCCACCCCACACATCAGCTTGCGGGCTGGCACTGCCGCCCATCTACATCAAGGGCGCCCTGCTCATCCCCAGCATGGCCACGAGGGCCTACTCACGCTGTAACTTGACAGCACAGCACGAGCGGGGGCCGCCGCACCGCGCGACGACCTTGTCCACCAGGCCCTCCGCGTTGACCTCCAGCCGCTCGACGAGGCGCGACCCCGTGACGCGGCCGCTGCGCGCGCGGATCTTGTCGATTAGCGGCGCAAAGATGCGCTCCGCCACGCTGCCGCGGCACCAGCACACGTCGAAGCTGTTCTGATGCTGCAGTGCTGCACACACCCCGCCACCCCGGTTAACTCCCATCGCCCTCCTTGCTCAATGCCCATTACGATCACCGCGAGGGGCAAACAGACATGGATCACTGTGCAGCACGGTGCGCGGTGGAGTGGGCCGCCATATCATTGGCATGCACCATGCACGCATGCCCCACACACAACCCCAGCGCCACAACAGGATAACAGAGGGGAACAGGAAAACAGAGGGGAAAGCTGCTGCGTGCTGCGTGCTGTGATAATGGGATCACAGCGCGTGCAGCGGCGCGCACCGTAGAAGTAGAGGCAGCCCATGGTGGCGCCGGCGGAGAGGGTCTCCGGCGGCGCAAAGAGGGCGACGAGGAGGGTGGGCTTGATGAAGCCCTCGTACATGCGCTTGCTGACGCCGTACTTGCGGAACATGTCGAGCGCCGACATCGAGTCGTACGCCTCGTACGTCTCCGCGGTGCTCTCAAAGTCGAGGCTCGCGAACAGCCAGGGGATCATCGTGAAGCGGTCCGCCAGTGTCAGCGTCCTGCACGTGGCTGCCCCTCACCGCCCTGCACGGGCATGACTGACAAGCCCCTGCCCGCAAGCGCGCGGGACACGAGTGCTGAGTATTAGTAGCAGTGCTGAGTGTTAGCAGTAAGCCCCTGCCAGTGGCCCTGCGCGCGCGCGCTTGCGCCCGCCGTTCTGCTCTGACCGCACTCCTGCTGAGTATTAGCAGTAGAACTGTGATGATTCTGGTTGAGTGTCTAACTACTAGAAACAGTGCCAGGGCCCCTGGGATCTGAGTCTCTGCATGAGCATTCCGAAAGACATACAAAGCCACTATGACGGACATCTGCGAGAGCACGTATTCTATGAGTTGGTCCATTGAGATAACGGGGTTGCGCTCCACGTGCTAACACCATGCCACCATGATGACGGTACATACTGCTTCAAGGCGTTCCTGCGATCCTGTGCTGTGTGCCACGGCGCTGCAGTTGCGTGCATGCATGCGGGGGTGTAGGCCGGGTGCGGCGCTGTGTAATGAAGCAGGGCTGGGCGGCGTACAGGGATTCTAGAGGGGTGTCGGGTAGCCATATCGTGCGGATGTGCTACCGCTCGTCAATTGCACAGCGCACCGTCGTTCACATGACATCGGGAGTTGCCGTCATTGCCTGGCTCGCCAGTCCATACAAGACACATGGACGTCGCAGAGCCCTGCTCCGTGCTAATACTCAGCGCATGCCGGCCAGCCTGGCCAAGACACGACCGTTCAGCGCTGCTCGTTCTGAAGGCAACAAGGGCATTGCTGCTGCTCACGATCGGGTTGCTGCAGAAACAAACAGTTCTGCAGCTTGCCGTGCGCTGCCCTGGCACGGGAGGGGCTGACGGTTGATGCCGCACCGGAAGAGGGGGTTGGTGTACACAAACTGCCCGATCAGAGCAGGCAGTTGATCCTCCTGCGAGAAGACCGGCGCCGACGTGCTGAGGCCCTCGGGCGTCCAGAAGCCGGAGGTCGTGAACGGTGTGAAGGGGTTCTCGATCTCGAGCTCCTTGACCAGGTCATAGATGTTCGGGTACTGCAGGCAGCACAAGCCTCATGCCACGTGCACAGGCACGGATACCCATGGCAAATGCGGGCGGTGCACGTGGCCTACCCAACCTGTGCAGATCTGTGGGTGGCGCCATGAACAGGCTACGCCATGGCTTGTGCCGTCAGAGCAGCATCGGATGACAGAGCAGGCCAAGAACTCGTTGTCCCCGTTCACAGTGGAGTGCTGTACAGTGGCAGACATCTGGCGTGAATTTTTCGGAAGGACTGCGTGTGATTGCAGGCTGTGAAACTTGGGAGGGTGGGGTCCGCACATGATACCAAAAGCCTTTCATGCCTGCCTCAACTGGCTTCCCGTCTTTCGTGCGCCATCCCGCTGATAGGCCTCCCGGATTCTCTGCCGCATCTAGCAGCTCTACATCGTATCCTACACAGCTGGCGCCCATGTCTTGCTTGGCCACTGCCTTGGGAGGCAGAACCAGCGTGAGACGCATACCATGCACGTCATCGGTGGTCCTCACAAGTGCAACGGCACGGACGCACCTTGCTCAGCTAGATGCTTTGTAGCTCCAAATCCTGCCCATCCCGCCCCGACCACGACCACTTTCTTGGGCGCGGACTTGCTAGGCTGTGCAGCGTGCACAACCACAGAGACTCGACGATGATTCCTGCAACGCTAACATAGTGAAGTCCGGCAGGCTGGCGCACACAGACTTCGCATCAGACATATCTATATGGTTTGGGACAGTCACACTCAAAGATCTGCCTTCACCTGCATCTGATCCTAGGCAGCGCTGTCCGAACAGTGCCGCATGCACGATGAATTTCTACTGGATGTGCCGTTCGCGCACGCGCTAGCTGAACGGATGACATATTCAGCCAATAAAACGTTTACTGCCGCAAATCTGACGTTTGCTGGCTTTATGGCTGCAGCTAAGCCGGTGCTGAGTGTGCAAGGTGCATAACACAATCACGCCCAAGAAAAGCCGAGATGATACTGGCATGCAAAAAAAAATTCGTCATGCTTAGGGATGGCTGCTGTCAATCATTTGGAAAGTCTCATGCGTCGTTGCATCTTTCACGGACTGCTCTGATGCACAATGGCCATGGTGCAGTGGATTACACGTGCATGCATGCTGTCGTCGTACACCGAGCTACATGCACCAAAGAGGCGGTCCTGCGATCAACGCAGCCAAGCAATACAGTCAATGATGGATTCGGACACATCTGACAGACACCTGTGATTTGGAGCCGGCAATTGGCATTTTGACTGTGCTGCAGTGGACAGGTGTAACCATTCCCTCTTTTACTCACAGTGCAGCCCCAACACCCTCCTCCTTCTCCGTTATGTTCACAGGGTTCAACGACCTATCAAGCCAGGCATGCAGCTAATGCAACCATGTGGGTGGCGTTCCTATTCTATAGCACGGCTCCCAAGGTCACTAGGTCACTGTCGGAAAAGTGTAGCGTTGGCAGAGGTCAGCATCTGAAAGCCATAAACACTCCAAGCACTTCACTTGGCAGTTATTGCAGCTGACCATACTGCTTGATATTCAACATAATTCAACAACAGCAGCCCGGTTTCCCCAGGTGTACCACATTCAAAGCACTCTTCCTGCCTTTTACTCCACTGAGTGGAGCACCCTGCGCGCGAATGTGCAGCTCCCAGGTGCTCGCTGTCTAGCTACAAGGCAGGAGATCCCTCTCACCCAGAGCTAAACAGCTACACTGCTTGCGACGAGTGAATCATCAAGCTGGAGGTCTGGAGCTGGCGGTGTGCCACTCCTCCAACAGATGAATGGCGAGGTGCAATTTGATGGGAACCCATGTCCAGTTCCCTCGTCGGTCACCTCTGCCACTACCTGCAGCGCGATCTGCGGCTCCACGCCACAGGCAGGTCAAGCATGCACACCTGGGCATGTGAGATGGGGAGAAACACGCACAACTGCCCGTCCAGAGCATCCTGTCTATCCGCTTCTATCTCTCTCTACAGGCATGCATGGCTCACACACATCTGGCTGGCAGGTGTCCCTCGTGCTGTCGCTTGCTGGTCCGTATCCTGTACGAGTGGAGGCAGGCCGGGCAGTTCGCCCTCCCCCAGCGCCATGCGTGCCACGCCCGACCCCACCTGCTCCTCTGCAGCTGGATCCCAGTCCCTCTGCATCGAAGTTGCCGCGTGTGCGAGGCCAAACACTGAACCAGTGGTGCCGTCCCGGCTGTAAGCGTCCGGCATCGGCCGTCGCTCCGCCTGAGCGATCGTCGACATCGAGAACGTGATCTGCCTTGCCCGTGTGGGCGAAGGATCACTCCTCTTGCTCACAACACCGTTGCTGCCGGCGGGCGCAGTCCCGTCCATGACTAGATTAGCCGGTGGCAGGCCTGGTAAGGATCCAGGAGGCCAGGGTCGATTATCAGAATCTAATTGCCCAAAGCCTTGTGATCTGGTTGCCCAAAGCCCCTCCCGCATGCCATCCTGGTCGGCCCAGGAGATGTGAGCCATTGACGCAGCCGGCGACGACAGGCGGTGTGTCGTGCCCAAATGTCCCCGTAATCTCTCTTCTTGACATTCGGAATCTGCAACAGTTTGGCTGGGGCCGTTGCAGATCGATGCATGGTATGGACCTAGGCAGTACCAGACAACGGGCGTGTACACCATGCGCACGATGCAGCCGTAACAGGAGAGACTTCAGGAAGCTGCAAGATGGTACATGGGCGGCAGCTACTCTGGCAGAGCTTGATCAAGCGCAGGCAACGAGGGGTACTCCTCAAAACAGAACAGACCAAAGCGAACAGCTGGCTGAGTGGGGCACTCCCGTCGGACTGTCCATGTGCAGCAAGGAGGCACACCACCGTCGCTGCTATGTTGTGAGCCACGTGAAAGTGCAGCCTCCAATGGAAGCGATATACCGGACGGAACCGGCATGCCAATGATAGACGACACAGAAAACCCGCCAGGCAGCCCCTGCCGGGACGCCCGCGCCACTATGGCCCCTGTGGACTCTCCGCCAGCTGGAGGTGAGGCACCTGCGGCTGTCGCAGAGCCAGCAAGGTTGGCTTTCGTCAAGCACTTGTGCAGCACCGCAGAGTTGCTCTCCTCGTCGATCTCTTGATCCAACCAGGTTCTAGCGCTGGTGTCATCTACCACACCAGTCTGACCAGATACCTTGGTCGTGCCAAGTGCCGCTGTCCCTGCAGTCCGGAGGGCCAGCGCTTGGCCGCGAACAGCCTTGGGCATGCGGTCGAGCCCATCAGGCACGGTGATAACGCCCGACGCGACCAGATGCTGCCGCAGAAGCGCGGTTGCTATTGTGTCACCTTGTTCAAGCAGTCTGCCTGCGGGGCGGTTCTGTGGGCGGTGATGTAGGCCTGCATGGAAGCCGGCACTGCGCTGCAACTGCTGAATACGTGAGAGCCGCAGCAGCCGCCACCACACTGCAAGCACATGCCAAGAACCAACACATCACGTCAAGAACACATCACGTCAAGAAGTTTGTCAATCCAGCAAGACGCGAATGCAGTGCGCTAGCAACATGAGCGATGAATGTCATCATGTCATGTGACATCAGCTAAGCGAACTGACAGCAGTGGCGATGCGAATGGAGTTGGCCATAAGCGGTGTGAGGCCAGGTACGTGCTCTGCGTTGGTGTGAAGATGTGGACAGGCACACCTGACCTGGCCGGTGGATCAGGCTTAGACTGATGCACGGCTCTTAATGACCACACGGGAACTTGAAAGCCAAGCAGCGCGGTCCCTTGCCTCGCCGCAACATATGGTGCATTTGTGCCTTGGGGGAGCTTGACATCTGGGATGCTGTGCATACAGCGGCTTTGTGCGACCCGCTGCAGTAGGTCTGTCAGCTGCTGAAGCACCGCGGCGGATCCTCGACGTGCCAAGTCCGCATGCAGGTCAACCGCCTCCACATCCAAGATGCCAGCAAGCTCTTCCAGTATGCTGGCATCCCGGCTGTCATCCACCATGTCATACATACTAGAGGCCACAGGGGATCCCTCGGACCCCGGGGTCAGCAGCGTCAACGGCTGAATCACTTTGAGCACCGAGACAAGCTTTGGTATTCTGACGATATTGTTTGATGTGTCTAGTAGCGAAAGCACAGAGAGCGCAACCGTGCTGTCTAAGCCCAAATTGTTTTCACAAAACCCGCGGAAGTCGTCCACTGTCACTATGTGGCCACAAGAAGGCATGGTTTTCAGGTATTCGAAACCCCCCCGCTCTGCACAGGCTTCGTGCAGGGCCTGGACTGATGATGGTAGGGCTGAAATGACGGCCATGCTGGACCTCCTACTAGATCTGGAGATTTCTCGCCTTCCATTCGCGGACATAATTGCAGCGTCAGGACCTGTCAGCTCAGATTGTGGTGCACTGCATTGTGATGCTGGTATGCCCCGTTGACCAGTACCAGGTTCACTCACCGCAACACTGTGTGCAAAGCAGCACCAGAAACGGAGTCCCATCTCTCATTGAGCTTCAAGGGAAACCTGCATGATCTTGCATCAGCCCGGTAACGACTCAGCACCCAACAGGCAATTGCAGCAGCACTTTGGAGGACTCTCAGACACAATGCACGCCTTGGATTCTGGCAGCGAGTGATTGGGTGATGTAAGGAGAGAGCCTGTGACCACAACTCAAGTTCAGAGGTGTACAAGCTCACATTGTAACGGACCTTCGTCGGCTCTCGAGCTGGACGGAGCCCACAACGAAACGCAACAGCCATAGCCAAGTCAACAGGATTGATGCAGCATTTCTGCAACTCGGCACACTCTTTGGTTCCGTGTACATCGGTATCTTGATAGAATTGTGCCTACATTCCTCATCTGCCTGACTGAATGAGCTCGAATGCCACAACGTCGGCTTCTCTGTAGCGCTGTCTAGTGTAGTGTGGCTTTATGCAGACTTCAAGTTCGCGTATGCCATAAGTACAGGGCCAGCGTCGGCATGAGATCATACACTTCTACAGATTGGCAAATAGCAACAAGTTTATGAGCAGTCGGTGGGAATAAGTTTGGGACACATGTCACCGATGCACAAAGCGAGCTCAAAACAATCCCTGACGGTCGGAACAGCAGTTGGAGATTCCTCACAAACATTTTGCAGCAGATCTCCTGTCGGAAGGACACTGTGTACACCCCGGCGCAGTGTACGTGCTTCGCTGTGCCGTGGTGTCCTCGCGGTTCCCTCGATATCCCGTGGATCCATGCACAGACGGGCCCTGCAGGGCGCTGTAGGGCTGCACTGGCCGAGAGACTTGCGATCGGAGATCGCCCCGTATGATTTAGCCAGCTAGGTAATGTGTTCTTTAACCTGCTAGGTAATGTGATCTCCCGGCAAGATGGCATTGGCCACTTCAGTACACTCGTAGATTGATGAGGCATGGCTCTGTCTTTGCCAAAATGCTTATGAACAGGCGGGCATGAATTCTGCATCTCCCGCCATTGATCTGTTGCATCCGCATGACCTTCTAACGCATAGCTGCTCCGGACTGACACACTCAATGGCACTACAGCTGTAGGCGGCGTGAGGTCATGTCATACATGTCTTCAAGTTACACGCTGAGCTCCAGTTACAGCACAAGCTGTGACCACAGTGACAGCTCCAGCGGGAGCATTCCGCAGAAATGGGTTCCCCTGCTACCGCGACACACGGGCATAGACACATAGGCCCGGCTGTGGGCCATGCAGACATGATGTGACTGTGAAAGCAACCACACCAGTCAGCCGTTGAATTCAAAGTGATCTCTACCCAGAACAGCTTGGCCAGCGCCATGCAGTGCACACACTGCAGGCATCAGCTAGCTATCGCGTCAGATGGTCGCCTTTGAGTACCGACAGCGTGTAGATCACCAAATCAGCTCTGCTACTGTCAGCGCTGAGGACCACATGAAACATTTCACAGCAAAACGTTACAAGAAACGTGTTGACCGGTTCAGTCTAACCACACAGAGACCGTGCATTTTTTCGCAAACTGACGACACCTGGTCTGAGGGCATGTCTAGAACGACGTCCAGTTGGCTTTACCGGTCACTCCGGATCCAAACCCGGCACCTTGGCCGGCAGCGCTCTGCTCCAGCCCCTGGCCATTCTCCGGTGCACCAGTGTTTCCCCATGGCGAGCCGGCCGGAGAATCGCCTGGAACAAAGACATTGCGTGCTTCTGCAGAGTGCGCTGGCGCATTCGTGGCCGCCTGCATCGCCGGCATAGCAAATGGATTTGCAGAGCTCAGTCCGCCTTGAAAGCTGGGCATCGCGTTGCCAGGAGCACCACGGTCCAGGGCGCCCTGTGGCACGCTGTCCTGGATCTGTGCCAGAGGCAGAGACGCGCTGATCTCCAGGATCTCGATGGATTCTTCTGGAACATCCGATGGGAAGTGGTGTGCAAGTGCTGGAGCCACCTCGCTGCCTGCCCCGGTCACTGGCAGCGACGGCGTCGCCATTGGCATCGCGTGTGGCACCGCCGGCGGCACATGCATGTGGGCAGCGGCGGTCTCCCCTGGGGACGACAGCTTGAAGGCAACGTCCGATGCAGACACGACCGGCCCGACTGGCCGGGCAGAGCCGGGTGGCGTGCCGGCAAAGTCACCTGGTGGCGTAAGGACACCGGAGCTGCCGCCAGCGTGCAGCGCTTCAGAGTTTGCGGGGGTGGGAGGCAAAATGCCGGACGACGCCCCGGCACCTGCCGCAAGGCCACCGCTGGCACTTGTGAACGACAGGCCGCTCGCCCACAGCGGTGGCTGGCGGACCGGGGGCTGCGTGGTAGAGGGGGGCGTCGGTGGGACGCCCCGCGTGAGGTCCAGGGCGGAGGGTTCCCCAGTTGGGGGCACGATCGCGGGCGGCATGCCGAGTGGCGGCGCCGGCGCGATCGCGTCTTCCGGAATTGTGTGGCTCGCAGTGAAGGAGCCGCTCGCGGAGCCCTGCGGTGCGATGCTGGGGACCGTGGGGGTGTAGCCCATGGGCACCGCCAGCGGACCGGAGGAGCCGCCGGGGGAGATCTGGGAGACAGCGGCGGAGAGGGATGGCACTGCAGGGCTGGCGGATGCGCCGCCGGTGACGGCAGACAGGGTGTTGGAGAGCTCAGCAGTGGGGGCGGGTGTGGGCGCGTCGGAGAGGCCGGTCGTGTCGGCGGCGGCGGAGGCGGCGGCGAGGGACGGCGGGGCGCGCGTGGGCAGCGTGCTGGAGAGTTCGGCGGTGGGGGTGGGGGTGGGGGCGTTGGAGAGGCCACGCGAGTCGGCGGCGGCAGCTGCGGCGGCGAGCGACGGAACGTGGATCTGGTTGACCGGGACCGAGAGCTCAGTGGTGGGGTGCGGGGTGGGGGCCGACGCGATGTGGCTGTCTTCGGCAGAGGCAGTCGCGACGGCAGCTGCGAGGGAGGGCGGGGCGGGGCCGCCAAGGCTGTTTCCCAGTGCTGCCGAGAGCTCTGTGGTCGGGTGCGGTGTGGGTGCGGCAGCGATGTGGGACGAGTTGCCGGGGGGCGACATGGCCTTGGAGGACGGCATTTGCTGTGCGAACGCTGCGAGGGGCAGAGATACGCTGTCCTGGTTGAGCACTGCAGAGAAGCCGCTGGTGGAGGCGGCCCGCGACAGGTCTTCGGGCTCCATCGGGCCGGCAGACATCGCCGGGGACGCCTCCGCTGTGGGCACGCTGGATGTGACCGGGCCCCCCACAGCCGACGCCGTGGCGGGGGGTGCGGCAAGGGCCGCAGGGTCGGAGAAGAGGTCGGCCGGCAGCGCGGCGGCGCCGACGCCCCGAGCCTGTGCTGTGGGTGACGTCCCCCGGGGAGCGTCCTCGGCCGGCGGGCTGGTGGAAGGAGGCGTGACGGTCGCGGCGGCGGCAGCCGCGGCCGCAGCGTGCTCGTCGGCGACGGCCTCGCCGGCGGCGTCAGCGGCAGCTATGACATCCATTGCGGCTGCAGCAGCCGGAGGCAGCTTGCCGTCGGCGGCGGTGGCCTCCACAGTGCCGGCGGCTGCATCGGCAGGCAGGCTCTCCTCTGAGCTTCCGGCGGCGGCTTCCGTGGTGGCTTCGGCCGCAGTGGAGCCTGCGGCAGCGTCGGCGGCATCTTCTGGGGCCGCCTTGACTCCCTCCTCTCCTTCCTTACCTTCGGCGTCCTCGCCCTCTGCTTCCTCCTCCTCCTCTGGCTCCAGGAATGGATCGTCTGCCATGACTGCACACCCCGCTGCCTGCTGAGTACACAGCGTGATCTGACCGTCACAGGGCAGGCCCCCAGCGCTGCTCGCCGCACACAGGCACTAACGCAGGCATCACCCGGGCTCCTGAGAGCAGCTCGACCTAGGGACAAGATGACTGGTGCTCCGGAACGACGGGCACGGGGGACAGCCAGATGAGCACTCACGAGCCAGCCACACCACAAGCCTCCAACACACAGCATGACAGCGCCTACCAGAACTCAAAAAGTTCTGCCCACACAGCGACCAGCGCACACGTGCGTGCTTGCGCACAGACAGCTGCTGCATGCTGCAGTGGGCTGCCAGGCCGACCCCGCCACCTGTGCACAGCTTCGCAAACCCCGCAAACACTCCTGCCGAACCGCAAATGAGATCTCCGCCCACAATCCATTTGCACCACCCACCCTGCAGGCGACCCGGCAGCAGAGAGGGGCGTACCGATCGGCACGATCGCGTCGGGGGGGTCGCCCTGGTCGTGCGCGAGGAAGTACGTGCGGTCAAACACCTCCGGTACCTCCGGCAGCTCTTCCATGACCACCCACCCAACGTTCTCGAACCGCATCCAGTCGCGCGCGCCGATAAGGTCCTCCTTCGCCCACACGACCTCCTCGTCCGCGAGGATCCCCGCGGCCTTCGGCACCGGCACGCCCGCGCTGCGTGCTTTGATGTGCAGCGCCTTGTAGGCGGCCGCGGCCTCGAGCAGCGCGGCGCTGAGTGCCTCCGCATCCTCGCCGGTCTTTGTGAAGTCAAGCTCCTGCTTGGCCGCGTTGAGCACCTCAACCGCCTCGTCCACCGTCTCCTGCATGCATGTGTCCACGCTGCAACTACTGCAGCCGAGCTAAGCGGAGCGGTGGCTATGGGCACATGGCAACAAGCCGATCTGCCGTCGCCTGCGTGTGATGCACTCCAGGTGCCAATAGCACCCAGAAAGCATGCGGAGCGGGCGCGTGGCCGCAGTCACACATTGACCGTAGCCGCTGCATTGTAGCAGAGGTTGTGGAACACTTTTGGACATGCCGGCGATGTGCTAATACGCGGAAAACATGTGTGTCACGCCTGCTGTGCCAATGGCTAACAGCAAGGCGCAGCTCTCCCTTGAATGTGGTCACGTGTCACACTTTGCAACGACAGAAAGACGCGACGTGGTATTGCGCTGCTCCTCGATTCCATACATGCGAAGGGAAAAACTCCCGCGCCGAGCGGTCGCACCCGTGCGGACTCGAGCTCTGCCTTGACTTCGGTCAGCCGGTCGGTGAGCTGCGCCTTAGAGGCACGAAGGCCGGCGGTCTGGTCCTCGAAGGCGCGCTTCTCCGCCTCAGCCGACGCCGCAGCGCCGCGCAGCTGCTCCGTCTCGTACTGCAGCTGCTCGAGGAGCTCCGGCGTCGCGTTGGCGAGGGCGGCGAGCTCCTGCTGCAGCACGTGCACCTTGCTCTCCCACTCCGCCTTGTCACCCATCGCCGCCGTGATGTGCTGCTGCAGCTCCTGGTGGCTGCTCGCCGACGCGCGCGCGTCCGCGTACATCTGCACACCGACCTCACCCTTTCGGATTGTGTGCTCTTCAGAGATCATGCCAGCAGCAGGCCAGAGGGGGTGCGAGAATGCTGGGTGAGCAGGCATGCAGGGCAGCAGCCCGATCAGCAGTTAGCGCCCTCTGCACCCGCTTTGGCGCTAGGTGTGGCATCACCAGCAGCTCCCACCGCTGCAGTCGCGCTCTTGCCTGCTCACAGACGTGCTGTGACAGGTCGCGCCGAAACTGCCTCCAAATGAAGGTGCCACCGCAGCCAGCCATCGTGTATGCAGCCACCACGGCAAAGAAGTGAGTAGTGCTGGCATCTTGCAGCCACAGGTCTGCGGTGCAGGGGCAGAGGGAGGTGGGCGGGGCACCTTTTCGTAGCGGGCGCGGGCCTCCTGGGCCTCGCGGGCGGCGGACTCGGCGCGGGACTGCGTGTCGAGCAGCGCGCGCTCGCTGCGGCTCTTGAACAGGGTCAGCGCCTGCAGGCTTGCCATGAAGAAGTCGCTCTCCTCCTTCGCCGTCGCAAACTTGGCCTCCGCGGAGTAAAGCTCGCGGTCGCGGGCACCTGCAGTTGCGGGCACCAGCTGAGCGAGGCGCCGTGTTTGCGATGACGCACGAGACCTCAGCCACACAGTGATGCGCTGTGAGGTGCTGTGCTTGCATGCAGGCAAACTCTCGCCATTTGGGCTCCTGGCGGTCATAGTGCAACAGCAGCGTGTCCTGTGGTGCGTGACACGGTGACAGCCAAGCGGCACCTGTGCTACCAAGGTCATGCTGCTAAGCAACGACTGGGGAGGGGGGGGACAGTGCAGAGACTTTGGATGCCATAGTGTGGCGTAGGACGTGTGTACTGGCCGACTGGCCGGGTGGCCGGGCCTTCTCTGGAGTGCAGGGGCCGAAACCATTACACATGAACAGACGGAGATGACCTCAGGCATGTGCGCTCATGTGCAATGAAACCTGGGCACGCTTGTCACGATGGATCATCAGCAGAGGACCGGTCGCAGTGTCAGCTGCCCTGGCACATGAACGACAGGCCCACGATTCACCACTGAGCTATCTCCACCGAAATAGCACACTGACATCGTTCACCGTAATGCTGTATATTCAACACAAAACCATGCGGCACACTAGTACCATGGGACAATCACAAAACACCGTGGGACAATCACGGACTGTAGCCTTTCCCTGTGGTTTTACTCAGACAGTAGAGCACACCAGCGGATTTGAGGTTGTTCTGCAGGCGCTCCTTGTCCGCTGCGTTGCTGATGGCCTCGACTTTCTCTTCATCAACTGGTGGCAGCCGCTTTGCAGCGTCGTATGGCTCTGGGTCCTTTGCTTCGAAGGTGGACTTGGCTGGCACGGGTGGCATGGCTGCAAGGGGGTCCTGCTCCTCCTCCTTGTGGGCATCCATCGACCACTGCTGGTCCTTGTAGTCTGCAGGCAGGCCATCCTGTCAGCATTGCAAGACTGCTGCAATGCCACACAGCAATGCCACAAGTTTTGACAGGATCCAGCTCCACAGCACATACACCCCCCCCATGTAGCCGCTGGTGGCGTTTGCTCTCACAAGTGAATCCGCAGATTGAACCGACGATTCCACTGCAGTGGACTGCGCCAGCACTGCACAGTTCTACATGTTGTGCTGGACATTTACGTGTGAACAGTGTAGTGAAACAGGCTGGTGTGCACTGGCCTAGTTCATGTTGCTTGGTCTGCACAACCTCGTGCATCTGGCAGTGACTATGACCTGGCAGTGCAGAAGGATGCATGTCCGGGCAAGTGTGGCGCACTCTCAGCTTCCAGAGCCAGGTTCTCCACGGGATTCTGTTCTGCGAGGGGCACGTGTGCAACAGTTGAGGGCTGCAGCGAGAGTGGGACAGGAATGCCTGCTGCAAGGTAGCACTGATGCACTCCTGGAGGAAATATGCCAGATGGCAGGGAGTCAGGGAGCTTCCGCTGAACTGTGTACACATCCAGCAGATAGAGCATTGTGAAGAACTCGTGTACTGTCAGAGCTCCCTTGTTGCCTGTACAATAAGGTGGTCTCATACGGTGCGCCACTGAGCATGGTGTGCAAAAGAAATGTACTTAAATCAGGCCCAGTCTTGTTTGAAATACACTGTGTCATCACCGTGACGTGAGATTGGCAGGGGCCCGCGCAAGGCCATTGGGCACCTTGAATGTGGGCCATCAGCAGATGCATACCAGCGACCAGGTCCCATGCGGCCTTCTTAACACCAACGTCGACTGGCACAGACGCAAGCAGGCGTAGGACTTCTTGGCCAGCCACACCACCACTGGCGTCTTTTGAAGCATGCTTGTAAGCTTCGCCGTACTTGCTTGCAAGAAATGGTGTGATGGCAGGGAATTCAGGCAGACCGGTAGGTGCTGCAGCGAAGTTAGCTGCTTTTGCTGGGTCTTGTTGCGGGACTACGCCGGTGTATCCAGAGTTGAATGCACCCGTAGCTTCAGCATTAAACTGCCCTCCTGGAGTGGCCAGAGATTGGGCCCTGCTGGCATGAGGCGACGAACTAGCTACGGATGTCCCTGTTGCTGGTGATGCAGCTGCATGGGAGAAACGACTCAATTAGAGCGGTCGCAAGGGCACTATTGCAGCAGTGCAGGTGACTGGCGAGCATGACCTGCGAGAAGTCCAACAGATACAGGCGCAAGACTATGCCAGAGCCGCTACAGATTCGACAATCGTGATGCGCGGCTTGTGCTGGCATGACCGGATGTTTCGCACCGAAAGCCCTGGTCTGGCTGGGCGCATAAACCGGGTCAGGCTGTGGAGGAGGACCAGGCATCTCGATACCTACTGGACGCATTCCTTGCAGAGCGTATGGCATGTCCGCCCCTGTAAGCTTCGGTGGAGGCAGTGTTGCCATGCCAGAGATGATCTTCATCACCACGGCCTTGGAGTCCGGTGGAAGCTCGTTCCCGTTCTGCTGAGCGTACCACATGAGCTGGCACACCCGCCTGAAAGACGCACGATCCAGCCACGGAGCACCTTGAGCCGCTATCTCCCAGATTTTGCCCAGTGTTGCCTGTGGGAGCTCAGAACGTGTCAAGAACATAACTGCCTCTTGACCCATCACGCGACCATCGCGATCTAAGTCGGCAGACATGAACCAGCGATTATAAAGGTCATCAAGAGCCATTGTTATGGTCATGCTGGCCATGTTGGCTTCGCTCACGCCGGCCGCTGACGAACGCAAGAATTGTTTGTGCAAACTTTTCAGCTGTTAGCTCCGCGGCGCACAGGCCAGTGCAGAAGAGGCATATTCAACTCAGGTTGGAGATGCTGTGCCCAAATTGATGACTGAGAAACGCGCGTGCTTGTGAACACTCTGTACTCCAATGATGGACGTACGCGTCTACAGGAAATGGCGTGCTCCCGAAATCGTCAGAATACTATACCACCCATTTTTCTTGCTCTGCCTGAGCCTTTGCAAGTGTCTCATTGTGATGCAGCAGGCAGCACAGATTGCTGGCGATCGTGGTCGAGAACTTTGATTTGTCACGGAGCCAGCTCACTGAGCCCACTGCCAGCCAGGTGAGAACAGATCACAATTGCCGGTGCGTTGAAAAGGTCGCACACCGACAGAGCCTAGAATGTCCACCAACGTTAGATGTGCATTTACACAAGCAATCACTGAATACAAATTCTGATGGAAATCAGGCCTCACGTCAAATCCACAACATCTGCAGCGACCTTGGGAGCTTTAGCTAGGCTAGCACCAGCCTCAATCCCTCCAACAGCTTGACCTCGAGCTGCTGCTCTCGCCCGCTTGATCGCACCTGGTCCCCCATGTGGCGCCAATGCCGGCCCTGACGTCAGATCTATTGACTGTTGAGGGGCACCGGCCTTGGCTGCCTTGAGGCCTGGCCCGGGTACCTCTGAAAGATCCACAGGCACAGCTTTGCTGCCGTTCAGGGATGGATGGGCTGGAGCGGTGTTCTCTTCGCTGGATCTCCTGGCTTTGCTCTTTCCCACGGAGGCCACCGCTGCTGAAGGCGCTCGTAATCCCTTCAGCTTTGCGACTGCAGAGTCTAGGCTGGCTTTTGTCTGCAGCCCAGGCTTCAAATGACTGAATATCTTCAACTGAGGTCTGTGGGGCGACTTGGCACCCCATGCGACTGAGCGAGTGGCCAAGTCTTTACGCTGTGCAACAGACATGTGCACCATGCCTTGGGCCGGCGAGTCCTCGTCAGTGAAGAATGAAATAAAGGATAGCAGGAGCGTTGTGAGCGTATAGGCGGGTGACCATGTCTCGGGATGGAACGATGAAAAGGAAGTGCAGATCTTGGCACCCACTTGAAAACGCCCGTTGGGTGTGAGCATGATGAAATCTGGAGGGCTGTACGGATAATCTTGCGGGAGGCGAATCTGCATGGCGGATTGAGATTACATATTGGCAAGCAGCAACGTATGGCAACTGCCATTTCATAAAAGCAGCAGGACCTACCCCCAAGCGCTGTGTGACACAGGATTGACACCACTGTATGTATCATGTTCGTATACTGCTATCATGGGGCTTAAATGAAACAGGCCAGGGTGGCAGGGATGCACCTTCAAGACATATACCCCTCCCGCAAAGGATGTATCTTCGGGGCCAGCGATGGCGAAGAGAAGAGTGTGCATATCTGAGTCATTGATGAACATGTCGATCACCCCGGGAGGAGAATTCTCTTGCACCATCTGCAAGCACATGCTTTCAGTGCGTTTGCGGATAACACAGCAAGCCCGTTGTGTGAAAATGGTGATCATACACAGACAGTATCAATGTGCTGCATTGTGACCTTTCGTACGTACGTGTTTCAGCTCACAACAATCGCGACCTCGCAAGGATGTTATGCCGGATGCTCAATGCGAATCTCGGCCACTGCCAAGCGTGTGGCTGAGCACAGAGGTTAAATGAGAATACCATCAGCGGGTTTGACTGCACATCTTACATCAAGGGTCCTGCTAGAGCGGCACACGCGAGCGCGCTCTTGATTTTCGTTGACAGCGCACCTTCACCTCTTTGGCAAGTCGAGCTATCGCTTTGCCTTTTGCATTTGCCGACATCTTGCCGCAGACCGGCTATAAGGGGCTGAACTGCACTGCGACTTGTCACCTTGAATGTGCGTTTCAAATGCAGCATGTATGGTATGGGTCGCACCCGGAGCAGCAGATGCACAGCAGGAATGCCTTAATACCAGGCAGATTTGCGTGGCCTCATTGACTTATTTGTGTGCTCCATCTGCTTATTAAACTGACGAGTTGTTTACATAGGCCCTTGAGCGACAAAGTGCACATCGCGTCCTTCCAGCCCAAGCGCAAGCTAGCATCATCAGTGATGTTGCTCGGGTTCATTTGTTCATGCTCTGCCCATTTCCTGCGGTAATGAGCTCGCATCCGTCACATGCCCGTTCCCGCCAATCGCGACTTCTCGGCCAAATCACTGTTTCATCCCGCAGCACACCGCACACTGCGGTGCACCGCGGCAGTCCCACCATCTGATCTCCTACCGAAAATACCTTTGCAAGGAACTGCACTGTCAGGCGCAGCTGACTGCTAGGTGGTGGAACACTGGACATATTCGGCCACTTCGATGGGGCACGTCTACATGTGCTTCAGTCTGGCTCTACCTAAGCCAAGCTTGGACCATCCACATTGATACAACATGTGGCCAGCAGATTTCGAAGAACGCCAAAGGCTCATGCAGCCTGAATAAAGCTACAGTCGTTCGTGCACAGTTGCCCTGCTGCAGCTGCAGTTGTGGGAACTCATGCACTGCATCACTCACAGCATTGCAGTTCACCGTTGCGCATTGGCGCACCGCGAACAAAACACAATATATGGCAAGCATATGCCAACGCGCGAGTGTGATGACAATCCAGATCCGTGACACTCATGTTCGAGCTGCTCCTGGATACATCTGTGGCATGCCTGACAATGAAATGCGCCGTTGCCAGGCACATCCGCTGCCCATCTGCCTTGATACCACATCTTCGCATCATTTCGAAAAATCCAGGTGTCATATTTGATACACGTGGGCATGGTTGCATGTGCTCGCGGCTGTATGGATGCGAGTACAGGGCTTCCTAGCTGCTTGTTTCTGGTACAAGCGGCTGGCGCATTGCTGACCTCACAGACCGCCATGATCACCCACTGGCTTCCTGCCAGCACATTCTGCGGAACTCAGCGTCACTGTCGAAGTCAGGCGGTACCTGCCTGGGCCAGTTCACTGTCATCGAATGCGAGATGGCCTGTTTAAAGCAGGCCAGCTAAGCTTCACCACATCTAGCACGGCTCCGACTTCCGGAAAGCCTCTGCGTCTGCTGCCAGCTTGACAATATCTACGGAACGTTGTCTTGATTCGAAATGGGCACAATGCGCGCGCACCGGCGATAGTGGTGCAAATACTCTGTGACTGACATGCATGTCGCTAGCCCTATCATGTTGCAACATGTTGCAACACTGCACCAGCTGCACATATCTGCTTCTGTCCACCACAATGATTTTGAGGTCTTGAGAAGCCGCTGCGCAGCCACTGGCCAGCCTGATCTCCGTCAAAGACTGTCGAGTCAAGCTCGGAGTCTCGACAGCCCATGTTGCCAGACAACCTTGCATTTCACGCTATGCACTTTTTATGGCTGGGCAGGATCATCTGGAGCAGATCGATGATATTGCCTAAATGAGTAACGTTGTATCAGCATGGAAGCCACACATCTTATCACAAGGCAGCACGCATACACGCGACACGATCACCGTGCACCCCGCAGCCGCAGAGAACGTGATGCCTTGTCCCAAAACATGCCACTAAAATTTTACGGTTTTCAGGACGATGGAGGTGTCTCATGGCCGTGCGCGGCCGATGTGGCAGAATGTGCACACGTATGTGGCCAGGGGTGGATTCGGCAGAAACGAGCAGGTGCAATGTTGAGGCCATGATGCTCTGCTGATGGTGCCGCGCGGAGCTACCACGGCGCGCTGGCATAAGATAGAGTACTTGATATTCCTGCTGTCGAGCTACGCGATCTCAGCCTCATGTCCAGGAACTCTCACCCTGCGATTGCATGCGCACGTACACAGTGCTGAGCAGTGATGCCATGCATACGCACGCTTTGTGTTCGTGGGGGATGTGCCAGTGAACCATAACTCTTGCAAGTCACAAGTAGTGTGCCGTAACTTAATACTTAATCAGGCGAGACTCTGTGGTCAGTGTGTCCCACTGGATGCCCCTCCCGTGCAAATCGACGTGAGGCAGCGACGCAGGAAGCCCATCCGAACAGAGAGCGACGGCGTGAGAATGCGTGGCAGCAGATCATAGGAGTGCTCATATGCCTTCGCTGGTAGCGCACGAGGGGCCTCCGGCCTGGCTGGAGTACGTGGGGCAGGGAGCCCTGCCCTCTGCAGCAGTGGCGCGCTCGGCGATGCTTGCAGATCTCTGCTCAACATGTGGCCATGTGATGATACCCATTGCAGAAGAATGCTTTCAGATGTGGCTTAACGCTCACAGCTGCAATTCTTGCGCACACATGACTCCCACGGACATGATTCGCGTAGTGTTGGTACGCGTTTTCGCCCACAAGTCGCAACTCCCCTGCAAACAGATTCTGCTACAATTTTTGTGAGGATGCAGTTGCTGCAAAGGCACAGCTGGTTGGTGGGCCAGTTGCTCGCAACATGCAGGCGGGCGACAACACCGTCCGACGTAGCTGCCCACCTTTGTGCAGCCGGGCATGGCAGCCAGTTCCAAAGCCAGCTCTGGCACTGAGATGTCTTGTTGAACTGCCATGAGTGCGTTCTGATTTAAAACTGCTGCAGGTTGCGCACTTTCTACGAGACAAGCAGGCCGAGCGATGGGCCGAACAATTGGCAGTAACCATTCACCAGCACCGCAAGCCAGGGCAGCTGTGGGGCGCAGACCTCGTTTCGCCGCTGGCAGAGCTACCCAGTGCCGCTCTCGACTCGGTGCTGCGCCACCTCATCTCCATGTCGCAGGTCGGCTGTGTGCTGCGCATTTTGCACCCGCAGTTCGTGCCGGCCGCGGCCGACGCGTGCCTGCACTCCCGCACGCTGCAGCTGCACGACCAGCTGCAGACCTCCTCCGAGCTGGAACACTTCCTGCTCCACATCCCCGTGTCGCCGTCCCTCACCTCCCTCGCCGTGACACGCGGACGCGACACCATGCATGGCCAGCGGCTGTTCGTCCAGGATAATGCTGACTCAGCGCTTGCTACGACGCTGCGCGCCCAAACCTCGCTCCGCACCGTCGACCTCTCCGGCTTGCAGCTCGGCGCCGCCAGCCTCGGCGACGGCGTGCCGCACCTCAGCCACTCCCTCCGCAGCCTCAGCATCGCCCGCTGCGACATCATCCGTCTCGGCCCCTCCGTCCTGCCGCGCGTGCTGTGGCCCCTCGTCTCCCTCACCCACCTCGACATCTCTTCCAACGCCCTCAGCACCGTCGGCGGCGTCGCCGCCGCCCAGGCCATCTCTCGCCTCACCGCGCTGCGCATGCTGCGCGCTTCCAGCAACGGCATGCGCGTCGACGGCGCCACGGCGCTCGCGACCGCGCTGCCCCCCCTGCAGGCCCTCACATCCCTCGACGTGTCGAACAACGTCATCCAGGCCGCTGGCCTCGCCGCACTCGCGGGCCCTCTAGCCCGGCTGTCCGGCCTCGCCGCTCTTGACGTCTCCGGCAGCGTGTTTGCAACCTCGGGCGCACAGACACTGTCACAGCTGCTGTGCGCGCTGCCGGCCCTCGCGTCGTTGGACCTGGCGTGGAACGCCATCGGCGACCTCGGCGTGAGCGCGCTGCGCGACAGCCTGGCCCCCAGGGCGCCAGCGTGCCCGCCGCCGCTCACGCGCCTCTGCCTCCGCAACAACACGCTGTCGCGGGCGGCCGCCGACGACCTCAGCGCCGTGCTACACGCGCTGCGCGGCACGCTGCGCTCGCTCGACCTTTCGTGGAACCGCATTAACTGGGGCGCGTCTGCGCTCTCCGCCGCGCTTGCGACCATGCATGAGCTCCGCACGCTGCTGCTGCGCGAAAACAGCATGCACAACGGCGGTTACGCGATGCTCCTGCCGGCCGTCGTCAACTTGCCGAACCTGAGCCACTTTGACGTCTCAGACAACCTCCTCACCAGTGACCCCTTCGGCCTCCTCCTCGAAGCCATTGCGACGCAGGGCCACGCTGGGGCTGCCGCGCACTGCACGCATGTGGCCCACGCGCGGCCGTCACTGGCGTCCAGGCGCATGGCGCCGCAGGCGCCCGTCGTCCACGAGACGTTCCACACGATCGACTGCTCGAGCCTCGCCGGCATCACCCTCGGAGCTCCGAACGAGGAGCTGGACGGGGAGCAGCTGGCGCAGGCGGCGGCCGTCGTGCCGGCAGAGGCGGCGCTGGTGATGGCGGACGCGCCTCCGTACGTCCCGCCCGCCGTGCTCGACGCGCTGGAGGGCATCTTTGACAAGGTCTTTGAGAGCATCAACCGGTCGGAGCAGAACAGCATCTTTGCGGCGGCCAGCCGCGTGCGCATGCCGCAGCTGCAGCGGCTGCGCCTCTGCGGCCTCGCAGACGCCGTGCAGTGTGCCGTGCCGCTCGTGTCAACCTGCACCGACGCGCTGCGCGAGCTGAGCCTGGACTCGGTCGCGCTGCAGCCGGCGGCCGCCGCCGCGTTCGCCATGCCGCTGCGCGCGTGCACCGCGCTCACCCACCTCAACCTCGCCGGCAACGCCAGCATGGGCGCGCTGGGCGCCGCCGCGATCGCGCCCAGCGTGCGCGCCGTGCTGCCGCACCTCCACCGCCTGCAGCTCGCCGCCTGCGGCCATGCCGGGGGCACGATCGTCCGCGCCTGCTTCCCAGCCGCCGGCGCCGGCGGCCCGGCTGCCGCGGCCACCGTTCTGCTCGCGCTGCGCGACCTCAACGCGTCGCGCACTGCCGTCGACCAGGCGACGGCGGTGCCGCTGCTGGAGCACCTCGCGCAGCGTGCCCCGCGGCTGCGCAGCCTCGACCTTGGCGACACGCCGCTCGCCAATGGGCCGGACCGACGCGCCGTGCAGAAGGCACTCGCACACGTCACGCAGATCACGATGCTCAACCTCGCGAATGTGAGTGGCTTCGCAGTGCCCGACTGGGGGTGCCTGTGGCCACACCAGCCGATGTGAGCACTTCTCTGTGTGTTGTGCACGGGCAGCTCGCGTTTCAGCAGGCGAGGTGGGCTGATGTTGTGTCACATGGGGGTGGGGCTCACGTACAGCACACGCAGCATGCACGGCACAGGCACGTGGCGTTGTGGCGGGGTGGCGGCCGCTGCTGAAGGGTCTGCATGGCACATCCAGCTGGTGGCAGGGTCGCTGTGCCCCTGCTGGGGGGCACATGCATATTCAATACTAATGTGCTTGGATTTGGCGTAAATTTGACTGTGTGTCATAGCAGAGACAAGAGCGATCTGCAGCGGGCCAGCCGCGTGGCGCGCCACGTTGTGCTTCAATAATGTTGGCGTGATTTGATACCAACAACCACACTTGATTCTAACAGCCACGTTGGCGTCCGAACAGCGGAGATTATGCCGCAGATTCCACGTTCATGTGCTGCCGACTGTCTAGCACGCTGGCGCATGCGTCTTGGCACACATCCATTCTTTACTCGTAGGTGTGATGCATTCTTGAGTGTGACCGCTGCCAGAGCGCTTGGTGACCTTTCTGTGGGCCTGCAGTGCGCTTGCATGCGTGTGGGACAGTGTGCATCAGCTTGGCCTGGACGCCATTGCAAGGGCAACCGTCATGGGGCAGGTGATACATGATTTGATCTAGTTGCTGCCGTGTCAACACGCCAGCCCAGTTTATGAGTTTGGTGCTGCTATCAGGACGGCGGTGCGAGTGCAAATGTGTTGGTTTGTCTTGCAGTTTTCACAGGGAACGTTTTATGCATGTATCAAATGGGTGACAGATTTCCCCCGCCACGCGGCTATAGAAAGTCAGAGCTGGCAAGTAGCAACCGATGCGGCCTACCATTGCTCGTGTGGTAATGGCAAGGAAGTCAGCCCCGTACTGATCACTGATTAAGCATCGCTGGTTGTGTGGGTTTGCACCACAAGTGTCGTCACCAGCAGCGAGCACCATGCATGCCGAGCTAACATCATGAACAATGCCATGCCATTTGATGTCTTGTTTTTGCATGGAGCGAGGTCAAATGGCAGCCAACGCCACAACGCGGCAGGATTAGAAGATTTGTCCACTGTCGTGGTCAGAGGTCTGCTCATGTCATTCCGTTTAACCAATTCAGCCTCGACTTGCCTTCTGTGTCAAGGCTTACAGCACAATCCTGCTGAACAAGGATCCTGAGATTGTCTGGTCTGAGTGGTGGTTCCAGAGTCATGTCGGTGCCAGCAGGTTCTTAGTACCACGAAGTACGATGCTGTACAATCCACCAGCGGGAGGACGCAGCTGTGGCGCCTCCGCACGGGTTACACGTGACTGCAATGGCACGTCGGCAGGCACGCGGCGCAGCCGAGCGTAGGCATGCCGCAAGCAGCGCTGGTGGAGTGGACTTCGTCGGCATTGTATGCATGCTTCCATGTTTTACACTGTGATAGATCAGGGCCTCAGCGCCGCCGAGGGAAGGGAGCATGTGACCAAACAAACAATCACAAGCAGCACAACACCGTCCGCGTAGGCATGAGTCACACTCACAAAATTCATAATTCACATGGAAAACACCCCTGGCAGCGCAAAACACGGCATCCTGACCCATCACAAAGCTTTCTTGATTACATGTGTAGTATTGTGACGAATGCTTGCCACACAGTGCTACCTCGTATAGTGTGTCTTCTCTTCGGCATGTAATTGCAAGCTAACAATTACCGCGCGGAGGACAGCATACAGGGTGTGTGTCAGAATGAGCACCGTGAGTCTACGAAAGCACGCCCGCAGCGACATCCAACATCACAGCCTGCACTTTGAAACTGGTGCGCACGCAGCTCCAACAATGGTTTACACAGCGTTGCCAACACACCACAGCGTGCAGTCCTAGATTCAACACACCTGCCATTCCGCCCGTCAACCACGGTGACTGGTGAACTGGCAGTCAGTCCTATGTGTGACAGCAAACTCGCTGATGACCACGCAAATCTATACACCAGACATCCTACTCCCGCAGGCTCATGCATGCATTGCTGCACTTGCCGCCAAACCAACAACTAGCACACAATTTCGTGAGGCGTGGATCCGCCACAGGGTCTATGCAACAGAGCTTCAGGCCTGCGTCTTTCACGCCCAAGCTGGCACACCGTCGCGGAGAGCGCCCAGGTTCAAGAATCCACACAGCAGCCACGGAGCAGGAGGAACTGCTGCAGCGCTGCTGCCGTGGTGTGCATGTCGGCGCGCGCACGACGCACATCCTCCAGAGACTGCCGCAGCTCCTGCGTGGCCACCCGCGAGTCAGAAGAGCGCATGCATGGATGCGGCCGTGGCAACTCACATGGCCACCATGTCATGCCAGTGGTCGAGAGACACGCTCCCTGCTCACTGTGGCCCTGTGTCCACTATGGAGGTCTAGATCTCAACCCAAGCTGTGAAGCCAATCAGACACCAAAGCAAGTGCCGTGGTGTGGCTGAAGGGTTGGTGCCTCTGCCGGCGCAACCCGCCGGACTTCTGCGCGTCACATAGCCATCTAATACGACCGGAACGCAAAGCAGAAGGGGGAGAGATTCATTTCAAGTAAAGCAAAATGTTTCATTCCGAAACTGAATGCGGTGGTCCTCATAAATCTATGTCCCACACATGCTGATGAGCGGAATTGAACCGCCGACCTCCCGCTGTTTACGAAATGTACTAAACGGGTGCTCTAACCACTGAGCTACATCAGCTGCTTGTCGAACTCACATCTCGGAAATAAAAGCATTAAACCGCTTTTACATTTCATTGTGGGGCCGCGTGCACAAGATTGCTTGGTATGTAGACCCTCAAATCCAGAGGCGCACCACGGCAGCTCCCTCAACACAGTTTTGCAGCCACTTGCAAGCCGCCACAGCAGCTGCGTGCTTCAACAACAGATCCTTCCTCAAATTTTGCAAGTTTGCTGTGCCCGTGTTGTCTCCCGGGCCGCCTGCTGACCTTGCAGGCGCTCGCGTTGCCCCTTCACACTCGCTGCCACATCGCACCACAGGCCAGTCAGGCCACTGCCTGGCACGCTGCACAGCACATGCAATGAGAGGCAAGCCCCTCAGTGTAGCTGCTGAAGATAATTGGAAAGAATCTGACATTCTGACATTGCCCCTTCAAGACAAGGGTTCATATTGAATGACCGCAACCTTGCAGCACAGCGTCACTTTTATACACCTCTCAGGCTGCTCTTTGGCGGGGCACCGCGGCCGCATCATCGGATGCACATGCATGTTGATGCATGGAGATCACAGCTGGCTGCTTTGCCCCTTCAGGCATTCCGTGGCGAAGGCATGGGCCGCAGGGGCCCACAACCACAAAAGGCAGCACCGAATGTCTGCTCAGCCATGCATGTGCAGGTGCTGTGCATGTGAATAGTGGGTCCAGCAGGAACCAGATCACGCAGCGGCGGCGCACGTGGCGTGCTGAGCATCCACTCCGCTGCAGCAGTTCCAGCGCCACATGCTGGCACGTCAGCAGGACACCCGGCAGCTGCTGTGGCGGCGCGCCCACAGCACGCAGCAGCGCCCCATCCGCCAGCAGCGCCTGCAGCACGGCCTCGCGGTCGTGCCGCCGCTGCTCCTCTTCGCCGCTGTCTCCGCGCAGCAGGCATGCGCAGCGCTCGGCCGCCCCTGCCGCTGCGCGCATGACCTTGCCGCCGAACCGTGCTGCAGCAGCTGCTATACGGCGCTGCGCTGTGCCTGAAGGCACACCGCATGCTGTTCCTGATCCACCGTGTCTGATGGATCGCGGCTGCCAGTGGGCCGAAGGTATGCCCTGCTCGATCGCGGCCTTGCGGACGTGGCACCGGATGGTTCTCATAGGCACGACACATACAGACAGCCACACCGTACTACAACATGCCTGCAGGCATGATGAAAAATCACTTTCACACCAGCAGCGGTGGACGCACTGAGTCGGCTTTTGTTAGGTCTGCCAAGCAGTGTTAGGTCTACACTGAGGCTGGAAAGCGTGGATTCACTCGAGAGTGTTGAGCCGCGGGTTTGCAGGCGCCCCCGCGGTATGCGAATGCTGCCGCTAGAGCCGTCATACCGTGCGTCCGAGCACATCAAAACCTGCATGTCTGGTGTATGCTGTGCTGAGGCTTGCAGGCGCATGCCGATACTGCGCAGCAGTGGTGCCGGCCGCGTTATGCACCGCTCCAGCCACAGCAAGTGCCGCTGCCGAATCTGCCTCTCCAACTGCACATGCCGTCTGCTCTTAGCAAAGCGGCAGTGTCGATCGGCGATTGGCCCTGGCACTGGTGCGCCGGCAATTGATCCATTTGCTGCCCAGCTACCCTCATGCACATGCCAGGCCATCTGCTCAAGATCCACTTGCACAAGCCATGTGGATTGTGCTGCACAGATGATCCGCCAAACAACCGTCAGAGAACTTCACTTGCCGCTGTCTCCCTCTCTGTGCTGTCTGCCATGTATGGATGCAGGCTCTGTGCAAGACACTCTGCAGCCTCGCTTCAGACACGCACACGGTGTTTTTCTATAGACCACTTGTAGACCACAATTCACGCACCACATCCCAGATGGTCTGGAAGCCGGCCAGCGACGCCTCCATCGCTGCGACCTTGACCTTGTCCTGGGCCCACGTAAAGTGTTGCCATGCGACCGGCAGAAGCAAGGCGTCTAGTCCGTCGCCACTCTCCACTCCAGCTGAATCTGCACAGCCCACCACCGGAAGTTGGCAACTCGCTTCTGACCCAATGCAGCCTTGCACACTAGCACTGCAGCGCTAGCTGTCGGCAGCCCTGCCGTGGGCAGTTATGTGCCTCGTACCCGTTTGATCCGGAGTAACCACACTGTCAGGCACTGCTGCCTGCTCTCCAACTCCCACGCCGCTCTGACTGCCGTCTCGCGGTTCTGCAAAGCCTCGGAGCCCCACCAAGACGCTGAACGACCCAGGCGCCGACACATGCTCCGCTGCGCGTCGCCCATCCTCTGCAGCAGCTTGATACGTGTTCAACAAACTGAATGGAGTCACAGGACTGGGAACGTCGTGCTGCACGGTCGCTGCGTTGTGCCAAATTCGGTCGCCCCCAGAGGTGTCGCTGTGACCAGTTTGCAGCTGGCGCACGGCCGCGAACCAGGCGTGGCCGGCCGCGGCGGCCACCCCGGGCCTCCGCAGGGTCGCCTCGGTGGCACAGTGCGCCCAAAGCTCCATGACCGCGTCGGAGCCTGCCTCCTGCTCCACGCGCCGCCTCCAGCCACTATCCAGCTCCGAGCTGCAGGCACGTCTCCGTTTGTTGTTCCCTCGGTGCATGGCAGCGCACGTGTCAAAGCCACGGCCATCAACACAGCTCATACATTCAGCACTCACACTGCGGGAGGTCACGGGTTGTCCAACACGTGTTGTGCACTGCCCCCGCGGCAGCAGTCACTTGCTTGTTTGCACCTACAAGGCCAGAGCGGCAGCCCGGAGCGTCCAATGGTGATGTGAGGTCAGGCAGAGCCGCACCAAGCAGCAGGCTGGCATGCATGGGGCCCGTTGGCGGGCGGTAGCAGCGGAATACGCGCTGCCCTGCATGGTGGACGCTGAAGCTGCGCTGCTCCGCGCTCTTCTGCCTCCTGCTGCCGCCCAGGGCTCGTTGCAGCAGGCGGAGCCCGGCAACGGTGGACCTGTCGGCTGCTCTCCCCAGGCACAAGTGCTGGATCGCCTCCACTGCTTGCCGCTGAGTTGCGGGACACATCCCGGCGGCCAGGTGTGCCTGGAGGTGCGATGCATGTCGTGCAGAACCGAGGAAAGCCTAAGAGGATCCGAGTGGTAGCATGCATATGATGCAGCCGGCGGCGGGGGGTCGTGCCGACAGCTCTGCCTGAGGCGCTCTGTAGCGCTTCAATGGTGCCTCGGAGGCGTCGCCTGCTTTTGTCACACAGGAACTTGGCGGCACAGAAGAAGTACATGACCGCGCGAGTGTTGTAGAGTGCACAGCGTTGGGGCACAGGCAGTAGATATCTTCCGCTCGCAGATTTGGCAGCAAATGTGGTGACTCCCTGCAATGCGTCCTCGGTGTTCCTGTTTTGCTGACATTGACATAGCCAGAACAACAACGGAGGGAGTCAATCGCAGGGGCATACATCTTGAGAGAATTGATGCCGTAGGGGATCTGGCACTCTGTCACTGGTGCCATGTTGGGATGCAGGGTCGCCTTGAAATAGTGGTGAGCGTGCCAGGAAGTCCGGCACGGAAACACTCCAGTGCCACGCCCGTACCTGCTTACAGAACTGGAGTCAGGGCCTGATGCAGGCATAGTTGACAGCGCTGCATTGCACTGTCAACTGCTTCCTTATACTTGCAGAGTTCCGTGACCAGATGCACGTGCATCGGTGACGCAGCGACGCTGATGGGTACGGGACTGCCTGGCAACATCGGTGCATGTTCCACTGGCAGTATAGCATGAGCTGATTTGGCACACATTGCAGGGAAATTTGTATATACGCTGCCAATATGCTGTTGCGGCAGTGACTGCAGCGTTGTAGCTATGAAGAAAGACAAGACGGCATACCTTGTTCCTCGAACTGAAGCCTCCGGACACATGCTGCGAGGATGTTGCTACCATTCGCAAACCATGTATCACTGTTGCAGCAGCCAACAGCCTCAGGAGCCCAGTGGAGAGAGGGATGACCAGCTTCATGACACCTGTGTTGAACCTCTCTACCTCAGACATCTCTACAGAGCCCTTGTTGGGGTCCAGAAACGACAGAACTGCTAGATCACCTGTACACAGTCAGTTGCTGATGTCCTGCAACCGCATGGTACAAGGGCCTTCAGCAGGATGCCAGGATATGACTGTTAGGCACGAGGTATTTCAAGAAGGTACATCATGGGATCAAGTGACATTCAGCAATTATGGGACATAGACAGTGTGACGGGGGATTATAGTTGAGCCACAGGCAACAGGTGTGAGCTATGCCAGTTGTCCCAGACCATCATGCGAACCCGCGTTTGGTCAATGGTCAGGGGCTCCTGATGCATCACTAAGGGTGCGCACCATTCAAGAACTTGTTCCATAGCAATGACAAAGTCCCGATCAGGGAGCTGGCCTGCTCTAGCCGCTCTCCTGCCAGCAGGTACACCAGAAATGCTACTGGCACAATCACAGCACCGCACGCAGCACCGAGATGCAGCAATGGGGAAGCCAACGCCACCAGTGTGCATGCAAGCGGCTGCACATGGTGCAGCTGCCCCACCAGACATGCCCACTTGAGCAGAGCCACTGCAACAACGGCTGCTTGTAGCCCGAAGTACACGGACCTCGCACTTATGGATTGCTCAAGTGCCACCTGTACCATCAGCGTACAAGATGATTGTGTAGACCCGGTTGCCTAATCAAGCCTAAGGAATGTCTTGCAACAGCTGTAGCCTCAGCAGGCGGGGTGCACAGGTGCCCACAGAAGGGGTGCCCAGGTGCCCACAGCATCTCATCTCCTGGGCACAAAGATGTACATTGGCATGCAATGGGACCAAGGAAGCAAAGCACTGGCAGTGTTCTCGCGCCACGAAACCAAGGCAACAGTGTGGACTTTACCTTCAGACGGATGCATCAAACAGCGACAAGCTATCCTCGTCAACAGTTGCGGCCTTCTGTGCCATCTGAACTGCTCATCGTGAATTGGGAGCTAAGGTATGGCTGCAAGAAGTTGTGTGCCCAAGGCAGAAAGCAACCGCACCATGTCCCGACCAAATGCGCGGACGCCCTCAGAGTCATCAGGCAGAGTCCACGTCGGCATAGCCCAGAGCTGCCATGGGTGCAGCACTCCACATGCCACAAAATCCTCCTCACGGGAAGCTGAATCCCCCACAGCCACAATCTCCCCATGGCTGTCCGCCATTGGCGCAACCACCTTAGCAGGCAGCAGGATCCGAGCATCAGCATTCACATCATGGTACAGCGACTGCAATGCAGCAGCTGCAATACTGCTTGGTGTTGGCAACTGAGCAGCCAGAATCTCCACCACAACATATGCGACAGCAGCGGCTCCCTGCGCCACAATGAGCAGTACATCCAGACCTTGCATCACAAAGGAACCTGGTATACGCAGGCCACCTGCAGATGGTTTCCATCCTGGCTGGTCAGGCACAGCCTGCCCCAGACCCAGGTGGGAAAGGCACAGGCAGATGGTTGTGGCTGCCAGTGCGAACCAAGACAGGCGCAGAACCACAGCCGTGAACAAGGAGGCGCCGTGGCCCCGAGCTGCACCGGCAATGGCCTGTATGACTGGCTGCAGCTGGTATGCACTGCCACTGTGCCCCTTGAAGCGTAGCTTGACGAGCCCAAAGATGTTACGCTCGGGATGGTAGCTGCCAAACCTCACGTCCACAGAGCGGCTGGAATGCGACAGGTACATGCCTTCAGTCAGCATGTTCAGGATGCGCATCACTTCGCTCTGGGACTGCTGTGTCTGCATGCACTAGGCACCTCATCGCGCTGTTCTCCCCGGTCTGTTGAGGGGAGAGCGAGAGGGCACACGCGTCTGGTACAGAGCAGCCGCAACTGGCTTGCACATCAATCAATACGCCAATGGTGCCACCAATGGCCTAGACGAGCCCCTGGAATGGCCAATGGAGCTTTGTTGCAGCAAGGCAGCACTCTTCCCAGCTGTTTGGGGGTGCATGGCGGAGGACTGGAGGCAGAAATGCACCTGAAACACGACTGGAAAAGGGACATTGAGATACGGCAGGGGGTTTCGGAAGAAGCCATAGGGCAGCATGGATCCTGGACGGACGTCTCCTGCTTTGGTGCTGACGTTGTAGAAGACTCCTTGCCTGCCTTCCAGCTCAGGCCGGTACAACGGGTTTGTGGGCATGAATGCAGGGTCGTGCCCCACCGCACCGGGCAGTGTCCGCGACCTGGGTTCCGTATGGTGTGCATTCAGCACTTGCTCAGAGCTTTGCACGGTGGCACATGCTTGTACGAGCGCAGAGAAGCGGCGGCCGCAATGGGAGGGCGTGTTTGGGAGTTCGTGCTGGCCGATAACCACACCTCCAATCATCTGCGCACAGGCCAACATCACTGCACTAGGTCAGGCATGAATCTGCCCTCAAGACAGAGGCTCCTTGTATGCAACACTGTGCACTGCTTCGAGCATTACATGAAGTTGACAAGGCGCATGGTGCAGGCTGCATGACAGCGCTGTGACGCTAGGAAATTCTAAGAAGTATTGTACTGAAGGCACAACGAGGTATAACGCACGCTCCATCCTACAACTTCTGCACCAAGCCATGGTCCTGCAATGGTCATGTGATGTCCCGCGCTCTTGTGCATGATTTGGGCTGACGTTTCACACGTGACAACATGTGACTGTATCGTGGAGCGACGGCATGATGGCTTCCCCTCGGCGCTGCTGGGTCCTTGATCTATCAAAATGTAACACGGACGGATGATGGCACACCTCGAGGCCACTGCCAATGGTCCTGCGGTGTGGATGGTGGCACACCTCGAGGCCACTGCCAATGGTCCTGCGCCGCAGGGGCACCGCTGCACTCGGTCCATCTTTCCCCAACTCCTCCACAATGGCACCGGTGCCCTCCCATGACACGGCACGACCGCTCAGCAACGACCGCACAGTCGCGACTATTGGGGTATTTTGATGCTCACCACGGATACTAGAGCTTGATGAGGAGTGCGGCGTGGCAAGAGCAGTGCCCGTTGTTGAATTGGCGGGCCCTTCTGTCTGATGTGTGGATGTAAGGAACAGCCGTTTCACGACAGGCACGATTGATCCTGCACATGCACGTGGGCGAATGGGGTAACACTCCTGCAAATACTATTGGAAGATACTGGAAGATTTCAGCCACGCTCAGGGCCAGTCACTATCGGGGCGCAGCCCGCAGTACAGCCACAAGACGAAAAACCAACGACCTGCTGTATCTGAAAGCAGATGCATGTGCACGCACTGGCATGCAACGAGAACGTAGCCTGCATCATTCAAACGCAGCACGCCAGAGTTAAACTTGCTTGGCGTACAGCTGAAGCTTGCACCGCTGCACGCAGTGCAGCTATTCCACCTCTGGTATCGTACTCCATACAAGACTCTGTGCACTCCCATGTCTCCGGACTTCGTTTATCAGGTTGAGTTCGTTTAACAGGTTGTGGTGTAATACAGATTAAAGACAACATATCTCATCAATCGTTTCCGTGTGGTCGTCACTGAGTGCCGCACATGCTCTCACTGCCCAAACACTCGCTCAATGGCCGCAACAGGGACAGCAGAAGCGGCACCTGAGAGCAAGGCTCCCGACGTGCCTGCCAGGGAGGCTCCGCTAGAGTGTTGGGAGATTATGTCTGCCAGTTCCGACATGCACTTGCGTGCTTCAGACGTGGGACCAGCTGCCACAGCCCGGAGACTACCATCTAGATCGGGCAGCTCCATGGCCTCTCCACCACGCATCTGCCATTCGTGTGCAGCTGGAAACAGGTTGGACAGCTTCTTGGCGGCCACGGCCGCGTCCCGTGCATGTTCCGTGTTTCTGGCGGACACTTCATGGACCATGGAACAGAAGAGGATGCCGAGCTGCAGGGCGGACTGCAGATGTGCATGGCCCTGCACGCCCGGGCTCCGATCTCGATGGACAAAGAACCATCCGCAAGTGCTGCAATCGTCCTGAGCGTGCCACATGGTCACAGAGAAGAAAAAGGCTCAGCGACACGCTGACTGGGTATACCAAGTGGCTGAGATTGGGTTGTGGCAGTCTTCCGCCAGGCTGTGGATGGGTGCAGAAGTCACACTTGAGCAGCACACCTGAATGTTGAGGTCCAGCACATCTAGTGCTGCCAGCGTCGGGGCCACCTCGTGCTGCAGGAACGCCGAAATGTTGCCAAACAGCTCGTCTGCGCTTGCGCTTGCGGCCGACTCCACGCTCGGCATTGGACATGCGTCTGCCAGCACGACAGCGCTGGCATCGACTGCCACCTCCAGCGTCCCCTCTGCAACCGCGTCCGAGGCAATCGCACCCCGGGACCGCAGCTGCCTGACAACGCTGGGTGTCGACCCTGGCCACCCTGGCCCCGCTGCTGACAGCGCCTCGCTGGCGCACTGCTGCATAGCCGCCTGGCTTTCGGCCCTGGCTGACACTGCTCGAGCCACCTCCGCCTGATGTGCAGTAAACAGAATCTCAACCGGCTCGTTGACCTGCAATTTGTACACAGCTTCAACGCAAGGCCTGACATCTAGTAGAGATTCTTAAAGCATTAAGAATACAGAAACAACCAAAGAATGTTATAAAGAATGTTATAGATTATTATAAAGAATGCTATGAAGAATGAATAAAGAAACAGAGTAAAGCATGCCATAGCAGTCACCACAATATTTGCCAAGACCGAGCTGCAGTGGCAACAGAACACACACGTGCACAAGGCAGGACGAAGCCCACACCGCAAAGCAGGTTCGGCAGGCGCTGTTGAGGTTCACGCTCACCTGCACGAGCATGCCAAGACCGCCTGGCCCAGCCGAAGCGATCGCCGACATGGACGCACCAGTCCGCTCGACGTCAACCCACACATCATTTGTGGCCGTTCCAAGCACCTGCACAAGCGCAGCGCAGGCGGGAGAGCCCATTGCCGCCAGCAGCTCAGCCTGCACCGCCTCCCGTGCAGCCCACAGCAGTTCGTTCGTCAGCGGCGCCTGCCCACTCACCGCTACAAGGATCTCCCGTAGCTGCTCATCCGACACCACTGCGTCCGCCGTTGTGGCCAAGCTTACCCTGCCCATGACGGTCGCACCGATCTTTACAAGCCGCTTCATGATGTGAATTCGCACCTTCGCAGAGGCGCCCGAAGCTGCAGAGGCGCCCTTTGCAAATAGGTTGAACATGAAAGTATGCGAGCCGGCGTGGCACAGGCCGCTGTTGACGGCCTGTAACGAGCAATCCTCGCAGGAACCAGCAGCGATCTGCAGCGCTGTGCACTGGACAACTGGTGGATCAGGGCGGTAGGACAGCTCGACCAGTTGCTCTGCGTCACCCCCCTGCCACCCGGCACGCACCAGACAGTCCGGCGTGCTATCAGACCGGCACCAGGACGCCGGAAGCGGCGGCCTCGCGCCACACGTCACATGCATATCTAAGCCTGCAACGGCGCTGGCGGCCACCAGCTCAGGAATGATCGAGGCACTGAAGGCGATTGTTGGAGGTGGAGGCGGGTCTGGGTCCGCCAATGATGCCCGCAGGGAGCACGGGGCCGTGCCGCAGAGCTGTGAGGGGACGGAGGGGCAGTACGTTTCACCGCTGGCGCAGGGCTCGACGACACGGACGTACCGAGTCGCGGTCGCCATCAGCGGCGGGACGCTGTGGTCGAAGACGACAAATGGCAGGCTGTACTCAGTGCCAACCGCGGCCTGGATCGTGTCAATGCCACACGAATCTAGGCCTTTGCCGCTGAACTCATGGCCCGGGCAGCCGAACGGCAGGCAGGCGTCTGGAGGGCACGACAGGACCCGGTCCGTCAGACTGGTTCCCTCAGCATCCTCCGCCTCGGCTCCTGCACCACCGGACAGCACCGGTGTGAAACATTATTCACGCCAGGCCCCCAGAAAGCATGCCTGTCCTTGCAATGACCATGCATGCTGCTGAGTAACCGAAGTGGCGAGCCCTGCCGTCTGCTGAACCACATCAGCGGATGGGCCCGGTGAAAAAATATCAGCAGCCAGAGTGTATGCAGGCATGGTGATCGGACCTGGTTCGCACACGGTCCCCGACGTCTGGAAGCTTCCGCCGCCACACGCCCGGTACGCCCACCCGCGCGGCACATCCACGCTCAATGCGGACGGCCCTAGTGGCTTCAGCCGCACCACCGGCCCAGATCGCGCTCCAGCCGACGGCAGCTCCGGCGCAGAAGCGGTGGCGAGCAACATCACGTCCTCCGAGACTGTTCTGCCCACAGCCCCGGCAATCCCCTGTGGCAGCTTCGCCACCACATGCACCACCCGCTGCGCCTCCACCACGACTCCCGTCCCAGAGTCTTGCAAGGCAAATGTGATCGTGTAGTCCCCAATCACCGTCGCGTTGATTCCGCATGCTGCCACCCCGTACTCCGTGAACAGGTATCGTGCTCCGCATGCTGTGATGTATGCCGTCACGTCACCCTCCACCGGATGGCGCGCCACTGCGCCTGGGTCACAGGACAGTAGCAAGGGGTACTCCCCATCAGGGCACCTGCCATACCCCACACCCATCTGGACCCACACCTCCGCCGCCCCAAGCAGGGTTAGCTCCGTGGCGACTGCCGCAGCAGTCCGCACCATGTCAGCCACGCCCACGCATACCTGTGTGTCAAGACTGCAGTACCAACCCCCGTAATCCTCCGCGACACATCTGCGCCGGCCCGCCGGGCAGTCGACATACACATTTCGCAATGCCACAGCCACGTTTCCGGCAGAGTCCGCCACTGTGTAAGTGATGCGGAAGGGCTGCCCCTCGGGTGTGGGATGAGCCGTCTGCACAGCAGCGGCGCCGCGCGCCACGACCCAGAGCGTCAGGTAACCCTCAATTGCATCAAACGCGGTCGCGCCGGCGTCGATGTACGCATGGCCTACAGGCACGCGCGTCTCCATGACCGTGCCCACACCAGCATACACAACCAGCGAGTGCGTCGGCGCGTCGCCAAGCAGTGTCAGCGTCGGCGGGGCCGCATCGAGTGGCGGAATGTAGGCCGGCTGTGCTACGGCAGGGGTGAGGGTGGGGAGGCAGAGGGCCAGCACGCTGCAGCGCACATCGGGGCACCGTCGCTCCGGCGCGGGGCAGAGGATGGCGCTGGCTCCGAGGAAAGCTGGCTGCGTGATGGACGACGTAAGGCCCTGTGGGTCTCTGGCAGTGTAGGTGAGGGTGAGAGGGCCATAGAGGTCAGTGGTGGGGTTGTAGGGGAGTGTCGCTAGCAGGGTGGGGGAGCGGAGGTATGCGAGCAGGGTCGGCAACTCGACGATGGCAAAGGTGACATCGTACGGAGTTTCAAAGTCATGGACATACACCTGAGGGATGGTGAGGGTGTTGGGAAGGTAGGTGGTGTTGGGGCTGAGGAGGAGGAGAAGGGGGGGGTGGTTTGGGACGTCGAGCTGTGGCGGGGAGGGCGCGGCGGGGGGCGGGGTGGCCTGAGCGATGGTGGCTGGGGGCGGAGGGGCTGCGAAGAGGAGGTCTGTGGATAACACGGGCGGCTGTGGGGAAGGTGGGGGCGGTGGCGGGGGCCGTGGGGGTGGAGGAGGGCTGGGAGGGCGTGGGGGTGGACTCGGTGGCGGGTTGGGAGGCGGCGGTGGGGGCGGGTTCGGCGGCGGGCTTGGTAAAGGGGTGGGGGGGATGGGTGGTGGGGACGGGTTCGGCGGCGGGCTTGGCGGAGGGGTGGAGGGGACGGGTGGTGGGGACGGGTTTGGCGGCGGGCTTGGTGGAGGGGTGGGGGGACGGGCGGTGGGACGGGTTCGGCGGCGGGCTTGGTGGAGGGGTGGGGGGGACAGGCGGTGGGGGGGCAGGTGGACTCGGGGGTGGCGGAGGTGGTGAGGATGGAGGTTGGGGGGGAGGTGGGCTTGGTGGTGGATTTGGGGGGGGCGGCGGTGGGGGGAAAGGAGGAGGAGCCGGCGGTGGAGGTGAAGGCTGGATAGGTGGCGGCAGGTTCTCGGTGAAGAAAGAAGCAGATCCAGGCGACACGCCGGCGTATCCTGTCATCATTCCTGCACGCAAATGCACGAGATGAGCAGGGGTGCGATTGCATGCAACGGTGGTGGAGACTTTCACGGGGTGCTGGCCATTGTCGTGTTTTCAAACAATCAGAGCCAATCTTGCATCCGGTTGCTGGCTGCCTGACTAAATGCTGATGCCTTGCTGGTGCCAGGTGGATGTGGATGTGGATGTGGGTTGTGTGCGTGTGCGTGTGCGTGTGCGTGTGCGTGTGCGTGTGCGTGTGCGTGTGCGTGTGCGTGTGCGTGTGCGTGTGTGTGTGTGTGTGTGTGTGTGTGTGTGTGTGTGTGTGTGTGTGTGTGTGTGTGTGTGTGTGTGTGTGTGTGTGTGTGTGTGTGTGTGTGTGTGTGTGTGTGTGTGTGTGTGTGTGTGTGTGTGTGTGTGTGTGTGTGTGTGTGTGTTGTGTGTGTGTGTGTGTGTGTGTGTGTGTGTGTGTGTGTGTGTGTGTGTGTGTGTGTGTGTGTGTGTGTGTGTGTGTGTCTCGTAGGTGGCTGGCCATAGTGCTCATGTGGCTGCGGTTGTGGCACTGGCACAGGCGGCGACGAACACACCACGGCCTGGAGCGAACCTTTGTCAACAAAGAGGGCACCACAGTCTGCAGCAGAGCCACCCTGAACGTACGCTGCAAGCAGATGGTGCAGCTGAGCATCTGACAGCGCGGCATCGAAGGCTGAAAAGTATGTTGAGGTGCCAGTAAGGGGGTTCGAGATGGTCCAGGCCTGATTGACGTGCAGGCCAAAGGCACCTCCAAACTGCACGGCCTCAATGCCTGCCGTAGACTCCAACTGCACACCATTCCAACATGTGAAACTGCTGCACAGGCGTGACGTATGCTTCAAGTATACCTCCCGCTCCGCTGCAAGCCCCTGTCTTCAAACGCATCACAGGCCACCGCTCCAGACCGCCGCCTCTGCACATCCAGTCCAGCACACGGTTTGTAGTATCAGCGCTACATGGGCCAATGCAAGATATCAGAGATGGCCTGTATGTCCGGTGCCGAGCAGTCGTGGCGCCAGCAGCATACAACCAGAGGCCGCCCCGCACCTGTGCACGCGCTGAAAGCGTGTCAGCCCAGCCAACAAGCCGGCCATCCACCCACAGCTCCATGCGCCGGTCCCCATGCACGTACCTCGCAGCAACCGTCATCCACACACCGGCCACTGGAGGTGCGGTGCCCACCACCTCGCAGCCGGAGGAAATGCAGACCTTGAACTCGAGGTCGCCTGTGGCCGCATTGGTGTATAGCCCGGCTCTCCTGTCGTTTGTGGGTGTCCGGAATTGAAAGACTTGCATCTCATTGCCACGTGTCGTCGGGTCGGTGTCAAATCGGAGCTCTGTCACCCATGTGAGGCCGCCGCGGGACACCTCGTGCAGGGTCTCGGGCATCTTGAAGCCTTTGCCAAGGCCATTGCTGGCCTCAAACTCCCAGCCGTCACTGACGCGGGTGGGCGCGAACGTTGGGTTGGATGACTGGGAGATGACGGGGTCGGAAAATGGGCAGAAGGGGCCGTCTTGAGGCGTGGAGGCAGACCGGGTCTGGACGCGCATGTCTGCACATCAAGTTAGGATCAGGCGCTGCTAGTGCAGGGGGTGCGGATGAGCAGAGTCAGCGAACGAGTGATGCAGGGGCACCCAGCTCTAGCCAGACTGTGATACACTGCCCGAGTGACATGGAGCGGCTGCCGCTGTCTGAAGTATGCAGCTGTCGACAAACAGACAGGGACAGGAATCTGGACAGCAAAGTTGCCGGGTGTGAGGTACCTTTTTGCACGTCTGCACAGACGGGAACGGATCCAGAAAACGTAGCAGACAAGCCCGGAACCTGAACGTCTGCAAGCCAGTGGTCGAAAACCGCTACATATTTGACTTTGCCAGGGAAGGGGCTTCCGGCAGGGCCAGAATCGTTCCAGTCCATGCCGATGGCGCCGGCCGTGAACACACGCTCCGAAAGGCCCCCATCAGACACGATCTGCACACGTTGAGGTCAGTCACAAAGGGATGCTGCGGCTGATGATCGCTTGAGACGAGCCGAATCATTGCATGGCACAAGTCGACCGAGTGTGAGTAACCATGGTTACTCAGCACATTGATGCCCTTGCATGACGCGGGACCCTGCATCCTGCCATCGTCCGCACAGCAGATCAGCCTGCCGCCATCTCGCACCTGTGCAGCAGCCGCAGCAGCGTCCGCAGGGGCTGTCACATCTACACCATCAATCCACACGCCCATCTGCTGCGTCACGCCGATGTAGTTCCCCACCACAACCGCCCACACGCCCGCAGACACCGGAGTGGTTGACACCACATTGTACGTGCTCCATGGTCCGCCACTCGAGGCCGAGATGGAAAGCCGAACGGCGCCGTCGGCTTGCACAGCGAGCCGCAGAGCCATCACATCAGGGACAAACAGGCTGCTGTGCAGCGAGACCAGCATCGCCTCGCTGCCTGCCGGCGGCAGGCTGTAGATCAGCAGTGCAATAGCGACGGCCACCCCCGCCTGGCTCCTGCCGCCAAAGTCCAGAGTGAGCATGTTGCCGAGGGCAGAGCCCAGCTCCAGCCGCTGGACGGTGGGATCGCCATATGCGTTGGACAGGGCGAGGGCAGGTGGGGAGAGCGTCGGCGCGAAGGCGGCAGATGATGGCGGCACCAGCACCGGGGACACAGCACGGTCGCAGACGCCTGCGTCAGCACCACTGGCAACCAGCAAGACGCCTCCCTCTGCATATGCATGGCAGCACGACGTCAAATGTGGGCACCTTGGGGGCCCCTGCATAGGCTCTGTACTGATGTCCGTGTAAATGGCGACATTGCTGCAGTGCATTCCCATGCGTACTGAGCTTTGGAACTGCCGTTGTGTAGTGCGGCACATCTGCTTATGGGAACTTCCTCGAGGCCAGTGGCGTCGGGTGAGCAGGCACCTTTCCGTTCCCCAGAGGACACAGACAAGATGCAGTTGTCCTAGACTGGCATGGGCTATACATGCACCACGTGCCTGGGACAAGCTTCCTCAATGCTGTGTGATGGGATGAGCACAAACGACAAACTTCACACGTGCAGGTTCGGCAGTGCATTCAGCGGGCAAAGGGCGTCACAATTGAGTGCACAGGAATACATGGGAAGCCAAAGCCGCCACGACGCATGCATCACGGAACATGCCTTGCACAACCCACAGACTGACACACACCGAGTGCGCCAGCAGCCACCACAGCAGCAGAACAGCAACCTACGCGTGCAACGCCTTGGCTGGGAGCCCGGGCTTCTGGAAAATGTAAAGGGCAGTGTCAGTGGGCCCGCACCCAGTTGCATCTCTGAGCAGATGGGCCCAGCCTGCAGGAACCTGGCCGACAGCGTGCTGACCCTAGCGGCTGACAAGGCACGGTCGAAGACTGCAACGTAGTGCACCGCAGCATCCAAAGGTGCAGTGGCTGAAGACACAGTCGCCTCATGCATTGGTAGATCCCCAATGCCACCCGCTGCTGCAACCTACAGACACAACAGACAGTGAGCTTGTGGAGGGGCCATGCAGCATCATTGGAACATGGCTCCGACTGCAGCGTGCACACGCTGATAGTGCTTCGGCGGAGCCTTTTCAAGTGTAGTCACACAGCTTGTATCTGGGCGGCAAAGGTGGTGATGTAACATCGGGAACACAAACAGGTGTTTGCCGTGGCGGCCAGGCGCACCGCGAGCGACGCAGCGGTGTCTGCACTGGCGAGCGCTCCGTCCTGATACAGCTCAAACGTCAGCGCTGCGTGGTCATAGACCAGCGAAGTCACAAACACAGTGCCGACGGGCACCGCGGCTGCAGTCTCGACACGGAACTGCGTCGCATTTCCGGTGTACGATAGCTCAGCAGCGATCCGCCCGGATGTGTCCACCTCGATCGCCAGTCTTGCGACCGACCCATCCATCCGCCACAGCTGCTGACGCTGGCCTGTCGCCGCAGGGTCTGAATGGAGCGCGAGCGCCATGACCGCAGCAAAACCGCCACTGCGGGCGGCCTGCAGCCGGAATGGCCGTGCCGCCTCGACCAGCTGTGGGGTCGCGGCAGCCGCCGAAAACGTGAGCGTGCCGGCAGTGACGTTGGTGATCGGTCGTGCAGCCGCTGCGGCTGGGAATCGGAAGAGGGGCGGCTCGTGAGCGCATGCACCACCATCCGGGCCACTGAGGACGATTCGGGCGTCATAAAGGACGTGTTGTGGGGCTGCTAGGTAGTGGGCAGTGTAGCCGGCAACGTAACGTGTGTCAGAGCCTGACGAGCTGTAGTCAATAAAGAGCTCCACTCGGACAGTCGGGGCAGGGGAGGCGGTACAGCCGGTTGAGATCACAATGGGCGTGGATGAGTAGCCTGTGATGAAGATGTATGAGCCATCAGCCTGCCGGTCAGAAACGGCATAGGAGCCTGCCACAAGGTAGTCGACGCAGCCAACGAGGCTGCCAGATGCAGCTGTCACGAGCACCTGCATGCCACGTGACGTTGCCAGATGATGTTTGTTGCTGCAGCGTTGCTGGTGCCTGCTTGGGGTTTGTGCTTGGGTCAGGCTGGGTGTGTTTCAGATGAAGGCAATGTTGAGCTGGCAGGTGTTATATTCGCCATGTCATATTCGCACATATACTTGGTGATGGGAATAGCTGCGGCAGGTCATGGTCTGTGATTGAGCATGTACAAGAATGCTGTACTCCTGTTCAGGGCAGTAGGTAATTGCCTGTTGAATTTCAACTGAAGATGCTGCTCGTTGACATGCACAGGAAGAGCACGCCAGCAGTCTGTGGCCAAAACATACATGATGGGAGGTCAAGCGCAGTTGCGAACTATGATCACTGTGTGCATGGGTGATGGTACACACTGCGAGGCGGAGCCCGTGCTGTGCTCCACCAAAGTGGCTAGCCAAGCCTGAAGGGCTGGGGAAGCCACAGTCAAAGCCACTGCTTCCACCAATCCAGTCCCACAGTGGCTTTGTCCTCCCGATGTCTGCGCCATTGCGCATGTCCCAGTCATAGTATGCACAGTCCGCCAAATAGCTGCCATAGTCCGATGGTGTACCTGCGATCAGATACAAGATGCATCAAGATGACTGAACACTGCGGTGAGAACAGGAACGGCAGCCTGGGTGATACTCCCTGCTTGTGCTGAGGAAGGCAGAGGGGTCAGTTGCGCACTAATGGTCAGCCCACCATTATTCCTCCACAATTGCACTGTCTGTCGCCAGCCAGAAGTATCGTCATCATCGGGGTCTCTACCATCGTTGTCGGGAGCAGTATCTCTGAGCTGCCTCGCAAAGTGAGGCGTTAGGAGCTGATTTACCCCTTCTGTAGAGAGCTTTTGTGTGATTGCACTATTAGCATCCCAAGCATGCCATCAACATGAGGAGCCACTTACCCGTTGACCTCTTGGCACAGACGAGTAGTCCAGCAACCCATGCTAAGGTGTAACAGGTGGTCCAGAGCAGCATGTTGTCTCGACCCGTTCAAATGGTCAACGCTTTCCAACCCATCATCATGACTTATGCTTCAATGAGCACATCCAGACGTTTCAGTGTATGTATTGTTGACACACAGATTGGATGGTTCACGGTGGTGACCCAGGTGCCGGAGCAGTGGTGCCGATTTATCCGATGCTGTACTCGTACAACCAGCATACGGTGCGACATTGACAACGGATATCAGTCCGATCGACATGGCGTCCGCGTTGATCTGGTTGAGACTCCCTCAACATGTTTACGGAATCCGGCTTGCGCGTATTGCGGCATGCTGCAAGGTGGCTAATGATATTTGAACCTCAAGCGTATCCTGTCGGGACCAATTGTGCTCCACGATCCCTTATTGAGCAGCGAACCTTCAGCATATGCTGTGTGTAATCGAGGCATACGGGCTTTGTTAGCTGCGTATGCACGCTGTCGGAAACGGTAGTGGGCACCGGCAGTAGACCAGTTGTTACATGCATGACACAGACGCGTACGCCTTTCAACACCTTTTGTGGCTGGCAGGGTCCACTCAAGCTCCATGGATGCGGGCACACATTTTGGCCATGTATTACGTGCTAAAGCCAATTGAGTATTTCCACATGATCACCTAAATGTCTAGACGGTATGAAATTGGATTGCAGGAATAGGGCCTGCCTCAGCAACGGCTACTTTGACTGATGGAGTGCTACACAGCAGTGCAGAGAGCTCGCCATGCCCAATGCGTCCATCGAGAGTGGATTGAAACACTACCGTGTTCTTGTCCCTAAATCGTTCATATGAGAGGGACAGGGTCAGTGCAGTCCCAATGCCAATGATACATAGACCATGGATTGCACAGCACCACTGTTGGAGATCAACAGGCCATAGAAACCATCCGCACATGAGGCAATACTGCGACTGGTATAGCATCACTCACTGTCTTCATAGTTTGCGTACCTGGAGATGTATGCGGAAGACTCAGGCAGAGGTGTGGCTGATTTCTGACTCACATGCCTGACATGTACAGCCCACAATGCGTCGCACCCAGCCATCAACATCGGAATTGGTCACTCAGCCCTGTTGCTAATATCGCGCCATGAGTGCAATCCAGGTGTTGGAGCAGCAAGATGATAATGATCCATTCTACAGTTGCACACTGCCCACCTGGATGACCCTGTGCAGCCACAGAGGATCTACAGCCCGTACACTGCAAGCCTTACACAATGTTTTATGCCAGATGTGCCTAGGCCTGCACCGGAAGTAATACGCACTGATATGGCAAAAGCGAACAAGCTGGCACAGACATATCGCCAACAGCTGGTGAGACAATTTCAACAGTGGCATGGCAACAGTTGCATCAGGCGACCTCACCTCTGACACTGACCTCCAAACACAACACATGCGGGCTTAACAGACGCAACACATTTTATAGAAGAGGTGCATACGCCAGCCATCTCAACAAAGCCAGACCCTGTGACCGCACGCAAATCGCTACACAAGGCCAACAGTACACTCTGGGCAAAGAGATCAGCCGGCAACACATAGAAAACTGCTTTGTTTCCAACGTTCTGCTACAGGAGCCACCCTGTGTGCTGCCCGCCGCGTCACAACCTTACCGGGTCGACGATTGACCATTGGCACGACAGTACAAGTCTCTCAAGAGAGAAGAGGCACGCACTGGTGTGCCATGTGGCCTGAGTAGCATGGCAGCAACACGGTGGTATCTGCACTTAGAACTGTTTCGCCCTTGGCTCACTGCAAGTGATGCAGTTTACTGCGGCGCTGGCCGGTGCCCGGGCTCATTCTGCTGCAGCTATGGGAAGCCACGGCCCGCCTCACACATGGGTTCACTGCTCTGACCTCTGCAGTGGGCCGCCTACCATTGTCAGCTGTCTCTGTCGCGACCAAGACCTTCTCTCATGCGAATCGAAGCATTGTCGATTTCATTCACGAGAGCTTGGAAACAGTGCCTGACTGCACAAGGAACTCGCCTGGTTCTTCAATGAGATAGTTGTTGCCGCTCAATGGTGAGTCCCAATCGTTGTCGCCATTGTTGAACACAAACTCGAGCTTGGAATGTGGCACGCTTATCATAAACAGCCCAGGCTGCTTGGAGTCAGGTTGCATCTGCTCTCCAGGAAGGTCTGTCCATGCTGCGGGCAGAATTCTGGGTCAGAAAATGTACGGAGCCAAGATCAGCAAGCAGTGTGTGCCAAAACTGCACTTGATCCGAGATGCAAAGGCAGATCAAAAGAAGCACACTTCCGTCTGGACTTTGGTAATGGATAAAAGCAGTGTCCCAGCCTGTGGAGTACGCGATCGTGATAGTCCCTGCGCGAGATGGGGCGGGCCGCGATGGTGCTGCCTGCCCACCGTCGGGAGCCGATGCGCCCGAAGGGGCGTTGTCTAAGGCTTGCTGATACTCGGCACAAAGTGCTTCTGCAAAGCCGGAGTGATTGAATGTACATGCAATGCTTCTCTCACCGTAATGTAACACGACCTGCGTCGCTGGATCCCGTGCATTCTGAACAATACATCGCTCGCGGCAAGTTTACTTTCAAATCACACCCCGACCGTCGTACGTACGCTTGCCTGTAGCATCACCTAGCTGTATGCGGCTACGTGCTTTCTGAGGGATCGTGCACAGCGTGCGTATCCTCACAACTGTGGAGGGGGCACACCTAGCTCTGAAATGCGCTCTTTCGCTTGCTTAAGTTCGTCAAGGGCCATCAGACGACTTTTATTCAGCTCCAGAATGTTGCGTTGGGCATCGTGGAACATTGTCAGGGCCTCGCCGCTCAAGCCGCTTTCGACTTCGCGACTTGCTGAGCACGGAGCCCGAGCAATGCCAGCCCTGGTATGGGAGGAGCCCTATACATGACATTTGGTAATTCCTGGCAGTTTAATGCATGGTACGAAATGGTTTGCGGAATGGACCACACCCGTGCGCCACAATCCAATCTTCTGAACACCGGTCCACTCATCATGCGTACACCCAATTCTAGGCTAGAAAGCATACACTATGCACGATACTATTGACACAGATTGAGCGGCACGGCAGCACGGGCAACAGGCACGGGAGGCTGTCAAAGAAGTGCACTGCAGATCAAGCCCGCCTTCTTGACAGGATATTTGCTGCCGGCAAGTGACAGGTCATTTCTAGCAATGTGTAGCATTAATTGAACCTGTAGCGCATCTCTGCATCGAGGTCGGTTTCACTTGAAACGACCGCGTTAACGGCGGGCGTGCATGCAGAATGCGTGGGTAGCGCGCGGCGGAAATGGGACGCAGGGCGTGGCTTAGATGACAACTCGGTCTCCCAATATAATGCAACGCAACCCATACCAACTTTCAACTGACAGATTCTGAGGACGATCCAGTTTTTAGATGCCTGCGGATCGTGCTGCCGTCAAGCCCGGCCGATGCTTTGCAAACCACCCACCGATTTGTCCCGCTCGCCAGCAACACCTATCCGCATGCCGCCAGAGGGATGCTGCCTTGGCCACTTGACGCGAATGAGCGATTGATGTAGGTAGCTGTGAGTTCCACATCAGCTGGTGGCTGTCACCGATGGTTGGCTGGTGACCGCCTCTCAGGTTGACTGCTGCACACCTTCAGATCTTGAAAACCAAACTTACCAAAGATCCCATGCAGCCGTGCTGAGTTACATGGGCATTTTTATTATCGCACGTTGCATGCTTTGATATCCGCTGCTGTGAGGCCACTCGGGTGGCGGTCCGTTGTTGGACCATGGAAGGCTTCAGCCATTGCACATCGGCGAACACAATCCAATTTCCCGACCAAGCTACGTTGCTTGTGGTCTGGATTCGAAAGGCCAGACCTTGCAATCCCATGTCTTCGTCGAAGTGCATGTTGCTGCTCTGAAAGACAGATCTCTGCCACTGAGCTAACCAGACCTGCCTCCAAACAGGACATACACACCTATGATGACGTCCCCTCCCCAGGCTAGAAAAACGGTGAATGGCCTTGTGTTGTTAAGCAACAGAACAGGCATACATAGACAACATTGCCTGGCCCACGGTCACATTGCAAGCCTGCCACCGCAACGCTAGTCAGTGGCTTGCCATGCAATTTACCCCGTGGAATATGTGATGGGTGTATGTGGTCCGGGGTAACGTTTGCGGCCCGAGGGCAGATCAGCCTTGTCCCAGCGCAGAGCCGTTTCGGTGTCGTCACACATCAACCTGCCCACACACGCACACACATCAGAGTGCGCCGGGTTGAGTTGAGGTACTGCGTTTGGTCTGATAACTGTATGACCAGCCCTGAGCATTATCCTGAAACACTCACACACCAGCAATTGTGCCTTCAGTACAGCATTCTGAACGCGTTGTCCCTACAGCACCTCAACTGGGCGCATTGCCCCTCACACAGCGCTCGTAGGATCATGTCTCACATATGGGCAGGCAGAGTGACTCGGAGTTGCCGGTTCGACAAAAGTGCCTCGTTGAGGAGTCTCCTCAACGACGGCACTGGTGCATGTGTTGTTCATGTATTGTTAGTAACAGATTGTTACTCTAAGCGCACGCCACTCACAGCACACAGCGTGCTACGTGGCTATGCATGGTCCCATCGCCCAGCCAGCACATCTAATGCACATCCCACAGGCAGTGCTCACCATACGCACTCAGCACTGATCACTGTCTGCGGGTAGCTGCAACTCTGATAGCCAACAAATACCAGCGGTTTTCTATGCACTGCCCAGAAAGTCACCTAGCGAGTTGATGCGGCAGGCAGGGGCAGCTATGATCAACACTACCTACTGGCAGACCAAAGCCGTGAGCTGTGCCATGGCTGCCAAGCCTCAGCCACTTGCGGTAGTCTCATTGTATAGTAAAGTCAGTCTGCACGCGCAGAAAGCTGAAATAGCTTCTAAGCTGAGAAGCTTGCAAGGCTGATGTAATCATGGGACACACACAGCCTCATGCATAGACTGCGCTGCGCTCCCCACGACACGCACAACACACACTAAACTTGACAAATACGCCGCAGATGCACGTTGAACACCCACTGCTCCATCGCCAAGTCATTCACACTCTTCACGAGCCTCACCATAGTCCATGCGTGCAGTCTCCGGCCGCTGCGCCATGCTGTCCGCCATCCTTGCTACCTCAAAACTCGCTACTTGGCCGCCGCAAAAGCTACACCTTCCACAGCAGGCCGCCTCGTGCTGCTGCACTGCGTCTGCACAGCGCGCAGCACGGAGGGTAATGCAGCAGCCGCTATGGCGCACCAAGGGTAAACAGGCCTGTTGAGGCACCCCGTATGGTGCACCCCGTCATATTACTCCCGCAACTATCCGTATGCATTAGATCTGGAGGATAGCTCCGCAGTCGGTCGTTAAATCATTATGCACTCCATCATATGATATGATGCACCGCGTCAGATGCATACCCACGTGTAGACAGTCTCATACACGGCATAGAACAGGAGCATGCCGATCGCGGAGCCCCATGTGATGCGCCAGCGGTGCAGAAACGGCGTGAGCACAGCATGCCGGGCGGTCGACACCGCAGCAAATGCGACAGCGACCCACGGGATCGGTGTCGCCTCCCACGCCACCGCACCGTGCCACACCGTCTCCCGCAGCAGCAGCACCCCTGTCCCTGCAGCCATCGAGAAGATGGCAGTGCCAAAGCACCCGGCCACCGCCGCCGCCGGCATGCCCGCCGCCGCGATGCCGACGTTGGTCAGGAAGTCCGGAGCCTTCTCGATCCACTCCAGCACGGTCGCGCTCAGCACGCCGGAGCCGTGCTGTGCGGCCTGCGCGAGCACCCCGACGCCACCCGTCGGCGACATCGTGATGCCGGAGGTTAGCAGGTCCGAGGGCGGTTGCAGCACGCCGCCGTGGATACGGCCAAGGGCGCTGAAGACGTCGGAGGTTTCTGCGGCGAGGAGGAACATCCACAGCCGCGACATGCACAGCGCGAGGAGCGCAAAGCACACACGGCGGTCGCCATCGGCTGTGCCCGGCGGGGGGTACACTGTGTAGAGGAGGATGGATGAGAAGAGGGAGCATCCGGTGCCGTAGAGGACGGTGAGGGTGCTGAGGGGCGCGCCGGAGTAGAACGAGAGCCGCAGCACGGTGACCGCGAAGAGGGGGATGGTGACCGGGAGCATCGCGGTGAAGAGCGGCGCGAGGGGGTCGCTCTCAGCGGCGGAGAGTTCCGGCATGAAGCAGCGTGCGACGGTGGCCAGAGGGGGCGCAATGCATGCCCAGAACCGGTTGGCGATGGTGCTGCGGGTGGGGGAGGCGGGGGTGCTGGAGGAGGGGGCGGAAGTGATGGTGGTGCCCCGCTGCGTGGAGGGTGGGTCGCAGCCGCAGCAGGAGGTGCCGTCGACAGGGGTGTGGCAGCTGGGGAAGCGGACACTGGAGAGGTCGACGGAGATGTGGCTGTAGTGTGCGGGGGAGGGCAGGGGCGCGGTGGGGTCAAACACGCTAGGCTCGTACGGCACCACAATTGGCAGCGAGTCATGCGCGTCGGGCTGCTGCGCGCGCTGCGCGTGCTGCACCTCGGCGACAGCGCCGGCGCCCTCACGCCGACGGCAGCTGGCGGGTCTGGAAGGGGGGGATGATGGTGGAGGAGCGGCCGCAACAGAGCGCAGCGCGGGCGGCGGCCGGGGGGAGGCAGCGGGGGGTTGAGGTGCGGCGTTTGGTCTGGCACCGCCGTCCCGGCTGTTACGGCGGCTGCCGGGATCGATGTCGCTGAGCGTCCAGGAGTTGCTGCGGCCCACGTTTGCGCTGCTGAAGCTGTGGTGACTGCTCGCGCTGCTGAGGCTGCCGGGGTTGCCGTGGCCACGGCTGTTCCCACGGCTGCCGCTGCTGCCTGAGCTGCTGCCTGCCTGGCCACTGCGCCGGCTAACACGGCCGGCATTGGCGCCCTCGGCACTACATCTACCCCCATGGCTTCCCACGGCGTGTCCACTGGGGTGGGTGCCGCTGCTGTGGCTGCGGGCCACGGCGCTCATACTGGCGCTGGCGCCGGCAGGAATGTCGCTCGTGGCGCCCCGGCTTGAGGCAGAGCTGCTCGCGGCAGACCCAGCGGCGTGTGAGGCGCGGCGTGCGCCGCTCAGGACCTGCACGGACGGGCTGGAAGCCACGCCGTGCTGCACGCTGCGGTGCCACTCTGAGAGCGAATCGCGCAGCGCGGCCGGCGCCTTCGCGAATGATCGCCCCAGCGCATCCTGTGCCGCAGCGTGTGCCCCGATGGCAGCATTCGAGGCGGCAGAGCTGCGCCCGGATGAGTTTCGCTGCTGTGCTGCGCGTGCTGTGGCTCCTGGGGTGCCAAAGCGGGGGGTCGCGGGCAGCGTCTCGCTGGAGTGGACGGACCGGCCCGCCTGCAGGTTCACGGTAGCGGGCAGATTTACATGATCCGGCCGGGCCCAGCTGTGTGCTGCGGTGGCGGCCGGCGCGGCGGTGGCCGCGCTGCGGTGTGCTGCGGTGCGCTGCGGCAGGGAGGCCTGTGAGCCGCTGGAGCTGGAGCAGGAGGGGGGAAACGCAGGCGGGGCGCCGAAACTATAGGAGCGCCACGTCGCGCCAGAGGACAGGAGGGAGTGGTGCAGGCTCTGGTAGCGCGCGACGAGGAGCGCGCTGTGCACGCTGTGCTCTGAGGGCGGCCGGCGGTGCTGGCAGGAGACGAAGAGGAGGAGGTAGAGGAGATAGAGCGCTAGCAGCAGCAGCGCGAGCCAGAGGTTGACCTGCATGCATGGCGCACATGCGTGTGATGCGATGATTGCGTGGCCGCGGGCGGCACTACTGTGCGGTGGATAGAGTGGACAAGCGGTGTCCTGTGATGAATGGGGTTTTGAGGAGCAAAGCGTAGATTTGGAGAGGTGTGACATGAGCTAATGACATGAGTTGCATGCTGCGGCTGTCGCCGTAGTCTTTTGCCCAGCATCAGATTTGCTGCAGCATCCACATGCGGAAACCTGCCGCACAACAGATGCACGCAGGCCGCCATGATGCTGGCCGCCACAGTAGGCACGCCGAGCCGAGCTGTTCAAATTCAGGTGCAGGGCACAGCACAGCACAGCGAGCTGCGCCGTAGCCACCTATCCGCTTTTCATGTGCTACGCGGCACAGCCCTCAAGCCTCCCCTGCCAAACCAGCACCTGTGGTCTGTCTGGCACTACATGTATTATGTTGAAGATGATTAAACAACATGTACCGAGCGCAGCGCAGGTAGCGCACCCGGCCGTGCCACAGCACGACAGAGGTGAGGGCGAGGGCGGCCGCGAAGAAGGCAACGTCGCGCATGAAGTGGCGCGGGTCCACCAGCGCGCCGCAGCGGCAGCGTGCACGGCTGCGGTCACCAACGGCACTGACAAAGGCCACGGCGGCGAGGGTGGCATTGGTGGTGAGCACGCCTCCAGCGACCGGCCAAGCGATGGCGAGGGGAATGGACGCCGCGCGTGCCGCCCCGCCGCGGTGACTGCCCTGCATGCATGCATGCGTGTGGGTTGCTGGCTGGCGCGCTGCTGCGCGTGCTGCTGTGCGGGATCACACACAGGGGACAGCCGTGTTGGAATTCTCACTGGGAGCAGCGCCTGGGAGGCGGGGGTGGCAGTTGTGGCAGGCAGATTTTGCACGCTTGCGGAGGACAGCATGAGGGGAAGGCCGATACAATGAGGAATTGTTGGAGGGAGGAAATGTTGGAGGGAAGAGCATGCAGTGGATAGGACTGCGGTGGCAGCGGTACCACGTGGTATAGCTTGTGCATGTAAATGTATATGTAATTACTCGCCGGAGCCGATTATGCCATTGACATCTCCGGCGAACCGGGACTCATCGCGGGACTCATTGCGAACTGAGCAATTTACTGGACCAGGTGCATCAAGATTTGGCGAATGTAAGCATCCAGGTGCACTCTTGTGAGGTGCTGCTAGCGGAAACTGTGCTTAGTGGCTCACATGACTGCTGGATTGTTCACCAGGAGCTGTGTGTTACACAGTGATAGATCTAGGACTCAGCAGCGCCTAGGCAACTGACCAGGCAACAAGCAAACAGACAGACCGGCCACCGCAAGCACCGAGGCCACTCTCCGCACGAGCAAATGCCAGAGCGAACTCGCGCCGGCTCGAAAGCAGACACTCACACACACCACGCAGTACCACGCAGCCCACGCGCACACCGAACAGAGTCAGCATGCACCGGGCCCACCGGCGGGCGCCGACTCGACAATCGCAGTCTGCACAGGCGCGCCGGCGCGCGCTACGGCCATCTCCGAGGCCGCGAGGCACCGGTCCCAGGAGCTGTGTGTGACTCAGACAGCCTGGCAACTTGAACCGATTGCAGCTTCTGATGTATGACACAGTTGCACTGGCCTTGTCAGCTGGAGCTGGTGCACTTCAACATAGAGGAAAAGGGTGTAGCCGACAGTGCCAGCAGGCCACTTTGGCCTGCAGCTGAGCGAGGCGAAGGGCCACTGAGGTAATGTGCATGACGGTGCAGCCAACATGGCTGGTTTTGTGGCAGGTCAACGCACCAGTGAGAGTGCAGCGGCAAGGAGGCTGCTGGAGCCGGCCTCCACAGAGTTAAGTTGCTTGATCAGGTGAGGCACTCCATTTGATAAAGATAGAATCGTGGCGCCGAGTCCATCCTCAGAGAGGCCCAAGAACGCGCCGATCTCGTCCAGAGCTGGCCTGAAGAAGCGGTCAACCACGACCGTCAGCATTAGCATCATCACCGAAGCCCACAGCAGAAGTACGACATGATTGCCGAGCGTCCTGCAGCTCGCCATGGCGGTGTTTTCTCAAACTTGCGGCGGCACCGCGAAAGTAGCAGCACATTGCCTCTTGTTCAGCTGAGCGCACACTGACCGGTGCCACAACGTTGCTCCCCGTCGAGTTCACATGCGCGCCGTCCAATTCGGTATTGTCACATGTAAATCGCCACAAAATCTCGTCAGTTACACCTGACAAGCTGCTGGCGCGCGCATCCATCTGCGCACAGAGCTCGTCGCGACGTTCAAACTTGCAGCCGCGCAACACCGCGCGGTGCACCGTCTCGGGCTATCCAAGGCGTGCAAAGTCTCAATGTGGCGGCCCGTGCGCAGACGACTTAGCTTAAACGGCTAGAAAATGTACGATGCGGCACCGTCTGGTGGTCTGCGCATGCGGAACTGTCGCCGGCCCTACAGAGGGCGGAGCAGGCCAAAACGTCAACGCCTGATGGTCGGTGGCGCTTGCAGGCCTAGGGATGAAGCGCCACGTTCAGCTCAACCGAGAGTATTTAGATACGCCTGGGGACATACCAGCCTGGGAGCCAGCAGTAGTATAGTTGCAGGTATGGGATGTAACCCGTTCCTGTCTGACAGACCGCAGTTTGGACGTAGGCACACACGTCCCCCGAGACTGCCCATGGCGCACACGCTCGTTCTGTATCAACGCCCAAAGCGTTACTGCTGATGAATCGGGGGCTGGTATCGAATCCCATTGCCCGCGCCTATGATTCTGCTCTCACATTGACCAGCGCTGGACTGGCTTGCGAGCCAGGCAAACTCTACATCGAGACGTTGGAAAAAATCTCCTCTGTGGCTGCTTGATTCAAGCGACTTCAGTGATGGAGGTAGAAGGAGAATGTCGGAAGTGGTGCGTCCCTGAGACCAGACCTCGCCGTCGAGCTCGCCGTATGAACGGTCGCACAGGCTGGTCAGCTGTGCGGCCCACCAGCAAGTATGTTCTGTTCCGTACACTTGGGAATCGCCCGGATTGGACCACGCTCGACCCGATGACTCGATCGATCCTACTCCAAGACCTCCCATCTATGCTGAGGACCACTTACAACTGAGCCGTGAGTTTTCAGCGCTCCTGTGCGATTTAAGTCGCACGACGTGGCCAGCAGTTCGTAGGCTCACTGGGTGCATGTGGCGGCACCGGTGTCACATGAGATCATCACCGGGATCTCCTGACTGTGCAGCGCGCTGCAGCGCCCGATCATAACCCCTGATCATGTGTCGACCATCATTCCAGCCACACCGAGGCACCTGCTTTGCGATTGGCTGCAATGTTGGCTCAGCCTGTTGAGGGATGGGATCTTGCACTTGCATGCAGTACATGTACACAATACAGCTGGGTCCATGCTATTCACTAGCAGTGAACAAGTGCATGCAGCTGCCCCTCTAACCGCACGCATGCACATGGGAATGCACGCCCCTGAAAACGCGTTCCGCTTGTGAAAGCTGGCAGTTCAAGATTTCGATAGGGCTTCCAAGCCTCGATTGTGCCCATTCATAGTGACTATATTCATAGTGGCTCTCAGAGCAGCATGAGAGCTATATGCATACGCCCACCTTGAGGGTCGAGGCCTCGACCTGCGTGCACGCTGCAACTGACGCCAATGCACAGCCCGGCGCAGCTACAGACCACGAACCTCAAATACGCGATATGGCGTGTTACCCATGTGCAGCTGGAGGATCCGGATGAGGCAGCATTCTTGGCAAGCGCGCGCGCCCACGCGCATGGCCGCGCGCGCCCACGCACATGGCCACGCGCGTGCCACACGTGCGCACGTGCGTGTGTTGGGAATATCATGCATGCGTCGAATCGACTCGTTCCACGCGTCGGTACGTATGTTGAGGTGAGAATGGGGAGAGCCCCCAGTTATTGTGGCTCGCTACAGGCTGTGATCAGTGGGTGCTGTGCAGAGCAATACACAGTGTTCCTACCGATGGTCGAATGGTCGCACAGTGCAGCAAGCTGAAGCGTGGTCAGCTACTCCGTCAGGGTCCGTCAGGGCGCACTGCAATGGTTTGTGGCGGCGATCTGCCATCTACCATCTGCACGAGTGTCCATCGAGCGGGCCGCCTCAGCCTATCAAATCGCGTCCACTCCTACACCAACATCTCCACTGTGCCCCCTCACCGACTCACTTATCGACCCGTCCCCCACTAGTAGGGTTTCTTGAGACCCCGGCCTCCGCGTCCGCGCCTGCGCCTGTGCTGCGCCCCGCCCCTGCCTCAGCGGCGCGCCCCCCCGCTGCCCCGACCCTCCCTCTGCAGCCGCAAAGCGCGCAGCGTACGGCAGCGCCTCCCCCGCCGCCAGCTCCACATCTTCGCCGCAATCGCCCCCGCCCCCGTCGTCGAGGTCCGGCGTAGCATGCACGCCGTACGCAGCATACGCGCAGAGCGCGGCCAGCATCCACACCACGAGCGGCACGAGCGCCGAGAGCCCCAGGGACACGATGAGGAAGACGTCTGCGAGGATTGCGGTGCAGGGCGCAAGCGGGCTCAGCGGCACCTGGAACTTGGGGGCGCGCCACAGCACACGCCGCTGGTGTAGCGCCGCCACTGCTGCCATCCACGCCCCTGCAGCCACAGCAGCCCCCGTCAAACGCGTGGCCGTCAGGTGTCCACATCGCATGAAGACACAGTGCAGCCGACGTGCAGGGAAAACTGCCCCATGCTTGGCACCGATCATTGTGAGCTCGTGCCTAGCCAGCGTCACGAGAGATGGCCTCGGTGGCGTTCAGGAAGCAAGGTCCACAGCCCAGGCACATCGGTCCGTCCGCTCAATGGACTGCTGTAGACTGCACTGCTTGTGCATGCTAGTTGGAGCAAAGCACTGCGGCCAGTGCGGGCACATGCATGCTCACTGACACGCGGCACCGCTTGAGCGCGCTCGGGCATTACCCCAAGCCGTGCAAGGGCCTTCCATGTCCAGATGCCTTGCATCAGTTCAGACGCTCGAATTGATAGAGACGCACCAACAAACACCCAGACGACCAGCGCCGGTGCCTGCGCCGCAAACGCAACGGCCACGCCGAGAGCCGCACCGACGACGGCCGCGAGCTGCGCGACCAGTCCCCACCCCGCTGCCTGCTGCGTGCTGGGCCCGGCGTAGCGGCGCCAGAGGCAGGCTGCGGCGACGAGGAGGAAGCAGGTGAGGAGGCCTGCGGAGACGAGGTCCGCGAGGACCTCTAGGTCGACAACGAGGCCGCACGCGCCGCTGGTGGCCACGGCGAGGGCGGTGGCTACGAGGGGCGTCTGCGTGCGCTCGCTGATGGAACCCTGCATGGCGGGCAGGTGGCATTGCGACGTTAGTGTCATGGGCATGTCAGTGCAACACGCTGCGCACCTCAGCCACATGTGCAACATCGTCTTGCAACAAGTGTTTGGTGCGCATGCATGTCATGCATGTACATGCTCAGCCGAGGGGGGCGCACACAGGAGGGCGGAAGCAGGCGCGAGCGGCCGAGGGCCATCCACAGGCGGACCTGGCCGAAGAGGGAGACGAGGAGGCACGTCACGATGCCGAGGAGGGCGCCGAGGGAGACGACGCGGCCGGCCCAGGGCATGCCGACGGCGGCGTAGGCGGTGGCAAAGGGTGTGTCGGGGTCGATGGCGTGCCAGGGCACCATGCCGACGATGGTGGCGCACATGGCTGCGTAGATGCCGGCGCAGATGAGCAGCGACGCAATGATCCCCGCCGGCAGAGCGGCCGCGGGGTCGATGGTCTCCTCCGCGGCGGAGGCCACGCAGTCAAAGCCAAGGAACGAGAAGAAAACCTGCAGGCGCCGGCTGTGTAGAGCTCATGCATAGAGTCTTGTGCCCCTCTGCTTTGCGCATCTGATGGTTGTGCATACGCAAGTGGGCAGGTGCAAAGTCAGAACATCGGGTTGCACAGTCAGCACGCGGCACTGTACAAGCTACTGTGCATTTGCGAGACAAATCTGCAGGCGGTCCTGTTGTGACAACATCAGGTGCGTCCTCAATGGGGATCGCCCTGGTTGTGATCAGCACAACGCTCAGCGCTTGCAATCATGCAAAAGAGCCTGCAGAAATTGCTGGCAGATCAGCACGTGCTGATCTGGCAGCGTCCCTCAGGGCCGTGTGTGGAGTGTGGCACACACCTTGGAGGCACCGGCGATGGTGCCGCGCCAGCCCATCGGCATGAAGGGCACGAAGTTGGCCGGCTTGAAGTATGGGAGGCCCGTCACGATCACAAAGAGGATCACGACGATGTTGGCGACGTTCATGACCGCGTTGAATGTGGAGCTGCCGCGGGTTCCCACCGCCAGCAGCGCCGCCAGGCCCGCCACCGCGACCACCGCCGGCATGTCCAGCTGCGTGGCGGCGGCGGGGTCGGCGGCGGCAGGGAGCAGCACGCGCAGCGCGCCGGCATCTCCCGCGAGCAGCGCGCCCGCGTACGAGGTGAAGCCTCGTGCTGCGGCGGCAGTGCCGAGCGTGTATGCGAGCAGCAGGCACATCGCGCACACCCTGCATGTCGCGGCAGGGGTGCTCAGGTGGGTAACTAGCTGCTGTCAACACCCGTTGGTGCTGCATGGGCTGGTGGCCATGCATGTCAACTGGTAGCCATGGAGGAGTTGGTGCTACATGGGCTGGTGGCCATGCATGTCGACTGGTAGCCGTGGAGGACATGTCACCGGACACCACTGTGCCGGAGCTAGAGCAGGCTGGCGGGTTTGCAGGGGTTGGCGTGGACCGCCGCGTGTGTGGCGATGCTATGGGGTGCTTGTGATGCCGGGTCTGGAGGACAGTGCCGGGATTTGTGGCATCGCCAAGGCGCTTGTACAAGTTTGCATGTGCTCCAATGGATCACTGCAGCCCGGCTCTGTTGCGAGGTTCATGCCGCAAGTTTCATGCTGGAGGCGCTGGGGAGAAGGAGAGGCGCGGGTGGGGAAGGGCGCACCAGCCAGACAGTTCCCCCAGGACGATGTCCACATAGATGAACGCTCCACCCGCGATTGGCATGTCCACTGCGAACTCAGTGTAGCACAGGGCAGATAGGATGGCTGCAATGGAGGCGAGGACGTAGGAGAGCACCACTGCAGGCCTGCATGGAGCACGTCAGTATTTGCAGGGCATGATCGTGCACGCCTGATCAAGAGCCATGTATGTTCTCACTCCCTGCCATCATGGAGACAGCTCTACACAGGACACGCGTTGCCATCACAACGTCCAGCAAATTGAAGCAGGTGGAGCAGGCTGTGGCCGCACCCCGCATCTTCCTTTGCAGCTGTCCCGGTCAGAACGAAGACACCTGCCCCGATGATGCCACCAATGCCAAGGAACATCAGGTCCACGGCAGTCAGAGTCTTGGGCAGGTCACGTGTGGTTCCAGATGCAGCCTTCCATGTGTCAAACCGCTTGGGCTTGAATGCTTTCGCGCGGAGCCTGTCCACTGTCTGGGCGAGGAAGGAGCTGTCCACAGCCATGGTGCTGCTCCCTGACACCAAGGTTGGCCACACACGAGCACTTACCGCGGTTCTTAGCAAATGCGACTGTAATATGAGCAAAAACTGCAATGGATCCTGACAAGCAATCACTCACTGGTGCGGCTCATGCGAAAGCATAGTCGCATCGCTCAGGCGACCCGGGGCGTCAGCCGGGAGCTAGACAATGAGAACTTCTCCCAAACTCTGTGACATATCTCAAATAGCGGTAGTTGTGACAGAAGACGATTACAACCTCCAGGACGTTGCCGGCCTTATCACAAGTGCTCACGAACTGGATGCCTCATGCATCTTCCGTGAAGTATCCGATCGCATCACGACACGCCTGCCCTTCTTCGCAGCACCGCGTCTCGCACTACAATATCGCGCGGCGCAACGCTACCACGGCACATTGGCATGACGCTTAAGAAGGAGAGCGGCGTTGTTGTATAAGTACGGATAGTCTTCCTCTAGGCTATGTGAGCCGTGCATGGTTCAGATCGGGCTTAAACGCCACGGCCGGTTCCGGAGTTTAAATAACGACAGCACTACTTCTTACCACATGTGAATAGATCTCAAGACCACAGGTCAATGATAGTGCAATTTGTAAGGCACCTGCCTCTCCCGCGAAGCTGCCTGCTTATGCGAAAATTGGCGCTTGACCTTCTGCTGGCCGTCAGGCCGCTTTCGTCGTAGCAGCTCCCCCCATCGTACTACAGATGGGCATCCATGTACATTTTCCAGCTCCTCTCACACGGTCAGCTCCATGCGAGACGCGGAAGACGTCATCTCGATCAGCGTGAGTGTAGGCAGTCGACACAAGGCAGCGGCCCACACACTGCAGGAGCCCGCCTGAGCCGTAGGTGCCCCTGCCTGTTGCCCATACTTTCGTTACAACATCTCTACCAATCACGACTGCCGGGGTGGCCCCAGCATATTCGCATCTTGGCAACTGGGCCTGTCAACGCAGCGCAGAACCGCAGTCACAAGCACAGGCATCTCATGCCTCATCTAACTCTAATTGACATCTTTCGCGAACGGCATACTGCATCGACTCCGCAGCTCCCGAGTCGTGCCCTTGCGACACCGGACGGTGAGCGCCAGTAAGCTCTCCACTGCCACAGTCACTCGGGTCGCTTCTGTGCTCCCACAGCTCGTCGTCTTGCAGCTCGCTGACAGCAGCCCACCCCAAATCTGGGCGTTTACCTGGCGATGTGGCTGGCACAAGTGCCATTCCATTCTCCCTTTCTCCACTGCCACCCTCGTCCGGTGTCGAGTGCACCCCATACACCACATACACAACCACTGCCAACAGCAGCCACGCACCGAGCTGGACATGAGCTGCGGGGCCGAGGGACACAATGAGGAAGACATCCGCGAAGATCGCGGCGCACGGCACGAGCGGGTTCAGTGGAGTCTGGAACTTGGGCGCTCTCCACACCACCCTGCGGCAGTACAGCGATGCCACTGCTGCTAGCCACACCCCTGCAGCCACAGCGGCCTCCATTTGCCAGTGCCACGCACATGGATGCGTGCTTGGAGTGTTCATGTAACCGTTCTGCAGGAGCCAACAGCGCAGGCGACCTGAGGGCACTTCAGATCGCCAGACAAATATCCACACACAAGTGCTGCAGGTTCAGCAGTCCGCGACGACGGCCACGCGTGCAAGCACGGCTTGCGGTGCCAGGCGGCCGAAACTTCACAATTGCAAGCATTTGTGTGGCGTTTGTAAGAGGTGACAAGCGGATGCTTCCAGACGGTGCAGGAATGCACGGCTGGCTCGCTCGCTCAACAACGCAGGTACCACGCAGCAAGGTCATTGAGGGTGAACTTCTTGAAGGACGCACCACCCCAAGCGCCGGCGGCCCACAGCGGCGCCTCTGCCGCAAACGAAACGGATATACCGACCGAGGCGCCCACCACCGTCACAAGCTGCGCGGCGAGCCCCCACCCTGCCGCGTGCTGCGTGCTGGGGTCAGCGTAGCGCCGCCAAACACACGCTGCGGCGACAAGGAGGAAGGCGACAAGGATGCCCGCAGAGACGAGGTTGGCGAGGACCTCGAGGTTGACGACCAGCGCGCACGCGCCGCTGCTGGCCACAGCCAGCACCGTGGCTACAAGGGGAGTGCGCGTGCGCTTGCTGACCGAGCCCTGCACGGCTCAGCTGCTCACGCCCGATCTCAACGAGGCGCCAGGCACGCCGGCAAACTGCCATACGTATGCATGTGCGACATGATAGTATGCATGTGTGGCAGGGGTGATGGGTTGATGCACGTGGCCGGGAGGACCGGAGGGTGGGCGCGGGAACCCTCCCGAAGGAGGGAGGGGCGTACACAGGCGCGCGGCAGGAGGCCGGAGCGGCCGACGGCCATCCACAGGCGGACCTGGCCAAAGATTGTGACAAGGAGGGATGTCACGATGCCGAGGAGGGCGCCGAGGGAGACGACGCGGCCGGCCCAGGGCATGCCGACGGCGGCGTAGGCGGTGGCAAAGGGTGTGTCGGGGTCGATGGCGTGCCAGGGCACCATGCCGACGATGGTGGCGCACATGGCTGCGTAGATGCCGGCGCAGATGAGCAGCGACGCAATGATCCCGACTGGGAGGGACACGGCCGGGTTGACCGTCTCCTCTGCCGCGTTTGCGACGCCTTCAAACCCCAGGAACGAGAAGAAGACCTGCACCGCGCTTCGTGCTGGGCCTGCTGCGCGCCCCGGTGCTTTGGTGGATCATCTTCGATGGATCAAACTACGCCCTGGCATGTGCTGCGCTCAACACAAATCCTCAACGCGCACCTCTTGCCACGAGGCCGCGTGCATGACCATCGCGGCAGGGTGTGTGCCGCAATGTGGACTGGAAATGCGGGCCTGCATGCCTAGGTGTTTGGTATGCATGCCTGCATACCAAACAGGAGTGCATGCATGCAGCCACCTCGGAGGGGGGTTGCAACGGTTGGCGATGCACAGGGTTCAATGTGCAACAGGCAGTCGGCACACCTTGGAGGCGCCGGTAAAGCATCCGCGGAGGCCCAACGGCATGAAGGGCACAAAGTTGGCCGGCGTGAAGTGCGGCACGCCCGTCGCCAACACAAACACGATGACCGCGAGGTTCGCGGCCGTCACGGCCGTGTTGAACGCGGCGCCTCCGCGCGTGCCCACCGCCAGCAGCGCCGCGAGCGCCGCCACGGCGGCCGCCGCCGGCACGTCCAGCTGCAGCGCAGCACCGGCCCCGGAGTCGGCGGCTGTTAGGGGCACGCGCAGGAGGTCCGCGTCCAGAGCGACCAGCGCCCCAGTGTAGGAGGTGAAGGCGCGCGCCACAGCGGCAGAGCTCAGCGTGAACTCCAGCAGCAGGCTCGCCGCGGCGATCCTGCACACAGCTGCGTGCCACAGTCATGTACCGGGGCATAGGTAGGTGAACGGTATGCCTTTCACCGCAGAGTCACTGCAGAGCTCCACGTCGAGGAAGAGGAATACAATGCAGGTGAGGAGCAACACGCACACGGCGTGTAGCTTGAAGTGCCTGCTGCAGCTTTCATGCCATGCACACCTCTGGTGGACCGGGATCATCGCCATGATGCTGGAGCCACTGTGGGTGTGATGTGCTGGCAGAGTCTCAGTCTGAAATTTTGCACTGGCAGTCTGAGACACAGCAAGGGGCCAGCTTTGCTGAGGGGAGGGGACCGGGCCCATGCCAGGTAAACAGCAACAAGAAATCTGGGCATCGCGTCACATTGCGTCCGGCATCTGCCATTGGCTACATACTGGCTAGGTGCACGCTCTGCAGCACACGCAGCACGCCTGCAGGTGATATGGAGTCACCGCCCGTGCGTAGTGTTGTATGGAATTTGCCATATGCGGGGCTGGCGAGCGATGATGGCGATCACTGAGTTGAGTTCTGTAAGTGTCTCTTGCTGTAAAATCTGCTGCAATGAGGGGCAGGCCTTGGTGATGTGGAGGCGTACCATCCCCAGAACTCTCCAAAGGTGGCATGCACGTAGGCAAATGCGCCGCCTGCGATCGGCATGTCGACGGAGAACTCTGCGTAGCACAGCGCACACAGCACGGCCGCAATGGAGGCAAAGATGTAGGAGAGCAGCACTGCAGGCCTGCATGCACCGGTGCAGTCCGCTGCTGCATTGCTCTGATTATTTGAATGGGGGTTGCGTCCAAATCGATGCGCATGCCATCTTTCCACATGTGCACCTCTTGCACCAATCGTAAGTCACAGAGCGTCACGTGGCACTGCGGCGAGCTGATATCATTTTGGCTGCGTAAGGTCATGAGGGCGGCGGTACTGCGTGGCTCCGACAGTCTGGCAGGGCGAGAACAACTGGTGCACACCCAGCATCCTCCCTGGCAGCAGTGCCTGTCAAAACGAATACGCCAGCGCCGACAATCCCTCCAATGCCCAAGAACACGAGGTCAACGGATTTTAGCGTCTTGTGAAGCTCACGGGTGGCCTCGCGGTTTGCTGCCAGCGTTTCTGCATGTTTTGACTTGAACGCCTTGGTGCGAAGCTTGTGGACCGTTCTTGCAAAGAAAGACGGATCGTCACTCATCCTGTCAAGGTAGTTGCCGCAACACCGCACGAAACGTGATTCTATGATTGCTGCTTCATGGTCAGAGGGAACTGCCGATCAGTTCCGATATGGATCTCAATGCCATCATGTCTGCCGATGTGCAAGCGTGGGTCAGCTGGCAGCGACAGCAGCTGAGCTATTGGATACTGAATGCTGCAGAAATCTGAGGCATCACAGGTCTTGAGGAGTGATAATTGGCCAACGAGATGTGTGAATGGAGGTGCAGGCACGGAGTAGACAGACTAATGAATTGTCTCGCACGCAACATCAGTACTGCAGAGGGGACAAAGCAGCGACGTCCTCGTTTTGAACTGCGCAGGTAATCTGCAGACTCCTCGACATATTCTCCCATCTCAAGGATATGTCGCTGGTGGCCATGGCAATGGTCGAATGCACGAACGTGTTTGCAGCTTGTGCACACCGCATGCATCTGCACGTACGGTATACGTGTACCAAGGCCGACGCGCGGCATCGCGTCCAAGTGTAATCACTGTAGGATCAACATTGACTATCTGGGTGGGTTGATATAGAGCGAGCGTCTGCACAAGTGCCACCATCATCATCGCCACTGGTAACCGGTGTATCCGTTCCTTGTGCGTGCCGCGATCAGAACACAGTTTGCTGCGCCTGGTGTTGGTCGCTCAAACAATGCTAGAATGAGGGTGTTGCTGCGTGGCTGCGTCCACGGAGGGCGTCCACAGCCAGGCCTGTGGTTGGGTGTCAACATCTCCGCCCTGCCAGGAGCCAGTGTGAAAGCTCCGAAGTCGATCAACGCAATGGCTGCGAACATACGCGCAAGCTCAATTGGTGATGCGCATTGCCACGCTCAGCTTGATCCAAAAGCACAGCAATTGTTGGGTATGTGCCAGGTATATCTCCGTGCAGCACTGTTTGTGATATTTACTTCAAGACCAGGCTTCAACAAACACCCAACTGCTTTCAGATTGTAGCCCTTGTTTGGTGGATGCCGTTCAGGGCGTGCTGCCCCTGCATAGCTTTCAACCTCAGCTTTCCTGCTCAGCAGACCAGTTGTACTCACACCCGCTTCAGCCTCCTGCATGTGATGAACCCAGTGCCAGTACGACAGTTGTATGCAGTCCCCGCGGATGGCTTTGATGGGAGTGAGCTCGCAGGACTGGCCAGACCTGCAGCTGCTGGCTGAATCCTTTCCAGACAAGGTCCAACCATGCTTTGGCATCCATCCGTGGAAGGCCCATCTCCACACCAGCAACGCCTGCTCCGGCACAGTAGCATCCACAATCGATGCATCTTCAGCAGAGGCGCCAGATCTTCCGGTATTATGCAAGACCCCATTGATCACGGTTCGAATCCGCTCCTGTCAGTCCTGGCCTCTGCGACCTCCGATCTGGCTCACTGCATCTCACTCGGATGAGACGTAGAGACACATACGCAACTGACATCAGATTGCCAGCTTGTGCAGGGATGGCGTGAGGAAATGCTGGCGCTGCTGAGGAAGTGGCCTCGGGCAATTGTGGGAGAGATTGGCATTGACCGCGCTGCGAGGGTGCCTGGGACCAAGTGCATAACATCATACAGCCACCAGTGGAGCCTGTTCGAGGATCAGATGGCCATTGCAGCCGAGCACAGGCGCCCGGTGCGCCTCCCGGTCGCCTCAACTCTAGTCACCCCAGCCCGCTTGTCTGACACCATGCCCGTTACCGCTGCCCCTGCACTCAGCCAAGCCACCTACATACAGCATGAGCGTACTCCGCTCGATTCACGCGAGGCGTTGCTGTGCTGGGTGAGTTCTGGCTAGAGCCTGTGGCATGGCTCCGGCGGGAGACTTGATGCTGCGCTGTGCTGCGCTGGGTGGACGCTCGAAGGCTGCCATGCATGCAACATGAATTCCAGCACACTCATGCCGGCTGCAGCATATTGATATGCTGGCCCAACGTGGCGTGGTGTATTGCATTGCATCGTGTTGCATTGTATTGTGTTGGTGCCTTCCTTCGAGGCCGCCTGACACCGACAGCGCAGGCATGCATGCACGTCAAGGGCACAGCCTGTGCTTGAGCATAGCACAAATCAAACAAACAGCTGCATCATGCTGCAGCACTGGAGCCTGACTGCAGGTCCTGTGCAACAACTGTGGGAGTGCGCCCCTGCATGCCAACAAGAATCAGTTGTTCGGCTCCGCCACGGTGTACGAGTAGAGCCTGACACGGGTAGCTTCATGCACGACAGGCTGCAACATTGTAGCCTTATCGACTGTAACCCGATCGCGTGTGCAGCAAGGGTGATCGAGTGGTGAGGCTACAGGTGTCACTGCACTGCGTGCAAGCATACGGCCACCTGCGCGACCACTTGCGCAGCCTGAACCCCGCCGACGCGCCCCCCCGCATTATGCTGCACAGCTACGGCGGCAGCCCCGAGATGGTGCGGGAGTTCACTTCGATCGGCGGCGGCGGCGCCGGTAGCGTCGGCGGCCGCATCTTCTTCTCCTTCTCGGCCGTGCTGTGCCGCCGGAGCGTGAAGAAGGCCGCAGCACGCATCCGCGCTGTGCCCGCTGCGCGGCTGCTGCTGGAGAGTGACCTCACAGAGGTCGCGCCGATCGACGCTGCGCTGGCCGACATCGTTGCCGTGGTGTGTGCTGCGACGGGCGAAGACGAGGAGGCGGTTGTGCAGCAGGCCGCGCGCAATTTTGAGGCATTCTATGAGCCGCCGTATGACGTGATCTGAGGGCGGGGCGGCCCGCATGCATGTGCTACGTAGCAGAGTCTTGTGCGCATGAAGACACTGAGTCAGTCATAGGCGTGTGGATGCAAAGGACAAAACGAGGCGGGAGGCACGCGGGTGCTGCAAGTGACAGGCCTGCAGGTGTTGGGGATTTCTGCCGAGTCACCGTGGCACGTGTGTAAAACCACAAACAAAACAGATTCGGGCATGACATGGAGCCGTGGTCTAGTTGCTGAGGGTGTTGCAGAGACGGTGGTGGTGCAGCCTGCAGTCGCAGGTGGCCGTGGCAGGTAGTGCTCGACGGGTCGGCCATGTGTGACTCGCCCGTACCCCCGATGGGTGAGCCGTGCGTGCTCGAGGCAGGGGCTGCAGAAGCAGCGGTGCTGATACAGCGTCTGCCTGCAGGGAGACACGTTACAGAGGTATGCTGCGCAAGGTGGTCGAACAAGACGGCTAATAAGTGTGGCACAGCATCAGACACATGAGCCATGGCCGAATGCCGTACATGAGCTGAAACAAAACAGCGTCAGTATTGCGCTGCGATCTCCTCGAAAAGTTCTCATACTCCATCTGCATGCAGTGAGAGAGACACACGTACGTGTGGTTCGTACTGCCAATGCCGCAGCCTCTTGGAGGCTCAAGTTCGAGCCATGCCCACTCCAGCGGCATGGGAAATTCCCAGTGCTGTCGCAGCATGCGGCGTGTAGTGCTATGCATTCAGGTACAACGGGATAAACGTTAACACGTTGTCGATGTGAGTTTGCGAACACTGAAGTGTTGAATGTACAGTCTCAGGCTCAGGCATGTGCCGGAGCTAGTTCTGTTCGGCATGGGCGGCACATCAATGTATGGAAACTTCCGGAAACAGAATACCCTTCCACCTGTGGGTACCCGGGCGGCCCACAACCGTGCCCGAGGCAGGCAGGCAGTTGTAACAGTGCTGTCAGCAGGACTGATTGAGCAATCGTCCATGACGAGCATGTCAGGTGTCCAGCAGCTTCCAGTGTGTTACACAGTGGACATAGATCTAGGACCCAGCAGCGCCGAGGCAACAGACCAGTCAACATGCAAACAGACAGACAGACCATCACAAGCCCCACGGCCACTCTCCGTATGAGCAAATGCCAGAACAAACCAGCGCCGGCACGAAAGCAAACACACACACACACACACACACACACACACACACACACACACACACACACACACACACACACACACACACACACACACACACACACACACACACACACACACACACGCACGCACCCACAAAAACAACGCAGGAACCGAGCGCAGCACCATGCAGTATCACGCAGTCCACGCGCACGCCAAACACAGTCAGTATGCACCGGGCCCATCGGCGGGCGCCGATTCGACCCCAGAAGTCTATACGGGCGCGCAGCGACCCGCTACAGCCACCTTAAGCCGCGAGGCACCGGTCCCAGGGGCCGCAGCCGCAGCCAGCCCCGCAGTACGAGCCGTGTCCGGGAAGGGGCAGAGGAGAAGAGGCGGAGGTGCGCGGGGAGCAGGGAAGAGGGAGGAAGGAGGAGGGACAGCTTCCAGTGTGTCATACACAGCCTTCCAAATTCACAGAGGCTCTGCAGCGCAGGAGAAAGCAAGACAACACGGCTGCCAGCTCTCACGTGATGGGCAGCTCTCGCATCTTAAGCCTGGTTGGGCAGGTGAATACTGGGCTGAGAGATCTTCTGGGAATCCCCTGTGCTGTACTGCTTTTGCATGGCGGCCCTCCACACCTTGTGTGCAACCAGTTGTGTTTGCATGGTAACCAGTGAAGCTGTGCATGACGCAGGTGGATGGGAGAAATGTTACACGGGTACTGACGCAGGTGGATTGATGTGATGAGGTTATGGTTGATGTTCAGGCACAGCACAGCAAGGAGCACAGCTATAGCCAGCCCGCGGCAGCCATCACGATCACCCTCCCCAACCTCAAGCCCTGATCCCGCGCAGCCTCACACCCCCCCCCTCCCCTGGTCTTTGCAGACCACACAGCAGCCGTCAACCCGCAGGAGGCGCTGCGGCTGACCACGGATTCCCTGCACGGCTGTGCACAGCTGCGCCAATCTGGTGTCCAGAAGGGCCGTGTAGTGGCCACTCACAGCCGTTGATACGTGGATGGCGCTGCGGAGCGATCAGTCGTAGATGAGCAATCACAGCTGCACCAGCTTTGCTTGCACTCTTTATCATATTTCAGTTCAGAACAAATCACTGCCTAGTCACAACAGTTTCGGCATGGTGAGCCAGTGTTCATGGGGTGTGTCAATGGGATTGCTATGCCCTGAGCAGGATCAAGCACATCGGCCATGGTAGCTGCAGGCATTGCCCATCACACGCTGTTACAGACCAGCAGCCAACTCACACCATACTGAGTCCGTGAAGGCCGCAGGCTCGTCACGCGTGACTCCGGGCACAGACTGTCATTTGAAGAGCCACTGAGACACAGCGATGTTTCTGCATGGTTGTCAAATGCATGTGCATCTGCCATGCACAGGCCGCTGTCCTTGCTAGACCACCATTCCTATCACTCAGGAAATCGTCTACAGGTCTGCCACGGCAGAAGCTTGGAGCTCTGTTTTGAGAAAGACTGCCAGCGCTGAAAATGGCTGCATCACAGCTGCCACAGCGATGCTTGCTTGGGCGTCCGCGAGCGGCCCCGCACCACCTTGCTGCCCTTCACAGTCTTCTTCCTGCACAGGCGCAGGTCTCCTTCATCATCGACCCAATGCGAGCACGGCCGGAGCCACACATACTGGCACCAGAAAGCTTCTCCACCACCTGGCGATTGATTTGTCTCCACAACGCACGCCGATCACACCATGCATGAACCCTAGCGGCCATGCATGAACCCCAACAGGCCTCCGGCAGGTGAGGTGTACGCAGGGCAGGAGGCACAGCGGCGTGTGCCAGGTGGCGCACCGCTTCATGGAGGAGGGTGGCTTGTCTAGGGCAGCGCTGTCGCCAAGGCGGTCAAGCAGCCCGCTCTTCTTCAGAGCTGCCAGCACAGCACTCTCCGTGTGGGACGGTGCCCCCAGCGGCGGTGCTGCCGCCGGAGCAGTCTTGCCCACCCGCCGTGCGGTGGCGCCCGTGCTTGCGCGCGGGCTGCTTGGCACGGCTCGCCGCGCCGCTGACAGCGGCCGCGCCTGCGGGCGCAGCTGCCCGGGCGCGGCGGCTGCTGGGCGGGCGCCGTGGTCGGGCCAGTGGTCGGAGGGTCGGGCAGACCGCGGCCGGGCATGGCCCTCGTTCCCTTCATGCTGCACACGTCGCAGCCCGTGTTCAATTAAACACTGTTCATGTGCATGCAGCTTCCCCCGCAACCCGCAGCACTGGCTGCGCAGCATGGAATACATGGGCAATTAACGTTCACTGACCAACGTGCACACAAGGCGGCAGCATGATGTGCAACGGCGCCGCAGCACCATCGCAGCATAAGCAGGTGCGATGGTGCTGGTTTCAAACATGACATCACATGTGATGCCATGATCGCAAGGCCCTGTGACCACAGGCATGCATGGCGGCGCCAGAGAGGAGAGCAGATGCGACGTTTGACAAGCGACGCGTGCGTTTTGCACGTAATCCTTGGGCGCATTCTCTGTCGACGCACAGATAATGTAAGAACACACATGTGAAAATCCCACCTGGTTTCACAGCAGCACTGCTTACAAAACATGGATGTGAAACATTCATGTCACAACTGGAATGAGGCGGCGCAGGCTGCCACACACCTGTGATGCCAAGAAGATGGCTTCCGGCGACGCCAGGCCTGTCTCATCGATCGCATGCCGCGCGCACGCATGCGCATATTCGCTTTGAGGCCGCTGCGGCTGCTGTGCTGCGCCACCGCCATGCCACTGGCCGAGCGCCGCGTGCCCCCATGCGGCGCCCTCCTCACACGCTGGCCGTGAGCCGGCCGCTGCCGCTGCTGGGGGAGGAGGGACGGCAGCGTCACTTTGAGGCTTGCCAGCCGCGGCGCGTGATGCGGGCATCGAGGGGCCAGGGTCCGGCTCACGCGCATGGGCCGGAGTGTCGTAGCTCCAGTCGAACGTGTTGCCGGCCAGGCTGCCGTGCGCCCTCGCCTGCCGCTCTGCAATGTCGGTGGCAGCCCTGACGCCGTCGAGGTGTGAGGTGGTGAAGCGTGGATCTGCTGGCAGCTGCACATGCACACACACATCTGCATGCCTGCGGACCAAAGCACGTGCGCCTCCAAAGCGGCAGGCAACCGAAGTGCACATTGCAGTGTCACCAATTATGTGACAAGCATAACTTACGGAGGGGGGGGGGGGGGGGGGGGTAAATGATGCTGACGTGACGAGCTTTGTAAGGATCAATGACGAGCTGTCAGCAGTGACACCCTGAAAGCTGCATGCAAAAGCCCTGCCATGCATGTCGATAAGCCGCCATGCATGCAAGATCGTTTTCCCCCCATGAATGACCAAGTCACTGACGAACAGCAATCTTACGTGCTGATGATGGCGTCATTCAACTTTCGGCTCGGTGACAGTAGCACATTGACAGTCAGGCGCAGTCCCTGCAATGAGGCGGCCTGACAGTGAGTCGCATTGTCTAGTGGCTTGAAGAAAAAGGGCACACGGCCATGGTGAATCTGGTCGTGTGGCACACAGGCGCAGCTCATGCACAGTGTAAGACACAGGTGCAGCTCATGCACTCGCAGCGCGAGGCAATGTATACGTATGCGTGCTCAGACGCAGCAGCAGGGATCGCGCAAGGCATTGGCAGCAGGGGCGCACGTCCTCCATACACATCGCGAACGTGTCACCGGAGCGGGCGGTCGGGGCGGAGCCCGGCTGCGTTGGCACCTTGATGCTGCCATGCCACTCCGCCCACACACCTGCGGCCGGCATGCTCTGGCCGTCGCGTGGCGAATGCGCCCACGCTGCGTGCTGTGCCGCGCTGCCGCCTTGCTGCAGCGCCGCGCCTGCGGGCTCGCGGCGGGGGGGCTCGCTCGTGCCGCGGCCATGCGAGGGCTGTGCGCCGTCGCGGCGTGCTGCGTGATCCCAGGTGGGCGTGTCGCATGACGGGTCGGGAGTGCCATCAAGGATGGGGTTGACATGCTGGCGCGCCTGCCGCGGGGACGGGCTATACGATCTCCCCAACCGCCGCCGCGGCCGCCCCGTCTGCACACGTCACCGGGCGTTCCGATCAGCGCCAGGTGTCAACCTTGCAGGTGGTCGTCAGCACATGTTCTGTGACCATGGCCGCGGACCTGATGTGCCGACAACACCCGGGCACCGCGCAACACCCAGGCACCGCCATGGCTTATGTGTCTGATGCATTGCCATGCTTCCCTGCCTCTGTGTTCTACCACCTTGTGGAGCATATCTCTGTAACGTGTGTCATCTAGGCACCTCGAGCACAGCTCCAGACGAGGCGCACCTGCTCAGCAGACGCGGCGGCTGACCACTGTGGCAAGAAACCAGCCGAAAGCTGCCAGCTTGGACTGGACTCAGCGCCACTCCCTCCCGCCCCCTCCCAGCTGCGCACGTGCGCCCCAGTACCCCACTCCTCTGTGTTATCACCCCTGTGGCCACTCTGCTCAGCCGTGCCACCCCACCCGGCATACATGCGCTCATTCTCCTCCGCTCTCCGCGGTGTCTCGTTCGCGGCAGCTGCGCCCCTGCTGGCGCTCCCCCAGCACAGCCGATTGTCTGGGCTGGCGTCGCGGCCGTTCGCGCAATGGCCCCGCGCCGCTTCTGGCACGGCAGCCCCTGCCCCGGCGGCGTCTGCGAGGCGCGGCAGGCATGGCCGGCGGCTGGTGGCCTCGATGTCGGCGACTTGCATGTGCAGGGAGTCCAGCTGGCGCTGGTACGAGTCGCGCAGCGTGGCAAAGCGTGCGCGCATCTCAACTTGCGCAGCATGCATCTGCAGAGCACCGAGACCCCTCTGTCACAGCACATGCTGTGGCATGAGCTTACAGAAGTATCAGCGCAAGCTGCCTCACAAAAAAGTGTGTCACGCGGCACACATGTGTGCGCGCACATCCAATGTGCGACTTTCATGTGCGCGTTTTATGAGCAACGTGCGCGTCGAAAATGTGCGCGCAATGTTTTTCCCATGTGTGACTTTTCATGTGCGCGTCTGCGATCCCCATGTAGGCGCTGCGCAGCCACACAATGGAATCTCTATTCCTGCATGCAGGCATCTGCATGCTCTCATGCACACATAGTTTCAAGCAGGAGCAGGAACCCACATGGTGTGGCCGCACAGCATGTGCGACTCGTGTGGATTGACAGTCCGTGAGAAGCCCGTCGCAGGTGTATGCTCCACCATGTGACAGAGCAGCCAGGCAGCCACACAGAGATGCTCAAAGACACACATGGATTAGGGCCATGTGCCGAAGCACGGACAACCGGAAGTCAATCAGCTTGAGTCATCTCGTCGCGTGCGCTCCCTGTCGATAGTCATGCGTACAGAGAGCTTGCCCATCCCCATCTTGTCCCGACAATGTATTCGTGACGAGTTGTCATCCGTTGCACACACAGGCACGGTACACACCTGGTGGTCGTGCTCCGCCCGCAGCCGCTGCGCCTCGGAGCGCTCGTGCAAAAGGGCGCTTTCGAGCTCCGCAACGCCCGCGCGCGCCGCGCGGAGCTCCTCCTCCCGCCGCATCGCATCCCCCCGCGCCGCCGCCTGAGCGGCCGCGACCTCGTCCGCGCCGCGGTGCTGCTCCGCATCCAGCTGCTCCTGCAGAACGGCGCCCACGCCAATCAGCGCTGCCGCAGAGGGTGACATGAGCAGGCTGGTGTGCCACGGCCACAGCATGCCATATGCTCATGCTTGACGGGCGCTGCAAGGGTGGTTGACACGGCTTGGATGCAGATGAAGAATTAACGCAAGATGCCACGCGCAGTCTTGTTTGAGCTATCACGACCTCGCGACTGGGCCATATCAAGGAAAGGTGCCGGGGATGGTCCTTGCTGGAGCCAGGATGTGGCCTCAAAATGGCAGCCACCACCCCGTGCGTATGATCTGGCACTGATCCAAGGCTCATGGCAGAGTACAGAAGCACGGATGAACCACAAAACAGCCAACTGAGCCGGAACAGCCCGCACAGCAGGGCAGCCGCACGTGCAGGTCGGAGGCCAGCTGCTTGGCGCGGTGGCGCTCCGCCGTGGCGCGGGCGAGCGCGTCGTGCGTGTCGCGCAGCGCATCGCGCAGGTGCGCCTGCCGGTGCTGCGCCTCCCTCGCGGCCTCCCTCCCGCGGCCCATCACCGCCGCGACCTCCGGCAGCGCCTCCGCCAGCCGCGCCTCCATTGCTGCCCACATGTCACGCAGCGCCGTGTACAGCGACTGCTGAGCATCGTCTGCCTGCATGCATGGCGGACTTGCTCCATCCGGCTCAGCAGAGCCGTGCGCGCATCTTCGGGACATCCCGTGCTGTTGACCCAGATCTTGTTAGTCTAGGCAGCCGAGACGGCATCCATTGTGCCAGCATTGGTTCGGTGGTAAGTGATGGTGGATGCACAGATGGCGCTCGGCACCCTCCAGCGGCACGGTCGAGTCGCTCGGCAGGAGACATGGTGCAGACGGCATACCTCATAGAACATGCTAGACCGCGCTAGCATCTGCGTGATCTGGTGCAACGCATCCACCGATTGTGTCACCCCTGAGCTACCGTGACCATGTTGACCCTCGCCTGGCCGCATGCTGCACGCATCTCCTTGCGGCCGGGCCGGCTCTGCGGGGCTGCCGCAGCGGTCCGACCCCCGGCAGTCGTCTCCACGTCCTGCCGGCTCCTCGTGCGATGCTTCACGCAGAGCGGCATGCAGGCCGGGCAGCGCCTCTGCAAGTGCATCAACGGCACGGCCGGCCGCACGCGCCGCACCGCGGTGCGCTGCGCTGCCGAACGCCACGCCCTTGCAGGCCTCGTCGGCCACAGCGCGCAGGCGTGCATGCCGGGCTGCGTCGAGCTGCTCCTTCAGCCCCTCAATGGTTCCCTACACCGCAGCCTACACTCCCTGAAGATCCTGGGATATGACGTCGCACACATAGCAACCTCACTCCTTCTATGCCCGTCCTCACCTCACGTCAATATCTACTCAGCAGCCGAAGAGTCGTGTCGCAACGCATGAGCACGACGATGGTGGCGGCGGCTGGCTAGTAGTCATGGACACTGCGCAGACTGAAACAATTTATAGATTGCCCAGTCTCGATTGCAGCTTTCCTGCCGTGAGCCACACGAATAGCTGCCGTGGGTGCCATTACAGAGCCATGGCACGTGCATGCCACCAGCGATGCAGAAGGGTAGAAAGGCTGCGGCAATGGACCTTGTGGCGGGAGATTGCAGCCTGCTGCTCCCGGAGGGTGATCTCGAGCGTGCCACGTTCGGTATCGGAGCGCTTCTGTATGGTGATGAGGTCGCTCAATGCCGCGAGGGTCTCCGCGTGCTGCTTGCCCACCTCCTCAGCTTCTTGCCGTGACGTGTCTCGCTGCCCTTCTGCACTGCCAAGCCGGGCCCGGACCTGCACAAGCCAGCTTCAAACAGGGGCACCACGTGTCACTCCGCATGTTGTCAGCTCATGCCAGCATTTCATGGCCGATCGTTGATGCCCTGAAACTATTCTGCGATGATGCTGTGACAGCGGCGGCGTACAGGCAAGTCTGGCCTGTGCATAGCGGCACAGATAGCCCGGCTGTCGACCAGCATAGCAAAAACTGCCCCCAACGGTCACATAGGCTGGTAGGCATACCTCATCAAGCTCATTTTCTAGCTCTTCAGTGCGCTTTGTCAGACGAATCCGATCGTAGCTGGCGCTGCTTGCCTCCTCCTTCTCATGCTCTACACTGCTTTCTAGAGCCTGAATCCGCCCTCGCTGCTCAGCAATGGTGTCTTCCATCGACTCGACCCGGAGATCGGCAGCTGCAAGAGTCTCTTTGTACTGCATGTTCAGCTCCTTGGCCTCTTCCAGCTTGCTCTGAGCCTCCTTCAACTCACCGCGTGACACAAGCGCATGCCCCACGGTGCGCTCCATCGTACTCAACTTCTTGTGGTAGTCTGAAACGCAGCTATGAGCCTCTTCCAGAGCCTTGCGGCATCGGTCCCGTTCACCAGTCACCTCTTCCAGTTGCGATGACTTAGAACTGAGCTGCACACGAAGGCTTGACATTTCCTCACGGTACTCTTCCAGCTCCGTGTTCAGGAAATGCATGCTCTTCCTCAGTGCTTTGGATGTCAAGTCTGGCGTTGGAGGATCGTTGTGTACCAAGGCCTGTATACACACTGGCACAGGTGTGATTATGGGGTACAGCTGAGTGCAGTGGATGAACACAGCACAGACCACGCAGAAAGAACCTGAATTATTGGCCTGATGCTTTTGGATATGTCGTCAATGTGCGAAGCGGCTGAAGGTATGTTCTCCAGCACAGCATCGATGATTCGCATCTCGTGCCTGGTGCTTCGCCGCTGTTGCTCAAACGAGGACATGCTCATGACTCAGAATCACGAATGAATATATCTATTCAGAACTTGCCTTGCAGTTACCGACGTCTCATGTTTGCGAGGCTCGTACGGCCTAATGCACCGTTGTTACTCGGCAGGCTACAGCTATACCCAGTAACCAAACGCTAGCGCTGTCAATGATCAACTAGGTGACGCCAAGCACATAGTGTAATATTGACCAAGTCATGGTCGCAGCTCTGCCATCGTCTGCGTTCGACAGGAACTGTCATGGAGCTGCCTGACAACTTGCAGCACCGGCGAGCTGCGCTGTAAAGAAGTCCGCGCTAAATCGCATCACATTGTCAATACCATTGTGTACATGGTATTTGGTGAACGTCTGCGCCTGAGAGGCTGCCACAGCAAGCACGACGCATCGCGATGCTCTGAAAGCAACGTCTCGTGGCCACCAGGACTTTGCAGGCGTCATGCTTGTGTAAACGCATCAACATAGAGCTGAACACGACTTTGGCAGCGACGTTACAGCCCGAGCGATTGTTTTCAGCTGCATCAGGCGGCTGCGGTGCTGTGTTAGTGTTTCAATGGATCGGCTTTTGTTCAGAACAGTTGCTGCCGGAAGATACAGGGGTCATCCGCTCCAGACATACCGTTATTATAGCCCACAAACTGCAGCAAAAAACATGAAGAAGGTCATTTTTGTAACGGGCAACCAAAAGAAGAAGGAGGAAGTACGGTGATTAGCAGGTGTTGGCAGGCATCACTCAAGCATGAATACGGCGATCTGAGCCCATACAACGTGTGCAGGTTGTACAAATTCTCCAAAAAGGCACTAAGCTCCCTTTTGAGGTTGTAGCTAAGTCATTAGAGCTGCCCGAGCTCCAAGGAGAGCCAGAAGACATTGCAAAGGAAAAGTGCCGGCTTGCTGCTCAGCAAGTCAACGAGCCCGTAATGGTGGAGGACACGTCGTTGTGTTATAACGCTATGGGTGGTCTACCAGGGCCATACATCAAGTGGTTCTTACAAAAGCTGGGGCCAGAAGGGCTTAGCACTATGTTGGACGGGTTTGAGGACAAGTCCGGCTATGCACAATGCATATTTGCGTATGCACAGGACGCGACTTCCGAACCAGTAGTATTCGTAGGCAGAACTCCGGGAACCATTGTGCCACCACGAGGCTCGCGAGACTTTGGGTGGGATCCTGTGTTTCAGCCAGATGGATTTGATGAGACATACGCTGAAATGAACAAAGACATCAAGAACACAATCTCACACAGATACCGAGCACTCGATAAGCTACGAGAGTTCTTGTTGACACAGTAGCTGCAATCGGGACCAGTACTTGCATGTTCATGATTCCACTGTAAATTCAAAAAAATAGCCTCGCATCATCCAACCAAATCCGGTATTACAACATATCATATCAAAACCGCCATGCAGTGCCACCGCTTGCGTGCTCAGTCGAGCCCAGTAGGCCGTTTTGTTCTGACGCCTTATGGGCCCAGTGACACAACGCCACCTGTCCAACACCGCCGATGCACGATAGCACCTCATGCTACCTGACAGTCATCAACCGCGCAGCAATTTCCTCTATGTCCTCCAGCCCCTTTGCGGCACCGTTTTTGTGATCAATCACGAGCTGCCCACACGCCCCTGCAATGTCCTGCCCCTTCTCCTGCCGGATCGTGCACGGGATGTCATGCTCACTCCTCAGCACGTCCCTGAATGCCTGAACCTGTACAGCAAGCCATATCTGTTTGTTGAAAGCCCTCAGCCCCAACACAGCTTCGAGTGACATGCCTACCAGCCACAGTGCAGTAGGATCTTTGAGGAATCGGCCCACGGAGAAGGCTGAGCAACACAGCAAGAACAAGGCATTCGGTGCCTACGACATCGCTGTCAATGCGTATCCAAACGAGCATTGCATGCATGTCAACATGCTCATCGTTGTAGATGTTCTACGAGCTGCACACCCGCTCTATCCCAGGCGCCGCAAACGAGATATCCGGCGACAGCACCGGATTCCACGGGATCAGATTGACGGTCACCGGCAGGTCTGCCAGCACGGCCGCAAGCTCCTGTGCATGCTCCGCCTCATCATTCACGCCCCGCAGCATGACATACTCGACAAACACCCGGTTGCCTGTTGCGTCCACATAGTCCCGCACGGCGCCGAGCAGTGCGGGGAGCTTGTACGCCTTGGCCGAGGGCACTATGCGCTCGCGCAGCGGCTGGGTGGGAGCGTGGAGGGACAGCGCGAGGCGGACGGTGGGCGCGTCGCTCGCGAGCGCGCGGATCTTGTCAGTGACGCCGACTGTGGACACGGTGACGTGGCGAGGCGAGAGTGCAAACAGTCGGGAGTCGGTCATGCAGTCTAGAGCGGCCTGCAGGCATGAGCTGTGAAGAGGCGTCCAGGGGCGCGCGCCCGGTTACCGCATGCATGAACCGTTGCACATACAGTCATGGAGTGAACTGACAGCGTGTCGGAAGCAGACCCATGACCGCCGTTGCTGCTGCCTGTTTGGCTGCTGTGTGCAGGGCGGGGCGGGGTTTTGTGTAGTTGACGAGGATGAGTGCAGCATGTGAGGCTGTTGGGGCAAGTCGGTGGGTGCATGGGTTGCTGTGGGCATGCCTGCTGCAGCACGGCGACGCAACGCCTATGCATGTTTTTTCAAGCTTGCAGGGGCGCACCTTGACCGCGTTGTAATTGTTCAGAGGCTCGCCCATGCCCATGAACACGATGTTGCGTATTCTGGTCAGCTGTGAAGCGTATGCCAGCTGCTCGGCGATTTCACCGGCACTCAGATTCCCTGTGAGGCCCATGGTACCTGCACAAGTCTACTGTGTTGCTCGAACAAATATCGCGCTATCTATTCCCTGAAGACACCAAAGGCGAGACAGGGCATGGCGGATGGGGCTTTGCAGCTCTGCCGGGTATTCACCTGTAGCACAGAAGGTGCAGCCCATTTGGCAGCCGACTTGTGATGAGACACATAGAGTAGATCGAACGTTGCCGGATGTGTTGCCATCCCCGTCGTCGGCTTTCGTGTCATACTTCATGACAACGACTTCAATGGCCAGGCCGTCCTGGAGCTTCAACAACAGCTTCATCGTCTCCCCGTCAGTGGAGCGCTGAATAGTCTGTAGGGAGCTGGTAAACTTGACAAAGTGGGACTCCAAGCAAGCGATCGCCGCTTTCGGCAGGTCAGGCACGTCGTGCCAGGTGGCTGTTGGGTGCCTGATTAGATATCCTAACAGCCGCACGGCATGTCTACCAGAATTCGCGACACCTGCCTCTTCAAATGCGTTTTGTAGGACTGGCATGTCCCACACGGACTGCGGCCGCAGTATCCTTGGCTTAGGCATTTCTGTAGAATGTCAGCGCAGGCAGAACGATATAACTACGGAATGTTACGCACACTTGCTGTTCTTGACAGGAAACCAGCTTTGGTTATCGCGCATGAACTCGCGTGCGCACTGCTGCCACGACAGCGTTGGGTAGGTGGCAGAGCTAATGGTGGCTGCAGTGCCATGGCGTGCATGCCTTGTTGTTTGTATGTTTGATGGAAGTGTTTGAAAAATCAGATAAATGTGCATACTTATATTAGGCCCACGACCGCTTGCCAATAGTCGCTGCTGTGCAACGCTTGTCTATTACGTCTGACAGTGCGTATATGCTGTCTTGAACTACTCCGTCCAATCCTGCTCGACCGATTCCGATTTTTCGGCACTGCTATCGAGCAGAACGCATTTCCAGCAATTGCCTTTACCGCTTAAAGTGAGCAACCATTCTGCTCGCTGCTGCGCTTGGGGCCATGCGATCAACAGTATGCTCCGTTCGGTCGCTGCGGGGAACTCGATGTCTGCACGTTCCGTGCCCGGCATTCGTGGCGAATAGACAAGCAGCTTCGATTGCTACCCCTGTCAACTATTCACATACCAGCTTTCCACTTGAACCAGGTGGAGTTGCCGTGTGGTGGATGGACCCGGCGCAGGTGTGATAGTCCTTCGCTAGCATACAATCTCGTGCTGTCGCTCTTTTGCTCCTGCCGCAGAGATACAATCGCTGAATCGCTTCGCCTCACTTGTACAACTGCAGATCCCGAGGAGCTACGTTGCGCGGTATGCGCACTGGCTGTCCACGACGGAGCTGGAGCACGTCTGTGCTTCCAAGAATACTCAGGAGGAGCACTCGCGTCTTTGCTCAAGAGTACTTCTCCGCTCAGCCTTGGCGACATGCTTAGGTACAGGATGGCAACTTTCGGTACGTACTATGCTACCTTGTCAGTTTTCTGGCATGATCCTGTGCTACGTCACCCACGCACCGTCGTCTATCTGCGCACGCGACGTCAGTGCCACCGAGGGTATGCACACATCCACATGCCATGTTAGACTACATTATCTGCGTCACCGAAAATCCGGAAGGTGTGTGACTTGGGATCAAAATGTTGAGTGATGCAGGACTTCAAATTTCAAGTTGGTGAGTTTGGCAAGCCCATGCTTGTCACAGACGGCTTGCCAAAGCGCATTCGGGAGTTCGACTTTAACATCACGCATACTGATGGCCTGATTGGCTTAGCAGTTGCTGCTGGGGCCAAGGTGGGTATTGACTGTGAAAGGATCGACCGGACATTGAGGTCACAGGTCGAAAAGATTGCTGGCAAAATGTTCTCAGCCGAGGAACAAGAAGAGCTGCTACGTACGCTTCATGCCACTTTGCTCTGTTGCCTGCATTCACAGTTTCGTGGCTTGCTGTTGTTTTCTGGATGCGGCAAGTTCCTGTTGCAGACAGTTCCGTGTGCTCTTCGTTCGCCCGCCACATCCACTTCCAAGCGCATGCTGATCGTAACCTGCACCCAAACCATTCTTATGGTGTACTTACATCTCCTCAGCGACCTCCGGCCAGAAGGATCACGTATCCCACCTTCATTAACATGCGATCTCACAACAGGTTCCCACAGCCTTTCAGCTGGTGGTGCCGCCTGCAGAACTACCAGAGGGCTCACCACGGTTACAGCGCTTCATCGAGAAGTGGACCCTCAAGGAAGCGTTCGTCAAAGCCACGGGCCGTGGCCTGAAGGGAGCGACAACCAGGTTCTCGATAGGTGCGCCGCACCACCGCGTGGCGCCCACACAGCCCTGCCACTCCGTGACACTCAGCTGAAGCACCCACACGAAAGCAGCACAGCCTGCCACCCCCGCGTGCTCGTCTACTCTCCATTCATGCCACTGCAAGCGCCGATGAGGCAGTTTGCAAGAGAGCGCAGCCGTGCTGTGCAGTCGGTCATGACGCAGAGAGCGGCAGCGCAGCACACCTCGCGCACGCCAGCGGCCTGCGCTACGACGGGATCGCGCGCCAGCTCACCGTCTCCAGCGCCTTCCCCGCCGATCAGGGCTGCACCTACGCCGTGCTGCAGTGCATGCCCACGTACGCCCCCCCCCCCCCCCCCCCCCCCCCGCCCCTCTCCCTGCCTATACTACCACCTGATCACCCATATAGGGGTTAGACCTAATTAGGGGCCATCTTTCATCACGCGCCAGTACAGTCACACATGTCACCACACCGCCTCGCAGCCCCTGCGTTCATCCATGCCCGCGTTCGACATATGTGGCCCAGGCCTGGAGGCCAGCGGGCCTGCCGCATGTGCCTGTTTGCTCGGCGCAGCATGAATCCAGCTGCGGCATCAGTCGAGTCCAACTGGATGTCGCAGTCGCGGCCACAGTCACAGTTGATGTTACCCAACCACATCACCCCCCTGCGCACACTGCCACACCTGGCTGCTGAGTGCTAATTGCCGGATCGACCCTGAGCAAAAACCTGTGGCTCACACCTTGCCACTGCATGGTCTCCATCACGCCATACCGCGCAACCTGAACGGCGTACATCTGCTTGGCCCATCTGTTCGGCGCATGCACATGCAACGCACGAGTCAAATGGCGCCACAATCGCGGCCACTCGCGTCGTGGCCCACAGCCATGCTGGACCTTCCTCAACGTCCAGCGGCTGACGGTTCCCCTGGGCTGGTCTGCTCGGTCTTTGCATTCCGCTCCGCAGTAATCGTGGCATACGGAGGCGAAGCAGTTGAACAGCGTCGCGGCAAGCGTGTGCTGTGTGCTGCAGGGAGTCGCACGTCGGGTCAGTTTGCCTGCAGCTGCCTCGGGAGCATGGCGGCAGCCAGCACGCCAGCTGGGCCGGCGTCGACGTCCGGCTCTTTGTGGGCCTGCCGGGGCGGCCGGAGGACCTGCGGCCGGCGCAGAGCCCCCTCCTCGCTGCCACGTGACCCCCCGCCGGTCCCTGCAGCTTCCCCAGCACAAAGCGCGGCGTCCTCACGCTGGGGCTGCCGGTGACACCCGCGCATGTGTGGCCGCCTGTTGCTGCTGAAAGGCAGCGAGCACGGCTGTGCTGCAGCGCTGTGGCAGGCCTGCGCCGATGGCGACAGGCGGTGTGGGATGATGGAAATTAGTCCGAAGCGGTAGGGGCTCGGGCAGCAGTTGGTTGCTCGTGCAGAACGAGCCGCACATCACGGATGGGTAAGCTGCTGTGCATCTGCATGGAGCGGTTGCGACGCTGGTGCAGCATTTGCGGGTCTGCTAGTTTGTACGTGGCCACTCGTGTTCTACAGCTGCTGCGCCTGTCAGCTGCAATGCGAGCAGCCGGTGCTGAAGCCGTGCGTGGAAATGGTTTGTTCTGGGCATGCCAGCGATGCGCTGGGTCGCTCGGGATCTGCTTGAAAAGGCAGGGGGGGGGGGGGGGGCGATCCAGCGCACCAGAGCTGGACTGTTTTTTGAATTTTTGTTACACGGTGTTGCCATGCGTTAGTCATGCCAGTCGTACATCCAGTGCACGACCTCACACCTCAGCAACCGGGCGGACCCTGTTTTTTTAATGTGTGTGCGTGTACAGGTGCAGGTAGGCACTCCCCCAGTACAGTATCACCTTGACCTAATTGATAGTTGGGCCCAGAAGGCTGGGCATGAGCTGGAGGCCGTCATGTGTCGGGCCGTCCAGTTGCCATGGTGCTGTAACCAAAACTGTGTCCGAGCGTGCCTTGCCTTGATGATTTCATGCTGTCACCTCTACACATTGACCACTGCGCAAGAGGGGAGACCCGCCGGCATCTGCCCGGTTCCAGGCCCTTGAGTGCCAGATTTGCCCGCCTCCCTGGGCTGTGACCCCACCTGGCCGGGCCTGGTCAATGCATCACATCAGGTTTGAGCGGCTAGAATCGGCCTTGTGACAGTGTATGACCAAAGTCCAGATTCGAACAGTCAGCACCGAGTGCTCACAATGGTATGTTGTTTCTGGTGGGCAGCTATGTTGTGGCGACTGTGGCGACTGTGACGGTACTCCGATTGTACCTGGGTTGTGTCAAGCTGTACTGTGTAAACCCTCTAAGGTCCAGCCAGCACACCATAGCGCTTATATAGTGTTCCGGCCTGTGTGCGACTCCTGCCTTTAGCCCATTTGCAATGTGCTAATCCCCACACACGCCAACACCCCTTTCTAGAAGGGTCTATGCTCACGTCAGCCATGCTCTCTCGAGCATGCTCACGTAGCAGTGTTGGTGACCACATAACACAGCAACCTCGGCACAGGCATGTGCGCGGAAGGTCAGAGAAGCATCTCTGCCTCCTCGAGGACCTTCTGAAGGCTTCCAGAAGACTGTGCTGCCGCGTACAGCTTGTATCGTCACAGAGCTCCCCCCCTAAGCCTCTCGCTTGCCCTCAAGCAAGTCAGTCAGCTCGTCTAGCGACAAGGGGAAAGCGTCTGTCGGTGGCTCTTGGTTGCGGCTCGACCAAAAGTCCCGGATGTGATGGTCGCAACCATGTAGAAGCATGGCATCATGCCAGCCTTGGCCGCCGCCTACCCAATGCACATGGTATTGCCGTCTAGGCACATCCCTAGTATCAGAGATGTGATCAACCTCAAAGAACAATTCAGAGTCCTCTACCTCTGGAATTACTGGGGGCTGATAAGGACCATCGCCATGGTACTTCCTCAGTGACGAGACATGGAATACATTGTGCATGCGATGCAACGGGCTTGGCAACTCAACACGAAAGCTGAGCCTATGCTGACCAATCACTTCTGTAATCGGAAAAGGGCCCAAGTACCGGGGCGCTAGCTTCAACTTGAAGCCTTGCTTTAGCTTGAAGTGTTTGATGTGGACCAGCACTCGGTCTCCCACCTCTAGCAACTCTGCCGGTCCCCTGCGGCGATTAGCCGAGGCCTTTTGCCTTTGCTGTGCTGCCTCTATGCACCTCTTGGCAACTTGTAGTTGCTCAGACCACCTGCCGACGAACTTGTTCACTCTCGCATTCTCTTTGCGCAAAACTTGCGAGATGGGAGTGTCGGGATGCTGCCCGTAGTTCAGCATGAACGGCGTGTTGTCGATGGTCGAATTGTGTGCATTGTTCATGGCGAACTCTGCCACTGGCAACAGCGTGTCCCAGTTTTTCTGCGAGTTGTCAACGAAATGCCTGAGTGTATCCTCTAACACACCATTGGCGTTTTCTGTTTGCCCGTCAGACTGGGGGTGCTTGCCTGAGGACTTGTTGTGCTCAATGCCGAAGTGCTCGCACATGAGCTCCCAAAACGACGCAAAGCGCACGTCCCGGTCTGTCACTATGCTGCTGGGAATTCCATGCAGCTTCCACACTGTATCTTCAAACAGGTGGACCAGATCTGTGGCAGTGACATTCTTTGTGCATGGCGCCAGGTGCACCATCTTCGACAAGCGATCAACGAAGACCACGATAGTATTGTAACCCCGCTCAGTTACAGGCAAGTCAGTTATCAGGTCTAAAGACACTGATTCCCATCGTCGACCTGGGATAGGGAGAGGGTGTAATTCGCCCTGTGGCAACTGGTGCGACGCCTTGACGTGCTGGCACGAATCGCAAGTCTTTACGAATTTCGCCACGTCTACTGACACGCGCTCCCAGTGGAAAACCTCTCTCACCTTCTTGATCGTACGAGCCACCCCGTAGTGACCATACTGCGGGTGGGAATGCACTGATTCTATGCACTCTGTTCTCAACGTTTCAACGTCGGGGATGTACAGGCGATCATTCTTCGTCCAGTACAATCCGTCCTGGTGTTTTACCAGTTTTAGTCTGTCAAAGCGTTTCTGGTCTGATCGCTGCATCTGTTCGCAACCTTGTCGGCAACGGGCAAGTAGATTGTGAACCACATACCCTTTGACAGCTTGTGCCGAAGGATGGACATTCACAACAGTTTCTCGATTGAGTTTCTGTTTCTTGCGCCGTCTCCCCCCCTTAGCAGTGCGTGGCTCACGCAGGACACCAGCGTAGAAGAGAGCGACAGAATTCCTCTGATGGTGGGCCGTTACACTGTCAAGCGTACGCACACATTTACCACCAGCTTGCATTATTGCAAAGTGTTGCGGTGCACGCGATATCGGATCCGCGACATTAGACGCGCCTGGCCTATATTTCCATACGTAGTCGTACGCTGACGACTCATACAACCACCTCGCTCTGCGCTTCAGAGTATGCGGGTTGGTACACTGATCAACGTATGTATTAGGCTGATGATCCGTCTCGATCACAAATGGCCTGTCTGCCAACTCCAAGTAACACCGCCACTCTCGCAGTGCATAGATAACGGCAAGCATTTCAATGTCGGAAGCAGAGTAGTTTGCTTCACGCCCAGACAGCTTCTTAGAATAGAAAGCGACTGGGTGCCGATTCTGGAGCAGCATGCCACCCACAGCCGGTGCAGCTGTACAAGCATCACACACAACAGTGAACGACTCGGAAAAGTCTGGCAGTGCTAGTACAGGTGCACTTATCAAAGCATCTTTCAGATCTGAAAACGCTTGTGCGCACGCAGAGGTCCACTTATGTGTGAACGCCTCTTGCACGTTGCGAGCAGCCTCTGCTGAGAGCTTGCCCCACTGCAGCAGCTTTCCCTTCCGGTCAGTTGCCGTAATGCCCTTGAGTAGATCTGTCAGAGGGCTGGCTATTTTCGCATAATTACGAATGAATCGCCGGAAGTAATTTGCCAGGCCCAGGAAGCTGCGCACTTCATACACAGAACGAGGCTGCGGCCAGTCATTGACCACTTGTACCTTCGCTGGATCAGGCTTAACCCCCTCCGTGGACACGATGTGACCCAGGAATTTCAATGCCGGTTTGAAAAACTCACACTTAGACAGTTTGGCTTTGTACTGACTCTGTTTCAGCACTTCCAGCACTATCCGCAAATGTTGCAGATGCTCTTTTTCTGTTCGCGAATAAATTAGTATGTCGTCGAGGTAGACGCACACAAACCGGTTCAGCTGCCCGGAGAACAGTTTGTTCATTTTCGCTTGAAAGAGCGCCGGAGCATTGCAAAGCCCGAATGGTAACACTCGCCATTCATATTTCCCCACATGTGTGTTGAATGCCGTTTTCTCCCAATCTGAGGGGTGCAGGCCGATCTGGTGGTATCCCGATGTCAAATCGAGGGAGGTGAAGTACTTTGCACCGCTCAAATTATCCAGCAGATCATCAATTCGAGGAAGTGGGTACTTATTCTTAAGTGTCAACTTATTGAGTGCGCGGTAGTCTATACACATGCGCAGCGAACCGTCCGGCTTTGGAACGAACAGCACTGGTGCACCAAATGCTGAGGTTGACGGCACAATGCGTCTAGCATCCAACAACTCTTGGACTTGCTTTTCTACCTCCTTACGTTCTTTCATGGATAAGCGGAACGCTGGCCTGTTGGGCGGTGTAGCATCGGGCTGCAACCGAATGCCCTCAGGAGTATCATCCTGCCGCTCACCAACAGTTGGCGCATCAAACACTTCTGCGAATTCGTCAAGCAGAGCGTGCACTTTCTGTTCGCGTGTTTCTGATGTCTCTGCGGATTCTTCCTTCTTATCGCGGCACATGACCAGGAATGGAGTTGCCCGATCCATGCTAGGACGCGACAGTATTCTGGCAGCTTGTACGTGTGACAACAGAGATATCTTTCCAGGCGCTGCTGTGTCTGGCGCACCCGCGTGCGGTGTCGAGTCATCGACAGCAGCACTCTGATGGGGAAGAATGCGTAGGCGTTTTCGCCTAAGCCACATGCTCGCTGGCACGTATGCTCTGGCATCCGAGTTGCCGTAGTCAATACAGGCACCCTCAGTGATGAACCAATCATCTCCAAGGATCACATCTACCCCTGGCACCATTTCAACAACATGCAGCATGACATCTGATTGATATGCCTGGATTTTCAACTTGCAGTGCACATAACCAGAGGTGGCAGTTTGTCTACCATCGGCCATAACGATTGGTACACTGTTCTTGTGAATAGTCAGTTTGTGTCGCTGTGCAAAACTTTTGCTCACAAAACTGTGCTTCGCGCCGGAGTCCCCGAGCGCTGTGCAGTGCACACCAGCTATCGACGCAGAGAACACGAACGTCAGATCGTTGTTCACAGATTCACCATCACTGTCTTTCTCATGCAATAATGGTGCTGTATGAAACTGCTGTAGCCCTGGTGGCAGATCGTGCAACTTATGTGGCCCGCGTTTCAACGCTGGCGAGTCGTAAAACACCACGTGCTCAGATACTGCGTCGTCAGCGCGCGACTGTAGAGTGTACATCTCATGCATGCCCTTAGTCGCCGCTGTGCGTGCGTGTCACTCAGCATCAGCATGTGGATGCAGCCACTGAAGCCATCATTTCCACCTCAAACCGGTGGTGTGCAAGCTCGTGCGCATTCCCGCCCCCCATCAACAACCAAGTCGACCGCCTACATATAGCATTGCTTTAGCCTGTACCCTTGCTTTAGCAGGCATCAATGACACTGCCGCCTCTTCCTGGGGACGAGTCTGTGAACACAGGCACAACTGCGGATGGTACATGCCTCCAGTACGGGAGGAGCAGCACGCCAAGCCTCAGCACTCCCCTCAGTTCCCACAGCAAACCATATCTCAGAAATGCTGCTCCGGACATTACACATGAGGCGAGGACCACCCGTGTACCTCGTCCCGAGCTGGGGCATCGGATGTGCTATGGTTCTCCAAGTTCTACTAGGAAGACCAGAGAGCAAGGGACCACCGGCTTCGCTGTGCTGGTCTGAGCTGCGCCTGGCCTGCTTGACATCAGTGTACTGGACCCCAGCCTGAGCTTTCCACTTTGTCTCTTTCGCTGCATACCCGTTTAGAGATCACTTGAAGGGCAGAACATGCATTGTATCACTTGCACTGGCTCCTACTTCCAGCCACCTACACTCTGCCCTCCTTACACCACCTCCACCTCCTGATTGTGTGTTGCATTCCTTGGTCTCGCAGCGTCTGATGTGCTCACACCCCTGCATCCCCAGCCCTCGTGGGAGAGCCCTCCTCCTCTCTCGCTCTCTCCCTGGCAGCTCTTCCTGGATGTGCTGTTGTTGACTTCATGTCCCAATCATGAGCCGCTCACACAGGTCATGCCTAGGCTACCTGGTGAGGACGCCCGACTCTCCTTGTTGTCCGATAGGTTTGCTTGAGAAGTTGATGCAGGGGCCACTCGCCAACCACCGCGGCCGCGTTTCATCCACCTGCTAGCTGCAGCCCGGCTGCGACCACAGTCCGTTGCCGCCCACCCCTGTTGCCCCTCTCTGTAGCCACCGCAACAGTAGCCTCGGAATGTATGCCCCGGGCCATCCCAGTGTACCCCTCAGCCACAACCCTACAGCGCCAGCAGAGCGTCGATCATCGCCCGCCGCAGCCGCCAGTGGTTGCCGCCCCGCGCGTCCAGCACCGCCCCCTCCAGATCGCGCCGCATCTCTACCTGCCGACCCACAGCATGCGCAGCGCCCCACAGCAGCACCAGCATGTTTGCCCACCGGCTGTCCGCATCCACGCTCGCAGCACGCGCAGCCAGCGTGCGCAGCACAGGCGAGTCGCGGTGGTCGCTCGCCGGGTGCTGTGCGAGCGCCTGCGAAGGGTCGCGTGCCAGCACCGTCACCATCCGCTCGGCGTCGCCCGACATGATGGCGGCCCAGACGGTGTCGTGCACACCTGCCGCCACGCGCTGCGGCCCCGCTGCGCCGGGGGCCGCCGGCCACATGTGCTCATCTTCGTCCTCATTAGTGTCATCGTCGAAAGCAGCGCCCCCATCCACAGCAACCTGCAGGTCACGCACAACGGAAACGCTTCACGCCAACCGGGGCACACGTGCATGCATGCTGCTGACTCACCGAGCACTCACGCGCCGCGCTGTGCTGTGACGTCGGTGGCTTGCAAGCACAGGGTCACGACACGAAGCATGTGGTGGAATCAACGCAGGCACAGCGCCGGCCTTCAGCTGCGTTCAGCGGTGGTTTGGGATGAAGAATCGGCGCGCCATGGGTTGGCGGGGCTCACCTGTGCAGCGACCTGCTCCACGCGGCGGTCACCGAGGTAGTAGCGCACGTAGGCCTCACGGATGCAGATGGCGAGAGTGACCGCGACGCCCCACGGCAGCTCAGCCTGCATACCGGGGCTACTTTGTTCTGTGATTTCTTCTCTCAGCGCTGCTGGGGCCTTGATCTCTCCCGGTGTGACACTCCGGGGCTGTTGCGACAGTGTGAAGTGTAGCCATGAAGCCCGCACCGCCGGCGGTCATGTGGAAGCAAAGTCGCGACGGCGCCATGAAAAGCGGCGTGCATGTCGCCGCGGTGCGGAAACAACAACATGCCAACAGCATCGAGCACGGGTGCCGGCTGTTGTACAGGCTTGAGGGACTTGGGGCCCGGGACTTCTAGAGTCTTCGCTTCCAGGGCATGGAGTGGACAGATACTGGCGTGGTCAACGTGACCGGTGGTGAGTTTGTATTCGCTCTGTCAGTGCTGTCTCAAGGTGTCGCATGCGGCAAGGAAAGAACCGTGGCACGGCTCGTCCGTAACTGCCAGTTCAGCGAGCTGGCCCATGTGAACAGCGAACATAAGCAAGTACAAGAACAGAAAGCGTGAGATGGATATGTGCTGAAGGCTTCAGCTGTCTTGATGCACGGTTTGCACGGGACTAGATATTCCGCTAGTGAATGCGCAGTGCCCATGCCGATGTGGATGCAACACTGCGCATGTGCAGCCTGGGACATGAAACGAGGGGACTACGGGAGCGGATAGTAGTATTTGACACATCTTGTGTCTATAAAACCTTCCTTGTGCGGCGTAGTTGTGTGAAGGGCTGATGCAAGCATCGTTCGAATCGGAACAAACGCCGAGTACACAGAGCAGTGAATTGACGGGGAAAATGCACCATATTCCAGTCACATGAAGATTTCTTCTCATTTGCTTTGGGAGTTCGTGCAATTGCAACGATATTGTTCGCCATGCGACGACTTGTTGCAACAGCAGCATGCGTACGTGCACGTGGGTCCTTGCATTGCGCACAGCGCACGTGCGGCCCCAGAATCGTACCAGGATAAGCGGGGAGAACATGGCCCGGGATCTGTAGCGATGCCGTTGCTAGCCAAGCACAGCCAGTCGTCTGAAGGCTTTTAAACAGCTGGCAGGGTCACGGGCTCTCGGTGCATGTCGCAGCGGGCGAAACGAACAAGCGGGGGCGCGGGGGGGGGGGGGGGGGGGGGGGGGGGGGGGAGGGCTTCTGGTGTGGATTCATGCGATGCCCGCAGTAATAAAGCTGATCAGGGCATCTTGTCACCATGCGCCCGAGAATGCATTCGAATGCCAATGGCGTGGCTACTGGCGTCACAGCTGTGTCCTAACTGGCTCGGGACCCGGGCGATAGGTCACCATGCCAGAACCAGGCGGTCTAGAATACATCCAGGACAGAGGCGTGTCAATTGCCGCCAGACCCAATCGGACCTCACGGCCTGGAGCCCATGCTGCAGTAGACACAGCTGCACGCACGTATGCACTGTGACGGCAGTCACGGTAATGTCTTGTGGCCGTGGGTGGAGGCCCAAGGGTGGAGGCGCGCTATAACGCCGCTCTGATGTGGACGAGAAACGTTACAGAGGCATACTTCACATGGTGGTAGAACATAGAGGAAAGCAGGCATGGCAATGCATCAGGCACATAAGCATGCTGATGTTGGAGGGTTTTGGACACATTCTCTCGCACGCTCTCTTGCACGCTCTCTCATACGCTCTCTCACACGCTCTCTCGCAAGCTCTCTGTCAGCAGGCACAGCTGCACATGCAGACCAGGCAATGGCTCTGTGGCTCTAAATTGTGGCCCTCTAATCATGATGTGTGGCATGCATGCTGACTTGGTCAGCATGGGTGTACACCGAGTCTGTTCTGCAGCACCGACACCGCCGGCGTAACCATAGACAGAAGCGGCGCAGCGCGCCTGACACCCACATGGTCTCAGTGTCCCAGTTAATGCCTCAATTGCCGCAGGGTGGCTCGTTGCATCAAGGCAAGGAGCAGCATCGGAGCCGCGCAGAGCACCCCTTCGGCTCCTTGGTCCCGGTTCGTCGGAGATGTCAATGGCGTAATCGGCTATGGCAAGTACCCAAACTTACAATTAGAGTTACACAGCACGCATGGAGCATGCATGCACAGGAGAAGCTTCTATCGGGTTCCCGATCGAAGGGTGCCGTGGCAAGTGCAAACGGGTGTCGCAGTGGCAATCAGATCGCGTGGTGAAGTGAGAGGATGTAGCTGCGCGAGTATCCGAAGCCTGAGAGGCGCCGGCCCATGCACAGTATGTACTGTTACATCGAGGGGCTCCGATGTAGTGCACCAAGCAAACGTACAACTAGAGTCTAGACTCACATGCTACCCAGCAGATGCGAGCCGGCCAGGCGATCACCTGGCATAAACTGCGCACCCGTGAGCCGTGCTACCCTGGACATGGTCTTTCTGATCACAAACCCGTTTCCTTTCACTGTCGCCGCACTGAACTCCCGCAAGGAGTTCTCAATCCAGCGAGCCTTTGCTCTCTTGTTGCACGGCCCAACCAACGACACTGCCAGCGTGTTGAGGTACTGCATGGCATGCGACCCTAGTCTGCCATATGTCTCGTGCACAACCGGCACCACCTTGTACGATCCCTGCACACTCTCTTTGTACTTGTTGAGTTTGAACTGTTCGCGTACGGCGGCCGCGTGCCCCTGTGCCCCCGATGCTTTCCCCACCACAGCCACCCCAGATGTACGCACAGTATGTACAGTTACATCGAGGGGCTCCGATCCAGTGCACCAAGCGAACGTACAACTAGATTCTAGACTCACATGCTACCCAGCAGATGCAAGCCGGCCAGGCGATCACCTGGCACAAACTGAGCACCCGTGAGCCGTGCTACCCTGGACATGGTCTTTCGGATCACAAACCCGTTTCCTTTCACTGTCGCCGCACTGAACTCCCGCAAGGAGTTCTCAATCCAGCGAGCCTTTGCTCTCTTGTCGAACGGCCCAACCAACGACACTGCCAGCGTGTTGAGGTACTGCATGGCATGCGACCCTAGTCTGCCATATGTCTCGTGCACAACCGGCACCACCTTGTACGATCCCTGCACACTCTCTTTGTACTTGTTGAGTTTGAACTGTTCGCGTACGGCGGCCGCGTGCCCCTGTGCCCCCGATGCTTTCCCCACCACAGCCACCCCAGATGGGTGGATGAAGCTGACATCTAGTACATACACGTCCACGTCCGGACCATTTGCTATGCCGCACAGTATGTACTGTTACATCGAGGGGCTCCGATCCAGTGCACCAAGCGAACGTACAACTAGATTCTAGACTCACATGCTACCCAGCAGATGCAAGCCGGCCAGGCGATCACCTGGCACAGTATGTATGTATGTATGATTAGAGTAGGCCAACAGGGCTCCACCAGAGCTCAAGGAGGTGATGGAGCGACGGGGATCCTTCGAAGCTGGCGTGTCATGCAGTATGTTACACAGACATCAGCAGGGCCTGTGATCGAGCCATTGCTGCACTATGACATACCACAACTTCTGCGCATGCATTTCGTGTGATGCTCGATCTGTTTTTTTGGTTGGCACACCCTGTGGTGGCATCCACCCTAGCTCCCCCGTGAGTTGCGTATGGCACGCCACAGCGGTCGCGTTCACGATACCTCGGATCCTCCATCAAACTTCTGATTAGAAGCGCCAGCCAAGTCTAGAGTGACCAGATGCTGCGTGTGGGGTGCTTCGCGCTGGCATGAGCTGAGCCAGCTGTCTCACAAATTGTGAAATTCTTCACATGCACTGTCAGCATGCCACATGCAGCAGACGGCCATTTCCAAGCAGCATGGTCAGGTTTTCAATTATGTGTCGTGCATGATCACTGGTGCCCTGTGTTGAGCGGCGCAACGTGTTGTCTACACAGCAGCATCCCGGTGGTCGCTCCTCCCAAAGGCCAAAAGCTCATGTAGCGTGCTTCCACTGGAAGACAGCGTCAAATGCATGCAATGGTTGCAGCTGTGACACCATTGTGAGCGCGGCTCCGTGGCTGTCATCAAAGACTTCTCTTGGAGGTCCAGCACCAAGACAAATAAGTCAAGTCCTGAAGTGAGTTACTGTAGGCGGTTCCCGTGCAATCTTCTGTACCTACTACTTTGACATAGGGTCACATCACCAAGTTCAGGCGTGTTGAGCGCAGCTGTTGGGTTCGAAGTCAGAATGTTCAGGCACAAGCAACAGTATGGACCTCATGCAATTGTCACATTACGTGCAGTGTGCTGTCAAATTCAGTGGTCAGGTTTAGACCATGTAGGTGCGGGGATGTCGTCCAGCCTAGCATCATCAAACACTAGCATGTACACCGTCTACACAGGAATTATGCTGTGTCCGTGCCGATTCTTCTTTGGCTGATGCCAATGCTGCCAATGTTGAGCAAGTCTGCTACTGGACCGACGGCGTGCTTCAGAGCCCCCAAAATGCCGACAATAGGAGACACTCACTCTAGCTGCCTCAATGGCAAGCCATGGGATCTGCGGGTGCTGCTCCATTCCCCCGTTTCTGGACGGGGATTGAGTACGGGCGCAAGTTAGCAAGCTGTGCACAGCAGTTTCGAAAAGCAGCCCTCCAAATGATCTTTGCCACAGGAATCAGCATCATCAACTTGATACCAACACTGGCTTGGAGCGGTACGATACAACGGAGCTATGACACTTCGGAATCACCTTGATGACCCAGCCATGATCCTTTCCAAGTTCGTGATGATAAGGGCACGCTCGTGGCGGTTGGGTGGCACGCCTTCGAGTTCCTTGTCAGCGGCGGCATGAGCATCACATGGCCCCATCAGGCGTTTATCTGTTGCCTGGCCAAGAAGCAGCACCATGATCTGTGCCAATTGACTGTCTTGCTCCTGATCAGTTGCTCTAGCTCGCATGGCGGTTGTGAATGGAGACAACTGGGTTGTTGGATGTGGTATGACAGCCTGGCGGGGATCATGAGCCAGAATATTGCGCACTGTTGCAGCATCTTTTGCTTCAATGGCCTCCCAAATCTGCAAAGCCGTCGTCCGTGTCAGACTTCTGCATGGTGGTGGCTGTGGCTATGTCAGTCGAGCAAGTGGCCTACTCAAGCCCAGCATTTCTGAAACCCGCAACACTCGGGCCATGGTTACGGGATGCGCAGGTCATATCCAGGACATTGCATGCCTTTTCAGGTCCAGGGTGCACACAGGCGCTGTCGCCTGCAGTGGCGACCGCTCAAGCTTGCCAGACACAACACACCTGTGGAGACGTTCCATTCCTTTTCCCACCCTCCCGTTTGTGGCCCATTACCACACTACAGAGAGAACCTAGGACCATCAGAATCACTGCAGCTACCAGGCAGTCCTCTGCGCGCGTCATGATGGAGGCTGCTTGACCGCCGCTCTCACGACGTTGGGACCGCCGGACTGGAATAGATCAGGACGACAAGTATGTACCTCTTTACATCAATAAGCATGGTGAACACTCGTATAGATCAGGACGACAAGTATGCTGTGCCATGTCGTTCTGCAAGCATGCGCTCGGCCAACGAGCTATCTGAGACAGTTGCTCTGGACTTGGAACATGCAGTGGCACACACGGTCCCTGTGCTGCTGCATACTCGTCGCAGAAATGCCCCTTCACCACAACCTGGGATGCCTCTTCCAATACCTCCGCCTGCTTGATGGCACATTGAAATCGAGGTCTTGAGGACGTCCTCGCGCTGTGCACACGTTTCATGCATGCGCGCTTGTGCGCCAGGTTCCCGGATGCTGTGCGACTCCGTGTGAGGCATCAAGCACGCCTAGCAGGAGAGAACACTTCCCTCATGTCCCTGCAATCGTTGTGGCTGACTGCAGCGTGTGATTGCCAGCAACATAGTGCATCGTATTGTGCGGCTCGGCGTTGTGGATTTGAACAGTGCATGTTACATGACTGAAGAGCTAGTTTGGGGCGCCTGCACGGCATTCACAACCTCGAATGTGCTCGGGTTGGCTGTTTACGACCAGAAGAAGCGTGAGGAAGCTCGACCAACCCACGAAACAGCCGGGAAGGCAGCCAAGTCTTTGCACATTCGCTGATGCGACTGGTGGCCGGGCCTACTGACATGGTGCCATGCCACAGCAGGCAGACCATGCCACAGCACGCAGACACATGACACATGCCATAGCAGGCAGGCCGACCGATCAGGCCAGCACTGTCACGCAGCCGCTGCCAACTTCGCGCCCTCTGCTGCCGGGTCCTCTATCCGCTGGAACACCGGTTTGGGCTTGGGGAACGTCGCGCCAGCTTGCAGCCCGCCCCATTGCGCATCCCGCTCCCACAGCAGCTCCTGCACGCAACGCTCGTCACAGCTGAGCCAGGTGGCTGTGCATGCCCCAATACAGCAACTTTGATGGACACGGTTAAGAGCAATTGTCCGACAAGGCGGTCCATTAAATTGCAAGCATAGGGCACGCGTGCAGAGGTTTCTACACAACTGGGGGTCTTGTGTGACATAACGGAGGGCAGCACACCTGCTGCAGTGCGGGGAGGCCAAGCTGCGCGAGCAGGCGCTGCGAGAGCTGCGGCACGACGGGCGCGAGCAGCACGGCCACGATGCGTGCCGCCTCCAGCGCCGCCACCAGCGTGATACCTGCCGCCGCCTTTTCCGCGTCGCTGCCCTTCTTCAGCGCCGTCCACGGCGCCTCGTCCTCCAGCAGCCGGTTCGCCCTGCAGCGTGAGTGTCATGTCTGTGCGACGTTCACATGCATCATGTCACTTTGTGGAGCATGCCTCTGTAACGTTTCTCACCTCAGTCCACATGCATCATGTCACTGGTGCTGGATCAGCAGCTCCACTGTTGATGGACCGGCCGGGCTTGCCAGCCTGCGGCTGACTGGAGCCGGGGCCAGCAGCTGGAGGCCATGCATGCGCTACATTGTACTATGCGGCGCCCCGCGGGGGGTTTCAGAAGAGTGAAAGAGGAGATGTCAGCAAAAGCAACACGGCAAAGCGCGGTGCCGCAGGATGACAACGCACGATCTCCGTGCATGACTGCAGAACCCATGCAGGAGGCAGGCGTCACTTAGCGGCACGATGATACGCATGGCTGTGCACGCCTGACAATGGGGGTGGGCGGATGCGGGGTACGAGGGGGGCACCGTGCCTGCCGGATATGCTGAGAGCGCTCGCGATGGCCTCGTGGAATGCGAGCTCCTCATATGCCGCGGCCGCAGCGGGCACAGCGGCCGCGGCCGTCTCGCGCAGCGGGTGGTCGGCCGGGACGTCCGAGGCCGCCGCCGGGAACGTTGAGTCGCAGTTCTTCTTGAGCAGCCCGAGGCAGCGGTTGCAGAGGTTGCCGATGTCATTCGCGAGCGCCGCGTTGACGGTGTCGCGGAAGCGGCCCTCCGCAAAGTCGCCGTCCTGGCCAAACACCACCTCCCGCATGAAGAAGAACCTGCACTGGCCGGCGCTGTGTGCTGTGTGCTGCGTGACAGGGTGCTGTGCTCAGTTATGACCAGAAGACGTGCGACAGTGCAGCGGAGACCATCGACTGAGGTCGCAGCGCGGAGCACAGCACAGGTCGCAGCCGGGGGCTGCCGACTGTCCCTCAGTAAATCAGTGGCACAGTCAGCGCGCACATGACAGTGCCGCAGAGTGGCTCTGCACACCGGCACGGCGATGTGCACTCGGCACGCCCTGCCTGCAGCTTCAGTGACAACAATGCCACACAACTCCCTGAATTCTGGTGTCCACAGCGCCAAAACTCAGCCCTCGTGGGACCCCGCTGTGCCCTGCAGTTCGCGTTGCACCCCCGATGGTACACAGCACGCAGCACGCAGCACAGCACATCACGCAGCACACCTCACAGCGTCTGCGCCAAACTCCTCCGTGAGCTCAAAGGGGTCGAGCACGTTGCCGAGGGACTTGCCCATCTTGAGGCCGTCCTTCGTGAGGAAGCCGTGGCCGTAGACGCGGCCCGGCAGCGGCAGCCCCATCGCGAGCAGCATGCCCGGCCAGTACACCGCGTGGAAGCGCAGGATGTCCTTGCCGATGACGTGCACGCTCGCCGGCCAGCCGCCGCGCCGCAGCGCGTCCGCCGTCGCCTCGTCGCCGCCGCCGTCCGGCAGCAGCGCGGACAGGTAGCCGATGAGCGCGTCAAACCAGACGTACACCGTGTGGCTGGGGTCCTGCGGCACCCGGATGCCCCAGTCGACGGTCGTGCGCGAGATGCTGAAGTCGCGGCACCCGTCGGCGATCCAGCGGAGGACCTCGTTGCGCGCGCGCTCCGGCATAACGGCGCCAGGCGCGTCGCAGAAGGCGCGCACCTCCGCATCGTACTTACTCAGCTGGAAAAAGTAGTTCTCCTGCACCGCAGCCCGCACGTGCTGCGCACGCTGGCACCAGAGGCCGCCAATACAGTGGCGACGGTGGCGCCTGTGATGATGCAGGTCGCACACCTGCCTGTGCAACAGCATTCAAGACAGATCTACACGTACTGCTGAAGCTGAATGCGAGTGGTTGGAGCAGCCATGGCCAGGCCCCACAAGCCCAGATCTGGCGTATGCACTCCATGCATGCACTGACCCTCATGCATGAAGCTGCAGGCGGTCCCGTGCTGCAGCCTGCTCACCGCGGGCAGGCCGCAGCTGTCCATGCCACCAATCACCGCAGCGTCTCCCCGCTCGCGGCTGTCGTCGCACATGTGCACACACGCATGCAGCGATGCCGGATGTAGTCCATGCATGCAGCGCGCAGCGCACCTCTTCGCGTTCCGGGCAGGGCGTGCGGTGCACGAGGCAGTTGCCGTCCTCGTCGAGGTCGTCGTCGTCCTTGTACTCCTCGCAGCCGACGCAGTAGCGGCCGCGATACGTCGCCTTGCGTACGTCGGCCTCCCAGACGCGCGCCAGCAGCACCCGCACGACGGCCTCGTGCCGCGCATCGGTCGTGCGCACAAAGCGGTCGTAGGAGATGTCGAGCTGCATGCATGTGGCGGCCGTCGGCCGCTGCCGTTCGCGCAAACCGCTGCAACCAGCGGCCATGCAGTTCTAGCCTCTACCCCACGGAAAGGGCTGGACGTTGCAAGCATATGCAGGAATAGGATGCGATTTACGGGTCACGCTGCACAGGGTTCTGGGAGCCGGCATGACACTCTGGGATTCACGCGGGCTCGACTAGTCTTACACATAGCTATCTATCTGCCGTGGTGGCTGACCATAGGGGCATGTCCTTGTGCTGCGCAATTAGCAGTCACCGCCCCGACGGTCGACCGGATTGTGATCATGTGCAATCGGCCGTACCTGCCACTTCAAATGCAACATGGATAATAGGTTGATACGCCACACGGACAAACTCTGGAGCAGCACAGCAGGCGCTCATGCAGAACGGTCATGCACTGAGACATGTGACAGCACTGCCACACGCAGGGGGGTTCTCGGGCCTCAGGGTGGGAGGCCCTGCTGTGCAGCTAGCTGCTGAGGGTGGGCCATGGCCATGCATGGGAGGCATGCGTAGGTAGGGGGGGCCAGCATCGGAGCAGCTACCCCATGACTTGTCCTGGACTACGAAGAACCAGGGCGGGTGATGGTTCGCAAATTGGTGTGAAGCACTGTTGGGAACTGTGTCTCGGGGGCGCACCATGTCCCAGAGGAGGTGGTAGCGCTGTGCGATGCGGTCGCAGTGCTCCTGCGGGGACACCCCCGCCTTCTCGGCAGAGTCTGCGATCTTCTCGCCATGCTCGTCCGTGCCGGTCACAAACGTGACCGACTTGCCCTGTAGGCGCTGGAAGCGTGCGGCCACGTCGGCTGCGATGGTCGAGTACGCGCCGCCCATGTGCGGCTCTGCATGGCACGCAGCAGTCGCAGCACGCAGCAGTGGTGTGCGTGCTTCGGCAGCACGTGGTGGCGGATTGTGCAGCTGTCCCATTCAATTGGTAGGCCTGCGGGCTGGGCTGCGATTGTGGTCGGCAAGGACGTGCTGGTGTGTGATCTGGCAGGAGGTGCAGATGATGCCATTGAAGCGCAGGTTCGGTCACGTCAACTGGATGGACAGGTGACTGCAGGCTGTTGGAACCAGCGTCACTGCTCTTCTGAGCTGCTGGGTGGGCTACGGACACAAGCTCCACCCGCAGCCCTGGGCATGCCCGCTAGCAAATGGCCAGGAATGGCACACTTAGAGTGTGCATGCCAGCGATAATCGATGCCAGGTTTCTTCAATCGTGTCAAGGCTCCTGGGATTCACTTGGCTGCTATCGTGTGTTCTGAACAAGCGCGCCAGTGCGGGCCAGGGGCATGTTCGACTGCATCATGCGCGCGTCTGCAGGCACTGCTGACGCGTGCACTTGTCGGAGAAATTTGTCTCGCCAACATCATACCGGCATTGGCGTAGTACAGCGGCGTGGTGATGGTGAACTGTTCCGGCTCCGCTCGGGTGGAGCAGGCGCGCCTCTCGCTCCAAGTCCCTCTGGCAAACTGGCAGCGCGCCCTGACCGGTTGAGCAGATAACTTCGCTAATCTGACTGCCTTCATATCATAGCTGCTACCACGTGTGCATTTCAACATGGCAATCGGCCTGCGGGAACAATGCGGGTCACACGCACTGCGCGCTCATGGTCAAGGACGAAGCGCTCTCGATATGCGGACGATGTGTAGGACTAGCGTCGCCCCCCAAAAAAGTGTATGTGCTTTCTTGCTCAGTATTGATCCTCGCTTCGTGCAGCGGGGAGGCGCAAGTACACAACCGTCGGTTTTGCGTGCATGCATGCAGATTTCAGCTTGTGGCTTACCGCGAATGGCTAGGAAGAGAACAGTGGCGCATGCCCTGACAGAGAAACATACGCCTTACAAGTCGGTGGTCGGATATACGTCTTGTCATCGCTCATTGTATCGGTGCTGTTGCCATTGGGCATCGCGATCATCCAGGTTTGGCGAGAGGTTGTGCCCAGCACCGGCTTCAAGGATGTCGGTCTCGTAGAAACAGTCATCATAGCATACTTTTGATCTTTCACGTTGAGCCGCACCTGAAGTAGTGGGATGGCAACGAAAGGAGGAGCAAAGGGGGTGCCGACGCTCGATGACGAGCTGCTTGCACTGCAGAAGGCTCTAGAAAAGAAGAGCGCAGTTGTAAGTACCCTTGGACCTTGCTGTGAGCGTCTGTTTGGTGGAAGTGTCTTGAACTTCACGCAGCTGTTCAATCTGTGGCCTAGTCTGTCCACCGCGACTCAGGAGCATCGCTTTCTGCAGCTCTTCAAAGTCCTCATAAAGAAGCTTAAACTGAAGAAGGAAGCCATGCAAGCATTAGCAAACGTACTGATTGAAGCTCAAATGGCGCACCGATATCAAGGCCAGCATCAGCTGCCTGTCAAGATTGATGAAAAGCTGGGAGCTACGCACGAAGTACTCACGCTCGCAGACGAACGCACCTTTGACAAGGCGACGGTAGAAAATCTGCTTGCCTTCTTCAAGGATCTGACACCGGCTGAACTGAACGAGGTGCGGCGGGCGAAATCTGAGCCCAGTACTGGAGATTCACAACACAGGCTAGGAATTCGTACATGCACAGTGGCAACGCCGCAGCAGAAGACCTAACGCTCACTCAAGGCGTTCCAGGACGTGGGTGTGCTGATTCAGGTCTACCTGCCTCCACCAGCTAGAGCTGTGTACCTCCAGAACCTGGCATTGAAGATGGCGGACTCGTGGACATACACTCAAGCGACCAGCCTCAAGTATGCACCTCGCCTCAAGCGTGCCGCAGAGGTGCTGGCACGAATGGTCCCTGGCGCAACCTTTGGCAAGGCGTGGCGCCCAAAGCCCACGGCCGCCATCTACAGCAAACTGTACCACCATCGGGGCCAGGTCCCGCAGGGCTGGTTGTCTGATGCGATCCAGGGCCGCATCAACTGCGAAAGTATGGAGACCGTGCAGCAGGTGGCTGCCTTCTTCCGAGGCATCCTGGAGGCCCAGGCTGCTGCAGCGGATGCAGCAGAGCGGCCACCGCTAAGCGAGGAGCCCACAGGCGCAGAGATCCAGGCCTATGACCTCGATGGCCTGACTGTCCTGGAAACTGGGCTGCCCGTGGATGCGCTGGCGACGCACTGTCATGGCAGCATGACGCCCGAAGGCATGCCCTCCCCGCGGCCCCTGCTCTCGCTGGACACACGCCAGACCTTGCACCAACTGTGGTGGCGACCTGGCAAGTAGCTCGCCCGGAGTTGAGCCTCCACGCAGAGGTGACGGTGAACAGATGGTAGACCCTTGGATCATGCATGGATCGTGCACCGATGCACCCACCCCGCTGCGTTGCCCCACGGAAGCCCCACGGAAGCGTAGGGGTGCCTGGATGGTCTTCCTGCCCATGTGAACATGACAACACGTTACAGAGGTGGATTTTGATGCTGCAATGCACATGCAGAGGACTGTGCGGTGGCTGTGCAGACCACGAGATCCTGCAGGACTGCACTCTGGTAGTGTACCGCGTAAAAGAGTGCGCCTGCTGCGCGGAAGTCGAGGAGCTGGAGGCTGGGGAGGTGATGCTGGTGAACCTGCTGCTCGCGCGGCCGTGCGCGCGCCGCTCCGGCTTCCTCTGGCGCGTGCCGGAGGGCGACCTCGTGGCCACTATGGAGCTGCAGGTGGCCACGCCCGCGGCGTTCAAGGTGATGAAGAAGGGGGCTGACGCGCACGACCGCGCTGCGCTGCTGTCGCGCTTCCCCATGCTCAACAAGCTGCAAGAGCTGGCCGCGGGCTCGGAGGGGAAGCTGGTGTTCCCGGCGGTGGTCAAGGGCGTGGCGAAGGGCGGCGACGGCGGCGCGGGCGCGGCGCTGATGCACATGTTCCGGGGGATTGACCTGATGCACCCGGCAGTGGACGGTGCGGAGGCTGCGGCGCACGCGGGGCGGGTGCCGGGGGATGCGGAGTTTGAGTGGCACGTGCGGGATCGGCCGGCGCCGGGGTCGCGGTGGTTCTGCATGTGGGAGGGGCTGGGGGGCGTGGTGCGCGTGGACGCGGTGGGGCTGCGTGTCGCCGGCAAGGTGCCGCCGGGGGCGCAGTTCTCGGTGCTGCTGAGCGGGGAGCTGCCGGGCGGGGAGGTGGTGCACCTGGTGGAGGAGCGGCTGGCGGCGCTGCCGGTGGTGAAGGGTGAGATGCAAATGGTGGTGGACGGGCTGAGCGCGGCGGGCGTGGTGGTGGGGAACCTTCTGCGGTTCCGGCGGGTGATGCTGGAGGTGTTTGAGCACGAGCGCGGCAGCCTGAGCGTGCCGGTGGCGGAGGTGACGGTGAAGACGCTGGAGGTGCGGGGGGCGGCGGGGGAGGGGGGCGGGGCGGTCCCGCACGATGGGCAGGGGCCGGAGGTGGCGGCGACGGGCGGGTAACGGATGGTTCTGTGGCCGTCTTGGCTTGCCGTGGCAGGTTCATCTGGACTGCACGCCGTGGCATGCGGCTTGGCATATACGGCTTGGCACACTGGTGGAAATGGGCCTGCGTGTTTGGATGACCCTGGCACTCTGGTATGGTCGTGGCTGGGTACAATTGGATCCATCGACGGAGCGGCGCAGCTGGTGCAGTGCTCACCACAATCTGGCGCTGTCATCGGTGCAGGCCTGTTGGATCGTGGAGGGCTGGGCGAGGAGAATCCGATGGGCTACGTGGAGGAATGACCCAATAGGATTCAGATTGTGGTCAGGGACGCGTCGGTGGTTTGTGCATGCAGAATGTTATACTATGCTAGCCGCTGGGCCCAGCTGCTGTGGCTACAGGCGATTCGCCTCACACTGGCAATCCCGCGGGACTCAGCTGACATGCTGTTGCAGGCCGCGGAGCAGCTCGGGGTGGTCAATTGGAAGTCCTCAGAAACAGTAACTGCGTTCTGAAGTCAATGTCCCCAACAGTTGGTGTGAACAGCACAGTGAATGCAATTGTCGATGTTGGTTACGATAGCTTGGGTTAAGTTTGCTCTGTGGTCTGCTTTATAGACGAACCCCAGAGAATTGTCGATCGACTCCTCACCAGATATCTAGGCCTGTTGACGCTTGTCCATAAAGCTAGATTTGGGATCTCCCCCGCGCGGGCTTGTGACTTTTGGCCGTTGGAGAGGATTGGCCACACATCGAAGTCGCCTTGTAGGGAATTCAGTACAGACAAATCTACGCACGCAATGCTCAAGACAATGGAGGTCGGGTAGCTCCTTGCGCAGCTATCGTGGCAGGTCGTGGCGTCACTTTCGACAACAAACGAATGGCGAGCTTTTCCCGAATCAATCTATCCAGGTCAGAATCCAACCCGCTTTAGCCTTCATAGTCTGCCCAGCGCTCGCTGATTGACTGGTTGCAAATTCCAGCGGCCGTGCACGCTTCGTTGCACTGCTGTTCCGGGCCGCGCGATTCTTGCATTCATGCCAGATCCTGGCATGTAGTTCCATACCAACAAACTGCACTACGGTAAGCTTGAAGCTTGCAAGGTCTGCTGCTTTTTTCGATGCCATGACGTTTTTGCGGCTGAAAGTTGTATTGGTCCGCCGTGTACGCCATGGCGGAAGACCTGCCCGATCCGCGAGTGCTGCATGCGGGAGCATGGGTCTTCACTATGGATGTCAGTGAATTACCAAGCATTGCCTTCACGGTCGGCCCTGGTGCGGTGGCTTGCTGAATTAAGTTGTCACATGTGACGTGCCGTGCATGTTCTCCACACTTGCAGGTTGAGAACTAATTTCAATTTCCGATCGACTTCGTTCATCCGCAACGAACTGCTGACAGTGTCACGGCCGTGCTCGCAAACAAGGTACGTGGAGACTGCTGGTGCTGGCTGTCACGCCACCTTCTTTTGCCTGGCGATCCACAGCGCCCGGGCAGCCGACTGACTCGCCCAATGTGCCTGCAGCACAGCAGCAACGGCGCCGGCGCGCCTGTCACTCACCACTGGAGGCTTCGTCATCCCCCATCCTCAGAAAGTCGCCAAAGGTGGTGAGGATGCATATTACATTGCTGAGCGCTCGTTCGGAGTAGCAGATGGAGTAGGAGGATGGGTGCGACCATTTGGCCATGCGCTTGCACCGCACAGCCGCAGCAACGCTACTGCCCCCGCTGCTGCACTGATCTCCGTGTGACACAGCCGCAGCAGCGTCCCCGTCCCTGCATCCGCAGCGGCACTCTCCCTGCTGCATGACGCGGCTGATCGTCATCATCCCCTACAGACTCGCTCGCAACTGCACGCAGCCACCCCTCGCATACAGCGACTCCCATGCTGTGTGTCCTGCACGGTCCACACGCATCCTGCACATGCATCCTCACACAAGGATGCGGTGCTTGATTTGCCACGCATGCATGCGTGTCCTGCATGCTGCGCGTCCTGCATGCTACGTGTCCTGCAACTGCTGCACGCCTACAGGCAGAGCTAGGCATTGATCCCGGCGAGTATGCCCGGACGGTCATGAGAGAAGCCAAAGCAGCGGTGGACGCGTACCTCAAGGCTGAAGAGGGTGCTGTGCTTGACCCCACAGCCATCCTCACCGTCGCACACAGCAAGACAGAGCGCGTGATTGGTCCGTTCTCTCTATCCAGTCCAATGTCCCACGATCACCGCTGCATCACCCCCCCCCCCCCCCCCCCTCACACCTGCATACCTGCCGGACGAGCTGCTGTAATTCTTGGCACTTGCCAATTCGATTGTCTGTGGATGCCGCGGCAGATTGAGGTGCGCGTGCTGCGTGTGCTCCTCGCTTGCTTGTCCTGGCATCTGCTGGCCGCGCATCAACAGTGAATCCAGAGCCGCCGCGTGGCTTCCCGAACAGAATGCTTGCACATGCATGAGGTCTTTGCGACCGTTTGCTTGTCTTGCCGCAACGCATTGTCTCGTGCTGCTGTGGCGAGGGCGAGCTGCTGGGTATGCCAGGCTTTTGCAAGAGTGGCACTCTAATGGTGACATCGCAGCTTTGTGAGCCGATCAGGCACCGTGCTCACCGTGCGACCAGGCACCGTGCGCCGAGCAGCACTGAATGACGAACGTTACAGAGCAGCACTCACAGGCTCAGCGGGCTGCGACTGCGGCGGTAGATCAAAGTGCATGCATGCATGCAGCTGTAGCCAATGGTTGCACCTCCTTGCTGTGGTAGCTTTGTCAGCCAGGCACCGGACGTCTCCCTGGCAGAGCAGCATCGTTATGGGGCAGGTCTGCGGTGCAGGGTCCAGCACGGCGGTCGTGCTGTGCGTGGAAGGTGAGAAGCTCCTGGCGGCCAACATCGGCGACTCAGGGTTCCTCGTGGTGCGCGACGGCCAGCTCGAGTTTGCATCGCCGCCGCAGCAGCACCGCTTCAACTTCCCCTTCCAGATCGGCACCCACGGCGACCCCGTCACCGCCGCCCAGGTGTGCTGCGCCCCTCGTCCGCATGCATGCATGCATGTGTTCGCGCACGCACGTGCGCGCAGTGCTGTGCTGCTCCACGTACATGCGCAGCATGCCGCCGCGATTGTGGATCGGTTGTGTGGCGATTGTGCTCTCGAGTAGCGCCGACTCGGCATGGATCGCAACCTGCTTTCCCGCCTTTCTTGCTTGCACGTCCTGTGTGCCACAGTGTGTGTGCCAGCAAACACCGAAGCCCTGCTAGTGAGTGACCAGTGAGTGACCATGGTGGCGGGCGGTGCATGGTCCACGCGTTCCGGAGCTGCACCGCCACTGGAAAACACCGCCACTGGAAAACACCGCCACTGGCAAACACCGCCACTGGCAAACACCGCCACTGGCAAACACCGCCACTGGCAAACACCGCCACTGGCAAACACCGCCACTGGCAAACACCGCCACTGGCAAACACCGCCACTGGCAAACACCGCCACTGGCAAACACCGCCACTGGCAAACACCGCCACTGGCAAACAGTCGCTCTGAAACCCTTGGCTGTGGTGTGCTGTGCGCTCCCACCCCGCAGTGGTGCATCTGATGTGGCTGTGTGCAGCTGTGCTGTGGTCATGCTGTGGTCATGTGTAGGCATACTGTGTGGACATACAGCCCGGGGACGTGATCATCGCCGGCACGGACGGCCTCCTGGACAACGTGTTCAACGACCGCTCGGCAAAGCTCGTGTGGGACGCCAAGTCGCGCGGCGCGACGCCGGGTGTTGCGGCGCAGCAGCTCGCCGTGCTCGCGTCGGGGCGCGCGTTTGACCCGCTCTACCAGTCGCCCTTCGCCAAGGCCGCGATGCAGTCAGGGTTCTTCTACCGCGGAGGCAAGGTCGACGACATCACGGTCGTCGTGTCATACGTGCTGCCTGCTGCGGGGGCGGCAGCTGCGGGGGCAGCCGCGCCGGCGCAGGAGAGCGATGACGCGGGCAGCGTGGATAGCGCGGACAGCACGGCGCCGGCGGCAGTGGCGGCTGCAGTGGCCGGGGCGAGTGCTGCTGCGGAGGCGGCCGTGTCGAGCGAGGCACCGACAAAGGCGACTGCGGGGCCAAAGGCGGCCGTGGGGCCACAGGCGTTTGTCGCACCGGACAAGGCGGTCGTTGGGCCGCCGGTGCCGCCGGCCGCGGGCGAAAGAGCTGCACCTTGAGGCGTGTGGCATGGCCGGAGTCGTTGCCGGGCGTCGGCTGCTGTGAATGGTTCATGCTTGAGGGTTGAATCGTGACTGGCATGTACTGGGAGGTGCGGCGCGCATGCATGCAGGTCGGAGTGACAGACTATGTGTCAGGTAGATGGAACAGGAGACAGTGTCGCACTCGGGGGGGAGAGGAGGGTGCATGTGCCAGGTGTTCTTGCTGTGTTTGAGTCTCATGCCAGTGGGTTGATTGTGCTGGGGCTGAGCGTCGCAGCACGCAGCGTGGTGTCGTCGTTGTATGTACATCGCGGCTTTGTAGCGCAGAGTTACCACCAGCGGGGCTTGCTGCTTGCGTCACCACTCACCAGCGGTGGGGGCCAGCCTGTGTGTGTTATGCCACCCTTGCGGCTGTGGTATCTGCAAGGCAGGTATGACAGCTCGCGTACACACGCAGTTTGTAAACACATGATCGCAGGCTACTGTAGGCCTGCCGTGCTCTAGCGGCGTGTAGTGGCTGTATCTGAGCCTGGCGTGATGTGCTGAGCTGTCCATGTTTGTTGCTCTTTTTGTTTCGATACAGCTCTCTGGGATGTCGCCAGCTAAGGTCGAGCAACGGAGATGTCATGTTTCGGTGTGAGATAGCCGAGGCGCAGAACAAGCGTTTGGTCACCATACGGCTGATTCCTCGTAGAAAATTCTTCGTTTGATATCATATGCGCATGTCGCCCTGCACCTACTGTCCCGCCGTGCTGCAACCCCATCATGGGCATCACAGAATCCTCTTTAGGGAATGTAGCTGTTTCATGATTCTGGCCATGCCACGCTCTGCACCGAAGGCGCACCGCTCCGGCGGGTGGAATCGCGCTATCCAGCCGCGCCGCTTCACTTGTCACCACGCTGGCCTGTTTCCATTACAACACTCTCCATACCGCCTCCGGACAAGGCTGCACCTCACACTTTTGCCTAAATCCGACGAGGCTGGCACAAACAGTCAAACCATGGCGAAAATGTGCGACTATTTGGAGAAGGAATTCGTGCGACGACATCTCACAGCGAGCGTTTGCGCACTCCCGGCAGCGTTCCCTCTCAATAGGGCTTATTAAGTTTCACCCTGCCTTCAACTTTCTACGAAATGGCGGCCTGTGCAAGATGTGTACCTTGCGCACCACGCTCAGCGGTGTTTAGATGCGACCGGTGGCGACAGCGCTGTGCGGTGTTGCACAGGCCTTGCTTGAGCCGTCCGAGCGCTCAGACCGCGCACACGGCGTCTCAGGAAATTGCAGCAAAAGCTGTGACAGGGGCTGCAATAGCTTTGTTGTGCTGCTGCCCTGCAGCGTTTGCAGATGTACAGGTGCGCTCCAGCACACATTGCTGCTTGGCTTCAACTCCTCCACAGAAACAGGACAGCGTTATGCTGCAGCCTTCAGTTCACGTGCCACTCACTTGCAGACCGCCACAATGTCGGATCTCCAGAAAGCTTCGCAACCGCTGGCACCGCAGCCGGTGGATAAAACCAAGATCTGGATCGTGTTGTGTGGAGGCGCAGCTGGGCTGTTCGCCCTGACGGTTCTAGCAGAGAACAACAAGCAGATATTTCCTGCCATTTCACGAGCCAACGACGCATTGGCTGCACAGAGGGCGCAGCGCAGTCAGGCTACATCAGATCCAGTGCCACCTCAAGAACCGTCACAGGGGAGCTGGATAGACGCCGATCCCGCAGCTCAAGAGCCGCCCAGCTCTTCGGAACAGGCTGTGCTTGCCGGACTCCAAGCTGCGAGAGAAAGGGCAAAGCCAACTGGCTCGGATGCTGCGGGGCAGGAGGCCCCGAAACAAGATAGCACATCAAAACCAAAACCGTGAAAGCTGTTTTGCTGACCTTGTCCTCTTATTGTAGGCTTTCATGTATATCGAGCAGTGAACTTATTTGCTCTCCTGCGGAACTGGGGGATGTAATTGTGCGGCAACAAGCCCTGTTCAGCTCAGGCAAGCTCTGATGTGGTGGATGAAGCAGGAAGCCAGATCAAACTGAGCTCCTGAGTACACACTCCGCCCTGGCATCTCTCATGCAATTGTACTGTGACCACGCACCATGGTAGTCGCTGCTCAAGTTGAAGTGAGCCGTGGGGAGTGCGATGGCACGACTCCTGTGTGCCGTGGCATCAGTGTGAAACGGGGATCACATCGCACACGAGAGCCACACTGTACCATCGCAGAGCCACACTGTACCGCTGTACCCTGCTGACATGTCCAGTAAGCAGAGTGGCATTGCTCATGTTTGCTGAAGAGCCCTGACTTTCTGTGTTGCACATGGTACACTCTCTGTGCCTGGCGAATGCCACCACCTTCACAGAATTCCGTGCAGATCGTATGCATGTATCATTGAGGCCTGTCCGCACATACCATCAGGGTTGTCAGTCCATGGGGCAGGCTGGTGATGATGTCGTTCCGCTCTGCCTATCGACGCCTGGACATCTACGCCATGGGCTGATGCTTGTGCTCAACGGCGCGGTCATGGACAGAGCCCCTCAAGCATGCATGCCGGTCTGAGCCGCCAAAGGACGTTGCCAGTATATGCCGATATACGTGCGCCCTCAAGGGAGTCCATGCACAAACGCACACCATGCTATAGCACTCCACTTCTTCAACCACCGATTCAGCGCTTTAAGCATGGAATGACATTCCTCGAGCCTGCCAGCAAGGCACGGCCAGCAGTCCCTGTGGATGTACCTCACCATTGGATACATATGGGCAAGACTCAGCTGCATTTTCATCTGCGTATTTACTCAGCTGTGCACCGATGAGACATGCGATCTGGCCTCGGCCGCAGCGCTAGCAAGGCACCTACCTCGAACGGGCCGATGGCTAGGCCACAGCATGTTTCACAAGCTCTGGCTATAAGACAGGGCTGCTTCCAATCACACAGCAGACACCAGCTCTCACATGTGCACGCTGCCGCAGCCCCGCCTGCCCCTGCCGCCTACGCCGGCTCCACGTCCTCGTGCCGCTGCAGCACCGCCTGCAGCTCCGCCGGCACAGCCTCGCCGTTCAGCACCACCGCCACGCGCAGCCCCGTGCCGCGGAATGCCCACAGCGCCTCGGCCAGCGCTTCGCAGATCCACGGCGCCGGCGTGCCAAAGCCGCCGCCGCCGACCATCGTGAGGAAGACGCGCGTGGAGCCGTTGCGGCCCCAGTGCCGCTGCGCGCTGCGGAGGCCGGTCCACAGCGTGGCCTTGTACGCAGCACGGAGCAGCGCCGTGGCGAGGGGCCGCCACAGCGCGAGTGTGGTGCCTTTGTTCCAGCTGATGGACGCTGCGGGCGGGAAGACCTGGTTGATTAGCTGCGCCGCGTCCGTACACAGCTGGCGGCCGCACTCGCTGGACGTCACCTGCGCAGGAAGATCGAGCAGCACTCTAAGCATGAGCAGCCTCAGCACGGTGCATGTGTCCGATCATGGATGATGATGAGTCTCAGCACAGTTCATGATCGGCCAGCTCCCGGTTGGTACTGGGGCTCGGACGGCAGGGTGTGTGAAGATTCGGCTCGGCGGTATCGATATAGGTTCCCTTTCGAGTACATGCGCATGCAGCAGCCAGGAGCATGCAGCAGCCAGGCGCATGCTGCCAATGCTCCCCACTCCCCGCCCCCCAGACCGCTCAGGCGTCTGCGCCACCAGAGGCGCAGCCAGATCCGAGGCAGGGCCCCTCGAGGCAGGGCCCCATTCCCCAGCGCCTCCTACAGGAGCGCTTATGCACCTGTTTGGCACAACTGGTCAAGCACGGGCTGATAGTATGAGGTGCGCCACACCTGAAGGTCTTCATGCACTCCCACCCGCACCAGCTTCATGGCGGCACCGGGCTCCAGCTGACTCAGCGCCTTGTTCACGTTGCGCAAGTCCTTGTCAGACGCGAGCGTGTACCCCGCGCGGCACTCAAACTCGGTACGTTCGGGCAGCTGCAGCTTGCTCTGCAGCGGCTCGAGGCCGTCGAGCGTCTGCTGTGAGGTTTGACCCTGCTGCCACGAGCCATCCGGGCGCTGAACGGGCACGTAGTAGTTCCGAAAAAGCAGCCCCGCGGCGCAGCTGACTGCGCACGCCGCTCCTTGCGACCGCTTGCGGTGATACACGGACTCGCCGTCTTCCGGCTCGCCCTCGGGGCTGCTCATGGCGAGGTAGTTCGGGAGGGAGGAAACCTGGAACGTGGCGAATCGGTTCTCCGGGGCGGCCTGCAGCGCCGTGACTTCGGCAGAGACAGCTTTGGCAGTAAGGTAGCGAGCAGCGCCTGAAGGCCTGGCCGGCACAGCCGCCTGGCGCAGCTGCGAGAGTGTCGCGGCGTGGAAGGTTCCGACGGTGAACCAGCGCTGTGTTACACAGTGATAGATCTAGGACTCAGCAGCGCCGAGGCAACAGATCAGGCAACAAGCAAACAGACAGCAAACAGACAGACCGGCCACCGCAAGCACCAAGGTCATGCGCCGCACGAGCAAATGCCAGAACGAACTATCGCCAGCGCGAAAGCAGACACGCACACACCACGCAGTACCACGCAGGCCACGCGCACACCAAACACACAGCCAGCACTCGCCGGGCCCACAAGCGGTCGTCGGCACGGCACTAGCAGTCTGCACGGGCGCGACAGCGCGCGCTACGGCGATGTCTGAGGCACCGGTCCCAGGAGCCATAGCCTCAGCCAGCCCGGCAGCCCGAGCGGTGTCCGGGGAGGGGCGCAGAGGAGAAACGGCGGACGTGCGCTGGGAGGAGGGAAGAGGGAGGGAGGGAAGAGGGAGGGATCGGGTGCGGGGGGGGGGGCTGCAGGGTGAAATGGGTGGAGGGGGGGGGCTCTCGGGGCGAGATGGGCGAGGGGGGGGGGGGGGGGGGGCGACGCAAGCCTATGCGCGATGGCCTGTCAGCGCCGGCAGACCGTCTGTGGGGACAGGAAGGCCCGGCAGCAGCGCCCGTCCGACCAGTCTAGCACGCTGTGACGGCAAGCACACGAGGCTGGTGCCGCGCAGAGCGAAGTCTGCCTTGGTTTCCGCGTAGCTCTTCTCCTTGACACCGAAGGTCTTGTGAAACCATTCCTGTGCAACATCGGATGCACGCGTGCAGACGGCGTGCAAAGCGGAATCGGTGAGCAAGCTGTCTTCTAGGGAACCACGCACACGCACGCGCGCTTGTCAAGTCCACGTTAACGCTCACATCACATTCGTAAGGCGTAGTTTGGCGCTAGGCTGATCGGCCGAGAATAGCCCTCTTCACAATATCTACGGCACGGCGTATCATGAGCCTGCTAATACGGAGACAACCGCACAGAAGAGTGTTCCCACGCCACAAGCAATTTGTCTCCCGCTGTCGGCAGGCGTACCCACGTCGTAGCTGAATCATACAACGCCTAGCCATCACAAGGTAGCACGGTGCCGGTCACCGAGCCGCATGGGCCGGGAAACGCATTGGCGACGCAGTTCCACTCCACTGAATCAGGCATGTCACATGAAAATCGCCACAACAGCCACAGGACAATCCACTATGCTGTGTGCACCATGCCACAAATGGGGCTGCACTCGGCCAGTTGCTGCAACACGCGGTGCTGCACCTCGCAGCTGCAATGCCACAGCTGTTTCCCCTGTTAGTACAGTACCCTCCGAAACCACATGTTCACACGTGGAAGCACAGCAGTGCTGCTGAGTCCCTCAACTCACAGCGGCAGGTGGTACAGGACACCACCGCTGCGGCCCGCACACACCGACTGCACGCTCCCACATGCTCGCCACCTCTCATGACCAACCCCATGCTGAGAGATCCCCACACTGTTTCCTCGCTGTCTGTAATCACAGCCGCGCACCGTCCCCGGGACGCGCTCTCATGCATGCAGTGGCGGGTTGCTGCCCAGCGTGTTGCAGCGCTCTCATGCATGCAGTGGCGGGTTGCTGCCCAGCGTGTTGCAGCGCTCTCAATGCTTCTCCGCCGCCACATGCTCCTGCCACGCGTGGCAAGCAGCCAGAGCCGCGCTGCAGCGAGCGTGGCATGCAGCAGCTGATACAGCATGCCGCTCGGGCGGCACAGCACGGGCTTGCTGCAGCGGTGGCAGCTGTCCCATCATGCTGCACCGAGCTAGAGCTGGGGTGCTGGGAGGGGTCTCGGCGCTGCACAGCACAGGACTGGGCAGCTTGTTGGGGCTGGCTAAGAAGCCGTTGCTGCCTGCGGGGCAAGGGCGGTGCCTCTGCCAGCAGTCCGAACCAGCGGTTGTGACCGCGGACTGCACAAGCAGCCACTGCGGCCCCGCACTTCGGCGCGGCGGGCCGGAGTACCCCGACCCCCTTTTTAAGCGGCGGTCCCACCTGAATCCTTTTGAATCAAGAAATTCTTGAATTGAATCTGGATTCAAAAGGATTCAAACGGGATCCCAGAGTAAAAAGGGGGTCAGAGTAGGGCCGCAGGGCCGCCGAGTAGGGCCGCCATCTCGCGAGCAGCTGCGGGACAGCCAGACCGGCTCTGACGCTCTTCAGCTACGCTCTCGCAAGCTTGCTCTGAGCAACCGCAAGCATGGAGTCTGCATGCTGTGCCTCCGGGCGCTGGCGCAGGCCGCGCTTCACTCAAGCTGCCGCAGGCGGCGGGTTCTGAGTCCGCAGAGGCCGGGATTACCCAGCAGGCCAGCGCGCCGCAGCGTCCTACGCACACGTGCGATCTGGTGGCCTAGCCACCTGCAAACAGCGCCTGCAGTGACGATGGAATAGTTCTAGCCATGGGCTCTGCACGGCCAGTGCCTACATTGCGGTGCGGTGTGCCCGCATCACCCAGCCACGTGCGAACCGCACCGCGGCCGTGCAGTCGGCCCCCCGGGGCTGCTCAAGTGTGGAGTCGGCGTGCTGTGGCAGGAAGGTGCAGCGCGCAGGGCGGCAGCGTGCCGGTCGGACCCGGCGATGCAACCGCCCAGCGGCACTGCTGATGATGCATTCAGCACCCCGCGTGGCATGCGGCATGGCCATGCATGCTGCTCCCACCAGGCTCGGCCCGACTGGGCATTCCGGTCTCTGCAGCTAGATGCTGCTCCAGTTGTGAACAGCATGTTACAACCTGCGCGGTGCAGCGCAAGCGGTGCACATCACAGCACGCACAGCACATGTGACCGCACCGGCTCCGACAGCTGCACAAGCACTTGGGCCTGCTCTGTGCTGTTCCAGGTGGCGTCACTGACCTTGATGCATGCGCAGAGCGTGTGCCGTCTGGCTTCAGACTCTGTTGTTATGGAGAGGTCTGTTGTTGTGAAGAGTTCTGTTACGTTGAAGGGTGTTGGGGAGCATGGGGAGGTCAGGCGGCCTCCAATCGTCAGGTTGCGGCCAGGGGGCCTTGATGCAGACAGCGGTGTGGGGGCAGGGGGCCGGTGCGGGGTCAGGGGGCCTCGAGGAAGATGCCGTTGCCGCTCGTCTTGCCGCGGCGGTTGTGATCGAGGGCGCAGCGCGCAAGCCTGACGACCGCCTTTGGCAGTACCTGCAGCGCGGCCCTGCCTTGAAGCGCAGGGGGGGGGGGGGGGGGGGGGGCAGTGCAGGCGCCTGCGGACGGCGGCAGCACACAGCACGTCCGCTGCAACGCATGCAGGGCGGCGCGGTCGGCTGTCAACTAGACATGCATGAGGACCAGCGTCCTGTTGCACTGCAGTGCAGCGCCGAGGAGCATGCTTGCTGCCGTGGAGCATGCGTGCTGCTGTGGTATGTACAACCCAGAGCGGAGGTTTTGTAAAAACTGCAGTCGCTGATGGCTAGCCATGGCTGTCATGCATTTGTGTGCCATGCGTGTATCACCAGCAGGGGAGCAAGAGGCGAAAAGTTGTGTGCCATGCATTTGGCTTTGAAGCACTCACCTGCACACCGTAGTGGCCGTTGCGCTGGAGAGTGCACTCCACACAGCGCGCCGAGCACAGCGTCTCGACGACGAGGCCGCAGCGCGCAGCGCCAGTGGCGTGCACGCGCTCCAGCTCCACCGCGCCGGCGCGCGTGCCGATCTTCTGCAGCCGCATGTTGTGCTCCCGGCAGTCCCGGAACCTGCACAGCACGGCGCAGCGTGCGGCACGTGTCGAGGAGCATGCATATAATGCGCCAGCACAGCACGCACAGCATGGCCACAGCATGGCACCCGCACATCGGTGGACATACGAGGCTAACAAGCACCCGTGCTGTGCGTGCTGTGCACGGAGGGACGCGGTCGCAGCACGCAGCGTGCGCACCGGCAGTCCTCGACCTTGACGTCGGATGACACGCCCTTCACGAGGAGCCCCAAGCGGCAGTCAGTGACTTCGCAGCCGCGCAGCACGAGGCGCCGCCGCACCTCGGGATCGCCGCGGGCTTCCACCACCTCCAGCCCCACTCCCTCCCCGGCGCCTGTCACGCGGCAGTTTTCAACGAGCGCCGCGGCCGCCGACACGCTGAGCACGCACTCGGCCGCCGTCACCCCCGACACCGTCACGCGCTCCCCGAAAAACGCGACCCGTGGCGCGTCGCGAGGCGGCTCCGCGAGCAGCCCCGGCGCGAGCGGCGTCAGCGGCGGCGGCGTCGCCGCGGCAGCACGCGTGAGGTGAACGTCCGCGCAGCGCGTGCCAAAGATGCTGAGCACGTCGCCGTCCAGCAGCTGGAAGACGCCGCCGCGGACGCCGCACGGCAAGCGGTAGCGGCCGCCAGGGCCGCTGCGTGGCGCGGACGCCCCGATGGCCGACACCGGTCGCGAGCCGAGGTTGAGGACGAACGAGTCGGGCCGCTCCTGCTTCGCAGCCTGCGCGCACAGATCGGCCAAGCACACCGCGACGTTCTCGGCGACGTATGTCGGCAGGCTCGCGGCCTGCGCTGCGTGCTGTACCTCCTGCTGTGAGCGCTCCGTGTCCCTCGAGATGCTCTGCTTGCTCAGCTTCTCCTGCAGAGCCTTGACTGTGCCCCTGCATGCGCCGTGCTGTGCTGTGCACTGGCGGGGTGTACGAGCGTGGCAGGCACGCTTGATGCATGCGGCGGAGACTGGAGGTGCGGCACTCAGCAGTGCGTGCGTAGACCGCGCAGCGGAGCCCCTTGAGATTCGCAAGGAGCCGTGCAGGGGCCAAGGCAGCAGCGCGCATCTGACATGCTGCGCCACATGGTCTCTTGCGAGCAATGACAGACATGGGAACAAGGGAATGGTGGGGCTGTGGGTGACATCTGAGGGGGCAAGATGTGGCGCTCGCCCGCGCGCTGCCACTGCTAACCATGTCAGACGCTTGAGCATGTTGAGCTAGGACACGTTGGTTGTGACATGCATCGCTGAAGACAGAATGCTCAGGCGGCCGGTAGCGCTGAATCAGCCTATAGCCTGAGATACAATGAGTCAGGGGGGGGGAGGGGGGAGGGGGGCGTGCTGTGCGTGCTGTGCGGCAGCGAGCAGCTCCGAGGCAGTCTTCTGCAGGAAACGGGCGGCCAGCGGCGCGAGGCCGAGCGCACACTGCCGCATGCTGGGCCGCTCCTCCGGGTCGTCGGCCAGGCAGTGCCGCAGCAGGCTCAGCACGCCGCGGCCGGGCGCGACCGCAAGCTCGCTGTTGGCGGCCGCGGCGGCCGCGGCGTCATACGGCGGCTCGCGGGCATCTCGCGCCCGCGTGACCTGCGTCAGGCGCTTTCCGTGGTACGGGTTCAGGCCTGCACGCAGCACGCAGCATGGCTCACGCCACAGGCCGGTCTCACATTGTAAACGCACATCGGAGTCACAGCCGCGGAGAGTCACAGCCGCCATGGAGCAGCGGCCGGTAGGAGCGTGGCGCGACCTGTGCGGGCAACTAGCGGAGCACAGAGCTACAGGAGCAGTGCAGAGCGTTAAGGCATATGTACACAAGGGAATGACGATGGGGAGGGCAGGCGGGGGACGGCAGGGGGGGGGGGGGGGCGATTGTGCTCCTTCAGTGTGCACGGTGGGGCTGGTAGCTGATGTGGATGGTTGGCACAGAGAGCCTGTGGTGGCGGCTCACTGCGTCGGTCGCCCCACCCTTGCCGGACGTGTTGGTACACCGTGGAATGCATGTGCTGGCCTGACCGCTACTCAACCCATACCAAACCCGCGCCGACAAGCGGCCACAGGCACAGGCCTCACAGAGTGCCATGCACCGCCCTGGCTGGCCCGGCCAGGCCAGGCACACTGCAGCGTGCCATGTGTCGGGCCCTATCGGGGTGCACCACAGCACGCAGCGGTGGCGGGGGTACCTGTGAGCAGGAAGAAGGAGACGAGCGCAAAGCCCCAGACGTCGGCGCGGTCCGAATGCGCGCGCAGCGCGGCCGTGGGGTCTTCCGCGGCCTGGAGCTCCGGCGCATTGTGGTATGGGTCGTCCGGCACCTCCGCGGCGCTGAACACGTGCTGCGTGCCGTCCGTGGCGCGCCAGCGCAGCATGCTGTGGCTCCAGCCGCAGACGACGGGCAGTTTGTCGCTGGCGCGGAGGAGGATGTTGCCCGGATGGACGTTGCCGTGGATGAGGGCGAGGGCGACGACGCCGGGGTGGTCTGAGTGGGAGGAGTTGAGGGTGTGAGCTGCGGAGAGCGCGAGCGCGATGTGGAACATGATGGGGATCGCGTCTGCAAACGGGACGGGCGGGCCAGAGCGGCCAGGCTGCGAGAGGTCGGCGAGCCGGGGGTGGGGCGCCTGCAGGCTCGCGATCTTGTGGACGGCGCCGCTGCAGCGCTCCTGGATGATCTGGATGCCTGCTGGCGTCGGGCAGACGACGTGTTGGAGTGCTGGTATGATGAAGGGCCGCAGCACGGCCAGCACGGATAGCATCAGGGCCTCCCAGCACAGGGCACGGGTGTGCTCGTCCTGAGCGCCGAGGCGTTTGCGGACTGCATCCACCGACAGGCCCTTTAGGACTTCGACCTGGTAGTGTGGGCCGTTGGACAGGCAGAGGCTTGGGTGGCCGACGACGCTGTCCTTCAAGTAGTGGCTTAGGTGGTGGAAGCAGAAGTACGGGTGCTCCCGCTCGCCTTGGAACAACACGTCTGCTAGTTTACTGAGGCTAGTTTCGATATCAGAAGGAGCTTGGGAAGGCTCGGAGAATGATGTTGCTGCCGTCAAGTTCGACTGTGCTGCAAGAGACGGAGGTTGCTCTGCGCTCCCGCTGTCGCACACGAACGGCTTTCCTGACATCTTCTACGGGCGCACATTCCACGTTGATTTTGATGTCAGTCGCCTGGCATCAATCGCGTGGTTCCCGTGAGCGAATAGCGCGAATAACGGCACCATGCGTACAGGCTTACGGCCTACACGTCTCGGTCGTGACAATGCCATGGCGTCAAGGAATCAAGCATCCGGGAGCAAGCACACAGGTGACGTTTTTGGATCGGCTGAAATTGATCGCTGGACCTCTGCCGTTGAGAGTCACCGCTAGTCGGATATGCGTTCCCGGACTGGTCTGCATGATCATACCCCCCCTCCCCGTCAAGTTCAGCGATCGCGCAATCGCTGACCAGGCAACTCATATAGAGACAGATGTTTGCATGCTGCCCTGCCCAACTCTGCAGGCTTTGCGCCACGCGTACACGCTTTGACAGCGTGGCTTGTGGGGGCATGCTGCTGGGTACATGGGCAATGCATGTTTGGTCTCGAACGCGGGCAGACCCTGAGAAGACGGTAACCATAGGGCTGCGGAAATCCAGTACTTGCACACTCACTACCCTGGAACGCATTGCCCCAGCACGCACTCGTGCAGCTTGGCTGTAAACGTTGGCGGCTGAGCAATGCTCGAGTCCTCTTTCACCTGCTACACCGCGTACCATGTTTATGAATTGGCAGCTTGTCTCCACTAGTACTGACTGCTGCGTGGTTTGCAAAGCACGGGCCTAGTTGAACACTGGCCAACCGGGAATTAGAGTTGCTGCTGTTACTCAGGGTATCTCCGTGCATGAGAGCCAGCAGCGCATGCCATACTCTGCCCCTGTCCGGTGCTGCCACCAGCAACGCTGCTCACAGCACGCTCCGATCAAGCACACACAAGAAGTTATGTGTGTGGAGCGACCGCACACCACTCCCCAAGACGGCTGTTGCTTGCCGACAAGCGGGCGAGACAGCCGGCGTTGCAGGAATCGTAGCATTTGTGGACATCCTGCTGCAACCTAGAGTGTTACGCAGAGATCACCGCAGCAGCCCAACAGCAAGGGCAGTAGCAAGCAGTCAACAACTCCTAGAGTGTCGGCTGTAGGGTGATATGCTGCTCAAGCCAACGAGGGGTGCTGCGCACTGTAAATGTAAAGCTATGGTGCTTTGGAACCAGATAGCCCATCATGAGTGTGGGGCGGCTTGGGACCATGAGGGGTCACGGTGGTGGTGCAAGGTGTGTACTTCAGATCCGGATCGGAGCAAAGTGTCGGCATGCGCACAGGACTCGGGAAAAGTGTTGCCCGGCATCGCCCAGGCGCTGCAGTGGGTTCACAGTGGAGGCAGAGTCCAGGGCGTGTGGACCGGCATCCTGGCCATCCCCGGTGTGGTGGCACATGTGCCGGTGTGGTGGTAAATCTGCCTCCAGACCACCCTCAGGCATCGTGCCAGGCTCTCGACTCACATGCACCCGCCACTCAGTGCTGGCAATGCGGCTAGTAGGCGATCACCAGTCCTGGCCAGTGCGGCACACGTGCGGCAGACAGAGCTGCGTGGGATGGCCACCTCAGAGGGGCTAGTATTCTTCATCGCCGTGATCCCAATCGGCTGCCCGTCGACGTGCAGCAAGCAGCAGGCTTGCCAACAGTCTGCTTGGCTGCCAGCCTGTGTTCCCGCCAGCATGCTATGCAGCCTGCGTCTGTGCCTTACTAATTGCTGAATCAGTGGATACGGCTTCAGGTGTTGTTTGGGTCGGTACTCACACAGGCTCAGTCCAAGCCTGCAGCCCCAGCACATCCCGCTCGAGGCATCAACACTCTTTGAAGCAACGAGTCATCGCCAATGACCCCATCGCCATACCCAGCACACACCGGTGGGCGCGCTGAGATCATCTTCAGGTGTCTCTGTCATGCACGGTTTTTGGTGGTCTGGGCCTGGTTGCGAGTGCATGCAACTGTGCGGAGTTGGGGTGGCACCTGTGACGAAGCTGACATGGACAGCTCCCCCAAGCCACCTTCCGCCCCACATGCAGCCCCGGCTGGCAAAGTCTGACCGCACACTACAGCTTCGGACGCAGCTGTCCTCAGAGGTTTGGCGGGCTGTGTACTGGCGTGTGCCCATCACTGAAACTTGAGTACAAGCAGGTGCTGTCCGGGGACTCAGATGAGATGGTGCCCGATGGTGCCCTGACACGAACATCAGTCTCATTCAAGGCACCGCCGGAAGCATCTAGCGGCCTGACGAGGGTGACCTGGCTCTCTGGGGGGTATTGTTCTGGATGGTCGATGTCAGGTTCACAGCAGGTGCCCACCTGCTGAACACAATGTGAACGTTCTAGATCGGCCTGCTTATACAAAGCAAAAGCATCAAAGAGCGTAACTACTGCGTGCATGGTTTCCGCAACTTATAAGGGCCGGTTGCGCTCTGAGGACAATATACACAGACTTGGCTGCCTTCAACTTGACCTTACTGCCTCGAGATCGAGCCTTCTACAGAACTACCATTTGTGTCCTGAATTCAAATATTGCACAGTGTGTCGACTCAAGATGAAGATACCTTGCTTCCGACAAAGGCACACCAACAAAGCACTCTGCGCCGGTACGCACAGCTCTGCGCAAATTTGCTTCAGCACCTGTTTCGCGCACATCCTACAACTTGGAGTATACTATAGCAAGCTTGATCGAACGCGCGTGTTTCTCGCTTTGTCCGAGCGCTCCTCGTTCACATGCAGGTGTCCTGCTGATCTGTGTCCTGGCGCTCTCGACGAGCGCAAATGCTACACCGGAAGGTGCCACCAGTCCCATCATTGGAATCGACGTTGGTACAACGTGCGCTTACCGACGCTTTCTCGCATGATCGCACCTGGGTTGCATTGACAACCCCCGCGTTCGCGTTGTGAACGGTGCACTTCGCAGCATGCGACTGCGATGCGTCGTGATAGATCTAGGACCCAGCAGCGCCGAGGCAACAGAGCAGGCAACACGCAAACAGACAGGCCAGCACAAGCACCAATGCCACTCTCCGCACGAGCAAATGCCAGAACTAACTAGCGCCGGCACGAAAGCAAACACATACACACGTACATACACATACCGGCTCGCATCTTCTGGGTAGCATGTGAGTCTAGAATCTAGTTGTACGTTCGCTTGGTGCACTGGATCGGAGCCCCTCGATGTAACAGTATACAACCACAAGTGCCACTGGCATGACTAGCACATAACAACCTGTAGCCACATACGCAAGAACAACGCAGGAATCGAGCGCAGCACCACGCAGTACCACACAGTCCACACGCACGCCAAACAGCATGCTCCGGACCCACCGGCGGGCGCCGACTCGACACTAGCAGTCTACACGCGCGCGCAGCCGTGCGCTACGGCCATCTCCGAGGCCGCGAGGCACCGATCCCAGGGGCTGCGCATGCATCCACTGCCAGCCCGGCAGTATGAGCGGTGTCCGGGAAGGGGGGCAGAGGAGGAATGGCGGAGGTGCGCGGGGAGGATGGAAGAGGGAGGGAGGAGGAGGGACGGGGGGGGGGGGGGGGGGGAGCCGACGACTCAAGCCTATAGCCTATAGCTATGCGCGATCGCGTCGACTGCGATGTGAGAGTGTTCGAAGGCACATTTGAAAGTCAAATGGACATCCTGTTTCCATGCTTGAGCATGTCAAACGTGCCTGCCGCGTCAAGCCAGTCAAAGATCAGCAGATCATTGCGCGTCGTAACAATCGTCGCTCGAGCGACGTTACATCGGTTCGTGCAGGTACTCCTGCGTCGGCGTGTTCAAGAACGGACGCGTAGACATCATCGCCAACGATCAGGGCAACCGCATTACTCCTTCGTACGTTGCGTTCACTGACTCTGAACGGCTAATTGGCGATGCTGCCAAAAATCAAGCAAGAAGCAATCCTAATCGCACGATCTACGACGTTAAACGGCTAATCGGGCGACAGTGCGCCTCTCGGAGACAACTGCAACCTAAAATCTGCTTTGTTTGCTATACTTTGCTTTGATTTAGCCGAGTTCACGCCTGGCGTGCATTCACATCTAGATCCATGAAGAGGGATTGCGACCTGAAGTGCGCAAGGTCGAGCTGGTGGTCAAACAGGACCCATTCCAACATTGTCAGCCATGCAGGTTCACCGATGCAGAGGTCCAGCGTGACATGAAGCTCCTCTCCTTCGACGTTGTCAATCATAACGGGAAGCCTTACGTGGGAGTGGAGGTCAAAGGCGAGCAGAAGCAGTTTTCGCCTGAGGAGGTGTCTGCCATGATCCTCACCAAGCTGAAGCAGACCGCAGAGGAGTACCTCGGAGTGCCAGTCACAGACGCTGTCATTACCGTGCCTGCATACTTCAACGATGCACAACGCCAGGTCCGCCTCCCCTCTGCAGCTCCTGCCTGCATCTGACCCACGCTCTCCAAACTCTCCAGCACAGCCCTGTGAAACACATCAGGCAGGCACTATCGACTGACAGAGCCCACCAGCACCGCATCAAAGCACCTGCCCATCACAATCAGCACCCAAGACCCAGCCTGCAGCTACAGTCTAGCCGGAGCCCGCCCAGACAGCGCCACTCCTGTCACGCTCAGCTCACACAACCCACACAGGCAGAGCACGTCCATGGGCCCACGCCTCTGCATGCTCGCCAACAGCAGCACTGCCGCGGTGTCCTGAGCTGGCAGGATCCCACCAACCCGCCTTTGCCCTTGCGTTCACTCTGGATCAATCACGTACAATGCTGACAGTCACAGACAGCCCAGTCTGCCTCAGTTCTGGGTTTCTGGACCATCTTTGTCTTCATCACCGTCTTCATCACGGCCTCAATCTTCTGTGCCATGCAAGGGAGCGCAGCGGCAACCGTTTGCTTCGTGACCAACTCGAATCCACAGGGGAGCCTCCGCGGCACGACACAACAGGAGATGGCAGCTCCTGCCGTGAATCAGCGTGTGCGTATGACCTGCATGCATGACTCGGCGTGCAGGCGACGAAAGATGCGGGCCACATCGCGGGGCTCAACGTGCAGCGCATCCTCAACGAGCCCACCGCCGCCGCCGTCGCGTACGGCCTCGACACCGCCGGCGGCAGTGCCGCCGAGCAGACGGTCCTTGTGTACGACCTTGGCGGTGGCACGCTTGACGTGTCGGTGCTCTCCATCGACGGCGGCGTCTTCGAGGTGCTCGCGACCGCCGGCGACACCCACCTCGGCGGCGAGGACTTTGACCAGCGCGTCATGCAGCACGTGCTGCGGCAGGTGCAGCGGCGCCACGGCGTCGACGCCAGCGGCGACGGCCGCGCGCTGCAGAAGCTCCGGCACGAGGCGGAGCGCGCAAAGCGTGTGCTGTCCTCACAGACTCAGGTGCTGCACGCCCACGCTCAATTCCGGCTTCTGTTGTGCGCTTCAATGCTTCCCCGATCCACCCCGCCCCAGATGAGCTTGCTCCCGCCGCGTGCTGTTCCATTCCCCCTCGGGCATGTCGAACACCCCCGGGGCGACACTCAATGGCATGTGCATGTGCATGTGTGTGTGTGTGTGTGTGTGTGTGTGTGTGTGTGTGTGTGTGTGTGTGTGTGTGTGTGTGTGTGTGTGTGTGTGTGTGTGTGTGTGTGTGTGTGTGTGTGTGTTGCATGCATGCATGCATGCGGAGCATGCATGCAGGTGCGCATCGAGATCGTGTCCCTCGTGGAGGGTGTAGACGTCAGCGAGCCGCTCAGCCGTGCCCGCTTCGAGGAGCTCAACGACGACCTCTTCCGGAAGACGATGGGCCCGGTGAAGCGCGCGCTGGAGGACGCCGGCAAGAAAAAGGTGGACATCGATGAGATCGTGCTGGTGGGGGGCTCCACACGCATCCCCAGGGTGCAGGAGCTGCTGCGGACCTTCTTCGACGGCAAGGAGCCAAGCAAGGGCGTCAACCCTGATGAGGCCGTGGCATATGGCGCGGCCGTGCAGGTGTGCTGCTGCGGAGGCCCGGCTACGGCCGGCAGAGGCCGTGTGCGTGCTGTGCTGTGCTACAGAGCGCTGCAGCGTGCTGGCGTGCTGCCCGTGTACTGCATGGACCCGGGCGGAACGGCCGTTGCCAAGCTGCCTGCTGCCTGCGTGCTGGGCACTGCTGCGGCTGCTTGTGCCAAGAGATTGGCCCATAGTCGAGCATTTCGCGTGCTATGCGCTGCCTGAATTCACAATCCTGGCGCCCATACGCATCCTAGGCCCCCCGTACGCATGTTACGCTCCCCTCCTGCTGACCAATATTGGCGTGCATCATGCTGCCCCCTGCCATATCACACACAGATTTGATGCCACATGCACCTGCCACAACAGCACACACCCGATCCCACAGCGTGCCCCTGCTGTTGCCGCCGCGTCTCTCCCCCCTTGCGGCGCTGACATGGCCCACTTCTGCCATCAAGTCTATCCTCCAGTAGTCAGTTTCGCGGGCTCATGTCTACATCAACATGACCATGTCAACTGATCCTCGCCATTTTCCCCTGCCACTGTGTGTCTCGAGATGGAGCGTGCTGCTGCAAAGGCTTCACTGACCCATCCTCCCATTATGGGCCAGCTCACCGACCCTGAGGAGCTGCAGCATGCTTGCAGGGCGGCTTCATCTCAAAGGACGCGAGCCTCGGCAGCGGTGGCGTCGGCCTCGTGGTCGACGTCGCTCCCCTCACCCTCGGCCTGGAGACCGTCGGCGGTGTGATGACACCCCTCATCCCCCGCGGCACCACCATCCCCACCAAGAAGACCAAGACCTTCACCACCAATCAGGACAACCAGGCACAGGTCTCCATCCAGGTCTTTGAGGGCGAGCGCACCATGACCAAGGACAACCACAAGCTCGGCCAGTTTGAACTGACGGGAATCCCCGCCGCACCGCGGGGCACGCCGCAGATCGAGGTGACGTTCACAGTGGACGTGGACTCGATTCTGAACGTTGCGGCGCAGGAACGCGGCACCGGCCGGCGGGAGGCGCTGACGATCACGAACGACCAGGCGCACCTCACGGCGGCGGAGGTCGAGAGGATGGTGCGCGAGGCGGAGGAGTTTGCGGACGCGGACCGCGAGCTGCGGCTGAAGATCGACACGAGGTGCGCTGTGTTGGTGGATGGGTGCCGCTGTGCCTGCTGCGTGTTGGGTGGGTGCTGCGGTGTTGGTGTCCTCTGGCGCTGTTGTGGAATGAGTCATCAGTCTGACGTCTGACGCATTGAGAGTGGCTAGGTGTCCTGCTGTGTTGGTAGCATCTGGCGGTAGCTGCACACGGGGCTGTGTTGGTGTGTGCTGGGCGGCGTCGTCGCCGCTGCAGCGTGTGTCCATGCAGCTGCATGTGCAGTGCTTGTGCTGCGTGGTGTCTCTGTGGCTGAATTTGCCATACAGTGTCCGGTCCTACTGATCAACCAAAGTCTGGGAGGCGATGTGCGGCCAGCAGTGCCTCTGTGTGTTGCTCACAGCGGCGCTGAGTGACCTGCTGCTGCGATGCCTGGTCAGAACTATGGCAGGCAAAGTCGGTTTGAGTCCGCTGGCGCATACAGAAATGGACTTGAGTCGTACTTGTACGGCATGAAGGCGACGATGAATGATCGGCTGAGGGACAAAATCGAGGCAGACGAGAGGAGCAGCTGCCTGGAGGCTGTTGAGCAGGCCCTGGACTGGCTCGACATTCGAAGCGATGATGTGGAGGTGGCTGACATGGAGGAGCAGAGGCGGGCGACTGTGGATGTGTGTGACCCGATTGTCGCAGGGGCATACCAGCAGCAAGGGGATGACCTGGGGCAGGATGATACCCATGATGAACTGTGACTGCGTTAGCAGAGAGCTCTCTGTTGTTCCAACAGTGGGGCCATTACAGCATGGTTGGGAGACCGGGGACCGTTCGTAAGTTCTGCTGGAGTGCTGGAGCTTGTCCAACACAGTCGGCCTGGGTGCATTGCTTCTACGATGTTAGCTCTGTAGTCCCCACTTCACCGGTGCTGCAAGCGGCAGAATCATGTGTGCAAGTGAGTGTAACGGCAAACCCGAGCGAAGTAGACTGAGCCAAAAAAGATGCTGTTGCGGGCATTGTGCAAGGGCACCATACAATACATGTCCACATTACCGGAAGCGGTGCAGTTTCATTCATGGATATGACTTGGCATGTTGATCATACACCAGTGAACCGACATCAGTCAAGCTCTGCATGCTGACATTCGGGCTTAATCTCCTTGCCTGGAACTGCAGACATGTGGCGCTGCAATTGTTGCAGGATGCATGCAGCTTGGGGGGTTACTTCATTCATCAGCCAGATCTTCCTCATCAACTTGCACTGCTTCCTTTTTGCAACACCATGCCTGTCTACCCATCCAGACAACTGTTGACACATGAGATGCCGAGTTGTGCAACTCTTTGCAAAATGCTTACATGGTGCCATCCAGCCATGGACTGGAAGCCTTGGCTACTGATATGTCTGCTGCCACAACCATAACCAACAAAGCATACCGCAAGGACCAACATCACTGCAACACTTGTTTCCACATTGCCTTATCATCCAACTGCGATTGACGGCATCACATGGCCCACAAGCATGATGGACCCGAGCTGACCCCAGGTTGGAAACTGTGTTGATATCAGCAGGTGTATGTTGAGCTTGCGGTCTAGTACTGCAAATTTAAACAGTGTACGTGTGAGAGCACATGGAATTACTTTGCTACATGCCCAACAGAGGTGGTAGCGATGCGGATCGATTACATCGGTGATCTAATACACATCATTGAAAAATCCTGTCAATCTTGACAAGTCGTGAGAGCTGTTGTGTGAGTGCCGGAACATGTATCCCAGCTTGAGTATGATCAACCATTTCTACCACAGCTCTCCCCCCCCCGTAGAAACAGAACAAGTCACGTGAGGACGTTGCTTGGGTCACAACTCTTCATGTGTGTCATCATCGGACTCACTGCCACCCATATCGCCAGATTCATACACCTTGGCAACGATGGGGTCGCAGATGTCAGCCACGCTCTTCCTCTTCTCCTCAAAGTCATCTGCATCAGCAGACTCACTGCGCTCATCCAACCACTCCATACCGTCGTTGACTGCCTCAAGGCAGCTAGACTTGTCATCCTCGGACACCTTGCCCTCTAGCTTGTCAGTCATGGTCGACTTCATGCTGTACAGGTATGTCTCAAGGGAGTTCCTGCAAACATTGTCTCACTGCTTAAGAGGGCACATACACATGCGACACGGGTTTTTCATGGAAACAATATCAGTATCAATGCATGTGTAGCGCGAATCACCACAGAGCAAGCAAACAGTTCTCACCTGGCATCAATGCGTTGCCGGAGAGCCTTGTCCTCATCTGCGAACTGCTCTGCCTCTTGTACCATGCGCTCAATCTCCTCGGGACTGAGACGACCCTTATCGTTGGTGATAGTGATCTTCTCCTTCTTGCCTGTGCCCTTCTCCTCAGCGCCGACGTTGAGGATGGAGTTGGCATCGACCTCAAAGGTGACCTCAATCTGGGGGGTGCCGCGGGGAGCTGCGGGGATGCCAGTCAGCTCAAATTGGCCGAGCTTGTGGTTGTCCTTGGTCATGGTGCGCTCACCCTCAAAGACCTGGATGGACACCTGTGCCTGGTTGTCCTGGTAGGTGGTGAAGGTCTGGCTCTTCTTGGTGGGGACGACAGTGTTGCGCGGGATGAGCTTGGTCATGACACCGCCGACGGTCTCGATACCAAGGGTCAGGGGCTGCACATCAAGGAGGAGCACGTCCTTGACCTGCTCATCACCATCATCACCGAGGATGCCACCCTGCACGAAATCGCACCATGTGAGCAGATGCTGGTACAAACAAGATTTAACATTAGAGCGAACAATCCTGGTTGGGCAAACAATCCATCGTGCCATACCAATTGTCAGCGCCACATTCAGTCACCATGTTGTATGAACTGTCAGTCAAGCAGGGCCAATTCAAGACGTAGTCGAGAACGGGTAGACATGGAGCAGAAATCAGGACCAGAACAATTTTTCAACAGAGAGGCACACCTGGACAGCAGCACCATAGGCAACAGCCTCATCGGGGTTGACACCCTTGCTGGGTTCCTTGCCATTGAAGAAGGTCTTGAGGAGCTCCTGCACCTTGGGGATACGAGTGGAACCACCAACCAGCACAATCTCGTCAATGTCCTCCTTCTTCTTGTTAGCATCCTCGAGCGCACGCTTGACGGGAGCCATGGTCTTTTTGAACAGGTCCTCGTTCAGCTCCTCAAAGCGGGCACGAGTCAGGGGCTCGCTGAGGTCAATGCCCTCAGCCAGGGACTCGATCTCCAGACGGACCTGCAATGGAATGTTTAAGTGAGGACCCGTACATGTGAGTTGCATCATGAATTCAATCAGCAGCATTGTATGACACTCCTCATAACCATATAAACTGAAAACCCCACTGCTGCTAGCGCATGTGTGCACAGTCAAGACGCCACATAGTATGCAGCCGGGAGTGGATGAAAAACACACCTGGTGCTGGGAGGAGAGGGCACGCTTGGCGCGCTCAGCCTCGCGACGAAGCTTCTGCTTGGCACGGGCGTTGTCAGAGATGTCGACATCATACTTCTTCTTGATGAGTTTGATGAAGTACTTCATGACACGCTGGTCAAAGTCCTCCCCACCCAGGTGGGTGTCACCATTGGTGGACTGCACCTCGAAGACGCCCTCATCAATGGACAAGATGGAGACATCAAAGGTACCACCGCCCAGATCGAAGACGAGGATGTGCTTCTCAGCACCCTTCTTGTCCAGACCGTAAGCGATTGCAGCCGCGGTAGGCTCATTGATGATGCGCTGAACTCCAAGACCGGCGATCGTACCAGCATCCTTGGTTGCCTGCACATGTACAGCTTTGTGAGGATCACTGCGGCAATTCGACTCCACTTCAAGCTGCCAACGATGAGGTTGGCAAGAACAGGAGCACGACAACCGCTCAGCCCATGCACAACACCATGCATCACACCATGCATGTAAGCAGCAGTAGACTAACAGCACTCAAAGACATGAGTTTACCGGTACTGTCCCTTGTTGGCTTGCTCCAAGACAGATGACAATGACTTCAACAACTAGTCTACACACCTGACGTTGCGCATCATTGAAGTAGGCTGGGACAGTCACGACGGCGTTTTTGATTGGGTAGCCCAGATACGCCTCAGCTGTTTCCTTCATCTTGGTGAGAATCATAGCAGAAATCTCCTCGGGGGAGAAGCGCTTCTTCTCACCCTTAACATCAACCTGGACGTATGGCTTGCTGGATTCGTCGACGACCTCATACGAAACCAGCTTCTTGTCTCGTTGCACCTCCGGGTCAGTATACCTGCACGACTCCGCCGGCGGTAAGTGGACAGCGCACTAAGCTCGCATCGAGATACAGATTCCATGTATTGACACCCATTGGTTCAAGGAATCAACACATCGCACGATATCAGTTAAGTGTGCACTGTGACGGACACGCGCAAGTGAGGCGCAGTGGGTGAGGCAAGATCGGGAGTCGTACTTGCGACCAATCAGGCGCTTCACATCATACACTGTCCGGTACGGGTTGGTCGTCGCCTGATTCTTGGCGGAATCACCAATGAGACGCTCCGAGTCAGTGAACGCAACGTACGAAGGAGTGATGCGGTTGCCTTGATCGTTGGCAATGATCTCCACGCGACCATTCTTGTACACACCAACGCACGAGTACCTGCACAATCCAGGTCATTTCAATACTACTAAAACGTAATTAAGAATCAAGTGGTGCTTGGAATGCGTCATGCAAGCCGTAGGCTGGCAACTTGGGCTATGGCGCATGGCGTGCACAAACTGCCAGTACTTACCCCCATAGAGGCGACAGTCGAAACACGAGATCAGGATGGGCACTGCATGAAGTCGCACGTTGTTCCGAGATCAATGCCGATGACGGTGCCGAGTTTCTCCTTCTCAGAGGACTCATCGGCCCGCACGCCTGCTGAAAGGCCTAGCAGCAGGAGGAGAGCTGCACGCAGACGAGACCGTGTCAGACTATATGTCTGCCATACATTGGTCGAGCAGGATCATTAACACATAAGCACACGGACGTACCTGAGAACGCTCGCATATTTGCCGTTGCCCTTGACGTATACGAACTGGTCAAGTGTCGGAAACAATTGGTGTTGTAGAGCTGAGGGAGAAACAGTGCAGACATCAGACATGGCCGTCAATTTATTTGGTCTCCACGCTCGGCCTGATGCAGCATTCAGTGCAACAGAAATTCGGCATGCGGGCTCGCTGCAAGCCACGACGTCAGCTGCAGTGGGGCAGCCCAACCCCCCCCCGAGGGGGCCCCAGCTGTGTGAGCTCCAGATAACGAAACTCGCACATACTGTCCTTACAAGTTCGGGCATGATCAAAACTGCTCTGGAAACGCTCGATTTACACCAGAAATTCAAAATTGTGCACACTAATTGATGGGACAGTGAATCAGGAACTTGAAATGATCAGGATTGGCGGTTTTCGCGCTGTCGTTGTGGCTGCGCCCAGGTGTCGCAGCAGAGGTGGGGTCAGCACGCCGCACGCGATGTTCTCACCCAGTGTTCCCGGCCACGCTTGCCCCCCCCGGCCCCGGGTACCGTGTCATGGGGCCCCCTGTCACGCGTTTTTCGCAAGCAGTCTCCATAGCTGCGAAATACGCCAATTGCATCTGAGATATAGGATGCGAACACTCGGGAACGTCGAGAAACTTCTTCTGTGTAGCGGGTGAGAGATATCTGTTTAGCTTGAGCCGAGGCGTGTCAGGCACGTTGGACCAGCGCACTAGTAGTGATAGTTGGCTGGCTAACGACGCGAGCGTCGAGAGTTTGAACTCATATCGCACAGTTCTAGCATTGTTGACTGTTGAGGCAGGATGCGGAGGTGGCACATCCTTCTTCTGCTCGTAGCCCTCCTCGCCTTTGGCTCTTCCACAGGCACGTCTTGAACCTTCTTGCTAGCAGAGCTCACCATATGCGCGATCAACGGCATGATGCCCTTCTGTGCATGCAGTTGTTCTTTCAAGCGAAGATGCTAATGCGGACGCTTCGGACGGGTGCGTGTTCCAACACCATTGGCTTCCGATTGACCGACAGCGATGCGCTAAGTGTGGCCGCATCAGCTCGCTTGCAGTCTTTCACGCACTTTCGCAAGAATGCCGCTGAAAATCACATAATGGACACGTGACGAGCTGCATGTTCGTCGACAGCTGGTCGCGGCTGCTGCGCACGACTTGACGACCCGTCCAAGCGGTCCCAGCTTATTTCCTCGTTTACGATATGCCAAGATACAACTGCGCCCACGCCACTGTCTTACACGTGGAAAGTACAACCTAAGTTTCTGTGCGGAAAGCGCAAGTGCTGTCGCAGCCGACCTTCGCGCATGCCGATTGGGACGGTTTGTGCAGTACTGCCGTCCATGAGATGCGAAGCTCTGGCGAGCGGTTTCCTTTTCAAGCCGAGGTCAATCGCCTCATGGACATCATCATTCATTCTCTGTACTCGAACAAGGACATCTTCCTTCGAGAGCTGATTTCCAACGCCTCAGATGCGTTGGACAAGATCCGCACGCTTGCCCTGTCGGACGGCAAGCTGCTTGGCGAGGGATCTGCTGCGAACCTCGAGATGAGGATAGAAGTTGACAAACAGAACAATGTCCTCAAGATCCGAGACAGAGGCGTCGGCATGAGCAAAGACGAGCTGGTCAAGAACCTGGGCACCATCGCCAAGTCCGGGACGTCCTCCTTCCTGGAGAAGATGCAGCAGGTCCGCCCACGCCACCCTCTCGCCCAACCATCCATCAACCTCGAGCACACCGCCTGCCCTTGGCCCAGTCCATAGTCCCATGCCAGACACGTCCTCTGCATCCGCTGCAACATGTGAACACGGCAGCACATCTCACCGGTGCCTCACCTCCAACCCACAGCCATAAAACAACCCTCACCAGTGCTCCGGGCTGGCTGCAGGGCGGCGACATGAACCTGATCGGGCAATTCGGCGTCGGCTTCTACTCGGTGTACCTCGTGTCGGACTACGTCGAGGTCATCTCCAAGTCCAACGACGGCCCGCAGCACATCTGGGAGAGCAAAGCCGGCGGGGAATTTGTGGTCACGGAGGACGCCAGCGGCGCCGTCAGCGGCGAGGGCGACCTCGAGCGTGGCACCATGATCCGCATCCACCTAAAGCCCGAGAATCTGGAGTACATCCAGGAGGAGCGCCTGCGTGAGCTCGTGCGCAAGTACAGCGAGTTCATCAACTTCCCGATCTACCTCCTCTCCGAGAAGGAGGTCGAGGTTGAGGAGCCGGGTGAGCCGCCATGCTACGTGCTGTGTGCTGTGGAAACCGCGCGTGTGTCTTGTGCGCACACGCATGTGCTGCGTAGCTTAGGGACAGTGTAGGTCGGCGGTCGTGGTTGTGCGTGCGAGCGATGTGGTTGAGTGTGCTTCATGTGTGCATGGTGGCCTGCCAGTGGCCCGCGTGCTGTTGGGTGGCGCACAGAGCCCATGGCGGCCACCACGCGTCACTAACCGCGTCGCGTGTGTGACCGTGACGGTGGCTGCAGAGGAGGAGAGCGATGATGAGAGCGGCGTGTCCGACGATGACGCGGAGGCGCCGGCGGCTGAGGACAAGCCGAAGCGTACAGAGATGGTGCCTGAGTGGGACCTGCTCAACGGCCAGAAGGCCATCTGGCTGCGCGCGCCGAAGGATGTGGAGCTTGAGGAGTACCAGAGCTTCTATGGCGCCCTCTCCCAGGTGCGCGCCCGCCCGCCCGTGGCTTCCTTGTTGTTTCATATCACATTGGCTGGCAGAAGCGGGCAGAAGCGGGCAGTAGCGGAGCGTTCCCTGTGCTTGCGAAATGATGGACCACCTTGAATAGCAATGGCCCTGAGCGATGTCCATCAAGCTTGGTGTTTTTGGAACTGGTCAACCGTCAAACACGAGTGGTTGGGCTGGGCATCCAGCGGAGATATGGCGCATCGGCATCCAGCATGACGCAGCAGCCACGGCGCAGGGCAGGTGTTCACGGGAAAAGGCAGAGCAAGCTCCACCATGTCGTGGAGCTTGCTCTGCACGCATCATGTCCACACAGCTGATGCACGTACACGGCGGAGCACGTGCTTTCACCACAGTCACCTCGCAAGCGGTCGCTCTGCGCGTTGTTCACAACGGTCACCTCGCATGCGTGTGCTAGGAGGAGGGTGCGACGCCGATGGCGCATGCGCACTTCAACGCGGAGGGTGACGTCGAGTTCCGTGCCATCCTGTACGTGCCCGACAAGGCGCCGTACGACTTTTACGACAACTACTACCAGCGCAAGTCCCCCGTGCGGCTGTACGTGCGCCGCGTCTTCATCTCCGACGCCTTTGACGAGCTCCTCCCCCGCTACCTCTCCTTCCTGCTCGGCCTCGTGGACTCGGACACGCTGCCCCTCAACGTGTCGCGCGAGATGCTGCAGCAGCACAGCTCCCTCAAAACCATCAAGAAGAAGCTGGTGTGTGCTGCCCTGCATTAGCCTCCGTGTTATGCAGTTCTGTGTGCATATGTGCCTGTGATACGTGCACGGTTATGCGTTTCTCTGGCCGTGTGCACTGTGCATGCATGATCTAGTAGCGCTGTCAGCTGCACCCCGGCCACGGTTGCAGCTGGAGTTGCCGGCAGGCTATGCTGGCATGTCTGGTGTATGCTGAGCATGCTTTCAGCAGGACAGCTACGAAGCGTGCTGGCAGGGTGCCGGTGCCGTGCGCATGCCGGCCGTGATCATTCGCGGTGTGAAGCAGATGCTGGTGCTGCTCTTGCGCACAGCAGCATTGCACCATTGCACCGTTGCTATGTGTGCACACGTGAGCATGAATGGACATGAATTTATGGTGACGTGAGCGGGATATTCTGCCGAGGCACACCTTTAATGCGACCACCCAGGCTGGCCAGCAGTCGCTGGACGTTGATCCAACTCATAGAGTTGTTGTGTGTCTGTTCTGGACACAGCGCACGAGTGGCTGTGTCCAGAGGGCATAGAGCGTTGTGTGTACAGGTGCGCAAGGCCCTGGACATGATCAAGCTGGTTGCGGAGAAGGCACAGAAGGCACGCAAGCGCATCATGCGTGAGGACAGCAAGAAGGACGGCGAGGAGGCGCCGCCGGCAGACGATGCTGACGAGGATGAGGCGCCCTTTGACCGGGAGGCCCTCGAGGCTGATGTCAAGAAGTACGACACCCTCTGGACGGAGTTCGGCAAGGCCCTCAAGCTCGGTGCGCTGCTGCCCTCCAGCCCGTGCTGTGCATGCTGCGGGGGTGCGTGCTGTGCAGGCAGTGTGCTGTGGAAGGCAGGGGCTGCGGGGGGAAGGGGAGGGTCGGCATGGCAGTGGTACAGCAGGGGGGCTGTGACTGGGTCAAGTTGAGCATGTGCATGCTGGTCGGCGTGCTGTTTGATACGCGTGTCATTCTCCTAGGGTGATGCGAGCTGTCTCTGTCCTCTGTGAGCACATACCGAATGGTTTGGTCGGCTGGAGGGCAGGCGCACGCCGAGGCGATTGCCTAAATGCGGGACAGGGCAAGACATTGCTGAGGACTGTGTGGCAGGCATGCTGTTGCTTGATCGATCGAGTGTTAGCTCGATCATCAACAGGGCCGACGGCGCCGCCTGTGGCACGACGGGCACTGCAAGGCCCAGCGTTGGCTTTAAGCGTAACTCTGATCGGAGTGCGCGCGCGTGCAGGCATTATGGAGGACGGCAACAACCGCAACCGCCTGAGCAAGCTGCTGCGCGTGCGCACGACCAAGAGCGGCGGAGAGCTGGTGCCGCTGAGCGACTACGTGGAGCGCATGGGCGCAGACCAGGAGGGCATCTACTATGTGTGCGGCTCCTCAATGGAGGAGGTGCAGCGGTCGCCCTACCTGGAGCGGCTGCGCGAGCACGACCTCGAGGTGGTCCTCTTCACGGAGCCCATGGACGAGTACATGATGCAGGCGCGCCTTGGTACCTTGCACTGGCAGTTGCAGTGTTGACTGTTCTGGCTAGCATGGCTGTTTGCTTTGAGCATTTGCATGCATGCCAGCCCAGTACGCTGCCACGTTGTGTGAGTCGTGTGTGATCGTGTGCCACGTTGTGTGAGTCGTGTGTGATCGTGCTCCACGGTGTGGCAGCGCTCTCCTGTGTACCACTCCATGAAAACGTATACCACTCGTGCGGTCTCTGCCATATTGTGGAGCATGTCCTCATCACATTCCTCCCTCATGTTGTTTCTCTGGCCTCATGGTGCAGGCTTGTGCCTCTGTCGATCCTCAGAGGGTAGCTCCTGCTCGGTGGTGCACTGATGCAGGCCGGGGCCGCAGCAGCTGCGGGGGCGGTCCGTGGCAGAAATGCGGACACCGCTTGTTGTGGTCACTGCACCGGCCGTGGGCTGACGTTGTCTTGGTGTGGGCAGTCGATGAGAGTGTGGCTGGGATAACGCAGTGGGGGTAGAGCAGAGGTGGCTTGGGGGAACAGGTTACTGTCATCCACATGATTGCTGTGGCTGACTGTGGAAGCTGTGAGTGTCTAACGCTTGCGGTCTTTGCGTTGCACTGGCGCAAGGTTTGGACAGCAACCAGGCTTCCCGCATGATCAAGAACAGCTCTGCACGGCAGACCCGTGTCACCAGGCAGTGCGGTGGTTTCGTCGTGTGAAGCATGCATGGGCTGCATGTGTTGTGAGCTTGGCCATGCATGGCGGCTTCCTCTGCAGTGCCAGGTGACAGTGTCCGCCACGTGATCAAGGCCCGATACTTGTTCAATGGTCACCGCGCTGTTATCGGCGACAGCGGCATGCTTGACCGGAAGTGACAGCTGGGATGCTTGCAGAATCTGATGGACTTTGATGACAAGCCGTTCCACAACGTGGCCAAGGACGAGATCAAGCTAGCGACCGACGAGCAGGACAAGAAGGTGCTCAAGAAGACGAAGGAGGTGTACAAGCCGCTGACCAAGTGGTGGCGCGAGCTGCTGGGCAAGGCGTCAGGCGTCGAAGGCGTCAAGGTGTCCACGCGCCTCTCCAGCACACCCTGTGTCGTTGTTGCCTCCAAGTGCGTCCCACTTCTTCTCGTGCACGTACCATGTGCAGCGCTGGTGTCCTGGATCATGCATGGCAGCCCCACAATCTGCCCGACCCTGGCCGAGGGTGTGGGCGTCCAAGCCTGTCCGTGCGTCGTTGAGAGATGTTTGTTTTCGAAGCGTGACCATATGCATGCCATCCGAGATGTACCAAGGTTTCCTCAACATGGGAGGGAGCTGGCTAGATGGCGGTGTAGCTACCCCATACGATCTGTCACTGACGCCACAACTGGGCACGCTCCACTACTGCTCCGCGGCGGCGCTGCACCTTTCAGGAAACCCGAGACACGTTGCCATGGCCGGCTCCAGGCCGAGTGTCACACAGTCTACGTACCGCCTGCCTCACGAGCGCAGGACTCGTGCAACACCACCCGCGCGCCAGCGAGTGTGTACGCCACCAGTGTGACAAGTGGTTCCCTTGAACTGGGGCTGGTGCAGGTACGGGTGGTCGGCCAACATGCAGCGCATTATGGCGGCGCAGGCGCTCGGGGACGGCCAGATGCAGGCGGTCCTTGCGGGCCACAAGACGCTGGAGATCAACCCGCGGCACCCGCTCATCGTGCAGCTGCTGCAGCAGGTGGAGGCCAACGCGGAGGACCCTGCCGCGGCCGAGACGGCGACGCTGCTCTTTGAAACCGCACTCCTCGAGAGTGGCTACCCGGTGTCCAACCAACAGAGCTTTGCTGACAAGGTGCGCGCCACATCTCAGCCTAGCAGTGCATGCTGTGCATGCGTGGCCACCCTGGTGTTGCATGCGCTGGTGGACCGGGATGCCATTTCGGGCGTTACCATTATGGGCCATTACGGGCGTCTGCAGTCTTGCCCATTGGGTGTCTGGTTGTGGGTTCTTGCGCAGAGCAGTCGTGCACAAGGCCGTCCAGGGGGTCGCAGGTTGACAGGCATTGCATGTGAGTGGATGCAGTCTAATTGACGTCGATGCAATGCATCCATGTGTCAGACAACAACAACAGGATCAACAGGGCAACTTGTAGCAAGCCCGTACCTGCACCGTTGTGCCTCACACTCATCTGCAGCCTGCCTGATGCGGTGTTCGCGGTGTCAGCGCCTGTGCTGGATGTCTGGATGAGGGTGGTCTGGATGAGGGTGGGCAACTGGCAGTGACGGTCCAAAAGCTGCTACGTCAGCGGAGGGGTGCATCTGCAGGTGTATCAGCTGATGAAGGGCCAGATGGGAATGGAGCGGAGCTTGAAGGACCTGCACCCGGAGATCGAGTGGACGGCAGAGGATGAGGCGAAAGCGGCGGCGGCCGATGAAGAATCATCCAGCACGCCACCCGGCGATGCCCCAGACGGCATCCATGACGAGTTGTGAGCAGCATAACGAGCTGTGAGCAGCGCGTTAAGCAGTTGAGGCTCTCAGCTGAGGGGAGGGCGCCGTGCCTCTCTCACTGCGTGCAGCGCAACACCGAGGCCACGGTCTTGCTGCGTGCTGCGCGCTGCAATGAGGAGGTGCGGCATGGCTGGCCACAGCTGGCCTGTCCTGGGATGGGCGCAAGCCTTCAGCGAGCTGGCCGGCCGGGGCCCGGGAGTATGATAACAGCAATCCGTATTTTTGTCAACGTGACGGACGTGCCGGCGTTTCCATCGGCCAGGCATGGGTTCTTGTGAGCCCTTGTGATGTGTACAGGCGAGCATGTGCCGTGGCTGGGGGATTTTGAGTACCAGGCTTGGGCAGGCCGTGAGAGGGTGTCCAGGTGTAGGTGTTTCAGACTGAGCTTGTGGCCACATGTGGGCACCGGTCCAGACAGGATTCAGGCAGCAGCTGTGTGCTGTGTGCTGGTGCATGACTGTAACACGCCGGCATGAGCAGGACATGCACCTGGCGCAGGCAGCCTTGTCATGGACACAGCACTGATTCCCACCTAGTGGCTGGCTGTTGTGATTGATCCGTATCCATGGTTTGTCATCAGGGTCCAATATCCAAACAGCCACAGAGCGACTCCATCAATTCCTGTTAGCGCAGTGATATGAAGATTTTCGGCAGCTTGTTTCACGATTGGGAGTCTGTGGCGATGCGACAACGGTTGGACGTGAGCCCATCAACCGACGCAGTGAAAAACACTCATTCTAACAGAGCCTGCTGACGGTTGTGAGTAGCCTGAATTGAAGTGCTGCACAATCTGTGTCAGGGGTTTGAGCCTTTGAGGCACGCCTGTGTGCCGTTGCCTCTTGAGGCTGGTCATGTGCAGGCTAGGGCTTCACCTTCAGCGTCCGAGTCACCAATCATAAACTCCAAGCAATTGACAAGCACTTGATCCACATCAGCAAGTCCGCACTGAGGTAGTCGTTCAGCCAAAGTAGTGGCATTGTCCTAAGTGGTGCCGCAAAGTGGTGCCGCATTGTTTCTAAGGTTCAAATGCCAATTGAGGGTGATCTAGTATCGGCTGACGCGTGTGATGAGTCTGCCTGTAGCGGAGCTGTATTTGGAAAATGCATATGATGATGGTCTGGACTCTGGGGCCATGGGCGCTTGTCGTGGCTGCTGTTTGCAGTTCTGTTGAGCCCACATCCGGATCTGCGGACCGGCATCGCCTGTGGCACGTGCTCACGGGTATTGCCAATTCTCATTGCAACAGCACTCCGCACGTCGGTGCATGAGATGGCTGCACATGTGCTTGTTGTGCAGGCAGCAGTCACAACAGCATATTCGAGCAGCTGATAATGGCAGTGCTACACTTGCCCTGCAATGTGCAATCCTGATCTGCTGCTGCAACGGTGCATACACGCTGTTGCTGCGCCTGTGCATACATGCGTGCACACAACAGGTTTTGCCGCGGTTGCAGCGGCGCAGGCCGGCCCCGCGCCCGGCCGTGCTGGCCCGCCCTGCCTTCCCGTGGGCTGCCGCGGGGAGAGCGATGCGGCGCCGCCAGTGCCCTTCGCGGCCCGCCCTCAGGCCCCTGCCGGGCAGCCGGAGGGGGAGGGCTGGTACGCCCTGCACTGTGGGGGGCGTGAGCCCCCGGGCTCTCATGTGCGGGGGGCCCGTGATGGGTTGCTCGAGTGGGGCCGGCTGTAGTGGGGGTGCTGCTGTTAGGGGGGGTCGGCGGTGGCCGGGTTTGCTGGGGTGGGCGGTAGTGCGCAGTGTGGCTGGTGGTTGCTGTGTGCGGCTGTGGCGCGGGTGCTGTGGTGGCGGGGTGCGGGAGTGCACATGTGTGTCGATGCGTGGGTGTGGTTGTGTCGGCTGTGTCGGTTCGTTGTGGCATTTTACCTGAGACAGTTGTTGCTTGTTGCTGTTGTCTGCTTTCGGGGGTTTTGGCCGTATACTTTCCTGCTGTTGCCCTCGCTGCTGGGCTATCGCGTTCATCTCCGTGTCACACAACAGGTTTTGCAAGGCGCATGCATTAGACCGAGGTGGGTCAAATGCGTCAACAGTCTAGTTCTCTGCCTGGACGTCCTCGTGGTACTCTTTCAGCTGGGTGCAGACACCCCGTGGGAGCAGTACATGCCACTGGCCAACTGGGCCCAGTTGGGAGTGCGTACCACACCTCACGCAAGAGATGTCGCTGCGGCGGTGCCATGCCATGACAACAAGCTTCAAGAACACCGTACGCCAGACTGACTTTGAAAGGGCGCGATCCACCATGCCTCGACCAGGTGAACGCCTGTGTCGTCGGCGACCAACTGGCTGTTACTCCAGTTTGGCCGCCAAAGATGCACGCCATGCCCGATATTCTTCCAATGCTCCACCTCATGGTAATTTGTAGGCACGGCCGGCTTGAGCTGTGCGTGGTGCAGAGTGTTGCTGCCAGCGTCCCTATACCAATCTGACTGTCGTGTGTGTGCCCATGCATGGGGGGGCACGTTGTCCCGGGCTGCACTGCAAATACCACACGAGGCTAGGAATGCGGAAGACTAAGAAGCAAAATGCAGATACAGTAGCTCAATGTCCTCTGCTTCGTGACGAGCACTCATATAGACAAGTGCTGCGTGTTTTCGCACCGTTACAACTGACAAGGCAATCGGCGCGTTATGGCGGGCAGCAAGCGTAGATCCAGGCGCATCATTTCCAAGGGAAAGTCAAAAGCAGATTGGAACCAGTGTGAGGTGTGATGGCTATACCTGTTATGCCTGTACAGCGCTGTCGCACAAGGAGTGAGAGAGGCATACGGGTGGTCCACTTCATGCTAGTTGCGGCTTCGCTTCAGAGAAAATAGCTTGAGTTGTTCATAGGAGTAGCTATTCTGAATGGGATCGGTGTTAAGGTTGTGTCCTTTCGGTGTTAGCGCAGTTTGTTGAGTTTGCGATTGCTGCCTGCCCGAAAATCGAGCGTGTTCTGCAGGAGCAAACGTTGAAGCGATACGTGACGCAGAAGCGGCTACAAGTAAATGTTAACACGTCCCGTGAAGTTCTGGAAGCGGAGATCAGCAAGCACTTCGCAACAGTGGTGCGTGCACCATCCGCACAGTCTAAATTGTCGCATGTTTTTGCCCAAACGGAAGCATCCCGACGACTTTCCTACAGCTTTGCCTACAGCATATTGATGCATGTGTGTGCCTGCATATTACAGCAACGAATCTTGTGAACGCCCTGTCCTGCTGCCAACGCCCTTGAGCACTTGCTTGCAGGAGGCGCCTGATGAGTCGCAGGCCATCTACGAATTTCTGCATGCCCTCAGGAAAAAGGCAGAGGAGAAGAATGAGAAAGAATCGGACGTCAGCAAATGAGCGCGAGATATCGCGTCGGAAAGGCATTCCATTATGGGCTGCGGTCGGACGACTGTGCACATCATACGCGATTCGTGAAATGCAGAATCATGCGACACCTTTGCTTACTATCATGCAAAATAATCAATCCGTTTGAGTAAATGCGCCACGACAGGTTGGACATTCCAGCTGTGGAACCAGTTGCCTTCACGTAGGTGAGCACCTGACATGCCACGGGCTTGGTGAGAACGTGTGGCTGTGTGGCTGAGCAATAATTAGACCTAGGCTGATACATGTTGTTCCTTTAACTGTTTGGTATTACATAGCATCCCTGTATGACTGCAGTCATCAGACGATGCGCTTGCAGTGATCGCATCGCGACGCATCGGCACACATCGCAGTGGCCTAGGCCTCATGCCGATTGACCGACTGAGCAGCTGTCCGCATATTTGTAATTTACTGCCACAGTGGTCCTTTGCATCTCATAGGAGCACGTATCTCGTTTGTGGCGAGTGCATGGGGTTGAGGTACATATGGTCGACTGCCAATCTTTGAATCCTGCTTGTGGCTAGCGGATCTCACAAACAGCGTTTGCGGCAGCGAGCGCGAAGCGTGAATTGAACAACAAACGCCTTGTCCGCATCGGTATCTTAGATTTAGACAAGTTCAGGCAATTCGGTCTTCCACAACCTGTACGAGGGTGACCTTGTTCACCGGACTACTGGTAAGGTCCGCGTTTGGGCTCGCGCTGGGTTAGATTCGTTTCGGGGGCAGTCAAAGTCTGCCTATGGCATCAGGAAATTCAATGAGCTTCCGCTGTTGCAGGGCGGGCGATTCACGCTGAAGTTGAGTTAGGCCATGGAGATGGACGACCAAGGTGAGTTTCGACTGTAACAGCAGTTCATGTTGCCATGTAAGATGCCTACGATCTTCTCGTAGATTCTGACTGGGAATGAAGGTGAGCTCTGTTGAAGGTTCACAAAAGGCGGTCATGTCAGCAGAAAAAGTTCTCGAAGTCATGCTTGACGAAGCGACCGGAGTGGACGATGATTCAAATCTTCTCTGGGATGCTGACTTCACTGAAGGCTTCATGAAAGGTGTTCGCTTTGCCACGGTTGCCGTTGAATCCACCATGCAAAGCCATTCCCAATCTGTCTCAGTCAGCCTGGGGGCATAACAGATCAGCGACGAATGCATCTCACTGACCGAATTGTCTATCATGGTCATGCGTTGTCCTGTCAGAAGTGGAGGTATGTTTGTATTCGGCTGGAGGGGCTGGATGTTGACAAGGTTCTGTGCAGTCTGAATTTCTGCATCTCAGTGCATTCGGAAACATCCCACGCCAACATACATCCAGTACCAATCAGTGAAGAGACGCTCTCGAAAAGTATGCGATGTCTGTGCCTTGTGTGTCACACCAGTAGCCGAAAAGCACGACATAGCCACAGATCCATGCACCGCGCCCATTGACTGACTTGCGTCTACCAGTCCCTGAATCACACTCTAATTAGATAACCCTCAAGGGGTAAAACTTCGAATCATGTAATGTGGTGAGAACTGGAGCGACGTGAGAATTGAAGCAACTGCTTGACCTGTCGTGCTATGCTTGCGCTTCAAGCGGACTGTCGCTGGCAGCCACGAAGCAGTCAGCACCGCACATTCTTACGTTCCTTCATTCCATCATGCTGGACACTACACATGCCTGATTCATCTCGATGTGCAGTGGAATTGAGGGGTCCAGATGGGTCGAAACCTGTGAAACTCTCAAGTAAGACCGCCACAGTCACAAAGGATCATAAGCTTATCTGGCACGAGCCACTTCACTTGTACGCCTCTCCTTCTGCACTGATAGCTCTTGTTCAGTAGCCCTTGCAACCAGTAGGCTCTTCTAGGCAGTTCTAGCTGCCGCTGCTATCAAGCCCTGTTCTGACTCCACTCCCCCATTGTAGGCTTTGACATGCCACTGCTGGCTAGCAGCCAGTGCTATGTATTTGATTATGGCATGCTGCAGACTCAGCAGCAGTCAGCAAATGAACCCCATCATAGCATTGTGGCTGTCTTTGTCAAGCTGCAATTGCACCGGAACACATCACAGCAAGAGGAGTGGTCATGCAGTGATCTGTTTGAGGGCGCAGCCGAGCTCCGGATGCTGCTCTGCCGTGACCAAACGGCCAATGGCAAGCGCACCGTGCATGTCGTCACCGCTTGCGGGATCTTTGTACAGCACATCCTTGATGCAGCCCCAATAGACAAGTACTTTGAGATGTTTAAGCCTGGATCAGGCAGTGAAGGCGGCTTTGTGCGACTCAAGATGCGGCTGCTCTCAGGCCCAGACGCGAAAAAGTCAAAGGGTGCGCCACCATCTCTCGTACGTTCATGCACGCAAAATCCGCTTTGTGCAGCCCATTGCACTCGATATTGCCATGTAGTACGTCCCACAATAATACCATCCACCATGCCGCTGCCACCATCAGCAACTCTGAGTGCCTTTTTATTTTTTGTTGTGTTACAGCTTGTCATTTTCATATGGCCGCAACTTATCATTGTTATCTACTGAGTATTGGCGCACAATTCAAGTAGTTCAAAAAGCGCATCACAAGCTGTGGAGACCTTCCTGTCCATGACACATCCATGAGGCTGTTTGAACAGCTTCGTGCCTGTACTGCAATGTTTGTGCAGCCTCTCCTGCCATGTTTGTACAGTGTCAGTATGGTTCGTTTGTGTCAGTTGTCGTCAGCATCAGAATTGTCAGCATCAGCATCAGAGTTGCTTCGCTGCCCACTTCGCTGACTCAGCAGCAATGCAAAGCAACAATGCAACACCATCGTTCGACAACCTTCAAGCACGTGCCTGTCCATGCCCACACATGCAGTCATACTCGGACAGTATCTCGATGCTCTGTGCTGTATTTGAGACCGTAGCCCTCCAGTTGCGGGCTGTCACACGCTTGCACAGCTGTGATGCCATGGCTGGAAAGATGTGCACACCTGTGGAGCGATGTGCTGCTGTCCAGCCACTGAGCCTACTCTGACTCCAAGAGACTGCACGGAAACACACAAACGTCACTACAACCGTCACACAGAAGACACAACGTCGTACCCTGCACAACCCACAGACTGCCGCAGACACACAGCCACTGAGCTTACTCATGCTGCAGGAAAGAAGGGCAAAGGTGGGCCGTTTTCATGGGTGGGGGGTCTGCTGGCTGGCACAGCGTTCATCGCAACTTCGATTTTCATCCGCAAAAGATTGAGTGATTGAGCATGTTCGTGCGAAGGGCGGCAAATTCAGCAGGTACGTTGGCGGGTTTGGACAGAGCAGCCATGAGATAGGAAGTGGCGATGGCGCCTCGTGGGTCGCAGGTGGCTCCTACGGGTGACCAGGCTCATGTGCCGCATACCGCCTGGGTGCATGCATGTGTGCGTGCTCAAACAAATCGAATGCACGCTGTTTCTACTATGGCTGAATGTGTCCCTGTGCACCTGTTGCGTGGCTGCCTGTTGCGTTGCTTGCAGCAGACGTGTAACGTGCCTGTATCCTTGGCTGGCGTGCGGCGTCTGATTATAGGCTTCGGTCTCTGCATGTTCTATTGAAATCTTGGCAACGCCCGCGATATATGCTCATTAGGCACGTGCTCGTCAGGCAGCTGACATGCTCCGAGGAGGTTTGTGTCTTGCTGGGTTCATCTAGGCTCGGCGCAGCTTTGCACGAGTTGCTTCATTTCCATTTGAACCGTCAAGAAGAACGTCCATCTTACATTTGAACCGTCAAAAAGAACGTCCACCTTTGGAACTGCACTGCAATGTTAAACAAAAGAATTGTCTGTGCATCATGCACCAGGAGTGAGCATCTGGGCTTGTCATGTGGTGGATACATGGACGTACCCCTGTGAAATGTATACATAAGATATGCATGCCATACATGGTGACTCCGGTACCGGTCATGTGCTGTGCACTGTGATTCACGAGCAATGTGTTGTTGACATCGTGGGTGGTGAAATACTCGTAGTGCGGCGCCAGCCAAGGCCAGGCTGTTGCTATGCTGTAACGCGTCTGCATGCATTGGCGGTAATGTTCGCACTGCAGCCAGATTTGTGCAGGAGCCGGCGTTCGATACGCTGGGCCAAAGAATCATGCCAATATCGAAGACGTCGTGCGTACCCTCGATACGTGTCATTTTGGCGTTACGCACCGTAACGCTCCGCGTATGACCTTCCATCAGCTCCCGGCGGAGCTGCGCCTTGCGAGGCCTTGCCTAGTAACAATGGAACGCATGCATGCAGCGCATGAGCGCATACAGGGAAAGCATGTGTGCTAGCACGTCAATAGGCTGGCTGGAATGCACAAAGATGACAGAACTCGAATTGTGATCAGCTGAGTCATCGCCTCGACTTGTACCGGTGCCATTGTGCCGGCCGAACGGCGATGCGCTGCCTCAACAGACTCCCCGAGCCCGTTTGCAAAGGAAAAGTTGTCAATATGGTATGATGTTGATTATGGCTGTGGCCCCGTTCGTGCGACTGTTATGACCCAGTGATCTCTGCGGACCAGCCAGATTCACTCCATCCAACTTCGCTTAGAGGAGTCATGTTGCGCGTGGTGTTTCATTCCGCGAGCGACAGACACTTCCATGCGGTTATGAGGGGCCTCTCCGTCCTATGTGATCGCCTCAGGAAGCATGGCGACCAGCAGTTTACCATGTACAACGTCAGCAAAGTCGCCGGGCCCGACGAAGCGACCGGCGTCGACATGGTGGAGATTCACAACGACACAGACAACGTGTTTAGCAGTGCCCTTGATCAGGTGCTTCCTTCTTCCCAATTTGCTGCAGAGTTGCCTGCACACAAGTTCCCTGCGCATCACGGCCTGAGCAGAATAAAGCCATTTCCCATCGTATTAGAAGTGAGACAATACGCTTCACATGTTTGAAGCTGATCATGATCGCAGAATGCATCATTTTCGCCACAGGCCCTTGAGTTCTTCAGCAACAGCTGTGAACAATCACGTGAGGTGACTGAGCAATGACACTTCTGGTCCTCAGTCAAGCTCAAGCCGCATTTGGTGTTTAGCCCTCCACACGCTGCAGGTAGTCTCGTCAATTCAACGGACGAGCCCCAGTATAGACCACGACCTGCTGCAGCAGGCGAGATCGGTGAAGTATCGACACGGACCAGCACACTACTGCATGCTACGAGGGAAACTGTTCTCGGCTATCCCAGCTGCACTCGCCTTCGTTGTACGCCCTCTTTAACACTGGGTCCTTGTACTCAGCCGTACGTCTTCAGCTGTTTGTCTCTGGCCCGATCGGGAGTCATGCGCAGTGTTCCGCATGGATGTTTGCTTTTGCACACAGGTCAGGCAAGCCTCCCCAGGCAGCAGCAAAGGAGGACCACCCATCGTCCTAAGATTCACCGTCACTGGTGCGCTCCCTCTACACTCATGTACACTGAAGCGAGTCAAAACACTGCCGTGCTGGCCGGCATCGCAGGCGGTCATGCCACTGCGTGCTTGCATCTGTGACATGGGCATCTCCCCATGCATCTGCCTCTTGCAGGAGGGAGAGTGACCGGAGCGCTGGACCTCATGAGCCAGATGGCTGACCTTGCACTCAAGGAGCCTGGCATCGTGGCGTGCCTGGTGCAAGGTATGGGAGCCCACGCGGACGTTGCCAGTCTGCTCTTCCTCTTTGCCAGCGACATGGAGCTCTTCAGTTTCGCACAAAACCAGCAGGTGCTCGCCGCCATCCCTGCTGCTGCTGGCCACTGCCGCGTGGGCAGACCTGTGTCTCTGGCCCCACAAGTTGGGCCACAACACCCTCATGCAGCACGACAACCCCCTCACGCATCTGCGCCCAAGAGCTCTTGCCCCGTGAGATCCAAGCGCCATCCCGGTCTGGTGTGAGCAGCATGCCACCCAGTCAACTGCATCAGCTGTGGCCTCGAATGTGACGGGCCTCGAGTGTTTGTGATGCGTCAAGGGTCACAGTGTGGTCGAGCATGTGCCACCGCTTGCCTGCCTCTGCCGCCGGCAGCGGTTCTCTGGTCCACACCCCATCTGTTGTCTCCTGCTTTGAAGCACTGCGGCAGACAGTCCACAGCCCCCGTGTGGTGCGTCCACCGGGACCGTCCCGGCAGCCGTAATGGGGATGTGTCACCTTCGCGGGGTCGGGCGCCCGTGCCCACATACATAGCGTTCACGTACACAGCCGCCCAGAAGGCTGCTGCCCTCGCCTATGGAGTCATCTTGAGCACTGTGTAGTCGTCTTGAGCACTAGCAATGGTCAGACGTGGTGGATGGGACACCGTGCGCTGCCTGTTTAAACGCTTGTTTCAGTTGCATTTCACATGCCTCTGTGGCAGCACTGGTTCGCTTGGCGTTGGCTGACTGTATGGACAGAGCCGCAAAGGTAGAGTAGTCAGCGCTTCATAGCTCTGCGGTGCTGCCAGTACGGCGCAGCTCGAGCTGATGCGGCCATAGCGCTCTGCCTTCCATGGGGATGTGCTGCAGGAGGGTACGTGTGCGGCTGTCTGACGCACCTCTCTCTGACGTCACTGTTGCATGCCGAACCGTGGGCGCAAACATGTCGAGGCCTGGGACAGCTCGCAAAGTGCAACTGTGCCACACAAGGCAGCGTCTGCAACACATGCGCTCCTGACCGAGCATCCACAAGTCTCATGCGGTCAGTGCCTTGCCTTGACATGCGGGCTCCAGCCGCTCAGCAACCTGCGCACTGAAAAATACAACAACAAAAACAACAAAACGATCGAGCATCGCGCCAAACCCAATCGTGCATTGGCCACTGCACCCCTGTAAACAGTGGCAGAGGATATAAGATTGTGGCATGTGCGGCGAGTAGCATCCACCGTCCACAATGCTTCAACATGTCCATTGCGATTGTGTCAACTGGCATGGTCCGCACACAACAAGTGACATGGCTGCACACAACAAGTGACATGGCTGCATACAACAGTTGACACGGGCTGCAGGCACGCCTGCTGGGCTCCGCGACCAAGGAAGTTGCCGGGAAGCTCACGGTGCGGGTGGACGGTGATGCCAGCAAGTTTGCACAGCAGGCTGCCGCAGAGTACATGGCATACGTGCAGCAGGCGGTGCCCGGCTGAGCCGCCAGCATACATGACACGTCGTGCTGTGTCTCACGGCCTTGCAAGGCCGATCGCCGCATCGTCGCCGCCCTGCTCCTCCCCCCCCGGCCGGGTGCCAACTTGCGGCGTGCCAACTTGAGGGGCAGGCGCAGAGGACACACATGTTTAGATGGCCGCAGTGGGCCACATCTAGCCTCGCATCAGCCGCGTGTCCACCTCTGCCTGCTGCCGGGCACCTGGCGACAGTTCGGGGTGGTAGAGGTGCAGGCCCAGGCGCCACGGCGCGCAGCCCCGGGCGGTTGATATGGGGCGGTAGCAGCAGATAGTACAGAGTAGCGGAGTCGGCGGATGGCAAGTAGTGTTGAGGAGGCCCCTGCTGTAGGGGTGGTCGGGAGGCCCGCGTGTGCCCGCGTGACACCGGAGGATGTGTGCAGCAGCGCCTCTCTCCCGGCAGAGAGAAGGTGTGGCTGAAGGGCGCCCCTGGGTCGCCGTGAGAGGTTGAGCATCAGCAAAGGCGGTCTGGTGGCGCAGCTGCGTGATCAGTGATTACATCTGCGTGCGGGCCCACCGCCCACTGGCGTTGTGCGGGTGGAGCTGTCTTGTGTGTTTGTGAGGCCAGCTGCTCGCAGACGCGGGCGGTGGCAGGGAGATGTTCCAGTGTGGATGTCTGGAGATCCTCCTGTGTGAGGTCAATTTGTGGCATGGGACGATGTGTGCCAGCATGCCGCAGGCGTGCGGTCGTGGGAGCAGATGTGGTGGCCACGAGTGAGCCTGTGCTGCTGTGGTCACAGTGGACCCAGTTTGTGACCGAGCTGTAGGCCGGGCTGCGAGCTATGCAGTTTACTTTGCGTGCGTTGATTGCAATTCCAAGTGGTTGAGACGCTGTCAAGATGGGCTGTGTGATGTTGACTCGTGCTGTGTGTCAACACACTGGTGTGGGCAGGGGGGCAGGTAGTTTCACTGTCTCCTGCAGGTTGCGCTGTGAGTCAACCTGAAACTGGCATAAGCACAAGTAGTGCCAATGCCCAGTTGAATTCGCGATGTCTGAAAACACGGTGTCGAGAGTGTGCTAGCTGTGCAGGCTGGGGTCATGCCTTGCACTCTGTGAGAAATATTACAGGAGTATGTCTTTCTGACCCTGACTGCACGGCTGCGTACTGTAGCACTCTGCCACCAGCATGCCAGCAAACTCCCCACTGTGGCTTTATGCCATGCAAATCAAGCGTCGCCACGTTGCAGAGAGAAATTCGAAAGAAATCCAAGTATCTAGCAAAACAGAAATTCAAAAAGAAGCTCTCTGCGAGATTCGAACTCGCGTTACCAGATTCAGAGTCTGGAGTGATAACCAACTACACTAAGAAAGCATTTCATGCTCACATTAAGAATAACGTTGTATATATCATTGAATATTGTGCCAGCTGGCTTGCATCTTTTACGTTGCGCTTCCTGGTAATTGCAACACTGCGGGAACAATCAACTAGATAGCTTCTCATCACTGGTTTTATTCTAGACCAAGCAAGCGCAAGGTGCTGCCTCGGGCCCCAGCAAATCGCATCGCTCTCTATGTTTCGGAGGCCGAAGCTGGCACGCAGCACTTGGAAGGTAATGCACACACACCGTTCCACTGAAAGGCCCACGCCACAATTGTGTACCTCGCCCGATTATCTCTACGGATTCATGTGTGATGTTCGATTCAGATGGGTTACCGTTCCGCGTAGCAACATGTTCAAGGAGCAGGCCACCAGAGCAGGCCATCATCATGGCTCTCACTAGCCGGCGTCACTACACGACTGCACAAGCCAGCGCCAACACTTGTTGGTAGGGAGCATTAGACTAACACAACTGTCCAGTCAGTATAACGCATGATGTGGACTGCTGTCTTGCAGAGGCGGCATGCCTGAAGCATCAGCAGGACTCAGTGAATGAGCGAGTCATACGTCCCCCCTGACTCACTTCTTCGGCCACAACCTAGTACATATTGGTGCACACATATCTCTTCGTGCTAGTTGTTCGCGTGCTAATTGTTTGCTCTGCGCTTGCCACAACCCCAGTCAAACACCACTAATTTCTTGTGCTGCTTGTCTCCCTGGCCGGACGAGAGCGCAGCAGTGCGATGGTGATGCTACCGTGAGTCGTCTGCAGCGCCTCACCATCTGCGGACAGCTTTGATGCGGAGTAAATGTGAATGGTGCAGCAGATAGATACATCGACACCGGCGAAAACTGCCATATCAAGACATGACACCAGTAGGACTGTATATCTGCTCCACAGCGCTACAAGCAGCAAGCTACAAGAAGCCAGTGCTGAAGCTGTATTTGTGAAAAAACTCGCGCAGCTTCATGCATTGCAGATGATGTCCACCCTGGGTCCCCAGTGTACCGCGCGGTAGGCTGAGGTGCTCCGGGCATGGCTCATACACGCTCGACTCAAACCATTCATGTGGCCTTTGAGCGAGTTTGGGATTACTGCATGCAGTTTGGGACCTTGTGCAGCACCCTCAGCGAGTTTGGAAAGATTTGTGCAAACAACCAAACACAGACCCATTCTCGATCCAAATGTACCACTGTACCCAAGCATAGAAATGAGCCCGTAGCCTATCCCAAAGCACCTGTTCATGGTCTATGAAGTTCCCAAACTCGGCGTGATATGTATTTGGTGTCCATGACAGGACGTCCCGTAGGGCTGAGTCAGTGCCCCCTGGCGGGTCTCGGAGGTCTTCGACAGAACATCCACTACCAAGGTCAATACTAAATTCGTGACATGCTCAAGACGGCCGTGATCGTTTCCAGCCAGTACTGCGATGAGGCTGTAGTGACAGACAGCGTCGTTCCAGAGCAACACGTCTGCAGAGCTGCAGCCATCGACGAACAGGTGCATCGCACATGTGGATCACAGCAGCGTGACAAATCTGACCTGCCTGTTTCACCCAGGTGTCTGGGCTTTCCTTTCAGCACCGCGCAAATTCAGCCAGAAGCAGGTGCTCTGTGCCCGGTCTCCATACGCAGAACGGTCTTCAAACGAAGAAGGGTCCTTGCCGTTCTCATGGATCGGCCCATCACGCGAGCGTGGAGCTAGCGTGGAGCCCAGGGCCTGCTGCCAGTGCCAACACCAGTGAACGCCTGAGCTATCCCAAATGCCATCTCCGAGTGCGTGCGTGCCTCACCAGTCACGACTGCTGTGCTGTGGTCGCTCGGACAACGAACGGTCACGCAGACCTCGCATTACAAGGGTCCGCACACCAATTACGCGCTCGCCAACTGTTTGCACATGGCCACGTGTGGTGCCGCGGCACCTTGCTGCAGCAGCGCTCGGAGCCGTGCCTTCGGTGCACCACCAACCGCCTCCACCGTTCCATGGCAGAGCCTCCACCGCTCACTCACGGCCTCGGCCCGCTGTGCGTACTGTGGCGGCGTGTGACAGTGTGCGCTCACTCGAGCTCGCGATCCAGCCAGTCGAGAGCGTCGGGCTGCCCACACCGGCAGGAGATGGCCCAGTCCCACACGCATGCCGGCTCCTCCGCCATCGTCAACGCGATGATCTGCGGCCCGCCCCGTGAGTTCGAGGCATGCTTCGCCAGGGCCAACGAGTCCATGCAGCCACCCACCACGTCCCCCTGCGTCGCCGCGCTTGCTGCCGCTGCCCGAGGCGGACGCCCACGGCGCTTGCGACTGGGCTGCGCTGCAGCTGCGACGGGGCCTGCGGCTGCTGCTGCAGCAGGCCCGCCAACGTGACGTGTGCGACGGCTGGCGCCCTCCGGCAGCTCAGCGCACTGCTCCACCGGATGCTCGAGCGGCGCCGCTCCTGCGCCGCCACCCGCTCCTGCGCCGCCACCCGCTCCTGCGCCGCCACCCGCTCGGGCGCCGCCACCCGCTCCTGCGCCACCATCCGCTCCTGCGCCGCCACCCGCTCCTGCGCCGCCACCCGCACCCACCTGTGCGTGCTGCGGTGAGGCCTGCTGTGTTGCGGCGCTGTGGCCGCTGCCGTCGCTGCCCGCCTCAATTCGACCATAGTCGTGCCAGACGCAATCCCTCGAGAGCCCCTGGGGTGGGCTGCCTGTGTTTCCGGCCGGCCCGGCCAAGATCGCCGCAGCAGCGCGATCGCCCTGGTGTAAGGCTGCCTCTGCACCACTGCCAGGTACAGCGGGGCGGGCGTGGTGCTTCGGAGACGGCACGGCGAACAGGCGCGGGTCCAGGGGGGGGCTCGAGGGGGTGTCTGGCCGTGCTGACGGGGCCCAGGTGGCGGAAGCAGGTGGCCCGCCGTGCTGGCTTGTGGCCGGTTGCCATGGCGTGCCTACGACGTTCTGTTCCGTGCCAAAGCCAGGGCGAAAGTGGCTCCCACTCGCAGGCGAGCTCAGGCCGGGCGCGGCTGCAGAGCCTGCGGCATGCGGGCTGTGCGGATGCTGTGGCCACAGGTGTGCTGCAGGCCCGCACGGAGGCTGCGACCCCATGGCCGGGGGCCCAGCCAGCGCGCATGCTGCCGCCACAGGTGTTCCGGCTGGGCCTGCACAGCACGGCACAGCGTGAGCGGAGGGCGGCCGCCACGCTCTGCACGTCATGCAGACTGCAGTCCGCGCCACCGCATTGGCTTGTAGCAGCAGCCCTCCCACAGCACGTAGCAGGTGTGCGCCGTGCGGATCAGCAGGCGGCCACAGCAGTGCGGCGGGCATGACCGGCGCCACAGCATGAGGGAGTGTCAGGAACAGTGTCATATGCCCGCATGCCACGCAATGTTATGGCTTCGTTGTGGGACGCGCCGCAACACGGACGCAGCGGCTGCGTTGAGGCAGGGACGGAACAATGGCAGGAGGGCATCACGCAGGCATGCCAGGGTGGCCACCACTGCAGTGAGCAAGTTGTGTCGTAAGGGCACGCACTGCCGCTGGCGCCCGCGTCGGCCACCCAATCAAGCAACTGCCGCTGACTGCCGCTGGCGTCCACGTCGGCCACATCGCTCGCAAGCAGCTCCATGAAGCCTCCGGCCACGCGGGGGCTGTCGGGAAGGCCAGCAGGTGGCGCTGTGTGCTGGGGAGTGCCAAGCTGGGAAGTGCCGTCGCGTGGCGATGCCCGCGGGGGGGGCGGCACGTCATGGCAGGCTGGTGCGGGCGTGCCTAGGCAGCTCGGCAGAGCCGGAGGGTTTGCCGACATGGCGGGCGGTGGATGCTGCGTGGACCTCGTCGGCTCCAGCTGGCGTCCGAGGCTCGATGCTACTTGGGCTTGCTGCCAGGTGGCGCCTCTTGCGGCGGCGGCATTGCACGGATGCGGCTGCTGGGATGGAGCTTGGATGTGGCCTGCGCTGCCGGGGAGGACCTGCACAGCATGGATCCATGGATTTATGAGTTTGCAGCATGGCTGGCACCATGAGGGCGGGAGGAGTGGTGCTGTGTGCACCGAACGCTCGCACATGCATGTGCCCGGCTACGTGTCCACGAGGGGCCAGCTGCGTGCCCGAGCAGCCGCACAGATGGCACTTGGATGCAGCCATTACAGACAAGCGTTTAGTGCACATCTCAACATGCAGTGCACATCTCAAAGCACAGCTACCAGCCGCGCTGGTTGTTGTGGGGTCAGGGAGGCGTGGGGTGGGGGCACTACCTGCTGGGGCGGAGTGCAGGGGGCAAAGTCTGGTAAAGGTTGGCTGGGTGGGTGGTCATCATCATCAAAGAGGCCGTCGTTGCTGCTGCGGGCGGATTCTGGCATGTCCAACACCCGTGGGGTGAGGCCAAGGATGTCTGCCACGGTGCCTGGCATACGCAGTGCGGAGCCTGCGGGCAGTCGTGGGTCAAGTCAGCCCAGCCATCGACGTGCATGATTCACGGACACACCGTTGCTGAAAAGTGTGTGTTTGTTTCGACCTGGGCGAGTAGAAGCCAGCATCCTGGACCAGCGGCTGGGGACGCCTCTACGAACACAAGGTAATCTGGCCGTGGATGTGAAGCCAGGTATTGCCAAATCTACGGTTAGAGCACTGAGGCTTGGTGAGGACAGATACACGTTGGCCATTGGCATCAGAAAGCACTCACCGTCACAGTCAGCTCCAACTTCTACAGATGAAGCCTGGACCTCAGGACTGTTATAGAAATGCCTTGACGTGTACTCATCCGGTGGCTCCCGCGTGCAGTTCGCGTACAGAATGTAATGTCCGCACAGGTATCCAGCACTGCCCCAGATTAGTGCCCGTCAGATGCGGTGTCGCCGGGCTCCTCGCTGAAGGAGACGACCTTTAAAATCTGCGCCCTACATTCACGCTGCATCTGACGGCCGTCTTGCCGTCCATTCAGGTGTGGGCGCCGAGACAGTTCACGTCCGCTCGTCTTTCATAGAAATGCAGCCTTCCCCCAATTCACACCAAATGCAGCAGAGCGTATGCGCTTAACCCCGCATCGACACGATGCATCGGCACACTCGAGATTGGGCACGTTGGGTACCTGGAACTACCTGAGTCCGTGCGGGTTGAACCTTCTGAGCCATCGTCCGGCACCTTGGACTGCGGCATGAGCTGGTAGCTCACACATGGCAGACCTTGACAATATATGTCACGTTGCGTGTGATGCAAGTCCGGCGCGGACTGCTGTCCTGATGGATTGGCAGGGACGTCATGGTGCGCATGCAAGCACGTGCCGACCACCAAGGTCATGGTTTTTGAGGCAGTCCCCGTCAGCAAAGAGGACAAGTCAACGAATGAGTGAGTGCAGAGCAATGAAAGCATGTGTGAAACTGAAACCAGTTTTGTGTTCCAGAACTCAGCATCGTTCTTACCGCAGCTGGGCTCGACACAACTGACAACACATTCTACAGCCCCCACAGCATGGCTGGGAGTTGAGCACTCGTACCAGTGAATAACCAAAAAAATGCATTACACAGCATCGCGCTATTGCGATCCAGCCACGCCCAAGCGACATACACGCAGAGCGATTGGCTGTGGTTGAGACAGACCTGCAAGGAAGAGATGCTGCACTGGGAGTTGGATGATTTAGCACCAGCACCTAGCACTCATCGCGTTGAATGACTGTAGCGATTACAACTGGATCGGAGCCCCTCGATGTAACAGTACATACTGAGCAGTAGCTGCCCACGCACAGGCACCACCCATACTGGCGCACCCGTTGCAACGGCGCAACCATGAATGAACCTAGTGGTGCGGGTTCCTGCATAGTATCCCCTGAAAGAAGTATACTTGTGTTGATACTCTCCAAGACTGGCTGCGGCATGCTGCACACTCTCGAGCCATGTCGAAACGGTGTGGCAATGCGGCTGACGCAGCAATTCTGCTACTGGTATCGGATCCACCTCCACTGCAGTGGCACCACTCAATACGGCACGAGCATCCTCCCTGTAGACAACATGCCTGAATGAAGTCCTTGTCTGATTAGTGCAGAGACGTTTCACGAACCAGGTCCCTGAAGCCACTGGTTGACGGTCTGGGATGCAGCAGTCCGCCTGTGCATGTGGTAACAGCAACTGTGAATGATTGCTAGACCCGCATCCATCATTTGTGAACGGATTAAGTTATATTGCATGAGCTGGGCAAGCAGGGCAGCACGGCGCGCTATTGCCAGTGGGATACCGCCCACATGAATGTTTATAGCATCACCTGGCATGAGTCCGGCAAGGATCCACTTGAGGTCGATCGACAGGCATAGTGTGCTTTGGACTACGACGTCGAGGCCGCAGGCAACTTGGTCGCTGCCTCGTACCCTCGGATGATGCTGCCATACTCTCTGCTGGCTTTCTTGAGAGCTTGTAATGCTTCGTCCAACAACGAATCCTGCACAACGAAAGCTTTCGTAGAACGGTTGATATTGCATTTGATAACAGAATGGCTTCAATGGCACCGCGCCCCTGCTATCAGGAATCTCCAGTGCACCATCAAACACACCTTCTCTTGAAGCTCGCGGGTCAGCTCATCTATCTCCTTTTGCAGTATCGCCGCCTTGGAGGTATCCTTGCATGTTTTGCATAACTTGAGAGTGTTTGCAATGTCGCGCGCAAATTGTGCGGCACAGTCTTGCGCAGTTTCTGTCCCAGACGCTATTGAAGACGCGACGTTCTGGTCGATCTGCCGACGGCATTCCCCAAACACTGCGGAGACCGCCACCTCGAGCTGGGCGACCTGGTGCTCGACTTCCTCCGGAGTCGGCATCGAACGGCAAGGGAAACAGTACCCGTGTGCAGTCCGGTAGAGCGCAAAATGAGTCGCAATAACCATGCATGTGTGACGAAAACGATCAGCAAGAGCCAGCATGTAGTGTCTATATAGATGCAGCTGTACGATCCTCTGCAGGTGCGCATCGCGCCGGTTACAGCATGTCGCGACATGTCGCAAGGCGTCAGAGCGGGCCAATTGACCCTTCAAACGTAGACCTTGGCTACCGCGGTCAATGCCGGACAAGCGTGGGTCCAACTTGACTGTGCCATGACCAGAATTTGCACAGGAACCAGAGCTGTAAGGCAGAAGGACGTCCTTCGGCCAAGTACTGCAAGTCCATGCCATCAGGTAGTGATCACAGGCATGTTGGGCATCGTCGGTTGCTGATTACTATTGAGTGCGTTGCCTCAAACATGTCCGCAGGACAAGTCCAACAAACGGCCCTGATCGTGCTAGAAAAGTATCCGCGAGCACATGCCACATTGCACTGCACAGCAAACTCAGACAAGTGGCATTGTGGCGCATGCACCCGCAAGCATACAGCGTGTGTCAAACGGTCTTGGAGACATGATGTAAGTCCGGCATTCATAAAATCCAGCCAATGACCAGTCTAGCAGCTGTCAGAAACATCGATGCAGCATTCACCTTCCCTCTCCCTCCTGCAACCCTGGCGTGCCAAGACCACTGATGGCCGTGACCGACACAGCTTGCTGCTCCGAAAATCTTGACCGAGCGAACATGTAGCACAGTCGATGCCATGCACAAACCAAAACAGCCAACTCCCCACAACATGACTCCTGTTGCGATGATGGCAGGCCTGCGGTCCGTTATGGCAGGTCCCACCATAGCGCTCGGCCAGCGCTCCGCAGCGCCTGTGCACGTGGATGTACTCCGCATGGACTCAAACTCTATCCAAGCCACGATCACAACGCAGCTGCTGGTAAGCCAACACAGCCTCCTGCTGTGTCTATCAGTGTGAGAGCGACCAGTCACATCCCTGAGACCAGAATTGTTGCGGTGCCATCCAGCCCGGTACAGGTTGCGCCACCCCCGGCGAACGAGTCCAGAAGATTTGCGTGCGTACCGCTTCCTCGCGACAACATCCAGGACATATCCGAATGAAATTCAGATATGTCACACCACAGTCCGTGCCAGATCTCCACCCTCTTCCACGCTCTCCCACTGCCGGTTGTCCTGTTCCAAGCATGCCGAATTGCAAGCGGCCTGTCCACGCCAGCCCACAGCGCCAGCTGTCGCAGCCGGTGTCAGGGCACGGTCCACACGGCCGTCACAAGCTCTCAGCAGAGACGGAGTGCGCCACGCTGTGCGCGCGGCTGCTGAAGCTGCGCGACGCCGATGTTGACAGCCGCAGTGGGCCGACCGCGAAGCTCAGCCCACGCGGCCGCCGCGCCGTGTCCACGAGCGCCTCCTGGCTGCGCATCGCGAGCTGCAGCGCACAGCTGCGGCCGTCGGGCAGCCCCGCCGCCTTGAACATCGCCGCCGCCTCCTGCAGCGTGCGTACCGCCTCCTCGTGCCGCTTCACGCGCGCCAGGCATTGCCCCAGCGCGAGCATGCCCTCCCGCGCCAGCGCAGAGTTCGCATGCGCCGGCCGCGCCATCAACGCCGGCAGGTGCTGCGCAAGCTGCCGCTGCGCGCGCCCGTGGTCCCCCACACGGCGCAGCACGGTGCCCAGCATGACCTGCGCCGCGAGCACGTCCGCGTCAGCCGCCGCGCCGCTCAGCAGCGACTGTGCGGCGGCCGCGCACGCCCGCAGCTCCTCCACCGCCTGGTCCTGCCGCCCGAGGCTCACCAGGCACGACCCGATCCGCCGCCGCACAACCACCAGCGTCCGAGCGTTGGCGCTGTCCCGATCAAACGTGTCCACCACATACCCCTCCGCGTCCACCCGCCGCGCCGACCCCCCCGCCGTCGCCTCCTCCGCGTCTCGGAGCGCCCTGCGGCCACTGTGGCTGCGCCGCCCGCTCTGCATGCACTCCTCGGCCATCTCCACGATCTGCCACAGCACGCCCAGCTCCGCAGTGACCTCACCCCGCGCATACAGCGTGCCAGCGAGGCTGCGCAGGCACTCGAGGCGGGATGGGGGCGGCAGCTGCGGCCAAGTTGCAGCCGGCGCGTCGCCGCCACTGCCGCTGCGGTCCCAGAAGAGCTGCAGGTCGGCCTGCAGCTGCTCGTCGGCGGCGGCAACGCAGTCTGCCTCGCTGAGGTCGTATGACGACCGCAGACTGCTGCCAGTAGGAGGCGACCACGACGGTGGCACTGGGCCGCTACTGTCGGCGTGGCCACCGGGGGCACCACTGCCGGAGGCGCCGGCGCTGCGCACCGGCGCGGGCGGCTGCCATGGCGACTCGCCGGCCTCGCCTTGGCAGCCCACGTCTACCTGGCTGTCGCCCGCACCGTCGGCCGTCTGTGCGGGCAGGTGCGCGAGCTCCTGCATGCAGACCTCTACGGCGGTAAGACAATGGCAGCTACGAGTTGCCATACAGGTTCACAGAGAAGTGTACCATGGGGGGTGCCAGGCAGGGCCGATTGTGGAATGGCCGAACGCGCACACGCTTGATACAAGGATACTTTGTGTGCTATAGTGGTTGAGTCAGCCTGTTTAAGCCAGGTAATCAAGAAACACCTGACGCTCCCCGCCGCACTCTGGCATACACATCGCGCAAGAGACCGCCATCGCGACTCAGCATTGACGATTCACACAGCTGCAGCCGTGGGGGGCACCTGGCTGAGCTGGCGCCAGTCATCCCAGTGGTGGTGGCAGGAGTAGTAGATGTACATCGCCTCCCGGAGGCACCCCGCGCTCTGCTGTGCCGCCGCCACATGCAGCAGCCCGGCGGCGACGCGGCCCTCCCGGAACCCGCTCCACGCCGCCGCCTCCAGCGCGAGCCGCGCGATGACCGGCAGCGCCTCGCCGCCTCCGCCGCCGCTGGCGGACGCGCTGTGCAGGCAGTGGCAGGCGAGGGTGGCGAGGGAGACGAGGTGCGCGCGGACCTCGTCGCGGGCGCGCGCCCGCTCTTTCGCCGACGGCTGCAGGTGCCGCGGCTCCTCCGCTGCATGCATGCGTGCGCCACATGTCAGCGACACGGCTCGTGCAATCAGACATGGGTGGTGGCGGAGCAGGTGGCAATGGTATCACTGCCCAACATAGAGCGCAAAACTTCAGCCCATCGCGCTGGGCGACTCTGGTGCTGGAGCTGTGTGTTCTGCTGTGGTTGCCTGCCTCCCCCGGCGCCGCTGAGGCTGCGATCTATCTCAGCGTAACACAGAGCTCTGTAGCCGGCCACATGACTGGCATATATATTGTCCTTGTAATCAGCAGGGCAGCTGATGCATATAAGCAGCTACGCTGCCGCGACTCCGGTGCTCCACAGACACAGCCAGGCATGCAGCCGGTGCCACGGGTTTCGCATCCCAGGGGTGTGGGAACCATGCCATCTGATCACCATGGCGACAGTTAACAATGGAATGTCTATTGTGATCCCTGTTTTGCCAGCACAGGCCAGCCCCAGAGCCCGCACCGAGGCTCCGGATGCAGTCCCACAGCCGCGCCGCCTCAGTGGCGGCGCGGGCGGCCGCCGAGGCGGCGGCGCGCCAGTGCTGCAGCTCTGACAGCGCCGCTGCGAGCATCGTCAGCCGGCGCAGCGTGGCCGCCGGGTCCGGGAACGCCGGCCGCCGCCGCGTGCGCACCGGGCCGAGCGTCGCGACGACGCCCTCGTGGCGGTGCTGCTGCGCACACAGCGTCGCCACGTCCTCGCGGACCGCGTCCAGCTCAGGGTGGTCTGCCGGGAGGATGTCCGATAGGATCTTCAGCGCCTGCACTGCCAGCCAGCCGCGTCTTTACTCGTTCGTCAGTGCCACATGCACCCTCGCGCAGCCTTTGTGTCCCAGTCTGCCGGAGATGGCAGTGGCCTCAATCCATGACAGAGCAATTACACATACCCTCAAGCAATTTCACATATTCAATTCGGACTGCCCAATTATCAATGAATGGGTCTACCGGATACCACGCCTTACCTGAGCGTTAACCCTCAGCACTTGCACATACATGCAGGACCTGGACACCCACGATTTGTTCTGCAACAGCACGAATCCAGCCATTGCACCTACAATGCGCACCTATAAAGCAGAGTCCACAAGCTGCAGGGGGCCCCTAGCGGCTTGCTGCAAGCATACCGGACGGCTGTGACTGTGGTACGTGCGACACTGCTGTGCTCTAGTGCGCATGTGCCGCAACTCTACTAATAACAATGACGAACACGTCTGACAGTGACGAGGTGCTCAGCTGCCTGCAGGGAATGCAGGGACATCAGGGACAGAGGGGGGGGGGGGCGTGCCTCACTGAGGTGGCTGCGGGCCTTGCGGAACTCCTCCTGCTCCAGGAAGCAGCGGCCGATGTGCCGCATCACCGCGCCGCCCTGCTGCGTGCGCAGGCCATGCTGAGTCAGCACGGTCATCGCGGTCGTGAACGCGGACAGCGCGGCGCCATGGTTGCCCATGCTGCGGTAGACCTCGCCGAGCAGCACGCTCGCCGCTGCGCTGCCGGTCGCGGAGGTGTGGCCCTGGTACGCAAACTGCGTCGCGCGCCGCGCGTGCTCCGTCTGCGCACACCCCCGCCATCTGGTGCGATCACAGCTGCGCATATTGAGCTAGTGGAGAACCGCCTCCAGCAATAAGGAGGTGTTATTTAAGGCCAATTCCTAGGAGGTGTAATCCAAGGCATGCCTTCCCTTAATGAGATCTTGCAGGCGTGTGCACACGCGCGGGCGGGAGACCCATGCGGAGACATGCATCGGACGGACGGGGCAGCTGCAGCCCTGCGTGCGTGTTCACCCCAAAGGCAGCAGTGCATATGCAAACGCATGAGGTACATGAGACATCTTACATGCCGCGTCATGATGCACATGACCATCATATGAGGCATCAAGGCATCGCATGTCGCATGTGAGGCGTCACACGGCGCTGCGGCAGACCGGGGGGGGGGGGGGGCGGCAGCGTACCGCCTCCTGAAGGCGGCCCTGCTCGAGGCAGCACTGCGCGAGGTCCAGCGTCGCGCGGAACACGAGCTGCTGCACCTCCTCCGTGATGGACGCAAACTGCAGCGACGCGACAGTAGACGCCGCGTCTGCCGCGACGCCGGCCGGCGGCCGCAGCAGGCCCAGCAGCGCGCTGGATGCGTGGTCGGACGCGGGCGGCACCGACAGGCACGGCGACCCAGGGGGCGACGCCGCGGGGCTGGCCTCCCGCGTGCCGGCCGCCGGCTGCATGCGGGGGTGCTTGGCGGGGGGGCCGGCGGGCGCTGCCGCGGTGACCGCGCCGGCGAGGGGCGGCGCCATGCGGCGGGCCTCGGCGAGGGCTGCATTGAGGTGCCGCTCGGCCTCGCGGTAGCGCTTGCGCTTGCGGCAGGCGTACGCATGCATGACTCTCACCTGCACGCTGCCATGACGACATCGGCACTGCCCGCCATCGCGCTGTGCATGCTGTGGCCGCCACAACTTCTGCTGAGCCCCACCAAGTCACGGGCGGCTGTAACTGTACAGCGAGGCGGCTGTAACTGTACAGCGAGGCGGCTGTAACTGTACAGCGAGGCGGCTGTAACTGAACAGCGAGGCGGCTGTAACTGTACAGCATGATCTACATCTTTTCTGTTGAATGATGCACGAACGCTGAATCAGTCGCACCGAAGGCATCAGAAACCCTTGCACAAAGTGTGGTCTGTGGGGCGCACACTCAGCACGCGAACAGTGTCCATGCTCGCCTCTCCCCGCGCGCTGTGCGGCGCGCGCTGCATGTGTTGCAGCAGAGCCGCCCACACCGCGTCCACGACCGTCATTGCAACATGCGACGGCCCCCGGAAGCCGCGCGGGCCGCCGCCGGGCGCGCCGCGCATGCATGCAAGCAGCGCAGCGTAGTCCGACCGCACACTGCACTTGGCGTCTGCAAACGATGCCGCGAAGAGCGCCTCCACGAGCGCCATGCTGTCGTTCTGGTAGCCGGTGGGCAGCACGTGTAGCCACGCGGAGGGCGGGCCGCGATGGCCGTGGACGTGGTGCGCCCACCACAGCTCGAAGAGGCACCACGCGCGGCCAAAAACGTCGGCGTTATCGTCGATGATGAGCGCGACCTTGGAGGCGGCAGCGATGGCGGAGGTGACGTGGGTGACGTCCAGCGGCTTCGTGAGGTCGACGGAGAGGATGTCGAGCCAGACGTAGGTGTCGGTGCCGATGCGCGTGTGGTGCTGGAAGTACTGCTGCAGGGCGCCGATGAGCGTGGGCAGGGGCATGGTGTGATAGTAGATGACGTAGACGGTGTGGGGCTTGCGGGCGGTGGCGGGCAGCAGCGCACTGCGGGGGACGAGAGGCGTGCCGGACAGGTCTGCCGCCGAGACGTAGCTGCACAATGGGAGCTGGACTTAACATCTGCGGCTGCCCGAGGGCAGGCTATCGTGTAGCTGTTGACGAACTGGTTGCTATAGCCTGGGCATGGCGGGTCGGCTGCGCTACAGGGGCGTGGTAACCAGTATGATGCAACAAGCGGGGTCTCAACCAAGTGCAGGCTTGCAAGTGCCAGCACATGATGATGTTCCAATATAGCAGAGATAGACGTCACGTTTCTAGAGGCGTCCGGGACGGGAGGAGCTTGCCTGCGTTTAGATGGGCCAGCATCCTCACTGCCTGGTCGAATCACCCAGTCCCAGAAGGTGCTGGCTGACACCTCTGTTACTCCGAGATCTTGGGCAAGCTCCTCTGTCCTAGGCACCACTTCGCCTAACAAATACTTCAAGGAGACAGCAGAAGATATGGACGAGGGTACTGCCACGGTTGTGTACTTTGGTGAGTGGTTCGGCTTGGCTTGGCCACAACGGTAAGCACTTGGTGCAACGCCGGCATCAGCATCACCTTGATTTGATATATGGCTCGCCTCGTTGCTATTATGCGTGGATTCATCCAGATCCAATACTTCTACATCACAACTCGGACCGATCGAGGTTTGCGAGCTGAGCTTTGGTTTGATTTCGCTTGAATCATCTTCTGATGGCTCTCTTGCATCTTTATCATTGCCTGGAGGCAGACTAGACTCGAAAGAATGCACAACCGCTGCCTCAGTGGCTGTCGTCACAGTGTCGTGTTCAGAGGGGTCCCTGCCGCGGGCAGAAACGGGATCTTGTACAACTTTAGAACTACCACATCCCATGTAATTGGGCACACATACTATGTGAACTCAACGATGACGCTGTGCGGTTTGGCCACGCCAATTCACACCGAGACAGCACTAGTTCAACCAATACACGCTGGTCATTGGTTGTCCAGAGAAGCACGGAAAACTCACGTGGATTTGCCCAGGCGTGAGGTAATCTGAAAGTGTGTTTATCGTAGTTGCGCGAGAATTCAACTTGTCTTGGAGTTGGCCACCATGGACTGGGATCCAGCCACTGGCATCGCGATGCATCGTAAACGCGACAACCCACAGCCATGCATGATTCGCATCTTTGCCTCGTCCGGACGCATCCCACAGCCCGATCGAAGACCGGTGCAATCGATGCACTCATCCCCAAACGCAATCTGAATTTACATGCATCTCGCTGCTAGTCCGCAAGCACCGTTGACCAGGCTACCGTGCAAAATGCTTGATTTCTCGCCCGGGGCGTTATGATGTTCTTGAATCCGACGCAAGCATAGGAAAGTTGCTGTAGCTTCAGTAATTAAACATGCCTGTGGGGCCCTCTCCGACAGACTTGCAGCGAAAGGGCTCCTGGCCTCAGTGCAGCCCGAGAAGCCGCTCAGTGGACGCCGCGCATGGCGCTGATTCCGCAGCTGCGCATCTTGGACACCGAATTAAACGACCATGTCGCAAAAGATCAGCTTCAGGAGTGCCATCTGCGTCCTTGGCTCCACCTCGCGTCGAGTCGTCACCGCCCCGGTCAATGACTTTGCCGTCCGAGCGGTCACGGCTACAGGTGCTGTTTATGTAGCCTGTTTATTGTCTGTCGGTCGAGATGCATCAACAAGTCGTGCTTGCTGATGACACGGCGACAGCAACTCAGTCACGCAGTCGAACGATGCCCGCGACTAATCTAGACAGTCCTGTGCAGGAGATGATTTATGCTGTGGCCCTATCGGAAGCTGTATATAGGCTCGTTGATGACGGCCCGGTCGCAGCTGTTGCGCACGCGAATCACATTCTATCTGGAGTACCATCAGCGGACATCCCTCCAATAAACGTTCAATGCAGCCTTTTGTCCGTGCCGCACCGGTGCGATTCTGACGTATGAATGCCTGCTATCGCTTTGCACTTGCCGCTCGAGTAAAATTTGTCAGTACTGTACTGCTGCACACCCGTTGTCAACTGTGCAGGTACTTGGTTGCCGAAAGCAAAGAAGTCATCATGATATCATTTGTCGGTACGAAGCAGATACAAGACTTGCTGACGGACATAAATTACTGGCAGGTTCCACTGACGACAGCGGATGGTGCTGCTTGGCCTTCGACTGACGTACCCGATGGAAAGCCGGCAAGCAATGTGCTCGTGCACCAAGGATTCATGGCCCGCTCACAGCATATTCCTATTAAACAGTTATATGAACACGCGCGATCGTCGGGGAAGCGGCTGCTTCTGTGCGGTACGTGCTCACGATCCACCAGGTCGCGCTTGCAAGCGTGCTGGCTGGCGTTCGCGCGCCCTACGGTGCCAGCCGCTGTGCCGCGATACAATGCTCTGCCCGATTGAAGCGGGCGCTGACACACCCTTGCCATATGCAGGTCATTCTCTCGGTGGAGCCGTTGCGACTTTGTGCACACTTCGGTTGTTAGGCATGGACCCGGAGGCCGCATCGCACATACACTGCATCACCTTTGCATGCGTCGCCATCGGCAACCCAGAAGTCATGCGAATGGTGCATGCCAACGGCTGGTCACATCTCTTTCAGAACTTCATCCTCCCAGGTACTGTTCTTCCTGCGCCAGCTGGCTACCGTGCACGCAGCTGAATATATCATTGCGAGTTCACGGCTGACTGTTGACGTGCGTACTGCAGAGGACGACGTCGTGCGCCTGGCGTTGCTGATGCAGCTGAAGGGGCTGCCAAGCGTTACACGCGAGGTGGCTGCGCATGCCCTGGCAATACCTGGGCTGACCACAGAACCCAGCGGGGACCCAGCGCCAGACCAGGCCTCCATTGAGCACCCTAATCACCAGCTGCTGCAGTCCTCTCTGGCATTCCTCAACCGCTTCACAATCGACGATCTCACCACTCTGCCGTTCCAGACCGCCAGCCCCTTGGCCGGCTCCCGAGGGTCTGCAAAGCAGGAGCAGACACGCAGCCACTCTGAGTCGAGTCGTTCGTACGTGCATGCGCCTGCAGCGGAGCCGCACAATGCGCTGCATGGCAATGGGCTGGGCGCTACCATCCGGCCTTCGGGCGGAGGTGTGCGCGGCTGGAACATGCCATTCCAGCCTCACCGCCGGCGTTCCCCGGCGCTCCACGCTGTCGGTGGCCGCGCACGCAGCTCTTCCCCGCAAGCAGGGGCCCTCTCCGGCCGGGATCGGCACAGCCCCCGCCGATTCCAGGGTCTCCGGCGGGGCCGCTCACCTGGCCGCGGCAGCAAGGGCGTCAGCCATGCAGCGGCAGGTACGGTTGGACCCGGCTTCTTCGGCAGGGATGCGCGCGGGGGTGACCGGGTGGCAGCGTGGCAGGAAGGGCTCGCACGGGCCTACACAGAGGCGGGCTCGCGCTCGCTGTCTGCGCCGGCCGCTGACACCGGCGCGGAGCCGCAGCGGCAGGTAGTGCTCGAGCGCCTCGCAAGCGTGCGGTCGGCGATGAGCGACTCGGATGGCATGGCCGTTGCGGCCTCCGCGGCCGCCGCGCCGGCAGAGCGCCGCCGCCGCGGCGCTGCCGCTGTGGCTGCGCTTACCGCAGCGCGTGACCGCGCTGGCGCCGGGCTCGCCGGCCTGTGGTCCGCGGCACAGACCGGGGCGGCGCGCTTCAACGACCACTACAATGTCATCCCCTCCTACCACCCCTTTGGCCTGCAGCTATACCTCAACCCTCAGGGTGTTTCAGTCGGGCTGCACTCGGATGATGCCGACATGGTGTCGCCGTCCAGCAGCGTTGATGGCGCCACCCACAGCCAGCCCCGGCACCCGGCTGCCGAGCGCGTGGCCGGGGACGACCTGCCAGGCGCGGTTGGCGACGACCTGGAGCACGAGGTGTCTGACCTGGTGGATCGGGGTGCGCTGCTGCCGCAGCAGCTGCAGTCGAGGGGCCGCCGGGGTAAGGTGTTCCACATGCACCGCATGTTCAACTACCGCCACCGCCTGCTGCACCTGCTGTCAATCATGGACGTGCTGCCGGGGCCGTACGTGCCGGCACCGGCGTGTGACCCCACAGCAGCCGGTCAGGTCGACGCTGATATCGGCGCGGTGGGTGACGACGCTGCGGTAGACGAGGAGCAACTCGATGGCGGCGTGGTACGGCTGGCGGGGGAGATCATCCCAGAGCTGCAGCCGTCGCACGTGGAGGTGGTTGTGCACCCGGTGGCGCTGGCGGTGCCGGGGGATGGTGGGGGGCCTGCAGGCGGCGCGAGGCGTGCGCCGTGGGCGCGGGGGGCGCGAGGGCAGCTGCCGCGGCAGGCGTCTCCGCGCTACTGCGATGTGGACGTGTGTGTGCGGGGGTCGGGGCTCGGGTTCATGTCGGCTGCGGCGGTGCAAGTTGCAGCGACCCGCGTGGAGGCTGATGCGCACGCCGCGGCCGCGTCCGCAACGGAGCAGTGTGTGCGGGTGCGGCTGCCACTGGCGGTGGTCCACAGCGCGGCGATGCGGCCAGGTGGGGAGGCGGTCGTGTCGCTGCGGAGTGACTTTGCGGAGAGCCAGGTGCAGGCGCACGTGCGCGTGCCGCAGTGCGTGGTGCTGGGGTCGTCGCAGGACGCGGTGTGCGACGTGATGCATGCGGTCGCGGCGGCGGCGCCGGCAGAGATGCATGCAGAAGGCGCGGCCGGCGGCGGGCGGAACGACGCGACGCCGCGGTCATGGGCGCAAGCGCTGCGGCCGATGCAGCTGCTGCAGCGGCTGCCGTGGCGAAGCAGGCCGCGGTCGCTGGACCGGGCGGGGGAGGCGGCGCTGCTGGAGCCTCCGCCGGTGGCGGCGTGCGGCGGCGTGCGGTACGTGGACGGCGGCTGGGACTTTGCGATGCGGCGGCTGTCCGACGCAGCGACGACGCGGAGCTTGTTTGAGCTGGCGGCCGTGCTGCAGCAGCAGGCGTGGCGCGAGCAGCGGGCCGCGCGGCGGCGGGGAGCCGCGTCGCGTGCCGACTCGGGCGTCGCCAACGCGTTTGGAGCGCTGGTGTCGCATGTGGCGTCGAGCATGTCGACCATGCGCGTGGCGGTGGTGCACCGCATGTGCATGATGCGGCGGGGGGCCTGGGCGGCGGTGCTGCACATGTCTGCGCTCACGGCGCGCGGTATCTGGCGCATTCAGATGTCGAGCGGCCAGGCGCACATGCGCATGCTGGCTGTGCAGCCGAGGCTCACACCAGCAGGCGCCCGGCAGGTGGCAGCTGGCCGGTCGCCGTCGGCATCCGCCCCGGCCACCGTAGCCGCTGTCCCGTCACACACCGTGCCAACCTCAGATGACCCCCCAATGTCCTCGGATGACAGCACAGCAGAGAGCACGGGCGCGAACGGGGCGGTGCGGCGGCCGCGCATGCGGATCCCTCGCGCGGTGCGCAGACACAGCGCACGGCTCTTCCTGGACAAGGCCGCCGCGGCGTCTGCCGCAGCCGTCGGAGATGATGATGCGGAGGCGGATGATGACGCCGGCGCACATGTGGCCGAGTTTCTGTACGCCCGCGATGGGGACGGCCTGGCCGCGGTGCGGGCGTGCCTGGACACTGTGCTGGTCGTGGAAGACGTGCAGATGTGGCGCGGGCAGCGGCCGCCGCTGCCAACGCGGCGGCGGCGGCGCGCGGTTGCGCGCGTGATCGATGGCGCGTTGAGCCGCGGCGCGGGCGTGGTGCTTGCGCTGTCGGTGCCCGAGCCGACGGGGCATGGGGAGGCGTTTGAGTGGCTAGAGGAGGTGAGGCAGATGCGCGCGGCATACCGGCTGGCCGGACGTGAGCACCGGGTGGTTGTGCTGGACGGCAGCGGTGGTGACGAGAATCGTGAGGCCGGGCCCCCGGCGTGTGCGAGCTTGCACAACGCTGTTGTGAGCACGTTGGGGACGCAGGGTGCAACTGATGGGGCGGGCGCCGACAGAGAGGGTGTCGCGTTGACGAGCAGCAAGCTGTAGGCATGTGCGGTAGGAGTTCGGGGAGTGTGGCTGAGCATGAATTGTTCAGGGGACAGGCGGGGCAAATTTGAAGCGTCAGTTGGGGGATCACTGGTGGCTAGAGCGGAGTGCGGCTTACCACAGCCATAAAGTTCGGTTGATTTTGTTCCGAACATTGATTATAAACAAGACGTTTTGTTGACGTCAGCGTGACTATGCGTGTGTGAAGCTGCCATCGCGGATATGATGGTGACAACTTTCTCGAGATGTATGTTGATGTGCGATGCTTGTGCGAGTTGTTGGTGACGCTTTCCCAGCCATGTAAGTTACAACATGCGCTGGTGGTGGATGCCCACGCGATTACAGCTGACATGCCTGTTGGCCATTTGTATATCGCATGATATCAGCCACAATGTCTTTGTGCTACGAATGCTGGAGCGTTGCTGCTGCCGGATTGCGATGCATCCTGACCCAAGCTGACTTCAGCAAAGTTCTACGCGTGCACACATCATGTGGTGCAAAGTGAAAACGGCAGGCAAACGTGGGATGCCATTGTGTGGGAGCGGCATAAGCCTAGTCCCGGGGGTTCAGCCAGTGTCTGTGGCTGCCTCATTGGGCCCAGTTGCGTGCTTGGGTGTTGGAGGGGTCTTCGCGGGTCGCGTCTGCTGCGGTCGTGCCTGATGCGGTAGTGCCTGATGCAGTAGTGCATGTTGTTAGTGCTTCTGCCTCTGGAGGGGTGCTGTGGCTGATGCCCAATTGGGTTTGGCATGATGCTCGATCTTTTGTGGTTTTCTTTTCCAAAGACTGCAACTGCAGACATTGCAGAACCGGGTAATGTATATGCGCTTGATCATTGCCATGCGTGCTAGCCTGCTTGCTCTACCATCTTGTGGAGCTTCACTCTGTAAGCGTATCACGGGGATGTTCTGCAGCTCACCCGCCGTTCCTGATCAGCGGTGTGGAAATTTTACTTTTTGACATGCATACATCAGATGCTCTAGAGAAGATTGGCTGCAGCGGATGGATTGCCATACATGCAACATGTGGATTTTGTCTTCAGACGACTCCGAGACATGGATCGGCAACATGGACAGCGCGGTCACCTTATCGTACGGCTACACGCTGTCCGGGGCGGTTCGTTTCACGGCTTGTATCAACAAAAAGAGTGACGCGAGGTCGTTGAGAAAGCCAGTATCAGCGTTGTGCCGCTCAGCATTGGTAAGCATGATCAATCGCAGTGACGCGACCAAGGTGTCGTACTGCGCTCACACTGACAGATAGATGTGGCATTAATCCACCTTCAACTAGTCTTGAAAGCGTGGGCAATTCTTCGTCGTACTGTCATGACATGCAGGCTGCGGCTCTCCACGCAGACACACTTGTGAATGAGCTAGATGTACGTCCGCTGCATGGTGCACCATGGTGACGGATCGCTTTCTCTTTGAGAAATGGCGGAACAAAGCTTACAACTTTTTGCAAAGCTCGACCGACGACAAAGACCTGCAATGTGTGGCCGCCAATTGCCACCCTGCGTCGTACCGGATTTCACTGCTATCCATGTCCTTTGGCGTTGATTACCTGTCAACATTGCAAGCCCTGAAATTGTTGTGTTTCACTGTGCGTACGGCATTTGGCCATGGTGAATCTGTTTGATGTATTGCCATGAATCTTGCCTGTGTGTTGTACCACCTTGTGGAGCATGCCCCTGTAACGTATCTTACATTGCAAGCCCTCAACTCGCGTCCAAGCCCTAGGCAGCCCGCGTTTGTGACTTGGCCTCGACGCAATCGTCGCTGAGGCTGCCGGTCTTAGATCAATAAAACACCTGTTAATTTGTTGTACCCTTCCAGCCTTCATCAGTGGGTTCTGCAAGGCCTGCACACCCAGAGTGGCCCAGCACTGTGCAAGAATGAATGCAATTACACAGGCGCCCTGCAGTACGTTTGAACGATCGCACTTTCTGAAGGATCCACACTTGTGCTGTAACATTCCTGACAGGAATCTGGCAGATGCACCCCTACACAACACAACACACAAATGACTCGTGTATCCATCTGCAGGTGGAGCCAGGTGCAGACGCCGGCGGCGGCACCAGCTCCAACATCAGAACATTTGCCGCTACTATCAGCTAGTCTCTATGTATAGCCTGACGCAGCACCGCGTACACAAGCCCAGCGGAGTGGTGCGCCTCATACGCCCCACACCTCCGCAGTGGCTCCTGTCGCAAGCCCTGCTTGGCTGCCTCTCAGGGGCAGTTTGCGACAGTGGCGGACTCATCGTCCGCTGCGATGGTGTCCATCGGAATTTCAAGCTGCTCAGCGTTTGCTCCCTCGCCCACTAGGGCACCCCCCCCATGCGTCTCAAAGTCTACTTGGCTGACGTGGCGTGACATGGCTCGTATCGCGCCTGCCGCTGCTGCGCGCACCTCCTCCATCGACGCAGGTGAGCTGGCTCTCGCCTGCGGCCGACTGTCGGGGCTGTTCCCCGGTGCTGCGCCCACAAATGCCCGCCGCGGCTTCAACGGGTCCGCGGCCGCCGGCCCGGTGTCACATGCGGCAACAGGTGCTGTCGCTGCAGCTGCAGGTGGCGGAGCAGCTGCACATTCGGTGCTGCGTTTGCGCTTGGTGTTGGTGCTGGCGTTGCTGCCGTCCCGGGTTGCAGTCAGAGCCGTCAGAAGCTTTGGGTCGAGGAAAGTCGAAGGAGTGGACACGTTGCTGCGGAGATCGCTCCACACATCCAATGCAGCCTCTGTTTCTCTGCAGATCTCTAAAGCTTTACCGCCAGCTGCTCTACCAGGATAGGGCCATTGAAGACGGCCAGTGATGGTACAGCCTCACATGAAACAGCAGCAGAGGGAGCAAACACGCCAAAGCGAAAGAGCAAAGAAACGAACTTGATCAGGAACAGGCACTCATACTGTGGAAAAGTGCGTAACAGAGTATCCAGTCCTCCAGTCGTGCTCTCCAGTTCTTTCGCCTTCTGCTCGCACTTTGCCATCAGGCTGGACAGCATACCTGTCGTTGAAAACGGCTGCTTTAATGCGTTCGACAGCACAGGTTCCTTCAGCTCTACGCCAGACACTTTATCTGCAGTTTGTGGCACTGTCAGTCCCCCGACTATGGACGCCATGGTTGCAACTCGCAAGTGGGTATCGGAAGCCCCACACCAGACCAAACAGACATAGCGTGGGTGACGGGCTCATACCGTGCTTCTTGAGGATCTTGATGAGCGCTGTATAGTTAAGCATACTCCAGTGGAACAGCAGCACCAGCTGGCCTGCACAGTCACCGCATCACATCAGCGCGGGCCGCATTGCTCGCAGTATCACGCTGTGACAAGACATGGACCCAGGATGTGTGAGGGTGATCCTGTTGCCGTGCGCACCATGTAGATGTATGTAGCCGACATGGCACAGCTGCTTCTCACGGTCTGTCGTTGCTGCGCTGGTCTGCTCGTCAAGCTGTTGCAGCATAATGACAACTTCTTCCTCCTTTTCACAGAAGTAGTCATTCAATCTCCTGACATCCTGCAGTAGCACAAGGCCGCCTTGGCACGCACGTTCCAAGAGCACGCCACACTGCCTTACTTCGCCACACCTCGTGACCTTAAATATTAGTCTGTCTCATATCTTGGGCAACACTATGGCGTCGCATCTATGTACAGCAATGCCGGGCATGGATACACTAGGATCAGGATGAGCATAGCGAGAGTGGCAGAACACGACACCTCATGCAGCATCTGCAGGAACTTCCGCTCTGCCTGTGGATCGCTCCCTCTCTGCACATCGGATCGCCGGTCGGACATCGCCAGCAACAGCTCGAAGCTGAGCAACGCGGCAGCATGATTGCCCCACACTACAGAAGCGATGCAAGTGGACTCCGCATCGCATGGTGGTTTTGGCTTGTATACACATAAGGGAAGAAGCTTCACATCTCGTGCTGTCAGACCCTTAAAGACGATCAGGCGCGAGGGGACAAGAATTCAAGCAGTATAGCAACCGGGCGAGCAAAGATGCAGCAGTAAAATTAGCTTTTCTTTATTATATATCATGCTTGTCCCAGGGGGCATGAACACGCTGCGACGGGTGACAGAATATTCGGCTCGGTCTTTCGTATGACATAGCAGACCACGCTAGGCGTCACCATTCTCCAGTTCGGGTTGATGTCACATTATGGCGTACCTTGCTAGTCGGCGATGAATCTCCGTCTTCATCATCTGCAAGCGAGGCCGATGTAACTTGCCGCGCTGCGTCTGGTATCTGCACCTTCTGGACAGAGACATAGGGACAGACGAAGCGCCTACCTGGCCGTAAATTTCTGAGGTATTTCTTCAACTCTTTATAGCGGATGCAGAGGTGCTTCAAGTCAGGAAGAAGCTCCTCTGCGCGCCCGATGAGCTTTCCAAACTTCATAGCCCTTCGTCAACACAGGTTGCAGCTCGCTGCCCACATCTCTTCACAATCCGAACAATCAGGAGCGAGTTCAAGCTCGCAAGCATAACACCAGGCTCGCGGGTTAGTTTCGGACGGACAAGCGCAAGCACAGCGACAGAACATGACACTCCCACATTCACATAGGCAACGCTGAGTGCCATGTTGATGCACCACACCAAAGAGAATGAGGGCTGGGACGTGCTGAATCTCCGAATGGGGACGTACGTTTGGCCAAGTGTGGCCAAATTTGGCCAAAGCATACCTCAGCAAAGCTCATGCATTACACCACCGAAGCGCACAAAACGCTGCACGCGCTTTGGCAGCACAACGTGAGGCTCACAGCTGGTAGTAATGGACATGGAAGTGTGTGGCGATGTTACCAGGGAGAATATACCATCGGGCACCGCGATCCCAAGGATCGGCCACGGATACCCAGGTGTGCACCACCGTTGTCAACGTGCGCAGAAGCTGACCAATGTTGTTCAAGCGCTGACTTCGCGCTTGATTGACAGCCGACACATGTCAAACAAACGACGATACCAGGCACATGAATGCGAAGTGCTTTCGCCCTGGGGAACAGCGCGCATCTTGGTCAGGACGGTCTAGATAGCTTGCATGCCCGTCAGTGTCAGTCACGTGCGCATTTATCACCGCCCATGAAGATTTGGTCGCCGCGCGCGGAGTGGCAGCTTTCTCATCCGCATCTTGACTGCCCCATCGACGGCGAGATTTGCCGCGTCGCAAAGCTGAAGCAATATGTACTCAACAGCAGCAGGATATACCGCGCGTCCGGTGCACCCGCATGCGGCTGCCGCTTGGAACTCGCCTCTCGAGCTGTTCCCTCGCGACGTCACACGTCCGAAGGCCTCGTTCGGGCCGCGCGCTGCGCATGCACATTGGAAATGTCGCTGGGCCCAGCTGGGCCCCCGTGGGACCGAGAATCAGCATAATCCACGCGTGGCGGCCTGCCCAATACGCGCGCAGCACTCCGTAGCTAGCGCAGCGCTGCGCTTTCGATCCAACCTGCGACCCTGGGAATTGCGGGCCCTCTGGCCCCAATTCCCGCAAGCACAAGCATCGGATACGATGCATCGCGACGTCGGAGATGCTCGTAGTTATAAACTGCGTTTGTGACGCACTAACCAAGCATTCGACCCACGTATGCGATGTGCAGCTACAGTGGCTTCTCCTTGCACATTACCGCGCGAAAGCCACTTGGCTTGCAAGCCAATTCAGCCCATTGAGCCACAACCGCCCACCCTGCAGCTGATACCGCTCCATCTGCGTGTCGGGTACTGCCCAGGTTGAGCAGCGCGTCCATCTGCGCAGACAGATTGTTGTAAGCGGGCCGTAGTGGTGCCCCTGCTCAACAGGCCCAGGATTCACACAGCAGGCGCTACAGGATTCATTGGTATCAATCCGATGTGGTGTGTCTAACCGCACTTGGAGAGGGGGCTGGCTGCAGTGCAGCAAAGCCAAAATTTGGCAGAGCACAGCTCTGCAAGTCATCTGCAGGCCGTTCTTATAGTGAGAGGGGAGACGGCTGTGGCGTCTGCAATCATTGCATCATCATGGTAGTTTGCAATCATCATGGCCTCTCAGTCACGGCATTCGTTTCATTATACTGCATTGCATTACGTTTTCGGTTTATGCATTGCTCGACCAACGGAAGATCCAGGCTACCTCAACTTTGGGGTATGTCGTGCACTGGTCACTGGAACCAGCTGCGTCTGGTGGCTGCATGGCATGACTGCTTGCAGCGCTGCACAGCGTAATGCGGCTGACCGGTGCAGCAGCCGTGGCCGTTGTGTGCGTCCACCACGGGTGTTGGCAAAACAGGTGGTGAGAACGTGGGGGGAGGACGGGGCCGGACGTGGGGGCCGGATGTGCTGGACAGAGTTTTGCGCATGGCGTTGGTGGTACCCTTTGCAGTCTGCTGTTTGCTGCCGTAGCCTTGCGATTTGGGCCTTCCACCCCACAAACGCCCGGTCCACTTCATGCCAGCTCTGCGATGTCTCTCCCGCCCTGTTTGCAAAGTCGGACACGGCTGATGGCCACGTGGCCCCGATACGATGGTGGGGCATGCAAGAGATGTTAACGGTTGATCTGGCGATTAGCGCATGCACACGTGTCTTACACTGCGATAAATCAAGGCCCATGCAGCGCCCAGGGAAGAAAGCATGGAACAAAAAAAAATCACAAGCAGCATGGTCACCCTACACATCGGCATGACGCGCATTCACAAGATCATAGCCGGCAGCGCAAACACATAGCCCACCAACCGAGCGCATCAGCGCGCAGTCTATGAGCAGGTCACTCACAGGTATCAGGTGTTGGGGACTGCGGCGCCTAGCCGGCGCAAAGCCGGCCACAGCAACCAGCATGGTCATGGGAACGACACGATGCCGCGCAGGTCGGCAGCCACGCGCGACGGCCATGGCCCCCGGCCCCAGACCACCTGGTGCCACAGCCACGGCCATAGAATGCCGCAGTCCGAGCAGTGGCTGGGGACGGGCCGGGGCGGGAGGTGGAGTGGGGGGGGGGGAGGAACAGGCAGGCTGCAGGCCTGGCACACACCCCAATGGCCGACATGCTCCGCAGCAAGTCCGCCCCGCATACAAGATACACGCATGAGGTGCCCCATGCCCTGCTGAGGCCTCATGAGGCAGCCGCATGCAGCAACGACTACCGGCACGGCTCCCAGCTCAACCAGAACGGCCGTGGCAGCTTCACCACTGGCAAGTCCCACAACCAAGGTGCTTGTTCCGGAAAGCAGGAGGCACAGGCTGTCGCAGATGGGGCGGGCAGGGGCGGAAGCGGGAGCGGTCGCAGCAGCGCACTTAGCGTGTGCCAGGGTTCGAGGGGATAGGCCATGAATGGCAGCCTATGCGCAATGGCACGTCAGCGCTGGCAAGCCGTCAGTGGGGACCGCCATCTGGGGAGATCTAGGCCCGGCAGATGCGCACTCCCGGTCAGTCAGGTGCGGAGGAAGCGGCTGGTGTGCCAGCGCGCGTCACAACGTCACAACGTCGTGGACAGATCGCGCGCGGCATTGAAGATGTGAAAGTTCGCTCGGCGGCCTACCGTCGTAGCCTGCGGGCAACTCCGCGAGGGCAGACGCTAGCGATCAGCGCCGCTGCGTGCAATGGCTTCAGGTTGGCCGCGTGGCACTGCCGCACCATGCACGCCGCCGCCGTACACCACAGCCATTCGTTTATTAGCTGGGTTGCTGCAGTGTAAAGATGAGAGCAGCACAGTGACATGCACAGGTAACGCCTGCTCATGCGGCCTCTCACAGTGTAAATTCAACCACTTGCCCGTGGCTGGTTAGGGCATTGGAATCTCTGGCAATCCCGCACCCAGGAGCCGGGAGCCAAAGTGGTAAACCAAGCGGAAAGAGCGAGTGCACGCAGCATCGAGGCACTGCCAACGCTGCCCCGCGCACGCACGGGGCGTTTCCGACGTCCTGGGCCCAGGCCAGGAACCGCCCCTCCTGCTCCGGCCGCCACAGGAGGGGAGATGGATGGCCCTGGGCGCCTGTCTGCCGCTCCACAGCCAGCGCATGCCTAGTTCAGCGCGACTGCTGGGAGCTGTGTTGACCACCGGATGTGCTCTGCGGGCCTCCCGCGATGGAGGGCCGCTCCAGGCTGCGCCAACCTGTTGGACTGGACACATCTTTCCAACGTGAGCGTTCCTGGGAAACGAGCGCGCTTGGGCACGTCTTTTGCCGCCCCGTGTATGCTTGTGTGAAAGCAGCCCGAAACTGGAGAGCACTCTGCGCAGCTGACCCTATCCATGCATGTGTTGATTCTGCTCACACAACTGCGCACAGCTGGTCAGGTGTCTAGCAGTGCATGGCGCGGTATCAATCGGGCTGCGCTTCCGCAGAAACGCCTCAGGATTCAGCGGACATCTGGCTGCACAAACCTCATTTAGGATGTCGGGCGTGGGGTGGTGTGCACTTCCCCACGTAGTACGCTCGGCTCCCCAGCAGAATCCAGACCACAGTTGGTAGTCGGTCGTTGAAGGAACCTGCGATCACAGCTGCAGCTTTCGGCCATGAGTGAATCTAATAGACCAGAGCTTCACCTTGACGAAAAGTGGGACCGCGTGATCAATGTGATGTTTTCCCGTTCAACCATGGGACTGTTGGCTGGCACGGTGGCTGGATTTCTGCTGTTTCGTACGTTCCAGCATAATTTGAAACAAGGTTGCGTGATTGTATCTGTGAGGCATAGTCGAATGCCACGTTGCTGTCAGATGTTAGCATGATCGCTCACCTGCCACTTTCAGTTGTGTCCAAAAGAATACTCCGCCTGATACCACTGCACAACCCCCACACCGACATGCAAGGAGCTGAGCGATTCCATCTAAGGACATGCTCTCTGCAGGTGGGGGTCAAGCAAGGACGGCCACAGCGACGTTTGGTCTAGGAGCTGGCGTGGGCTCTGCGTATCAATCCTGCGATAAAGAGGTGCTCCACCATGACCAAACTGCCTGCCAAAGTTCCTGCAAGACTCATTTTGTGCTTCTGTACTGGTCTGCTGAGTCGCCTGCGGCGTTGCTCTGGTCCATTTGGTAACCCCGTGCTCGATTGTGCAGTTTAAGGAGCTATTCTTGCCAAAGACAGATGACACCAAGCAATGACTACAAGTAGCTCTATAGTCATCCATAAGCGATCTTAGTGCCAGGTGGAATGAAGGGCGGGCTGCGTCGGTGTACTTGCACATGTTGCACCATCTCCGAGGGCCACTGTAACGTGAGCATGCCATGACCACGACTGCGTACTCCAGCGCTCGGGCGTCATCAGTGACAGCTACGGCTGTCCTTCCATCGGCAGAACTCCAGCTGCCATGCAGCACGCAGTCAGAGCTTACAGGGGCCGCTACCCCAAGCCAAGGGCACCTGCCTCTTGCAATGTGCACATGACGCCACACCTGCAACCCATCGCGCGGAAAAACTTTGCGGTGTTCCTCAACGACTGCGAGTATATGTAAGTGCTACCTGGTGGAGTAGCGCATCTACTTGAATGAGCTGCACCGCGGCTCTCAGTCCGAGCGTCAACAGTGGTCAATCACCACACGGTGACCCACAGGTGCATAGTTGGAACAGGCTCTGCATTCCAAAGCCTGACCACACCTGTTACCTATGTGAGGTAGTTGGAGGCTACCTCGCGGCGGCTGATGTTAAATGCTGTCCCATCCTCATTACAGCTCCAAAACAAATCAAATGTCAACGACAGATTTGGTACATGCCTTCATAATGAGCACAGTAACATGCGCCCGAGGAATGTCCGTGCAATGTACCGGTATCGATTGCTGTCAGAAAAATGTGAAAGTAGGTAGGCTGAGGGTGCGGCAGTTCTGATTGTTGACGTCACCTTTGACGATCCAGCCGTGCCGGAAGTCGGCACCAAAGCCCCAGCATGCCAGACTTGCCATCCTACAGTACCGTGGCTTTGTGAGCCGCACGAGCAGCTGCTGCGGCTTGAGGTGTGGCCTAAACGGGAGGCGCCCTGAAGGTTATCGCCTGGAACGTTTGCCTGTAACGGCTCGCACACCTCTGGGGGCACTAAGAGCCATTGTAAGCGATGTCCAGGAGCCTGCAAACTGGGACCACATGCATGCGTCACCTTCTGGCCTCGCCTCCGGGGGGCTTCCCACTCACAGTGTCTGATCTGTGTTCTGTTTGTACCCATTCATTGGTGGCACAGCGTATGAGCATTCCCTTACATCCTGTGCATACGGTGTGATGCAAAAAATTGCAACTTGGCACAGAGGTCACCTTCACGTGCGCGCCGTACACAGGGCGGGCCTTGTGTCTGTTCCAAGTTCAGCTCAGCCCTGTAACACCGCAATCCTCTTTGCAGTGCGTGCAACACTGCTCACACTCCCCGCCCACGGCTGTGCATGCGTAGCAGAAAGGCCTGATGCAGCAAACAACGAGGCAACAGAGACACAGCCACCGCGCGGCTGCCACCAGCTGCGCATACTGCCGTCGTGCAAGCTAGCAGCCGGGCATGCAAGGGGCCGGTGCTGAGCGCGCTCACGTGCCTGTCGGCAGTACAGCGTCCTATGAAGTATAACTTTTCTACTGTATACGCATTCCAGTTGCGGCGTTCTGGTGGCGTGCAGATGGCATGTCCCAGCTCTTCCATCACATGGACAGTGAGGGCGCTGGATATTGATGTCATGGCCACTGCATGTCCTGCCTGCGTGTCGTGTTGCATGTGTGCCGTATTCCATGAATCGCCTCTCCCATGCACCAGCTGTGACAACGCTTCCCCCCAGCAGTTACATCTGCGAACTAGGTTGATCGGCACATGTTCAAGCATTGGTCACAGTAAAACAACATGTACAAGCATTGGTCAGTGTGCGATACCATTGGTCAAAGGGATATCATTGGTTCGAGTGTGATCGGCACATGTACAAGCATTGGTCAGGGATTGGTCAGGCATTGGTCAGGGATACCATTGGTCAAAATAAAACGACATGCAAAGAGGTCTGTGGGCACGAGGTCAGCACAGCTCGAGGGCGTGTTTGCTGCCAGCGCTACACCGAAACAGCATGATACCGATGCTTGATGTGACAGTGGTGAAATGAGCATGCCATGTATGCCCGGCATGGTGGCAGAGTCACCCCAGACATGCAGGTGACACTCGGCATCCGGCCCCATGCACAAACACATGTTGCGGTGGGCATGAGCTGTTGTAACACATGTGCCACAGTTTCATGGCACACGTTTCAGGAAGTATACTTAAGTACGCGTCTGCAGCAGTTACATAAATCCGGTCCTACTGGCAGCTCTCGCTACCCCCCAACTCCTATGCTGCACACATGGCAGGCTCGCCCGTCCGCGCCTAGTGTCCCACGCCGGCAACGCTGCACCTCCCTCTGCTATGCTCTGCACAGCCGCCTCCTCTGCCAGAATGGCTTCGGTGCTCTGCAGGCACGCGAGTCATGACGCGAGTGCCTGCAACGTGCCGCAGCCGCCCGGCCCGGGCAGGCGCCTGTGCAGAGCCGATCACAACCACAGCAACGCACGCGTTTCAAGCGTACGCATGCGTCCATCGGCCGCTCATCGCTACACCCCCCTTCCCACGCTCCCCGCGGCCGTGCATGATGACTGATCAAACAGCACGGCAGGCATGGGGAGCGCCGGGAGGAGCACTCTTAAGACACGGCCTCGGCCGTGCTGGCAAGGGGGGCCTGTGCTGGGCCCCCCGCTGCCAACTGTCTGGAACGTTCGGACTCGGAAAGCCTTCAGGACAAGGAAAAAGCAAGTTCTAGGCTCCTGGGTGCAGACAGGCTCGTCCCGCCGCACCCTCGGTGCGGGAAAGGCTCAGCACACAGCACACATCTAAAGCATCTCGTCATTCCAAGATCCACACGGTCTTTGTGTCAGAGCACAAGAGCAACCGCTCCGGTGATTGGTGCGAAATGCAGGCTAAGCCGGCACAGCACACGCCATGGGCAGCACTGGCTGTGCACGGCACGTGACCACGCGGGGCAAGCCCGCACACTTGGCCCACACTGGGGCCGAGCGCGCGGTTGCGCCACCACACTCTCACAGCCACACGAGAAGGGATCTCGTGCGGCGCTATCTCATGCAATCGCCGCCTATGGCCCGCTGTGCTGCGCAGCCTCGCAGGCCTCCGCAGCACAACAGCCCAGCGACACCCGCCGTCTCAGGCGCGTGCGCCGCAATCCTCGTTCCACACATCACATTGTGCACACCGCTCACCCCCACAGGCGACAGGTGCGGCCACTCACCCGCGAGCTTCGAATTCAAACCAGCAGCTCTCGCCGGCGCGGCGTGCTCGCCACATCGCATCGTTCGCTCGCACGTGCACTCACGCATCCTCCTTCGCACCCCGCACAGCGCTCACAGCATCCGCGCCGTGACGCTTGTGTGGAACCACGTCCGAATACGGCGCGTCGGCGGCTGGCGCATGCTCCGCCACGTCCCCGCCGAGCTGCGCGCGCAGGCTGGCGAGCACGATGATGGCCGCGCCGACCCAGCCCTGTGCGCCCCAGCGCTCATTCAGCAGCACCCACGCAAAGCCGGCGCCCCAGAGGGGCTCGGCGGTGTAAATGAGCGCGGCCAGCGGCGCCGACACCTCCTTCAGCGCGTCCATCTCAATCCACAGCGTCAGCGCCGTCGTGCCGATGCCCATGAACAGGATGTCGAGCCACGGCAGACTCGGAGCCTGCGCGAGCGTCGGCGCGAGGCCGGCCGCCGCGACGTTCTGGCTGAACTCGGGGACCGCGAGCACGACGGAGGCGAGCGCGAGGACGGTGAGCTGCAGCGTAACGAGGGCGGTGGTGTCGGGGACGCCGGTGGTGATGCACTCGCTGCGCCACTTGTGCACGCCGAAGAGGATTGCGGATGCGACGCACACCGCGTCACCCAGGTTGGGGGCCCCCTCGGCGGTCGTCAGGAGGCTCACTCCTGCACAGATGCATGCCGCGCATGTGAGCTGCAGCCAATATTAATTGCAACACGCCTCACGTCGGCCTGGGACAGCCGTGCCTCGACCGTCACGCATGCGCAGTGTGCCGCGGGCAGCAGCTGCCTAGTACTCTTTGGTCTGCAGTTATGCCGACAAAGAGAATTCAAGGAAAGAGTGTGTGCAGGCGGTGTTCTGTGGCTGCTCCTCGGTGGACTGCAGCACCACTGGCAGAGGAGCAGCGGCGTATGGGCGTTTCACAGCTGCCAGGTGTCGCAATGCCTCTGACGAAATGCCGGGGCTTCTGCGGGGCACGTCATGGGAGCACCAGATCTAGAAGCTCACACAGTCCACGTGTCAAATATCAATATTGTGCATGGCCGGATGCTCAATCAACAGCATCGGCGGGAGCTCACATTCAACGAGAGACAGGTCGGACTCAGGATGCTTGATGTGCTTGGTGTACCACTGGGCTCAAAACAGGCGGCAACTCTTTACTGTTTGCTGTGGAACAGAACAGTCGATTGTTGTGCAATCAGCGGCTGCAGATGCATATCGATATCAGCAACTGCAGTACTGGTAGACGATTGACCAGCGCTGGTCCAGCTGCAGGCTGAAAGCATCTGGAAATGAAGTTGGAGCGGAAACACACCTAGCATAGCCGCTGCTGCTGAGAACCAAGTCCGGTTGGCTATCTTCCTCCCGCTTAGTCCCACGAGCAGAGGAACCGCAACGACGGTGAACGTGCCAGTGAAAGCGCCGTGCGATGCTGACGTCATGGAAAGGCCGATGGCTTGACAAGTGTATCCCGCTGCAGCAACAGTCATCGCGTTACACGCAATTCCTGCAAAGATCAACCATGAACATCCTGACGCGAAACGGATTCCTCCATAGCTACCGAGCCGTGAGATGAAGTGAAGTGAACTGGCATCGGAAGCATCGCACTGACGTGGGGACTTTACAAGTCCCCGCCGGTCCCGCGCGGCAGCGATCTACCCCGCTACTACAATTTATCATGAGTCGAATTGTGGATTGGATGGTGTTTTGCAATTGCGCGCTGGAGCTGTTGCGTCCCCCAAAATGCGAATGGCGACAATGACAGATGAGTCGATATCGCACCGGTCAGCCATGCTCCCAGCTCCAGGGACGGAAGCAGAATTTCTCGCTGTTTCAGGGCTTTTGGAAGGAGTGGCAAGAAGCACAGAGCTGCCGCGCCGAAACGAAGGGCGTCTAGCGCGAAAGGGCTCAGCAGTTCTTCTGACGTCTTAATCACGACTTGGTTTGAGCCGAACAGCAGCGCTCCAAGGTTCAACAGAAGAATTCCTTTAAGAGAACCAGAAAATTGATTGCTGGATGCTTCTGGAACTTTGCTTGTATTGTCATCAGGTCCGGACGCAAGAACATCGTCCTCGCGACCGGAGCTGTTGCGGTACTTGCTCGGCAAAGCATCTGGAACTGAGGCTGTCTCATCCGAATCAGATTTGACCACCGCGGGACGTTTTACATCGGCCTGAGCGCAGCACTTCCCCGACCTCAGCTTACGCCCGACGCGGCCAGGAATCATCGTGGCCCGTGCCGCCGATGGCATGGAGGAGGGCTTCGTGCATGCAGCAACGGCAAGAGACATAACTTTGTGTCGATTGAGGAGCAAGCACTGGTGAGTGCGCACTAATAAATTGCTAGGCGACCACGCGAATTTGCGTACCGCACACGTGCACACCTCTGGAGCGCAAACAGTTTGCTGAGCGTGAAAAAGCAGCTGATACGCTAAAGGCAAAATATTGCGTACTGGTGATGTTGCTACAGCGGGCTTGAGCTAAATGATGCTCAGCCGAACGGCCGCACGGACGCTGCGGAGGCCAATATCCATGCGCGGTTCAGGCGAAGACGCGTGGACAGCACGTCCCTGGTATCAGATCTTGTCGAGCATATCTATCTCACTCTGACGCCACGTGTGCTATGGGAGGTTCGTTGCTTCCATGGCTGACGCGGCACCTTGTCCTGGATGGTGTGTGTTACTGCGCCTACCAGATGCTGTAAGTCTTTCATTGCGGGGTTCCTATCGATTGCAATCGGCGTCTCGTCGATCGCTTCCAGAGCAATGCGAAGGTAACGGACGTGGACATCAGCCGGCACGTCATGACCCCCCACGTCATCACAAGTATCCGAGGCGACCGCGCCAGCACATGCCACTCGCGCAGATCGGGGCCCGCGGGGACTGCAGTGTCCTCAGCTGCAGTGCCCTTGTAAACGCCGGCGCCGGGTCTGTTGGCTACTCCACAGCCCTGCCGCTGGATCCGGAGCTTCATGTAATCATACGCCTCGACCTCCTGACATTGCCCTAGAGCCGCCGGAGGAGCCGCCAACACTGCGACTCACGAATCCGTGCCAGTGTGGATGCGCATGCGCAGTACTAGTATGCGGCCGGTCCCGAGAACCTGTACCTCTTGAGATACGGTCGCTCGCAGCTACGCGCGTCCAACAAGCCTGCCAGCTAGCAGTACACGTGCAGCTGAGCGCATTTGCAACAAATTGTATCAAGGATACCTCTGTAGGCTATCACAGGCAACATCGACATTCGCAATATGGCCCGAATACGGACTATTTGACTACTTGGGACCACCCGTATAGTTGAGGTATAGGTCGGTACAAGTGGGCATTATAGGGCTGGCCGCGACGTACATGGGCGTATATCGCCCTGAAGTCGTCCATAGCCAGCAGGCGCATGACCTCGCCATGGCGCATACGAGCGCAGGCGCGAGCATGCACCCACTTGCTGCCACTGCAAAACATGGTTACAAAGCATGTTTTTAAGCAGCAACAAAGAGCTGCGTACTACATGTTGTACATTACTCAATCTACTCTAGCCTGGTGCTCGTTTGCTGAACAAGGAGCTGCAAAGTGCGCTGAACCAGCCATGGACTGGCTATTCCAGCTTTATGCATTAACAAAGTAGGATATCCAAGCTGCGCTGCACCACTGTGTTGGCGGTGCAGCTCAACCGCGGTCTTGCTGGAGCCACAGACCACACCATGGCCACAGCTGACAGCACCTACTCATATGATCAGCAACATGCAAATGAATGCATCAACTCGATGTCAAGGGCGCTCTCACCTTCGTAAAGGACTGTGCAATTTGCTCATAACTGATTGCTGTCCTCAGAGTCATCGATGCAGCCAACGAGACTGCTGAGATGCACCATATCAGTGTTTAAGTTAGGCTTGCACAGGTGAGCGGGTGTGGTGCTGATGAGATGCCCTGCAACAAACTGTGTGTGAGAAACAGTGGCACTTCACCTGCCCATGTGCACTGCGGCCGACATTGGCGCAGCAGCTCTGGCGGGGAGTAAGCACACTGCCATTTTGCTTGTCTCGTATTGCAATATTGTGACTGCTGCTCCTGTAGGCTTGTATTGCCTCGATTGGACAGCGTGTGAGACCTTGGAACTCTGCTCTGTCACACACGGTTGCTGCGGTGTCCAGCATGGCCTGTGATAGATGATCTGGCAGGGAAGCCTTGCCTGGTCAAAGGATTGGCCACGTCGACCTGAGCCAATCACTCTGTGTATGTTGACCAGGTTCTAATCGTGTCTGACATTTAACTCAGGTTGCCAGCTTGCCAAACTTCAAATGTCTTGTTGTGCTATGGACTGTGTCTCACTCAGTGATAGCTACGATCCGGCTGCAGACTGAGTTCATTTGATGTTGGGTGGTGTCGCAGTCCTCAATGGCATGGCAGCTTTAACAACCAGCATTCATTCTTGTAGAATTGATTAAATCCTGATTTTGATTGAGCAATGTCAGTCACAACTTCCCTGTCAACGTTGTGTAGATATAGCTGAAACAGTTGTCACTCTCCCAATTAACTGCCTCTTGCAGCCAAGTGTGTGATACTGATTTGGTGTGCAGCAGCCACCGATGCTCTTCAGAATCCTCAAAGATAGCAGCAATGTCCATTCAGTGCATATTTGTTGTCACAGAGAATTTTCTAGACAATCCACGGGTTTGTAGTCCATCTATATTGTTGGAATGAGGCGCTACTAGAGCCATGGAGCTGGCATTGTTGCCTGTGGATGCTTAACACCTGCTAGACCACCGAAGCCCTTCAAGAAAATGTAGTACTCAATCCTTAGCCTGTGCAGCTTACGGGACGATTCCGGGTAATGGGTGCAGTGCCAAAACGTTTTGTGTAGTCAAACTCTTGCGCGATAACGCTCGTATAACAGCAGTCAGTGTGACATGACAATGATTAAAATCTACATTAAGTACACTCCAGCATTCGCTTTTAGCTTAGGTATCTGGTGACGAAACCGTTCGTAAACATTGGCCAACTTCCCGAGGTACCTTGCTCAGCGGAAATAACCAGCAGCTAACACTTTGCGACGAGCCCATGTCAAAAGAATACAAAGTAGTTACGTTTTACTTGCGCTAAATTCGTTTCATAAGAGCTGTCTCGTGTCTTGACATTTGGTTTCGGCACTGCCAGGTATCTTGACATCTCAGGAATCGTGTTGAGCGCCATGGTGCTCGCCATGATGCTGATGTAGTCTCATGCATCGATGAAGTGGACGTGTCTGGCTGTGACATATGACGCAAAATGGACGCTGCCAGTTGGGCGCGGAATAACGCAGAGTAGACGGGAGCATGGTCTGTCGCGAAATCCGCCAGCGTGCTCCACAGACGTCGGTTTTCGAATCTGCACAGACATATGAACAGAATTTTAATCATGCTTTCATATTATATTAGTCTCAAGCTGTTTGGCTGTAGTTGGTGTTTGGTGCATTTCCCGCGGTGGCCCCAAGGTGGTCATTGGTGGGTATTCGGGCCATATTGCGAATGTCGATGTTGCCTGTGTATGACCATCTAGAACAACAATCTTGTTGCGCGGAGAGCGAATGGTCGTTCCTACGAATACCTCATGAGCCTTTTTCCCAACAAATTTGGCCATTAGAAGGTATGATGCAGCGCTGGCCCACAGCTGCCACAAAAGTGCCCCTGTGGCCACCGGATCGTGGATTGTTGGCGCGAATCCGGAACCGCGTACGTTACAAAAAAAACCAGGTATCACGCCATACCCAATATGCCGTCGGGCCGCCGTCTCTTGACCTACGAGTAGAAAACCCCCTGAAAATCGGGCGTCACGCCACACCCGGACGGGCAAGAGCCACGGCCTCCCTGCGAGCAGGGGTGGGACGTACAAGTGGCAACTAGCGCAATTAGAGTACGGATCCGGACACAGCAATAGTATCCAAAGCATTATGCACCGAGCCACTCGCGAGCCAGCACACCAAGCACGCACCTGCGACCGTGGGGCAACCACACGTGGCCCACCGCCGTATATGTAGGCTTTGGCGTGGCTTAGACGGACACAGGTCAGACCCCCGGGCAGCCGCACCGTCAGTGAACGCAGCCACCATGGCAAGCGTGTGCATGAACACGGCGCGGACTCGGACAATGGAATTCGAACCAGTGTACTGCGACAACGCCGCCGAGGGGTTGAATGGGAACAGGACCACCCACACGAAGTGCTAGTCACAGCCGCATCACAGAGCCCATCCTTGCAAGAATACCAACACACACATCGCCCTCGCAGCAGCGCCTGACACCGTCACTCGCAGAAGATTGGCCCTCAGGCAGTCCGGCCCGACAAGCCCAGCATGCGGGCAGGCCAGGAGCACGTGCTCGAGGTAGGAGCACGTGCTCGGTGTGGCGTCACCTCAGTGCAACCGAGGTGTCACCCGGGACAAAGGCCTGGGCCTCATGCCAATCTTATTCTTCTTCACACCCATTGCAGCCACTTGTGCAGGGCCCGATCATGATGCGCGCCATAGGAGATGGCGCAATCACCCGGGAAGTGAGACGAGCGGTGCTCCATGGCATACGACACCGTGTGCGTGGACTGCGCGATGCTGCGCTCGCTTCCTGCGTTATTTATGTGTGCATGTTTGCTTTCGTGCCGGCATAATCCGTTCTGGCATTTGCTCGTGTGGAGAGTGGCCTTGGGGCTTGTGATGGTTTGTCTGTTTGCATGTTGCCTGCTCTGTTGCCTCGGCGCTGCTGGGTCCCAGCTCTATCACAGTGTAACGTACAACACCGAGGACGGGGACTGCGAGTACGGCGCCACTCCGGACGGCGGCAGCCTGTGCAGACGGCCTGGCTGAGACTTGTAGCCAGTGGGTCTGCCGCTTCTGTGTTCAAGTTGCCGGGCACAGACATAGGGTCTGCGCGCTTGCGCGGTCTGCCCCCCCCGGAGCGCGCCAGATGTGTTACCAGATGTGTCAGCCGCCCCTACGGCACAGGTGGGTCCAGGTGGTGATGCCCGCTTGTACGTATGCCGCCGTTGCTCAGCCCGGATGTTGAGAGAAGCGCTATCTAGACTACTGCTGAGCGGGTGTACTGTATGGGGTATGCTGTAGTGCGAGTGGCTAATGCATGACGCACAAAGTCCATGCTCGTCGATGATCAGAGTTGTGATTCCGGAACGCTGAGCTGCGTATGGTCTAGCTGTGGTTGGTGCACCATCGTGAGTCCATCGAGTGCTCACTGGCTTCCCGGTCTCATAACACCCGGGCTGGTCAGCATCCATCTACGGCGTGGCCAGAGCTAGGCTTGACAGTGGGCGGCGAGCGTGCACGATCGCATGTAAGACGGTCGGGCGCATTAGCCTTAGTCGCTGCGGCCTGGAGCAGCCACACGTTGCGTGTGTGCATGCCCCGGGGCCCGTACCACCGTGCCCATGTAGTCAGGCGAAGCAGGAAGGGCGTGTACATCTGTTTAAGCAGGAGAATCGAGGGCGTGCTGCTGGCAGGTCTGCGGCGATGCCGCCCGCGACCATGTCGCGGCCCAGTTGCCGGCGGATGCTATGCGACAACAGCCTGCAGAGCCGAGCGCGCCCAGGGCCGTACGCATGACGGCGGGTGACACTCTGAGACACTCTGAGACTATTCAGCCGCTACGCAGGCGACACAAGGCGACACAAGGCGACACAAATCATGCGCGGCTGCCGGCCGCCATGCTGGCTGCGGCCACAGACATCGCATCCATGTCACCGTGACAATTATCACTGCACGCATGCACACATGCACATGAGATGCTGCTATACATGCATGCCTTGCATGCGTGCTGCACGCATTGCTCACGCCTGTGGGCAATGTGGACACGCCAATCCCGTCATCCGGACTCATGTTGTTTCTCAATCTAGTGATGGAAAAAAGCAGGTTGAGACAGCTACACCCTCGAGGAATACATTAGGAGCCCTGCACTCATGATCGCCGTTGACTGCTGGACTGCACACCATCCGTCTGATGAGGCCATTGGCACTGGCCGAAACTAGTCACGGTAGCCTGTGTTCGTTCTGTAACCAGCAGTGTATCTTCTACCTCATTGATAGTGCATGCATGCACATGCACGCATGCACATGCTGCCACGCTGTGGTCTCTGTAGTACTGTCCGCTGTGATTGTTACGGTGTTGAGCATGCACCATTGCCAGGACGCACATGGAGCTCGAAGCTCCACGACTCGGACGGCTTCTGCTAGCAATGCAATGCATGCCGCTGAGTTGTGACCAGAGCCTACAGCACTTCTATGGCACACGCTCAACCCTGCCACGAGCCCGAGGCCAAGCAAACTCCGCTGCCAGCTGCTCACCCGCCCGCATGTACTGCAACACTAGTATTGTGGCCGACAGCCAGTGCCCCCGGTACTTTATGACTGATAGCCGGTCCCGCACGTTCCGCATCCGCCACGCGTCACTCAGCTTTCAGTGTCTCAGTAAATTGAGCTCTTTTGGGCGCAGTCGCCATGCCCGGAGTCTTACGTCCATAGCGCCGCGGCCCTACTACAAGTAGTACTAGTAGTGGTCATTAGCTTTGCCCAAGCTCGCCCCCACCACAGCGCTACGTCCACCGGTACCCGGCCATGCCCCAGTGCGCCTGCAGGCATGCCTGGGACGCCTGATCCTGTGTATTCACATAAGAGCGCACGGGAACATGGGGGAAACGCGGAACCCAAGCCGCCACTGAAAATTCCCGCTCTCGTGTCACTTAGATTGTGCACGGCTGTTAGGTTTTCAATCAGGGCAGCACTTGGAGGCTCCAGCCGTCGAAAACCTCGTTGGCTCGTCATTCACGTTCGTCACAGTTTGGATTGCTTGTCAAGCAGCTGTCCACATGAGCAGCAAGCTCTGTTGCTTGTCTAAATTCCCTAGGACAAGCTCACCGCCGATAGCCAGCACAACAGGTACATATGATCAAGATAGCGGTGGCATGGTCCTCAGATGTGTTACACTGCGATAGATCCAGGACTCAGCATCACCGCGGCAACAGAGCAGTCAACAGGCAAACACACAAACAATCACAAGCCCCAAGGCCACCATCCGCACGAGCAAATGCTAAATCAGGCCAGAGACGGAACCGACACACCTCAGATGTGCCCTCTTGTATGCGCATAGGTCCACGCCACTCCCTGCTGGAGCCGATTTTGGCGTCCGAACAGTGGATGCACTGCTGCTTAATATCAGGATGTCATGCGATCACGATATTAATCCAATGCCCTAGAAGCATGCCTAGAAATGCGACGGTTCTGTCAAAACTGAGTGCATGTGCAAGTCAGCTCATTGTTGACTCATCCTCCAGTGCTGTGCCCAACATGGTGAGAGCAATGACCGAGTGCAAGACTCGCTGATGGTGTGACACAACCACTGGCAGCCAACTCCGGTTGGACACTGGCAATGTACCCTCTGCAGTTGTGCACAAACCACAGAAAACATGCCATCGGATGCTGTCATCATGCCCTTCTCGCAGGCAGGACCGATGTTCGTTTCGGCTTGGCGTGCTTCCCAGTGTTGAAACGCTCTCCCGGCCCGGGCCATGCCAAGATGCACATACACCGCCATTCGCTCTGCAGCTGCAGGCGATTGCACGCGCTGGTCCGAGTTGATGCATGAAATTACCACGGCATTTAAGGTGCAGTGATGAGCACCACGCGGTGCTGATGGCAACTGAGCGTGCGAGCCACTGGGTAAGCAGGTATGCTGGAAACGGCGTCTTGAGCAGCCTGCTGCATGCATGCGCCTGTTCTGGGGTGGCACATGAATGCCACTGTGTGGTTGTGCACCAGCGCGGAACAGCAGCCAGCAAGGCAAACTCATTCTGTGCCGGATCGTTGCAGAGACCAGGGTAGGGTAAGTGAGATGTGCTGCTGGGGACAGGAGCATGCAGGTGGGCAATGGTGTGACGTGCATGGTCAGCAGCTGCTGTGCTCTTCACGTGAAAGTTAGGAAAATTACTGAGGTTAAACTGAGACGAACACTTGATTGGACTGGAGCCTCCAAACCCATTGTAACCGTCGTGGTGGTATTCGTGCATGCAAGGATGCATGCAAGGCGTCGTCAGGCAGGGCGTGCTGTTCACACCGGCCAGGAGCCGTGTCGGGCATCCAAACTCACACACACCTGGCCAACCACTGTCAAACTGTGCTGCGCTGTGCTGCGCTGCACAGTGGCGACCCAAAGCTGTAGCTGCGCGAGTGTCTAACATCTAGATGGGAAAGTATGGTCATGTAGCAACATGTCTGTACGAGACGTGAAATGCATGTTTGCATGCCAACGTGTGGGTCAACAGGGCGCAAGCTGCAGCTCTGCTGACATGATTGAGCGGCAATGTGAGCCACACGTGTCACTACGACATGTCACTGTGGCATGCGTGCGGTGTGTGTATGTCGCGTGTGTAACATGTGGATGCTGTACACAAAGCACCACAGTCCACGTCCCCATGTGCCCATCAACACTTGCGCCGCCTGGCAGTGCTGCCACCACGCAGCACAGCGCAGCACGCACCGGCGCCATTCTCCCCTGTATCCACAAAAACCCTACAACCCCGACGGCTGGAAGCATCACCTGCCTTCCAGCTGCAGCATACCATGCCACCTCATCGCTGGCGGCTCTTTCACTCACATGCCTGACGAGACACCTCCGCAACACCAAGCCCCTACCGGGCCACACCGCGCGTACACGTCATCATAGCAGCCCCATGCCGTGCTGGGCTGCTCCGGCAGCACGCAGCACGTCCAGTTCAGCGACAGTACAAAATCACATGCACAAGCGCGCCTAGGGCAGCTCAGCATGCCACAGCACACGCGAGCACGCGCTGCGCCCGCAAGCCGCTCAGCCTTAACAGCAGGCAGGCACGCGAATTCTACAAACTCAGACGCGCTGTAGCCTGCTGCATGCATGCAGCCGTGGCGCGCAACTCAAGGCACACTCCGGCGGACTAAGGAGGCACGGCGGCCTGCTGCCTAGATCTACCTAGCACAGCGGCCCAAACACAAAGACTCTGACTCAACGCTCACTGCCATGCACTACACTGCAGCAGTGACCCTGTCTACAACGCGGGCAGCGCGTAGACTGCGCTTGCCCGCGGCACTCTATAAACCTGCACAGCACAACAGCGCTCTCCGCAGCTCCCCACCCGCGCTCCGCAACCCCCGGCACGAGCCGCACTTCCGCAGCTACGACGGTGCGGAGTGCGGCGCACGATTGCGCAGTGCGTCGGCAATGTCCACGCCGGCTGCCGCGCGTTGCAGCAAGCCCCCGGGGCTCGCCGGCCGCGCCATGTCGCGCTGCGTGCTGGGTGTGCTGGCCGCGTCTCCGTCTGGCGGCTCTGGCGGCGCCGTCACCGCACTGCTGACCTCTGGAGATGGCGACGGTGGCCGTGTGCTGCGTGGCGTGCTGTGCGGCGTGGACGGCCGCGAGAGGCGGCGGCCGCTGGAGAGGCCGGGAGAGATCGCGCGGCGCATGAAGTCCGAGGCGGTGACAATTTCGGCGGCGCCGGAGAGGGAGAAGGACGGCGCGCACGAGGGGCTGGGGCTGCGGGGCGCGCGGTGCTTGTTGACACCTGCAGGAGCCCATGCATGTGGTGTGGCTTGAGCACTGTGCCGATATGCAGCGCAGCTAAAACTGGGCGACCGCGTCGGAGTGGTGGTGGCTGGCAGTGCTGTACAGAAGCAGGAATGGACACTGCCGGCACAGCATGTGCAGCAGGTTTGACAGCAAGCCTGAACAGCTGTCCACTTCATACAGAAGACTGGAACAGGCAGGTGTGGAAAGCTTGTTGCCAATGTCTGCAGGTTGACACGCTCTCAATGACTCAGAGTATGACTCGCTGGTGCGGCGCGTACGGTTGGAGTGGCCACAACCCCCCCCACTCAATAGGAGCTGGAAGGCACGGACTGGGCATGCATGAGGCGCACCTGCAGATTTGATAGCCGCACGGTCGGCATGTGTTTCGCCAGCATCCCTGCGGCCACGGCCCCGGCCGCGCGAGTGGCCACGCGACATGCTGCGGCGGCCGACCTGCGCCGAGGCACGCGCGCGCCGCGAGCTGCCGCTGCTGCCGCCGGCCGGCACCTCGGGCGTGTCCGCCGACTTGAGCGTCGCCATGAGGATGTCCTGCAGCACCGCGGCGCCAAACGCGCCCTCGCGCAGCCGCTTGGAGCGCGCAGCGCGCCGGCGCAGCGCGGCCGCCGGGCCGGAGCCCTCGCGCGGTGTCCCTGTCGGCGTGCCGCTCGGCGTGCCTCGCGGCGTGCCGCCGCTCACCGACTGCGATGCCGTCGCTGCGCGCGCCGCCCAGCCAGGCCGTTTCAGAGCGCCCAGCACAGTGCGCGTGCGCGCCTCCGCGGCCGCCGCGGCCAGCGCCGGCACGTCCGCCCGCCGCGGCACCGCCTGCGCCGCCGCCGCCGTGTTGCCCCGGCGGGTGATGTACTCCACCAGCCACTGCGGCGCGCCCGTCGCCGCGTCTGCTGCGCCCTGCTGCTGCTGCGACACCGACGCCTGCTCCAGCATGTCCGACAGCCGGTCCGCAGCACTCCCGGCCTCCTCCGTGCGAGCCGTCATCGGCTCGTCTGTCGAATCCGCGACTGTCGCAGCTGCGTGTGGCGATGCATGCATGTACGCGACCCACGCACACGCGCGCGCCACCTGCATCGCGCTCGGCCGCAGGTTCGGGTCATCCACCCACGAGTTCTCCAGCACATATGCGAGGTTCCAGTCGAGCACGCCGCTATTCAAGAGCGCCTGCAGCCGCTGCGTCAGCGCCGCGGTGTCGGAGGGGTCAACGTCGGCCGGTGACGCCAGGTCGAGCGTCGCGATCAACAGCGACGCGGTCAGCACGGCCAGCGCATACACGTCCGCGGCCGGGGTGGCCGGTGTCGGCATCTCCTCCGATGTGGCAGAGATCTCCGGCGGGATGAAGCCAGCCGCGCCGACGGGGCACGTGAGCAGCATGCCGTGCGGCGTATAAGACGAGGAGAGCCGCACGCGGAAGCCGCCGCCCGCGCCGGCCGCCGCAGCGGATGAGGGTGATGCCGCGCCATCCTCCGGCGGGCAGATCTGCACACTGTGGGGGTGCAAGTGCAGGTGCACGCATGCATGTGCATGCATGCCATGCAGCGCAAAGGCGGCCTCGGCGGCGAGCATTGCCACGGAGACCATGGCGGTGCGCGAGCCGCGGGTGGCGTCGACAAACTGCGCAAGCGTCTGGTGCGGGTCTTGGGCGTGCCGCGGTGAAAACTGCGGGGGGGTGTCAGACGCGCGCTGCAAGGGAGGGCCACCGGAGCGGCCGGACGTCGGGAGTGGGGGAAGGCTTGTCGGGGCTGTCCGGGTAGGCGTGCCGGGGGCCTCGAATTGCACGTTGGAGACGAGGGAGCTGAGCATGGCGCTATTGAAGGTGGATTGGATGGTGCCGTGGGACTGCGGGGGCTCCACGGAGTGGAGATGCGAGAGGACGGACTGGGGGAAGGTGCTGTGCATGGCACTCGTGTTGCTGGAGGCGGTGTGCGGAGAGAGGCCAGCGTAGTGGGGGTTGATGGGGGACTGGGTGGAGGGGGGCCGGCGCGCAGGGTAAGCAGCGGACGGGGGCATCACGGGGGCGTGCGGCCGCAGGGTGACGGCAGGGGATGGCCATGCCACGCCAGGGGCCGGAATGTTCGGGAAGGTTGGCGCGGTGTCGAGCTGCGCGGAGGAGACGGAGAGATGGAGGGGGCTGTCTGAGGGGCTGCGGGAGGCGGGAAAAGGGGGTGGGGAGCTGGGGGCAGCCGCGGTGTCCTTGTGGGGCGCATGGTCGGCGTGGTGGCTCAGAGTTGACCGCATGAAGTCAGAGGCTGTGAGCAGCTGCTCTGTTTCGGAGGACTGGAGGATTTCTAGGAGGCCTCTGCTGGAGTAGAGGGAGCTGAGGGAGGCGTGGAGGGACAGGGGGTCGTCCAGTGGCTTGAGGGGTTGGCTTTGCTGTTCTGTAGCCTGCAGGGCAAGGGAAGGTGCAGCTGCGAGCTGGAAGTGCGGTCGCGAGAGTCAATGGTGTTGGGGATGTTGGGCATGGGCATCGCAGGAGTGAGGCAGGAGAACAGGGCCGACGGAGAGCTGGGTGCCACTGTTGTGACCAACGTTACGCCTGGCGTAGCATCACGCCGCTGCGGTGTCGCAGCCGACGGGGCAGGCGATTATGCATGCCCGGCGCAAGGCAGCTGCCTGCACCCTTGGACGAAATGACTGTAGCCAGTACTCAACGTATGGACACGGAAAAGCGGCAGGGCAGGGCAGATATGGAGGAGAAGTAGCGGTGGAGCCGACAACTCAGCGGTGGCACTGACTCGAGGTCGGCCAGGCCTGGTTTATCACCCAGGCTGAGGTCGAGCGCACTCGCACTAGGCCATGCTGAACGCTGCGGCCAGGCCTGAGAACGCACCCGATGGTAAAAGGCCATATCCTGGGACCGATCCGGTTGCTTGCTCGCCGATAAACGCTGCTCTGCGTCTCCCATCTGCACGAAAGCAGGGCTTCAAGCGACACGATCGAGGAAGACACGAGTGTGAGATAGATGCCACAGGATGGCAACCTTGCGCTCGAAAGCGCAATGGCTTGCAAGACTGGCACAATATGCTATCAGCTGGAAATTAATCGGGCTGTTGCGCGCAGCGGCAAGCCAAATCCTTGGAGAAGCACCTCACCAGTGCTGACAAACGACCTCGAGGCACCACAGCAGCTGACGGGCCGGATAAGCCTAAAACTCCTCCGCAACAAGAAGTATCATATCACTTTGCTATGATTCTAGGGCTGACGTCCGGGCGGCAGCGATGCGCGAGCAGCACTGTGCTCCGGCTGTGGAAGTGGACCCCTGCCACGACCGAGCTACGCAACGCAGAAGAACGAAGTGATGGTAGAGCTGCTGGCTATGGAAAATACATTGCGTTGTTAAACCTTGCCAAGAAACTGCGGGGTCTATGGCAAGGCAGTCAGCCTTTGCGCTTGCCGTTTCCGTCGCAGTCAACACCTATCAAATCACGGGTTAAGCTAATTCAACTCGCTGCTCATCAGTCGACTGAATGTGGTATTACACGAGGTGTAGCCTGCATGCGACACCCGGTAATGCACATGCGTGAAAGTTCTCGCGAAATATGCATGCTGTATCACACACCAGTGTACATCATGATTCACAGCCTGGCTGATTCCCGGACCTTGATGGTGTCGCGGAGGCCGAATCTCTGCATGCGAGAGGGGGTCGATCTGGGTTAGCGAAGAGCTCCATAAAATGACTGCCACGCTAGCTGATTGTGATGGTTCGAACGGCGTCGCTCGCGCCGAACACCGAGGAGGCAGCGGCACGCAGCTCGATGCCAAAGCGACATGACGCAACTATTCCATGCGTGCGTTCTAACTGCTTGCATTAGACGCGACGGACAAAATGGAGCAAGCTGCGTACAAGCAGCGTGTTACACGGAGATGAACGCGTACAAGCAGCGTGTAAGTATGCGAGGTGCGCGCTCGCTGCAGAATGCAAACGAAACGCGTCGCAGCTCAGTAGTTGGCCATGCACGGAGGACTGTTGCAAACATGCGTCACGGAAACCGCCGACAATGGGCGCCATAGCTGTGCATAGCAGTGCTCTGCGTCAGCGTTGTGGAGGTTGTGCATGTCAACATTCGGACAGCTACCAGGTACGCAATACGACAGAATGTTTGCAGCAGTGGTCATTCTGCACGTTCGCGTGTTCCTGGAGGCAGGAACGTTGACCACTGGCTTCTACAGCTTGACGCCGCACGGCCGCAGGCCTGGCCGGCAGACCATGGCCAGTGCCGTTGCGGGTGTGCGCCTCCGTCGACCAACTGTGACGAACCGCTTCGTGCCCAGTGGACCAAAGTGCGTCGAGGCATGCTGGTCGAGAAGCAGCTCTTGCTCGTATGCCACTCATGAATGGTGAGGGGGCTTCAGCTGCATGCGGAAGCTGTTGGACTCTCACGAATCTGCGAAACGTTGTGTCTCATGGGTCATTGCACGACGGTGTATAGCAAACTGTCCATCCGCGTTTAGATGTCTCTTCCCCATGAGTCATCTCGCCGCGGACATGATTCATGTTGTGCTTGTGTCGAGCACTCAGTCGAGCAGCTCTGTGCTTCACTTCCGGGCATGCTCCGAGCGGGAGTGGATGACCACGCCGCGTTGCATGTTAAACACACAGCTACCTACTGGCCTGGCGGAGCCGTGTGGTCCTTTCTCACCCTAGGTAGTGCATCACAGTGCACCTAGCCCGCCTGAATGGCTTGGGTGAACCACAGGGCCCTCCACAGGAACACTGCACCTGGACGGCAAGCATGACGCACAAGCACTTCCCGAACACCGATCCATCAACTCCATGGCAGGAAGTCGTGGTGTTGCGGGTCCAGCTCGTGCACTTGGAGGCTTGTGCACTTGCAAATCACTGTGTGAGCTGACACTCAGTGCCGCACCCCACATGTGCTCATGGTGCATGACAATCACTGATTCCGTATGCTTGTCTGGCTGCTCAAGTTATATAAGCACTGGCGGAGCTGGAGCCCTCTCTCGCAGCAGCAGCAACACGTGAGCAGATGCCTCCCTGACAGCATGGTAGCAGATGCATGGTCACACACGGCAAACCACACCCCATGTGCAGCTGCCAGTCCGTACTGCACAGAGAAGATCTACGATGCCACGATGACCTGACGGTGCAGGGCACGGTCAAGCAAGTGGTCGCCATGGGCTGAGTTGTGCAATCCCGCCACCAGTGCAACAAGCAGAAGACGCTCGTTCACAGCACCGATCCCGCCAAGGCCTCGCGCGTAGCCGCCTGCCTAGGCGCCACAGTCGCCACTGACGGCATGGTCGTATGCGGCGCGCCACTGGGCACCCCTGCCTATGTGGAGGCATACGTGCGCCGCAGATGCAAACGCACCGTCGAGCTCATGCACAAGCTGGCAGGCCTCCCGCTGGCGGCCCAGACACGGTGGGCTGTCCTCTTCCAGTGCCTGCAGCATCGCGAAGCACACCTGCTTCGCACTACCGACTGGGCCCACCTCAAACAGCCGCTCATGGGCGTCGAGAACGCCAGCATACACGCCATGTGCCGCATCATCGAAGCGCAGCAGCTCACCGACCTGCAGCGTGAGCAGGCCTTGCTCCCTCATAGACATGGCGGCATGGGTCTGCGACACTACACAGCCGACGTTGCTGACACAGCGCGACTCGCGTCGGCAGCAGTTGCGCACGCGGTGCTTGCGGACGGCATCGACGGCGGTAAACCGTTCCGCGGCGACGCCGCGGTCCAGCACCAGGCCCGCCTCGCACGCTTGTGGAAGGCATGGCCGGCCGTGCAGGGTATCTCAGACAGCCCGACCCCAGCCGACGCCGGGGCGTCTGACGCTGACTCGAAGCTGCGCATGACGCAGCTCCAGAGCGCGCTCAGCCGGGCGGAGGCCGATGCGCGCTGGACCGCCACGCGCGTCCAACTCCAGACCCCGAAGCACGGTCCAAATCCCCAAACGGCGGAGACGGCGTGCGCGGACCTGGCTCGCCTCCTCAGCTGCTCTGGCTCGCTGGCCTCGGCGTTCCTCACGGCCTGCCCCGGCCCGGTAACAGGCCTGACCGACCATGAATTCCAGGTAGTTGTGCTGCTGCGACTGGGTGAGCCGCTGCTACCCGTCTTGGACTCGGATGAGGCCTATCCCCGTGGCCGCGTGGCTGCGTCCGGTACGCACAGTGTCATATGCGGCCAGCTATGGGCGACTTCAGTCCTAAAGCAAGACCTCATCACCGTGGCTTGGAGGCGGGTGCTCATGCGCGCGTCGCTCGCTTCATCGCTCGAGCCGGGTGTTGGCAGGCTCCCCGGAGACATACGCCTGCTCCCCCTCCGCAGCAGCCGGCAGCCGCCACCAGCTGTGCCGCCGGCGGACTTCACACGCCTGCCAGATGCGCCGTCTGCGAGTGCACCGGCCGCGCCGGGTCAGCAAGGCCCGCCGCCGCCACCGCCGCCGCCACTGCCGCCGGACTCCCCAGCCGATGCTGCGCCGGTGCAACCCCCACCCCATCTCTCGCAGGCCCCCCAGGCTTCGGACATGCCCCACACCCCTCATGGCACCCAAGCCCCGGCCCCGGCCTCCCCCACCCCCACTGCTGCTACCGCCCCCCCACCGCGACCCAAACCCCGACGCGCAACGCGCCCCCCGCCCCTGACCGGGCGGCAGCGCCCCCTCCCGCACCCCCGCCGCCCCAATTGCAGCGGCCTCCGCAGCACGGCGACCTCCTGGCATTCCTCACCACGCGCATGGCGCTGCTGGATGTGAAGGTGATGCACCCGCTTGCCAGGTCGCATGTGCGCGGTGCGTCACGTGAGCCTGGAGCGACCGCTGAGAAGGGCGAACAGCAAAAGCGCGACAAATATGGCGCCGTCACAGGTGCCGCCCAGTTCATCCCGCTCGTGCATGAGACGTATGGCAGGGTTGGACAGGACGCATACCGCTTCCTCCAGACGGTCGCGGAGGTGGCCGCGGGACACGGCGCGGTGTCTAAGCGTACTTTCCTGCTCAATGCCATACGCGACCTGTCCACAACATTGTGCCGCGCGCTGGCGCGCCAAGCCCGCGCGGCCGCGCCCCTCCGTGCTAGACTGGTCGGGCGGGCGCTGCTGCCGGGCCTTCCTGTCCCCACAGACGGCCTGCCGGCGCTGGCAGGCCATCGCGCATAGGCTTACGTCGTGACCTCCCCCCCCACCCTCTCCCCCCCTCTACCTCCGCCCTTGTCGCCCTGCGGGCTCCCCGCTCCACCTATTACGCCCTGCAGCCCCCCCCCACCCAAGCCCGTCCCTCCCTCTTCCCTCCTCCCAGCGCACCTCCGCCGTTTCTCCTCTGCCCCCCCTCCCCGGACACCGCCCATGCTGCTGGGCTGGCTGTGGCTGCAGCCCCTGGGACCGGTGCCTCGCGGCCTCGGAGATGGCCGTAGCGCGCGCCGGCGCGCCCGTGCAGACTGCTACTGTCGAGTCGGCGCCCGCGGGTGGGCCCGGCGAATGCTCACAGTGTTTGGTGTGCGCGTGGGCTGCGTGGTAGTGCGTGGTGTGGGAGTGTCTGCTTTCAAGCCGGCGCTAGTTCGTTCTGGCATTTGCTCGTGCAGAGAGTGGCGTTGGTGCTTGGGATGGCCGGTCTGTTTGTTTGCTTGTTGCCTGGTCTGTTGCCTCGGCGCTGCTGAGTCCTGGATCTATCACGGTGTAACACAGAGAAGATCCGCACAGAGAAGGCCTATGTGGCACACTGTGAGTTGTCGTATGGGCAGTGGGCACACATGCTCCTGCCCTTTTGCGTTCTGAAGGGCAAGTGCCGCCGCACTGGGCCACACCAAGACGACCAAGAAAACTGTATTGCCCTTGCTTGCTTGCAGCAGCACACCAGGCTTGCTTCTCCCGCTTTCATAATCCCACTAACATCGTGCTGCACGAGGGATGGCCCCCTGCCACGCATTGCACAGCCCGATACGAATCCCAGGTCCCAGTCCGCCACCAGGTTATTGGAAATGTTTTGTCGCGCCATGACAATTCAATTTGTACGCTTTACACTTGCAGTTTACAAAGGGCTCCGGCATCTGTGAGCACCCATGCTTTGCCTGATGCGGCAACCGCGCTGCAAGAAAAGCAAGCACAGTGGTATGTAGCTATAGGCAATGTGTGCTATGCTGTGCTGTGCTATTCCGTGCGTGCTTGCAACCACCGGCCCTGCCGGGGCCATCATATATCTCAGAGCAGCACACGAAGTGCCTGCCGCACCTAGTGAATCATGTGTGTCAAGTGTAAATAGAGTTATTTTGTGCGTCCTGGCATCTGGTTTGTGCAATGCCATGCGTGTCATGCTGCACCTGCGCACGGCATGTAGCTCTGTTCCACCGAGGGGAAACCACGCACAAAACACAAAGAAAGAAGACACAGACGTGCAGGCAGGTCTTGCACCAGCGCTGCAGCAGCGCCGGTTGTGCCATGGCGTGCATGCGTGGTTTGCAATTGCATCTGTTGCATGTGTTGCAAGCTTTTGCAAGCGCCTGGGTCCCTGTGCCAACTCTCTGCTGATGCTGCTGTCACTTCGGAGGCGTTTGGGCTGCTGACCTGCATGTGCTGAGGGGGGGGCGGGGACTGTCCGCGCGGCCATGAATGCGCAGCATGCGCAGCACAGCGGCCGCCTGCGGCCAATGCGCGGTGGTCAAGCTGTGCGGCCTGCAACCACGGCTCGCACAGCCGCCGGCACGGGGCGTTTGGCACGGTGAAGGTGCCGCAGCCACCGCGTGGTACTGCCGTGGAAGCTGTTGCTCAGCGCACAACGGCTCAACGGCTCAACGGCTCAACGCCGTGCAGCCATGCTGTGTGTCTGGCGTCAAGGCCACTGTTTGTCATCGCGATGCGGGAGAAAGTTTTGAACCTCCCCCGGACGTCACGTCACACCCGGACGCGCATGGGCCACGGCAGCAGGGGCAGGCAATGAAAGCCCTCACCCGCACAGCGCGTGGTATTTATATTTACAACGGCAGAGCGCCGCCAGTTGGCCCAAACACAGGCGTCAAGCCGTGGTGTTTACATCCAGGCACAGCACTGCATGCTGTGCGTGGGAATCGTGCTGGCTCCATGCACGAGGAACGCCCACTCCATGAGTGGACACAAGGCACAGTGAAGCCCCTGGACCCCTGTTTCTAGGAGATTTGGTGGGAGACACTGGGTTGTCAGGCCAATGACAGACTCTTGACAGACCTGGCCTGGCAGCCCGAGGCCAGAGGCAGGAGGAGGGCAGATAGAGGCTCTGCACAGCTCATAATGCAAGTCTGAGCACAAGGGCAAGCGGGTGTGCACATTTGGTTTCGAGCATTATACCAGCTGAGCTGTTCTGTGCACTCCTCTGATGCAGTGACCACACCTGGGCCTTGCTAGTTTGCAGCTGCTGTCCCATCGCTGGGCCACGAGCGTGCATGTTTATCCTGGTACACGGGCGTGGTCGGTGTCGACCAGCTCCTAGGTTCTGTGTGTCCCAGATTTGTAAGGGCTACCTGCCACCTCTCATGCATGCATGTGTTGCAAGCACACATGCCCCCTGTGCACAGCACGCCCTGCTCAGATGCAGATATATGCATTCTCAGGCGCGCTGTCCAGCCTACAATCTTGGCGGTGCACACCAAACCTGCGCGGAGGCTGGTGCTAGAGCCTTGCATGGTAGACACAGGTGTGCAGGCTGGTTGGGGAGCTGACATTCTGGAGCCCTCACAGCGATCTGCTCACAGCATGACACTAGCAGATGATGTTGTGCAGACCAGGTTGATGTACACACGCTCTTGCCGCTCCCTGGGCACCAGCTGCAGCAAAGGAAGTTGTGTGGCACTGCAGGTTCCACCCGGGTGCTTGCAACAGATGCAGCTTGGTAGTGCATGCATGATCCCCCACACTTGCATGCAAGATTACCGAGCCTGGCATGCACAGGATGCATGGCTTTATACATGGGCAAGCTCTCAGGGCCCTGCAGGGCTAGCTATGCATAACTGCTATTCAGCATACACAGTGAAGAAAAAAGCCAACAGTCTCCTACAGCAGACATCTGGTGACTCATTACCAAAAGCTGCTGGTCTCACATATCACTGCTTGGGGGTGACCAATCTCTTGCAGCATTGGGCACAAGTTTGGTCATTCATCTGCTGTTCTATGCGCTTGCATCGCAAATCCTGATGGGTACAGGACATGAGCAATGCTCTGTGGCTTCCGCGTGTTTGGGTGGACCATCTCCTTTGCAGCTTTCGGACACAGTGGGCACACAGGCTAGCCACGTCGGTCGATCTGCAGCCCAGGAAGTGATGAGAGCTTCACACGATAATGGAAACAGTTTGAGATGGATTGGCTGGACACCTGTGGAAAGGGCTGAGCAACACAAAACAGTGGGGACCAGTACTGCTCAGGTGCGTGGTTGACCAGACATCCGAATTGACGCCTCCGCACCGTTTGCATGCTGGCTTGTGGTATACGTCCATCGGCAAACTCCCTGCAAAGATTGAGTGTGTGATAGCGATCACGACCGGGTGGCTGTGGCCACCATCGTCCACACCTGAAAAAACTGTTTTATCGTTTCACAGACCCATCGCACTACATACGCACATCGCCTCGTTAATAATGGGCTTTTTGGGGTAGCTGCAGACCTGTGAACCTACGAAAGTCGCCGCTTCAAGCCACTGCCTTGGCACAGAGCCCGCCTCGCCATCAGCTGCGCTTGTTACCATCGTCTGCCTTTTCCAGCTCTTTTCTAACCTCTGCCTCAATGTCTGACGTACCAACAGCGTGCATTGTGTAGTAGTACGTGCCAAGAACGGCGACGCTCAGCGCTCCTGCGATGGCCCAGTTTGGCAAGCCGGTGCGTGTTGAAGGGGGCATAGTGTGACGACTTGTGTAGCGAGATGGTATGCGTATGCGGCCTGGGTAAATGGAAAATGCCCTGCAGGTGCACTGCTTTGAACAGCGGGACAGCGGATGCCAGTCGTTGGAAGATGAACGAGCTCGCTTGACATCGCCGCAGAATTCAGTATTTTCGATTTAAGTCGCTCAAATCAGGCAAACGATCTTGGTCTACAAGCGGCCCGCCATCCCGAACATCACTGCAGGCATGCTAGCGTGGGCGTCTACCGCACATGCATTGATTGGGTCACGGTCAATTCCGCATTTCACCTGTCGTTAGACGAGCGGACGGGTGCGTCTGCGCAGGAGGCAAATAGCAAGACAGTCAACTAGCATGAAGGCGTTGTTCGAGCTTCGTGCTGCTGTGCATGGCAAAGCAACCACGCTTGAACATCGGCGATCGTTATCACCATTCGTGTCCGCGTGTGCCTGCGATCCACGCCCATTCTTCTCCTCTCACGCTCAGAAGCTACGATTGTGTATCCCTGTCCATGCGTGCGTGTCACAGTGAGAAAATGCCCCTGGCGTGTCCACGCCGGCAAAAACACTGCCGACGCCGGACGGTGCCGGTTGTGACAACACGATCGCCCAGGCCTAGTCATGTCCAACTAGGAGTGTGCTGTGCTGTTGATGAACTACCGCTGTCAGGCTTGACTGCACTTGGGCCGTTGGACGGACGGTACGGGTCGAAGGTATGCATTCCTCCACTCAGCCATGCTAGCTGCAAAGCCGATCGGGCAGTGCAATGATCCATTCCAGCGGAAATGTCACTGCATTGCTTCCAACCATCGCGTGTATGCCGTTTCGTTTTGTTCTCTGCCTCTCCGCGATTCAAACTGGGCAACCTTGTGTGCACAGACTGCGGCTCTGCGGCCGTTCTTCAGCGAGTTCGGCCTGATCAAGTATCGCATGCTAGTTGAAGTGAGATGGCTGCAAGCATTGTCACGTCACGAATCGGTTGCTGAAGTCCCGAGGTTCTCTGCGGGTGCAAACAGCATTCTCGACGAGCTGTGCGACAACTTTACACCTGAAGTCGCCGCAGAAGTCAAGAAAGTGGAGCGCACCACCAACCATGACGTGAAGGCTGTTGAGTACGTGCTACGAGATAAAATGGCCACCAGCGCAGAGCTGACAAAGGTCTTGGAGTTCACTCACTTCGCCTGTACCAGTGAAGACATCAACAATCTCAGCCATGCGCTCATGCTAAAAAAAGCTCTGGAGGCCGTCATACTACCGTCTATGGACGAGGTCATCGAGGCAGTGACAAGCATGGCAGAGAAGTACGCAGGTCCGCTCATTCCCCAGGTTCACTGAACAGTGATCCGCCACAACGCTCGTGACAGGCATATGCAGTTTGCTGTCTGCACACCCGGGAAGCCCATGCATGGCATTTGCATTATTGCTGCGCCAACTGCTGCGCCAATTCACTGCTTCCACAACAGCAGCACAGTGTGCGTGCAGAAGTGCCCATGCTATCACGGACTCATGGACAGCCCGCCTCACCGACGACCATGGGCAAAGAACTCGCTGTGTTTGCATACCGGCTGGCACGCCAGCGCCGCCAAGTGGCCGCTGTGCCATTCCTCGGCAAGATTGCAGGCGCTGTGGGCAACTACAACGCACATCTCTCCGCCTACCCAGACGTGGACTGGCCCGCCCTAGCAAGCACATTCGTCGCGGAAGACCTGGGCCTGACCTGGAACCCGTATGTGACCCAGATCGAGAGCCATGACTACATGGCAGAGCTGTTTGCAGCTGTGGGGCGCTTCAACAGCATCCTGCTGGACTGGGACCGTGATGCCTGGGGCTACATCTCCCTGGGATACTTCAAGCAGCGGGCTGTTGCTGGGGAGGTGCGCTCTTAACACCAGCCGCAGATCCGCCTCTGGCAGACTCCAGTGCCACCTCGTGTCGCCGCCCGGCCCCACCGCCACCATCTGTCAATTAAGCGGCTGCCAGCAACAACATTACTCGCACCGGGTGTAAGCGACAGTGACACGCATGGTCGGACCTCCGGCCAGGGAAGATGCCTTGCACGCTACAGTCAGATGCAAGCATGCCCAGGTGCCTCCCAGCAGTACAGCCAGCACTCCCGAAATGTAGCATGCCCGCGTCAGTGCCCGTCTGCTCCGGCTCAGCACGCCCTCCGCCATGGCCATCTGCCCACCGCCGCGCCCATTCTCCCACAGCCGTGCGTGCGCCGCAACACCACCACCCGGGCAATGCGAGGGCAAAGTTGCATTAGAGCTGTGGCGCGGCACTGCAGGTGGGGTCGTCCACGATGCCACACAAGGTCAACCCGATCGACTTTGAGAACAGCGAGGGCAACATCGGGCTCGCGAACTCGGTCATGGAGCACCTCGGGGGCAAGCTTGCGGTGTCCCGCTGGCAGCGTGACCTCACTGACAGCACCGCGCTGCGCAACATGGGTGTCGGCCTCGGATACTCTCTGCTTGCGTACCAGTCGACGCTGCGGGGCATGGCCAAGCTGGAGCTCAATGAAGCCAAGCTTGCGGCAGACCTGGACCAGTCTTGGGAGGTGCGGCCGGCGGTTGCCGTTTGCTGTGGCTGTAGTACTTGTGAATCTGTGCTTGCTTGTGTGCTCAGGTATGCTGACCATGGTGCCTGGTGTTGTTATGGCTCTATCGGGCGGGGCTGTACAAGTCCGTCCTGGAGCGTGAAGCTTTGCTGGTTCAGCGGCTACATGTGACATGCTCAAAGGCTCAGGTTCCGCTGTTGTGGTACTCACACCACAGAGCGGATACGTCTCTTGTTGTGGGGGATGCAGTGATTCGATCTTTTCGCAGGCACTGCATGCATGTGCCGTGCCAAAGCACAGACTGGCTGAACAAAGCTGGACGCGTAGTACGTCATGAATGGATAATTGGTAAGCGCTGTATTTTCACGGCTACATCACTCATGTGCTGTGCTTGCTGTCCTGAACACGGCCAGCAGACAGTTTGTCTTGCTCGGACGACGTGCAGCGCTGTCCGCTGTCGATAGTAGGGCAGGAGCAGGAGCTTCATTGGCACACCGCAGCTGCACAGCTGCTCTGAGGTCACGCATTCGTACTGTGGGTTCCCTGTCTGATACAGTCCAGCATCCTGTGCCTTTTTGCATCAGCGCAGGTCGCCAACAGCACTGCACGCCAGTGGTGCAGAGTGTGATGATGTGGCCTGCTTCACAGCACCTGCACCGATAGCCTCCCTTGACATTACCAGTGTGCGAAAGCAGCTTTCTGGAGAAGCAGGCCAAGGAGCAGTGGCAAAAGCGCAGCATGTAACATGTACTTGCTCCTACGCACCTGACAGTGGCCATTTCAAATGCATGATAGTCTGTTCTTATATGCAGTGTGCCGGCTAAGCTGCCGTGCTGGCCCATCCAATTGGGTGGAGAGCAAGCAGGTTGGCTGATGGCTGGCACTGTGTGACTGTGCATGTGCACTGTTTTCGCTACTTGCTGGTTGTTCTCCAGCCCACCAACGCGTACAGTCTGCATTGATGTGTGGATCCATGCATTCGTCATGCATGCGAGCCCATGAACACTGCATTGCACTGACGGTGGACTGGTCATTGCTTTCCTTGGCGCTTCTGTTATGCCACCATCATAAAACAATTGGCTGGTGTCACAGTGTTGCATGCGGGGCCAAATCTCATTTCCCTTTGACAATACAGAAGAGTCAATGTGAACAAGATGGAGCATTTGCAGGTCCTCGCAGAACCCATCCAGACCGTCATGCGGAAGTATGCCGTTCCAGATGCATATGAGAAGCTCAAAGACTTTACTCGGGGTCGAGCGGTTTCAAGTGAAAGCATGCAAACATTTGTGGATGGATTAGAGGGGGTGCCCAGTGAGGTGAAAGAGCAGATGAGGCAATGGACGCCTGCAAACTACATCGGGATTGCCACAAATCTTGCCAAGGACGTCAGGCAACACTGCTGAATTCAGTTTTTCGCCTGGTCAGTATCGCGGGATGCCTTTCGTAGGTTTGACTGATGCTGATTTTTTTAGGATTATCTGATGACAGAGAGATAGGTTGTCTCTCGTGGGTGTTACACGGAGATGAACGCAATAGCCCGGCAGCGAGGGCAACAGAAGGAAAGTAGACGGCCAAAACCCCCCGAAAGTAGACACCAGCAAAAAGCAATCACTGTCCCAGGTGGAAAGCCACGATGTCTCTCGTGGGCGTGCAAACCTGTTCTGAGGGGCAGTGCTTTGGAATGTTGTGGCAATATGGGCTTGATAGCAGGTACAGAAACGCCGAGGTGCGCAGAATAGGACAGATCAAGCAAAGGTGTTACACTCGGGAAGCATCATGTGCTCACAGCCCGAGAACGTTTTGCAAACCAATGCAAACCATCTGACACACGCATTTGCACCACCACACCCGCATGGTCAACTGACTGTTAGTAGATATTGGCTGGATCAACTGGGTTGCTGATGTCATCCCGCCTCTGCACGGTCTGGCTTGAGGGAGGCCCGGGCTCCCGCTGCAGCCTGCAGCGTGGCCATGGGGCCCCCGCGCACCCACTGCATGCATTTCCCGCAACTGCTTCGCGTCGTGCAGCGATCGTGTCCAGCAGCCGCACGCGCGGTTTCGCCAGCAAACAAGCCTCGATCATAAAGTAGGGTGCACGTACGAATCTGCTGAAGAGCTCCTAGGTGTCTTATTCCACGGCAAACATAAGTTAACAACCATATTTGCAATGTCTTGGGACATCTTTCATTTGATTAGCTTCACCATGGCAATTTCATTGCATAATTATGTTTTTGGCAAGCGCAGGTATGCGAAAGTTGTATAAGCCAACAGACTTCTTGCGTCGAGATGGAGCAGGCCCAGGCAGTTGCGGACGCTTTGACCAGGTGCACCGCACAACGTTTCGATGCTCTGCTGTCCGATACGCACTTTGCATACAAATATAAGCTATGAAGGCCTCCTGGCAGCGACTTCCTGATGCTTGACGTCACTGCCGCACACGCATGCAGGCAAGAGCAAATGTTGGAACAGCTCCTGCTCAGCAGCCGTTCGCTTCACTCTCGCATGCAGAGTGTAGAAACAGCCATTGGGATTGAGGGAAGGCGTTTGTTTATACGTCCGGATACTGCAGACATACAGGCCGCGAGGGAACAGCCTTCCGATGGGCGTTCTCCAGTACCACAGCGGGAACAATTTCACCAGCACACGGATTATTATTCTGGGAACAGGAGTATGTATGAAAATTTGCAGTGGATCGCTGAATGTGCTCACGGCAACTCGCTGAGGGTCGGTGAGGCTGTTGGGAAGGGCCTGGCTGAACCCGAGGATGAGCAATATGCACCCTCCGGCCGCCAGGAACAGGCACAGCAGCAATCTAAATCATTCCGTAGGGTATAAATTCCTGAACTTGATATTCTATACCTGCCTGGACTGTGAGCAAAAGAATGAGCAGATCAGCTCCCATCGTTGGCACGTGCACAGATGAGCTGTGCTCGCATGCTGCTGCCGGATTCCAAGCTACTCATGCTCATCCATGATTTCGCAGGGTGTCATATTCCGCCTACGACCTGCTAGTTTCAAGAAAGTACTCTCGGGAAAAGGCTGGATGCTTCGTGACGATCTACAGCCCGCACAAGATGACGGACTCGATGAGGCTGTGCCGTTTCACACACAGACACGTAAAGTGCGGCTCAAAAGGCTCGGTCGCAGCAAGAACTGAACTGTTTCCGCGGACTCATGGCTGTGCGTGAAGCCAGGGCCTGAAACATGAGTGCAGCATCTGGCCTGGAGGCAGTGCAGTTTGTGCAGAGTTCTGCTGGTGACTTGATGCGAGCAATGTCAAAAAAGTTTGATGAGACTGACAACAATGACATATCGGACATTTTTGATGACTTGGAAAACAGCATGTGGGATCGGTTGACATTGACGGACTTCTGGCAGCACCTTCAGCTGTTTGCCGCAGTGGGTAAACCAATGCCATTTCGGCACAAGCTAAGGATGATCACACAGATCCCACATGCAGTAGACGTGGACGCACTGGTGACCATGTTTCTTGAGGAAGACACAGTCGGAGTCTTGACAAATGTGCGCTGCACACAGTCGGACTGGCAGCCCTGTACCACATATGCACTCTCCCAACTGTACACTTTCCAATCAGCACCGCCCAGAATGGCTAGCTGAAATTCATGTGAACAGGGATTGTTCAAGTGAGACTTAGCTGAGCGATGCCTGCTCCTGGGTCTGAAATTGATTGGTGCAGCATCACCCAGTGCAATCTTGCTACATGAGATGCCACATCAGTCACACGGGATGCCACTCCCCCTTACAGCGACTGCGCAGGTTTCTGTTCTGGCCATGTGCTGGACATGAGATTCAGAAGTCAGCGACAAGTGTGTGCAGATCGTACAACCGGTAGAGTTTGGCTTTGTTGACGGAATTGTCCTCTTCCTCTTTGGAGTTGTTCACCCTGGATCAATATTCAAAATCTTTTGGGATTTCTTCATGATGGCGACCCTGTTCACCGTTCTGATTGCCACTCCGTTTGTGATATGCTTTGATATTGGCTACGCTCGCATCTCGCCTTTGGGTGCGCTTTCTCACAGTAAATTGCGGCTGCTCAGCAAAGCCTCAATGAGGTGGAGGAGCTGTGCAAGAGCCTTCTGCGTACGTCCATGCTGTGAACGCCTTGGAAACAAGGCCGGTTAAGTGAATCTGCAATGAGCCTGTCTATAGTGTGCTGCGGCGCTTCATGCCGGAAGCTGAATGTTGCTGACTTGTATGCTGATGCACCAATTTGCAAATAGGAATTTGGGAGGCCATCATAGACGCTTCTTTCTGGATGGACATCATGTTCAACTTCCGCACTGCTTATATGGAGCCCTCAGTCCATGTGGATGATGCACTGATAACCAGCTACACAAGAATAACGCTGCGCTACCTCCGTGGTTTCTTTCTTCTTGACTTCATATCAACTGTCCCGTGGGACTTAGTGAATGAGTCCATGGGCTTGGCACAGCTGTTCAAGATCAGCAAAGTGGGGAAACTCGTGCGTGTCATGCGCATGTTGAAAATCACGAAGATGCTCAGGGTGTTTAAGGTGCGCTGTCATCTGTGATCTGATCCTGTCCGTACACGCCGGACCTCTGTCACTGACCGTCGTCAATGCCACTGTGCCAGATGCTCTGGCGCTGCACTGCTGCTGCAATGTATGCTAGACTTGCAGCAGCAGGCTAACATGGAACTGAAGACTGTGGACGACGCAGCTGGTGCAGGCACCCAAGGCACTCAAGCAGCTGGAGCTGCGGCTAGGCCGCGTGCTGACGCGCGTTTTGTGGCTTGTTTGCAGTGTGGTGTTCATTCTGCACATTTTCGCTTGCATCTTCCATTTCTCGGCTTTGGTCAGCAACTCGGAAACAACATGGGTGGACTCATCAGGGATTGTGGATGCGTCCAACATCATAGACTTGTGTGCACCCCAGCTCCCAGAACGTGTGTGGCAGCTGTGCCGGCTTAGCTGCGTGTCAAGAGAGTGGTCATGCATCGCCTGTTGAACTACCGCCGGCCACCATGGCAGCATCTGAGCAGGTACACTTTGGTTGAACATGCTGCTGCAAGTGCAGGTATGTAACGTCTATGTACTGGGCCATGTCTACCATGGCCACGGTGGGATATGGGGATGTCACGCCCATCCAGATTGCGGAGAAGCTTGTCTCAATGTTTGGAATGCTTGCTGGAGTGACAGTTTTTGCCTACATCATGAGCACTGTGAGCGTTTTGTTGTCATCCATCAATGCTCAAAGCATCCGCACAGCAGAGCGGCAGCGCCAGTTGGACTCCTTCTGCCGTGCGCACAAGATTCCTCCTTGGCTTGCTATGAAGCTCTCCCAGTTTTATGAGTATGTTTTGCCACGGCAAGTGCACGAGGAGGACCTCAAGCTTTTGTCAGGACTGTCAGGATCCCTGAGGCAGCAGGTGCATACCCGCTCAAGCCCATTGACAGCCCCCAGATTGCCCCATTCGACACATCAAGCTCTGAATGCTGATAGACTGAATGCAGGTCCTCTTGACAATGAATTCAGCAGCACTGGACAAACTGCCATTCTTGCGAAGCAAGCATCCGCAGTTCTTGGAATATGCTTTGACTCAATTGAAGTTGGAGGTATGGTTTTGGGGTCTATCTGTGATGCAAGAGTTCATGCAAAGCCTACTTTTCGTCTGCTTGCAGTACTATGGCCCCGGAGAGTGCGTTATCTGGCAAGGTGACCTCAGCACAGAGATGTACTTTGTCATCGAAGGCAAGCTCGAAGTGCGAGTACAGATGGCCCACCCTCCATCAGTCGGTGACGACACAGGTATGATCGCCGGCAGAGTAGTAGTACATACACGTGCTTCATGTTTCAGGCACTAGTAAGCTGAGCAGACAGTCAAATGCAGGGGATGCAGAACAGCTTGGCGATGCAGCCAGCGCAGGTGCAGTTGCAGAGTCTAGAGTGGTGCCAGCGTCAGATCCTGTTACAGAGTCAGTGCGAACCCAACTCAACCATGCAGTCCTGCAATCAGCTGTGAGCTACTGGCACTTGCTTGCCAGTACTTGAGCACGATTACACCACTCTGGTTAAAGTATGACCACATACAGTGCGGTGTTGATGTAGACTGATGAGCCTGGTGCTGACAAAGGGGAAACTGGAGGAGCTCTTTCCCCTGAAGTAGCAGAGCTTGCAAAAGTCAGGCGGCTCTCTCGACAGCTGTCGAAAATGAGACTTCGCCGGCCTAAAAAGGACATCAAAGTTTCAAATCGAATGATTGGACAAGACAAAAGTCCCTACAAGTGCGACTTCGTCCACTAAACTCGATACGTTCACCTCTACCAGAGGACAGATGAAAATGCAGCGCTCATCAATCTTTGCTTTCATGTGATTGCGGCAATCAGATCTTGCACAGTCGTACTCACCAGCTTTATAAAATGTCCCCACATGATCCCTCTGCTATTCTGACAAAGAAATAGCTGTCCTGCAGTTCTGTGCATGTTATCGTTGCATGGCCGATGTGTGGTCGTGCAACGCGCGATGTGTGGTCGTGCAACAGTAGACACAACAGTGGACACAGTTTGCAACATTCGCATAGCTGGCCAGCGGAGTTGGATGCAGCACGATTAATGAATTGTTCAGGAAGTTGGGAAAGCTGCTTGCGGGAGAACATTTTGGAGAGGTTGCCTGCTGGACTGGGGAACGACGGACAGCGTCAGTCGTGACTATCACGTCATGTGAACTCTACTGCCTTCAGCGCAAAGCTCTCCTACATCTAGTGAGGCTGTGGCCAGACCTGGCAGACGAGCTGAACTTCAAGATGGTCAATGGCAGCAGTGCGAAAATGCAGTCCGCCGGCCATCATAACTCATTGGGATCGAAACATCAGTCTATAGATCCACAACTGACCATGCTTCAAAGCTCACTTGGACAGCAAACCAGTGCGCGGGGACTGCTACTAGCACAGCGCAGTTCCGTCAAAGACTTTTGTAGTGTACACTCTGATGGTGGTGGAAAGTCTCAGAACACTTCTCGCACCCCCACATGTGAGGTTGCGGCAACGGACGGGAACCAGCTTCCTGACCATGTGCCGGCGAGTGCAACTGCGGTTGTGGAGTTACCTGTCGGTGATAGGGGATTACAACACTCCATATCACCTGAAATGATAGAGAGCTCGAAGAATGACGATCACCCTGCTACACAACAAGAGTGCAACGAGGCTTACGCCGAATCGGGCACCGCCTGCCTTACTGGAGATGTAGGCACGAAGCCAGCTGCTTTGGACCTGCTTCAGAAAGCCACCCCCTCTTTTCAGACGCTTCCTCCTCTGCGGCTTGGTGCTGCTCCTCTCGATCCCAATCAACGCCCAACATGAATGACATACATCACTAGGGCAGAGGTTGGTCATTGAGAATGGGCAGAAAATGGACGGGGAAGGGTGCCCTGCTATATTCAATACATAATGCAGCAAACCAGTGAAAGTGTTGCTGCACACGGTCAGCCTGTTGCTTGGGACAGTTGAGTTCGCATGACAGGCACTGTGTAACATGGATGTCTCAGCGAACAGATTTTGGGTGTACAACATAGACATTGTGTGATCTGCGCAGACTGTGTGAATAGAATCATTCGCTATCAGTATCATCCAAAGTCATAGAGCAACGGCACAGGTTACAGATTTTTATTTCCTCATAGGAAGGCGTATAGAGTGGCAAACATACTTATACATGTGAAATAGCGGTTCCTGAGACACGAAAATGCTAAAAGGGAAACCCAACAACCGGTAGCATCCACAAATCCATCCCTGACCTCGCAAGTCTATCTCTCCAACATCAAAACTGTACAGTCGTTCTATCGAGTGGCATCAACGCTGCCATTTGCCCTAGTAAGTGCGTTGCTAGGTATTATGGGAAAAGGTCGACACTTGGCCAATGCCTGACGAGGGAGCTCACAAGCCTCGTGTGCGTGGCGTGTGTGTGCGAGGCGTATGCGTGCGCGGAGTATGAGAGTTCATTGGGCTCGGAATGCTTGATTTTGCACCACTCACTCCTGTGGTCGCCCGTGACTGTACCGTCCGTGGACTCACAAGCCGGTGTGACACTGCCGCTGCGACCCCAGCAGAAGACCGGCCCTTGCTGCGAGCAAACGCGAGGGTGCCGCTGCGGCTGGCCGTGGGCACGGACTGCACGGCGTGCCGCTCCAAGCCGACGCCATTGCGGCCGAGCAGCGGCGTCACCAGCGGTTTCAGGGCAGTGCCAAAGCTGCTGGCTGCCTTCGCAGCAGCTTCCTCTGCGCGACTGGAGCGGTCTGTTTTCGGGGGGGTCGGTGCGCCACGCGGGGTGGTGGCGCGGCTGCGCGGCGTGCCGAGCCGGCTGGACGCGGCCCTCGTGATGCTGCATGCCTCGGACGCCGTGGTGCGCGCGCTGGGCAGAGCGGCCACCGTGCTGTCAGAGCTCTGTGACTGGACGCTGTGCATGGCTGGGAACGGCAGGGAGAGGTCCGGGGGTGCTGCGACCTCGGTGGTCATGAACGAAGAGACATTGGACGCGACGGTGTCGATGTGGCCAGACGCAGAGGAGGAGGGAGGCCTGGGGTCGGTGGGGATGCGCATACTGCCGGCCGTACTAGGGGGGCCCTGCACACATGCCGCCCTCAGTGCGGGCACGCCGTTCAAATGCCCCAGAGAGCCGCTGGTCGTTCACACTACTAGTGTGAGCACATTCAACTGGAGCTCGGTTTCGCGTCACGCCTCGGCCTGTTTGCCACCGTTGACACACAGACTGGTACACAGCCTCACATGCATGAAGGCCTCATGAGGCGGCGTCGCACAGATCGCCACGAATGAGGGAGGGGCGCAGGGGTGGTGCGGCGGGCGTGGAGAGGGGTCAGTGCGGGTAACAAACGAGGACACGCGCCGCCAGCGGGCCCAGCGAGCTGCTGCCATGAGGGCAGCACGCGTGCTGGGGAAGGACGGGGGCAGAAGGGGGTTGCAGCGGGCGGCACACCTCGAGGTCGTGAGACGCGGCGGGCTGGTTCGAGCGGAAGACGGCGAGCATGACATCGCGGGGCGGAGCGCGCAGCGCCTGCGCGTGGCCCTCGGGGAAGCGCTCCACCTGCAGCGGCTGCGGCACAGCCGGCAGGCGGAACGCCGCGTTGGACGCGCTCTGCTCCTGCAGGGTCTGGGAGATGGCGCGGCTGGACTGCGCCGCCTCGGCCTCGCCGCCGTCCGCAGCGTGCAGCACGTCGTTGAGCAGCACGTCGTGCTCTGAACGCAAGCCACTCCACTCCCGGCGCACCGCCTCGGACCTCACGTCGGCGTCGTCCGCCGCGGTTCGCGCTCCTGCACTCATCCCATACCTGTGCTTCACCACCGGTGCCCGCGCGTTGTGATGCGGCACATCGCTCAACACTGTACTGCCACGGTAGCGCACTGCACAGCAGCAGCTGGCGCGCGTGCATGACTGCAGCATGCGCCACTGCACTGCCACAAGCAGAGGCTGTGCTGCGCACCTGAAGCCACGCCCTCCAGCGCAGCCGCCACAGCGGCCGTCTGCGCCTCCGCGTCGTCCATGAGGTTCTCCACCGCCGCCGCCACCGCGTCGCCCATGCTCTGCAGGCCCTCCTCCAGCGTCGCCGTCGCCGCGCCGGTCTCCCCACAGCCGCGCACCGCGCGCTGCAGTCCCGCCGCCGAGACGCCCAGCCCGCGCGCCATACCCTGCTCCGCCGTCTGCACCTTCGCCAGCCCGTCTTCCACCTCCGCACCGCCCTTCCGCACGGCTGCCGCAGCCTCGTCACACGCGGCCTCCGCGCCCGCGGCAGCGGCCACGGTGTCGGCGGCAGCCGCGTCGGCAGCCGTGCGCACCGCAGCGCACTGCTCCTGCACGGCCGCCTGCAGCGTGTCCTGCACGGCGCGCACGACAGCTGCGCTGCCCTCCTCCAGCATGCATGTCAGCGACGCCGCAAGAGCGCCCATGCGGTCCGCCGCAGCGCCGCGAAGCGCCGACACCTGCCCGGCGGCACGCTTGACGGCGCCACCGGCCGCCGCAGTCGATTCCGGCGCCTTCTCAGCGAGCGCTGCCACGACTTCCAGCAGCTTGCTGTGCTCCGCCTGCAGCGCCTGAGCGCGGCCTTGCTGCTCCATAAGATCCTTCTGCACAGCACCACCTCTCAGCTGAACCACCGACAACGACAGAAGCGTGGACTGTACGGCCGGGCATCAGGGTGACAACAGGATACGCGCGGGCACAGCAGCACAGGGGCAGCGGCGCGCCTGCAGCGCCTCCTGCCTCTGCAGCACGCCCTCGAGAGCCTCCACCACCGGCTCTGTCGCCGCCTGTAGTGCCGCAACCGCATCTTCCCGCGCCTGCGCCAGCGCCTCGCCGTCTGGCGCCGCCTGCTGCGCGGCGTCCCCATGCTCCCGCAGCCCACGCGCCGCGGCCTCCGCGGCGGTGCCCCACCCGGCCACGCACGCCTCTTGCGCCTGTTTGAGCGCCACCAGCGCTGAAGTCGCCGCAGACAGCTGCTCCAGGGTGTCCCCGGCCGATTCAAAGTGCTTCGCAGCGGCGTCGGACAGCATGCCCCACCGGCCAGCCGTCTCCGCCTCGCGCTTGCGCACCGTCTCGCGAGCCTCCTGTATGACGTGCCTGCCACCTCAGCCACATCCATGCACTGCCAGCTCGTCGGCGGAACACAGCACTGCCAACTCACACTAGCATTCACTGCGCCACAAACAGGTCGCGTGTGCCTCTAACAATACACAATCCTTTTTATTTTTACGACTAGGCTGCCGTCGCCAAGTTCATCGTGTCTGCAGACTGTGCCAGCCGCACATTTGGCACGATGCCTGAGCGCTCCCCGCTGTGGCTCTCAGTACACACTGTGCTGTGTGATGCATCGACCAATCTGTGCATGCTTCGTGACCACAGACCCACGTACGCAGTATGGGCGCCATAATCACGTTCGGCGGTCGCACTAGGGGAGCCCTCGCAGTAGGAGCCCACGCGGCAGGGGCCGCACCAGGAGGGAGGCATGCATCACGGCGCGGTCGGCGTCAACCGCGGCGAGCTGCTGCTGCAGCGCGGAGGCGTGCTGCGCGAGGGCGGCCTCGCTGCCTTGGTACGCGTCCACGAGGTGCACGTGCTCGTCCAGCGCGGCCAGCAGGCGCCGCGTGCGGTGCTCCTGCTCCTGCAGCGTATGCATCGCGTCCATGCACGCCACCTGCACCGCACTCCTGCTTCAGCACTACCTCACTCAGCAGCCCCCTCGCAGCTGCACCTTCCTGCGGTGTGCCTGATCGCGCCGTGCATGCTGCGGCGTTAGCAACCCTGCCTGTCACAGCACGCGGACACCATGTGCGGATTGGTTGTTCATCGCGCAGCACAACAATCGCCTCGCTCTGCACCCTGCCCTGTGCCGAGGCTATGCATGGCGAAAGAACGACGTGGCTGGCGCGTGCACTCCATACACCGCGTGGCGCTGGATCTGCCTGTGGCTACTGCATGGCCGCATGCCGTGCAGCGCATATGCATGCGGCCATACAGTGGCCACAGGGCGGTGTCATGGCTGCCGGCAGGCCCCAGGGGTGGGTCGAGGAAAATGGCCGTGCAGCGCGTTCTCGTGCACCCAGCACCATCTGCCACTTCAGGGGTTGACAGGCAAGAGCAGCAGGGGTGGGGGTGCCGCACGCGCTGCTCCTCGTACTCCTCGTACTGCTCCGGCGTGACGAAGATGCCGTGCTGGCGGTGCGTGGCCCCCAGCGCCGCCTTGAGGCGCTCATTCTCACGCGTCAGCTCCCGGATCATCGCCTTCTGACTGATGCGGGCGTTGATCTACACACGAGCACAAGCACTCACACACCACTGTGGTTGGCTGTCTACCGCTTGGGTGACTACCACTCAACCAGACGACTCGAGTGGCAGACCGAGAGCGCGATATGCCAGAGCCATATGTGGCTGCCAAGAAGGCATCGCCACAAGGTGTCACACAACCACGGGCAGCAGTGCAGCAGCAGGCCCGCGACCACACACAGGCGGCAGTGTGAGGTGAGGCGTGCATGCTGCATGCCCGTTGGGGTGCGCAGGTGGCGACAGTCGTGCAACTTCGCATGACGCACACATGATGTACAATCATGAGCCTAAGCAATAGGCTTTGAATCATCTTGCTGCATGCTGCGTGCTGCTTGCTGCGCGCGGGCACCGCACCTGCGGCCGGTTCTTGACGCTGCGGGCGCGCAGAGCGTAGTCGAGGGTGTTGACGCTCTCCTCCAGCGCGCTCAGCGTCGGCGCCACGGTCGCCACAATGCACGTCTTGGTCGTGCCGCCGAGGGAGTCCTGCAGCAGCCGCGTCAGCTTGCTGTCCCTGCACCGCGGCCCATCCCGGTCAGAGCACCATCCTCGCGCGCAGAATCCGGCTGCAGCCTCGAACAACGCACGTGATGAAGACGTCTGCAGCATCCGTGCACCACACAAGCAGTGCCTGCAGAACGGAGAACGCAGCTTTCCTGGCAAACAGGCAGAAGCTGCATGTGCGGGCTGCTGAATAGCAGACGATAGCAGGTCAGAGTGCCATGGGCATCATCACTATGTCACGCCACTGTGCTTCCCCCACAGCTGAACAGCATGCTGGGCCCAGTTGCCGCCGGTTGAACATATAGCCGGGCAAGCCGCAGCCATTTCTGTTGGCGATGGCCAGGGAAGGTGCGGCGTGTGAGGCGGACGGTGTGCGTCAGGGGAACACAATCAACAGCAGGGGGGGCAGGGGGGGTTCACCGGTAGGGGACGTGCTGGCCGCCCTCAACGAGCGCGTTGATGACGCGGCCGAGGGTGAGCAGGCTCTGGTTGATGCTGCCGGCCTCGCGGGCGCGCATGTCGCGCGCGCCGCTGCGGCTCACATTCTCGCTGCCCGCCAGGTCGACGAGGTTGAGCTTGCCGAGCTTGATGAGGTCGTCGCCGCCGGTGGCCTCCTCCTTGATGTGTGTGCACAGCGTGAAGATGCTGTGGCTGCGGCTGGAGGCAGCGTTCAGGCGCGTCTCAGCGGTGCTGCGGGCGGCGATGCCGCGCGCAAGCAGCCGCAGAGCCTGCCCCGGCGTCTCCACAAACTCCTCGCGCAGGCCGCGCACCATCAGACGGCCTGTGCCAGGCTCCTCCATGATGCGCAGCTCCGCCTGCAGGCTGGGTGCTGCTGTGTGGATGGAAGCTGCTGCTGTGACTGCCTGCTGGCATCATCTGCCATGATGGGCCAGGTGCATGCGGGTGCATGAATTCAGCCATTGCAGCTGAATCAGCTGAGCTGATAGATGAGTCAGGCGCTGCAGACCAGTGACACGGTGTGCCACTGAGAGCACTGGAGCACTAGCTGCATATGAGGGCATCACAAATCCTGCCCAAATCCCCCCAGCTTGATGCAAGAAGACGTTGGGCAGATTCTGGGAGACCATCTTGAATGCAGGACCAATACTGCAAGTCTGCCATGTGGCACTCAGAACACAGGTGCCCAAAACCGCACCTGTGCTTTGCCAGGGCTCAGCAGGTCGACAAGCTCCTCGTTGTAGATCTCCATGAATGAGCATTTGACTGTGTAATTCTCATCGGGCAGTGATTGCAAATGACTAAAGATGGCTTGTACACAGCGAGGGATCAGCCCGGCTTCCACTGGCAGCACCTGGCTTGCAGTCTGACCTGGCAGATTATCCCAGCCGTTGCCTTCCATCGTATATCTGCGTGAGTGCGTTCGCATTGTAATTGACGCACAGTGGGGTCATGCAACCCGCAGCTGTCAAGGGTCTCAGCTCACTCTCAGATGACGTGGACAGCCACATGAAACACGGGTTCGCACGTTTTGCCCGTTCCCGTCTGGCCGTAAGCAAAGATCGTGCCATTGAACCCCTTGAGGACTTCATCCACCATTGACTTCCCGACGCTGGCGAACACATCCTGCTGAGCAGCGAACTCTCCGAACACCTGTAGCAGTGGACCAGATCGAGATCGCCGGTGCGGATATGGCGCGTTTTATCTTCTGCAATCAACTGTTTCCAGGACCAGCATAGCTATGGTCCGAGGGTGCGACGTGTAGCTTGCGGCAAATGATGTGCGGGGTGCAGCCCGTGGAGCCACCTTACACAACAATTCGAATCGTGAAGCTCGGCTTCACGGCCCGAGGGCGATCCGAATTGAGCTTCAGCCTATCAATCATTTATTGTATCATTTTCTGCGTGTTCGGGCATCAGCCACGAGAGACGCGCCTGATTGTACGAGTTGTACACCCGGTGTACGGGCTTGCCTGCGACATGCTGAACTACCACAACTTCATTAGAGGACTCGTGCGCCGTCACAAGCTGTCTTGTGCACCTTTCATTCTCACTTGGTGGCCTGCACGATCTTCGGGATTGGCATGGAGCTTGGGGGCGCAGTGGCTATACGCGCTACCCCAACCGGCGCGCATACTCCACTTCAAGGACCGCAGACCTCCACCAGATGGATTCAAACCCACAATCAGTACTCAGGTCCTGCGAACGAGCATTTATTCCAGTGGACAAGCACACCTGCAACGGACCACCACTTTCACGTTGACCTTCTCTTTCTCAGCCATCGTGCTAGACTGTTTCGCATCGAATGTACGGATAGTGGAATTTCAGCGTTCGTGATGTCTCTCATAGGCAAGCTGTATGCGCTCGCCTGCATTGAAGATGTGCTAACAACGCGCTTGTCTGTAGCCTAAGCTCCACGAGAGCAACGGGCCATGCAATTGCATGACCGATTCTCGCGACTTGTCTCGCATGTCAAAGATGACTATTCGTGCGCTTGTGCTGTCAGCATGACGAGCCTGGCTTTGGACGTGGACGAGCATGACAGCGGCCACAGGGCCATGCATGCTGACCATGAACGCACAATCGAATAATACCTACTTGTGTTCATCAATGGGGCAATGCCGTGTCTCGGGCATCATCAAATATCAGGGCTTTTGACACACGCCTTATGCTCGCTCACGTACATCTTGCAATATGTGTTCTGCACAGCTAGCAAAGTATACTGCGCCCTGTGACCTAGGCGGGTACTCGACTGCAGCATTCTTTCAAGGCCGAGAAATCAGCTAGCGTTGTCAATTTTATACAATTCACCAATCACTTTTCACGGACAAGTGAAAGTCGTAGTCAGTATCGCCTCGATGTCATCGCGGATGCGTGCTCCCGTGGCAGACCGGTGTTGATAGCGGCCGGGTTCTCCAAGACGACGTCTGCTGAGTACACCGCGACTGCAATTTCAAACGCCTCGCAGGCAAATGGGGGCTGCCTACGGTCACACTGAGGACTGCTGGTGCCATGGAGTTCCCTCGTCGTGGTTGGAACGGCCTGCATCGTCAGCCGAATCCATCATCGTCTATTGTGAGGATATTTTAAGCGCCATGAATCTTGAAATCTCGCATGCATGTTTCTTTTGGCGATGGTGAGACGGAGTATTGTTCGATTGTGTGCGTAGCATGCACGGATCCCATGCCAACAGCTTCTCTGCATACAGGACAGTGGAGAAACGTTACACGGCCAGCTCCACTCATACACGACATAAACAGCATGCAGGTGTCAATGGGTGGTATGTAGATTCCGACAGCTGCCTGTCCCTATCACACACCCGCCGATGTAGGCCTAGACTGCAGTACTCAAGAGGCACACCCACAGCTGCAGCTAGCTGGCGCGCGGTGAGGGCCACAAGGATGTGCATTGTGTGATATCTGGTGCCTATGCGCTGCCATGTCTCGGGCTTGGCCTAATCATTGCCACCCAATCCCAGTGTCAAGGTCGTCAGTGCCCAGATACGGCGGCATATGGCACACATACCGCCCACTCTGACATTGACACCATGCCAGACGAGCACACCGCTCCAAACACTAGCCAAGAGGGCTGCCTCTCAAGGTTTGTGTCCATGCAGCTGGTGCAGCATTCGGACACCGCCTGCCTGTGTTGCAGTCAGAGCATAGCCTCAGCAGTGCCAAGCGCAGCGATTCCCGGGTGCAACTCAATCGCACACACAGCTCCACACACACAGCACACTCAAAACATGCTCATTACCAGCCCAGCCCTGTCTGGCTCTTCGTAGCACACAGACACAACATTCTCAACCACAGCGTCTGGCTGCCTTTCCACGCTCATGTGATCCTCCTGCGCACTCCATGCACCGCTGGTGTGGGCATGTGCAGCAATGTAAGGCGTGGAGGCCAGTGCAGCACAGCTGTTGCAAGAACTGTCTAGCAATCAAGCAAAGGGCAATCAGGAAACACACCACACAGGGCTGGGAGAAATCGTCTCGGCTACAGCACCTCCAGCAATAAGGCATGCTGCAGCTGTCTGTTTGCTTGTTGCCTGGTCTGTTGCCTCAGCGCTGCTGAGTCCTAGATCTATCACTGTGTAACATAGCAATTGGAGATGGAGCATACCTGTCATGTGATAGGGCGAAAAAAAAAGGGACCGGCACATCTACACACACACACACACACACACACACACACACACACTCACACCCGGACACCGCTCGTGCTGCCGGGCTGACTGTGGCTGCAGCTCCTCGGACTGGTGCTTCGCGGCCTCAGAGATGGCCGTAGCGCGCGCCGGCGCGCCCGTGCAGACTGCTAGTGTCGAGTCGGCGACCGCTTGTGGGTCCGGCGAGTGCTGACTGTGTGTTTGGTGTGCGCGTGGGCTGCGTGGTACTGCGCGGTGTGCGAGTGTCTGCTTTCGAGCTGGCGCTAGTTCGTTCTGGCATTTGCTCGTGCGGCGTGTGGCCTTGGTGCTTACGGTGGCGGTCTGTCTGTTTGCTTGTTGCCTGGTCTGTTGCCTCGGCGCTGCTGAGTCCTAGATCTATCACTGTGTAACACATGCGCACACACACACACACACACACACACACACACACACACACACACACACACACACACACACACACACACACACCACACACACACACACACACACACCCATGACACCACACGGCCATGGAGCTTTGGTGTGGAACATTGCATGCCTGTGTGTGTTGAACATGCGCCTGCTGTACTCCCGCCCCCACCAGGATCAGAGCAGGCACTTGCATATGTGGACACTGCAAGCTGAAAGGTAGGCCTGCCTCTCGCCCGGTCTCAACACATGCTTGAGCAGCAATCTTGTCGAGTCGGTCACTGCAGCACAAGATGCTCACGCGCCTTGTCAATGCTAGCTGCACACAACAGTGCTTCGGGTCTCGGACCGCGCAGGAAAGCAGCTGCAAAATAATGTCAACGGTCTTGCATATGCTCATCGCACTGCTGCCAACTTTTTGCCAGTGGAGGGCGTCCTTGGGCTGTAACTCCGGACGTTCTCGGTGCAATAAAAACGAGACAGAGAACCTGGGTGTGCCACAGACGTCCGCAGACACACCAGCGGCACGGCAGCGTGGCCACACGTGGACATGATGAGTCGCTCCTTGTCGCGTCGTCCACGCCAGTGAGCAGTTCGTGTCTCGATGCAAGAGGAGCCAGCTGCAGCACATGAAGTGATGGCTTGAATACCCACGCTTTCCTGAATGGGCACCAATAAATTGCGAGCTTGTATGTGACAGGCCAGTTCAAGATCTGCCATGCAACCCTCACATCCACGCGCCGTCACAGGTGCCGCCCAGTTCATCCCGCTCGTACATGAGACGTACGGCAGGGTTGGACGGGACGCGTACCGCTTCCTCCAGACGGTCGCGGAGGTTGTCGCGGGACACGGCGCGGTGTCAAAGCGTACTTTCCTGCTCAATGCCATGCGCGACCTGTCCACAACATTGTGCCGCGCGCTGGCGCGCCAAGCCCGCGCGGCCGCGCCCCTCCGTGCTAGACTGGTCGGACGGGCGCTGCTGCCGGGCCTTCCTGTCCCCACAGACGGCCTGCCGGCGCTGACAGGCCATCGCACATAGACTTGCGTCGCCCCTCCGCCCATCTCGCCCCGCGAGCCCCCCCTCCACCCATTTCGCCCTGCAGCCCCCCCCCCCCGCGCACCCAATCCCTCCCTCTTCCCTCCCTCCCTCGTTTCTCCTCGCAGCGCACGTCCGCCGTTTCTCCTCTGCGCCCCTCCCCGGACCCCGCTCAGGCTGCCGGGCTGGCTGAGGCTACGGCTCCTGGGACCGGTGCCTCGCGGCCTCGGACATGGCCGTAGCGCGCGCTGTCGCGCCCGTGCAGACTGCTGGTGTCGAATTGACGACCGCTTGTGGGCCCGGCGAGTGCTGGCTGTGTGTTTGGTGTGTGCGTGGCCTGCGTGGTACTGCGTGGTGTGTGCGTGTCTGCTTTCGCGCTGGCGTTAGTTCGTTCTGGCATTTGCTCGTGCGGCGCGTGGCCTTGGTGCTTGCGGCGGCCGGTCTGTCTGTCTGTCTGTCTGTTTGCTTGTTGCCTGGTCTGTTGCCTCGGCGCTGCTGAGTCCTAGATCTATCACTGTGTAACACATCCACGCGCTGCTGCTCGCAAGCGCTCGCCGTGTGAACGCGTTCGAACGTCGCGCAAGCCGAAATGGGGTACAGAAAGTTGCTAACGGGGCTACGAACACGGCGATCGTTGAGGCGATGCAGCGCCTACATATTGAAGTGCATGGCACAGCCACTGGATGCCCACCATGGGTCCTTGACAAGCTGTTCTGCCTTACCGCCCAGCTCTCTAGGAGCCACGCGAATTTCGTGCGCTTTGTCATCATCGGTTGCATGCAGATCCACCGGCATACATGCTGAGTGCAGGAATCCACACTTGGTTGTGTTGGTACATTACACTGGCACACCGGCCGCGATGTGACACTCCATGCGTAACACGCGCCCAGCCTTCGGCGTTCCAGTCCACAGTGTCCTTGTCCTCTTGTCTAACAAGGATTGGACATACGCAATATCAGCATGATGCCAGCAATGCAGTATGCCTTGCTGCGCCTGCGACCAGGGCCGTGGACCTGCGTCCATGCCCGGGCGCCCTGTTCCAATGCTTTCGACGATTTTCTCGATCACAACCTGCGATACACTCTTGCCTGAAGAGCAGCGAAAGTGCTTGCTGCACCCTAGAATCGACACACTGGGGTGACCTTGCTCTTCTCTGCTGTACCCACTCGATGCATAAAAACCCACACGCACATGGCATCCCGGAAGACCTGTGATACTGCTGGAATGAAACATCGCTGCCAGTGACAGCAGTTCAGGCACAAATCGACACCTGCCTGTGGAAACGACGTAAATTAAATTGTGAAGATGATGGACAGGTGTGGGGTCAATTCCCTATGCTCGAGCTGCCAGCCACATGTCTGAATCCACAGGTATGATTCCACAGGTATGATTCCACTGTTCCACCATCCCATGCCCCTCGCTCCGCCCGTGTGGCAGCTCAGAAAGTGTACTCCAGCAGAGTGCTGCTGTCGGTGCCAGACCGAGTCTAACTTGACATGCATCCTCCTTCCTCGCTAGTCCGCCAGCCTTGGGCCCAGCCAACCGCAAGGTGCGTCGTTGTTTGGTTCACATTCCCAGCAATGACACGAGGCACAGCACGTGTCAGTGAAAAAATCCATTGCCGGCACAGCAGCACCCCATCCGCACGCACCCGCCATAGTCCCTGCGCCCCCTTAGACCGCCCTCCAGCTGACCGAGCCGACCACTGCTGCAGCCATGCTCTTCTGCTCGCGACGCTGCTGTGCGCTGCGGGCGCGTCAGCACGCGCTCAGCCTACCCTAGCGGACTGGCGCTCCCGGCTGCCCCCGCGCTCCCACCTACTCCCCCCGCGCTCCCCCCGCGCTCCCCCCCACCCCCCTGCCCCCCTGGCGGCACCGCGCCCATCAAAGCCACCGCGTCCATCTCCTGCTGTGCCTCGGCCTTTGCTTCGAGTTTGGCCTAGCACAAGAGCTCTTACATCTCTGCGGGTGCGCATGGCATCCTGGCCGCGGCCACGTCCTCGTGCCATGCTCCGCGGCACGCGTCCGTCCACACTACCCTCACTGCCGCCACACGTTGCCACAGCCTAGGAATCCATGTGACACATGCATGCAGTTGTGGCTGACTGGTGCACCAGTCCAAGGGCCTTAACATGCCGATGCCCTCTCTTCTCGCCTACGCTGAATGCATAGCTAGCTGCTCACGTGTTAAGACGCCAAAGGGACCTTCTGAGGCCAGGGGCTGAGCAACTCCCCCCTCCCTAAGATCCTGGGGCACTTTTTGAGATCGGAACTCGTCAAGGTTCCTGTGGTGGTTGTCCCCGCATGAGTGACAGACATGGTGGCCGTGCTGCCTGAAAGCGCTCACAGCCTCCCGCAGCCACTGTGCTGTGGATAGCCAGTCTGCCCGGACGGCTGGCAGATGGGGCAGCGTGCAGCAGAGGCCCTAGGTCAGAGGGCGCGTGTGTGCAGTGGCAAACGTGGTCGCAGATGTGTGCGACCCTGATTTCGACGGCAGCCCGCAGAACGCCGTGGACCACATGATCGGCTGGGCTGGCGCATACGCCGAGGTGCACAGCGCCCCCCTCCGCCCTGCACTGGCCGCGTGTGCGGTGCCGCGCGTGCAGTGCTGCCAGAACTCTCACACACCCTTCGCATCAAGGTGGCTGCACTGCTGGCATGGCCACAGAGCCTGCGCCCGACCTGCCAGTGCGCCTGTGGCTGCAGCAGTGCAGAAGCACTGCACGTCGTTGCACTGCTGGCAATGCACCTGGCCTGGTAGGCCTTGTTGGCCCAGCCGCAGGCGTGGCTGCGGGAGGCTGTACGCCCATTCACAGCAACGAATGTGCTGCACAGCGCGCTCACGCAAGCCCACACTCGCCATCACCCGCGTGGCCCACGGAGGGCGGCTGCAGGTGGTGGCGGCGGCGCAAGCCGACTGCATCGATGGTGGACATGCATGTCCACTGCACGTCCACGACGGTGGGGGGCGGCACGGCGCAGCTGGTGGCTAGGGATATGCATGGGGCGAGGCAGACGTCGTGGCGATCGCGTCAGCGTACGCGGAGGCACATGCGTCCGCCGCGGCCGAGGCGTTTGCGTCGGCGTGCACCTGCACCAACGCCGAGGCGTGGGCGTTTGGTGAGTCGAGCCTCGTGGCGCAGCTGGTGGCTGCGGCGCACATTGAGGCGGAGGCCATCGCGTGTGCTGAGGGTGCGCTCCTCCTCACCCCCTCCCTCCTACACTTCGTGTGCGTTCCCCCCCTCCCCGGGGCCCCCACCTCACCACGCATGACACAGAAACGTTGGTGAAAGGTGAAAGGTGAAAGGCCACAACGAACCGACACAGCCGACACAACCACACCCACGCATCCACACACATGCGCACTCCCGCACCCCACCACCACGGCACCCACGCCACAGCCGCACACAGCAACCACCAGCCACACTGCGTACTACTGCCCACCCCAGCAAACCCGGCCACCGCCGACCCCCCCCAACAGCAGCACCCCCACTACAGCCGGCCCCACTCGAGCAACCCATCACGGGCCCCCCGCACATGAGAGCCCGGGGGCTCACGCCCCCCACAGTGCAGGGCGTACCAGCCCTCCCCCTCCGGCTGCCCGGCAGGGGCCTGAGGGCGGGGCGCGAAGGGCACTGGCGGCGCCGCATCGCTCTCCCCGCGGCAGCCCACGGGAAGGCAGGGCGGGCCAGCACGACCGGGCGCGGGGCCGGCCTGCGCCGCTGCAACCGCGGCACCCGGTCCATCAAGGCGGCCAGAGGCCGCCTACAGCACGTCCGCAGGACAGCGTGGCCAGGCACCACCGCCCAGCCCACCAGCCGCATGCGCACCGGAGCCGCAGCGAGGACCTGGCGCGTCACACCACGGCACAGAGTGGTGGAGAGTTCGCACATGGCATTCTGCAAGAACGCTCGCCGGGACACGGCCCCCGAAGCCGCAGCGAAGTCAGCGATCTTATTCAGGAAGACGAACGCACCCGTGCCCACACGGCCAAACGTCTCATGCGACAGGGACACAAAGCAGCACGCGTGCGTGCCGGAGCGGCCGTACTTGTCTCGCTTCCGGTCGTCCATCAGCTGGGCGGCAGCGCCTTGGGTGCTTGTGCATGTTGCTGCTCGTTGCTGCCTGCTTGCAGAGTTTAAATTTGGTCGCTGGCTTGCTTGCTTGCTGTTGCCCTCGCTGCCGGCTCTTGCGTTGATCTCCGTGCAACACGCGTGAGCGGCAGCTGCACAGTTGAGCAAATTCACGCACTAGAGCTACGCAAACCACCACATGCATGCAGCTGCACACCAACAGCGCTGCAGCGGCACATATCGTACATCCACCGTCGCACATCCCAGCTCCACGGACGGCGGATGCTATGACCGTTAGTCGGCACAGATTCTATCGATGTATTTGTTCCAGCTGATCGTGTTGGACACAATGTCGCGTCGGTTTCGGCAGCTGAGTAGCTACGTGCCTGCCTCACGCTCCGTCGTCTGATGGAATGATGAGTCTGCACTTTCCTTTGATAGAAGTGATCGCTAAATATCTGTGCTAGCGGCTGTGTTTGGCTCAGCGTTGCTCCCTCGGTGGGACTGCCCACGACTCGCGATCGATGGCCAGTGCCAAAGGGGATACCCCGGCGTTAAAATGCCCGTCGCGATTCAAGGTCCGTACCACGTCACAATTCGAGAAACAAGGGAAGCTTGGTATCGGGACATACGGAGAAGTTCATCGAGCCATCGATAAGCGATCGGGCACATCTGTCGCACTGAAGAGAGTGCGAATGGAAGGCACAAGGGAGAAGCGGGCCGGCTTCCCCGTCTCAGCCATCAGGGAGATCAGGTGCGAAAGTCATCATGTGTTACTGAATGTATACCTTGTGATAAGACGGAGTGCCCCTATGATGGCGATACTGATGATACGTGTACGGTGTTCCAGAGTGCTGCATCTCCTCAGGCATCCCAACATAGTCAACCTTCGCGAAGTGGTTCGGGGAAACGGTGTGTCGAACTTTATGCACATGTGTGTTATGGCATTAGCTCTTTGCCGACCACGCTTTGACTGGTGCACTGTGCAGTGTTTGTGGACAACGGCTTCAAGGGGAACCTGTACCTCGTGTTCGAGTACGTGGAGCATGACATGTCTGGACTTCACGAGAGGCTGAAGCACACTCACTGTGGAGGCTCACCGCCTTCCCTCACGAAATCTCTGATGAGCCAGATGCTTCATGCACTGGCGTTCTCTCACAGCAAGAAAGTGCTGCACAGGGACATCAAGCCCAACAACGTCCTGGTCGGCTCGGATGGCGCCTTGAAGCTTGCCGACTTCGGACTTGCAAAATTTAGGTCAGAGCATGATGATCTGACATACAAAATATGTACATTATGGTTCAGGTGTGGTCCCTGTGTGTGCACTGTGCACCAGTGGTGCCTGCACTGTTTCATGCACACTAGTGATCCGTCCGCACTTGCGCGTCAGTTCCATGCAAGCGGTTGCACCACGCTGAAGCAAGTATGCAAGAGTGCATGCAGGGCTCCAGAGCTGCTCCTTGGTAGCGTGAAGTATGGCGCAGAGGTGGACATCTGGTCCACTGGATGCATTTTCTTTGACTTGTTGACTGGAATTACCCCGTTCAAGGCCGACAACGAGACCGACATGCTGCGCGCCATCATGCACCTGCTCGGAAAGCCGTCATGGCCTGCGACAGCTGACATCCCAGCTGCCGAAAGTCTCAAGCAGTGCGCTCCTCTGTTTCCAACCTCTCTGGCATGCCATCAGTGCTGTTTCAAGTCCTGCATCCCTTGGCATGTCCTACATAGTCAAGAATGTACCCTCGCCATGCTTGGCTGCCTCTGGGTTCTACCACTTTGTGGCACATGCATCGTTTCTCACATATGGTACCCTCACCTGAGGCACATGTGTTTGAGCACTCATGTGAGCAGTTCACAAGCTCCAGGCCTGACTGCTGTACATCGCTTTGGCTCTCCAGCCAGCTAGGGCCACGGGTGGCTTTCGGATAACTCATTGTTCTCGACGTTACGTGCTTGTTTGTGCAGTTACTCCAAGCTGCCGACAGATTTTCCTACCGTGGACTTTGAGGAGCATTTCAGGCAGTGTTGCGGGGAGCGCCCGGTCGATGTAGCAGCGCTGGAGCTGCTGAGCAGCATGCTGTCACTGGACCCCAGCAAGCGCCCGTCTGCGACCGAGTGCCTGAGGCACCCGTACTTCTCCTCTGGCCCGCCGCCCATCGGGGCCGAAGAGTTCCGGGAGCTGACCCGTGACCTCCCGCAATCGCATGATTACAACGTAAAAAAAGATAGGAAACGCTTGAGAACCAGGTAACCGTGTTTTGAGTCGTGATTCGAGGTAGGCTATTTGTGGGCAGCATGAGTTGGCCGCGTGGCCTCAGTTCGTACGATACCAGTCCTGTAAGCACGCAACAACACCACATTGCCCCATTGCAAGACTAGCAGGCGCCTGCCTTGGCCTAGTTTCATTGTCACCAGCACGAGTCTTCGTTGACAGTGCATTTTCTGCCGACAGTCATGAGGAAATGTGCGAGGGCATATGCCTGGGCGGCTGGCAGTTTGTGGCGAGGTGCACCGCACCTCAAAGCTGCATCGCTTGTGATCACGATGCACATATTTGATATGTGCATACTCTCGACATCAAGAATTGATGTCAGCTGCCACCCACACGAAAGTGCAGTCTGTTTCAAATGCACACATGCTGTCCATGCTGTCCATGCTGTCCATGGCTGCACACATGCTGTCCATGCTGTCCATGCTGTCCATGGCTGCACACATGCTGTCCATGGCTGCCAACTGGGATGCACTGTGTTGCCCTGTGTGCTGCCTCGGGATCCCAAACCAGCTGCTGTGTGCGTCAGCAAGCCGGGGCATCTGGCACAGACAGATGCAACGGCCAGCCACCGCACAACACGACGCCAGGACATCAGCATACCACCAAGCGTTGATACCATTGACTATCGCCGCATTCACCGTGCGCCGCTGCAACGTGTACGCATACATGTGAGGCGGATCCGGAAGATTGCAAGGGCATCATGCTGATGGTGTGGCGTATGTACTCTGTCCACACCCGCCCTGCTCGCAGGTGCGCTTGTTATGCCACTTGCTCGCAGGTGCACTGTGGAGCGCATCGCATGGGCACCGCACGTGGGCTAGTAGCATTGACCCGATTCCTTAGCTGTCTCCGCTGAGGTTTCACGCAACGGCACCGACAATGCTACATGCGACCCCGGCACTCAGTGGCTGGCTCTCTTACTTCGGGACCCCTGCTTCTGCTGGAGTGGTCCAGCTGTTAGATGGGGCAGCCTGATGGATGCTGTGAAAGGCACATGCCACTACAGAAGGTACGGGCGGTGTGGCAACCCAGGAGGTTGGGCTACTGTACAGACTTGCAGCTGACATCAAGGAAGGCATAACGCAAGTGGATGACAAGGTGCTTAGGAGGTGGAGAGATTAGGCTTGGCACTGGCAACCTGAGCAAGCCGTGGCTGGGGGTTGAGCACTGTGCATTGTCTGTGCAAGTCGGACAGGGTGCCGCAGCCGAGTCAACGAATTCTTTTTATTTGAGTACACAAACATTCAGCATCACTTGGTCCTCCGGGGCACCAAATTATGGGAGTTTAGGAGTAGAGCGACATCCGTCGGAATGACCAGTGTATCCCCGACGCACATTTGAAATCCGGTGTCACACAATCAACACCGCGATCGGATCACATGTGCCGCCCAGGTAACACAGGTTCGCTATGACAGATAGTAATAACACTACACTTTCTCCCGCCCCCTTCACGAAGTTCAGGCCCGGTCGGTGCTATGCCAGATCCACACGCCAAGGCAGGCTCAACTTCATCACAGGCACACAACGCAGACAGAAAAACGAGAAGACATAGACTGCGTGTGTTACTGTCGGCGCACGCGACTGTGCTCCAACGTCATACTCCTGTGATGGGCTGGCCTAGTCCCGTGAAAGGTTACTGCGGGAAAGCACCGCACCTTCAGCTTTCTTGCAGACTGAACTCGCAGCATTACACTCACACAAGTAGCTAGCATCAGCACGCTAGAAATGGCGCGGGATGGCTGACAATCGGTGGAACCTGTGACGGATCACGCAACCGGCATGGCTCGACGCATGGGCCGAGAGGCTTCATGAATTTGACGAATGCAAGATGTTTTCAACACGAACGAATACATTCATATGCATTTTGTGCCTGTCAAAAGGAAGGGGCCAGACAGGTTGTGCACGGACGCTGCTTGCAGGCTGCCTACATCCTTGTGTGAGTTACTTCTGAGCCGGCGAGCCGGGCTGACAAGCAGGGCATGCGCTCTCATTGTGCACAGGAACTCGATTCTACCATTTGTGCTGCAAGTACCGTTGGGAACAACGCTGTGCAGAGGTTCGTACCACCGCACACGTATCCCTGGCCCAAAGCCAGCTCTACCCTGGCTTGGACCGTTGCGAGATCATGAGTTTGAGCCTGAATTTTAAGCCTCCTATTTCAAATTGTTCAAAAGCCTGCATACAGGTCGCGATGGCTGTCGACGTGACGGGCCGGCATCGCATCGGCCGCGTCATTGAAGCAGACACTGTCCGTGATGCGACACTGGCTTGCGAGCGGGACGTGGATTGGCAGCTACCGGAGCACGGCGTGCCCTTACGACTGGACACAGTTAAGTTCGAGCTTTCGGACGGTGCGAATGGCCCGCTCGCTCAAGTACACGCATGGTTATAAGTAGCAGCGCCCAGGCGCCTGCAGGCCTGCTCATAATTACTTCCGTACACTGGCGCTGACACTGTAACAATAATGCATATTCGCTGTTATGGACATCCACGGTCTGTTGCGACATGGAGAATCCTTGTAGATCGCGCCTAGACAAGGCCTTGCAAGGCTGCCTTGGCAATGCATCCGAGCGGTGTCGACGTCGTCACGAAATTGTCGGAAACATGCACAGCGGCACTGACAGCGCTGCTGTTGCAGCAAGCGGTGTCACAGTGATACACTGACACTGCAGTGATTACAAGCCATTGGCCTGCATGCTGAAGGACACAGTCGTAGATGTAGTTGACACAGTGCTCTGGCAGCCAAATGATTGATCAAACTACAATTTGTCGATCCAGCTGGTAACTGCTGCTACGCCACACCTGCTAAAAGGTAGGGGGCACAGTGCACCCGTCCCAGTGCACCTTGCCCGATTGGGTCAGGCGTGATTCCCGATGTTCCTATTTTTTGTTTTTGCAGCTGCAGACATGTCTGTGTGGCACAGAGTCATGGCCACGCCCCCGCGCCATGTCGCCAGGGAAGCACAAGTCTGGCAGGCACCTGTCACCACAGCTGCAGGCCACTCCTGCTGATGCATGCCACAACCATTGCCACATCATCCACTTCATCCGCGTGCATCATCGGCTGCACAGCATGCAGGATGCAAGCATGCCACGGTCACCTTCCTGCCGCCCCCCACCCCCGGCTATGTCCGGCAGCAGATGCCGCTCTTCGAGGTGGCCGCACGCGGCGTCACGCTGTGCGGCAACATCACGCTGCGCGTCCGCGGCCACACGGCCCTCAGCATGGCCGACTGCTCCCTTGATGACTCAGCACGCGCCCTCGTCCTCTGTGACGGTGCGTCAGCGTTGCTGCAGAGCACGTGCCTCCGCCGCTGCGGCACTGCCATCACTGCCACCACCAGCGCACAGTGCCGGCTGCACGAGTGCAAAATCTTAGACGCCAAGGATGTCTGCATCGAGGTGCGGCACAACCCTCCACCAGTATCGGGGATGCCCACCTCCCTCCATGGTCAGCCCAGCTCCTGCGCGAGGCGCCTCCACACACCACAGCATGCTGCTCGCCGCCCATAACGTAACATGCATGCAGGCGTCTTGCGGCGCGGCTGTTGCCGCCTCGGGCTGCCAATTCATCAGCACTGGTGCGCACAGCGTGCACGTGTCCACCGGTGCAAGACTCGACATCGGCACGTCCGAGGTCACAGCGGCCAGCGTGCCCAGCGCGGCGGTCGAGGTCGCGGGTGCGGCATGTGCGGCAATCAGCGCGTCTCGGATCACCGGCGAGACCTATGGCGCCGCCTGCATCGCCGGGCCGCCCTCCAACGGCCGGGGCTCGCTGCTGCTCTCTGACTCGGCTGTGCGTGGCGGCCGCTGCGGTGTGCGTGCTGGCAGGGCAGATGTGGAGGCGAGGCACTGCCGAGTGCAAGGTGGGGCAGGCCCGGCCGTCGCCGCGCAGCATGCATGCGACATTCGCATCACGGACAGCACACTGCGCTCCGGCGGCCGCTCCGCTCTGGACCTCGTGCGGAGCCGCGTCAACCTACAGCGCAACACCATAGCGTGCCGCGGTGGTCCTGGCACTGCTGCCATGCATATGAACCGCATGCGCGTCGACTCTGTGCTGCGCGGTAACACTGTCATCGCCGACCCCCCGCCAGAGCACCACATCGTGTTTGCCTTTGCCAGTGCTGCGGACCGCCAGGCCCTGCAGCGCGACTCGGCGCTACTGCAGCACCCACGGCTGGCTGAGTGCGATGTGCTGCGCGTGCAGTGCGCTGCGCACGGCAGGCACGACATGCTGGTGAACACGCCCGCGCGCATCGCGCTGGTGCTGTGGCTGCGGGAGCTGGGCGCGCACGAGGGCGTGCCGCTGGGCGACGCTGCGGCCGTCGCGGCGGAGGGCGCGGCGGTGGTGGCCGCGGCGTGCCTCGCCGCGCTACGCATGCTGCGGCGGCTGGTGGAGAGCGGCTCCAGCGCAGTGACGCAGATGCTGAAGGCAGCCGGCGAGTGGATCAGGTGCAACGTTGTGGAACTCAGTCGGTCTGCAGGCAGGCATGCGATGCAGGAGCCGCTGCGCGCTGCGCTGCGTGCTGCGGTGATGGTCTCGCTGGTCGTCGCCGCCGCGGCCGGTGTGCTGGGGCCGCTGGATGCTACACCTGCCCTGCTGGTTGCTTCACACATGCCCTCCGGAGAGCCCAGCACGCAGGAAGGACATAGTGCTACGATCGCTAGCAGCGATGATGACCAGATCGCAACGTGGTTCCTCACCTCAGGCTTCGATTAGGTTGATCGTTTGCCTAGTCTGCTGCCGGTCGGTTGACATGTCATTCTGCGGGCTGCAGAGCTGCTTGGGGCCGGGCCGGATTGCGGATTGGATGGTGTACTCTCAACTGGTGTAGGATGCATGCATCTGCGGCCTGCACATGCATGCATCTCAGGCGTGCCCTGCACATGCATGCATGCCAGACGAGCCACATATCACGCTCAATGGCACGCAAGGCGGCGGTGATTGCCTTCAGAGCATATATAAGGCTACGCACGATCTCTCGCGGCAGGTGGGCCTCTTGTTCGGCGACAGCTTCACTGTGTGTCGTCGCTGGTGTCAGTGTTACTGCTCGACCTGGCAGCACGCTCGATCACACTCTGGCGCATGGGAGCTGATGCTACGTACTACAAGATACAAATGTATACCATGATGATTGTATAAATGTAATGTATTATACATTATCTAGATACAACAGACATACATCTAGAGTCTTGTGGCGTGTTGAACTTGACTGTATCTTCCGTGACTTGGTATAGCTGTGCCTCAGCCTCAAACTGTCTTGCTTCCTTCCTGCATGCTCGAGACTGCTTACATCACAGCTTTATTTGTCGTAGCTGCAACATATCAACAAGATTGTCAGCAGTAGGGCACAGCAATGTGTTCAGCAGTAGCGCACATGTACACACCGCTTGTACAACTTGCAGCTGCTCTGGTCACACTATTGCCACGCACTTCCACACGAAATATTTGCCTGCACAACACCATGCTGATGCATAGGCTTCCAGTCAACCCAGCGAGTCATCGCATGAGGCACAGACCAATCACACCAATCAGATCAGACTGACCAAGCGAGCTCACCTGATTGTCAGATGCTGCGATTGCAGCTGCTGAAGCTGCAAGCTATAACAAAGATGCATGGTAGAACGGTGACCTGCAAAACAGTAGCATGTCCGTTAGCAGCATTGCTGGCCACCATGTCAGCACAAAATTCAATCAAGCCCGGAATGTCATCACTTCATGACTCATGGATTGCTGCATCGCATGAAATACCTCACCTGATTGTTGAAGGCTGCACTAGCTACTGCTGAAATTTCTGCACGTAGGAGCACTAATAAAAGCATAACCTGCAAAGCAATAAGTTGCTCTGAAGAGCACAGACTGGTACCAAGTCAGCGCAGTACCATATCAAGCACAGCAACGCAGCAGTCCATGAACTTCTGCATGAAAGTAGTGAGCTCACCTATTCGCGTGGGCTGTGCTGCTGCGGTTGTTGTGTGTTACCAAGTGAGCTGTGCATGGCTGTGGCCAAGCACCTGGAACACTGCTGCTGCGAAATTCCAGCTGCACTGCATCCGACAAGCGCCAAATTTGATATCACTTGATCCCATGTTGCAGTGGCGTTGATACTGACGGCTGTTCCAGCTGCGACACCTCCTCGGTAAGCGAGGTCCAAAACACGCTGGCGTTGAACGCCTGCAACACGTTTGCATAATGCGTGAATGGCAGCTCCGCTCCTTCTCAGCTATAAAAAGTACCACGCGATCATGCGCCATATCTTTCTCCTGTTTGACGTCGTGCAACCGCGCACGACGTAGTCATTGTGGATCAGCGGTAGACGTTCACGCGGCTGAAGGGCTGGAGGCATCGAAACTGCAAATCGGAAGCGAACTCGAACACAAATGAAGCTTAAATCCAGCTGCCTGGCCAATGCCTTCATGTTGCTGCCGTGCTGCAGGTCAACCTGATGCTGCAACTGCACGGGAAACTGCTCCTCCGTACGATTTCATGAAGTAGCTAGCATTGCGCGCAGTGAAAACAAGGACTGACGAATAGTGTAAACCTTGTTGGAGTCAATTGTGTAAGCCATATTAGAGCTACAGCGTAGACCCGCTATCAGACGGACCGACACGAGTGCTGCGCGCAGCTGCAGAATAAGTGGCGAGGTGTACTACTGGCTCGCAGTTAACCACTGCAAGCAGCGACGTCGTTGCGCGTCGGTACATCAGCACTTTGACTACCGCAGAGCACAGCTAATACTATGTTTTTTCAATGCCACTTTGGTCAATCACACGGTCTTGCACTTTCAGCACAGGAGCCCTTCAGCTGACCAGTTGCCATCGCCATGAACACTGCCGCAGCAGTAACTCTGCGTGTACAGCAAGTCGATAATTATAGCCTGCATGAGATGATTTTCGGCGTCTCGTGAAAACGATCGACAGCGATCGGATGCAATCAGCCATACCAGTCCTCACCAGTGCGAAACATCCGGCCACCCACAAACCTTCCTTGCTCACCATTTCAGTAGAAAGCTGAGTACACAGCTTTCACGCACACAACAAGCAATTGATTCGGAATTCTCACAACACCAGGAGTACCTAGCAAGCTGCCCATTTGATCCAACCAGGCGATCACTTGATTCCACCCAGCCGTTGCTCGTTTCTACATGGCTCCCAAGATGATTGTCCCGGCAGTGCCCACCGTGTACTGTACCCTACCGTTATGGCGGGCGGCAGTACACCCAGCCAATCAACATGTAGCGTCAATACGAGCATCCAAGTCACGCAGTAGTTTTCTCTTGCACGCAAAGCCATAAGAAACCATGTCATGCAGTGCTTGCCAACCAATTCCACCTGCACAACTCTCCTACCCTTGCAGTGGGTGCATGAGCAGCAAATATTGCTCGACAAGCCAGAACACAATCAAACAATTGGTGCAAACACCCATCAGCACTCAGTGCTCTTCAGAGAACACCACTGCATTCAATCGGACTTGTGCATTTCCCAGCGAATTGTGAACTGGCCCATTCCCAGTACCTCCACCCCACCCACAAGCCAACCTCGGCGGCACAGCCATCGCTGCCAGTCTGGCAGCGCCTCTGCCGTCCATGGTGGCCCACAGGATGCAATACATCCGTTGCTGCCACTCTGGCATCGTCTCTGCCAGCAACGTTGGCACACAGTATGCTACACAGCCGTGGTTGCTGCTCTGGCAGCGCTTCTGCCGCCCATGTTGGCCCAAACTACACCACACAGCCATTGCTGCCAGTCTAGCAGCGCCTCTGCCGTCCATGTTGGCCCATAGTATGCCATACAGCCGTTGCTGCCACTCTGGCAGCGCCTCTGCTGGTAGCACCTCTTCCGCCATTATTGGCCGACAGTAGATGTTGTTGTAGTTCCCCACCACAGGCTTCCCCACTCTCAGGAGTTCCCCACCCAGTGCTTGGGGAACCTACGTCCCGGGATCACCACACCAACATTTCTGATGCCCGACAGACTTGTCAGATTGCAATTCTGACCAGTTTCTAGAGAGTTACCAACTTCCCCACTTACAGGTTCCCCATCCCAGGACCCTCCCCACCCAGGCGGGGCAACCTGGGCGTGGACGCTATAGTCTGCTGCCGGTCGGTTGACATGTCATTCTGCGGGCTGCAGAGCTGCTTGGGGCCAGGCCGGATTGCGGATTGGATGGTGTACTCTCAACTGGTGTAGGATGCATGCATCTGCGGCCTGCACATGCATGCATCTCAGGCATGCCCTGCACATGCATGCATGCCGGACGAGCCGCATATCACGCTCGATGGCAGGCAAGGCGGCGGCGGTGATTGCCTTCAGAGCATATATCCGGTCAGCTTGAATGCCATAGGTTAGCTTGAATGCCGAAGCCAGCGTGGGTGCTTGTTGACGACACCTGCCGCCTGCCCACCCGCCACTGGGCACCTGCCTCATGCCTGCCTCATGCGGTCGTGTGAATGGACCTGCAGGGGAGGCCGACAAGCTTTCCAGAGTGAAACTGGAGGGATGTGAAGTGGGCGGCATGTGGATGAGCAGCTGCCACTCCCCGAGACTTGTGTGCTACACTGACTTGTGTGTTACACAGTGATAGATCTAGGACTCAGCAGCGCCGAGGCAACAGACCAGGCAACAAGCAAACAGACAGACCGGCCACCGTAAGCACCAAGGCCATGCGCCGCACGAGCAAATGCCAGAACGAACTAGCGCCAGCTTGAGAGCAGACACTTGCACACTGCGCAGTACCACGCAGCGCACGCGCACAATCTGTGACGGTACTCCGATTGTACCTGGGTTGTGTCAAGCTGTACTGTGTAAACCCTCTAAGGTCCAGCCAGCACACCATAGCGCTTATATAGTGTTCCGGCCTGTGTGCGACTCCTGCCTTTAGCCCATTTGCAATGTGCTAATCCCCACACACGCCAACACCCCTTTCTAGAAGGGTCTATGCTCACGTCAGCCATGCTCTCTCGAGCATGCTCACGTAGCAGTGTTGGTGACCACATAACACAGCAACCTCGGCACAGGCATGTGCGCGGAAGGTCAGAGAAGCATCTCTGCCTCCTCGAGGACCTTCTGAAGGCTTCCAGAAGACTGTGCTGCCGCGTACAGCTTGTATCGTCACACAATCACACAGTCAGCACGCGCCGGACCCACAAGCGGTCGCCGACTCGACACTAGCAGTCTGCACGGGCGCGCCGGCGCGCGCTACGGCCATCTCTGAGGCCGCGAGGACAGTACGCAGGCGGATCGGCCCATCCTGCGCGCTCGCGACTGTCGGGCCTTAAAACAGCGCGTTGGTACCTCGACAGCCCCCAATTGATCTGTCGCTGCCGAGCCACCGACGTGGCATGCCGCGCCGCGACAGAATGGCTGCGGTCTGTCGTCCCGTTGGTATAGGCCTTACAGCCGCAGTACACTGACTGCTTTCACATTGTATCATATGGTTCCTTAGCCATACGGAAGCCCGATGCGGCGAAGCCTGCGTTGCTAGCTATAGCGCATGCATGTTCGAAGGCCGTGGTGTCCTTTCGACATGGCAACACCCAGCTTACCACACTCATGGACACAGGAGCTTGACAATGTTGACGGCTGCTCCAAGTTCAGGTTGCATCGAGGTAAATACACGGTGCGCTGGTGCAACGTAGCTCAACTACTAGTAGGCGTGTCAGGTGCCAAGCCATCTCACAGCGACGCCGTAATGCAGTGTGACGCGCGACGTTGCTCACCAGTGCAGCCCTAGTATGTGGAGTAGTCCTCAAAGAGCCAGATGCAGCTGCTGGTACTGGGCGCTGTCCTTGACAGCCAGTCGTACCTGCTGCTCATCCGTATTTTCTGACGTCCAGCTGCACAGCTGGGAAGGCTGAGTACAACGATATGTCGCTCTGAATGCTGTATGCGTCTCGCAGGAGGCGTCCAGGGCGAAACAGTGGGTCGGCATCAGCCAGGTGCATGGACCAGACCGAGGTTTCGTCCAGGAGAGAATCGTTTGCATAGTCAAGGTGAAATTGCGGACTTCGCGCATGTACAAATTCATGCGGGCGTTTGTGGCAGGCGTCGCAAAGCAGTGGACAGACACTGAGTGCCACTCTGCAGGGCTATGTCAGCCAGTCCAGAAAGGACCCCTTCATACTGCTCCTGGCGAACTACATGCCTTCAATCAACAAGCTCTGCCTGACACTGCCTACCGGTGAGAGCGCCTCAGGCACCGGCGAGGCGCTCGAGGCCGCAGTGCAACGCATTCTGTTCGGTGCCACCGGGAGCTCGCCCGTGGTGCGGGTGGTGGCGATAGCGCCTGGGGAGTGCGTGGGCATGCCGCGCGTTGCACCGGAGCGCGTCAAGGTTGTCACGGTCGAGATCTCCTGCCCACCACGCGAGTTTTACATGCCATTGTGCGGCCTCACGAATGGTCCCAGACCAGGAGCTCGTGGCCGCAGCGCTCGCCGCGCAGCAGACGCAGCAGCAGCAGCAGCCGCAGCGCACGCCCGTGCGCAGCTTCCGGCGCGGCCTGATAGCAGGCATTGTGCTGAGCGCCGGGTTGCACGTGGCGCTCGGCTGGGGCTGGCAGGCAGCATGGCCGTGCTGGCCGCTCGGCAGGGGCCGCCCGCGCAAACTGGGGTGGCAGTGGGGCTCGCGCATGTGAGGCTGCCGCAGGGTGGGAGCATGCAGACGCGGCACGGGTGGTGCATCCGTGGATGTCCACCCAGCCTGCGAGGGGCTGAATGGAGGTGGGTGTGGAAATGGGATCATTGTGGTGCCCTTGGTACAATCGCGTGCACTCTGGCCGCGGCTCGTGCTGAAAGTGCGGAGCTGTTTTTGGAAATGGCACAGACTTGGACAAGTGGTGCGGGATTGTGGTGCGCGGCAGTGTGGACAGAGTGCCACGTGCCGTGGGGAGCCGTGACTCGGAGCAATCTAGCCGCAGCCATGTGCTGTGCTGTGCTCGCTTGCGCTGCGGGCGTCAAGGCCGCCTGGCGATGGGCATGCCTGTGGAATGCGTTCACACAGGACCTTGCGGGCAGCAGAAGTCTGTCAAGCTGCCTTGTGGACCCTGTGCTTGGATGGCCATTTGTGGCTGGCACTTTCGCGTTGCTGCGGGGTGGACGCCGCCTCCCGGAGCCCCTTGCCCTGCCCGAGCTACCGCTGCTGCTTGCAGCACAAGATGTGAGCAACGCCAGGGCACCAACATTCCGCATGGCGCTGGCTATGTCGTGTTGACGGCAACGCTGTCTGCTGCCTCCGTCCGACCTGTGGTTGCAGGAATGCGTTATGAGACACCTGTGGCCACGTTTATTCATCATGTGCTAGATCGTGGTGTACCTGCAGTGAAAGTGACTCTGTGCTGACGGATGGAGAGACTGTGGAGGATTATGAACTTGTGGAGAAGTGCGAGATAGGTTATGGGCCATGTGAAGAGTGTGGCCTCATGCATGCGGAAATCATTATATTAGATGACGACTTGAGCCAGTAGCTTCTGTATGCAGGGGGTTTGGTTCTCACAAGCTGGCCTCAGCCAAGCATGCTCCACTTGAAGCTCCCAGCGAACTATAAGCCACAACTAGCATGCCGTCCTGGCTCACTGGTGCTCATGCTGGTACTAGCACCCTGCTGCAGCCAATGACACTGCCCCAACCAGTACTGCAGTTGATGCCATGGCTGTGCATGGCACCTCAAACTCATGCACCAGTTGCCACTGTAGCATGCTAATGCATACCTCTGTGACGTCTCTGTCCCCTCCTGACGTTTCTCTCTCCTCAGCTATCACAGCCTCAGCCAAGCCTTGTGGCAGTTCATGAAGCAAAGCACAGGGCCAGCCTCAATCAGGACAGGCCAGTGAGCGCATGCAGCTGAGAATTTCGATTGTCTGATAAGTTGTGCCATAGTGCCAAGCAGCAGCAACAGTGTGAAACTAGATGAAGGTGCTGCAGCGCCAGCCTGGGCGAACGCACGGATGGACGCACAGATGGACACGTACACAGTGGTTAGCATACTATACAATACAGTATTGGTTGGCAATGATGTCTAGCAAGGGCTAGCTACCCACAGTGCAAAGCCAAGCCCAACTTGAGCACACAATATAACACCACCTGAACATGGAGTGTGGAAATGAGGGTGGGGTCAGAGGCCAGAGCTCTGCAGATCTGCACCTCTATACAGCTGTTACGCCAAAGAGCAGCGCAGGAGCCCAGCAGCAAGGCCAGCTGGCTCCAGGTGTGATGGTGGCCTGTGCACGCATGCCTAGGCCGAACCCACAGAGCTCTGCAGACGTTTATTTGCACGAATCAGCTTCCAGATGATGCCAGCAATCTGAACCTATCGATCATTTAACCAGCCCCATGTTGTGGTCACCAACCGTTTCACTTCAAGCGTTCCGAATTCTCCCGAAGCACTGCACCCGCGGCCGGCGCCGTCATCCATGACAAGACGTACGTACTGCAAGAACTGCAAACTGAACCTTACGGCTGTCCCAGATGCTGTATGCCACTGTTTTCATGCTAGTTGGTTTCGCGTGCGGATTGTCTCCCCGGGCGCTCATCGGAGTTAGCTCATCTGCGCGGCAATCGCGAGCGTTGACTGGTCATGGCCATGCATGGGCGATCGCCCGTTCAACTGCAGATTCAAGTATGTTGCATGCCAGGCTGCATAGCGCCATCTGCCCGTCCGAACGTGGTCTGCGATGACGACCGCGGATGTGCACCATGGGAAGTCATACTGAAATCTCTAATGCCTGGTGCGGGTGCTGGTCGTGCTGCTGGCTCCGAGTCGTGCATGCACGCCTTGGAGTGCCCGCGGTGCACCATTATCTGTGCAAGTCCAGGCGGTGGGTCTTTCCGCGCAGAGTTGACTCATTTGTTTGCCAGTCGTCCAGGGCCAGACCTGTGCACGCGCCGTGGTACCGGTGTTCGAATTCAGCAAGCTGCGCATGCCGGAGCACCGCGGCCGCAGCACTTTCGTAACTACATACGTGCACGTGACGACTAGTCGTCACACAAAATAAAAAGTAAGGACAGAAAGTCGGGTTTCACGCCAGATCGAGTCGGGTATCGGCCACAGCACACCTACGCGAATACGGCCGGACCTGTTGGGGCGGACACAGTCTCCTGAAGATGTAGAGGGCACGAAATACGCACGCGCGCCAGCAGTTTCCATACGTATACAAGTACAGGTTTCCATGCACTCTTTTGTAATTTTAACCACCATACATGTACATAATCGTGCGCTCGCGACTCAGCGACGCTGGAAGCAATCGCCAAGAATTCGAAACGGCCTCACGGCGGCACATGTATCACTCCGAAACTTGTCATATGTACAGCCACACATCTGAACTGCAGCTGTTGCCAGGTCCTGGACATTTGCAGTGGGTATATTCATGGCGGCCTGCAGCTGAGAGAGGCTGTGATGCAGCTCCAGCTGATGATCAATCGTGGTCGAACTGTGCATGGACTGATGTCACAGTCGAGGCTTGTCGCGATCGGGGCTTGCACAGTCGAGGCTTCGAGTACTACTGTGGCTTTCTGCCATATTCGGGGTTGAGAGCGTGCCAAAAGCAGAGAAACATTCCAGGAGATGGCTGCCATGTCACCCACCTGCCAGCCACAACCGGCAGCAAAAATGAATGCCTTGCTGTACACTGTGAAAGTCCTTGTTACTGGTTCCACTGTGGTTGGTGCTGGCTGCTGCTCAAACGGACGCCTGAAAACGCCTGATTTCTCACACTTGCCACCAAATGAACTGCTGGTGCCACGGAAACGCACACAAACCACCCGCATCCTGTCAAACTATCACCTGCACACCTCCCCAGGCTGTCATTTTTGGAGGTGGCCAGTTCCTCTGCCCTGCCTGTGGCCGCCCTCCATAGTGCTTAGTTAGCTTTTTCGCAATGCATCCAGCCCGGTTGCAGCGCCAATGCCCCGTTGCAGCCCCAATGCCCCATTCCTCCAAATTCAGGTCAATCACCAACCTGCTTTGGGTTGCTGAAGCGTTTGTGTTCGGCCAAGTCACAGGCTTGCTGTTTATCAACTTCAGCAATATCATGCAAATGTTTGTGTTAAATTTTGAGCGAGTGATCACCATAAACGAGTTCAATGTACGGCTCTTTGCTGCTGTGCGCAGTTGCAACGCGTGGCATGATGCATGCCGACGCTGGCGCGCACCACTCCGCAACCCCGATTGTGGCGCAATCCCACTGACTAGTTCGACCGGGCCACGGGCCGAATGCGCGTGTATAACATACGCTTTCATCTAGTGTTTAGTATCGCAGAGCGCCAAGTCGTTACCATTGGTGACTCAAATGCACGAGGAAGTCTTCATAGTCGCACCAGTTGGGCGCACAAAGCGCTGCGCATACCACGTAATTGCAAGCTCTCTAGCGCTATCACGTGATAGGGTGCCGTGATTGCGCGAGAAGCAAGTGACACGCTTCTCGGACCACAGGCCAGTACGAGGGCCTGGCCTGGGCGCCGAGGCCCGGGCCCGGGCCTCATGAATGATGCCTCAGTGCCCGTGTGCATCTTGCGCGACTTACGCCACCAGAGCTATGGGTGTGTAGATTTCCAGAGCTCTAGACGAGCTGCTGGAGCTTGAAGCGTCGGTGTTGAAAACTGAGCCCGCTGAACAGTCTGCCACCAGGAAGTCACCTGTAGTCACTGCCCAGACGTGTCTACCCGTGCACGGGCCGTGTGCTGCATGCACCAGTGACTGCTTTGTGTCGTTGTACTGCCCTGTGCCTCCCAGGGATGCCCGCCAATACCGAGCTACAGATACTCCTCCGTGAGTGATCTTCATTAGGCTTGAGTACCTCTGAGAACCCCCGTGTAACCTGACGGAAGCTCAACAGTGTACCTCCGTGTCCCACAGCCTCTGTCACTTGATCCCCCGAGTCCCCGTCTGGAACCCAACAGACAGCTCAACCGCCCTCAAACTATCTATTCAGCATTGACTGGCCTGGGAACCGTAGAGAACTCAACGGCGCGCGGAGCTCCCCTAAGTTGTGACGTTCGACGCCAGTCAAGGTCTTCGCCGAGGATTATAAGTTTACGAATTCTTCACTGAGCGAGGCAAAGAACGCATGCATGCATAGCTGATTGCCAAATCTGTAAGAGAAGCTGCGACACAGGCATATGTGGTATCGAGCTCGCCGAGGCCTCGGAATCGGAATGACAGCTGGCAAGCCCTGAGACATGGGAAGCCACTCCAGCAGCAGAGCATATCTCTGTGGGAAGCACTCTTGCAATTGGGTGAAGCCGCATCCATGGCCAGGGCGTCCAGAAACAGCTTGTTCCATGCCAATTCTACATGGCGTTACATATACTTACGAGAGGCCCAGCAGCCGGGCTGTTGGACTGGGTTGCGGGCATGCCGGGCTTGCATGAAAACAGAAAGGGTGACACCCTGTGAATTCGTTTGCTGACATCCTTGTGAAGTCGGTTGGCGGCATGCATGCATGGCATCTTCATAACAAATAACCGCCGACGCTCGCGCCCTGTTTCAAGAGGCCTATTTACACAGCCCGGTCACAGTCAGACGCTCTTTAATTCTGCGCTTTCCTACCTTGGAGGTCTGCCGAATTGTTCGTGTGTCAGCCACCGTCACCCCGCTTCATCAGATCACACCAATCTTGCCGCTCTGTCGCATTGGTGCGCCTTCCGCCAGAAGCGCTCCATTGAAAAAGATATTGCTCGATGGTGATGCTGAATCTGTTGATGAGACCTTGTTGGCAGTCGTCTTGCTCTGCTGTGGTGTCTCTGCTGGTTTTGCGGTGGATACTTGCGCATGCACGATCGACGCCGAGTGCTCTGTCAATGGGTTGACCCCGGCCACGGTCGATCCAACGCCGTCCACGGCACCGGCGTTACACGCAGCGCGTAGGCACGTCGTATCAACTGAATTTCTAAGAGTTGAATTGGTGCCATGAAGCACGGCCGCTGTACCAACGTGTGCCGCGGAGCAAACGAGCGCTGCAGGCTTGTAATTGCCAATGCAAGGGCGAGGCCATGGACTCGGTCTACGCAAGATTGACAAAAAAAAATCATGCACGTTTAGAGAAGGATGAGAAGAGGAGGAGCAACAACTTTTGCGAATTTCTCGTTTGACAGGCTCGTGAAGGAAATTCACCTGCGCTAGCGTGTGTGTGCAGCTGGCCTCGGAGCAGGCAGGGAGCCATGATCGTGGCAGCTGTGGCTTTGCTGGCCTTGGCGCACCCCGCGGCCGCGAACAACCGTAAACAGCTGGCCGCAGATGTAGTGGGCCTGCACTCCGCCTACATGGAGGTACGCGTCCGGTCACAGAGTACTATCTCCGCCTGCAGGCGGTGGTGAGCACTTGCGGGAGCCCTCGAGCCCTGTGTAACGACTGATTCATGCGGATGAATCAGGTTGGTGACCTATTGACATGACGTAACAGTGCGTGCGTCTATCGAGACGACAATTACACTGGGCGAAGCATGTTGCAGGCCCAGCGTGCCGGCAAGGAGCCTTCAGACAGCGGCACGTTCTCGAGCGTCTGGTCCTGGAAGCAGGAGGCCTTCCTGGACGTCTGCCCGACGCTCAAGAAGTCGATGTCGGCGTCCGCCAAGAAAGCTTTGACAGACTTTCCGGGATACTTCGAAGCCGGAAGTGCGCATACCCGGTGCACCGCGGCGCATACGATCGCCTAGCGCTGTACCCATGTGTCGACATCGAAACGCGTTGCACCGTTTGTCACACATCTCCATGGCTGCATGATGTCTCAACTTTATAGGACTTTGACGAGATTCGTAAATCTCCGTTGGCCGTTGGTAACAGTCGAGGCAGCGCGCTTGTGCACATGTTAACCCGAGGCATGCATGCAGACACCGTCATTGCGCCAGGCCCATCCAGCCAGGCCGTGACCCAGATGGCCATGGCCGGCATTTTCTTTGACAAAACGTTCGGCTCCAGCAAGCCAAGCTTCACGGGCCAAGCCTCCGGCTGTGTCACCAAGAGCATGTCCGCCAAGACTGCATCGTCACTGATGTTCAGGCAACTCATGTGCGCTCGGTTGCCACTGTGCACCACCAGCTGTGTTAGTGCTAGTGCTGTTACATCGCGGGGCTCCGATCCAGTGCACCAAGCGAACGTACAACTGGAGTCTAGACTCACATGCTACCCAGCAGATGCGAGCCGGCCAGGCGATCACCTGGCACGAACTGCGCACCCGTGAGCCGTGCTACCCTGGACATGGTCTTTCTGATCACAAACCCGTTTCCTTTCACTGTCGCCGCACTGAACTCCTGCAAGGTGTTCTCAATCCAGCGAGCCTTTGCTCTCTTGTTGAACGGCCCAACCAACGACACTGCGAGCGTGTTGAGGTACTGCATGGCATGCGACCCTAGTCTGCCATATGTCTCGTGCACAACCGGCACCACCTTGTACGATCCCTGCACACTCTCTTTGTACTTGTTGAGTTTGAACTGTTCGCGTATGGCTAGTGCTATATAGCTATATAGATCTAGGACCCAACAGCGCTGAGGCAACAGACCAGGACCAGGCAACACGCAAACAGACAGGCCACCGCAAGTACAAGGCTACTCTCCGCGTGAGCAAATGCCAGAACGAATGCGTTCGAACTAGCGCCGGCACGAAAGCAAACACACACGTGCGCATGCACACACCAGCAGTGTGGAACAGGGCAAAAACCGCACCGTGAGTGTATGTGCTTCTTGTTTGCACTGTAGGCTAGTCTGATCTGTTTGCAACGTGCTTTCCCCTCGCAGCAGCAGCAGCACGATCTTGTACCATGATCCTGTCAGTACAGTATTAATTAATTGTCTTGTATACCTCTCAGTTGTATACCTCTCTACCTCTCTCTCCCTTCCCAGCAGCCCCACTCTCTGCACGCTCTTGCGTGCAAGAACTCTGCGTGTGAGGCATGCACAGCGTGGACATCGTATTGCCGTGTGGTCTGCGCCGGTTGACGCGCTGTGCCATGCTGCGCAGGTATGCTGGGCGGTGGCTCTCGGCCATGATCTACAACGACGGCCCCCCGGACAGCTTCAAGATGGTGATTGGCATCTCCGACGGCGGCACGTACGAGGACGACCGCCCGACGTGGCTCTCGCCCAAGCGCTACCAGGATAAGTGCTACGTGGCCGACGCGAAAAACCCTGCCGGCGACGTCGCGGCCATGGTGAGACACCCTGCCGCCGTCACTCAGGCTGGCACGACCGCCGTGCATGTGACGTGAGTGCGCGTATGCATGATGCGTATGCTGTGTGCTGGGACTGTGTATCTTCCGCTTCATGTATCTTCTACACCATTGTACACAGCATGTCCGAGGGGGTGAACGCTGTGCTGGGGTGCTGCGGCGATCTCCGCGCGCACAGCCGCGGGCATGTGAGGCCGGCTTGTGTGCAGTGACGCTTGCCGAGGTACGGAGCGGGTTGAGGGCGCAGCAGCAGGACTGGCGCACTGCCGCCCGCATGCTAGCACCGCCGCAGCACAGCACAGTGTGGTAACAGCTCTTCATGCACTGCCGCCCGCTTCAAGTTGTCGTGTCCATTGGCGCTGCCATGGCCTTTCAGCGCCCCATGCACTCCACCTGTGAGGCTGCTGTGCAATGTTCACGGCGAGAGCTGCCGCAGCGCGTGTCACGCAGGCGCGTGCGTGTGCAGGCCGCCGCCGCGCTGGCGCTAGACGCCAAGTACATGAAGATGAAGGGGTCTTCGAGCGCGGCCAGCCTGTTTGAGAAGAAGGCCAAGGCGGCGTACGCATACGCCAAGACGATGGACAGCCGAGACGCCAACAAGGCCGCATGCTCGCGCAGCAGCGCCACCACCAACTGCATCGGCGATTGCGGCGACGCTGCCCTCTCCGTGCGCCCCCACCCCCCCCCCCCCCCCCTGGACAGCTGCTGTCCTGTCACCATGCATGAGCACACCCCGCCCCGGGGTCTGCGAGTGTGCATGTGGCAGCGAACAAGGGTGGGGCGCGCTGTGTGGGATTTAGTCTGTGTGGGATTTAGTCTGTGCGGCATCAGGCAGTGCCATGCATGCTCGATCGCCTGACATTCCTGTTTGGTCCATGCATATCCTCCTCAGCGCAGCAAGGGTAGACAGCTGGCTTGCTGATGCATGACACGTGCTGTGGCTGTGAGGTGCAGTCATGCGACCTGTACGCGTTCAACAGCAACATCGACCGGCAGCTCTTTGCGGCGGCCGCCTCGCTGTACTGGCTGACCGGCTCGCCAGGGTACCGCGCCGACGCCGACCGCATCTACCCTGCGGGCTTCCAGTTCTGGTGGCAGTGGGGGCACCCCTGGCCGACGGGCATCATCGCACTCGCCGCCGCGGCCGACCCCAAGAAGCCCCCGCAGAACAGCAAGGACTACTACAACGACCAGCTCCGCCGCATGGTCGAGCGCTGGACGGACTGCAATAATGGCCGCAAAACGAGCTACTGCGAGTGCGCACCCCTGTAGCTATTTTTTGCTGCGCGTGATGTGTGCTGTGAGTGATGTGTGCTGTGGGTGCTGTGCATGCTGTGTGTACTGTACTTTTGGGTGCCTGGCTCAGCAGGGGCGTGCTGTGCAGGAAGACGAAGGACGGGCGGACGTACCCGATTGACCTGCCGTGGGGCAACATGGGCGTGAGCCTCGGCGCGATGTGCGCGGCGGGAATCTACCACAAGATGGGGCTCGACGACAGGGTGCGGCCGCAGGCTGCGTGCTTCCTCGAGGAGCAGCTCGCGTACACCACCAACCACAAGTGCTCGCGCGCCGGTGAGGCCTGCAACACGGGAACCGCCGCCGGCTACTCCTACCTCATAGGGTGCGCCCCGCTCCACGCCCCCCCTCCGTGGCCCCGCCTTCCTGCAAGTCCGCAGCCTTCCCCTTGCAACTTAGCCCTTGCAGAACGTACGTATCTGCCTATGCACCCATTCTACATTCTACATCATCTACATTATCCCTGTAATCCCTGCTACATTCTACAGAATCTACGTATCTATCTATGCACCCATCTATAGGTCGTCCACAGTGCCGCCGCTCGCGATCGAGGCGCTCCCTCCCGACGGTCCGCTGCCGCTGCCTAGGCCTGCAGGCCCATGGCCGCCATGCATCGCCTGCAGCTGCAGCACGGCGCGTGAGCCTGCTGTGTGCTGTGTCTGCCGCCCACGGGACTCCTGCTGTGAGCCTGTGCGTGTGTATCCCAACACAGCAGACGACCGCCCGCTGCAGCGATGTGCCAGGCGCAGGAGCGCTTGCAACCGAGGTGCAGCGGCGGCCATGCTGTGACCCGCGGCGTGCTGTGCAGATACGGCGCCAAGTACCCGACGCGTGTTCACAGCCGCGAGGTGTCCTTCCCGTTCTTCGAGGCCAAGTCAACGCGCGACGACAACCACGTGCTGTGCGGCGGCGTCGTGTCAGGGCCATACACTGACGATGGCGGCAGCACGGACAAGTACACCAACGACCGCCTCAAGTGGTTTGAGTCGGAGGCTGCGCTGGACTACGGCGGCGCGCTCGCCTGCGCGTTTGGCGGCTACGCCGCACTCTCAACGGCCGACCTCTCCTCCTGTTCCTCCCGCACCCCCTTCACTGGTCGGTCCGGTGCGTCTAGCAAGTCTCCATCACGCCAGAGTAAGCCGGCGCCAAAGAGTAAGCCGGCGCCTAAGCGTAAACCTGCGCCTAAGCGTAAACCGGCGCCTAAGCGTAAACCGGCGCCTAAGCGTAAACCGGCGCCTAAGCGCAAACCGGCGCCAAAGCGTAAACCTGCGCCTAAGCGTAAACCGGCGCCTAAGCGTAAACCGGCACCCAAGTCGGCGCCAAAACGCAAAGCAGCACCTAAAAGCAAGCCTGTGGCAAAGCCGTCGTCACGTGGGCGCAACTCCGGGTGACGCCAGCGTCGCGGCCGTGGCCTGTAGGCGCCCGGTCCACGTATGCGGTGATGCACAGTGAATGTGGTGAGTGCTCAGCATTGATGTAGACCTGTGTGAGAAGCCTAGCAACAAGGCTGACCAGGCTCACGAAGAGGACGAATGAAAAGCAACTGTTTGTGCCATGCATGCAGGTTAGGTGCGATGCCAAGATGCTGCATCCCAGCTGCACAGCTGCCCCTCGGCTGTGTCCATAGGGAGACAGCTGGCTCCCTGGCCTGCTGCGGTGTTGTAGTTTAGCTGCTTCGACCTGTACACAAACACTGTGTCATGACATGTCATCAGGTTTTTGGATGATCATACATGATGGTGCTTGTCTGCATCAGCTGATAAGGCAGCTTCCATTAGTTTTCAGAGCGTCAATAAACTGTCCATTTCCATCAGATGCCTGTGATTTAGGGCCTGTAGCTACAGCAGTTGTGGAGAGGTGCTGCCGGGAGGTACTGGTCTGGCAGACATGCTCGACACAGTCGCTCACTTGCAATTACTGTCCGAGGAGGCGTCAGGCCATGTCATGGGATGAACCAATTGAGACATGCTCAAGATGATGTAATTACTCATGCGCAGTCTCCGCTGGACTTCCAAAGTCATGCAAACTTACACCAGTGTCAGTGCCATGTCATCTTTTCCTGTATTCCAGTGCCAGCTCTATCCGCTCCACTGCTGAAGCTTCATCTTGCAACATACCAGCACGATACCTTCAAAACACCATCTTTGCTCATGTCTCTGATGGTTTGCATGATATGGGTGCATGCTATCGGTGCCCAACCTTTCAGGCCTTCTTTGCTCTATTTCCGAATTGCAGCCCAGCCAGGGCAGTAATTCGCAATACAAGGCCCTGTAGCAGAATCCAGATCAAGCACTGCCAGAACACCGAAGTGCAGTCAGACAGTTGAAAGTCCAGGAGCCGCAACAGAGCATCCGCCTCTTCCTGATCCAGGACCTGGTCTCCATTGTTGATGTACAGCTTGTCCACGTCGCAAACTCCCAGCCGGTTCATGAACAGCAAGGTCTGGTTCTGGAGATGTGACGGGGTCGCCTGCGCCTCTGTGATGGCCAACGCCTCCATGGCCCACCTGAACAGACACATCCTTGCCTCTCACAACCTGCCTTGATCTCTCAACCTCATTCCATACCAACAGATTTGCTGTTTTCTTGGGTCCTGACACATACTCAGGGAGCTCTGCCAAAGAGGCTCATCAGGCCTCATCATGCACCCAAACAGTTCAGTGGGTGTTCCTGCCAGGTGCACCTGGGATGCTGGAATCAGTGTTGGTCCGGTGGTCTGCAGGCACAGCGTGGTCCGCATGCCGCACCTGGAGTACGAGGTGAGCAGCACAGCCTCCAGTGGCGTGCCCCGTGCCGCGGCCAGGGTCGGGGCGGTGCCGGAGAGGAAGGCGCCAATGATGAGGGACGTGAAGACGGTGCCGACGAGCACGGAGTGCCGGGGCAGCAGCGCGGAGAGGGCGTACGCGGCGCCGGAGCTCCAGAAGGTGATGGCGAGGCAGACGAGGTAGTAGCGCGTGATACTGGCCGCGGGCAGCGTGAGGTGCCAGTACGGCCCGACAAACAGCAGCGGCGCCTGCACCGCACAGCAGCTGCTGCACAGCCTGGCACGCCGCTGGGGCTTGACAAGGGCGGGCGTGTTGTCGCGAGGATGCTAGGACTGCAGCCGGCAGGGCGTGGCCAGCGGCCAATGCGGGGACCAAGACCGCATATACATATGCGTGCCGTGCCTGTCCACCCTACTGGATGAAACCTGACGCATGGATGCGACTCTGACGACACGTCGGAGAGATGGGGAGAGGGGCGCACCAGGATGACGTAGTACATATCGATGAAGCTGATGCCGAGGAAGTAGGGCAGCGTTCGCAGGCCCTTGGAGGCCTCGCGCCAGTACATCTGCTGCTCCTGCAGTCACCACCGCAGGCTCACGCCACACCGACCAGGCGAGCGACAGGGCTGGACGGGCCAGCCTGGACCCGTTGGAAATACCGTCACCCACTGGCGGAGCTGCTGAACCGGCGCCATGCTAGCAGCAGACATTCTGGAACCGTGAGCAGCGTTGCGGCTCCATGCGGGGGCCGTGTATGTCCGTGCGGCACAGGCACACTGATGCGCTTCACGGCTTGCGAGATGCCACGTGCGCGCGGTGTTGATCAGAGATGTGACAGGGCAGGGCTGAAGTGTGAAAGGAGAGCAGGCTGGCGGGCACACCCGGGTGAAGCTGCGGAGGAAGGTGGCGCTGGTGAGGGTGCAGAGCGTCGTGGCGGCCATGACGGTCTGGCCCGGGGACTGCTGCAGCTGCCAGTCGGTGCCGTGGATGGCGCCGACGACGCAGGCGGCCGCAAGCAGCAGGCTGATGTCAATGACGGTGGTCGGGAAGAAGTCTCGGAAGCGCTTGAGCGCGGTGCGCTTGATGATGAGCAGCAGCTGCAGCAGCTGGTTCGGCGGCACCTGCTGCGCAAGGCTGTCACGCACGCTGCCCAGCATGCCGCTCTCCGCATCGCCGACGGAAGCCATCATGCGCCGCATCGTGCCGGCGACCATGCTCTTGTTCATTGGGCTGCTGCGGTCGCCGGCGACGAGGTCTGCGGCTAGCGACCCCGAGCCGTCGTTTGAGTGCGCGCGCGAACCAAACAGCCGGCGGGCAATGCCGGCGCGCTCCCCTGACGACCGGGCGGGGTGGCTGCGCAGCTGCTGCGACACGTCAGCAGAGCTGCCCACCGTTTCGTCAAATGCGACGCCCTCACCGACGGCGTGCCCCGTCCGGGCGCTCCGCGGCGCACCCCTTTGGTTCCGCAGTGCCTGCACATGGCTCCGCCTGACGCGTCGCAGCAGGCGCGGCTCATGGCTGCAGCGCCGCCTGCTGCTGGTCATGCATGCGCGTCTGGCAGCGCACCTGTGCTTGAAGGTGACGTGGCGGTGGTGCATGCTCGCGCTGACTCAGCTGGATCTCGGCGGCACGGCCCCCTCTGGCCCACTCCAACCCCTCACCTACTCCCCGACCGCTGCCGTCCAGGAATCTGTTCACTGTGCCTCCAACGATGCCCTCGCCCACGAGCCCCGACGTGTCCTCATACTGCGTATGGTCGCTTGTACTGATCAGGCCACGCGACAGCGTGCCTGTGGCGGTCCCCGGCCCTGAGAGGCGCCCGGTCAGGCCGGCCTCCGCCCGCATGGCACGAACGTGCGCGGCAGCGGCCGCGCTGGGGTCGCCAGCACGCACCACACCGCTGATGGTGACATCATCGCTCTCTGCCGAGCTCGGCGAGCTGCTGTCGGCCGCGCCGCGCCGCATGTCGAATGTGACATTCTCTAGCGCCACCATGCGCTCCGACGGCGGCGGCGGCTGCACAGCATGCCCGGCAGAGGGCTGCGCAGGCAGGCTCTCTGCCTCAGAGAGGGACCACGAGCCGCTGCGGCGGCTGCGGCTGTCGGACCACAGCAGCGATGTGCCGCCCGGTCCGGACGACTCAACTGTTCGGGGCATACTGCTGCGCTCCGGCCCGTGCTGCGTGTCCTCCGCTGCCGGCTGCAGTCGCAGCATGCGTGTGGCTGCAGCAGCGTCGCTGTTGAGCGCGGGCGGCAGTCGGCCGCTGTCACTGCCGCTGTCACCGTCGGGGTCCGAATCAGCAGCGACCCCCCCGGACGGGTGCTCGACAGACACGGAGTCAAATGCTGTGTTCGCAGCCGTTGCGAGGGCCCTGCTTGCGTCCTCTGGCGGGCTGTCAGGAGCGTCCTCCGGGACTCCCTCGAGAGCGAGCAGCAGCTGCGCACACGTCACCTGGCCCTGCGCATTGCCCAGCTCTCTCGTCATGTTCTCAAACACCTGCATGCATCCCAGTGGCATCTTGCACACTCACGTAGCTGCCCGGCACCGCCATGAGCTGCCCTGCAGACATGTCCACTCGGCTCGCTGCCACCGTGATTGTCAGGCATGGACACATGTCCGTGACACTTGACGGCGACAGGGGCAGTGTGATGTGGCTATGCATTGTGGCAGACACGACAGCTGCCGCTGGAGCCGTGGTGCCACGCGGCGTGCCACGCGGCGTGCGGACATTGAGGCGGCAGAGGGTCATGCACACCGCCGCTGCGTGTGCACACGAACCTGATTTTTTTTTGTTTAATGCGAGCGTGGCAGCACGGGCGCAGTCGTGGGACAGCGGGGCATGGACGCACAGCAGGGGGCACGACGATGCCGAGCTTGCGGAAGAGCGCAGACAGCTCCTTGGCGTCCAGCGCGCCGGAGCCGTCCTCGTCCGCGGCCTGGAACTCGTCAAACAGCCGCCGGCGCACCTCCGGCGGCAGTCGGAACGAGTCCCGCCATGCTGTGCTCTGCGCCGCGGTGTGCATATTGAGGAACTCCTGGCCGTGCAGCTCCCAAAGCTCCCTGCATGCACCAGCGGCATGCATCTCAATGCACAGGCACCAGCGGCCGGCACCAGTGGCAGGCCTCGTGCTGAGCTGCCGGGGTGCATGCATGCACGCGCACGGTGCCCGCACGCTGGCACGTATATGCTGTCCTGTGTATGCATGCTGCCGTGCAGTAGACGACGCGGCATTATGGGAGGATGCTGAAGCTCGAGGTGTGGTAGCACAACTATGGCAGCATGATCACTGCGGCCTCGTCGCACCACAGTTTGCACGGTGTCCGTGAGGCACACACGTCTCGGCTGGTGAATACAGGCTGGTTGTGCGGCAGAACGCATCACACACAGATATTCGCAGGGAGCACAATTCACATGGCAAGAATCGGAAGTTGAGTGGTTGCCAGCAATGTCAGTCGGCGGAGGGAAGGCGCACGGGAGTCTCTCCTTCTTGAAGAAAGGGTCTCCGGCCTTGCTGACGCGGCCGGACACGACGTCGAGGTTGAAATCGGCGATGTTGTCGTGCGGCCGCATGGCAAAGCCGCGCAGACGGAAGTAGGGTTGGGTGAGGAGGGGCGGGCCGTTGTAGACGGTGACGCCGCCGACGCCGAGCAGCAGCAGCGAGTCGAGGAGCTCGTAGAGCGCGTAGCGCGGCTGGTGGATGACGGTCACGACGTTCATGCCGCACCCAGCGAGCCGGCTCAGCGAGCGCAGCACGTCGATCGATGACGTCGCATCCTGCACAGCGCGCGAGGGGCTGTACGCCAGTGCTGTGCTGCGCGCTGGCACACATCGCAGCCTCAGTGGGGCCGAGGAACGTGGCCGGTGCTGTGAAGCTCACAGTGGTGGACAGGCCACAAGGGTGACAAGCAGAGCACAGGCACTGGTCGGCACGCATGGGCACACTCGGGTGCCATGTCGCAAGGCTAAGGCAGTCCAGGCGTGCTGCCTGCAGCAGGATGGCGCGTGCGGCCTGGTCCGGCTGTGTTGGGACGCGTGCGCTGCAGAGAGGGGGGCCGCGCACCAGGCCAGACGTGGGCTCGTCCAGGTACAGGATGGAGGGCATGCCGACGACCTCGAGGGCGATGTTGACGCGCTTGCGCTGCCCGCCGCTGATGCCCCGCGACTCGACGCTGCCGACGATGGAGTCCTTGACCCGTGTCAGGTACAAGTCGTCCAGCACCTGCAATTGCTGTGAGGTTGGCCGGCCTCTGCAGGAGCCGGCAGTGGTGACCAGGGCATACACGTAGCCAGCTTGGACAGCTAGCCCCAGGCAGCTCGCCCAGGCCGCATGGTGAATCGTACCTCGTTGACGACACCCTGGCCCTCCCGTGCTGCCTTGAAGCCACCTCTGAGGTTCTTTGCCAGGTAGATGTTCTCCAGAACTGTCAGGTCTTCATGAACAGTGTCATCTTGAGGTACGTATCCAACCAGCTCCCTGACCTGTGAACGGTGCACAGGGCCATCATACCGCATGTGAACTGAGTTAGGAAACCTCAGCAGGATCATGGTGAAGGACGTCAGCGCAGGCGAGGTCTTGGGACCAACATATCACATGCTCCGGACCAACGCTAGAGAAGTTCCCACATGAAAAAAACACAGGCGGCCTCACCTCTTGTGGTGCCATGGGCTCGCCATTGTAGCGTATGATGCCGTGCAGCTGGCCATGCACGGCCTTGCCACTGAGGGCTGTCAGCAGGGAGGTCTTTCCGCAGCCACTGGGTCCCATTATTGCATGCAGGTGGCCTGCAAAGGCAGTGCCACTTTACGGGCGCCCAACAAGCGAGGACCCTTACTACGAGCAGGATCGAATGTGCGCCCAGGTGCAGTTGCATCATGCAGGATCATGTTTGAAAGCCGTTTGACACAGGGCTGAAGGCGTACCTGGGTTATAAACGCCTGAGACGTTCTCCAGGAGGAACCTGTTGGAGCCTTTCAGGGCCATGCTGACCCCTTTGAATTGTATCCTGACCATGGGTTGGATCATCAGGCCGCGCGTTCCACCATCACCATAGGTGCGGCCCAAGCGCAGCAGCAGAGTCTTCACCATGTTCAGAAGCTCCTGTTCCGCTGCCTCAGCTGCAGCTGACACAGGCCGCACTCAGCACAGGCGGGTCCACGTTGCGGTGGCTCAAAAGCTGCTTTCTGGACAAGCCGCAGGCATAGCAACTGGAAGGGGGGGAGCAAACCGGCACGAGCCCGCTGGCCAGTGACTGCAGAGCGGACATAGATGAACGACGCCAGCATGATGGCCGCTGCAGCCGCCACAAACACAAAGGCGCCCAGCGAGAGCTGCGGCCGGACCGTCCCCTCGGGGCAGCTTGTCAGCCAGACGCAGTTGCGCGGGGCCTGGCTCTGTTCAGGGCAGAAGCTGCCTCGTGGGCAGATGATCTGTTCGCTGGCACTGGGGCAGTAGTATCCTGGTGCACACCTGCAGGATCTCTAGCATGTGTACGATACATGTTGGGTCGGTGAGCGCACACTGCCTCTTGCATACCTCTGTAACGTATCTCACCTCGTGCACGACAGTGTGCTACCATGCCACACAATAGTGCTTGTCAGCTCTCGGCACCAGCACAATTGTATGGAAGCAGCTGAGCGAAATAATGCTGCACTTGTGCGAATGGTGTCAAGTAGAGTGGCCGTGCGGCTGGTGGCGAAGGGCGCACATGCTAGTCGGCGAGACTGATTTTTCGGGGCAGAAGTTGCCCGCCATCGGGCCGCCGTTCTCGTACAACTGCTGAATGACTGTCTGCTGGGGCTGCGGCACCTCTGCAAGCGCGTTTTGCATTACCAGGCCACCAAAGTCGCAGCTGAAGGGCTCGAGTGAGCCCGCAACGCAATACGTTCCCGCCACGCAGGTCACTCTTTCGCGGGGTGAAGGGCAATAGCTCCCAGGAGGACACCGACGCTCTGCCAACTGAGAGTTGGCGGCTGAATCAGCACCGGAGTACGTGCCCCTGGGGCAGAAGTCTCCTCGTGCACACGGTATACAGCGCGCTGTTGTCGTTGTGAAAAAGCGGCTTGGGCTGTCACCGCGAGTCTCACCCAGCCCATCCCCAGTATGGGAGCAAAGAAAGCCTGCAAAAGCAGACATCAATGGCTGTGAGACAGTAACCGTGGCAGGGTATGCCAGTTGAAGTCTGAAGGGAGTCCGTGATCAAGACGACTATTATGTGCAGCCAGACAGGCTCTGAGAAGGCTTTCTGTTCCGCCGTAAGATACCGCCCCGTAGGTGTATGCTATCAGGAGTCCGCACCAGGCGGACATGCTCCCAAGCTTGGCGACGAAATGGGATTGCAAGGACAACCCGCAAAGGCAACAGCGGCCTGATTCACATCATCTGCACTGTGGCAGAGGTGGTCTCCTGGCTCTAGCCGCTTGTCTACATACTCCTTGACCGTCAGCAGGCTGTCATTGTCAGCATCAAAGTTGGCAAATACGTATGGGGCTCGATCTCCTTGTAGGTTAATGCCTGTTGCCTCCAGCCAGTCGCCAAACGCCTCGACATTCACACCTTGTGATGCGCTCTGCAGGTTCTTGACTGATCATGAGTGAACCAAAGCAGCACAGGGAGACTGCCAAAACTTACATGGAACCATACCTGGTTGCTTGGGCTGTACTGTTGAAAGGCATCGTTAGCCTGGTACGATAAGTATGTAAACATCAGCTCCATGCTGGGCATGGTACTGAAAAGAGCACCAACAGCGCCGGATGGTCCATATGGACATGTGTCCGAGCATGTGCCAGAACCAGCCACAGACGCATCAGACGTACAGTCGCTGCATGGCTGACACGCTCCAGAGACTTGATCACAGAAGTGACCTGATGCACATTCATCCGGAGCTGAGCATGATCCGGTGAGGGAGCAATTGCACCTGCAAACACCGGAGTCATCATTATAAGCCATGCGTGCCCTAGATTCAATTGAATCCGACAGGCAGCAAATGTAGCACAAGAATACTGACTGCGCACCAAGATGGACACAAGTCCTGAAAGGGTGTAAATTCGGTTTTGTACAGGCAGCAAGCCCAACAACCAAGGCAGGTACTGTCAGATGCATGTTGGATGAAATTGCTGGTGCCAGTGTAGCAGTAACTACATTGCACAAAATAGAGTCAGTAAGCTCAGTATATAAAGTGGTTTATTGAGGTTCGTAGGTGCCATGTCACACCTTCCATGTGCTCCAACAAGCCTGCAATCTGAATGATCCAAGCATGACTTCGGATAAGAATCCTCGTTCACATTGCTTAAAGTTCTCTTTGCTCCCACCTGTGGCTCAGCGGTAGTGATATAACTGTGATGCCCCACGTCAGAGGTGCAATGTGCCTTGGTGTGCTGACGACCAGCCACATCAGCGTATTGTCGCAGACTAGAGGTGACGCACTAGGGCAGCAAAGCAAAAACTTGTTAACACCAGCAGCATGGTGGACTCCAAGCCTCACGGGGTGTGGCTGTATAGGTTGTATTGACGTTGTCAGACTGTAACAGGTATCTTGACACCCAAGCCCATGGAGCAGCGCCTTGGGCAGATCGTGCCCGCTTTACAGCCGTGAGATCAAGCATGAATCGTTGACTTGCTTGTCAGCGCCTGTTGTACGTGTGTCACAACTTCAGCCAAGCACACGCCAATTCGCATGGGCATCAATTGATGGTTGATCAGAGATCGCTCAAGTCAAAGCTGATGGAGCAGTGCAGCGAATGTAGCCGGACGAATGCAGCTGTGCCGATCTGTCGTGATCAGCATGTATGCTACACAAACTGCCCGAATAGCTCGAGCACCGGTTGTGGACGTCTACAATGTTGTTAGTGAACAACAATGCAACTCCTGACATACACACTCTGCATAATCTGGATTTGGTTGGTCGTTTCACAGTCACTTCAGCTGATCGAGCACAGCCCATCGACGTATCAAGGCTATGCGCAGCTGGACTGGATGCACAATAGTTCACCTGAAGCCACATGTACGAGATGCAAATCGGCCGATGTATTGCGATGCAGCGCGCGTTGATTGAGGTCTGGCACAAAGAATGGGCAGCTGATGATGCCTCGTCAGGCTGCTGTAGTTGGCTTGGTCTGATCGAGGGAACATGGCGCGCGCCAGTCGCCACCACTCGTAGATGCACAGAGCTGTATGTGTGTATGCCTTGACTCACTACCGCCAAGCATGGTTCCTGTTTACAGAACATGGGGCTAATATGACTGTGCAGGACTGTTGGATCGATTAGAATGGCGCGCGGATCGTATCAATGAGTGTGAGTGACACTGACTCTGCTGAGTCTGACGCGGACCAGCAGCCGACATGGGCCCGGCGGAACACGGACGGCGATACAGAAGTGACGCAAGATGTCCTTGGGTGAGCATAGCTGTGGTGATTCCCATGATTACGCGATCATGATCGCACGAGCATACCCATTCACGCGCTTGCAGATCATGTTCATTTCAGCGCCGGAATGCTACGCTTTCGACGACACGCCGTACATGCAAAACTTCAAGCATGTATGGAGCCACAAGGCTGTCACTTGTGTGGGCTCGTGCCAGCCATGAAACGCAAACAACAGCAATCATGCAAGGCCAGTTGCGCTCCCTGTGCCACCGGCTCGCCAAGCGCAAGCTGCACGCCTCATGTCGACACAACTCAGGGGCAATAAGTGTGCAGGTTTCAAGTCCGCCTGCAGCAGTATCCAGGATCCCAGCATCTCGGATTGACTGTGTGGGATGCCTCGATCGTGTGTGCAAAGTACATGGAGAAGGTGCTGCAATCCCGATAATGCAACGAGCATGTACGCTTTGCCATCCTGAGTAGTATTGAGCGCTCCCGTTGCATGTTGCGCCACCCAAGTCAGCCACTCTGCGCCTTGTTTTCTTGTCTCATGTGCCACCACTGTGCACAAGCGCACTGAGCTGTGCTGGATAGTTAGCGAGCACCAGGTCAGGAGATATGCAAGCATTGCATACTCCTCGTGGCCAGGCTGGCCTGGTATTTCTTGTGGGAAGTTGACAACCGGGGGCACTCACCCGATGTCCCACAGCAATGCACGCACAGAGCCAGGGCCAAACTGTTACACCCGGTCCAGCCTCAAACAGCATACACGTAATTTGTGCAGCAGTCATGGAAGCGCAGCCGGTTCCATCCGTCGCGCATGCGGGGCAGCCGGGCGATCGAGCTAGGCAGCGGCCCAGGCCTTGCCGGCCTCGCTGCAGCAATGCTAGGCAGCTCCGTGGTGCTGACTGACGTTGCATCAGTCGTGCCACTGATCGAGCAGAACATCCGCCTGAACTTCGAGTCTGCGGCGTGGGCGCAGCAGGCCGCCCTGCGGCAGCAGTTTGGGGCCGCCGCTGCCGCGGAGCTCGACTGGACGGTGCCTCAGCAGCTCGACTCGTTCCGGGGGCCCTACGAACTCGTGCTGTGCACGGACTGTGTGTACCACGAGCACCTGGTGAGGGATCTCGCGAGGGTGGTGCTCCACTGCGCTGGCAGCAAGACGACAGGTGCCGCTCCCATGCTGCTGCTGCTGGCCACCCTGCATCAGCGGTCACCGCACACAGGAAGCAAGCAGCAACAGGTTACATGAGCATGCTCCACATCGTGCCGGGGTAGCATGACCTGTCTATGCCAGCCTGGGATCCGACGAAGACGGCTGCCTCAGTGTGCAGTCTGCCTCGTTCTGTCGTCGCAGGCTGCGACGACGCTGATTGCTGTCGTTGCTCGGGTATGTGGTATGCAGCCATCTAGCTGTTTACAGCAGCCTCCATGTTGGCTGCATCGTGCTCCCGCAATCTTTCAGCACCAGTTGTGGAATTTCGCACTGCGGTGCCCATTTCAACTGTGTATGATCGCGGATACATTTTGTCCAGCAACCTATCCCGTCAGGACAGTCCGACCAGGTTATGATGTGCAGTGCTCGTCTGCAATGAGTTCCGCTCTGCCAGCGTCCATGCGGAGTTCAAGCGTGTATTTGGGGGCCACTTTGTGCTGCGCGCAGTGGGCCGCAAGCACATGGATGCGGCGTACCAGCACCCAGACATACACCTCCTCAGCCTGACCAGGCGCAAGCGGCCGCTGCCTGACGCTGTGCCGGTGGACTCCGTGATGCACACGGGCGTTCCCGGCCCAGGAGTTCAGCCTAGCGCAACGGAGCCCCCCCTCCCGGGACAAATGTGCAGAAACCGGCCGTGCTGAGCTGCTAGAATTGCGTGCCCAGCCTTCATACCGCCATTGATGGATGCACACATCAAAAAGGCAAGATACGCCTTCGAATTTGGCGATGATGCAGGCCTGTGCATCAGACTGATCTTTGCGGATGTTTATGTTTCGGTTTGGGCAGCCGAATTGGTTCGAGGTGGTACTGGGTATGGTACTGAGGGCTGTAGGATCTGGTGATGCGTTTGCACCAGCTGGTGATGTTGAGCCCCATGCAGCATTCTGCAGGCCTGGTATGCAGCTGCACCAGTTCTGTCCTGGATTGCCGGGGGTATTGTTATGAGTCAAGCTGAAATTACAGCTGCAGGCTTGGATGAACGCTGAGATATGTTACAGAGGTGCTCCACAAGGTGGTAGAACACAGAGGAAAGATGTCAGGCTGGAATGAATAGCACATGAGTTGACGAAAGTTTGCATGCGGGTCCTCGCCTGGTCTGCAGCCATGCACATGTATAGGCAACATCTGCCAAAAGCACACTGCGTTGAAGCTGTTTCAACGTATGGAGCCTGCTTGAGCCGTCCTGCACTGCACTTCTCTGCGGAGCACTTTCCTGATGCAATTCCCTGACGTTGCTGCAACTGGATCTTTCTTGGTGCAAACAGCAACCAGAATGCAAGCCTTGCTGAGACTGGTACCCCATGAAGGCAGCATGTAGAATTAGGCATGTCCGGACAAGTGTCAAGTGGGAATCACGTTGATTTTCACCATATCAAGATGATATGCCTGCGACCTCCTCAACTTCGTAAGCAACGAACGTTTCGGAACATGTTGCAACAGTACGTTTTCCACAAACAGCAGTGCTCGGACCGTCGTTGCGACAGCTGCAGCCACAAAATGATGATGCATCGTCATCGCTCTGCAGTCGCGTCAGCATGTGTGACGTCGACGTGTGCAGGCGTGGCGCAAGGGGACGTCACGCGCGCAGCACTGCAGCGCTGCTCATGACGTGAGCGCTGATCGACACGTGTGGACAAAAGCACACTACAGACGCCAGAGATCGGGCCACTATCTTCGTCTGCTGTCTGGCGATACTTCCGTTGGTCACAGAAGAGCATTGTCACCTGACTATTACGCCTTGCCAAAAGGCAGAACCTCGTATTAGCCTGCTGAGATCCCTGAAGGTGAGCCACGAGGTAATGCATATATCTGCTTTCAACTGATTGCTGCTGGCGATTGAAGTACCTAGAGCCTGGTGGGGACAGAGGGAGCCCTTGTGTGTGACACGTCGTACCTGCTTGTCATGGGTGCGATGGCTATACGCAAGCCGTCACCCTACGTAGGAGAACAATCCAAGAAATATCCGTGCACTTTGGGCTGACTTGAACACTCATTGCTTTGGCCGCGTTTGTGTGAGAGGTCTGGCACTGCGAGTCGACAAATGATCGCCACGGTCACACTTGTTGCAAAGAAATGGCTGGTTGCGCAGGCACACTATTTAAAGATGAGCTTTGCACGCGTGTCATATCTCTGTGCTATCGCCGGGACTTCATGGGCTGCGCAAATTGATACGTTCAGCGGCGAACGGATTGAGATTGACCTGACAAACATCCCACACGTGCTAAACAACCTCGAAGCTGCTTTCAACCACTGGCTAAGCTTATACCCGCGAGTATACGCAGCAGATGGCAGCGGTGTCCCGGCTGAGCGTCTGGATGCTTTCAAGTCCAACGCTGAGTTCGTCCATGCGCACAACCGGCAGTATCCTAGCACGGTACTACACTTGAATGAGTTCGCCGATATGTCTTTTGAGGAGTTCAAAAGCACACGTCTAGGATTAGATACGTCTTTGAAATCCGAGTCTTCCAGCTCTGTCCGCCTCGATGGCTTCCGGCATGCAGTCGTCACAGCCCCTGACTCTGTGGACTGGACCACCAGTGGGGCCGTAACGCCAATCAAGAACCAGGGACAGTGTGGGTCGTGCTGGGCATTTTCAACCACAGGTGTGTTCACTGAGCAGCATCCTGCTTCCGCCTCTCAGACCGCACTGGTAGAGTTTTGCAAGTCTCACACATGCTGCAGGATCCATTGAGGGAATCAACTACCTCAAAACCGGCGAACTGGTGTCCTTGTCTGAGGAGGAGCTGGTTGACTGCGATGCAAATGGCGACCACGGTTGCAGCGGTGGCCTGATGGACAATGCTTTCACGTATGTCGTACAGAATGGTGGCATTGACACCGAGAAAGACTATTCATACTGGGGTTCAGCATTCTCGTTCTGCAACAGGCGCAAGGAGGCAGACCGCCATGTCGTCACCATCAGCGGCTATGAGGACGTTCCTAAGAATGACGAGGGTGCTTTGGCCCAGGCCGTCGCTGCGCAGCCCGTGTCTGTGGCAATCTGCGCCAACCATGCGCTGCAGCTCTACCACTCCGGCGTCTTTGACGGAGACTGCTGTGACCAAATCAACCATGGTGTCCTGGCCGTCGGTTACGGTACAGACGACAACGGCAGCGACTACTGGAAAGTCAAGAACAGCTGGGGCTCAGCCTGGGGCGAAAGCGTACGCTCCCGCGCCACCATTCATGCCTGTCCTCCCCTCAGCACGCCAGGCGTATTTCGGCCCACAACGGCCCGGTGCATCGCTCTAATCCTGCAGCGCCGTGCAGGGTTTCTTCCGGCTGCAGAAGGGCCGCGGTGGTGGCGGCCAGTGCGCTGTGGCCTCGTACGCGAGCTACCCAGTGAAGGACGACAACAGCAACCCGCATGTGTCCACCATCTGCGACCCGCAGCTGTTCAGCTGGTGGGAGTGCCCGTACGGCACCAAGTGCAACTGCGACTTCAACTTGTTTGGCCTGCTGTGCCTCACATACGACTGCGAGCCCAAGGACGCTGTGGCGTGTGACAGTGATGGCACATACTGCCCCACAGAGGCCCCAGAGTGCGACATGGCTGCGGAGCGCTGCACCAGTGCAGATGGCTTGAGCTCTCCGATGATGACCATCGTGCCAGCAACACGGCGTGGCGCGTAGGTGGCTAATGACAGCATGTCTCGACCCGCTCTTTCATGAGTGCTGTGAATGTGGATGAGCGCTGGTGTTCCATGATTACGGCCAGGCTTTGCGTTATCGGTCTTTCTGCTCGACGTTTTCTCAGTCGTGTGACAACAGCAATGGCTGTGGCCCCCGCATTGTAGACAACAGTTTGTGTGTTGAGAGCGCCCGGCTATCTGCTGCACAGTGCTGTTAAACCCAAGGCACATTTTCGTGCTGAAACAATTGCACTGTGCTGTTGGCAACAGTCACGGTCGTCATCTTTCATGATGTGCGACAGACGGCATGGTGGCGAAGGAGATGTGTTCTGCATTTGAGTGGCGTCTGACACCGATTGCAATGAACGCTGTATGTTTGTAGCGTTGGCAGGACTGGCAGGAACAGAAGACAGAGTAGTTGACATTTACCATGGCGATGCCTGCCAGAGTAGTTGACATTTACCATGGCGATGCCTGCCATGTTCGCAAAAAGCCTGCTCAATCACTGGCAGGGTCAAACATGCCAGCCTTGGGTGTGCCTACAGGTCCACGCTGACCTTCGCAAGTGTAGGGTCATGTGGACATGCAGTCATCAAAGCAGCAAAAGGTATTTTAGCATGTGCTGTCCACGATTGAGTTGTGATGCAGCAAAGAGATCTGCGAATGTGTCCACTCTTTAGTTGTGCAGTAGCCTGGACTCCCCAAGACATGGCGCCTGCACTGCCGAAGACATGGCGCCAAGAACTCCAACACGTGTTGAGTTCTGTGAATGCTGGTCCCATGGGTTCACAAAATTTGGATATGGGGCTCGTTCACGTGCACAATGCTGGTGCAATTCATAGGCCTGCAATTCATAACCATCTGCAAACCATTCGTGTATCCCGGGCCAGCTCTCTTTGTGCCGTCTGCCAATAGCAAGTACCCATGTGACAGCGAGAGGGCCTGGCTGTGCCTGAAGAGTGCGTCTAAGGGGACAAAGGCAATCTACTTGGTGACACGTGGCTTCTGCAAGATGCAGTACAGCTGTGTTTCCGGATGTTTGTGGTTTCAAGCTGCTACCATTGCGGCTTGGCTCGTATATTGTTCACATCTGAGACATGACAATCGGAACTGCTTAGCTCAGTGAGTGGTGTCCCACAATACCAGACACTTAGGGGTGTGTATCTGTATGGCGCAGGCACCTCGCACGAGAATGATTTGAAAACCCCATATTGCGAGTGTGCTGCTGGACACACGTCCGTTATAACGTGTTAAGACCACGCTGTGCGGCAGTGCAACCATTAGCTGCGTTGTTGCAGAACCTCAAGATCCCGTAATGTGGTGCTTCATCACGCTGGCTCACGTCACACGCTACTGCACTGAGCTAGTTTGCATGACACAGATACATGTATATCGCCGACGCCACAGGCGTGCCGCTGCGCCCACACGGCGTCACCTGCGCAGGCACGCCCATCGGCCACACCCCCTACGTCAAGGACTGCTGCAACCGCCGCGCGACAACCGCATGTGCAAAGATTGATCGCCTCCTCTCGCTCCCCCTGCCTGCCCAGGACAAGTTCCTGCTGTTCCGCGGCTCTGTGCAGCTTGCCCTCACCCACCTAGTCCGTGTCGTCGCGTGGGACTTGGTCAAAGACGCAGTGAAGCAGCTGCAAGACAGGGTAATGGCGGCGGCGCGGGAGATCATGAACAACCCGCAGATGCCCGCCATCGCCGAGGAGCAACTCCGCCTACCGCTACGCCACGGCGGATTCGGCCTCATGGACGTCACGGAGCACGAGGCAGATGCAGCCTATCTGTCCAGCGCCGCGCTGGCGCATGACGCCATGCGCGATGGCCCCCCGAATCCCGCCCATTCGCCGACGGCGACGTTGCAAAAGGCCTACAAGAAAAATGGACAGCGCTGCGTGCGGCGATGCCGCCGAGGCGGACTGGGGCCCAGAGGAGCTCTACAACGTCTTCATCGCCACTGGCCTTCCCAGTATGAGCAGAAAATTGACCAGGGCAGTAGCGCAGACACGGCACGACGCGCTGCTGCAACAGCTGGGCAGAACCCCTGCAGCTGGTGGTGCAAAAGACCTTGCGCGCATGCGCCTGTCGTGTTGCCTCACTGTTCCTGGGTTCCCTCCCAGCCAACCGCATGCTGACTCTGAATGATGGGGATTTTGTGCATGGGATGCGGTTCAGGGGCGGACTCCCCCCCTGCCGCCATTAGATGGGGAAGTGATATGTGATTGCAATGCTCGGGTGAAGCCCGGCGACGTAGATCATGCCATGACGTGTCGACACAATGCCGACTGCTGGATGTTGCGCCACAACATTGCCATTACGGCTTGGCGCTGTCGAGTAAGAGCGGCAGGGGTGTCCACATCAAATGAGCCTGTGATGCGCAGCCTGGACAGACGCTACAGGGACGACAGTAGGGGAGACGTCCTATCAAATGGTCCGGACGTGGATGTGTATGTGCTAGATGCTAGATCAGCTGCTAGATCAGCTTCATCCACCCATCTGGGGTGGCTGTGGTGGGGAAAGCATCGGGGGCACAGGGGCACGTGGCCAAAGTTAGCGAAAAGTTCAAACTCAACAAGTACAAAGAGAGTGTGTAGGGATCGTACAGTATATATATAACGTAACAGTATATATACTGTTACATCGAGGGGCTCCGATCCAGTGCACCAAGCGAACGTACAACTAGAGTCTAGACTCACATGCTACCCAGCAGATGCGAGCCGGCCAGGCGAACACCTAACTGCGCACCCGTGAGCCGTGCTACCCTGGACATGGTCTTTCTGATCACAAACCCGTTTCCTTTCACTGTCGCCGCACTGAACTCCCGCAAGGTGTTCTCAATCCAGCGAGCCTTTGCTCTCTTGTTGAACGGCCCAACCAACGACACTGCGAGCGTGTTGAGGTACTGCATGGCATGCGACCCTAGTCTGCCATATGTCTCGTGCACAACCGGCACCACCTTGTCCGATCCCTGCACACTCTCTTTGTACTTGTTGAGTTTGAACTGTTCGCGTACGGCGGCCGCGTGCCCCTGTGCCCCCGATGCTTTCCCCACCACAGCCACCCCAGATGGGTGGATGAAGCTGACATCTAGTACATACACATCCACGTCCGGACCATTTGCTAGGATGTCCCCCCTACTGTCGTCCCTGTAGCGTCTGTCCAGGCTGCGCATCACAGGCTCAATTGATGTGGACACCCCTGCCGCTCTTACTCGACGGCGCCAAGCCGTAACGGCAATGTTGTGGCGCAACGTCCAGCAGTCGGCATTGTGTCGACACGTCATGGCATGATCTACGTCGCCGGGCTTCACCCGAGCATTGCAATCACATATCACTTCCCCATCTAATGGCGGCAGGGGGGGAAAGTCCGCCCCTGAACCGCATCCCATGCACAAAATCCCCATCATTCAGAGTCAGCATGCGGTTGGTTGGGAGGGAATCCAGGAACAGTGAGGCAACACGACAGGCGCAGCTGCGCATGCGTGCAAGGTCCTTTGCACGACCAGGGGTGCTGCCCAGCTGTTGCAGCAGCGCGTCGTGCCGTGTCTGCGCTACTGCCCTGGTCACTTTTCTGCTCACACCGGGAAGGCCAGTGGCGATGAAGACGTTGTCGAGCTCCTCTGGCCCCCAGTCTGCCTCCGGTGGCATTGCTGCACGCAGCGCTGTCCATTTTTCTTGTAGGCCTGTGGCAACGTCGCCTTCGGCGAATGGGCGGAAGTCGGGGGGGCCATCGCGCATGGCGTCATGCGCCAGCGCGGCGCTGGACAGATAGGCTGCATCTGCCTCGTGCTCCGTGACGTCCATGAGGCCGAATCCGCCGTGGCGTAGCGGTAGGCGGAGTTGCTCCTCGGCGACGGTGGGCATCTGCGGGTGGTTCATGATCTCCCGCGCCGCCTCCATTACCCTGTCTTGCAGCCGCTGCACCGCGTCTTTGACCGAGTCCCACGCGACGACACGGACTAGGTGGGTGAGGGCAAGCTGCACAGAGCCGCGGAGCAGCAGGAACTTGTCCTGGGCAGGCAGGGGGAGAGAGGGGAGGCAATCAATCTTCGCACATGCGGTTGTCGCGCGGCGGTTGCAGTAGGCCTTGACGTAGGGGGTGTGGCCGATGGGCGTGCCTGCGCAGGTGACGCCGTGTGGGCGCAGCGGCACGCCTGTGGCGTCGGCCACGGCCTGGGCCGCGTCGCGATCAATGATGGATGTGGCTGCACTCTTCGCGCGGCCGATGCGGAGGCCGATCGGGTGGGCGTGTTCCTCCAGGGTGGTGAAGGCCTTGATGATGGGTGCGCCGGTGCCGCGGATGCCGCAGTCATCGGCATAGGCAAGGAGGGCTGCGTCAGCGGGATCTGCGGTGGCTTGGGCGGCTTCGAGAGCCGGCTGCAGAGTCAGTGAGAAGAGGAGGCTGGCAAGGGGGTCGCCCTGTTTCACACCTCTGGTCGATGTGATCGGGGCTGTGCCTGGTGGGGCGCCTATGACGTGGTGCTGGGTTGGTGCTGTGTTGGCCCATATGGCGTATGGGAGGAGCTGTGGGGCGCGCTGGTGGACTGCGTCGAGCATGGACTGGGTGTGGATGGAGTTGTATGCGTTCTTGAAGTCCACCGACAGGATGACGGTGTCGAGATTCCCAACGGCGGCAGACGAGAGCGCATGGCCCATGGTCTGAGCGCCGCCGGAGATACCGACACCAACCTGCAGCGGGGCAAGGCCGGGGCCCACTTCGCTGCACGCTCTGAGTGCACAGAGGCTGGCGATGCGGACCCAGACTTCTTGGACGGCGATGGGGCGGATGCCGCCGTCTGGCTTGCGGATGGGGACGAGTCTGGTGCTGAGGAGGGCTGTCACCTGCGGGAACTGGCTGCTGATGACCTGGTTGATGAGGTGGAGGATGGCGTCTCTGGCCTCGGTGCTGGCGGATGCGGCGGATCTGACGTGTTCGTACATCCAGCCGCTCAGGCCGGGTGCAGAGGAGTTGGGAAGGTTGCCGAGGACACGTTCTAGGTCGTCCACAGTGATGTGTGGTGCGGCTGTGTCGATGGGAGGTGGCTGGGCTGGTTCTCCTGGGGGGTGGTCTTGGAGATTGGCGAGGTCTTCTGGTGTGGGCTGCTGGACGATGGAGCGGGGGGCGAGGCATCCGGCTGCTCGGGAGAGGCTGTGCATGGTCAGCTTTGTGTGTATGCGGGCTGCTGTGCGCTGGTCGGATGTCTGCTTGGCTGGGTTGGGGCGGGGTTTCTTGCGGCGTTCTTCGTATTGGATGGGATCCCTGCCTTCGCTGTGGGCGAGGATCCGTGCTGCTATGCGGCGTTCGAGTCCGTTGTGGCTGTCGTCGGTCAGGATCTGGGCTGGGTACCATAACATGGCTGTGGTTGCAGCTGTGGCTGCGGCGTGGTCTGGGGCATCGGTCATGGCTGTGACGAGCTTGGCCAGGCCGTCCCCGAAGGCGTGTGCGGAGCCTTTTGGGATGGTCTGTCTTGGTCTGGGTCGGTCATCGTTGTCAATGTTGGGGGTGTTTGGTGGGTGGGGCCGCTGGTCTGCTGGGGGGGGTGCGGGTTGCTGCGGCGGAGGGGCATGGGATGTGCTTGCATGGGGCTGTTGGGCTCGCTGGTGGGGTGGTGTTTGGATGGGCTTGGCTCTGGCATTTACTGCCTGCCGGTGTCTGCTTGATTCGTCGGTGGAGGTCTTGTGGGTGCACGCTGCGCTGCCTGCGCCTGCTATTTTGTGTGAGCGGATGGGGTAGCTGAGGACTTTCTGGCACTGCGGGCATTGTACAGAGTCGATTGCTGCTAGTTGGTCGGGCTGCCATTGGGCTGTCGGGTGATCTTGGTCGATATGCTGGCGGAGCGAATTGGAGTCCTGGCGAGCACATTTGCAGGTTGGATGCGGACATCGTAGTCCAGTGGCTGGTGTTGGTCGGGTCATCTGGTCATCTGGTGTTGGGTGTGGATGCTGTGAGGTGGATGTGGCGAGTTGCTGGCATGGTGGTGGTTGCTGGGAGAGACGCCGTTGGGCTGGGGTTGTCAAATCTGTCTGCGGGGACAGGTAATACAAGCTACTGACCACTCTGTTTTCTTTTGTGGGTCATTGTGCATGTTTTCTTTTGGCACTTTCCTAAGCTTCTACTTGCCGTGCCGCGGGGTACAGCTTGGCGTGACTACGTGCGTCGGAACGCGCACGAAACAGCAGTCAGCTGTCGATACCATACTAATCATCATCTACGTGGGCCTGATTGGCGCGCGGACGGCCGGCCTGGTTGGTCAGGTCGGTCGCGAAATCATCTATTCCAGAGAAGTTGCATGGCCGCTTCCTCTTCTGGGCTCAGGGGGCGGATACGGAGACACGAACATCTACAGTCTACACTCAGGTGCGTAGTTTTCTTTTTGCATCTGCACGCGCGGGTTCTTTTGGCGCGTTCCTACTCAACTCTGCGACGTAACAACGAACATGGTTGTATCGCGCACACTCGCTATTTTTACCAGAGAAACTGCATAGACACTCTGCAATATTACATAATCACAGGAGTCTTTTTGCACGGGGTTTTGTGCGGTCCTACTGAGCCGGGTCCGGTTGACGCTGGTCGGCCACGACACGGAAACATAGCACACATTCTAAACAAATATCTGAAACATAGCACACATTCTAAACAAATATACATGTATTTATGAAATGGTTGCGATGGATGCAGGAGCACTTCAGTCAATCTGTGCAGTTCTTTGACTGCCGCTGCTTGCCGGAATTGACTAAAGCAGTTATGGCCAAGGCGATGTCGTCCGCAGAGATGAAGATAACGGACGATGCATTCGTCAGGGAGATTCAGGAGACGCTCCTGCACAGCGCCGACGACAGTAGCAAGCTTACGGTTCTTGGGCAGTTGCAACGAGTTATTCAAACGCATTAGTTTTCCATACCCAACTCGTTGACCCGTGGTAAGGTTGTCACATCCAAGCTGTCCTCAGATGTGCGATCCTCATCATTGCCTTTTCATAAAGCTTTTGCGCTCACCTGGCTGTGATTCTGACCGTACATGGACCGCGACGCAAGGGTCGTTATCAATGTTGCTGATTTCCCATGTGAAACACACTCTAGCATACGTTTTAGCCCAGATCGCGATGCGTTATATCTGCCAGTGCCAATGAATTGCGAACAACGCCATTGCCGGACTGGCACCGGTGTCGTTTGATGGAATTTGTGCGGTTGCGGCTTTGTCACCTGCCACATCAAAGTTTTACGTACGCCAGTGTCATTAGATTCCGTATTGGATCCTCTGGCACTCTTCTCAGTGTCTGGTGCTGATCGATTCTATTAGGTTCAGCATCCTCACCATGTGGACGACGTCTGGGAATGCAGCATATTGCAGCCACTTGTACATGAGACGGCACAACTTAGAGTTCAGGTCAATCTCGGCTCGCAGCACAAGATTGAGTTGGACTTTGCGTGTACGCACCGCTTGCTTGTTTCAAACACTTCGAATTGGCACGATAACCACGCAGGTTACAGTCCGCGACGGGACCATGCGACCATGGTACTGGTCAGCATTGGGTCAGAGTATGGGGGCCACTGCGACGAAGGTCACATTGCAGTATCCGCGCCGTAATTATAAAGAGGCCCTTGCAGAGATGGCTGCCGAACTCGTAATCGCACGGCGGGTAGGGCCACACAACGGGATCATCGCTTCTTTGGGAATTCATTTTGATCGCAAATGCTCGACCTTCTGCAAGGGGATCGCTATGGTGGTTCCCGCGATCCTGGAGACTTTGGACGAGTACCTATACCGCAACGGAGGCGACTTCGAATCACGGCGCCTGCTCGCCGAGGAGCGAGCTGACGTTGTTCTGCACATCTGCGAGGTTTTTGAGCATTTGTGGAGCGCTGGATTCGTCCTGGTGGATCTCCAGAGATCCAATGTTACGAGGACCCCGGCTAGCGACGACCGCTGCGACTTCAACATCGCAGTCGTGTCCCTGCAGAACGCCTTTGATATTGGCCACGTTCTCACCGAAGAAGACGTTCTTAGAATCAGTTCTACACGGCCCCGCCCTGCAAGGTGGGCGACGTGGTGCAGCCGGGATGGGATGTGCGGGCATTGGGTACTCTCCTCTGGGAGATGGTTGTCGGATTCAAGCCAGTCACCGGAGTCCAGCGTCGCACCCGGCCACAACACCTTGCTCTGCAAGACATAGCAACAAAGCAGCATTGGCTGTACAGTGGTGATATCACGACAGATAAGGTCACCCACGACACACTGTCCACGGCTCTGCTGTTGGAGCCCCAGACGCGACCAGCGCCTGCAGATGTGCATCAGTGGACATTGACTGTCAAGACAATGGTCACATCCCACACATACCTCCAAACAGCGTCAACCATGACAGATGGCCAGGACCCGCCAGAGGATCCCCTCCCAGACGGCCAGCCCAACAGTCCCGGACCATGGGTCGCCGAGTGCCTGCAGATGTGTGCTGCGCACAACGCCGAAGCCACCAACAGCGAGCTGCTGACCAAGTACCACGCTGAGCCCATTGGACCTGCACACAGCTCCCTGTCAACGACCAATCCGGTCTCATTCATCCGAGGGAGCTCAGGCGACATCCACGCCGTGGCCGCCTGGCGCACCGCGTGGCGCAGCAGGCGCAGCAGGCGCAGCAGACGTCAGTGCTCGTGGCTGCTGCAGTGGCGCGCAGCGGAGCCTGCGGTGCAGGGCGGCGCCACGACGGTCGCTCGCGTTCCGGTGCCGTGCTCTGCGTGCACCTGAGCAGCAGACTCGACCTCCACTGTTGCCCTCACGGCACCTGCACGTGCAGGCTGTGCTGCTCGCGCTGGCGCGAAAATAACAAGACACATGGCACATGGCGAGCAGGGACAGCAGAAGTCGAGATGAAGGTGGCTGCCTTCTGAAAGTCCCAACTTGAAGCTAGTGGACCCAAACAAAGTTGCAGCTGGCAAGGCTCACGACAAACACAGTCATAATAACAGGACCCCGCCCACTCCAATGAGTCGTAATCTGTGCCCCGAACGTGCTGCACAATCAGGACCGCCGCTGTGCTGGGCACTCAGAAAGCCAAAGCTGGCACGAGGATGTAAACGCCCGATGTCTCCAGTGCTCCGTTTCTGCAGCTGCTTGCCTGCAACAGGCAGGTGAGGCGGCGCTGTCCATAAGAGCACAAGGGCATGCTGGCGTGTGCGTTACATTGTCATAGATGAAGTCCCCAGCAGCGCCGAGGGAAGAAAGCACGGAACAAAACAATCACATGCAGCACGGTCACCCTGCACATCGGCATCGACCGCACGCACAAGAAGGAGCACAAGAAGGAGCACAAGCGGCAGCGCAAACACACAGCACACAGCACACACAGCACACCAACCCAGTCCATGAGAGCATACGGACGTTCTGCCGTGTGTGTGCTGCTGCGGATGCTTGATTGACAGGCCATCGTGCACGTGCGCGCTGCCCCTCGCAGAACCCCCCCCTGTGGCTGGTGTGGCCACACCAGTGAGGCACGTCATTCATTGAAAACCTTGACGCACTTCGCGTTGACTGGAGCCACTGATTTGGGTTGCCAGACTTAGGTAGACTTGCACTGTGGCCAGCAAGTTGTGGTCGTTTGAACTGCTGGAGTTTGCCTCGAGCTGGCCTGTCACATCCCGAGTGCGGGCACACGCATGTGCGGAGCTGCCTTCAGGCGGCACTGCCACGTGCAGGGAGCCCATTGCTGTGGCGGTGGGTGCCCTCGCGAGGCCTCGTGGGTGCGTCCCTGGACGGCTGGCGTACAGGTGCCATTCACCTCGATTGTTGCAGGTGGCACACACAACCTTTGGGAAACAAGTACCACGCAGATGATTATACTGGTGAAGCATGGTGATCAGCGTCTTATCCTTGTACAATTTTTATTGCACCTGAAGCTGGGAGCGGCGTGTATGCAGCAGCCTTTCCAAGCATCATGATTGGAATTCAGACCACAGCGGGCAGATAGCAGTGCTGGTGTTGTGGGAGCTTCAACAGCCTGTGGCACTTCCGATCGCGCAGTTCTTCAGAATAAATATCATGCGTACTGTATCTGTTGGTCAGCTTTCTGCAACGCGTGTGGTTTGCTCGCCATTGAAGTGCTCAGCTCCAGCTAGCTGAGACCACCGTGATCCTCACGCCACGAGGCTGATCTTAGCTCAGCTGGGCCCCGCAGGGCGCCTCAGGGCCCCGGTCGGAATTGCTACAAGGACTGCTAACAAACCTAGCGCGAACACACTGAGCGACCGTCAGATTCTGCTTTTCATCCGCACCGAGGCGTCGTGTCGCCAGGATGCTTGCCTTGATACTTGCGAGTAATTCACTGCTATTCATGAGCTCACTCAAACCGCAGCTACGCATGTTTGGTGAACATATTGGCAGACATTGAGACCTTTGGCATGGCTGATTATCACAGAGACGTCGTGAAGACGGATCATGACACCAAGCGTAGAGCAGAGCGCCGGGCTGAGCTTGCGGGGCAGCGGGTGTGACTGTCATAGCATGCACAAACTAGACGAATAAAACTGAATGTCAACACACCTACACAAAACGGGTGGGGAAAAACCTCCTTGTATGGCGTGCAGCTGCAAGAAGAGGCTCCTCTCAGCCGTCTACAGATTGATGGCAGAGGCTGCAAAATACATCGTAATACTCAGGAATACGAGAACATCGAGCAGATGAAGGTCATGGTACCTTGGAACGGTGATCAAGACTGTCTGATCGACCGATTCGATGCCAGATCAATGCTAGACTTTTACAGGGAGAACAAAGTTACACCAAAGAAGACTGATGAAGAGTTGGAAATGGAAGAGGCATGCTACACGCTCAGACATGCGTGAAGGGTTTTTATCAAATGTGCGCACATTCTTCAAGAGTCTGTGTAAACTGCTCTGGTTTGCAGCGTGTGGCTTTCGAGGCATTCAGAGACATAGTTAAGCTCCTGCGTAAGGGGCTGAAAGACTCAGCTGGCCTAGCATACGTTGAAAACGAAGCCTTAGATATCAGGGTCAAGGCACGTTCAAAAGCCAGTGCTGATGCTGGTGTGAGGTTCGGTCCGGGCAGCGGCTCCGGAATGGCAACGTCTCACATCCCCACCGTTGTGGCAGCAGCCGCTGCCGCAGCAGCTACATCAGAAGCTGCCAATGCCGCAGCTGCAGGAGTAGACGAGGGCGACGAGGATGGTGACACCGCCGAAGATGATATGATTGACGCCGCTGAAGACGATGCAGCAGCACTTGACCGTGTGGGGGCAGAGTGTGGGATTCCCCAATTCACTGCACAATTGCAAAGAGCCGTCATTCAAGAAGAAGAAGATGAACAAGAGAATGACCATTTACGGAGAAAGTGATACTTCCTTCTGTCAGCCCCTATGTGCTACTTGTGGCCGGGCCACTCTCTTGTTCTGTTGTTCCAATGCCTGGCCGTGTTCACATCACCACACATGCGGTTTGTCCGTGCAGGAAGCCCGGCCTCAGTCGGCGGAAGATGGCTATGCGAGTCAAGCGAATGCTTGGGGAGGGCTTGAACCCGTTTGGGAAGTCACGTGCATGGTTCAAGGAGACACTTCGACCTGCTGCGAGGGCCAGGTGCGGACACTGCCACGGTACAGCTGAAGCTGGCACGTAGGAAATGGTTCAACCCGACCCTTCAGACTTTATCCTCACTCTCTGTCTCTGTGCTGTGCATGTCGGCTGCCTCCCGTGAGGATTGCTCTCCTACTGAAATCGCAAGCACTTCGATCCCTCACTGCCGGGTTCTAGCGTTGATCGCCATGTATCACTGATCCCTGGTGCCGTACATCTGTCCCAAGCACAGGCATATCCTGATCGCACCACCGGCGCTGGCCACAGTGATATGCCCCAATAGTCGTGCATGGCAGCTGTCCCGGGATCCTCTTGCCGTGATGCGCCTGGCGGCCAAGTCAGTCCGCGTGCAGGCACCGCAGCAGGGCGTCTCCGGACTACGGGCCCCAGGGGGACCGCAGCGCCAGGCGTGGCTCCTGGCGCGGCGCTCAGCCTGCCGCAGCCGGCCAGCGCGAGTACATCTCCGAGTTCACAGCCAAGGCGCACTCTGACTCTGAATCATCGGAGGAGCACAGCCATGGCGGCGGGGACGGCCACCTGGAGGCGCGGCCTGGGCAGGTGGACCCGGCCGCAGGGGAGGGGCCGGTGGCGCTGCCTGCTGCGGCAAACGTGGTGCATGGCAAGCGCGAGTTTACGTACCGTGACCGGGAGGAGGAGCGTGCGCGGGAGGCTGAGCGTGGGAAGATCACGATGAACGAGATGCGGGTCAGCAAGGCGGGCGTGGCGCCAGGTGGCAAGGAGAAGCCGGCGGACCGGCTGAAGCGGCTGATGGCCGCGCAGTTCAACGGCAACGTTGCGGCAGATACAAAGAAGCAGCTGGAGCGACGGCAGGAGCAGGAGCGCGAGCAGCGGGCCCAGGCGGCTGTGGAGCGGCATGCGCTCGCTGTTCCGCGGGGCCGGGCGGGCGCCGCCGGCAGGCGGCACGGCCATGGCGGGGGCGCGCCAGAGTACGGCTTCCTGTGCCTAACTGTGTTGATGTGGTCTACGACTGCCGCTGGTGCCGCGGTGCGACTCAGCGATACGGTCTCTGGTCCACCCTGGGGCCAAACTGCCCCGGCTGGACACGTCGGCACCGTGAAGCCGATGCAGTGTCGCTGTTGCTTCTCAGCGGACCCAGGCTCGAAGATGGGGCCCGGCATGTGGCAGAGGGTGCAAGGTCTGATAGGCGTGCTTGCCACGCGAACGAAACGGGCCTCAGAACTGGCACCTCGCCGCACTATCAACACTCTGTGCGGCTGAATGTATCACTGGCGACTAGAAACACATTTGCAGGTCTTGCTCATGCTTGTGAGCCACAGTGGCAAGGACGAAAGCAGCAGGTGCGTGTGTACGCATGCAGCCTGGAGCGAAGTGAAGCCTATTTGTGCATTGCAGGCGGAGGCGCTCACCCTTCAGCCGCTCCCGCAGCCCTCAAGGCAGGTACAGGTCTGAGTACTCACGGGACGGCTCGTCGACCCACGGCGATCGCCACCGTACAGATGACCGGCGCCGCTCGCCACCACGTGGGTACAGGCGGTGATCGCTTTTGCGCCCACACATGATTCGCCACTGTTCAGGTGGGCCAGCATGCTATGCATCACGAGGGAGGGACGTACATTGTGCATGGAAACAGTATTGGTCAGTTACACAGTGTCGTCCGCTCCTGCAACCCTGCCTGATGTGACCTCTTGAACCATGTTGAACCCCCCACCTGATGGAACTTGTTCCGTTTGTGAGTGACAGTCTACATGCCGTACAATGCCACGCAATTGTCGTGCAAGCTATGATTGAGGAGGGTTGCCTAGCTGCTGACAAGAGGAGTGAGTGTGTATATAATGCAGGGCTTCCACGTGTAACGCGTCGCAACTAAACAAATGTGTTTTTTTGGTCCCACACAAGCACATGCTTGCACAGTGCAGAAGGCATGGCAGAGCCACATGTCGATACAGCCTTCCACATCCATCTCACGGGTTACAAGTGGCTTGCAAATTACCGTGGGCTGTGGTTCTCGAGCCTTGCCGCCTGAGCAGGCACAGCTGTGGACCAAAACAGACTTAAAAGAACTTTCATGCTTGCTCCAGAGCATGTTCAAGCCTCGACCAGACCTGCTCAGGTTTCGTGGTGGACTGGTTATGTTAGTGTGATGCAATTAGCTTGATCTACTCGTCGGTAGGGGAGATCGCTGATGGCTCAGGGAAGATGAGGGGAGACGGGCGGGCATGAAGCCACTTGCGAAGAGGGTGGTTGAAATTGGCGGGGCCCTGCTGCTCCAGGAAGTCCGAATCCGCGGGATCGGACTTGCGGTAGACAGGGGACATCTGCAGCACATACATCGCTGTAGGGCAGCAGCTGATCTGAGCAGGAATTATCTCAAGTTTTGCGCCAGGCCGGGTGGCATCGGTTTGGTCCCGTTCGCCGTGGACACAAAAAGGCGACGACCATACCATACCAACAGCAACCTAACACAGCGCCTTCAGGCATAGACTTACTTGGGTTTCAAGCATTTTATCAGCGGAGTCTGTTCTACAGACGATTCCACGAGGACGTGCAGGGCTGCACTTGAAGCTGATCGCCCGAAGTCCGGTTGCACACCTGAATATCCTGGTCGTAGGCCACCCATTGGACGACGCGGCCGACAAAGACACCTAAAGCACACGTGAGCTGTCAGTATCGAGTCTATAATTGCACAAATATGACGGGTGTCCCGACAGGACGGCCTTCCCCCGCCCGAGGCGCAAGGCAGATACTGCGCAACACAGATAATGCGGCTCACCTGCACCGACCGCCATGGTAGCCCACAGGGGGTATACAGCGGCAACGTTCCAAACAGCACCAGCGCCTCCCATTTTGTAAATATGAAGAAAGTTGAGGAGTGGCAAACGGGCTCGTACAGCGACGAAGGGCAAAATGCGAGTACGCAAGATGGATGAATCTGTACATTGCCCGCGTTTCCATCGGGCTTTTGTTAGTGCGTTACCGGCTCTGTCCATATGCAAGATCCGTTGCGACTCTCTCACGCCATGCATACCTCGACCATGTCGCCACTCCTGCACAAGAATTGCTGTGGTAACACGTATGAGGGCGCTTAATGCACCAAATCATATCCAACAGTAGCATACGTCAGACCGACACGTAAACTGCGGGATTTTGCGTCCAATATCCGCATCCACATCCGTCGCTGCTTCATTGGAACGGTCATCATGCTGCGTTGCATGCAGAGTGCAGCCCGTCTGGCATCCACATTTCAACTGTCAGTGGTGTGTATCTGCCCCGATCACTTTTTCTGGTGTTTTCTCCAGGCTGACGTTTGACGCGTGCAGGCCCCCGGGTTGGTGGCATCAACTTCGCGAGCTGCACGCAGCTTCGCAGACCAGGTGTGCTCAGCATACATGGAGTCATCATGTGATCCTCTAGTCGATTCGCCACGATTTCTTGCTGCCGGGCGTGGGATGAGGCTTGATGAATGATTGATCCGCTGGCCTCAATTTCCAAGACTTGTTTGCAGGCAAGCACTTCTGAGGCAGAGGACGATCTTGCCAGGAATGACGTCTACGGGTTTTTTGCAAAGCAAATGCACAAAGAAGCGGGCAAGAATCAGGCAGCACTGAAGAAGGACGTCATGAAGGCATGTCCTCTCTCTGGCATGCACAATACGTATACAATCCACTTGAATGGCCCTGGTGTTCCCCACGGCTTCACAAACAATTGCCGCGTGCTGTTTACATGTTGAGCATGCGGCTGCTGCAGATTGTCGACCTGCTTGAGGATGCCAGCCCAGATGCTGACTCTCCGTTTGAGGGCAAACTCAAGGATGCGCTGCCTTTCATGGGCAAGCGCTCTCAGAACGAGCTTTTCAGGTCACTCATGGAGGAGGATGAGTTCAAGAACATGCATGCGGTACGTTTCCATGATCCAGCAGGCTTTACTTCAGGCTATTGCCCTGCCTCGCCACATTCGCGCTTGAGGAGCCACGCACGGCCAATGCTCAGGCCAACAGCGTGTAGCTTGAAGTTGAGGGCAGTTTTTTTGGTCGTGACCACGCCCATCTCAAGTTTCGGCAAGAACAAAAAGCCATGTGGTCCTGTGAGCCTTGCCATGCTTGCAATCAGCTTCAGCGCCCCGCAGAGCGCCTGCAGCCTGCACTGCTGCCTCCGACCGCAACGCCAAGGAGTGTCAGTGCTGTGCGCTCCCATGCACCCAATCGCAAGAGCGCCTCTCCTGATGCAGGCTCTGAAGGGCGTCATGACTCAGCTGTCTGATGTCGGTGAGACAGCCTGCATCGTGCCGGTGGTGTACTCGTACCTCCAGTTGCTGGACGGGCCATCTGCTGCTGGTGCGCGCTCCGTGGAGATGACGCTAGCCTCCCAGGAACCGGCTTCCGAGGTTGAGAGCAAGAAGGCCATGCTCCGTGCGCCCCCACACTCGGTCAAATGCCATGATGCTGTCCCAGTTGCTGGGAACCAGATGTGGTGAAAGCTCAGCGGCCCCATCCCAAGGCTGTTATCAATCGCGTGCCGTACCTTTCCTCGCGAGCAAGTGAATGGTGTATGTAAGTGGGCGGCTGCTCTGACTGAGCCATGTTGGTGGTTCGCATGGGTGTGATAATCACGGCTGCAGGCACAGCCGTGGGATATGTCATGCTTGGCATGGCCTCATCCTTACATGCTTTGCGTGGTGCAGTTCAAGATATGATGGCCAAGGGAATGATTGGTCAGAGCGAGAAGGTGACATTCAACGTCAAGGTCGACCCCGCAATCGGCGGTGGCGTGGTGTACAACCTGGGGGACACCATCGTCGACTGCTCCTACAGCACTCTGCAGAACGAGTTCTTCTCGAGCCTCTCTGCAGCTGGCATCCAGCGCGTCGAGTAGTGCTGCTGTCTCCCAGAGTCAATGCAGTGCTGTGGCGTGTCTGGTGGGGCAGGCGTAGCGGCTGTAACCCGCGGGCCAGCATTAGATTGGGCGCTGACTTGAGCTGGGGAATTGATGGCATGGCGCAATGCCTGTCAGGTCATTGAATGTGCCGTTTGAGTACTAGGCTGAGGAGCTGCTCTACAAATCTGAGCTGGGCTTGTAAGCCTGAACACTGCTATGCAAGCATCCTAGGGATGTGGACTGCTGGTCTGCATGCGTGTGGGTGTGATGCATTCCATCGTTGGCACAACACGGATGCCCGGGAGGCTGACACAGGTAAGCAGTACAGGCTCGCAAATGCACAGTCGCGTACTCGCCAGTCACTTGCCCTTGCGTTTGCGGTCGGCTCTGCTATGCAACAGCGTGGGACGAGATAATGTAGCGTGCCACTCTTGCTTGAAAGTTGCAGCAAGATCGAGACATCTTCTGCGCTTCCGATGCATCACGCATCTACACAAATCGCGTTGCATCGGCAATTGCACATCTATTGGTGATCTTTTCTCTGGCTGTTCAGCCACAGGTGAATGAGCGTCCGGCACAAGACTGCGTCTTCCCGGGCTGCAGCTGCACGACCTGCTGCACTTACATGTGCGCCGGGCGGTTCAACTGTAGCCCGTAGAGTTGAAGGGTGTCAGTGGTAGAGCTTAGTGCCTGCTTCCATTACTGCGTAGTTCAACGTGGAATCCGAGCTCCGCGAATCACATCCGGCCGAGAACTTGGCGACACATGCATTTGGCATGGAGCTGTCGATCATCGATCTCCTACGTATACAGGACTTCCTGCATGCACCACTGCGCACCGAGCGCGCAGGCCCCGCTTAAAAGATGTCAGGCTCCAGTACGTCAGTACATTTCTCTTCACAAGGCTTTAGCGTTCGTGTCCTGCACGCGCAAATCAAGCGACAGGTGCGTGCTGTCATACTGGATGCACGGCTGCACGCGTATTGACCGACACGCCCGTGTTTTGTCATCGATTGCGCTTGTATTACACGGCGGAATGAGCATCAAGCCTGTTGAGCAGCATTGAATGCGCTGCTCTAGCTAGATATCCTAGCAGGTCAGTCGCGTGAGCTGTACCGGTCGCGCGCTTGTAATGCGATTTTGAATCCATGCATGACGCCATGCTGACAGGCAGTGTGAGCTGCGAAATTCCCGTCCACCGCGAGGCAGTGCATTCACCATTCCAGCAAAGACTAAGAAACGCTACAGAGATATGCTGCACAAAGTGGTACAGCACTGAGGCCCGCAAGCGTGGCAATGCATATGATAATATTGATCAAACAAATGCACGCATTACCATGGCAAACACTTGCCCTTGCACAAGGATCCACCAGGCTCTCTGGACACTGCACAGGCGCAATCGTTCTGGCATTTGCTTGTGCGGAGAGTGGCCTTGGTGCTTGCGGTGGCCGGTTTGTCTGTTTGCTTGTTGCCTGGTCTGTTGCCTAGGCGCTGCTGAGTCCTAGATCTATCACTGTGTTACACATCAGGTTTCTCACCTCATGCGCCACTGAGCAGTCCTCCACGCATTGGTGGTATGCATACCACTGCAGCTGCAGCTGCTGTGTCCTGGGTTCGTTGCACAAGACCCCAGTGACATGTAGGGCCGCACATGTGCATACTCTGCAAAATTAGGCTATATTGCTGCTCCCATTACTGGAGCCAGTTGCAAACGCTGACATTTCACTCACCTATGCGCCCTGATAGGTGTAGCCACTCACAAGCCTTTGCATTTGTCAACAGCACATGCGCATGCGCAGACCGCACAAGGCTCCTTTCGAAGAGCTTGCAAGTCGAAGATTCTCTTTCAACTGTGTGACAGGCATGCCCAGCATCATCTTTGGCACCTCCGCCACTGTGGCCTTCCACCCCCGGCCCTACCCCGCCGCCGGCCACCGCCCCCGGCCCTCCAAACGCATCCGCCGCAAAGATGACCGCGAGCGGCGCGAGGACGACCGCGAGCGGCGCGAGGACGACCGCGAGCGCCGCGAGGACGACCGCGAGCGCCGTAATGACAGGCGGCCGCGGCGGCAGCGGCACGCCCCGCAGGAGCCGCCGGACTGCCGCGAGCTGCACCTGCCGCCCCTGCTGTCCTTCAAGATCACCGTCTTTGCCGTCGTGCTGCGCATGCGCGAGCTCTTCGGCCCGATGCTCCCGGCAGACATCGAGTACGCCGCCGCGGCCGCGGCTGACCCCGCGCTGAGCGACATGGCCTTCACCTGCACCTACGACGAGGGCTTCTGCGGCCACTTTTCCATCCCCGGCAACAGCGGCGCTGCTGCGGAGTTTGACAAGGTCACCGAGGAGGCGGCGCCACTTGCGTTCATCCAGCGCCACCTGGCCTTCCGCCCCGACGGTACCGACGCGAGCGCTGACACGGCAGAGCTGACCATCTTTGCCCCGGGGCTCAACACCCTGCACATGTCAAAGGAGGGCTGGGAGGGCGAGACTACCACGCCGCAGCGGCTGCAGCACTACGTGCAGGTGCCCCTCCTCCCCGCCTGCCACATCAGCAGATCCAGCTGTGTTTCGCATATGTTTCCCACAGCAGACCCGCGGATATAGCCTGGCCCGGGGTGTAGCCTCCGTGGCAACTTGTGTTCATCGCATGCGCTCCGGGCTTACATTTGGCGTGTCTCTCCGTCGCAGGAGACTCCGGCGGCTGTGCTGCCTGTCTCAGCATGGTGCATGCATGCAGGTGCTGCAACGGCCGATGGCGCAGCTGCACCTCGGCACAGACATGGACCAGGGGGAGGTGGAGCTGCCGTCGACGCCGGCGCTGCTGGGCTTCCTCGAGGCGCACCGCGCGATGCTCGAGCCGGGGGGCATGATGCCGCTCATCCGCGACGGCGCTGCCTTCCTCGAGCCCCGCCGGCGCGACGCAATCGAGACCGTGCTGTCGAGCGTGGGCTTTGCGCGGCCGCTGCTACAGGAGAGCGTTGTGGACATGCTGGCGCGCAACGAGGAGGAGCGTCGTCCGCTCGTGCTGATGCCGTACAGCCGCTCCACCGCGGAGCTCTCCGGCGCGCTGCGGCGGTACAAGGCGGCATACGTGGAGGCGTACGTGGACGTGCATGGCCTCGCGGCCGCCGGCGATGCCGTGGCCGCAGTGGAGACGCTGCTGCGCGAAACCCTGACGGTCGTTTCGGTCGGGAACGTCGACCGGAACTGGCCGGACGGGCCGGCGTACGTGCACCTGGCCGCGGTGAGCGAGCGCGAGGAGGGCGGGACGGACCCGCTGGTGCTGGAGCGGGGCGTGAGCGCGGCGGCGCCGGATGGGGCCGGCGCGGACGCGGTGTTTGTGCACACCGATGGGCTGTTCTCAGGGTTTGACGTGCACAACTTTGGCGCGGTCGGCGCGCCGACGCTGCGGCTGGTGATGGCGATGAATGGCTGCAGAACATTCCGGGAGATGTGGGAGAAGGAGCGCGCGGGGCCGCTGCAGCTGCCGGGATACGACGAGGTGGCTGCTGCGGTGGTGCTGGCTGGCGGCACGGAGTGGCTGTGGACTCCTGACGCTGCGTACGACGGCGTGACGCTGCCGACCCGCGAAGATGCGGCCGAGCTGCTGGCCGAGTGGTGGTAATACGACTGGCTTGCGCCGCACAAGGGGCAGGGGAGGCTGCCTTCCCAGCATGCTGCAGCCCTGCTTGAGCGGTTTCAAGCGGCCAGGGGGCTGGTGGGCAACATGTGTACACTGTCTGTACAAGTGTCTTCTCGACTGAGATCGAGCGTGGGGCTACATTCGGATGGGTTTCGGGCCGCATGCGGACACCCAGACGCGCCGTGTTCGGACACCGGACACACGTAACCGTGGCTATGGGGACCACAGGCCGTTCCGACTGTTGCGTGACATCATATCTTCTTTTGCCGTTGCTTTTCTGTGCATGTGCTGTGTGGCTGCTGTGCCACATGAGCAGCCGCACCTGCTCGTGGCGATCCTTTCCTACTTAGCTTATGCCGGTTTACCTCTCTTTCCGTGAAGTGACCCGTGCAGCACCAACGCCACGGCGGATGAGTAACCTTGCGAATTCAAGTACAGTCTACCGGTACTTCAACTGTGCTTTCTCGTACTGATGGCGGATTGTAGCAAGACTCGCTGCAGGTGGTCCATGCATGGCAGTGGTCCACGGTGCGTGCCAGTGTACATGCCCTCGTTGGTGGTGGTGTAGCTATATATAGCCACACAGCCGCCGCCGGTGCGGAAAGTGGCCTTGATGCTTGCGGTGGCCGGTCTGTCTGTTTGCTTGTTGCCTGGTCTGTTGCCTTAGCGCTGCTGAGTCCTAGATCTATCACTGTGTAACACAGCCGCCGGCCGCCGGAGAGGCTCATACGAAAGTGCTGCCTAGCATTCAGCGCTTGTGTTCTACCACCTTGCAATTGTGGAGCATACGTCTGTAACGTTTTTCACCTCAGCGCTGCCTAATACTCATCACATGCGACAGCCAACAGCACCATGCAGCTGCCACGATCTCGTGCTGACAAAGCATTGCTGACAAAGCACAGCCACAGTGTGGCCGCAGAATGGCTAGTTCACCACACGGGGATACCACATCAATCGCGAGAGAAAGAGAAGGTGAGGCTCCAGCACCTGCTCCAGCCCAGCCGGGGAGCGTGCACCGTCGCACGTGCATGCGAGCCCGTCTTGGTGCATCCTCAGCACTGCCTGCATCGGACGGCAAGCGAAACTTGTAAATGCAACTGTAATTCAAAGGCCTGCCCAGTGCCTGCCACATGCTGGCCCAGCATCGTGGGCCCTCCTTGCAAGCTGCGAGCACGGCCGTGTAGTGGCAGTGCCATCTGGACTGCACACATGTTGCTGGTGCACATATGTTGCTGGTCTGTTGCCTCGGCGCTGCTGAGTCCTAGTTCTGTCACTGTGTAACACACATGGTGCTGCAGCGGGCCCGGGGCTGCATGGCTGTGGCGCTGTACCTGAGGTGCTCTTCCTCGAGCCAAACAGTCAGGAAGCCCACGTCGTGAAGGAGGCCGTTGAGCGTCGCGCATGTGTTGTCACGGAGGCGGGCACATGTGCCCATGATCCAGGCGCTAATTATAAGGCACACCCGGCCAGTCCGCACCACGCGCGGGACGTATGTCAACCGCGGCAGGGCTGTGTTCATCAGCAGCGCGGAGAAATTCTTGGGGCGAAAGAGCAGGTGGATGTGCTGTTGGTCGATGACGATGCGATATTCGAGAATGTCAATGACATTACCATCGGCGGTCTCCTCGCTATCCATACCAGTCGGGTATGCTGCGTAGACGGCTGCTTGGATGGCTGCATACGTCGCGTGCGTCTCTGCGCAAACAACGATGACACCGTCGTCGACGTATCGGAAACCGGCAAAGCAGCGCGTTAGCTGGGGGCCGATACGGGCGTGCATGCGCAGTTCAGCGGCAATGCAGACCAGCATCGCCATGGCGGGGCTGATGTAGCCACCCATGGCGGCGCCGCGCGTCTGCTGGGGCACTTGGTCGCCCACAGTGATGAGGCTGTTGTGCAGCTCGAACTGTAGGCAGGGAGGAGCTGGGACGGGGTGACACGCGTGTTGCCGGCGGGCCTGACGCCAGAGTCAGTGCATGGCAGTATCGTACGCCTGCGGAGGTGGACATGCCATGCAGCGTCGCCGCCGTTGGCAGCGTACAGAGCAAGGCCCAGCGTCGCAGCGTCGCAGATGGCGTCTTGCGGGAGTTCGGTGAACATGTTCTTCACGTCGAAGGCAAACCCGCGGCGGCTGCCGTGCAGGTGCTGCAGGCGGAGCTGCGCCGCAGCTAGGCGGCTCTTCAGCTCCTGGGTGCTGACGCCGTTGAAGTGGTTCGGGATCGAGACACATGCTCCACAAAGTGGTAGAACACGGGGGCACGCACTCAGCTCTATGGCACATCCAGTCCTGTCACAGACACCATAATCACCCCAAACCTACTTTGGGGTCACTATAGGGCATAACTAGGTACTCTGGGAAGGTCTGCGGCCTGTTTGGGCGATCCGTCGAAACCCCCAAACATTGGGGCCTTCCCGGACGAAAATGACGGGTCTGCGCAAACTGCCTCAATTTGACCCCAAACGCACCCCAAAGCATTGCCATCGTTCCCAGACCATACACAACGCCTTAAAAGCAGTAATGATCGGTCTTGCTTGGACCTATAGTATGCCTTGGTATCACCTATAGCTAGTCTAGACTGTTCGTGATCCGTCCGTAGTCCGCCGGCGTGTCCGCCATGGACACCGACTGCACACTGCAAACTTGTGTTACACAGTGATAGATCTAGGACTCAGCAGCGCCGAGGCAACAGACCAGGCAACAAGCAATGGTGACTGTGCAGCTGTGATAGGACTTATTTGCCCCACGACTCACCCCTGTGGCCACGGGAATCTATCCAATAAGAGATGGATCTGAGTCTAGCAACAGCATGCCAACTTCTTCGTGCGTTGGCCGTTTAAATAAATTTGGCCCATTTTTTCCCCACAACCCTTGTAGTTCAGCAGTCGAAATTTCAGGCCCAATTGCATGACTAGCATAGTTATGAGGTAAGGGATGCTGTACAAGTCTGGACTGCACGCAGCAGTTCCCATTCGTGGGTGCCTGGCACGGCGAGGCCCATTACTACACCACATCTACATACATATGCTTACACGTGGACGTGTATGTACTAGATGTCAGCTTCATCCACCCATCTGGGGTGGCTGTGGTGGGGAAAGCATCGGGGGCACAGGGGCACGCGGCCGCCGTACGTGAACAGTTCAAACTCAACAAGTACAAAGAGAGTGTGCAGGGATCGTACAAGGTGGTGCCGGTTGTGCACGAGACATATGGCAGACTAGGGTCGCATGCCATGCAGTACCTCAACACGCTGGCAGTGTCGTTGGTTGGGCCATTCAACAAGAGAGCAAAGGCTCGCTGGATTGAGAACTCCTTGCGGGAGTTCAGTGCGGCGACAGTGAAAGGAAACGGGTTAGGGGAAACGGGTTAGGGTAGCACGGCTCACGGGTGCGCAGTTTGTGCCAGGTGATCGCCTGGCCGGCTCGCATCTGCTGGGTAGCATGTGAGTCTAGACCCTAGTTGTACGTTCGCTTGCTGCACTGGATCGGAGCCCCTCGATGTAACGGTACATATGCTTGCACAGCGACAGAATTATCTGTCATAACTGCTCACATGCTCAGCTTAGCTGCTGTCAGAAGCCCAAAAACAATGCTTCTGGCGGCATGAGTGCCCATGGGGCGTTTTGCAAGAAGCACATGCAGCAGATCAGCGCCTGGTGTCTGAGCATGCATGCGAGCCGTCCTCAACGTCCTGTGACTAGCCATGGCTAAGCTAGTGGTGTCCACACGGGTTCCTGGTGGCCTGAGGCAACCCATCCAGTGCTTGCATGCACTCTGATCAGAATCAGGTCGTTCATGTGCCCCGTAGATGAGTTTGGGGCGCCCACAGGCCGTTTGGACCATTGTATAGCACCCCCAGAGAGTTTGGGGAATTTTGTCCAAAACCCCCAAACACAGAGGCATTTTTGGCCCAAATGTACCACTTCACCCAAACGTAAAAACACGCCGCGGACCTTCCCAAAGTACCTGGTTATGCCCTATAGTGACCCCAAAGTAGGTTTGGGGTGATTATGGTGTCTGCAACAGGACTGGACATGCCATAGAGCTGAGTGAGTGCCCCCCTAGTAGAACACAATTGTGCACAAAGCAAGCATGGCATTGCATCAGACACAAGGCCGAATACCATACACAGCCGCGAGACAAAACAGCTTCAGTATTGCGCTACAGCATGCAGTCTCCTCGAAACGTTCTCACATTCCATGCACCGAACCATGCATGCCATGGTACGTGTGATGATTATTCCAACCGGCGCGCAGGCTGCGCCACGGCCTGCCGCGATCATCTCCAGCGCGCATGCAGTCCTCACAAGGTCTCGACGCGTCGAATTGGGCATCCCTAAAAGCCGCCGGCGCGCCTGTCGAAAGCTTCGACATCATGCATGTGTACCGTACACACTTGACGCTGCAGCTGCGTGAATCTCTCGCCTTGTTGCCGCGCGGTGTGCGGGTTGGGCGCTCATGCGAATACTTTGTTGAAGAATTTGTCTCAACTGAAGTGATCCTCCGGAGCCCGCGGGGCGGCGATAAAGTTCGTGGTCGACCTCGGGTACGAAACGAAGTTAGATTCGCCCAGGATGTGTTACACGGAGATGAACGCAATAGCCCGGCAGCGAGGGCAACGGAAGGAAAGTAGACGGCCAAAACCCCCGAAAGTAGACACCAGCAAAAAGCAATCACTCTCCCAGGCGAAAAAGCCACAACGAACCGACACAGCCGACACAACCACACCCACGCACCCAGGGGTGTCGGGGGTGCCCTGCGCAAGACTGCCTCAAACACAAGCACGAATCTGCGCGGTCAACTCAACATTGCCCACAAAAGGCCACCACTCGATCACATGTCTTAAATCTGTTGTTCATCAGCCAACTGAGGTGCAGCATCGCGTTCTACATCATTGCTGACAACCTCTCCATCGGTGCAGTAGAAGTCCATTCCGAAGCTTGAGCAGCGAGGCGCTTCCGGATCCTACGCACACGTACGTACACGAGCCACATCATTGTACATCAGTAGTGATCAAACACTGCTTTCTCCTCATTTCAGTCGCTGCTGCGGCGTGAGCGTTGACATACTGCGTGCATCGCACACGCGTGTACAGAAGTGTGCACCTAAGTACAACGCAATTGCGCGCAAGTGCATCTTCTGCAGACTTGGTGATCCCGTTGCGGCGCGCTCAGCCATGCCTACATCGACACAGTATGCATCGCGACATTCCTAACGTTTCCAATCTGTCACCGTCGCGAACGGATCGTGGACCGCGGCCGGGGGGCTAGACCAGCTCCGTGTGCGTCAGCCATGTGAAAACGGCGCGCTGTCTCCCCAGTGCGTGCATCACGTCTCGCAAGCTTGACCACCCCGGCAAGTGCATAGATGTCATGGTGACACATATACGCTGTGCCCGCCCCTCGGACCAGCAGCTCGTGCGATTTATTATTCTACAAGTGATCCGCTTTGCTGGAGTTCTAACGGTTGCCACTTGCTGCCGGCCGCTTGCTGGGATTCGGTTGTGTGCTTGCTTCCTTGTTGTTGCCCTAGCTGCTGCGGGGGTGCTCTTCGTGTAACACAAGTGGTCTGGGTGTCCAACCACATGCCCTCCGCTCCCATGCGAATGCCCTCACCCCTGTGTATGCCTGATCCGCACAGGAGAGTCTGTAATACATGGAAGTATGGTGACCACTTATCTCACTCCATAGGTACATACGTTGCGAATCTCTCACTCCAGAACTATACTCAGCACTCTGCAATTGCAGCACTATTATGGCTGGCTGCACAATTTGCTCAAATCATGGTTGCACTCCACTGCCCTCCACCCATGTGTGCTGTCAAAACTGTTGTCAAACTGTTGAAGGATGCCATCAGTAATACGTACAGGAGCAGCTGTCACTAATCTTGTGCATGCATGTACCGTATCTCCATCTGCATCTAAAGCCTTTTTGTTCTAGTGTACTGGCATGCATAGCCTGCACAAGCTGGCAGCACAGCACACACACACATTCACCTCCGGTGGGCTGCTGCTGCTGCTGCGTGAGGCGCAGTGTGGCGGTCTGGGAACCCGGCATTGCCCCGTTCTGCTACCATCCAGGGGCTGGTGCTCCCTGCGCCCCCCGGCTCGCATGGGGATGTTGGGGCTGATGTGCGAGGTCTCGTGTGCGGCTGTGTGCAGTGGTGCCGCCACCAGTGTCCTTGGATGGGGCTGAGAGCGGCCGTGGCTGTGTGCTGGTGGGTGGTGGTGCCGGGTGTGGCTGGGCGGATTGCATGGCATGGGCGTGGATGCCAGTGCGCGGTTGTCGCAGTTCGTCGTAGTTGATGCATCCTTGCGCACTGCCGCATGCTGCCGGCCGCTTCCTGAGATTGGCTTGCTTGCTTGTTGTTGCCCTCGCTGCTGGGCTCCTGCGTTGATCTCCGCGTACCTCAACCTACCACCTCCACCTCTGCCTGCAACAACCCTCCCCATGCCCGCCTCAGCTATGTATGCGCAATAGTGACAGTACTGGCCTCAGTCATGCATGCTCAGTGGTGGCAGTACTGGTTGCAGGATGACGCCGCCCACCGCTCGCACCTGCACGGTGGCACGGCCGTGCAGCACCGCGAGCCGCGCCGCTGGCCGCCGCGCGCCCCCGCCCCGCAACACTGCCGCCGCCGCCATGGACACCCACGCCTTCCGCCTCCCCGACCTGCCCATCCCCATCTGGGGCCTCGTCTCGTCCATGCGTGAGCTCTTCGGCCCGAAGCTCCCCGCTGACATCGAGTACTCGCCCGCCCGCCCCACGGACCCCGCGCTGCGTGACATGGCCTTCACCTGCACCTACGACGAGGGCTTCTGCGGCCACTTCTCCATTCCCGGCAACAGCGGCGCCGCTGTGCGATTTGACGACGTCCTGAGCCAGGAGGAGCCGATCGCTTTCATCCGTGAGCACCTGGAGTTCCGGCCGCTGGCGTACAAGAACCCCAAGGGTGAGGCCGCCGACGAGGTCGTCATCTTTGCACCGGGGCTCAACACGCTGCATATGGTCAAGCCCGGCTGGATGGATGAGACCACCACCCCGCAGCGCCTGCTACACTATGTCGGCGTGCGGCCCCCGACCTTGCATGTTCTTGCCATGCACCAAGGCTGCATGCACGGTTCTCCGCCCCTTGTAGTCTCACGGCTGCTCATGCATGTTCATGCGCCTGCTTGTACACAGGCATGACTCGCCGCGTCTGGATCACACACTGCCGCCCGCGCCGACTCCTCTCGCTGCCGTGCAGCCGCGCAGCACTGGGCCGCAGCTGCGCGCTGTGGCGTGCACTCTTACGCTTGCTCACCAATCATCTATCAGGCAGCACTGTCACCCAACCACAAGATACTGTATCATGCATCAACATACACACATACATTCTGTGTGGCGGGATCGCCTGGCCGGCTCACACGTGCATGCTGGGTAGCATGTGGGTTTAGAATCTAGTTGTACATTTGCTTGGTGCACTGCCTTGGAGCCCCTCGATGTAAATGTACATTCTGTGTGGCCGGATCACACCTGATTTGTAGCATTTGAGTCTAGGACCTACTTTTATACACGCTTGCGATTGGTGCACTGCCTCGGAGCCCCTCGATGCAACAGTACACTCCGTGTGGCGTGTGTGCAGCTGTTGCAGCGGCCGATGGCCCAGATGCATCTCGGCACGGACATGGACCAGGGCGAGGCTGCCATCCCCATCTCCCCGGCAGTCTCCCTCTTTGTCAACGTCAACGGCAGCGCCCTCGAGAGCGCCGGCATCAAGCCCCGCATCGAGGACGGCCACGCGTACTTTGCGCCGCGGCAGCGCGACCGCATGGAGTCGGCGCTCACGCGCGTCGGCTTTGCGCGGCCGCTGCTGCAGGCGCACATCGTGCAGCTGCTGTCGCGCAACGAGAAGGAGCGTGAGCCGCTGGTGCTGATGCCGTACAGCCGCTCCACCGCCGAGATCTCCGGCGCGCTACAGACGTACATCGATGGCTACGTGAAGGAGCACGGAGGCTGGATGGGCGCGGCGGAGGCGCGAGAAGACGTCGAGGCGATCCTGCGCGAAACCCTGACCGTGTTCACCATCGGCAACGTGAACCGCAAGTGGCCCGACGGCCCAGCGTACGTTCACATGTCGGGCGTGAGCGGCCGGGAGGAGGGCGGCACCGACACCCTCGTGCAGGCGCAGGGCGTCCACGCGGGCGCACCGGAAGGCGCTGGGGCCGACGCCGTCTTCCTGCACCCTGACGGCCTCTTCTCAGGGCCCGACGCCCACAACTTTGGCGCGTCGGGCGCGTCCAACCTGCGGATCATCATGAACATGAACGACTGCGTGACGTTCCGGGAGGTGTGGGAGAAGGCGCAGGAGGGGCCGCTGAAGCTGCCGAGCTACCAGGAGACCGCAGCGGGGGTGGAGCTGTGCAATGGCAAGCACTGGCTGTGGGAGTGGGACAATGCATGGAACGGCGTGCAGCTGATGCACCCCAACAAGGCGCGCGAGATCCTGGGCGACAACTGGTGAATGCGCTGGGTTGTGCCGCCAGGCGCGCATGACGCATGCAGGTCATGTGTTTTGTGGAGCAGTCTAGATGCAGATGCACATCTCGTTCTGACGGGTGTAGGAATAAGCTCGTGTGTAGGAATAGGGTCGCGACTTGGGCCGCCTACGTGCGGCCGGGTGGACAATCAGGTCATGGCTGCTATTGTCGTGATCATCATGATGCACCGTGTTCTAGAGTGGCGTTCGTTACAAAGCGAAGCTCCTGTAATGTGCATGTGTGTGTGAGTTCTGGCTGTGTAGAGCAGGGTCGTCAGCATGGCCTATGAGTGCACTTGTGCCAGCCGATAGACCTCCCCCAACCCCAACGCAACATACCAAAGGGCACCTCCGCCCCTGCTCGACCATTGTGTCCGGTGACAGGAGGAGTCGAGCGAGGGAAAGCCACAGTCGATTCGGCCCTTGCACCCCAGTGTCTATACAATCTCATCTTCTCTGGACGGACGATATTTGCATTGCAGCAAATTGAGCAATTGCCAGAAAACGGTGCCTTCGAGGGAGCCAAGCAGATGGCAGTGATTGTCTTTCCTGTGGAAGCCTCTGGGCGCAACGAGGCGTCAATAGTGATGTATCCCAGGAGGTCAGTACAGCAATATGGCACATTGTCTCAACATTTCAGGCTGCTGCGCGAACGGCATGGTTTTTTTCAGCCCTTTCAAACGGGCGGTGGAGCAGCACAGCGTGGACCGTCAAGTACAAGCACGACCGCATTAGTTACGGGCTGAAGTTTCAGATGAGGTCCCGGATGCAGGAGCCACCAAGTGTCTGTCAACGACAGGCCACGTCTGCCGCTGCAGGATAAAACACCAGCACATTGGGTATTTAATTCTGCATCGAGTAGAGCTGGCCACACGCTATGCCTGTTGAATGTGCCGCGATATCTCGCGTTCCACCGACTGCAAAGGAAGCTGAAACAGTCGCCGGCGCTGCAGTCGCTGGCGCGCTGCACGACGTGTTCCGAAAAGTTTTATATGCAGGTACGTAAGAGCGATCTGTACAGGATGGTGTACGCACAGTGTACCGGAAGTGAGTCCCGCGTGTAGTGTAGTCCGTCCTCGATGCGCGAGACCGCAGGACTTGACGTGATGGATGATGCGTTTGTCAGACACATCAAAAAGGTGCTCGATCACAGCGGCGATGATGGCAAGAAGCTGCTCGTCCGCTTGCAGCGAGTGGTCCAGCAGCACCGCTACTCCATCCCATCGTCAGTCAAGTGCGGCGAGCATCTGACCTCCACCCTTTCATCAGAGGTACGTCTGCAACACTGTTCTACCTTGAACGATGCCGGTACCCACCGTTGAGGGAGTGTGTTCACCAGCGGATTGAGTCGCGGCTCAGCTGAGTTGGATGTGGCGCTTTGCCAGCTTTCGTTCCGCTATCATGAATGACTCAGTGCCATAAAGTGAACCACATCAAACCTGACATCCTGAATTCCTTACTCAGCATGGCCATGCCATATGGCTGCCAGATAGTTGGTACTGGTCGGTGTTGTTTCGCGGAATACCTGCAGTTGCAGTGGGACGTCAGCGATACACTGATACATGCGTGCGTAGAGGAGTTGTACGTTCGCTTGGTGCACTGGATCGGAGCCCCTCGATGTAACTGTACATACGTGCGTAGAGGTATGAAAATTCTTGTCATTCTGGGTTTGAGACTGGGTTGGCAAGGGCACGCACGCGTTTGCGGAAAGTTTTGTGCACTACCTGTCCTCTCAAATGCAGTGTGCTTAACAGGTCTGTTGCGCAGGTTGCTACACGCGTAGGGCTCATACCAGCGTGGTCGTTCTCGGCATTTGGTTGGATGATGGGGTCACAGGGGACCCAGGTCACTATGAGATATCCGCGACACAAAGATGCCTTGAAACAGATGGCCAGAGAGCTGGCCACAGCACGACGAGTTGGGTCGCACAGAGGCATCTGCAAGGTTTTAGGTGTTTATGTCGATCCTACCGGCTCAAAACTTCACGAAAGCATCGCTGTGGTGGTACCACACATTCCTGAGAGTCTGGACGGGTACATTTACCAAGATGGGGGAGACCTCACATCGCGGCGTCTACTTGTGGAGCAGCGTGCTCAGGTAATCATGCAGGTCTGCGATGCACTAGAACACCTTCGCAGCGCAGGATTTGTGCTGATGGATCTGTGCAGCTCAAACATCGCCAAGGCCAGCACCAAATCCGGGGACCTCAGCATTGGAATCATGTCTCTGCAGCACGCTTACCCGGTCGGGCACACACTGACCACGGAGGAAGCCACAAAGCTGAGTTTCGTCTACACAGCCCCACCTGTGAAGGCAGGCGACCTTGTGCAACCTGGAATGGACGTCTGGGCACTCGGGTGTCTCGTGTGGGAGCTTGTGGCCGGGTTCAAGCCGGTCAATGGAGTGCATTGTGGCAGATCCAAGAGCCTTGGTCGGCGCGATATGTCTCTCAAGCAACACTGGCTCTACTGCAGACAGATGACGACGGATGCCATCACACGGGACACCATTTCTATGGCCCTCATGCCGAAGCCGCAGATGCGGCCAGCGCCTGCAGAGGTGCACGCGTGGATGGTCAACCTGCATGCAATGGTGACGTCGGATGCCTACCTGCAAGTGGCATCAGCAATGGCAGACGGCCAGGAGCCAGAGGAGCAGACAGCCCCCGGCAGCAGGTCTGCCACACCGAGCTTGAGGCTTGCAGAGTGCCGGGCCATGTGCTCAGCACACACTGAAGAAGTCAACAATGGCAATCTGCTGGTGGAGTACCACACAGATCGCATCGGCCCTGCCCTCGGGTCACTCGTTGTAACCTCGTGCAGGGCGGTCGCGCTGTCCGTGCAAGCGGACATGTTGGCAACGGCCCGCTGGCGCCGGCTGGTGTGGCGAGCCCGCCAGAAAGTCATGCAGGCGCCTTTGCTTGCAGCCGCAGTGCTGGTACGCAGCTGCCGATCCCCTGGTGCCAAGACCTGCTCATTTGCACCTGGCCGCACAACCCATTCCTAGAGCTGTGAAATTGACTGCGAGGTGCATGCGCAGGTGGGTCTGATCATCCTGAAGAAGTAGCAAAGCTGAGTCCCTGATCCTGGCCCACAAAACTGCTTGACCTGCCCATTTCAGGGCCAATAGTGTAACTTACACTGAACTCCACACGGCAAGGGCTGCCAATGCTTACAAATGCTTACGCATGTGGCTGATAAACCATAGCCTCAGCCACGCACTGATGTGGGACTTGCAAGTCCAGCAAAAGGATGTACCCCCTTCCGCCTGTACAATGTAATATGCACCCATACGCACATGCAGCATGTTGCAGCAGGAATTGCTGCATGGCATGAACATGGAATAGCAAGAGCCCACCGCCTGACCAGCACTTGCTGACATCTGGGCACACGATCAGTGCAATAACACCTTTTGTGACCATATGGGATGATGAAGTCGTTCAGCACCAGTCATGACATCTGTGTCACAGGATCTGAAAGGCGTTCTCCTTGGATGTGAAACTGGCGATTGCTGCACGCCTGGATAACAGCTTGATCTACCTTTGTTGGGACCTCGCATTGCCGCACTTTTTGGCCTGGCATAAATCCCGTTCATTGTGATGCTGGCTGCACAATTTGGTGCAGCACGCAGGAATGGATGCAACAGCTAGAAGCGAAGAATGCGCAAGGCCACCACGAAGAGCAGCCCAGGAGCGTGGCGCAAGCTCTGTGATGGTTACAATATACTAAGATCTGGTCATCGAATGCCATTGACCGGTTGTGCTGGCTCTCTGAAACATCCACACCAGTTCAAATCAACGGTGACACAACACACACAACCTCTATGCACTGTTGTACAGGATGGGCTTGCAGATCATGAAACATGTGTCTGGAATGCAGCCTTGGCCGGCAGAGTCCGCCCGGTTGCTGAGTAGTGAGGTAGCGATTTGGATGTGCTACTGGCATGAATATGCTCATAGCAACACCCTGTAACACACATAATGATCCGGTGCTTACAGGCACGCCTTGTCCTACTATTACCGTGTGACCTGCTAATATCGTGAAATACTGGCTGAACGGGGGGAAGGTATGACGTGGCGAGGTATGCACTCACCCAGAGGTCACAAGTTTTCATTCTTCTGACGGGTGTCTCTTGGGAGCCAGCAGCAGCGCCACAGCAGGCCGGTGGTGAGGCTGCTCCACATGCTCCTGCTTGGGGCTGGCCAGGGGCTGCAAGAATAAGTTGTCCTCGCAAACAAAGCAGAACATGCATGTATGGGTTCAAGCGCTGTGTGGCCACATGTAGCATGCTCAACGCTGCTTGATCGCTGGTGAACAGACTGCGACCGAATCCATTGACGTTCAGCATAAGCATGCGCAATCAGATTCAAGCGGAATGGAGCCTCTCCGGCAGTGCTGATGTTTGCCGCTGTGGTGCCAGCCTCTGCCTGCAGAGCTCCGTAGCCCATGACTTTCTACGGCCCGCGCCGGCACAATCGCCATAGCAGGCCACAGCGCTCGACGCCCGCCATCATCTTCACCCCGCGGCCTTCACTCTGAACTTGTCTGTTGACCAACGCCATGCCACCAGTGTCCTCGATGCCAAATGATTACACCAGCCAAGCGAGAATCACATATACGTCTGCTAGTCACGGCCAGGCCGTCGCTGTGACAATGCCCGCTGATGACACCTGCCAGCTTGATCCACACACCATGGCGTCTCCACGTGTCCATCCACACCAGTCCACCTCTTGTCCACGCCAGTCCACTAGTTGCGCACACACGCATGCCCTGCAGCTCACAAGTTGCACGCCACAGCCTAAGCTCCCTGTGCTCTCCTCCCGCAGCGCGGCGCAGCGCCGCTGCAAGCCTCCCGAGTCCGCCGCACACCCGCTGCGCGCATGCCTGCCACCGCAGCCACTGCGCTCACGCACGCCGCCACACCGCTGCACCCGCATCTCGGTTCCCCTCCGTCGACGCCAGCCTGCCCGACACGTCCAGGTGCCACGTCAGCGCCACGCCGAGCCCGACGCCCAGCGCGGTGCCAGCCAGCAGGCCGTGCAGGCAGCCGCGGTACCAGCTGCCCCGCGGCTGCTGCGCGGCGAGCGCTGCGGCCACGAGCTCCACCTCGCAGTCCACGTGGTCAAATCTCCCGCGCAGGTCCGCCAGCGCCGTCGAGATGCCGGCCAGTGGCAGGAAGCACAGCTTTTGCGCGCCCGGCACATGCCCCTGCACGCGCGGGCACGATGCCACCCGCCCCTGCACTTGCCATCCAACGACCGATCGCACGCCACGCAGCGCGGGTCACGCACCTTGGCCGTGACAGGATCGGCGATGCAGGTGTCTGCGGCAATGCCCAGCGCGCTGGTGGGGCCGTTTCGGAGGCCGCACCACGGCATGCGCAGCGTGTACGGGCGGCGGGAGATCTCGACGGTGACGACCTTGACGCGCTCCGGAGAGAGGCGCGGCATGCCCACACACTCGCCGGGCGCCATCGCCACCATCCGCACCACGGGCCGGTCCCCGGTGGCCTCGTACAGGATGCTCTGCACCGCCGCCTCCAGCGCCTCGCCGGTGTGCAGGGGGTTGGCGCCGCTGGGCAGGGTGAGGCAGAGCTTGTTCATGGAGGGCATGTACTGCGCCAGCAGCAGGATGAACGGGTCGGAGCCGGACCAGGTGACGCTGCTCTGCAACGCGCATCCCAGAGAGGTCAGACGGCACGATGGCCCTCAATCAGCTATGGCAATGCACACGCCATGGTAGAACACAAAGGAAAGAATGCATGGCAATGCATCAAACACATAACCATGGCCGTATGCCGAACACAAAGTGAAACAAAAGAGCTTCAGTACTGCGCTTCAGTGAATGCACACGCAGTTCGCGCTGGCGGTACCTTGACGATGCACACGACCCTCTCCTGCCTGGCTCCTGCCGTCGAGCTGTCAGCCTGGCGGGACTCCTGCCTGATGCCGAACCACTGCTTGGGCCCCGAATCCGCCTGCAGGATGCACATTCTGGTGGAGCTAATATGGAGTCGGGCCCAGTCGTGGGCGGGATAGATTGGTTCAGACATGGCGCGATTCGCATTCTATGAAACTGCACCCGGTGCTAGCCGACGGATACGACGACACTTTCCCTGCGCGGGCAAGATTTTTGCATTTTTCCTGCATTGAATGCAAGGCGGGATGTTGTGGTGCATGGCTGACCGGATACACGTAGTGCATTGAGCGCCAGTGCGCCTGCGGACGAGAGCTGCATGCAAGAGTGCTAGCGCGCCTTGTACATCACTTGATGTAGCTTGAGCTTTGAGCACCCGTCGATGGGGTAAAATCGCTGTTCCCACGAGCCTGGAAGAGCAGTTGGCGCCATGGCGACGAGATGCGCTTGCAACACACACTCCTTGTGTCACCGTCCCACGCAGCTAACGCAACTGGAATGAGACGCTCACCATATATCTGTTTGCCTCGCTCAGTCGTGCCTTGGGATCTAGGCCTAGGCTAGCCCTCCAGGAACACGTGCTGCCTGTTCGCACCTCCTCTAGACACACGAAATGTGTTCGAACAGAGCTCTGCGGAGTCAGCCAGCACCAGTGCCCTCATCCTGCATCTGCTGTCAGCCCACGCAGTCAGACCTCATCTGCAGCCCTGACCATCCAACTTGAGAAACAATTCCGTATGTTGGCGAGCCATCTCGGCCCAACGTGGCCCTTGTCTCGTCATGCACCACCGCATCACTGCGAATCACTGTCGTCCTTACGGACACGCCTCTGTGAGGGCATGTCACCGTTTGCCGCTGGTATTCATGCGGTTTTCAGGTTGTTCATGCACGCATCGCCGGGGCATTCCATGTTGATTGGTGGCAGCGAGATGCGGGGGCTGCTTGGAATGCAGCAGAACGCTGGCCAGGCATAAGCAGATGCAGTCAACACGGTGGGCAGACGGCTGCAGCTTCCGGACTGGATAACTTACAACATTTATCATCATCACCACATGCGGATCCAGTTTTGCGCCGTGCTCAGACAAAAGGCAAGCATCCAGCAGCGCTAGATACACAGATATGCGCCACCAGTCCGGCTGCCTCTCCGAGCATGCACCACTCAATCAGATCGCTGTGGCACGCTAGCCACACCTCCCATGCCAACTCATTCCACGTTTCCTTGGACACACAGGCCACAACCTTAGAGGAATTCAGCCAATCGACAGAACGGCCTTCACCACCGCCCAAGACAAACCCTGTCCCACACCACGGCGACAGCCACAAGTTTCACAATCACAGCATACCGCTACAGCGCTGGGCGCGTAGACTGCCGCCATCCGCTGCGCGCTGCAGCATGCCAGTTGCCATGGCTGCAGACCCCGTGAGGCTCCACAAGAACTGACCCTCCCTGCTGTGGGACGCCGTTCTGCGGCAGGCCCTCGACGGGCGCGCGCCGGCCACGTCGGCTACGCAGCGCTGCCGATGCAGCGCCCGGCCAGAGCCCCGCTACGCCAGGCGGTCGTAGCCGTCGTGCGCGGCGTGGCCTGTGCAGGAGTAGGCGTCCAGCATGTAGTTCTCCACTTGCACCGCCTCCAATGGCATCAGCGCGCACGCCGCAGCCGCCGCGAGCAGCCAGACGAGCATGCAGGCGACATGCATGCCCTCACTTGGGTGACTGGACACCTGCACGCATGCTCGCCTTGTCGCAGCTGCAGGACGTGCACGATGCGGCCCTGTGAGCTCCTGTGTACAGAGGATGTGATCACTGGCAGTGCATCTGACGCATGCATGAGGTGGTCATTCTCAAGTTGAGGAGCTCAGCAGCCTATGATGCGCGTACGAGGTGGCAGGAGGTGGGAGGGCTCCGGAGTGTGGCCGAGGAGGCAGGGGGGGTGGGGCGACCTGCGATTCGCGCCGCAGCGGCGCCACAAACAGCGGCACACACCGCTCCAGCAGGGCAAGTCGCGGCTGGTCACCGCAGAAGCAGGATCGGGGCACGGCAGCTCTGCTGGCACCACAACTGGCGGCACGTGATCGCATGACAATGCATGAGCTGGACGGAGGCCACACCACTGCGCAAATGGCATCAGCCACGTTGGCTGAGCTCCGCCACACCGCCTGCCCCACGTCACGCACGCGGACACGGCAGCTCTTGAGCAGCTGCAGCAGAGCATGCATAGCACGCTGGAACGTGTCACATGCAGCGGCGGTGTGATCCAGCACGCGCTCCGCTACCGACACCTCCTTTGCGCCAAGCTCCTGAAGCCACTCCACCAGCGCCGTCCCCTCCGGCGCCGCCTGCTGCGCCTCGAGCACCGCGCAGCGCGCGCGCAGCACGTTGCAGTCATCCACGCGCCGGTGCTTCAGCAGCTCAGACGGCGCTGCCTGCACGGCGCGCCGGTCCACGGGCAACGGCAGCGCAAACACGATGTCGTGTTCCGGCGCAAAGTCGCCAACCACGCTGTTGCCGAGCAGCATGGAGCCGCGGCGGACGCGGTGCAGTGCGACGGCCGCCGTGCCGGGGCCGCCGGCGCATGCGAGGCCGCAGCGCTGCACGTCGACGCAGCTGTCCAGGCCGGCCACCGCCGCGCGGCCGTTGCAGCTGAGGTCGCTGTCCGCCACCGCCAGCCGGCTCCCTCGCTTCACCACGACCGCCGCACCGCCGTCAGCCCGCAGGCGGCAGCCGTCCCAGGCCTCGACAACCGCGTGCGACGCCTGCACCGCCGCCCGCCCGCCAACCACGAGGCTGTCCCACACTCGCAGCCGCCCGCAGCTGTCCTCGCGGTGCGCCCCGATGCAGCGCGCGCCAAAGCCGCCGCCGGTGAGCCGGGAGGAGCTGATTGTGGCGGAAGCGCCGCCGAAGACCTCCACGGCGGTGCCGGCCTCGCTGTCGATGGCTGTAACCGCAGACATGCTGATGTTCAGGCAGCCGCCGGTGCACGCGCGCAGCGCAAACCTGCCGCTGCTGGTCAAGCTGCAGTTCGTGGCAGACACCGTCGACTCCTGGAAGGCCTGCATGCATGCATGCATGCTGTTGCCGCAGTGCGTGCTGGATGGGTGAGTCACAGGTGCTGGTGTCTGAGCGGCACAGCGTGAGCTGCGCGGTTCGGGAGGCGGGCCATGCGCACCTTGATGCATGCGGCCGCGGCGTCAGTGACAGTGCACTTGTCCAGCCGGCAATCAGACTTGCCCGCGACATGCATGGCGGTGCCGCATGCTGCGAATGCGACCTGCGTCAGCTCTGCCGTGGCGCCATGCACGATGTGCAAGGCCACATCACACCGCGTGAAGCTGCAGTTGACCAGTGACAGATTGACGCCTCCTGACACGACAATCACGACGTTGCTGAAATGGACGTCCGCCAGCGTGACTGTGGTGCGCGGCGGGTCTCCTTGCTCGTCACCCAGGCGGTCGGGACCCATGATGTTGAAGGTCCTGCTCTTGGGCCCTGCACCGCTCAGCGGATTTCCGTGTGTCGCACCACCGCCGCTTGCAAGCTGAACATTACAAAGCTGACCATTACAGGTGCGCAGCGCCATGCAGGTGCGGCCACTCTGGCAGGTGTCCAAGCAGCGAGTGCCCCGGATGATGACAGGCTGCTATGCCAGCCACGGCCGGGTTGAAGACTCTCTGCGATGGACTGGCGGTGGGATGGAGTTAGGCTTCGAAGAATCCGGCAGGTGCCAGCACGTGCGAAGAGACCTTGAACATCGACCTTCCAGGCGTTCTCAATCATACTGCTGACTCAGGGGCATGAGGCAATTTTCGGGGCCATCACTCGCTTTTTGTGGACACGAGCCATAAGTATTGACTTCATGTGGCATGGGTCACACCGTCATTCCTGAAGGTGGTGTTGTGAATCGTGAGGCGTCCATCTGGCTCGCGTGCCTGCCAGGACCAGTCGTGATTTACAAACTGCACTGCCGCGTTGCGGATTTCATCCGCTGGACACGAATGCGTCTCGACGACGTGGCGCCCACTGATGATGCGTGCCATGTTTGAACAAATTTGTACCTGCAGTACACGATATGTGATCTGACTCGGATCATCTGAGCGATGTAGAGCTCTTGAGCACCGTGACCACGCCAGTCACCATTGCATGGTGTGTCCATCCGTGCAAAACTTGTGCTGCATATGCACAAACGATGTCCAGCGGTAGACCTAGCCAGGCCTTGGCGAAAAGATGAACGCTGTGGCACCCGGGCAATCCAGATTGCCGTAACTGGTTGCGCAGTGATTTGTACCTTGGATGGGAGCTAAATGGCAAGAGATGCCGCTCTACAAAACTCATACTTACTATCGGTATTGATGCGATTACATGCTGAAATTTTAAACGGGCTGCGAGTCTGCTCACAGCGCCGATGGCACAGTGCGACACTGTCAGTGCTGTCCGATCCGGCTTCCCAGGCAACGCTCCAGCAGTTGCTGATGCTATTCAGGCCACGCCGTGCCCGAATGGCAGCTGTAAATTCAGAAAGTCTCCTGGAGTTCGTGAGCATCGGGCGCCGAGGCCTCGCTCGCGAGGACCATTGTATGTCTACAGGGCACTGACAAGTCGCCATTCGCAAACTAGAAGAGTAAGCAAGCTGCAAGACTTCTACATGTGTTTTATACCAGGTTTTTACAGTGTTCAAGCAGCTTAAGGCAAGCGGATCGGCGTGTGTCTGAACGTGTGACTTCACTCGACGCTGGTGGAGCCGGCTTGATCACGTCGATTTCGTCCACGACTAGATGGACACGGTGGAAAGCAAATACAAGAAATAGAAACAGCAATCGCGTGGAACCGGTGCGGCCTTCTGATTGCGCTGAGTGCCGTGCAGGCGGTCCGGACGCAACGCCGCGAGGCGCGACACACGCCCTCGGAAGGCCGTCGCGTGCAAATGATCAACATTTCGCAACCAGATCTAATGAGAATGAGGCTATTGGCGTATGATTTATTTTCATAACGCTCAGGTTTATAGTTCTACTGTCTCGCACCGGCTCGAGCTCGATCGCGCGAAGATGTTCACAGGCTTGACATGCAGCCGATTCCGAGCGCCATGCTTGGCGTTGCTCACTCAGTTGCGCCTTCAAACCAATTGCCAGTGCAAAAACTCAATTATGGAGAAAAACGGCACCTGGTAAATGCTACTCGCTGCTTGGGACTGGAGCAGGCTTTCGCGGCGTCATGTGCGGAGCTGGGTGAGGCTTGCTACTCGAATTCGATGGGAATGCAGCGCCAATCGGTGTCAGTGGGCACTCGACACGCGCATTCAGATTAATCGTGTTCCGAATGAGCAGAAACAAGTCGACCCCGCATGCGTGTGACATGATTCGAGGAGGCCTGAACCAGCATGCACATCTGGAAGTGCAGATGTGCATGCCGCTCTCCACGCGTGTGTGCATCTCATACGTCATTGTGTATGTACGTAACCAGCTGTAGCGTGTGGCTCCGGTACAGGCATCGGCACAAACCGCATTCACTACCCAGGGCTGCTTGTGCAGAGCCTGGTACAATTTTGCAAGTTCTAAGATACCAATCTGTCGGCCAAGAGTGTGTGCTGTCCTGCTACCACCTGCAGGGTATGGGTACCACATGCACTGTACACTTGCGCTTGAATTTGAACATACAACTGTGTGCCCAAGGATTGGAGGCTTGGCTACATCTCCACCCGATGCTGAGCGAAGTTCTTGCGCTGGAATGTATAGCACGCCCAGGTACGCTTTTTTTTGTGGATGAGACTGCCGTGGTTCCAGCATCGGCACGTGCGGCAACGGAGAGCGGAGACGGAGGCCTCTCTGGCGCCTCTCTGGCGCCTCTCTGGCGCCTGCGTGAGAACACCTCCTGGCCGGTCTTCTGGTGCCACCATGTGTGTTGTACGGAGATCCACGCAGGAGCCCAACAGCGAGGGCAGGCAAGCAACCGAAACCGGTGCAGAGGCGGCCGGCAGCAAGCAGCAAGCAGCAACCACTCATCAACCACAATGCACTCCTGGTGCCAGCGTGTGTTACACAGTGACAGATCTAGGACCCAGCAGCGCCGAGGCAACAGGCCAGTCAACATGCAACCAGACAAACCATCACAAGCCCCAAGGCCACACTCCGTACGAGCAAATGCCAGAATGGACCAGCGCCGGCACGAAAGATGCCACTGTGTGACAGCTTCTGCGTCCATTTCCGGTTCAACTAATCACCTGAGAGTTCTTGGCTTGTGCCACTCTCAGCTCAAGTCATCTGGCCCTCACGCCCTGTCATAGCCAATGTAAATGTACATTGAACTACATGTCGTAGCTGATCATGCATGAGAAGCACGATTGGATATGTCAAGCAAATGGCTGAATAACTTGTCTCATTCTCCCCATTGAAGCTGTCTTGTGCGCTGCAGGGGGGGGAACGCCAACATGTATGCTCAGTCGCTGTCGGCCATTGCTCGTGTGACCGGAAAGCACTTCATGCCAGGCCTGGACGTGCCGGTGGAGCAGTTCTGAGCGTGTCGTGAGCCGTGCTGTGAGCAGCACAAGGGAATAGGGTGAAAGACCGTTTCGTGGATACTGCAGCGCGTTACTGAAGCAGTTGTGTTTCAGTGTGTTTATGGCATTCTGTCATGGTCATGTGTTTGATGCACTGCCATGAATCTTGCCTCTGTGTTCTACCACCTTGTGGAGCATACATCTGTAACGTATCTCACTCATCTCATCCTGGCTGGACCAACGATGTTTGAGCGGTAATGAACTGACCATTTGCCAGTACAGGGTGACATTTAGCCGTGCCGACTAGGTGGAGATTATTGAATTCCCTGTGGATCTCTGGGAGCATGGAGGCGTCAATTGTCATGCACATGGGAGGTCAGTGCTCAATATGGCACAGTTCCTCAACGCTTCAGGCTGCTTCAGGCTACTCTACTCCATTCACGATGCGCCAGATCGCAGGATGTGAAACTGACGTGATGGACAATGTGTTCGTCAGAGACATTGAAGAGGCGCTCGATTTCAATGTCGATGATGGCAGGAACCTGCTCGTCCGCTTGCACCGCGTAGTCCAGAAGCACCGTTACTCCATTCCATCGGCATTGAAGTGCGGCAAGCATCTGACGTCCATCCTCTCGTCAGAGGTACGTACGCCAACTGTGCTGTTCACCGGGCAATTCCGAATTTACCGTTGAGGAATTGAGCTCACCAGGTGATCCAGTCTCGGCTCAGCTGAGGTGACATGATCAGGCTTTCGTTCCGCTATCATGATACAGTGCCTTACGTGGACCATATCACGCCGAGCATCTCGAATAACTCAGCATGACCATGTCGCCATAGCGCTGCCAGATAATCGATGCTGGTCGGTGTTGCTTTGCGGAAAATTTGCAGTTGCAATAGGACGAACTTCGCCAGCAATACGCTGATACATACGTGATTAGCATTATGAAAAGCCATATTGTCCGGTATATAACCTGTGTCGGTCGCCTGTGAGTTGGCGTTGGCGTGCATTGGTTTGACAAAACACCTGACTGCCCGCACGAATCCTCGAGTACCAGCTGCTTGCTAGTTCGGATCGGACCCGGTGTTGGACTGCGTCGGCAAGGGCATTGGCGGAACGTTTTGCGCGCCACCCATCCTCAAATGCGGCGTGCTCAGCGGGTCTGTTGTGTTACACAGTGACAGATCTAGGACGCAGCAGCGCCGAGGCAACAGACCAGGCAAAGCGGGTCTGTTGTGCAGGTTGCTCTTCGTGAAGGGTTCATACTAGCGTGGAATTGGTACGCAGTAGGATGGATGATGGGATCGCAGGGGACCCAAGTCACTATGAGATATCCGCGACACAAAGATGTCTTGGAAACAGATGGCCAGAGAGCTGGCCACAGCTCGACGAGTGGGGTCGCACAGCGGGCATCTGCGAGGTTTAAGGTGTTTACGTCGGTCCTACCGGCTCAAAACTGCACGAAAGCATCGCTGTGGTGGTACCACACGTTCCTGGGAGTGTGGACGGGTACATTTACGAAGACGGGGGAGACCTTGCATCATGGCGGCTGCGTGTGGAGCAGCGTGCTCAGGTAATCATGCAGGTCTGCGATGCACTGGAACACCTTCGCAGCGCAGGATTTGTGCTGATGGATCTGTGCAGCTCAAACATCGCCAAGGCCAGAACCGAATCCGGCGACCTCAGCATTGGAATCATGTCTCTGCAGCACACCTACCCGGTCGGACACACACTGACCACGGAGGAAGCCACAAAGCTGAGTTTCGTCTACACAGCCCCATCTGTGAAGGCAGGCGACCTTGTGCAACCTGGAATGGACGTCTGGGCACTCGGGTGTCTCGTGTGGGAGCTTGTGGCCGGGTTGAAGCCGGTCAATGGAGTGCATTGTGGCAGATCCAAGAGCCTTGGTCGGCGCGATATGTCTCTCAAGCAACACTGGCTCTACTGCAGACAGATGACGACGGATGCCATCACACGGGACACCATTTCTATGGCCCTCATGCCAGGTGGGTCTGATCATCCTGAAGAAGTAGCAAAGCTGAGTCCCTGATCCCGGCCCACAAAACTGCTTGAACTGCCCATTTAAGCGCCAATAGTGTAAGTTACACTGAAATCCACACGGCTAGGGCTGCCAATGCTTACAAATGCTTACGCATGTGGCTGATAAACCATAGCCTCGGCCACGCACTGATGTGGGACTTGCAAGTCCAACAAAAGGATGTACCCCCCTCCGCCTGTACAATGTAATATGCACCCATACGCACATGCAGCATGTTGTCACCAGTCATGACATCTGTGTCACAGGATCTGAAAGGCGTTCTCCTTGGATGTGAAACTGGCGATTGCTGCACGCCTGGATAACAGCTTGATCTACCTTTGTTGGGACCTCGCATTGCCGCACTTTTTGGCCTGGCATAAATCCCGTTCATTGTGATGCTGGCTGCACAATTTGGTGCAGCATGCAGGAATGGATGCAACAGCTAGAAGCGAAGAATTCGCAAGGCCACCACGAAGAGCAGCCCAGGAGCGTGGTGCAAGCTCTGTGATGGTTACAATATACTACGATCTGATGAAGAAATGCCACTGACCAGTTGTGCTGGCTTACTGACATCCACCCCATACCTGCTCTACTTACGCGAACGAACGCAATCGAACACGATCGAATACAGTACCACCCCCCACTCCC